>OX638381.1:12493334-14893334 GCA_951813785.1 Criorhina ranunculi
CCCTTGGCTGAATATGAAAAATCGAAAAAATGTGTTTAGCATATTCTGCCAATGGTCCCCCATTTTTTCGTTTTTTCATATTCAGCCAATGGGGGACCATTTTCATTAGGTGCCAGACACATGTTTTCGTTTTTTCATATATGCTAAACACATTTTTTAGATTTTTCATATTCTGCCAATGAGGTACCATTGGCATTAGGTGCCAAACTCATTTTCTCTTTTTTTCATATTCAGCCAATGGGGGACCATTGGCATTAGGTGCCAAACACATTTTTTCGTTTTTTCATATTCTGCCAATGGGGGACCATTGGCATTAGGTGCCAAACACATTTTTTCGTTTTTTCATATTCTGCCAATGGGGGACCATTGGCATTAGGTGCCAAACACATTTTTTCGTTTTTTCATATTCTGCCAATGGGGGACCCTTGGCAGAATATGCTAAACACATTTTTTCGATTTTTCATATTCAGCCAATGGGGGACCATTGGCATTAGGTGCCAAACACATTTTATCGTTTTTTCGTATTCTGCCAATCTCGGACCATTGGCATTAGGTGCCAAACACATTTTTTCGTTTTTTCATATTCTGCCAATGGGGGACCATTGGCATTAAGTGCCAAACATATTTTTTTCGATTTTTCATATTCTGCCAATGGGGGACCATTGGCATTAGGTGGCAAACACATTTTTTCGTTTTTTCATATTCTGCCAATGGGGGACCATTGGCATTAGGTGCCAAACACATGTTTTCGTTTTTTCATATTCAGCCAATGGGGGACCATTGGCATTAAGTGACAAACATATTTTTTTCGATTTTTCATATTCTGCCAATGGGGGACCATTGGCATTAAGTGCCAAACACATTTTTTCGTTTTTTCATATTCTGCCAATGGGGGACCATTTTCATTAGGTGCCAGACACATGTTTTCGTTTTTTCATATATGCTAAACACATTTTTTCGATTTTTCATATTCAGCCAATGGGGGAACATTGGCAGAATATGCTAAACACATTTTTTAGATTTTTCATATTCTGCCAATGAGGTACCATTGGCATTAGGTGCCAAACTCATTTTCTCGTTTTTTCATATTCAGCCAATGGGGGACCATTGGCATTAGGTGCCAAACACATTTTTTCGTTTTTTCATATTCAGCCAATGGGGGACCATTGGCATTAGGTGCCAAACACATTTTTTCGTTTTTTCATATTCTGCCAATGGGGGACCATTGGCATTAGGTGCCAAACACATTTTTTCGTTTTTTCATATTCTGCCAATGGGGGACCATTGGCATAAGGTGCCAAACACATTTATTCGTTTTTTCATATTCAGCCAATGGGGGACCATTGGCAGAATATGCTAAACACATTTTTTCGATTTTTCATATTCTGCAAATGGGGTACCATTGGCATTAGGTGCCAAACACATTTTTTCGTTTTTTCGTATTCTGCCAATGGCGGACTATTGGCATTAGGTGCCAAACACATTTTTTCGTTTTTTCATATTCTGCCAATGGGGGACCATTGGCAGAAAATGCTAAACACATTTTTTCGATTTTTCATATTCAGCCAATGGGGGACCATTGGCATTAAGTGCCAAACACATTTTTCGATTTTTCATATTCAGCCAATGGGGGACCATTGGCAGAATATACTAAACACATTTTTTCGATTTTTCATATTCAGCCAATGGAGGACCATTGGCAGAATATGCTAAACACATTTTTTCGATTTTTCATATTCTGCCAATGGGGGACCATTGGCATTAGGTGCCAAACACATTTTTTCGTTTTTTCATATTCTGCCAATGGGGGACCATTGGCATAAGGTGCCAAACACATTTATTCGTTTTTTCATATTCAGCCAATGGGGGACCATTGGCATTAAGTGCCAAACATATTTTTTTCGATTTTTCATATTCTGCCAATGGGGGACCATTGGCATTAAGTGCCAAACATATTTTTTCGAATTTTCATATTCTGCCAATGGGTGACCATTGGCATTAAGTGCCAAACATATTTTTCGAATTTTCATATTCTGCCAATGGGTGACCATTGGCATTAGGTGCCAAACACATTTTTTCGTTTTTTCATATTCTGCCAATGGGGGACCATTGGCATAAGGTGCCAAACACATTTATTCGTTTTTTCATATTCAGCCAATGGGGGACCATTGGCAGAATATGCTAAACACATTTTTTCGATTTTTCATATTCTGCAAATGGGGTACCATTGGCATTAGGTGCCAAACACATTTATTCGTTTTTTCATATTCAGCCAATGGGGGACCATTGGCAGAATATGCTAAACACATTTTTTCGATTTTTCATATTCTGCAAATGGGGTACCATTGGCATTAGGTGCCAAACACATTTTTTCGTTTTTTCGTATTCTGCCAATGGCGGACCATTGGCATTAGGTGCCAAACACATTTTTTCGTTTTTTCATATTCTGCCAATGGGGGACCATTGGCATTAGGTGCCAAACACATTTTTTCGTTTTTTCATATTCTGCCAATGGGGGACCATTGGCATAAGGTGCCAAACACATTTATTCGTTTTTTCATATTCAGCCAATGGGGGACCATTGGCAGAATATGCTAAACACATTTTTTCGATTTTTCATATTCAGCCAATGGAGGACCATTGGCAGAATATGCTAAACACATTTTTTCGATTTTTCATATTCTGCCAATGGGGGACCATTGGCATTAGGTGCCAAACACATTTTTTCGTTTTTTCATATTCTGCCAATGGGGGACCATTGGCATAAGGTGCCAAACACATTTATTCGTTTTTTCATATTCAGCCAATGGGGGACCATTGGCAGAATATGCTAAACACATTTTTTCGATTTTTCATATTCTGCAAATGGGGTACCATTGGCATTAGGTGCCAAACACATTTTTTCGTTTTTTCGTATTCTGCCAATGGCGGACCATTGGCATTAGGTGCCAAACACATTTTTTCGTTTTTTCATATTCTGCCAATGGGGGACCATTGGCAGAAAATGCTAAACACATTTTTTCGATTTTTCATATTCAGCCAATGGGGGACCATTGGCATTAAGTGCCAAACACATTTTTTCGTTTTTTCATATTCAGCCAATGGGGGACCATTGGCATTAGGTGCCGAACACATTTTTTCGATTTTTCATATTCAGCCAATGGGGGACCATTGGCAGAATAAGCTAAACACATTTTTTCGATTTTTCATATTCAGCCAATGGAGGACCATTGGCAGAATATGCTAAACACATTTTTTCGATTTTTCATATTCTGCCAATGGGGGACCATTGGCAGAAAATGCTAAACACATTTTTTCGATTTTTCATATTCAGCCAATTCGGGACCATTGGCATTAAGTGCCAAACACATTTTTTCGTTTTTTCATATTCAGCCAATTCGGGACCATTGGCATTAAGTGCCAAACACATTTTTTCGTTTTTTCATATTCAGCCAATGGGGGACCATTGGCATTAGGTGCCAAACACATTTTTTCGTTTTTTCATATTCGGCCAATGGGGGACCATTGGCAGAATAAGCTAAACACATTTTTTCGATTTTTCATATTCAGCCAATGGGGGACCATTGGCATTAAGTGCCAAACATATTTTTTCGATTTTTCATATTCTGCCAATGGGTGACCATTGGCATTAGGTGCCAAACACATGTTTTCGTTTTTTCATATTCAGCCAATGGGGGACCATTGGCATTAGGTGCCAAACATATTTTTTTCGATTTTTCATATTCTGCCAATGGGGGACCATTGGCATTAGGTGCCAAACACATTTTTTCGTTTTTTCATGTTCTGCCAATGGGGGACCATTGGCATTAGGTGCCAAACATATTTTTTTCGATTTTTCATATTCTGCCAATGGGGGACCATTGGCATTAGGTGCCAAACACATTTTTTCGTTTTTTCATATTCTGCCAATGGGGGACCATTGGCATAAGGTGCCAAACACATTTATTCGTTTTTTCATATTCAGCCAATGGGGGACCATTGGCAGAATATGCTAAACACATTTTTTCGATTTTTCATATTCTGCAAATGGGGTACCATTGGCATTAGGTGCCAAACACATTTTATCGTTTTTTCGTATTCTGCCAATGGGGGACCATTGGCATTAAGTGCCAAACATATTTTTTCGAATTTTCATATTCAGCCAATGGGGGACCATTGGCATTAAGTGCCAAACATATTTTTTCGAATTTTCATATTCTGCCAATGGGTGACCATTGGCATTAAGTGCCAAACATATTTTTTCGAATTTTCATATTCAGCCAATGGGGGACCATTGGCATTAAGTGCCAAACATATTTTTTTCGATTTTTCATATTCAGCCAATGGGGGACCATTGGCATTAAGTGCCAAACATATTTTTTCGTATTTTCATATTCTGCCAATGGGTGACCATTGGCATTAAGTGCCAAACATATTTTTTCGAATTTTCATATTCAGCCAATGGGGGACCATTGGCATTAAGTGCCAAACATATTTTTTTCGTTTTTTCATATTCTGCCAATGGGGGACCATTGGCCTTAGGTGCAAAACACATTCTTTCGTTTTTTCATATTCAGCCAATGGGGGACCATTGGCAGAATATGCGAAACACATTTTTTCGTTTTTTCATATTCAGCCAATGGGGTACCATTGGCATTAGCTGCCAAATATATTTTTTCGACTTTTCATATCCCGCCAATGGGGGACCATTGGCAGAATATGCTAAACACATTTTTTCGATTTTTCATATTCTGCCAATGGGTGACCATTGGCATTAGGTGCCAAACACATTTTTTCGTTTTTTCATATTCTGCCAATGGGGGACCATTGGCATAAGGTGCCAAACACATTTATTCGTTTTTTCATATTCAGCCAATGGGGGACCATTGGCAGAATATGCTAAACACATTTTTTCGATTTTTCATATTCTGCAAATGGGGTACCATTGGCATTAGGTGCCAAACACATTTTTTCGTTTTTTCGTATTCTGCCAATGGCGGACCATTGGCATTAGGTGCCAAACACATTTTTTCGTTTTTTCATATTCTGCCAATGGGGGACCATTGGCAGAAAATGCTAAACACATTTTTTCGATTTTTCATATTCAGCCAATGGGGGACCATTGGCATTAAGTGCCAAACACATTTTTCGATTTTTCATATTCAGCCAATGGGGGACCATTGGCAGAATATGCTAAACACATTTTTTCGATTTTTCATATTCAGCCAATGGAGGACCATTGGCAGAATATGCTAAACACATTTTTTCGATTTTTCATATTCTGCCAATGGGGGACCATTGGCATTAGGTGCCAAACACATTTATTCGTTTTTTCATATTCAGCCAATGGGGGACAATTGGCAGAATATGTTAAACACATTTTTTCGATTTTTCATATTCTGCAAATGGGGTACCATTGGCATTAGGTGCCAAACACATTTTTTCGTTTTTTCGTATTCTGCCAATGGCGGACCATTGGCATTAGGTGCCAAACACATTTTTTCGTTTTTTCATATTCTGCCAATGGGGGACCATTGGCAGAATAAGCTAAACACATTTTTTCGATTTTTCATATTCAGCCAATGGAGGACCATTGGCAGAATATGCTAAACACATTTTTTCGATTTTTCATATTCTGCCAATGGGGGACCATTGGCAGAAAATGCTAAACACATTTTTTCGATTTTTCATATTCAGCCAATTCGGGACCATTGGCATTAAGTGCCAAACACATTTTTTCGTTTTTTCATATTCTGCCAATGGGGGACCATTGGCACTAGGTGCCAGACACATGTTTTCATTTTTTCATATATGCTAAACACATTTTTTCGATTTTTCATATTCAGCCAGTGGGGGAACATTGGCAGAATATGCTAAACACATTTTTTAGATTTTTCATATTCTGCCAATGAGGTACCATTGGCATTAGGTGCCAAACACATTTTTTCGTTTTTTCATATTCTGCCAATGGGGGACCACTGGCATTAGGTGCCAAACACATTTTTTC
This sequence comes from Criorhina ranunculi, assembly GCA_951813785.1. Taxonomy (NCBI): domain Eukaryota; kingdom Metazoa; phylum Arthropoda; class Insecta; order Diptera; family Syrphidae; genus Criorhina; species Criorhina ranunculi. The sequence goes on from OX638381.1 coordinate 12,499,342, forward strand.
GTTTTTTCATATTCTGCCAATGGGGGACCATTGGCATTAGGTGCCAAACACATTTTTTCGTTTTTTCATATTCTGCCAATGGGGGACCATTGGCATTAGGTGCCAAACACATATTTTTCGTTTTTTCATATTCTGCCAATGGGGGACCATTGGCATTAGGTGCCAAACACATTTTTTCGTTTGTTCATATTCTGCCAAGGGGGGACCATTGGCAGAATATACTAAAAACATTTGTTCGACTTTTTCATATTCTGCCAATGGGGGACCATTGGCATTAGGTGCCAAACACTTTTTTTCGTTTTTTCATATTCTGCCAATGGGGGACCATTGGCATTAGGTGCCAAACACATATTTTTCGTTTTTTCATATTCTGCCAATGGGGGACCATTGGCATTAGGTGCCAAACACATTTTTTCGTTTTTTCATATTCTGCCAATGGGGGACCATTGGCATTAGGTGCCAAACACATTTTTTCGTTTTTTCATATTCAGCCAAGGGGGGACCATTGGCAGAATATACTAAAAACATTTTTTCGACTTTTTCATATTCTGCCAATGGGGGACCATTGGCAGAATATGCTAAACACATTTTTTCGATTTTCAATATTCTGCCAATGGGGAACCATTGTCATTAGGTGCCAAACACATTTTTTCGTTTTTTCATATTCAGCAAATTGGGGACCATTGCCAGAATATGCTAAACACATTTTTTCGTTTTTTCATATTCTGCCAATGGGGGACCATTGGCATTAGGTGCTAAACACTTTTTTTTTGTTTTTTCATATTTTGCCAATGGGGGATCATTGGCATTGGGTGCCAAATCATTTTTTCGTTTTTTCATATTCTACCAATGGAGGACCATTGGCATTAGGTGCCAAACACATTTTTTCGTTTTTTCATGTTCTTCCTATGGGGGACCATTGGCATTAGGTGCCAAATACATTTTTTCGTTTTTTCATATTCTGCCAATGGGGGACCATTGGCATTAGGTGCCAAACACATTTTTTCGTTTTTTCATATTCTGCCAATGGGGGACCATTGGCATTAGGTGCCAAACGCATTTTTTCGTTTTTTCATATTCAGCCAAGGGGGGACCATTGGCAGAATATGCTAAACACATTTTTTCGATTTTTCATATTCTGCCAATGGGGGCCCATTGGCATTAGGTGCCAAATAAATTTTTTCGTTTTTTCATATTCTGCCAATGGGGGACCATTGGCATTAGGTGCCAAACACATTTTCTCGTTTTTTCATATTCTGCCAATGGGGGACCATTGGCATTAGGTGCCAAACACATTTTTTCGATTTTTCATATTCTGCCAATGGGGGACCATTGGCATTAGGTGCCAAACACATCTTTTCGTTTTTTCATATTCTGCCAATGGGGGACCATTGGCATTAGGTGCCAAACACATTTTTTCGTTTTTCATATTCAGCCAAGGGGGGACCATTGGCAGAATATGCTAAACACATTTTTTCGTTTTTTCATATTCTGCCAATGGGGGACCATTGGCATTAGGTGCCAAACACATTTTTTCGATTTTTCATATTCTGCCAATGGGGGACCATTGGCATTAGGTGCCAAACACATTTTTTCGTTTTTTCATATTCTGCCAATGGGGGACCATTGGCATTAGGTGCCAAACACTTTTTTTCGTTTTTTCATATTCTGCCAATGGGGGACCATTGGCATTAGGTGCCAAACACATTTTTTCGTTTTTTCATATTCTGCCAATGGGGGACCATTGGCATTAGGTGCCAAACACATATTTTTCGTTTTTTCATATTCTGCCAATGGGGGACCATTGGCATTAGGTGCCAAACACATTTTTTCGTTTTTTCATATTCTGCCAATGGGGTACCATTGGCATTAGGTGCCAAAGGCATTTTTTCGTTTTTTCATATTCTACCAATGGGGGACCATTGGCATTAGGTGCCAAACACATTTTTTCGTTTTTTCATGTTCTTCCTATGGGGGACCATTGGCATTAGGTGCCAAATACATTTTTTCGTTTTTTCATATTCTGCCAATGGGGGACCATTGGCATTAGGTGCCAAACACATTTTTTCGTTTTTTCATATTCTGCCAATGGGGGACCATTGGCATTAGGTGCCAAACACATTTTTTCGTTTTTTCATATTCAGCCAAGGGGGGACCATTGGCAGAATATGCTAAACACATTTTTTCGATTTTTCATATTCTGCCAATGGGGGCCCATTGGCATTAGGTGCCAAATAAATTTTTTCGTTTTTTCATATTCTGCCAATGGGGGACCATTGGCATTAGGTGCCAAACACATTTTCTCGTTTTTTCATATTCTGCCAATGGGGGACCATTGGCATTAGGTGCCAAACACATTTTTTCGATTTTTCATATTCTGCCAATGGGGGACCATTGGCATTAGGTGCCAAACACATTTTTTCGTTTTTTCATATTCTGCCAATGGGGGACCATTGGCATTAGGTGCCAAACACATTTTTTCGTTTTTCATATTCAGCCAAGGGGGGACCATTGGCAGAATATGCTAAACACATTTTTTCGTTTTTTCATATTCTGCCAATGGGGGACCATTGGCATAAGTGCCAAACACATTTTTTCGATTTTTCATATTCTGCCAATGGGGGACCATTGGCATTAGGTGCCAAACACATCTTTTCGTTTTTTCATATTCTGCCAATGGGGGACCATTGGCATTAGGTGCCAAAGGCATTTTTTCGTTTTTTCATATTCTGCCAATGGGGGACCATTGGCATTAGGTGCCAAACACATTTTTTCGTTTTTCATATTCAGCCAAGGGGGGACTATTGGCAGAATATGCTAAACACATTTTTTCGTTTTTTCATATTCTGCCAATGGGGGACCATTGGCATTAGGTGCCAAACGCATTTTTTCGTTTTTTCATATTCTGCCAATGGGGGACCATTGGCATTAGGTGCCAAACACATTTTTTCGTTTTTTCATATTCTGCCAATGGGGGACCATTGGCATTAGGTGCCAAACGCATTTTTTCGTTTTTTCATATTCAGCCAAGGGGGGACCATTGGCAGAATATGCTAAACACATTTTTTCGATTTTTCATATTCTGCCAATGGGGGACCATTGGCATTAGGTGCCAAATACATTTTTTCGTTTTTTCATATTCTGCCAATGGGGGACCATTGGCATTAGGTGCCAAACACATTTTCTCGTTTTTTCATATTCTGCCAATGGGGGACCATTGGCATTAGGTGCCAAACACATTTTTTAGATTTTTCATATTCTGCCAATGGGGGACCATTGGCATTAGGTGCCAAACACATTTTTTCGTTTTTTCATATTCAGCCAAGGGGGGACCATTGGCAGAATATGCTAAACACATTTTTTCGATTTTTCATATTCTGCCAATAGGGGACCATTGGCATTAGGTGCCAAATACATTTTTTCGTTTTTTCATATTCTGCCAATGGGGGACCATTGGCATTAGGTGCCAAACACATTTTTTCGTTTTTTCATATTCTGCCAATGGGGGACCATTGGCATTAGGTGCCAAACGCATTTTTTCGTTTTTCATATTCAGCCAAGGGGGGACCATTGGCAGAATATGCTAAGCACATTTTTTCGATTTTTCATATTCTGCCAATGGGGGACCATTGGCATTAGGTGCCAAATACATTTTTTCGGTTTTTCATATTCTGCCAATGGGGGACCATTGGCATTAGGTGCCAAACACATTTTTTCGTTTTTTCATGTTCTGCCAATGGGGGACCATTGGCATTAGGTGCCAAACACATTTTTTCGTTTTTTCATATTCTACCAATGGGGTACTATTGGCATTAGGTGCCAAACACATTTTTTCGTTTTTTCATATTCAGCCAAGGGGGGACCATTGGCAGAATATGCTAAACACATTTTTTCGATTTTTCATATTCTGCCAATAGGGGACCATTGGCGTTAGGTGCCAAATACATGTTTTCGTTTTTCATATTCTGCCAATGGGGGACCATTGGCATTAGGTGCCAAACACATTTTTTCGTTTTTTCATATTCTGCCAATGGGGACCATTGGCATTAGGTGCCAAACACATTTTTTCGTTTTTTCATATTCTGCCAAGGGGGGACCATTGGCAGAATATACTAAAAACATTTGTTCGACTTTTTCATATTCTGCCAATGGGGGACCATTGGCATTAGGTGCCAAAGGCATTTTTTCGATTTTTCATATTCTGCCAATGGGGGACCATTGGCATTAGGTGCCAAACACATTTTTTCGTTTTTTCATGTTCTTCCTATGGGGGACCATTGGCATTAGGTGCCAAATACATTTTTTCGTTTTTTCATATTCTGCCAATGGGGGACCATTGGCATTAGGTGCCAAACACATTTTTTCGTTTTTTCATATTCAGCCAAGGGGGGACCATTGGCAGAATATACTAAAAAAATTTTTTCGACTTTTTCATATTCTGCCAATGGGGGACCATTGGCATTAGGTGCCAAACACATTTTTTCGTTTTTTCATATTCTGCCAATGGGGGACCATTGGCATTAGGTGCCAAACACATTTTTTCGTTTTTTCATATTCTGCCAATGGGGGACCATTGGCATTAGGTGCCAAACACATATTTTTCGTTTTTTCATATTCTGCCAATGGGGGACCATTGGCATTAGGTGCCAAACACATTTTTTCGTTTTTTCATATTCTGCCAATGAGGGACCATTGGCATTAGGTGCCAAAGGCATTTTTTCGTTTTTTCATATTCTACCAATGGGGGACCATTGGCATTAGGTGCCAAACACATTTTTTCGTTTTTTCATGTTCTTCCTATGGGGGACCATTGGCATTAGGTGCCAAATACATTTTTTCGTTTTTTCATATTCTGCCAATGGGGGACCATTGGCATTAGGTGCCAAACACATTTTTTCGTTTTTTCATATTCTGCCAATGGGGGACCATTGGCATTAGGTGCCAAACGCATTTTTTCGTTTTTTCATATTCAGCCAAGGGGGGACCATTGGCAGAATATGCTAAACACATTTTTTCGATTTTTCATATTCTGCCAATGGGGGCCCATTGGCATTAGGTGCCAAATACATTTTTTCGTTTTTTCATATTCTGCCAATGGGGGACCATTGGCATTAGGTGCCAAACACATTTTCTCGTTTTTTCATATTCTGCCAATGGGGGACCATTGGCATTAGGTGCCAAACACATTTTTTCGATTTTTCATATTCTGCCAATGGGGGACCATTGGCATTAGGTGCCAAGCACATTTTTTCGTTTTTTCATATTCTGCCAATGGGGGACCATTGGCATTAGGTGCCAAACACTTTTTTTCGTTTTTTCATATTCTGCCAATGGGGGACCATTGGCATTAGGTGCCAAACACATTTTTTCGTTTTTTCATATTCTGCCAATGGGGGACCATTGGCATTAGGTGCCAAACACATATTTTTCGTTTTTTCATATTCTGCCAATGGGGGACCATTGGCATTAGGTGCCAAACACATTTTTTCGTTTTTTCATATTCTGCCAATGGGGGACCATTGGCATTAGGTGCCAAACACATTTTTTCGTTTTTTCATATTCTGCCAATGGGGGACCATTGGCATTAGGTGCCAAACACATATTTTTCGTTTTTTCATATTCTGCCAATGGGGGACCATTGGCATTAGGTGCCAAACACATTTTTTCGTTTTTTCATATTCTGCCAATGGGGGACCATTGGCATTAGGTGCCAAACACATTTTTTCGTTTTTTCATATTCAGCCAAGGGGGGACCATTGGCATTAGGTGCCAAACACATATTTTTCGTTTTTTCATATTCTGCCAATGGGGGACCATTGGCATTAGGTGCCAAAGGCATTTTTTCGTTTTTTCATATTCTGCCAATGGGGGACCATTGGCATTAGGTGCCAAACACATTTTTTCGTTTTTCATATTCAGCCAAGGGGGGACCATTGGCAGAATATGCTAAACACATTTTTTCGTTTTTTCATATTCTGCCAATGGGGGACCATTGGCATTAGGTGCCAAACGCATTTTTTCGTTTTTTCATATTCTGCCAATGGGGGACCATTGGCATTAGGTGCCAAACACATTTTTTCGTTTTTTCATATTCTGCCAATGGGGGACCATTGGCATTAGGTGCCAAACGCATTTTTTCGTTTTTTCATATTCAGCCAAGGGGGGACCATTGGCAGAATATGCTAAACACATTTTTTCGATTTTTCATATTCTGCCAATGGGGGACCATTGGCATTAGGTGCCAAATACATTTTTTCGTTTTTTCATATTCTGCCAATGGGGGACCATTGGCATTAGGTGCCAAACACATTTTCTCGTTTTTTCATATTCTGCCAATGGGGGACCATTGGCATTAGGTGCCAAACACATTTTTTCGTTTTTTCATATTCTGCCAATGGGGGACCATTGGCATTAGGTGCCAAATACATTTTTTCGTTTTTTCATATTCTGCCAATGGGGGACCATTGGCATTAGGTGCCAAACACATTTTTTCGTTTTTTCATATTCAGCCAAGGGGGGACCATTGGCAGAATATACTAAAAAAAATTTTTCGACTTTTTCATATTCTGCCAATGGGGGACCATTGGCATTAGGTGCCAAACACATTTTTTCGTTTTTTCATATTCTGCCAATGGGGGACCATTGGCATTAGGTGCCAAACACATTTTTTCGTTTTTTCATATTCTGCCAATGGGGGACCATTGGCATTAGGTGCCAAACACATATTTTTCGTTTTTTCATATTCTGCCAATGGGGGACCATTGGCATTAGGTGCCAAACACATTTTTTCGTTTTTTCATATTCTGCCAATGGGGGACCATTGGCATTAGGTGCCAAAGGCATTTTTTCGTTTTTTCATATTCTACCAATGGGGGACCATTGGCATTAGGTGCCAAACACATTTTTTCGTTTTTTCATGTTCTTCCTATGGGGGACCATTGGCATTAGGTGCCAAATACATTTTTTCGTTTTTTCATATTCTGCCAATGGGGGACCATTGGCATTAGGTGCCAAACACATTTTTTCGTTTTTTCATATTCTGCCAATGGGGGACCATTGGCATTAGGTGCCAAACGCATTTTTTCGTTTTTTCATATTCAGCCAAGGGGGGACCATTGGCAGAATATGCTAAACACATTTTTTCGATTTTTCATATTCTGCCAATGGGGGCCCATTGGCATTAGGTGCCAAATACATTTTTTCGTTTTTTCATATTCTGCCAATGGGGGACCATTGGCATTAGGTGCCAAACACATTTTCTCGTTTTTTCATATTCTGCCAATGGGGGACCATTGGCATTAGGTGCCAAACACATTTTTTCGATTTTTCATATTCTGCCAATGGGGGACCATTGGCATTAGGTGCCAAACACATCTTTTCGTTTTTTCATATTCTGCCAATGGGGGACCATTGGCATTAGGTGCCAAACACATTTTTTCGTTTTTCATATTCAGCCAAGGGGGGACCATTGGCAGAATATGCTAAACACATTTTTTCGTTTTTTCATATTCTGCCAATGGGGGACCATTGGCATTAGGTGCCAAACACATTTTTTCGATTTTTCATATTCTGCCAATGGGGGACCATTGGCATTAGGTGCCAAACACATCTTTTCGTTTTTTCATATTCTGCCAATGGGGGACCATTGGCATTAGGTGCCAAAGGCATTTTTTCGTTTTTTCATATTCTGCCAATGGGGGACCATTGGCATTAGGTGCCAAACACATTTTTTCGTTTTTCATATTCAGCCAAGGGGGGACCATTGGCAGAATATGCTAAACACATTTTTTCGTTTTTTCATATTCTGCCAATGGGGGACCATTGGCATTAGGTGCCAAACGCATTTTTTCGTTTTTTCATATTCAGCCAAGGGGGGACCATTGGCAGAATATGCTAAACACATTTTTTCGATTTTTCATATTCTGCCAATGGGGGACCATTGGCATTAGGTGCCAAATACATTTTTTCGTTTTTTCATATTCTGCCAATGGGGGACCATTGGCATTAGGTGCCAAACACATTTTCTCGTTTTTTCATATTCTGCCAATGGGGGACCATTGGCATTAGGTGCCAAACACATTTTTTAGATTTTTCATATTCTGCCAATGGGGGACCATTGGCATTAGGTGCCAAACACATTTTTTCGTTTTTTCATATTCAGCCAAGGGTGGACCATTGGCAGAATATGCTAAACACATTTTTTCGATTTTTCATATTCTGCCAATAGGGGACCATTGGCATTAGGTGCCAAATACATTTTTTCGTTTTTTCATATTCTGCCAATGGGGGACCATTGGCATTAGGTGCCAAACACATTTTTTCGTTTTTTCATATTCTGCCAATGGGGGACCATTGGCATTAGGTGATAAAAGCATTTTTTCGTTTTTCATATTCAGCCAAGGGGGGACCATTGGCAGAATATGCTAAGCACATTTTTTCGATTTTTCATATTCTGCCAATGGGGGACCATTGGCATTAGGTGCCAAATACATTTTTTCGGTTTTTCATATTCTGCCAATGGGGGACCATTGGCATTAGGTGCCAAACACATTTTTTCGTTTTTTCATGTTCTGCCAATGGGGGACCATTGGCATTAGGTGCCAAACACATTTTTTCGTTTTTTCATATTCTACCAATGGGGTACTATTGGCATTAGGTGCCAAACACATTTTTTCGTTTTTTCATATTCAGCCAAGGGGGGACCATTGGCAGAATATGCTAAACACATTTTTTCGATTTTTCATATTCTGCCAATAGGGGACCATTGGCGTTAGGTGCCAAATACATGTTTTCGTTTTTTCATATTCTGCCAATGGGGGACCATTGGCATTAGGTGCCAAACACATTTTTTCGTTTTTTCATATTCTGCCAATGGGGGACCATTGGCATTAGGTGCCAAACACATTTTTTAGTTTTTTCATATTCTGCCAATGGGGGACCATTGGCATTAGGTGCCAAACACATTTTTTCGTTTTTTCATATTCAGCCAAGGGGGGACCATTGGCAGAATATGCTAAACACATTTTTTCGATTTTTCATATTCTGCCAATGGGGGACCATTGGCATTAGGTGCCAAACGCATTTTTTCGTTTTTTCATATTCTGCCAATGGGGGACCATTGGCATTAGGTGCCAAACACATTTTTTCGTTTTTTCATATTCTGCCAATGGGGGACCATTGGCATTAGGTGCCAAACACATTTTTTCGTTTTTTCATATTCTGCCAATGGGGTACCATTGGCATTAGGTGCCAAACACATTTTTTCGTTTTTTCATATTCTGCCAATGGGGGACCACTGGCATTAGGTGCCAAACACATTTTTTCGATTTTTCATATTCTACCAATGGGGGACCATTGGCATTAGGTGCCAAACACATTTTTTCGTTTTTTCATATTCTACCAATGGGGGACCATTGGCATTAGGTGCCAAACACATTTTTTCGTTTTTTTCATATTCTGCCAATGGGGGACCATTGGCATTAGGTGCCAAGCACATTTTTTCGTTTTTTCATATTCTGCCAATGGGGGACCATTGGCATTAGGTGCCAAACACATTTTTTCGTTTTTTCATATTCTGCCAATGGGGGACCATTGGCATTAGGTGCCAAACACATTTTTTCGTTTTTTCATATTCTGCCAATGGGGGACCATTGGCATTAGGTGCCAAACACATATTTTTCGTTTTTTCATATTCTGCCAATGGGGGACCTTTGGCATTAGGTGCCAAACACATTTTTTCGTTTTTTCATATTCTGCCAATGGGGGACCATTGGCATTAGGTGCCAAACACATTTTTTCGTTTTTTCATATTCTGCCAAGGGGGGACCATTGGCAGAATATACTAAAAACATTTGTTCGACTTTTTCATATTCTGCCAATGGGGGACCATTGGCATTAGGTGCCAAACACTTTTTTTCGTTTTTTCATATTCTGCCAATGGGGGACCATTGGCATTAGGTGCCAAACACATTTTTTCGTTTTTTCATATTCTGCCAATGGGGGACCATTGGCATTAGGTGCCAAACACATATTTTTCGTTTTTTCATATTCTGCCAATGGGGGACCATTGGCATTAGGTGCCAAACACATTTTTTCGTTTTTTCATATTCTGCCAATGGGGGACCATTGGCATTAGGTGCCAAACACATTTTTTCGTTTTTTCATATTCAGCCAAGGGGGGACCATTGGCAGAATATACTAAAAACATTTTTTCGACTTTTTCATATTCTGCCAATGGGGGACCATTGGCATTAGGTGCCAAACACATTTTTTCGTTTTTTCATATTCTGCCAATGGGGGACCATTGGCATTAGGTGCCAAACACTTTTTTTCGTTTTTTCATATTCTGCCAATGGGGGACCATTGGCATTAGGTGCCAAACACATTTTTTCGTTTTTTCATATTCTGCCAATGGGGGACCATTGGCATTAGGTGCCAAACACATATTTTTCGTTTTTTCATATTCTGCCAATGGGGGACCATTGGCATTAGGTGCCAAACACATTTTTTCGTTTTTTCATATTCTGCCAATGGGGCACCATTGGCATTAGGTGCCAAACACATTTTTTCGTTTTTTCATATTCTGCCAATGGGGGACCATTGGCATTAGGTGCCAAACACATATTTTTAGTTTTTTCATATTCTGCCAATGGGGGACCATTGGCATTAGGTGCCAAACACATTTTTTCGTTTTTTCATATTCTGCCAATGGGGGACCATTGGCATTAGGTGCCAAACGCATTTTTTCGTTTTTTCATATTCTGCCAATGGGGGACCATTGGCATTAGGTGCCAAACACATTTTTTCGTTTTTTCATGTTCTTCCTATGGGGGACCATTGGCATTAGGTGCCAAATACATTTTTTCGTTTTTTCATATTCTGCCAATGGGGGACCATTGGCATTAGGTGCCAAACACATTTTTTCGTTTTTTCATATTCTGCCAATGGGGGACCATTGGCATTAGGTGCCAAAGGCATTTTTTCGATTTGTCATATTCTGCCAATGGGGGACCATTGGTATTAGGTGCCAAACACATTTTTTCGTTTTTTCATGTTCTTCCTATGGGGGACCATTGGCATTAGGTGCCAAATACATTTTTCATATTCATATTCAGCCAAGGGGGGACCATTGGCAGAATATGCTAAACACATTTTTTCGTTTTTTCATATTCTGCCAATGGGGGACCATTGGCATTAGGTGCCAAAGGCATTTTTTCGTTTTTTCATATTCTGCCAATGGGGGACCATTGGCATTAGGTGCCAAACGCATTTTTTCGTTTTTTCATATTCAGCCAAGGGGGGACCATTGGCAGAATATGCTAAACACATTTTTTCGATTTTTCATATTCTGCCAATGGGGGCCCATTGGCATTAGGTGCCAAATACATTTTTTCTTTTTTTCATATTCTGCCAATGGGGGACCATTGGCATTAGGTGCCAAACACATTTTCTCGTTTTTTCATATTCTGCCAATGGGGGACCATTGGCATTAGGTGCCAAACACATTTTTTCGATTTTTCATATTCTGCCAATGGGGGACCATTGGCATTAGGTGCCAAACACATCTTTTCGTTTTTTCATATTCTGCCAATGGGGGACCATTGGCATTAGGTGCCAAACACATTTTTTCGTTTTTCATATTCAGCCAAGGGGGGACCATTGGCAGAATATGCTAAACACATTTTTTCGTTTTTTCATATTCTGCCAATGGGGGACCATTGGCATTAGGTGCCAAACGCATTTTTTCGTTTTTTCATATTCTGCCAATGGGGGACCATTGGCATTAGGTGCCAAACACATTTTTTCGTTTTTTCATATTCTGCCAATGGGGGACCATTGGCATTAGGTGCCAAACGCATTTTTTCGTTTTTTCATATTCAGCCAAGGGGGGACCATTGGCAGAATATGCTAAACACATTTTTTCGATTTTTCATATTCTGCCAATGGGGGACCATTGGCATTAGGTGCCAAATACATTTTTTCGTTTTTTCATATTCTGCCAATGGGGGACCATTGGCATTAGGTGCCAAACACATTTTCTCGTTTTTTCATATTCTGCCAATGGGGGACCATTGGCATTAGGTGCCAAACACATTTTTTCGATTTTTCATATTCTGCCAAGGGGGGACCATTGGCAGAATATGCTAAACACATTTTTTCGATTTTTCATATTCTGCCAATAGGGGACCATTGGCATTAGGTGCCAAATACATTTTTTCGTTTTTTCATATTCTGCCAATGGGGGACCATTGGCATTAGGTGCCAAACACATTTTTTCGTTTTTTCATATTCTGCCAATGGGGGACCATTGGCATTAGGTGCCAAACGCATTTTTTCGTTTTTCATATTCAGCCAAGGGGGGACCATTGGCAGAATATGCTAAGCACATTTTTTCGATTTTTCATATTCTGCCAATGGGGGACCATTGGCATTAGGTGCCAAATACATTTTTTCGGTTTTTCATATTCTGCCAATGGGGGACCATTGGCATTAGGTGCCAAACACATTTTTTCGTTTTTTCATGTTCTGCCAATGGGGGACCATTGGCATTAGGTGCCAAACACATTTTTTCGTTTTTTCATATTCTACCAATGGGGTACTATTGGCATTAGGTGCCAAACACAGTTTTTCGTTTTTTCATATTCAGCCAAGGGGGGACCATTGGCAGAATATGCTAAACACATTTTTTCGTTTTTTCATATTCTGCCAATAGGGGACCATTGGCGTTAGGTGCCAAATACATTTTTTCGTTTTTTCATATTCTGCCAATGGGGGACCATTGGCATTAGGTGCCAAACACATTTTTTCGTTTTTTCATATTCTGCCAATGGGGGACCATTGGCATTAGGTGCCAAACACAGTTTTTCGTTTTTTCATATTCAGCCAAGGGGGGACCATTGGCAGAATATGCTAAACACATTTTTTCGTTTTTTCATATTCTGCCAATGGGGGACCATTGGCATTAGGTGCCAAACACATTTTTTCGTTTTTCATATTCAGCCAAGGGGGGACCATTGGCATTAGGTGCCAAACACATTTTTTCGTTTTTTCATATTCTGCCAATGGGGGACCATTGGCATTAGGTGCCAAACACATTTTTTCGTTTTTTCATATTCAGCCAAGGAGGGACCATTGGCAGAATATGCTAAACACATTTTTTCGATTTTTCATATTCTGCCAATGGGGGACCATTGGCATTAGGTGCCAAACACATTTTTTCGTTTTTTCATATTCAGCCAAGGGGGGACCATTGGCAGAATAAGCTAAACACATTTTTTCGATTTTTCATATTTTGCCAATGGGGGACCATTGGCATAAGGTGCCAAATACATTTTTTCGTTTTTTCATATTCAGCCAAGGGGGGACCATTGGCAGAATATGCTAAACACATTTTTTCGATTTTTCATATTCTGCCAATGGGGGACCATTGGCATTAGGTGCCAAACACATTTTTTCGTTTTTTCATATTCTGCCAATGGGGGACCATTGGCATTAGGTGCCAAACACATATTTTTCGTTTTTTCATATTCTGCCAATGGGGGACCATTGGCATTAGGTGCCAAATACATTTTTTTCGTTTTTTCATATTCTGCCAATGGGGGACCATTGGCATTAGGTGCCAAACACATTTTTTCGTTTTTCCATATTCTGCCAATGGGGGACCATTGGCATTAGGTGCCAAACACATTTGTTCGTTTTTTCATATTCAGCCAAGGGTGGACCATTGGCAGAATATACTAAAAACATTTTTTCGACTTTTTCATATTCTGCCAATGGGGGACCATTGGCATTAGGTGCCAAACACATTTTTTCGTTTTTTCATATTCTGCCAATGGGGGACCATTGGCATTAGGTGCCAAACGCATTTTTTCGTTTTTTCATATTCAGCCAAGGGGGGACCATTGGCAGAATATGCTAAACACATTTTTTCGATTTTTCATATTCTGCCAATGGGGGACCATTGGCATTAGGTGCCAAATACATTTTTTCGTTTTTTCATATTCTGCCAATGGGGGACCATTGGCATTAGGTGCCAAACACATTTTTTCGTTTTTTCATATTCTGCCAATGGGGTACCATTGGCATTAGGTGCCAAACACATTTTTTCGTTTTTTCATATTCTGCCAATGGGGGACCACTGGCATTAGGTGCCAAACACATTTTTTCGTTTTTTCATATTCTACCAATGGGGGACCATTGGCATTAGGTGCCAAACACATTTTTTCGTTTTTTCATATTCTACCAATGGGGGACCATTGGCATTAGGTGCCAAACACATTTTTTCGTTTTTTTCATATTCTGCCAATGGGGGACCATTGGCATTAGGTGCCAAACGCATTTTTTCGTTTTTTCATATTCTGCCAATGGGGGACCATTGGCATTAGGTGCCAAACACATTTTTTCGTTTTTTCATATTCTGCCAATTGGGGACCATTGGCATTAGATGCCAAATAATTTTTTTTTATTTTTTCATATTCTGCCAATGGGGGCCATTGGCATTAGGTGCCAAACACATTTTTTCGTTTTTTCATATTCTGCCAATGGGGGACCATTGGCATTAGGTGCCAAACACATTTTTTGCGTTTTTTCATATTCTGCCAATGGGGGATTATTGGCATTAGGTGCCAAACACATATTTTTCGTTTTTTCATATTCTGCCAATGGGGGACCATTGGCATTAGGTGCTAAACACATTTTTTCGTTTTTTCATATTCTGCCAATGGGGGACCATTGGCATTAGGTGCCAAACACATTTTTTCGTTTTTTCATATTCAGCCAAGGGGGGACCATTGGCAGAATATACTAAAAACATTTGTTCGACTTTTTCATATTCTGCCAATGGGGGACCATTGGCATTAGGTGCCAAACACTTTTTTTCGTTTTTTCATATTCTGCCAATGGGGGACCATTGGCATTAGGTGCCAAACACATTTTTTCGTTTTTTCATATTCTGCCAATGGGGGACCATTGGCATTAGGTGCCAAACACATATTTTTCGTTTTTTCATATTCTGCCAATGGGGGACCATTGGCATTAGGTGCCAAACACATTTTTTCGTTTTTTCATATTCTGCCAATGGGGGACCATTGGCATTAGGTGCCAAACACATTTTTTCGTTTTTTCATATTCAGCCAAGGGGGGACCATTGGCAGAATATACTAAAAACATTTTTTCGACTTTTTCATATTCTGCCAATGGGGGACCATTGGCATTAGGTGCCAAACACATTTTTTCGTTTTTTCATATTCTGCCAATGGGGGACCATTGGCATTAGGTGCCAAACACATATTTTTCGTTTTTTCATATTCTGCCAATGGGGGATCATTGGCATTAGGTGCCAAACACATTTTTTCGTTTTTTCATATTCTGCCAATGGGGGACCATTGGCATTAGGTGCCAAACACATTTTTTCGTTTTTTCATATTCTGCCAATGGGGGACCATTGGCATTAGGTGCCAAACACATATTTTTCGTTTTTTCATATTCTGCCAATGGGGGACCATTGGCATTAGGTGCCAAACACATTTTTTCGTTTTTTCATATTCTGCCAATGGGGGACCATTGGCATTAGGTGCCAAAGGCATTTTTTCGTTTTTTCATATTCTGCCAATGGGGGACCATTGGCATTAGGTGCCAAACACATTTTTTCGTTTTTTCATGTTCTTCCTATGGGGGACCATTGGCATTAGGTGCCAAATACATTTTTTCGTTTTTTCATATTCTGCCAATGGGGGACCATTGGCATTAGGTGCCAAACACATTTTTTCGTTTTTTCATATTCTGCCAATGGGGGACCATTGGCATTAGGTGCCAAACGCATTTTTTCGTTTTTCATATTCAGCCAAGGGGGGACCATTGGCAGAATATGCTAAGCACATTTTTTCGATTTTTCATATTCTGCCAATGGGGGACCATTGGCATTAGGTGCCAAATACATTTTTTCGGTTTTTCATATTCTGCCAATGGGGGACCATTGGCATTAGGTGCCAAACACATTTTTTCGTTTTTTCATATTCTGCCAATGGGGGACCATTGGCATTAGGTGCCAAACACATTTTTTCGTTTTTTCATATTCTACCAATGGGGTACTATTGGCATTAGGTGCCAAACACATTTTTTCGTTTTTTCATATTCAGCCAAGGGGGGACCATTGGCAGAATATGCTAAACACATTTTTTCGTTTTTTCATATTCTGCCAATGGGGGACCATTGGCATTAGGTGCCAAACACATTTTTTCGTTTTTTCATATTCTGCCAATGGGGGACCATTGGCATTAGGTGCCAAACACATTTTTTAGTTTTTTCATATTCTGCCAATGGGGGACCATTGGCATTAGGTGCCAAACACATTTTTTCGTTTTTTCATATTCAGCCAAGGGGGGACCATTGGCATTAGGTGCCAAACACATTTTTTCGTTTTTTCATATTCTGCCAATGGGGGACCATTGGCATTAGGTGCCAAACACATTTTTTCGTTTTTTCATGTTCTGCCAATGGGGGACCATTGGCATTAGGTGCCAAACACATTTTTTCGTTTTTTCATATTCAGCCAAGGAGGGACCATTGGCAGAATAAGCTAAACACATTTTTTCGATTTTTCATATTTTGCCAATGGGGGACCATTGGCATAAGGTGCCAAATACATTTTTTCGTTTTTTCATATTCAGCCAAGGGGGGACCATTGGCAGAATATGCTAAACACATTTTTTCGATTTTTCATATTCTGCCAATGGGGGACCATTGGCATTAGGTGCCAAACACATTTTTTCGTTTTTTCATATTCTGCCAATGGGGGACTATTGGCATTAGGTGCCAAACACATATTTTTCGTTTTTTCATATACTGCCAATGGGGGACCATTGGCGTTAGGTGCCAAACACATTTTTTCGTTTTTTCATATTCTGCCAATGGGGGACCATTGGCATTAGGTGCCAAATATATTTTTTTCGTTTTTTCATATTCTGCCAATGGGGAACCATTGGCATTAGGTGCCAAACACATTTTTTCGTTTTTCCATATTCTGCCAATGGGGGACCATTGGCATTAGGTGCCAAACACATTTTTTCGTTTTTTCATATTCAGCCAAGGGTGGACCATTGGCAGAATATACTAAAAACATTTTTTCGACTTTTTCATATTCTGCCAATGGGGGACCATTGGCATTAGGTGCCAAATACATTTTTTCGTTTTTTCATATTCTGCCAATGGGGGACCATTGGCATTAGGTGCCAAACACATTTTTTCGTTTTTTCATGTTCTGCCAATGGGGGACCATTGGCATTAGGTGCCAAACACATTTTTTCGTTTTTTCATATTCTGCCAATGGGGTACCATTGGCATTAGGTGCCAAACACATTTTTTCGTTTTTTCATATTCTGCCAATGGGGGACCACTGGCATTAGGTGCCAAACACATTTTTTCGTTTTTTCATATTCTACCAATGGGGGACCATTGGCATTAGGTGCCAAACACATTTTTTCGTTTTTTCATATTCTACCAATGGGGGACCATTGGCATTAGGTGCCAAACACATTTTTTCGTTTTTTTCATATTCTGCCAATGGGGGACCATTGGCTTTAGGTGCCAAACGCATTTTTTCGTTTTTTCATATTCTGCCAATGGGGGACCATTGGCATTAGGTGCCAAACACATTTTTTCGTTTTTTCATATTCTGCTAATGGGGGACCATTGGCATTAGGTGCCAAACACGTATTTTTCGTTTTTTCATATTCTGCCAATGGGGGACCATTGGCATTAGGTGCCAAACACATTTTTTCGTTTTTTCATATTCTGCCAATGGGGGACCATTGGCATTAGGTGCCAAACACATTTTTTCGTTTTTTCATATTCTGCCAATGGGGGACCATTGGCATTAGGTGCCAAACACATTTTTTCGTTTTTTCATATTCTGCCAATGGGGGACCATTGGCATTAGGTGCCAAACACATTTTTTCGTTTTTTCATGTTCTTCCTATGGGGGACCATTGGCATTAGGTGCCAAATACATTTTTTCGTTTTTTCATATTCTGCCAATGGGGGACCATTGGCATTAGGTGCCAAACACATTTTTTCGTTTTTTCATATTCTGCCAATGGGGGACCATTGGCATTAGGTGCCAAACACGTATTTTTCGTTTTTTCATATTCTGCCAATGGGGGACCATTGGCATTAGGTGCCAAACGCATTTTTTCGTTTTTTCATATTCTGCCAATGGGGGACCATTGGCATTAGGTGCCAAACACATTTTTTCGTTTTTTCATGTTCTGCCAATGGGGGACCATTGGCATTAGGTGCCAAACACATTTTTTCGTTTTTTCATATTCTACCAATGGGGTACTATTGGCATTAGGTGCCAAACACATTTTTTCGTTTTTTCATATTCTGCCAATGGGGGACCATTGGCATTAGGTGCCAAACACATTTTTTCGTTTTTCATATTCAGCCAAGGGGGGACCATTGGCAGAATATGCTAAACACATTTTTTCGTTTTTTCATATTCTGCCAATGGGGGACCATTGGCATTAGGTGCCAAAGGCATTTTTTCGGTTTTTCATATTCTGCCAATGGGGGACCATTGGCATTAGGTGCCAAACACATTTTTTCGTTTTTTCATGTTCTGCCAATGGGGGACCATTGGCATTAGGTGCCAAACACATTTTTTCGTTTTTTCATATTCTGCCAATGGGGGACCATTGGCATTAGGTGCCAAACACATTTTTTCGTTTTTTCATATTCAGCCAAGGGGGGACCATTGGCAGAATATACTAAAAACATTTGTTCGACTTTTTCATATTCTGCCAATGGGGGACCATTGGCATTAGGTGCCAAACACATTTTTTCGTTTTTTCATATTCTGCCAATGGGGGACCATTGGCATTAGGTGCCAAACACATTTTTTCGTTTTTTCATGTTCTGCCAATGGGGGACCATTGGCATTAGGTGCCAAACACATTTTTTCGTTTTTTCATATTCTACCAATGGGGTACTATTGGCATTAGGTGCCAAACACATTTTTTCGTTTTTTCATATTCAGCCAAGGGGGGACCATTGGCAGAATATGCTAAACACATTTTTTCGATTTTTCATATTCTGCCAATAGGGGACCATTGGCGTTAGGTGCCAAATACATGTTTTCGTTTTTTCATATTCTGCCAATGGGGGACCATTGGCATTAGGTGCCAAACACATTTTTTCGTTTTTTCATATTCTGCCAATGGGGGACCATTGGCATTAGGTGCCAAACACATTTTTTCGTTTTTTCATATTCTGCCAATGGGGGACCATTGGCATTAGGTGCCAAACACATTTTTTCGTTTTTTCATATTCTGCCAATGGGGGACCATTGGCATTAGGTGCCAAACACATTTTTTCGTTTTTTCATATTCTGCCAATGGGGGACCATTGGCATTAGGTGCCAAACACATATTTTTCATTTTTTCATATTCTGCCAATGGGGGACCATTGGCATTAGGTGCCAAACACATTTTTTCGATTTTTCATATTCTGCCAATGGGGGACCATTGGCATTAGGTGCCAAACACATTTTTTCGTTTTTTCATATTCTGCCAATGGGGGACCATTGGCATTAGGTGCCAAACACATTTTTTCGTTTTTCATATTCAGCCAAGGGGGGACCATTGGCAGAATATGGTAAACACATTTTTTCGTTTTTTCATATTCTGCCAATGGGGGACCATTGGCATTAGGTGCCAAAGGCATTTTTTCGTTTTTTCATATTCTGCCAATGGGGGACCATTGGCATTAGGTGCCAAACACATTTTTTAGTTTTTTCATATTCAGCCAAGGGGGGACCATTGGCAGAATATGCTAAACACATTTTTTCGATTTTTCATATTCTGCCAATGGGGGACCATTGGCATTAGGTGCCAAATACATTTTTTCGTTTTTTCATATTCTGCCAATGCGGGACCACTGGCATTAGGTGCCAAACACATTTTCTCGTTTTTTCATATTCTGCCAATGGGGGACCATTGGCATTAGGTGCCAAACACATTTTTTCGATTTTTCATATTCTGCCAATGGGGGACCATTGGCATTAGGTGCCAAACACATCTTTTCGTTTTTTCATATTCTACCAATGGGGGACCATTGGCATTAGGTGCCAAACACATTTTTTCGTTTTTCATATTCAGCCAAGGGGGGACCATTGGCAGAATATGCTAAACACATTTTTTCGTTTTTTCATATTCTGCCAATGGGGGACCATTGGCATTAGGTGCCAAAGGCATTTTTTCGGTTTTTCATATTCTGCCAATGGGGGACCATTGGCATTAGGTGCCAAACACATTTTTTCGTTTTTTCATGTTCTGCCAATGGGGGACCATTGGCATTAGGTGCCAAACACATTTTTTCGTTTTTTCATATTCTACCAATGGGGTACCATTGGCATTAGGTGCCAAACGCATTTTTTCGTTTTTTCATATTCAGCCAAGGGGGGACCATTGGCAGAATATGCTAAAAACATTTTTTCGATTTTTCATATTCTGCCAATGGGGGACCATTGGCATTAGGTGCCAAACACATTTTTTCGTTTTTTCATATTCTGCCAATGGGGGACCATTGGCATTAGGTGCCAAACACATTTTTTCGTTTTTCATATTCAGCCAAGGGGGGACCATTGGCAGAATATGCTAAACACATTTTTTCGTTTTTTCATATTCTGCCAATGGGGGACCATTGGCATTAGGTGCCAAACACATTTTTTCGTTTTTTCATATTCAGCCAAGGGGGGACCATTGGCAGAATATGCTAAACACATTTTTTCGTTTTTTCATATTCTGCCAATGGGGGACCATTGGCATTAGGTGCCAAATACATTTTTTCGTTTTTTCATATTCTGCCAATGGGGGACCATTGGCATTAGGTGCCAAACACATTTTTTCGTTTTTTCATATTCTGCCAATGGGGGACCATTGGCATTAGGTGCCAAACACATTTTCTCGTTTTTTCATATTCTGCCAATGGGGGACCATTGGCATTAGGTGCCAAACGCATTTTTTCGTTTTTCATATTCAGCCAATAGGGGACCATTGGCATTAAGTGTCAAACACATTTTTTCGTTTTTTCATATTCTGCCAATGGGGGACCATTGGCATTAGGTGCCAAACACATTTTTTCGTTTTTTCATATTCAGCCAATGGGGGACCATTGGCAGAATATGCTAAACACATTTTTTCGATTTTTCATATTCTGCCAATGGGGGACCATTGGCATTAGGTGTCAAACACATTTTTTCGTTTTTTCATATTCTGCCAATGGGGGACCATTGGCATTAGGTGCCAAACACATTTTTTCGATTTTCATATTCAGCCAATGGGGGACCATTGGCAGAATATGCTAAACACATTTTTTCGATTTTTCATATTCTGCCAATGGGGGACCATTGGCATTAGGTGCCAAACACATTTTTTCGTTTTTTCATATTCTGCCAATGGGGGACCATTGGCATTAGGTGCCAAACACATTTTTTCGTTTTTTCATATTCTGCCAATGGGGGACCATTGGCATTAGGTGCCAAAGGCATTTTTTCGTTTTTTCATATTCTGCCAATGGGGGACCATTGGCACTAGGTGCCAAACACATTTTCTCGTTTTTTCATATTCTGCCAATGGGGGACCATTGGCATTAGGTGCCAAACACATTTTTTCGTTTTTTCATATTCAGCCAATGGGGGACCATTGGCAGAATATGCTAAACACATTTTTTCGATTTTTCATATTCTGCCAATGGGGGACCATTGGCATTAGGTGCCAAACACATTTTTTCGTTTTTTCATATTCTGCCAATGGGGGACCATTGGCAGAATATGCTTTACACATTTTTTCGATTTTTCATATTCAGCCAATGGGGGACCATTGGCATTAGGTGCCAAACACATTTTTTCGATTTTTCATATTCTGCCAATAGGGGACCATTGGCATTAGGTGTCAAACACATTTTTTCGTTTTTTCATATTCTGCCAATGGGGGACCATTGGCATTAGGTGCCAAACACATTTTTTCGTTTTTTCATATTCTGCCAATGGGGGACCATTGGCATTAGGTGCCAAACACATTTTTTCGTTTTTTCATATTCTGCCAATGGGGGACCATTGGCATTAGGTGCCAAACACATTTTTTCGTTTTTTCATATTCTGCCAATGGGGGACCATTGGCATTAGGTGCCAAACACATTTTTTCGTTTTTTCATATTCTGCCAATGGGGGACCATTGGCATTAGGTGCCAAACACATTTTTTCGTTTTTTCATATTCTGCCAATGGGGGACCATTGGCAGAATATGCTAAACACATTTTTTCGATTTTTCATATTCTGCCAATGGGGGACCATTGGCATTAGGTGCCAAACACATTTTTTCGTTTTTTCATATTCTGCCAATGGGGGACCATTGGCATTAGGTGCCAAACACATTTTTTCGTTTTTTCATATTCTGCCAATGGGGGACCATTGGCATTAGGTGCCAAACACATTTTTTCGTTTTTTCATATTCTGCCAATGGGGGACCATTGGCATTAGGTGCCAAAGGCATTTTTTCGTTTTTTCATATTCTGCCAATGGGGGACCATTGGCATTAGGTGCCAAACACATTTTTTCGTTTTTTCATATTCAGCCAAGGGGGGACCATTGGCAGAATATGCTAAACACATTTTTTCGATTTTTCATATTCTGCCAATGGGGGACCATTGGCAGAATATGCTAAACACATTTTTTCGATTTTTCATATTCTGCCAATGGGGGACCATTGGCATTAGGTGCCAAACACATTTTTTCGTTTTTTCATATTCTGCCAATGGGGGACCATTGGCATTAGGTGCCAAACACATTTTTTCGTTTTTTCATATTCTGCCAATGGGGGACCATTGGCAGAATATGCTAAACACATTTTTTCGATTTTTCATATTCTGCCAATGGGGGACCATTGGCATTAGGTGCCAAACACATTTTTTCGTTTTTTCATATTCTGCCAATGGGGGACCATTGGCATTAGGTGCCAAACACATTTTTTCGTTTTTTCATATTCTGCCAATGGGGGACCATTGGCATTAGGTGCCAAACACATTTTTTCGTTTTTTCATATTCTGCCAATGGGGGACCATTGGCATTAGGTGCCAAACACATTTTTCGTTTTTTCATATTCTGCCAATGGGGGACCATTGGCATTAGGTGCCAAGCACATTTTTTCGTTTTTTCATATTCTGCCAATGGGGGACCATTGGCATTAGGTGCCAAAGGCAATTTTTCGTTTTTTCATATTCTGCCAATGGGGGACCATTGGCATTAGGTGCCAAACACATTTTTTCGTTTTTTCGTATTCTGCCAATGGGGGACCATTGGCATTAGGTGCCAAACACATTTTTTCGTTTTTTCATATTCTGCCAATGGGGGACCTTGGCATTAGGTGCCAAACACATTTTTTCGTTTTTTCATATTCTGCCAATGGGGGACCATTGGCATTAGGTGCCAAACACATATTTTTCGTTTTTTCATATTCTGCCAATGGGGGACCATTGGCATTAGGTGCCAAACACATTTTTTCGTTTTTTCATATTCTGCCAATGGGGGACCATTGGCATTAGGTGCCAAACACATTTATTCGTTTTTTCATATTCTGCCAATGGGGGACCATTGGCATTAGGTGCCAAACACATTTTTTCGTTTTTTCATATTCAGCCAAGGGGGGACCATTGGCAGAATATGCTAAACACATTTTTTCGATTTTTCATATTCTGCCAATAGGGGACCATTGGCATTAGGTGCCAAATACATTTTTTCGTTTTTTCATATTCTGCCAATGGGGGACCATTGGCATTAGGTGCCAAACACATTTTTTCGTTTTTTCATATTCTGCCAATGGGGGACCATTGGCATTAGGTGCCAAACACATTTTTTCGTTTTTTCATATTCTGCCAATGGGGGACCATTGGCATTAGTTGCCAAACGCATTTTTTCGTTTTTCATATTCAGCCAAGGGGGGACCATTGGCAGAATATGCTAAACACATTTTTTCGATTTTTCATATTCTGCCAATAGGGGACCATTGGCATTAGGTGCCAAATACATTTTTTCGTTTCTTCATATTCTGCCAATGGGGGACCATTGGCATTAGGTGCCAAACGCATTTTTTCGTTTTTCATATTCAGCCAAGGGGGGACCATTGGCATTAGGTGCCAAACACATTTTTTCGTTTTTTCATGTTCTGCCAATGGGGGACCATTGGCATTAGGTGCCAAACACATTTTTTCGTTTTTTCATATTCTGCCAATGGGGGACCATTGGCATTAGGTGCCAAACACATTTTTTCGTTTTTTCATATTCAGCCAAGGGGGGACCATTGGCAGAATATGCTAAACACATTTTTTCGATTTTTCATATTCTGCCAATGGGGGACCATTGGCATTAGGTGCCAAACACATTTTTTCGTTTTTTCATATTCAGCCAAGGGGGGACCATTGGCAGAATATGCTAAACACATTTTTTCGATTTTTCATATTCTGCCAATGGGGGACCATTGGCATTAGGTGCCAAACACATTTTTTCGTTTTTTCATATTCAGCCAAGGGGGGACCATTGGCAGAATATGCTAAACACATTTTTTCGATTTTTCATATTCTGCCAATAGGGGACCATTGGCATTAGGTGCCAAATACATTTTTTCGTTTCTTCATATTCTGCCAATGGGGGACCATTGGCATTAGGTGCCAAACACATTTTTTCGTTTTTTCATATTCTGCCAATGGGGGACCATTGGCATTAGGTGCCAAACACATTTTTTCGTTTTTTCATATTCAGCCAAGGGGGGACCATTGGCAGAATATGCTAAACACATTTTTTCGATTTTTCATATTCTGCCAATGGGGGACCATTGGCATTAGGTGCCAAACACATTTTTTCGATTTTTCATATTCTGCCAATGGGGGACCATTGGCATTAGGTGCCAAACACATTTTTTCGTTTTTTCATATTCTGCCAATGGGGGACCTTGGCATTAGGTGCCAAACACATTTTTTCGTTTTTTCATATTCTGCCAATGGGGGACCATTGGCATTAGGTGCCAAACACATATTTTTCGTTTTTTCATATTCTGCCAATGGGGGACCATTGGCATTAGGTGCCAAACACATTTTTTCGTTTTTTCATGTTCTGCCAATGGGGGACCATTGGCATTAGGTGCCAAACACATTTTTTCGTTTTTTCATATTCTGCCAATGGGGGACCATTGGCATTAGGTGCCAAACACATTTTTTCGTTTTTTCATATTCAGCCAAGGGGGGACCATTGGCAGAATATGCTAAACACATTTTTTCGATTTTTCATATTCTGCCAATGGGGGACCATTGGCATTAGGTGCCAAACACATTTTTTCGATTTTTCATATTCTGCCAATGGGGGACCATTGGCATTAGGTGCCAAACACATTTTTTCGTTTTTTCATATTCTGCCAATGGGGGACCTTGGCATTAGGTGCCAAACACATTTTTTCGTTTTTTCATATTCTGCCAATGGGGGACCATTGGCATTAGGTGCCAAACACATATTTTTCGTTTTTTCATATTCTGCCAATGGGGGACCATTGGCATTAGGTGCCAAACACATTTTTTCGTTTTTTCATATTCTGCCAATGGGGGACCATTGGCATTAGGTGCCAAACACATTTATTCGTTTTTTCATATTCTGCCAATGGGGGACCATTGGCATTAGGTGCCAAACACATTTTTTCGTTTTTTCATATTCAGCCAAGGGGGGACCATTGGCAGAATATGCTAAACACATTTTTTCGATTTTTCATATTCTGCCAATAGGGGACCATTGGCATTAGGTGCCAAATACATTTTTTCGTTTTTTCATATTCTGCCAATGGGGGACCATTGGCATTAGGTGCCAAACACATTTTTTCGTTTTTTCATATTCTGCCAATGGGGGACCATTGGCATTAGGTGCCAAACACATTTTTTCGTTTTTTCATATTCTGCCAATGGGGGACCATTGGCATTAGTTGCCAAACGCATTTTTTCGTTTTTCATATTCATTGGCAGAATATGCTAAACACATTTTTTCGATTTTTCATATTCTGCCAATAGGGGACCATTGGCATTAGGTGCCAAATACATTTTTTCGTTTCTTCATATTCTGCCAATGGGGGACCATTGGCATTAGGTGCCAAACGCATTTTTTCGTTTTTCATATTCAGCCAAGGGGGGACCATTGGCATTAGGTGCCAAACACATTTTTTCGTTTTTTCATGTTCTGCCAATGGGGGACCATTGGCATTAGGTGCCAAACACATTTTTTCGTTTTTTCATATTCTGCCAATGGGGGACCATTGGCATTAGGTGCCAAACACATTTTTTCGTTTTTTCATATTCAGCCAAGGGGGGACCATTGGCAGAATATGCTAAACACATTTTTTCGATTTTTCATATTCTGCCAATGGGGGACCATTGGCATTAGGTGCCAAATACATTTTTTCGGTTTTTCATATTCTGCCAATGGGGGACCATTGGCATTAGGTGCCAAACACATTTTTTCGTTTTTTCATGTTCTGCCAATGGGGGACCATTGGCATTAGGTGCCAAACACATTTTTTCGTTTTTTCATATTCTGCCAATGGGGGACCATTGGCATTAGGTGCCAAACACATTTTTTCGTTTTTTCATATTCAGCCAAGGGGGGACCATTGGCAGAATATGCTAAACACATTTTTTCGATTTTTCATATTCTGCCAATAGGGGACCATTGGCATTAGGTGCCAAATACATTTTTTCGTTTCTTCATATTCTGCCAATGGGGGACCATTGGCAGAATATGCTAAACACATTTTTTCGATTTTTCATATTCTGCCAATAGGGGACCATTGGCATTAGGTGCCAAACGCATTTTTTCGTTTTTCATATTCAGCCAAGGGGGGACCATTGGCATTAGGTGCCAAACACATTTTTTCGTTTTTTCATGTTCTGCCAATGGGGGACCATTGGCATTAGGTGCCAAACACATTTTTTCGTTTTTTCATATTCTACCAATGGGGGACCATTGGCATTAGGTGCCAAAGGCATTTTTTCGTTTTTTTATATTCTGCCAATGGGGGACCATTGGCATTAGGTGCCAAACACATTTTTTCGTTTTTTCATATTCTGCCAATGGGGGACCATTGGCATTAGGTGCCAAACACATTTTTTCGTTTTTTCATATTCAGCCAAGGGGGGACCATTGGCAGAATATGCTAAACACATTTTTTCGATTTTTCATATTCTGCCAATAGGGGACCATTGGCATTAGGTGCCAAATACATTTTTTCGTTTCTTCATATTCTGCCAATGGGGGACCATTGGCATTAGGTGCCAAACGCATTTTTTCGTTTTTCATATTCAGCCAAGGGGGGACCATTGGCATTAGGTGCCAAACACATTTTTTCGTTTTTTCATGTTCTGCCAATGGGGGACCATTGGCATTAGGTGCCAAACACATTTTTTCGTTTTTTCATATTCTACCAATGGGGTACCATTGGCATTAGGTGCCAAACGCATTTTTTCGTTTTTTCATATTCAGCCAAGGGGGGACCATTGGCAGAATATGCTAAACACATTTTTTCGATTTTTCATATTCTGCCAATGGGGGACCATTGGCATTAGGTGCCAAACACATTTTTTCGTTTTTTCATATTCTGCCAATGGGGGACCATTGGCATTAGGTGCCAAACACATTTTTTCGTTTTTTCATATTCTGCCAATGGGGGACCATTGGCATTAGGTGCCAAACACATATTTTTCGTTTTTTCATATTCTGCCAATGGGGGACCATTGGCATTAGGTGCCAAGCACATTTTTTCGTCTTTTCATATTCTGCCAATGGGGGACCATTGGCATTAGGTGCCAAAGGCAATTTTTCGTTTTTTCATATTCTGCCAATGGGGGACCATTGGCATTAGGTGCCAAACACATTTTTTCGTTTTTTCATATTCTGCCAATGGGGGACCTTGGCATTAGGTGCCAAACACATTTTTTCGTTTTTTCATATTCTGCCAATGGGGGACCATTGGCATTAGGTGCCAAACACATATTTTTCGTTTTTTCATATTCTGCCAATGGGGGACCATTGGCATTAGGTGCCAAACACATTTTTTCGTTTTTTCATATTCTGCCAATGGGGGACCATTGGCATTAGGTGCCAAAGGCATTTTTTCGTTTTTTCATATGCTGCCAATGGGGGACCATTGGCATTAGGTGCCAAATACATTTTTTCGTTTTTTCATATTCTGCCAATGGGGGACCATTGGCATTAGGTGCCAAACACATTTTTTCGTTTTTTCATATTCTGCCAATGGGGGACCATTGGCATTAGGTGCCAAACGCATTTTTTCGTTTTTCATATTCAGCCAAGGGGGGACCATTGGCAGAATATGCTAAACACATTTTTTCGATTTTTCATATTCTGCCAATGGGGGACCATTGGCATTAGGTGCCAAATACATTTTTTCGTTTTTTCATATTCTGCCAATGGGGGACCATTGGCATTAGGTGCCAAACACATTTTTTGGTTTTTTCATATTCTGCCAATGGGGGACCATTGGCATTAGGTGCCAAACACATATTTTTCGTTTTTTCATATTCTGCCAATGGGGGACCATTGGCATTAGGTGCCAAAGGCATTTTTTCGTTTTTTCATATGCTGCCAATGGGGGACCATTGGCATTAGGTGCCAAACACATTTTTTCGTTTTTTCATATTCAGCCAAGGGGGGACCATTGGCAGAATATGCTAAACACATTTTTTCGATTTTTCATATTTTGCCAATAGGGGACCATTGGCATTAGTTGCCAAATACATTTTTTCGTTTTTTCATATTCTGCCAATGGGGGACCATTGGCATTAGGTGCCAAACACATTTTTTCGTTTTTTCATATTCTGCCAATGGGGGACCATTGGCATTAGGTGCCAAACGCATTTTTTCGTTTTTCATATTCAGCCAAGGGGGGACCATTGGCAGAATATGCTAAACACATTTTTTCGATTTTTCATATTCTGCCAATGGGGGACCATTGGCATTAGGTGCCAAATACATTTTTTCGTTTTTTCATATTCTGCCAATGGGGGACCATTGGCATTAGGTGCCAAACACATTTTTTCGTTTTTTCATGTTCTGCCAATGGGGGACCATTGGCATTAGGTGCCAAACACATTTTTTCGTTTTTTCATATTCTACCAATGGGGTACCATTGGCATTAGGTGCCAAACACATTTTTTCGTTTTTTCATATTCTGCCAATGGG
This sequence comes from Criorhina ranunculi, assembly GCA_951813785.1. NCBI lineage: Eukaryota > Metazoa > Arthropoda > Insecta > Diptera > Syrphidae > Criorhina > Criorhina ranunculi. Next base: position 12,528,623 of record OX638381.1, read on the forward strand.
GGACCACTGGCATTAGGTGCCAAACACATTTTTTCGTTTTTTCATATTCTACCAATGGGGGACCATTGACATTAGGTCCAAACACATTTTTTCGTTTTTTCATATTCCCCCATTGGCACTAGGTGCCAAACACATTTTCTCGTTTTTTCATATTCTGCCAATGGGGGACCATTGGCATTAGGTGGCAAACACATTTTTTCGTTTTTTCATATTCAGCCAATGGGGGACCATTGGCAGAATATGCTAAACACATTTTTTCGATTTTTCATATTCTGCCAATGGGGGACCATTGGCATTAGGTGCCAAATACATTTTTTCGTTTTTTCATATTCTGCCAATGGGGGACCATTGGCATTAGGTGCCAAACACATTTTTTCGTTTTTTCATATTCTACCAATGGGGTACCATTGGCATTAGGTGCCAAACACATTTTTTCGTTTTTTCATATTCTGCCAATGGGGGACCATTGGCATTAGGTGCCAAACACATTTTTTCGTTTTTTCATATTCTGCCAATGGGGGACCATTGGCATTAGGTGCCAAATAAAAATTTTTCGTTTTTTCATATTCTGCCAATGGGGGACCATTGGCATTAGGTGCCAAATAAAAATTTTTCGTTTTTTCATATTCTGCCAATGGGGGACCATTGGCATTAGGTGCCAAACACATTTTTTCGTTTTTTCATATTCTGCCAATGGGGGACCATTGGCATTAGGTGCCAAACACATTTTTTCGTTTTTTCATATTCTGCCAATGGGGGACCATTGGCATTAGGTGCCAAACACATTTTTTCGTTTTTTCATATTCTGCCAATGGGGGACCATTGGCATTAGGTGCCAAACACATTTTTTCGTTTTTTCATATTCTGCCAATGGGGGACCATTGGCATTAGGTGCCAAACACATTTTTTCGTTTTTTCATATTCTGCCAATGGGGGACCATTGGCATTAGGTGCCAAACACATATTTTTCGTTTTTTCATATTCTGCCAATGGGGGACCATTGGCATTAGGTGCCAAGCACATTTTTTCGTTTTTTCATATTCTGCCAAGGGGGGACCATTGGCATTAGGTGCCAAAGGCAATTTTTCGTTTTTTCATATTCTGCCAATGGGGGACCATTGGCATTAGGTGCCAAACACATTTTTTCGTTTTTTCGTATTCTGCCAATGGGGGACCATTGGCATTAGGTGCCAAACACATTTTTTCGTTTTTTCATATTCTGCCAATGGGGGACCTTGGCATTAGGTGCCAAACACATTTTTTCGTTTTTTCATATTCTGCCAATGGGGGACCATTGGCATTAGGTGCCAAACACATATTTTTCGTTTTTTCATATTCTGCCAATGGGGGACCATTGGCATTAGGTGCCAAACACATTTTTTCGTTTTTTCATATTCTGCCAATGGGGGACCATTGGCATTAGGTGCCAAAGGCATTTTTTCGTTTTTTCATATGCTGCCAATGGGGGACCATTGGCATTAGGTGCCAAACACATTTTTTCGTTTTTTCATATTCAGCCAAGGGGGGACCATTGGCAGAATATGCTAAACACATTTTTTCGATTTTTCATATTCTGCCAATAGGGGACCATTAGCATTAGGTGCCAAATACATTTTTTCGTTTTTTCATATTCTGCCAATGGGGGACCATTGGCATTAGGTGCCAAACACATTTTTTCGTTTTTTCATATTCTGCCAATGGAGGACCATTGGCATTAGGTGCCAAACGCATTTTTTCGTTTTTCATATTCAGCCAAGGGGGGACCATTGGCAGAATATGCTAAACACATTTTTTCGATTTTTCATATTCTGCCAATGGGGGACCATTGGCATTAGGTGCCAAATACATTTTTTCGTTTTTTCATATTCTGCCAATGGGGGACCATAGGCATTAGGTGCCAAACACATTTTTTCGTTTTTTCATGTTCTGCCAATGGGGGACCATTGGCATTAGGTGCCAAACACATTTTTTCGTTTTTTCATATTCTACCAATGGGGTACCATTGGCATTAGGTGCCAAACACATTTTTTCGTTTTTTCATATTCTGCCAATGGGGGACCACTGGCATTAGGTGCCAAACACATTTTTTCGTTTTTTCATATTCTACCAATGGGGGACCATTGACATTAGGTCCAAACACATTTTTTCGTTTTTTCAGATTCTGCCAATGGGGGACCATTGGCATAAGGTGCCAAATACATTTTTTTGTTTTTTCATATTCTGCCAATGGGGGACCATTGGCATAAGGTGCCAAATACATTTTTTCGTTTTTTTCATATTCTGCCAATGAGGGACCATTGGCATTAGGTGCCAAACACATTTTTTCGATTTTTAATATTCTGCCAATGGGGGACCATTGGCATTAGGTGCCAAATACATTTTTTCGTTTTTTCATATTCCCCCATTGGCACTAGGTGCCAAACACATTTTCTCGTTTTTTCATATTCTGCCAATGGGGGACCATTGGCATTAGGTGCCAAACACATTTTTTCGTTTTTTCATATTCAGCCAATGGGGGACCATTGGCAGAATATGCTAAACACATTTTTTCGATTTTTCATATTCTGCCAATGGGGGACCATTGGCATTAGGTGCCAAACACATTTTTTCGTTTTTTCATATTCTGCCAATGGGGGACCATTGGCATTAGGTGCCAAATACATTTTTTCGTTTTTTCATATTCTGCCAATGGGGGACCATTGGCATTAGGTGCCAAACACATTTTTTCGTTTTTTCATATTCTGCCAATGGGGGACCATTGGCATTAGGTGCCAAAGGCATTTTTTCGTTTTTTCATATTCTGCCAATGGGGGACCATTGGCATTAGGTGCCAAACACATTTTTTCGTTTTTTCATATTCTGCCAATGGGGGACCATTGGCATTAGGTGCCAAATACATTTTTTCGTTTTTTCATATTCTGCCAATGGGGGACCATTGGCATTAGGTGCCAAATACATTTTTTCGTTTTTTCATATTCTGCCAATGGGGGACCATTGGCATTAGGTGCCAAACACATTTTTTCGATTTTTCATATTCTGCCAATAGGGGACCATTGGCATTAGGTGTCAAACACATTTTTTCGTTTTTTCATATTCTGCCAATGGGGGACCATTGGCATTAGGTGCCAAACACATTTTTTCGTTTTTTCATATTCAGCCAATGGGGGACCATTGGCAGAATATGCTAAACACATTTTTTCGATTTTTCATATTCTGCCAATGGGGGACCATTGGCATTAGGTGCCAAACACATTTTTTCGTTTTTTCATATTCTGCCAATGGGGGACCATTGGCATTAGGTGCCAAACACATTTTTTCGTTTTTTCATATTCTGCCAATGGGGGACCATTGGCATTAGGTGCCAAACACATTTTTTCGTTTTTTCATATTCTGCCAATGGGGGACCATTGGCATTAGGTGCCAAACACATATTTTTCGTTTTTTCATATTCTGCCAATGGGGGACCATTGGCATTAGGTGCCAAGCACATTTTTTCGTTTTTTCATATTCTGCCAATGGGGGACCATTGGCATTAGGTGCCAAACACATTTTTTCGTTTTTTCATATTCTGCCAATGGGGGACCTTGGCATTAGGTGCCAAACACATTTTTTCGTTTTTTCATATTCTGCCAATGGGGGACCATTGGCATTAGGTGCCAAACACATATTTTTCGTTTTTTCATATTCTGCCAATGGGGGACCATTGGCATTAGGTGCCAAACACATTTTTTCATATTCTGCCAATAGGGGACCATTGGCATTAGGTGCCAAATACATTTTTTCGTTTTTTCATATTCTGCCAATGGGGGACCATTGGCATTAGGTGCCAAACACATTTTTTCGTTTTTTCATATTCTGCCAATGGGGGACCATTGGCATTAGGTGCCAAACGCATTTTTTCGTTTTTCATATTCAGCCAAGGGGGGACCATTGGCAGAATATGCTAAACACATTTTTTCGATTTTTCATATTCTGCCAATGGGGGACCATTGGCATTAGGTGCCAAATACATTTTTTCGTTTTTTCATATTCTGCCAATGGGGGACCATTGGCATTAGGTGCCAAACACATTTTTTCGTTTTTTCATATTCTGCCAATGGGGGACCATTGGCATTAGGTGCCAAACGCATTTTTTCGTTTTTCATATTCAGCCAAGGGGGGACCATTGGCAGAATATGCTAAACACATTTTTCCGATTTTTCATATTCTGCCAATGGGGGACCATTGGCATTAGGTGCCAAATACATTTTTTCGTTTTTTCATATTCTGCCAATGGGGGACCATTGGCATTAGGCGCCAAACACATTTTTTCGTTTTTTCATGTTCTGCCAATGGGGGACCATTGGCATTAGGTGCCAAACACATTTTTTCGATTTTTAATATTCTGCCAATGGGGGACCATTGGCATTAGGTGCCAAATACATTTTTTCGTTTTTTCATATTCTGCCAATGGGGGACCATTGGCATTAGGTGCCAAACACATTTTTTCGTTTTTTCATATTCTGCCAATGGGGGACCATTGGCATTAGGTGCCAAAGGCATTTTTTCGTTTTTTCATATTCTGCCAATGGGGGACCATTGGCATTAGGTGCCAAACACATTTTTTCGTTTTTTCATATTCTGCCAATGGGGGACCATTGGCATTAGGTGCCAAATACATTTTTTCGTTTTTTCATATTCTGCCAATGGGGGACCATTGGCATTAGGTGCCAAATACATTTTTTCGTTTTTTCATATTCTGCCAATGGGGGACCATTGGCATTAGGTGCCAAACACATTTTTTCGATTTTTCATATTCTGCCAATAGGGGACCATTGGCATTAGGTGTCAAACACATTTTTTCGTTTTTTCATATTCTGCCAATGGGGGACCATTGGCATTAGGTGCCAAACACATTTTTTCGTTTTTTCATATTCAGCCAATGGGGGACCATTGGCAGAATATGCTAAACACATTTTTTCGATTTTTCATATTCTGCCAATGGGGGACCATTGGCATTAGGTGCCAAACACATTTTTTCGTTTTTTCATATTCTGCCAATGGGGGACCATTGGCATTAGGTGCCAAACACATTTTTTCGTTTTTTCATATTCTGCCAATGGGGGACCATTGGCATTAGGTGCCAAACACATTTTTTCGTTTTTTCATATTCTGCCAATGGGGGACCATTGGCATTAGGTGCCAAACACATATTTTTCGTTTTTTCATATTCTGCCAATGGGGGACCATTGGCATTAGGTGCCAAGCACATTTTTTCGTTTTTTCATATTCTGCCAATGGGGGACCATTGGCATTAGGTGCCAAACACATTTTTTCGTTTTTTCATATTCTGCCAATGGGGGACCTTGGCATTAGGTGCCAAACACATTTTTTCGTTTTTTCATATTCTGCCAATGGGGGACCATTGGCATTAGGTGCCAAACACATATTTTTCGTTTTTTCATATTCTGCCAATGGGGGACCATTGGCATTAGGTGCCAAACACATTTTTTCATATTCTGCCAATAGGGGACCATTGGCATTAGGTGCCAAATACATTTTTTCGTTTTTTCATATTCTGCCAATGGGGGACCATTGGCATTAGGTGCCAAACACATTTTTTCGTTTTTTCATATTCTGCCAATGGGGGACCATTGGCATTAGGTGCCAAACGCATTTTTTCGTTTTTCATATTCAGCCAAGGGGGGACCATTGGCAGAATATGCTAAACACATTTTTTCGATTTTTCATATTCTGCCAATGGGGGACCATTGGCATTAGGTGCCAAATACATTTTTTCGTTTTTTCATATTCTGCCAATGGGGGACCATTGGCATTAGGTGCCAAACACATTTTTTCGTTTTTTCATATTCTGCCAATGGGGGACCATTGGCATTAGGTGCCAAACGCATTTTTTCGTTTTTCATATTCAGCCAAGGGGGGACCATTGGCAGAATATGCTAAACACATTTTTCCGATTTTTCATATTCTGCCAATGGGGGACCATTGGCATTAGGTGCCAAATACATTTTTTCGTTTTTTCATATTCTGCCAATGGGGGACCATTGGCATTAGGCGCCAAACACATTTTTTCGTTTTTTCATGTTCTGCCAATGGGGGACCATTGGCATTAGGTGCCAAACACATTTTTTCGATTTTTAATATTCTGCCAATGGGGGACCATTGGCATTAGGTGCCAAATACATTTTTTCGTTTTTTCATATTCCCCCATTGGCACTAGGTGCCAAACACATTTTCTCGTTTTTTCATATTCTGCCAATGGGGGACCATTGGCATTAGGTGCCAAACACATTTTTTCGTTTTTTCATATTCAGCCAATGGGGGACCATTGGCAGAATATGCTAAACACATTTTTTCGATTTTTCATATTCTGCCAATGGGGGACCATTGGCATTAGGTGCCAAACACATTTTTTCGTTTTTTCATATTCTGCCAATGGGGGACCATTGGCATTAGGTGCCAAATACATTTTTTCGTTTTTTCATATTCTGCCAATGGGGGACCATTGGCATTAGGTGCCAAACACATTTTTTCGTTTTTTCATATTCTGCCAATGGGGGACCATTGGCATTAGGTGCCAAAGGCATTTTTTCGTTTTTTCATATTCTGCCAATGGGGGACCATTGGCATTAGGTGCCAAACACATTTTTTCGTTTTTTCATATTCTGCCAATGGGGGACCATTGGCATTAGGTGCCAAATACATTTTTTCGTTTTTTCATATTCTGCCAATGGGGGACCATTGGCATTAGGTGCCAAATACATTTTTTCGTTTTTTCATATTCTGCCAATGGGGGACCATTGGCATTAGGTGCCAAACACATTTTTTCGATTTTTCATATTCTGCCAATAGGGGACCATTGGCATTAGGTGTCAAACACATTTTTTCGTTTTTTCATATTCTGCCAATGGGGGACCATTGGCATTAGGTGCCAAACACATTTTTTCGTTTTTTCATATTCAGCCAATGGGGGACCATTGGCAGAATATGCTAAACACATTTTTTCGATTTTTCATATTCTGCCAATGGGGGACCATTGGCATTAGGTGCCAAACACATTTTTTCGTTTTTTCATATTCTGCCAATGGGGGACCATTGGCATTAGGTGCCAAACACATTTTTTCGTTTTTTCATATTCTGCCAATGGGGGACCATTGGCATTAGGTGCCAAACACATTTTTTCGTTTTTTCATATTCTGCCAATGGGGGACCATTGGCATTAGGTGCCAAACACATATTTTTCGTTTTTTCATATTCTGCCAATGGGGGACCATTGGCATTAGGTGCCAAACACATTTTTTCGTTTTTTCATATTCTGCCAATGGGGGACCATTGGCATTAGGTGCCAAACACATTTTTTCGTTTTTTCATATTCTGCCAATGGGGGACCTTGGCATTAGGTGCCAAACACATTTTTTCGTTTTTTCATATTCTGCCAATGGGGGACCATTGGCATTAGGTGCCAAACACATATTTTTCGTTTTTTCATATTCTGCCAATGGGGGACCATTGGCATTAGGTGCCAAACACATTTTTTCATATTCTGCCAATAGGGGACCATTGGCATTAGGTGCCAAATACATTTTTTCGTTTTTTCATATTCTGCCAATGGGGGACCATTGGCATTAGGTGCCAAACACATTTTTTCGTTTTTTCATATTCTGCCAATGGGGGACCATTGGCATTAGGTGCCAAACGCATTTTTTCGTTTTTCATATTCAGCCAAGGGGGGACCATTGGCAGAATATGCTAAACACATTTTTTCGATTTTTCATATTCTGCCAATGGGGGACCATTGGCATTAGGTGCCAAATACATTTTTTCGTTTTTTCATATTCTGCCAATGGGGGACCATTGGCATTAGGTGCCAAACACATTTTTTCGTTTTTTCATATTCTGCCAATGGGGGACCATTGGCATTAGGTGCCAAACGCATTTTTTCGTTTTTCATATTCAGCCAAGGGGGGACCATTGGCAGAATATGCTAAACACATTTTTCCGATTTTTCATATTCTGCCAATGGGGGACCATTGGCATTAGGTGCCAAATACATTTTTTCGTTTTTTCATATTCTGCCAATGGGGGACCATTGGCATTAGGCGCCAAACACATTTTTTCGTTTTTTCATGTTCTGCCAATGGGGGACCATTGGCATTAGGTGCCAAACACATTTTTTCGTTTTTTCATATTCTACCAATGGGGTACCATTGGCATTAGGTGCCAAACACATTTTTTCGTTTTTTCATATTCTGCCAATGGGGGACCACTGGCATTAGGTGCCAAACACATTTTTTCGTTTTTTCATATTCTACCAATGGGGGACCATTGACATTAGGTCCAAACACATTTTTTCGTTTTTTCAGATTCTGCCAATGGGGGACCATTGGCATAAGGTGCCAAATACATTTTTTTGTTTTTTCATATTCTGCCAATGGGGGACCATTGGCATAAGGTGCCAAATACATTTTTTCGTTTTTTTCATATTCTGCCAATGGGGGACCATTGGCATTAGGTGCCAAGCACATTTTTTCGATTTTTCATATTCTGCCAATGGGGGACCATTGGCATTAGGTGCCAAATACATTTTTTCGTTTTTTCATATTCCCCCATTGGCACTAGGTGCCAAACACATTTTCTCGTTTTTTCATATTCTGCCAATGGGGGACCATTGGCATTAGGTGCCAAACACATTTTTTCGTTTTTTCATATTCTGCCAATGGGGGACCATTGGCATTAGGTGCCAAACACATTTTTTCGATTTTTCATATTCTGCCAATAGGGGACCATTGGCATTAGGTGTCAAACACATTTTTTCGTTTTTTCATATTCTGCCAATGGGGGACCATTGGCATTAGGTGCCAAACACATTTTTTCGTTTTTTCATATTCAGCCAAGGGGGGACCATTGGCAGAATATGCTAAACACATTTTTTCGATTTTTCATATTCTGCCAATGGGCGACCATTGGCATTAGGTGCCAAACACATTTTTTCGTTTTTTCATATTCTGCCAATGGGGGACCATTGGCATTAGGTGCCAAAGGCATTTTTTCGTTTTTTCATATGCTGCCAATGGGGGACCATTGGCATTAGGTGCCAAACACATTTTTTCGTTTTTTCATATTCAGCCAAGGGGGGACCATTGGCAGAATATGCTAAACACATTTTTTCGATTTTTCATATTCTGCCAATAGGGGACCATTGGCATTAGGTGCCAAACACATTTTTTCGTTTTTTCATATTCTGCCAATGGGGGACCATTGGCATTAGGTGCCAAACACATTTTTTCGTTTTTTCATATTCTGCCAATGGGGGACCATTGGCATTAGGTGCCAAGCACATTTTTTCGTTTTTTCATATTCTGCCAATGGGGGACCATTGGCATTAGGTGCCAAAGGCATTTTTTCGTTTTTTCATATGCTGCCAATGGGGGACCATTGGCATTAGGTGCCAAACACATTTTTTCGTTTTTTCATATTCAGCCAAGGGGGGACCATTGGCAGAATATGCTAAACACATTTTTTCGATTTTTCATATTCTGCCAATGGGGGACCATTGGCATTAGGTGCCAAATACATTTTTTCGTTTTTTCATATTCCCCCATTGGCACTAGGTGCCAAACACATTTTCTCGTTTTTTCATATTCTGCCAATGGGGGACCATTGGCATTAGGTGCCAAACACATTTTTTCGTTCTTTCATATTCTGCCAATGGGGGACCATTGGCATTAGGTGCCAAACACATTTTTTCGATTTTTCATATTCTGCCAATAGGGGACCATTGGCATTAGGTGTCAAACACATTTTTTCGTTTTTTCATATGCTGCCAATGGGGGACCATTGGCATTAGGTGCCAAACACATTTTTTCGTTTTTTCATATTCTGCCAATGGGGGACCATTGGCATTAGGTGCCAAACACATTTTTTCGATTTTTCATATTCTGCCAATGGGGGACCATTGGCATTAGGTGCCAAACAAATTTTTTCGTTTTTTCATATTCAGCCAAGGGGGGACCATTGGCAGAATATGCTAAACACATTCTTTCGATTTTTCATATTCTGCCAATAGGGGACCATTGGCATTAGGTGCCAAATACATTTTTTCGTTTTTTCATATTCTGCCAATGGGGGACCATTGGCATTAGGTGCCAAACACATTTTTTCGATTTTTCATATTCTGCCAATGGGGGACCATTGGCATTAGGTGCCAAACACATTTTTTCGTTTTTTCATATTCAGCCAAGGGGGGACCATTGGCAGAATATGCTAAACACATTTTTTCGATTTTTCATATTCTGCCAATAGGGGACCATTGGCATTAGGTGTCAAACACATTTTTTCGTTTTTTCATATGCTGCCAATGGGGGACCATTGGCATTAGGTGCCAAACACATATTTTTCGTTTTTTCATATTCTGCCAATGGGGGACCATTGGCATTAGGTGCCAAACACATCTTTTCGTTTTTTCATATTCTGCCAATGGGGGACCATTGGCATTAGGTGCCAAAGGCATTTTTTCGTTTTTTCATTTTCTGCCAATGGGGGACCATTGGCATTATGTGCCAAACACATTTTTTCGTTTTTTCGTATTCTGCCAATGGGGGACCATTGGCATTAGGTGCCAAACACATTTTTTTTTTTTTTTCATATTCTGCCAATGGGGTACCTTGGCATTAGGTGCCAAACACATTTTTTCGTTTTTTCATATTCTGCCAATGGGGGACCATTGGCATTAGGTGCCAAACACATTTTTTCGTTTTTTCATATTCTGCCAATGGGTCACCATTGGCATTAGGTGCCAAACACATTTATTCGTTTTTTCATATTCTGCCAAAGGGGGACCATTGGCATTAGGTGCCAAACACATTTTTTCGTTTTTTCATATACTGCCAATGGGGGACCATTGGCATTAGGTGCCAAACACATTTTTTCGTTTTTTCATATTCTGCCAATGGGGTACCATTGGCATTAGGTGCCAAACACATTTTTTCGTTTTTTCATATTCTGCCAATGGGGGACCACTGGCATTAGGTGCCAAACACATTTTTTCGTTTTTTCATATTCTGCCAATGGGGGACCATTGGCATTAGGTGCCAAACACATTTTTTCGTTTTTTCATATTCTGCCAATGGGGGACCATTGGAATTAGGTGCCAAACGCATTTTTTCGTTTTTCATATTCAGCCAAGGGGGGACCATTGGCAGAATATGCTAAACACATTTTTTCGATTTTTCATATTCTGCCAATGGGGGACCATTGGCATTAGGTGCCAAATACATTTTTTCGGTTTTTCATATTCTGCCAATGGGGGACCATTGGCATTAGGTGCCAAACACATTTTTTCGTTTTTTCATGTTCTCCCAATGGGGGACCATTGGCATTAGGTGCCAAACACATTTTTTCGTTTTTTCATATTCTACCAATGGGGTACCATTGGCATTAGGTGCCAAACGCATTTTTTCGTTTTTTCATATTCAGCCAAGGGGGGACCATTGGCAGAATATGCTAAACACATTTTTTCGATTTTTCATATTCTGCCAATAGGGGACCATTGGCATTAGGTGCCAAATACATTTTTTCGTTTTTTCATATTCTGCCAATGGGGGACCATTGGCATTAGGTGCCAAACACATTTTTTCGTTTTTTCATATTCTGCCAATGGGGGACCATTGGCATTAGGTGCCAAACACATTTTTTCGTTTTTTCATATTCTGCCAATGGGGGACCATTGGCATTAGGTGCCAAACGCATTTTTTCGTTTTTCATATTCTGCCAATGGGGGACCATTGGCATTAGGTGCCAAACACATTTTTTCGTATTTTCATATTCAGCCAAGGGGGGACCATTGGCAGAATATGCTTAACACATTTTTTCGATTTTTCATATTCTGCCAATAGGGGACCATTGGCATTAGGTGCCAAATACATTTTTTCGTTTTTTCATATTCTGCCAATGGGGGACCATTGGCATTAGGTGCCAAACACATTTTTTCGTTTTTTCATATTCTGCCAATGGGGGACCATTGGCATTAGGTGCCAAACGCATTTTTTCGTTTTTCATATTCAGCCAAGGGGGGACCATTGGCAGAATATGCTAAACACATTTTTTCGATTTTTCATATTCTGCCAATGGGGGACCATTGGCATTAGGTGCCAAACACATTTTTTCGATTTTTCATATTCTGCCAATAGGGGACCATTGGCATTAGGTGCCAAATACATTTTTTCGTTTTTTCATATTCTGCCAATGGGGGACCATTGGCATTAGGTGCCAAACACATTTTTTCGTTTTTTCATATTCTGCCAATGGGGGACCATTGGCATAAGGTGCCAAATACATTTTTTCGTTTTTTCATATTCCGCCAATGGGGGACCATTGGCATTAGGTGCCAAACACATTTTTTCGTTTTTTCATATTCTGCCAATGGGGGACCACTGGCATTAGGTGCCAAACACATTTTTTCGTTTTTTCATATTCTGCCAATGGGGGACCATTGGCATTAGGTGCCAAACACATTTTTTCGTTTTTTCATATTCTGCCAATGGGGGACCACTGGCATTAGGTGCCAAACACATTTTTTCGTTTTTTCATATTCTGCCAATGGGGGACCATTTGCATTAGGTGCCAAACGCATTTTTTCGTTTTTCATATTCAGCCAAGGGGGGACCATTGGCAGAATATGCTAAACACATTTTTTCGATTTTTCATATTCTGCCAATGGGGGACCATTGGCATTAGGTGCCAAACACATTTTTTCGATTTTTCATATTCTGCCAATAGGGGACCATTGGCATTAGGTGCCAAATACATTTTTTCGTTTTTTCATATTCTGCCAATGGGGGACCATTGGCATTAGGTGCCAAACACATTTTTTCGTTTTTTCATATTCTGCCAATGGGGGACCACTGGCATTAGGTGCCAAACACATTTTTTCGTTTTTTCATATTCTGCCAATGGGGGACCATTGGCATTAGGTGCCAAACGCATTTTTTCGTTTTTCATATTCAGCCAAGGGGGGACCATTCACAGAATATGCTAAACACATTTTTTCGATTTTTCATATTCTGCCAATGGGGGACCATTGGCATTAGGTGCCAAATACATTTTTTCGGTTTTTCATATTCTGCCAATGGGGGACCATTGGCATTAGGTGCTAAACACATTTTTTCGTTTTTTCATGTTCTGCCAATGGGGGACCATTGGCATTAGGTGCCAAACACATTTTTTCGTTTTTTCATATTCTACCAATGGGGTACCATTGGCATTAGGTGCCAAACGCATTTTTTCGTTTTTTCATATTCAGCCAAGGGGGGACCATTGGCAGAATATGCTAAACACATTTTTTCGATTTTTCATATTCTGCCAATAGGGGACCATTGGCATTAGGTGCCAAATACATTTTTTCGTTTTTTCATATTCTGCCAATGGGGGGCCATTGGCATTAGGTGCCAAACACATTTTTTCGTTTTTTCATATTCTGCCAATGGGGGACCATTGGCATTAGGTGCCAAACACATTTTTTCGTTTTTTCATATTCTGCCAATGGGGGACCATTGGCATTAGGTGCCAAACGCATTTTTTCGTTTTTCATATTCTGCCAATGGGGGACCATTGGCATTAGGTGCCAAACACATTTTTTCGTATTTTCATATTCAGCCAAGGGGGGACCATTGGCAGAATATGCTTAACACATTTTTTCGATTTTTCATATTCTGCCAATAGGGGACCATTGGCATTAGGTGCCAAATACATTTTTTCGTTTTTTCATATTCTGCCAATGGGGGACCATTGGCATTAGGTGCCAAACGCATTTTTTCGTTTTTCATATTCAGCCAAGGGGGGACCATTGGCAGAATATGCTAAACACATTTTTTCGATTTTTCATATTCTGCCAATGGGGGACCATTGGCATTAGGTGCCAAATACATTTTTTCGGTTTTTCATATTCTGCCAATGGGGGACCATTGGCATTAGGTGCCAAACACATTTTTTCGTTTTTTCATGTTCTGCCAATGGGGGACCATTGGCATTAGGTGCCAAACACATTTTTTCGTTTTTTCATATTCTACCAATGGGGTACCATTGGCATTAGGTGCCAAACGCATTTTTTCGTTTTTTCATATTCAGCCAAGGGGGGACCATTGGCAGAATATGCTAAACACATTTTTTCGATTTTTCATATTCTGCCAATAGGGGACCATTGGCATTAGGTGCCAAATACATTTTTTCGTTTTTTCATATTCTGCCAATGGGGGGCCATTGGCATTAGGTGCCAAACACATTTTTTCGTTTTTTCATATTCTGCCAATGGGGGACCATTGGCATTAGGTGCCAAACACATTTTTTCGTTTTTTCATATTCTGCCAATGGGGGACCATTGGCATTAGGTGCCAAACGCATTTTTTCGTTTTTCATATTCTGCCAATGGGGGACCATTGGCATTAGGTGCCAAACACATTTTTTCGTATTTTCATATTCAGCCAAGGGGGGACCATTGGCAGAATATGCTTAACACATTTTTTCGATTTTTCATATTCTGCCAATGGGGGACCATTGGCATTAGGTGCCAAACACATTTTTTCGTATTTTCATATTCAGCCAAGGGGGGACCATTGGCAGAATATGCTAAACACATTTTTTCGATTTTTCATATTCTGCCAATAGGGGACCATTGGCATTAGGTGCCAAATACATTTTTTCGTTTTTTCATATTCTGCCAATGGGGGGCCATTGGCATTAGGTGCCAAACACATTTTTTCGTTTTTTCATATTCTGCCAATGGGGGACCATTGGCATTAGGTGCCAAACACATTTTTTCGTTTTTTCATATTCTGCCAATGGGGGACCATTGGCATTAGGTGCCAAACGCATTTTTTCGTCTTTTCATATTCAGCCAAGGGGGGACCATTGGCAGAATATGCTAAACACATTTTTTCGATTTTTCATATTCTGCCATTGACATTAGGTGCCAAACACATTTTTTCGTTTTTTCATATTCTGCCAATGGGGTACCATTGGCATTAGGTGCCAAACACATTTTTTCGTTTTTTCATATTCTGCCAATGGGGGACCACTGGCATTAGGTGCCAAACACATTTTTTCGTTTTTTCATATTCTGCCAATGGGGGACCATTGGCATTAGGTGCCAAACGCATTTTTTCGTTTTTCATATTCAGCCAAGGGGGGACCATTGGCAGAATATGCTAAACACATTTTTTCGATTTTTCATATTCTGCCAATGGGGGACCATTGGCATTAGGTGCCAAATACATTTTTTCGGTTTTTCATATTCTGCCAATGGGGGACCATTGGCATTAGGTGCCAAACACATTTTTTCGTTTTTTCATGTTCTGCCAATGGGGGACCATTGGCATTAGGTGCCAAACACATTTTTTCGTTTTTTCATATTCTACCAATGGGGTACCATTGGCATTAGGTGCCAAACGCATTTTTTCGTTTTTTCATATTCAGCCAAGGGGGGACCATTGGCAGAATATGCTAAACACATTTTTTCGATTTTTCATATTCTGCCAATAGGGGACCATTGGCATTAGGTGCCAAATACATTTTTTCGTTTTTTCATATTCTGCCAATGGGGGACCATTGGCATTAGGTGCCAAACACATTTTTTCGTTTTTTCATATGCTGCCAATGGGGGACCATTGGCATTAGGTGCCAAACACATTTTTTCGTTTTTTCATATTCTGCCAATGGGGGACCATTGGCATTAGGTGCCAAACGCATTTTTTCGTTTTTCATATTCTGCCAATGGGGGACCATTGGCATTAGGTGCCAAACACATTTTTTCGTATTTTCATATTCAGCCAAGGGGGGACCATTGGCAGAATATGCTTAACACATTTTTTCGATTATTCATATTCTGCCAATAGGGGACCATTGGCATTAGGTGCCAAATACATTTTTTCGTTTTTTCATGTTCTGCCAATGGGGGACCATTGGCATTAGGTGCCAAACACATTTTTTCGTTTTTTCATATTCTACCAATGGGGTACCATTGGCATTAGGTGCCAAACACATTTTTTCGTTTTTTCATATTCTGCCAATGGGGGACCACTGGCATTAGGTGCCAAACACATTTTTTCGTTTTTTCATATTCTGCCAATGGGGGACCATTGGCATTAGGTGCCAAACGCATTTTTTCGTTTTTCATATTCAGCCAAGGGGGGACCATTCACAGAATATGCTAAACACATTTTTTCGATTTTTCATATTCTGCCAATGGGGGACCATTGGCATTAGGTGCCAAATACATTTTTTCGGTTTTTCATATTCTGCCAATGGGGGACCATTGGCATTAGGTGCCAAACACATTTTTTCGTTTTTTCATGTTCTGCCAATGGGGGACCATTGGCATTAGGTGCCAAACACATTTTTTCGTTTTTTCATATTCTACCAATGGGGTACCATTGGCATTAGGTGCCAAACGCATTTTTTCGTTTTTTCATATTCAGCCAAGGGGGGACCATTGGCAGAATATGCTAAACACATTTTTTCGATTTTTCATATTCTGCCAATAGGGGACCATTGGCATTAGGTGCCAAATACATTTTTTCGCTTTTCATATTCTGCCAATGGGGGGCCATTGGCATTAGGTGCCAAACACATTTTTTCGTTTTTTCATATTCTGCCAATGGGGGACCATTGGCATTAGGTGCCAAACACATTTTTTCGTTTTTTCATATTCTGCCAATGGGGGACCATTGGCATTAGGTGCCAAACGCATTTTTTCGTTTTTCATATTCTGCCAATGGGGGACCATTGGCATTAGGTGCCAAACACATTTTTTCGTATTTTCATATTCAGCCAAGGGGGGACCATTGGCAGAATATGCTTAACACATTTTTTCGATTTTTCATATTCTGCCAATAGGGGACCATTGGCATTAGGTGCCAAATACATTTTTTCGTTTTTTCATATTCTGCCAATGGGGGACCATTGGCATTAGGTGCTAAACACATTTTTTCGTTTTTTCATATTCTGCCAATGGGGGACCATTGGCATTAGGTGCCAAACGCATTTTTTCGTCTTTTCATATTCAGCCAAGGGGGGACCATTGGCAGAATATGCTAAACACATTTTTTCGATTTTTCATATTCTGCCATTGACATTAGGTGCCAAACACATTTTTTCGTTTTTTCATATTCTGCCAATGGGGTACCATTGGCATTAGGTGCCAAACACATTTTTTCGTTTTTTCATATTCTGCCAATGGGGGACCACTGGCATTAGGTGCCAAACACATTTTTTCGTTTTTTCATATTCTGCCAATGGGGGACCATTGGCATTAGGTGCCAAACGCATTTTTTCGTTTTTCATATTCAGCCAAGGGGGGACCATTGGCAGAATATGCTAAACACATTTTTTCGATTTTTCATATTCTGCCAATGGGGGACCATTGGCATTAGGTGCCAAATACATTTTTTCGGTTTTTCATATTCTGCCAATGGGGGACCATTGGCATTAGGTGCCAAACACATTTTTTCGTTTTTTCATGTTCTGCCAATGGGGGACCATTGGCATTAGGTGCCAAACACATTTTTTCGTTTTTTCATATTCTACCAATGGGGTACCATTGGCATTAGGTGCCAAACGCATTTTTTCGTTTTTTCATATTCAGCCAAGGGGGGACCATTGGCAGAATATGCTAAACACATTTTTTCGATTTTTCATATTCTGCCAATAGGGGACCATTGGCATTAGGTGCCAAATACATTTTTTCGTTTTTTCATATTCTGCCAATGGGGGACCATTGGCATTAGGTGCCAAACACATTTTTTCGTTTTTTCATATTCTGCCAATGGGGGACCATTGGCATTAGGTGCCAAACACATTTTTTCGTTTTTTCATATTCTGCCAATGGGGGACCATTGGCATTAGGTGCCAAACGCATTTTTTCGTTTTTCATATTCTGCCAATGGGGGACCATTGGCATTAGGTGCCAAACACATTTTTTCGTATTTTCATATTCAGCCAAGGGGGGACCATTGGCAGAATATGCTTAACACATTTTTTCGATTATTCATATTCTGCCAATAGGGGACCATTGGCATTAGGTGCCAAATACATTTTTTCGTTTTTTCATATTCTGCCAATGGGGGACCATTGGCATTAGGTGCCAAACACATTTTTTCGTTTTTTCATATTCTGCCAATGGGGGACCATTGGCATTAGGTGCCAAACGCATTTTTTCGTTTTTCATATTCAGCTAAGGGGGGACCATTGGCAGAATATGCTAAACACATTTTTTCGATTTTTCATATTCTGCCAATGGGGGACCATTGGCATTAGGTGCCAAACACATTTTTTCGATTTTTCATATTCTGCCAATAGGGGACCATTGGCATTAGGTGCCAAATACATTTTTTCGTTTTTTCATATTCTGCCAATGGGGGACCATTGGCATTAGGTGCCAAACACATTTTTTCGTTTTTTCATGTTCTGCCAATGGGGGACCATTGGCATTAGGTGCCAAACACATTTTTTCGTTTTTTCATATTCTACCAATGGGATACCATTGGCATTAGGTGCCAAACACATTTTTTCGTTTTTTCATATTCTGCCAATGGGGGACCACTGGCATTAGGTGCCAAACACATTTTTTCGTTTTTTCATATTCTACCAATGGGGGACCATTGGCATTAGGTGCCAAACACATTTTTTCGTTTTTTCATATTCTACCAATGGGGGACCATTGACATTAGGTCCAAACACATTTTTTCGTTTTTTCAGATTCTGCCAATGGGGGACCATTGGCATAAGGTGCCAAATACATTTTTTTGTTTTTTCATATTCTACCAATGGGGGACCATTGGCATTAGGTGCCAAACACATTTTTTCGTTTTTTCGTATTCTGCCAATGGGGGACCATTGGCATTAGGTGCCAAACACATTTTTTCGTTTTTTCATATTCTGCCAATGGGGGACCATTGGCATTAGGTGCCAAACACATTTTTTCGTTTTTTCATATTCTGCCAATGGGGGACCATTGGCATTAGGTGCCAAACACATCTTTTCGTTTTTTCATATTCTGCCAATGGGGGACCTTGGCATTAGGTGCCAAACACATTTTTTCGTTTTTTCGTATTCTGCCAATGGGGGACCATTGGCATTAGGTGCCAAACACATTTTTTCGTTTTTTCATATTCTGCCAATGGGGGACCATTGGCATTAGGTGCCAAACACATTTTTTCGTTTTTTCATATTCTGCCAATGGGGGACCATTGGCATTAGGTGCCAAAGGCATTTTTTCGTTTTTTCATTTTCTGCCAATGGGGGACCATTGGCATTGAGTGCCAAACACATTTTTTCGTTTTTTCGTATTCTGCCAATGGGGGACCATTGGCATTAGGTGCCAAACACATTTTTTCGTTTTTTCATATTCTGCCAATGGGGTACCTTGGCATTAGGTGCCAAACACATTTTTTCGTTTTTTCATATTCTGCCAATGGGGGACCATTGGCATTAGGTGCCAAACACATACTTTTCGTTTTTTCATATTCTGCCAATGGGGGACCATTGGCATTAGGTGCCAAACACATTTTTTCGTTTTTTCATATTCTGCCAATGGGGGACCATTGGCATTAGGTGCTAAAGGCATTTTTTCGTTTTTTCATATTCTGCCAATGGGGGACCATTGGCATTAGGTGCCAAACACATTTTTTCGTTTTTTCATATTCAGCCAAGGGGGGACCATTGGCAGAATATGCTTAACACATTTTTTCGATTTTTCATATTCTGCCAATAGGGGACCATTGGCATTAGGTGCCAAATACATTTTTTCGTTTTTTCATATTCTGCCAATGGGGGACCATTGGCATTAGGTGCCAAACACATTTTTTCGTTTTTTCATATTCTGCCAATGGGGGACCATTGGCATTAGGTGCCAAACACATTTTTTCGTTTTTTTCATATTCTGCCAATGGGGGACCATTGGCGTTAGGTGCCAAACGCATTTTTTCGTTTTTCATATTCAGCCAAGGGGGGACCATTGGCAGAATATGCTAAACACATTTTTTCGATTTTTCATATTCTGCCAATGGGTGACCTTGGCATTAGGTGCCAAACACATTTTTTCGTTTTTTCGTATTCTGCCAATGGGG
Organism: Criorhina ranunculi; assembly: GCA_951813785.1. Taxonomy (NCBI): domain Eukaryota; kingdom Metazoa; phylum Arthropoda; class Insecta; order Diptera; family Syrphidae; genus Criorhina; species Criorhina ranunculi. Next base: position 12,548,740 of record OX638381.1, read on the forward strand.
GACCATTGGCATTAGGTGCCAAACACATTTTTTCGTTTTTTCATATTCTGCCAATGGGGGACCATTGGCATTAGGTGCCAAACACATTTTTTCGTTTTTTCATATTCTGCCAATGGGGGACCATTGGCATTAGGTGCCAAAGGCATTTTTTCGTTTTTTCATTTTCTGCCAATGGGGGACCATTGGCATTGAGTGCCAAACACATTTTTTCGTTTTTTCGTATTCTGCCAATGGGGGACCATTGGCATTAGGTGCCAAACACATTTTTTCGTTTTTTCATATTCTGCCAATGGGGTACCTTGGCATTAGGTGCCAAACACATTTTTTCGTTTTTTCATATTCTGCCAATGGGGGACCATTGGCATTAGGTGCCAAACACATACTTTTCGTTTTTTCATATTCTGCCAATGGGGGACCATTGGCATTAGGTGCCAAACACATTTTTTCGTTTTTTCATATTCTGCCAATGGGGGACCATTGGCATTAGGTGCTAAAGGCATTTTTTCGTTTTTTCATATTCTGCCAATGGGGGACCATTGGCATTAGGTGCCAAACACATTTTTTCGTTTTTTCATATTCAGCCAAGGGGGGACCATTGGCAGAATATGCTTAACACATTTTTTCGATTTTTCATATTCTGCCAATAGGGGACCATTGGCATTAGGTGCCAAATACATTTTTTCGTTTTTTCATATTCTGCCAATGGGGGACCATTGGCATTAGGTGCCAAACACATTTTTTCGTTTTTTCATATTCTGCCAATGGGGGACCATTGGCATTAGGTGCCAAACACATTTTTTCGTTTTTTCATATTCTGCCAATGGGGGACCATTGGCGTTAGGTGCCAAACGCATTTTTTCGTTTTTCATATTCAGCCAAGGGGGGACCATTGGCAGAATATGCTAAACACATTTTTTCGATTTTTCATATTCTGCCAATGGGGGACCATTGGCATTAGGTGCCAAACACATTTTTTCGTTTTTTCATATTCAGCCAAGGGGGGACCATTGGCAGAATATGCTTAACACATTTTTTCGATTTTTCATATTCTGCCAATAGGGGACCATTGGCATTAGGTGCCAAATACATTTTTTCGTTTTTTCATATTCTGCCAATGGGGGACCATTGGCATTAGGTGCCAAACACATTTTTTCGTTTTTTCATGTTCTGCCAATGGGGGACCATTGGCATTAGGTGCCAAACACATTTTTTCGTTTTTTCATATTCTGCCAATGGGGGACCATTGGCATTAGGTGCCAAACACATTTTTTCGTTTTTTCATATTCTGCCAATGGGAGACCATTGGCATTAGGTGCCAAACACATTTTTTCGTTTTTTCATATTCTGCCAATGGGGGACCATTGGCATTAGGTGCCAAACACATTTTTTCGTTTTTTCATATTCTGCCAATGGGGGACCATTGGCATTAGGTGCCAAACACATATTTTTCGTTTTTTCATATTCTGCCAATGGGGGACCATTGGCATTAGGTGCCAAACACATCTTTTCGTTTTTTCATATTCTGCCAATGGGGGACCATTGGCATTAGGTGCCAAAGGCATTTTTTAGTTTTTTCATATTCTGCCAATGGGGTACCTTGGCATTAGGTGCCAAACACATTTTTTCGTTTTTTCATATTTTGCCAATGGGGGCCCATTGGCAGAATATGCTAAACACATTTTTTCGATTTTTCATATTCTGCAAATAGGGGACCATTGGCATTAGGTGCCAAATACATTTTTTCGTTTTTTCATATTCTGCCAATGGGGGACCATTGGCATTAGGTGCCAAACACATTTTTTCGTTTTTTCATATTCTGCCAATGGGGGACCATTGGCATTAGGTGCCAAACACATTTTTTCGTTTTTTCTTATTCTGCCAATGGGGGACCATTGGCATTAGGTGCCCAACACATATTTTTCGTTTTTTCATATTCTGCCAATGGGGGACCATTGGGATTAGGTGCCAAACACATTTTTTCGTTTTTTCATATTCTGCCAATGGGGGACCATTGGCATTAGGTGCCAAACACATTTTTTCGTTTTTTCATATTCTGCCAATGGGGGACCATTGGCATTAGGTGCCAAACACATTTTTTTGTTTTTTCATATACTGCCAATGGGGGACCATTGGCATTAGGTGCCAAACACATTTTTTCGTTTTTTCATATTCTGCCAATGGGGGACCATTGGCATTAGGTGCCAAAGGCATTTTTTCGTTTTTTCATATTCTGCCAATGGGGGACCATTGGCATTAGGTGCCAAACACATTTTTTCGTTTTTTCATATTCTGCCAATGGGGGACTATTGGCAGAATATACTAAAAACATTTTTTTGACTTTTCATATTCTGCCAATGGGGGACCATTGGCATTAGGTGCCAAACACATTTTTTCGTTTTTTCATATTCTGCCAATGGGGGACCATTGGCATTAGGTGCCAAACGCATTTTTTCGTTTTTTCATATTCAGCCAAGGGGGGACCATTGGCAGAATATGCTAAACACATTTTTTCGATTTTTCATATTCTGCCAATGGGGGACCATTGGCATTAGGTGCCAAATACATTTTTTCGTTTTTTCATATTCTGCCAATGGGGGACCATTGGCATTAGGTGCCAAACACATTTTTTCGTTTTTTCATATTCTGCCAATGGGGGACCATTGGCATTAGGTGCCAAAGGCATTTTTTCGTTTTTTCATATTCTGCCAATGGGGGACCATTGGCATTAGGTGCCAAAGGCATTTTTTCGTTTTTTCATATTCTGCCAATGGGGGACCATTGGCATTAGGTGCCAAACACATTTTTTCGTTTTTTCATATTCAGCCAAGGGGGGACCATTGGCAGAATATGCTAAACACATTTATTCGATTTTTCATATTCTGCCAATGGGGGACCATTGGCATTAGGTGACAAACACATTTTTTCATATTCAGCCAAGGGGGGACCATTGGCAGAATATGCTAAACACATTTTTTCGATTTTTCATATTCTGCCAATGGGGGACCGTTGGCATTAGGTGTCAAACACATTTTTTCGTTTTTTCATATTCTGCCAATGGGGGACCATTGGCATTAGGTGCCAAACACATTTTTTCGTTTTTTCATATTCTGCCAATGGGGGACCATTGGCATTAGGTGCCAAACACATTTTTTCGATTTTTCATATTCTGCCAATAGGGGACCATTGGCATTAGGTGCCAAACACATTTTTTCGTTTTTTCATATTCTGCCAATGGGGGACCATTGGCATTAGGTGCCAAATACATTTTTTCGTTTTTTCATATTCTGCCAATGGGGGACCATTGGCATTAGGTGCCAAACACATTTTTTCGTTTTTTCATATTCAGCCAAGGGGGGACCATTGGCAGAATATGCTAAACACATTTTTTCGATTTTTCATATTCTGCCAATGGGGGACCATTGGCATTAGGTGCCAAACACATTTTTTCGTTTTTTCATATTCTGCCAATGGGGGACCATTGGCATTAGGTGCCAAACACATTTTTTCGTTTTTTCATGTTCTGCCAATGGGGGACCATTGGCATTAGGTGTCAAACACATTTTTTCGTTTTTTCATATTCTGCCAATGGGGGACCATTGGCATTAGGTGCCAAACACATTTTTTCGTTTTTTCATATTCTGCCAATGGGGGAAAATTGGCATTAGGTGCCAAACACATTTTTTCGTTTTTTCATATTCTGCCAATGGGGGACCATTGGCATTAGGTGCCAAATACATTTTTTCGATTTTTCATATTCTGCCAATAGAGGACCATTGGCATTAGGTGCCAAACACATTTTTTCGTTTTTTCATATTCAGCCAAGGGGGGACCACTGGCAGAATATGCTAAACACATTTTTTCGTTTTTTCATATTCTGCCAATGGGGGACCATTGGCATTAGGTGCCAAACACATTTTTTCGATTTTTCATATTCTGCCACTAGGGGACCATTGGCATTAGGTGCCAAACACATTTTTTCGTTTTTTCATATTCAGCCAAGGGGGGACCACTGGCAGAATATGCTAAACAAATTTTTTCGTTTTTTCATATTCTGCCAATGGGGGACCATTGGCATTAGGTGCCAAACACATTTTTTCGTTTTTTCATATTCTGCCAATGGGGGACCATTGGCATTAGGTGCCAAAGGCATTTTTTCGTTTTTTCATATTCTGCCAATGGGGGACCATTGGCATTAGGTGCCAAACACATTTTTTCGTTTTTTCATATTCTGCCAAGGGGGGACCATTGGTAGAATATGCTTAACACATTTTTTCGATTTTTCATATTCTGCCAATGGGGGGCCATTGGCATTAGGTGCCAAATACATTTTTTCGTTTTTTCATATTCTGCCAATGGGGGACCATTGGCATTAGGTGCCAAACACATTTTTTCGTTTTTTCATATTCTGCCAATGGGGGACCATTGGCATTAGGTGCCAAACACATTTTTTCGTTTTTTCATATTCTGCTAATGGGGGACCATTGGCATTAGGTGCCAAACACATATTTTTCGTTTTTTCATATTCTGCCAATGGGGGACCATTGGCATTAGGTGCCAAACACATTTTTTCGTTTTTTCATATTCTGCCAATGGGGGACCATTGGCATTAGGTGCCAAACACATTTTTTCGTTTTTTCATATTCAGCCAAGGGGGGACCATTGGCAGAATATACTAAAAACATTTTTTCGACTTTTTCATATTCTGCCAATGGGGGACCATTGGCATTAGGTGCCAAACACATTTTTTCGTTTTTTCATATTCTGCCAATGGGGGACCATTGGCATTAGGTGCCAAACACTTTTTTTCGTTTTTTCATATTCTGCCAATGGGGGACCATTGGCATTAGGTGCCAAACACATTTTTTCGTTTTTTCATATTCTGCCAATGGGGGACCATTGGCATTAGGTGCCAAACACATATTTTTCGTTTTTTCATATTCTGCCAATGGGGGACCATTGGCATTAGGTGCCAAACACATTTTTTCGATTTTTCATATTCTGCCAATGGGGGACCATTGGCATTAGGTGCCAAACACATTTTTTCGTTTTTTCATATTCTGCCAATGGGGGACCATTGGCATTAGGTGCCAAACACATTTTTTCGATTTTTCATATTCTGCCAATGGGGGACCATTGGCATTAGGTGCCAAACACATTTTTTCGTTTTTTCATATTCTGCCAATGGGGGACCATTGGCATTAGGTGCCAAACACATTTATTCGTTTTTCATATTCAGCCAAGGGGGGACCATTGGCAGAATATGCTAAACACATTTTTTCGTTTTTTCATATTCTGCCAATGGGGGACCATTGGCATTAGGTGCCAAACACATTTTTTCGTTTTTTCATATTCTGCCAATGGGGGACCATTGGCATTAGGTGCCAAACACATATTTTTCGTTTTTTCATATTCTGCCAATGGGGGACCATTGGCATTAGGTGCCAAGCACATTTTTTCGTTTTTTCATATTCTGCCAATGGGGGACCATTGGCATTAGGTGCCAAAGGCATTTTTTCGTTTTTTCATATTCTGCCAATGGGGGACCATTGGCATTAGGTGCCAAAGGCATTTTTTCGTTTTTTCATATTCAGCCAAGGGGGGACCATTGGCATTAGGTGCCAAACACATTTTTTCGTTTTTTCATATTCAGCCAAGGGGGGACCATTGGTAGAATATGCTTAACACATTTTTTCGATTTTTCATATTCTGCCAATGGGGGACCATTGGCATTAGGTGCCAAATAAATTTTTTCGTTTTTTCATATTCTGCCAATGGGGGACCATTGGCATTAGGTGCCAAACACATTTTTTCGTTTTTTCATATTCTGCCAATGGGAGACCATTGGCATTAGGTGCCAAACACATTTTTTCGTTTTTTCATATTCTGCCAATGGGGGACCATTGGCATTAGGTGCCAAACACATATTTTTCGTTTTTTCATATTCTGCCAATGGGGGACCATTGGCATTAGGTGCCAAACACATTTTTTCGTTTTTTCATATTCTGCCAATGGGGGACCATTGGCATTAGGTGCCAAACACATTTTTTCGTTTTTTCATATTCAGCCAAGGGGGGACCATTGGCAGAAATTACTAAAAACATTTTTTCGACTTTTTCATATTCTGCCAATGGGGGACCATTGGCATTAGGTGCCAAACACATTTTTTCGTTTTTCATATTCAGCCAAGGGGGGACCATTGGCAGAATATGCTAAACACATTTTTTCGTTTTTTCATATTCTGCCAATGGGGGACCATTGGCATTAGGTGCCAAACACATTTTTTCGTTTTTTCATATTCTGCCAATGGGGGACCATTGGCATTAGGTGCCAAGCACATTTTTTCGTTTTTTCATATTCTGCCAATGGGGGACCATTGGCATTAGGTGCCAAAGGCATTTTTTCGTTTTTTCATATTCTGCCAAGGGGGGACCATTGGCAGAATATGCTAAACACATTTTTTCGATTTTTCATATTCTGCCAATGGGGGACCATTGGCATTAGGTGCCAAACACATTTTTTCGTTTTTTCATATTCTGCCAATGGGGGACCATTGGCATTAGGGACCAAACACATTTTTTCGTTTTTTCATATTCTGCCAATGGGGGACCATTGGCATTAGGTGCCAAATACATTTTTTCGTTGTTTCATATTCTGCCAATGGGGGACCATTGGCATTAGGTGCCAAACACATTTTTTCGTTTTTTCATATTCAGCCAACTGGGGACCATTGGCAGAATATGCTAAACACATTTTTTCGATTTTTCATATTCTGCCAATGGGGGACCATTGGCATTAGGTGCCAAACACATTTTTTCGTTTTTTCATATTCTGCCAATGGGGGACCATTGGCATTAGGTGCCAAACACATTTTTTCATATTCAGCCAAGGGGGGACCATTGGCAGAATATGCTAAACACATTTTTTCGATTTTTCATATTCTGCCAATGGGGGACCGTTGGCATTAGGTGTCAAACACATTTTTTCGTTTTTTCATATTCTGCCAATGGGGGACCATTGGCATTAGGTGCCAAACACATTTTTTCGTTTTTTCATATTCAGCCAAGGGGGGACCATTGGCATTAGGTGCCAAACACATTTTTTCGATTTTTCATATTCTGCCAATAGGGGACCATTGGCATTAGGTGCCAAACACATTTTTTCGTTTTTTCATATTCTGCCAATGGGGGACCATTGGCATTAGGTGCCAAATACATTTTTTCGTTTTTTCATATTCTGCCAATGGGGGACCATTGGCATTAGGTGCCAAACACATTTTTTCGTTTTTTCATATTCAGCCAAGGGGGGACCATTGGCAGAATATGCTAAACACATTTTTTCGGTTTTCATATTCTGCCAATGGGGGACCATTGGCATTAGGTGCCAAACACATTTTTTCGTTTTTTCATATTCTGCCAATGGGGGACCATTGGCACTAGGTGCCAAACACATTTTTTCGATTTTTCATATTCTGCCAATAGGGGACCATTGGCATTAGGTGCCAAACACATTTTTTCGTTTTTTCATATTCAGCCAAGGGGGGACCACTGGCAGAATATGCTAAACACATTTTTTCGATTTTTCATATTCTGCCAATGGGGGACCATTGGCATTAGGTGCCAAATACATTTTTTCGTTTTTTCATATTCTGCCAATGGGGGACCATTGGCATTAGGTGCCAAACACATTTTTTCGTTTTTTCATATTCTGCCAATGGGGGACCATTGGCAGAATATGCTAAACACATTTTTTCGATTTTTCATATTCTGCCAATGGGGGACCATTGGCATTAGGTGCCAAATATTTTTTTCGTTTTTTCATATTCTGCCAATGGGGGACCATTGGCATTAGGTGCCAAACACATTTTTTCGATTTTTCATATTCTGCCAATAGGGGACCATTGGCATTAGGTGCCAAACACATTTTTTCGTTTTTTCATATTCAGCCAAGGGGGGACCATTGGCAGAATATGCTAAGCACATTTTTTCGATTTTTCATATTCTGCCAATGGGGGACCATTGGCATTAGGTGCCAAACACATTTTTTCGATTTTTCATATTCTGCCACTAGGGGACCATTGGCATTAGGTGCCAAACACATTTTTTCGTTTTTTCATATTCAGCCAAGGGGGGACCACTGGCAGAATATGCTAAACACATTTTTTCGTTTTTTCATATTCTGCCAATGGGGGACCATTGGCATTAGGTGCCAAACACATATTTTTCGTTTTTTCATATTCTGCCAATGGGGGACCATTGGCATTAGGTGCCAGACACATTTTTTCGTTTTTTCATATTCTGGCAATGGGGGACCATTGGCATTAGGTGCCAAACACATTTTTTCGTTTTTTCATATACTGCCAATGGGGGACCATTGGCATTAGGTGCCAAACACATTTTTTCGTTTTTTCATATTCTACCAATGGGGGACCATTGGCATTAGGTGCCAAACACATTTTTTCGTTTTTTCATATTCTCCCAATGGGGAACCATTGGCATTAGGTGCCAAACACATTTTTTCGTTTTTCATATTCTGCCAATGGGGGACCATTGGCATTAGGTGCCAAAGGCATTTTTTCGTTTTTTCATATTCTGCCAAGGGGGGACCATTGGCAGAATATGCTAAACACATTTTTTCGATTTTTCATATTCAGCCAAGGGGGGACCATTGGCAGAATATGCTAAACACATTTTTTCGATTTTTCATATTCAGCCATGGGGGGACCATTGGCAGAATATGCTAAACACATTTTTTCGATTTTTCATATTCAGCCAAGGGGGGACCATTGGCAGAATATGCTAAACACATTTTTTCGATTTTTCATTTTCTGCCAATGGGGGACCATTGGCATTAGGTGCCAAACACATTTTTTCGTTTTTTCATATTCTGCCACTAGGGGACCATTGGCATTAGGTGCCAAACACATTTTTTCGTTTTTTCATATTCAGCCAAGGGGGGACCACTGGCAGAATATGCTAAACACATTTTTTCGTTTTTTCATATTCTGCCAATGGGGGACCATTGGCATTAGGTGCCAAACACATATTTTTCGTTTTTTCATATTCTGCCAATGGGGGACCATTGGCATTAGGTGCCAGACACATTTTTTCGTTTTTTCATATTCTGGCAATGGGGGACCATTGGCATTAGGTGCCAAACACATTTTTTCGTTTTTTCATATACTGCCAATGGGGGACCATTGGCATTAGGTGCCAAACACATTTTTTCGTTTTTTCATATTCTACCAATGGGGGACCATTGGCATTAGGTGCCAAACACATTTTTTCGTTTTATCATATTCTCCCAATGGGGAACCATTGGCATTAGGTGCCAAACACATTTTTTCGTTTTTCATATTCTGCCAATGGGGGACCATTGGCATTAGGTGCCAAAGGCATTTTTTCGTTTTTTCATATTCTGCCAAGGGGGGACCATTGGCAGAATATGCTAAACACATTTTTTCGATTTTTCATATTCAGCCAAGGGGGGACCATTGGCAGAATATGCTAAACACATTTTTTCGATTTTTCATATTCAGCCATGGGGGGACCATTGGCAGAATATGCTAAACACATTTTTTCGATTTTTCATATTCAGCCAAGGGGGGACCATTGGCAGAATATGCTAAACACATTTTTTCGATTTTTCATTTTCTGCCAATGGGGGACCATTGGCATTAGGTGCCAAACACATTTTTTCGTTTTTTCATATTCAGCCAATGGGGGACCATTGGCATTAGGTGCCAAACACATATTTTTCGTTTTTTCATATTCTGCCAATGGGGGACCATTGGCATTAGGTGCCAAACACATTTTTTCGTTTTTTCATATTCTGCCAATGGGGGACCATTGGCATTAGGTGCCAAACACATTTTTTCGTTTTTTCATGTTCTGCCAATGGGGGACCATTGGCATTAGGTGTCAAACACATTTTTTCGTTTTTTCATATTCTGCCAATGGGGGACCATTGGCATTAGGTGCCAAACACATTTTTTCGTTTTTTCATGTTCTGCCAATGGGGGACCATTGGCATTAGGTGCCAAACACATTTTTTAGTTTTTCCATATTCTACCAATGGGGTACCATTGGCATTAGGTGCCAAACACATTTTTTCGTTTTTTCATATTCAGCCAATGGGGGACCATTGGCATTAGGTGCCAAACACATTTTTTCGTTTTTTCATATTCAGCCAAGGGGGGACCATTGGTAGAATATGCTTAACACATTTTTTCGATTTTTCATATTCTGCCATTGGGGGACCATTGGCATTAGGTGCCAAATACATTTTTTCGTTTTTTCATATTCTGCCAATGGGGGACCATTGGCATTAGGTGCCAAACACATTTTTTCGTTTTTTCATGTTCTGCCAATGGGGGACCATTGGCATTAGGTGCCAAACACATTTTTTCGTTTTTTCATATTCTGCCAATGGGGGACCATTGGCATTAGGTGCCAAACACATTTTTTCGTTTTTTCATATTCAGCCAAGGGGGGACCATTGGTAGAATATGCTTAACACATTTTTTCGATTTTTCATATTCTGCCAATGGGGGACCATTGGCATTAGGTGCCAAATACATTTTTTCGTTTTTTCATATTCTGCCAATGGGGGACCATTGGCATTGGGTGCCAAACACATTTTTTAATTTTTTCATATTCTGCCAATGGGGGACCATTGGCATTAGGTGCCAAACACATTTTTTCGTTTTTTCATATTCTGCCAATGGGGGACCATTGGCATTAGGTGCCAAACACATTTTTTCGTTTTTTCATATTCTGCCAATGGGGGACCATTGGCATTAGGTGCCAAAGGCATTCTTTCGTTTTTTCATATTCAGCCAATGGGGGACCATTGGCATTAGGTGCCAAACACATTTTTTCGTTTTTTCATATTCAGCCCAGGGGGGAGCATTGGCAGAATATGCTAAACACATTTTTTCGATTTTTCATATTCTGCCAATGGGGGACCATTGGCATTGGGTGCCAAACACATTTTTTAATTTTTTCATATTCTGCCAATGGGGGACCATTGGCATTAGGTGCCAAACACATTTTTTCGTTTTTTCATATTCTGCCAATGGGGGACCATTGGCATTAGGTGCCAAACACATTTTTTCGTTTTTTCATATTCAGCCAAGGGGGGACCATTGGTAGAATATGCTTAACACATTTTTTCGATTTTTCATATTCTGCCAATGGGGGACCATTGGCATTAGGTGCCAAATACATTTTTTCGTTTTTTCATATTCTGCCAATGGGGGACCATTGGCATTAGGTGCCAAACACATTTTTTCGTTTTTTCATGTTCTGCCAATGGGGGACCATTGGCATTAGGTGCCAAACACATTTTTTAGTTTTTCCATATTCTACCAATGGGGTACCATTGGCATTAGGTGCCAAACACATTTTTTCGTTTTTTCATATTCTGCCAATGGGGGACCATTGGCATTAGGTGCCAAACACATTTTTTCGTTTTTTCATATTCTGCCAATGGGGGACCATTGGCATTAGGTGCCAAATACATTTTTTCGTTTTTTCATATTCTGCCAATGGGGGACCATTGGCATTAGGTGCCAAATACATTTTTTCGTTTTTTCATATTCTGCCAATGGGGGACCATTGGCATTAGGTGCCAAACACATTTTTTCGATTTTTCATATTCTGCCAATGGGGGACCATTGGCATTAGGTGCCAAACACATTTTTTCGTTTTTTCATATTCTGCCAATGGGGGACCATTGGCATTAGGTGCCAAACACATTTTTTCGTTTTTCATATTCAGCCAAGGGGGGACCATTGGCAGAATATGCTAAACACATTTTCTTCGTTTTTTCATATTCTGCCAATGGGGGACCATTGGCATTAGGTGCCAAAGGCATTCTTTCGTTTTTTCATATTCTGCCAATGGGGGACCATTGGCATTAGGTGCCAAACACATATTTTTCGTTTTTTCATATTCTGCCAATGGGGGACCATTGGCATTAGGTGCCAAGCACATTTTTTCGTTTTTTCATATTCTGCCAATGGGGGACCATTGGCATTAGGTGCCAAAGGCATTCTTTCGTTTTTTCATATTCAGCCAATGGGGGACCATTGGCATTAGGTGCCAAACACATTTTTTCGTTTTTTCATATTCTGCCAAGGGGGGACCATTGGCAGAATATGCTAAACACATTTTTTCGATTTTTCATATTCTGCCAATGGGGGACCATTGGCATTAGGTGCCAAACACATTTTTTCGTTTTTTCATATTCTGCCAATGGGGGACCATTGGCATTAGGGACCAAACACATTTTTTCGTTTTTTCATATTCTGCCAATGGGGGACCATTGGCATTAGGTGCCAGACACATTTTTTCGATTTTTCATATTCTGCCAATGGGGGACCATTGGCATTAGGTGCCAAACACATTTTTTCGTTTTTTCATATACTGCCAATGGGGGACCATTGGCATTAGGTGCCAAACACATTTTTTCGTTTTTTCATATTCAGCCAAGGGGGGACCATTGGCAGAATATGCTAAACACATTTTTTCGATTTTTCATATTCTGCCAATGGGGGACCATTGGCATTAGGTGCCAAACACATTTTTTCGTTTTTTCATATTCAGCCAAGAGGGGACCATTGGCAGAATATGCTAAACACATTTTTTCGATTTTTCGTATTCTGCCAATGGGGGACCATTGGCATTAGGTGCCAAACACATTTTTTCGTTTTTTCATATTCTGCCAATGGGGGACCATTGGCATTAGGGACCAAACACATTTTTTCGTTTTTTCATATTCTGCCAATGGGGGACCATTGGCATTAGGTGCCAAATACATTTTTTCGTTTTTTCATATTCTGCCAATGGGGGACCATTGGCATTAGGTGCCAAACACATTTTTTCGTTTTTTCATATTCAGCCAAGGGGGGACCATTGGCAGAATATGCTAAACACATTTTTTCGATTTTTCATATTCTGCCAATGGGGGACCATTGGCATTAGGTGCCAAACACATTTTTTCGTTTTTTCATATTCAGCCAAGGGGGGACCATTGGCAGAATATGCTAAACACATTTTTTCGATTTTTCATATTCTGCCAATGGGGGACCATTGGCATTAGGTGCCAAACACATTTTTTCGTTTTTTCATATTCTGCCAATGGGGGACCATTGGCATTAGGTGCCAAACACATTTTTTCGATTTTTCATATTCTGCCAATAGGGGACCATTGGCATTAGGTGCCAAACACATTTTTTCGTTTTTTCATATTCTGCCAATGGGGGACCATTGGCATTAGGTGCCAAATACATTTTTTCGTTTTTTCATATTCTGCCAATGGGGGACCATTGGCATTAGGTGCCAAACACATTTTTTCGTTTTTTCATATTCAGCCAAGGGGGACCATTGGCAGAATATGCTAAACACATTTTTTCGATTTTTCATATTCTGCCAATGGGGGACCATTGGCATTAGGTGCCAAACACATTTTTTCGTTTTTTCATATTCAGCCAAGGGGGGACCACTGGCAGAATATGCTAAACACATTTTTTCGTTTTTTCATATTCTGCCAATGGGGGACCATTGGCATTAGGTGCCAAACACATTTTTTCGATTTTTCATATTCTGCCAATAGGGGACCATTGGCATTAGGTGCCAAACACATTTTTTCGTTTTTTCATATTCAGCCAAGGGGGGACCATTGGCAGAATATGCTAAGCACATTTTTTCGATTTTTCATATTCTGCCAATGGGGGACCATTGGCATTAGGTGCCAAACACATTTTTTCGATTTTTCATATTCTGCCACTAGGGGACCATTGGCATTAGGTGCCAAACACATTTTTTCGTTTTTTCATATTCTGCCAATGGGGGACCATTGGCATTAGGTGCCAAACACATTTTTTCGTTTTTTCATATTCAGCCAAGGGGGGACCATTGGCAGAATATGCTAAACACATTTTTTCGTTTTTTCATGTTCTGCCAATGGGGGACCATTGGCATTAGGTGTCAAACACATTTTTTCGTTTTTTCATATTCTGCCAATGGGGGACCATTGGCATTAGGTGCCAAACACATTTTTTCGTTTTTTCATATTCTGCCAATGGGGGACCATTGGCATTAGGTGCCAAACACATTTTTTCGATTTTTCATATTCTGCCAATAGGGGACCATTGGCATTAGGTGCCAAACACATTTTTTCGTTTTTTCATATTCAGCCAAGGGGGGACCACTGGCAGAATATGCTAAACACATTTTTTCGTTTTTTCATATTCTGCCAATGGGGGACCATTGGCATTAGGTGCCAAACACATTTTTTCGATTTTTCATATTCTGCCAATAGGGGACCATTGGCATTAGGTGCCAAACACATTTTTTCGTTTTTTCATATTCAGCCAAGGGGGGACCATTGGCAGAATATGCTAAGCACATTTTTTCGATTTTTCATATTCTGCCAATGGGGGACCATTGGCATTAGGTGCCAAACACATTTTTTCGATTTTTCATATTCTGCCACTAGGGGACCATTGGCATTAGGTGCCAAACACATTTTTTCGTTTTTTCATATTCAGCCAAGGGGGGACCACTGGCAGAATATGCTAAACACATTTTTTCGATTTTTCATATTCTGCCAATGGGGGACCATTGGCATTAGGTGCCAAAGGCATTTTTTCGTTTTTTCATATTCTGCCAATGGGGGACCATTGGCATTAGGTGCCAAACACATATTTTTCGTTTTTTCATATTCTGCCAATGGGGGACCATTGGCATTAGGTGCCAGACACATTTTTTCGTTTTTTCATATTCTGGCAATGGGGGACCATTGGCATTAGGTGCCAAACACATTTTTTCGTTTTTTGATATACTGCCAATGGGGGACCATTGGCATTAGGTGCCAAACACATTTTTTCGTTTTTTCATATTCTGCCAATGGGGGACCATTGGCATTAGGTGTCAAAAACATTTTTTCGATTTTTCATATTCTGCCAATAGGGGACCATTGGCATTAGGTGTCAAACACATTTTTTTGTTTTTTCATATTCTGCCAATGGGGGATCATTGGCATTAGGTGCCAAACACATTTTTTCGTTTTTTCATATTCAGCCAAGGGGGGAAAATTGGCAGAATATACTAAACACATTTTTTCGATTTTTCATATTCTGCCAATGGGGGACCATTGGCATTAGGTGCCAAATACATTTTTTCGTTTTTTCATATTTTGCCAATGGGGGACCATTGGCATTAGGTGCCAAACACATTTTTTCGTTTTTTCATATTCTACCAATGGGGGACCATTGGCATTAGGTGCCAAACACATTTTTTCGTTTTTTCATATTCTCCCAATGGGGAACCATTGGCATTAGGTGCCAAACACATTTTTTCGTTTTTCATATTCTGCCAATGGGGGACCATTGGCATTAGGTGCCAAAGGCATTTTTTCGTTTTTTCATATTCTGCCAAGGGGGGACCATTGGCAGAATATGCTAAACACATTTTTCGATTTTTCATATTCAGCCAAGGGGGGACCATTGGCAGAATATGCTAAACACATTTTTTCGATTTTTCATATTCAGCCATGGGGGGACCATTGGCAGAATATGCTAAACACATTTTTTCGATTTTTCATATTCAGCCAAGGGGGGACCATTGGCAGAATATGCTAAACACATTTTTTCGATTTTTCATTTTCTGCCAATGGGGGACCATTGGCATTAGGTGCCAAACACATTTTTTCGTTTTTTCATATTCTGCCAATGGGGGACCATTGGCATTAGGTGCCAAACACATTTTTCGTTTTTTCATATTCTGCCAATGGGGGACCATTGGCATTAGGTGCCAAACACATATTTTTCGTTTTTTCATATTCTGCCAATGGGGGACCATTGGCATTAGGTGCCAAACACATTTTTCGTTTTTTCATATTCAGCCCAGGGGGGAGCATTGGCAGAATATGCTAAACACATTTTTTCGATTTTTCATATTCTGCCAATGGGGGACCATTGGCATTGGGTGCCAAACACATTTTTTAGTTTTTTCATATTCTGCCAATGGGGGACCATTGGCATTAGGTGCCAAAGGCATTCTTTCGTTTTTTCATATTCAGCCAATGGGGGACCATTGGCATTAGGTGCCAAACACATTTTTTCGTTTTTTCATATTCAGCCAAGGGGGGACCATTGGTAGAATATGCTTAACACATTTTTTCGATTTTTCATATTCTGCCAATGGGGGACCATTGGCATTAGGTGCCAAATACATTTTTTCGTTTTTTCATATTCTGCCAATGGGGGACCATTGGCATTAGGTGCCAAACACATTTTTTCGTTTTTTCATGTTCTGCCAATGGGGGACCATTGGCATTAGGTGCCAAACACATTTTTTCGTTTTTTCATATTCTGCCAATGGGGGACCATTGGCATTAGGTGCCAAACACATATTTTTCGTTTTTTCATATTCTGCCAATGGGGGACCATTGGCATTAGGTGCCAAACACATTTTTTCGTTTTTTCATATTCTGCCAATGGGGGACCATTGGCATTAGGTGTCAAAAACATTTTTTCGATTTTTCATATTCTGCCAATAGGGGACCATTGGCATTAGGTGTCAAACACATTTTTTTGTTTTTTCATATTCTGCCAATGGGGGATCATTGGCATTAGGTGCCAAACACATTTTTTCGTTTTTTCATATTCAGCCAAGGGGGGAAAATTGGCAGAATATACTAAACACATTTTTTCGATTTTTCATATTCTGCCAATGGGGGACCATTGGCATTAGGTGCCAAATACATTTTTTCGTTTTTTCATATTTTGCCAATGGGGGACCATTGGCATTAGGTGCCAAACACATTTTTTCGTTTTTTCATATTCTACCAATGGGGGACCATTGGCATTAGGTGCCAAACACATTTTTTCGTTTTTTCATATTCTCCCAATGGGGAACCATTGGCATTAGGTGCCAAACACATTTTTTCGTTTTTCATATTCTGCCAATGGGGGACCATTGGCATTAGGTGCCAAAGGCATTTTTTCGTTTTTTCATATTCTGCCAAGGGGGGACCATTGGCAGAATATGCTAAACACATTTTTCGATTTTTCATATTCAGCCAAGGGGGGACCATTGGCAGAATATGCTAAACACATTTTTTCGATTTTTCATATTCAGCCATGGGGGGACCATTGGCAGAATATGCTAAACACATTTTTTCGATTTTTCATATTCAGCCAAGGGGGGACCATTGGCAGAATATGCTAAACACATTTTTTCGATTTTTCATTTTCTGCCAATGGGGGACCATTGGCATTAGGTGCCAAACACATTTTTTCGTTTTTTCATATTCTGCCAATGGGGGACCATTGGCATTAGGTGCCAAACACATTTTTCGTTTTTTCATATTCTGCCAATGGGGGACCATTGGCATTAGGTGCCAAACACATATTTTTCGTTTTTTCATATTCTGCCAATGGGGGACCATTGGCATTAGGTGCCAAACACATTTTTCGTTTTTTCATATTCAGCCCAGGGGGGAGCATTGGCAGAATATGCTAAACACATTTTTTCGATTTTTCATATTCTGCCAATGGGGGACCATTGGCATTGGGTGCCAAACACATTTTTTAGTTTTTTCATATTCTGCCAATGGGGGACCATTGGCATTAGGTGCCAAAGGCATTCTTTCGTTTTTTCATATTCAGCCAATGGGGGACCATTGGCATTAGGTGCCAAACACATTTTTTCGTTTTTTCATATTCAGCCAAGGGGGGACCATTGGTAGAATATGCTTAACACATTTTTTCGATTTTTCATATTCTGCCAATGGGGGACCATTGGCATTAGGTGCCAAATACATTTTTTCGTTTTTTCATATTCTGCCAATGGGGGACCATTGGCATTAGGTGCCAAACACATTTTTTCGTTTTTTCATGTTCTGCCAATGGGGGACCATTGGCATTAGGTGCCAAACACATTTTTTCGTTTTTTCATATTCTGCCAATGGGGGACCATTGGCATTAGGTGCCAAACACATATTTTTCGTTTTTTCATATTCTGCCAATGGGGGACCATTGGCATTAGGTGCCAAAGGCATTCTTTCGTTTTTTCATATTCAGCCAATGGGGGACCATTGGCATTAGGTGCCAAACACATTTTTTCGTTTTTTCATATTCAGCCAAGGGGGGACCATTGGTAGAATATGCTTAACACATTTTTTCGATTTTTCATATTCTGCCAATGGGGGACCATTGGCATTAGGTGCCAAATACATTTTTTCGTTTTTTCATATTCTGCCAATGGGGGACCATTGGCATTAGGTGCCAAACACATTTTTTCGTTTTTTCATGTTCTGCCAATGGGGGACCATTGGCATTAGGTGCCAAACACATTTTTTAGTTTTTCCATATTCTACCAATGGGGTACCATTGGCATTAGGTGCCAAACACATTTTTTCGTTTTTTCATATTCTGCCAATGGGGGACCATTGGCATTAGGTGCCAAACACATTTTTTCGTTTTTTCATATTCTGCCAATGGGGGACCATTGGCATTAGGTGCCAAATACATTTTTTCGTTTTTTCATATTCTGCCAATGGGGGACCATTGGCATTAGGTGCCAAATACATTTTTTCGTTTTTTCATATTCTGCCAATGGGGGACCATTGGCATTAGGTGCCAAACACATTTTTTCGATTTTTCATATTCTGCCAATGGGGGACCATTGGCATTAGGTGCCAAACACATTTTTTCGTTTTTTCATATTCTGCCAATGGGGGACCATTGGCATTAGGTGCCAAACACATTTTTTCGTTTTTCATATTCAGCCAAGGGGGGACCATTGGCAGAATATGCTAATCACATTTTCTTCGTTTTTTCATATTCTGCCAATGGGGGACCATTGGCATTAGGTGCCAAGCGCATTTTTTCGTTTTTTCATATTCTGCCAATGGGGGACCATTGGCATTAGGTGCCAAACACATATTTTTCGTTTTTTCATATTCTGCCAATGGGGGACCATTGGCATTAGGTGCCAAGCACATTTTTTCGTTTTTTCATATTCTGCCAATGGGGGACCATTGGCATTAGGTGCCAAAGGCATTCTTTCGTTTTTTCATATTCAGCCAATGGGGGACCATTGGCATTAGGTGCCAAACACATTTTTTCGTTTTTTCATATTCTGCCAAGGGGGGACCATTGGCAGAATATGCTAAACACATTTTTTCGATTTTTCATATTCTGCCAATGGGGGACCATTGGCATTAGGTGCCAAACACATTTTTTCGTTTTTTCATATTCTGCCAATGGGGGACCATTGGCATTAGGGACCAAACACATTTTTTCGTTTTTTCATATTCTGCCAATGGGGGACCATTGGCATTAGGTGCCAGACACATTTTTTCGATTTTTCATATTCTGCCAATGGGGGACCATTGGCATTAGGTGCCAAACACATTTTTTCGTTTTTTCATATACTGCCAATGGGGGACCATTGGCATTAGGTGCCAAACACATTTTTTCGTTTTTTCATATTCAGCCAAGGGGGGAACCATTGGCAGAATATGCTAAACACATTTTTTCGATTTTTCATATTCTGCCAATGGGGGACCATTGGCATTAGGTGCCAAACACATTTTTTCGTTTTTTCATATTCAGCCAAGAGGGGACCATTGGCAGAATATGCTAAACACATTTTTTCGATTTTTCATATTCTGCCAATGGGGGACCATTGGCATTAGGTGCCAAACACATTTTTTCGTTTTTTCATATTCTGCCAATGGGGGACCATTGGCATTAGGGACCAAACACATTTTTTCGTTTTTTCATATTCTGCCAATGGGGGACCATTGGCATTAGGTGCCAAATACATTTTTTCGTTTTTTCATATTCTGCCAATGGGGGACCATTGGCATTAGGTGCCAAACACATTTTTTCGTTTTTTCATATTCAGCCAAGGGGGGACCATTGGCAGAATATGCTAAACACATTTTTTCGATTTTTCATATTCTGCCAATGGGGGACCATTGGCATTAGGTGCCAAACACATTTTTTCGTTTTTTCATATTCTGCCAATGGGGGACCATTGGCATTAGGTGCCAAACACATTTTTTCGATTTTTCATATTCTGCCAATGGGGGACCATTGGCATTAGGTGCCAAACACATTTTTTCGTTTTTTCATATTCAGCCAAGGGGGGACCATTGGCAGAATATGCTAAACACATTTTTTCGATTTTTCATATTCTGCCAATGGGGGACCATTGGTATTAGGTGCCAAACACATTTTTTCGTTTTTTCATATTCAGCCAAGGGGGGACCATTGGCAGAATATGCTAAACACATTTTTTCGATTTTTCATATTCTGCCAATGGGGGACCATTGGTATTAGGTGCCAAACACATTTTTTCGTTTTTTCATATTCTGCCAATGGGGGATCATTGGCATTAGGTGCCAAACACATTTTTTCATATTCAGCCAAGGGGGGACCATTGGCAGAATATGCTAAACACATTTTTTCGATTTTTCATATTCTGCCAATGGGGGACCGTTGGCATTAGGTGTCAAACACATTTTTTCGTTTTTTCATATTCTGCCAATGGGGGACCATTGGCATTAGGTGCCAAACACATTTTTCGTTTTTTCATATTCTGCCAATGGGGGACCATTGGCATTAGGTGCCAAACACATTTTTTCGATTTTTCATATTCTGCCAATAGGGGACCATTGGCATTAGGTGCCAAACACATTTTTTCGTTTTTTCATATTCTGCCAATGGGGGACCATTGGCATTAGGTGCCAAATACATTTTTTCGTTTTTTCATATTCTGCCAATGGGGGACCATTGGCATTAGGTGCCAAACACATTTTTTCGTTTTTTCATATTCAGCCAAGGGGGGACCATTGGCATTAGGTGCCAAACACATTTTTTCGATTTTTCATATTCTGCCAATGGGGGACCATTGGCATTAGGTGCCAAACACATTTTTTCGTTTTTTCATATTCTGCCAATGGGGGACCATTGGCATTAGGTGCCAAATACATTTTTTCGATTTTTCATATTCTGCCAATGGGGGACCATTGGCATTAGGTGCCAAACACATTTTTTCGTTTTTTCATATTCTGCCAATGGGGGACCATTGGCATTAGGTGCCAAACACATTTTTTCGATTTTTCATATTCTGCCAATGGGGGACCATTGGCATTAGGTGCCAAACACATTTTTTCGTTTTTTCATATTCTGCCAATGGGGGACCATTGGCATTAGGTGCCAAACACATTTTTTCGTTTTTCATATTCAGCCAAGGGGGGACCATTGGCAGAATATGCTAAACACATTTTTTCGTTTTTTCATATTCTGCCAATGGGGGACCATTGGCATTAGGTGCCAAACACATTTTTTCGTTTTTTCATATTCTGCCAATGGGGGACCATTGGCATTAGGTGCCAAACACATATTTTTCGTTTTTTCATATTCTGCCAATGGGGGACCATTGGCATTAGGTGCCAAGCACATTTTTTCGTTTTTTCATATTCTGCCAATGGGGGACCATTGGCATTAGGTGCCAAAGGCATTTTTTCGTTTTTTCATATTCTGCCAATGGGGGACCATTGGCATTAGGTGCCAAAGGCATTTTTTCGTTTTTTCATATTCAGCCAAGGGGGGACCATTGGCATTAGGTGCCAAACACATTTTTTCGTTTTTTCATATTCAGCCAAGGGGGGACCATTGGTAGAATATGCTTAACACATTTTTTCGATTTTTCATATTCTGCCAATGGGGGACCATTGGCATTAGGTGCCAAATAAATTTTTTCGTTTTTTCATATTCTGCCAATGGGGGACCATTGGCATTAGGTGCCAAACACATTTTTTCGTTTTTTCATATTCTGCCAATGGGGGACCATTGGCATTAGGTGCCAAACACATTTTTTCGTTTTTTCATATTCTGCCAATGGGGGACCATTGGCATTAGGTGCCAAACACATATTTTTCGTTTTTTCATATTCTGCCAATGGGGGACCATTGGCATTAGGTGCCAAACACATTTTTTCGTTTTTTCATATTCTGCCAATGGGGGACCATTGGCATTAGGTGCCAAACACATTTTTTCGTTTTTTCATATTCAGCCAAGGGGGGACCATTGGCAGAAATTACTAAAAACATTTTTTCGACTTTTTCATATTCTGCCAATGGGGGACCATTGGCATTAGGTGCCAAACACATTTTTTCGTTTTTCATATTCAGCCAAGGGGGGACCATTGGCAGAATATGCTAAACACATTTTTTCGTTTTTTCATATTCTGCCAATGGGGGACCATTGGCATTAGGTGCCAAACACATTTTTTCGTTTTTTCATATTCTGCCAATGGGGGACCATTGGCATTAGGTGCCAAGCACATTTTTTCGTTTTTTCATATTCTGCCAATGGGGGACCATTGGCATTAGGTGCCAAAGGCATTTTTTCGTTTTTTCATATTCTGCCAAGGGGGGACCATTGGCAGAATATGCTAAACACATTTTTTCGATTTTTCATATTCTGCCAATGGGGGACCATTGGCATTAGGTGCCAAACACATTTTTTCGTTTTTTCATATTCTGCCAATGGGGGACCATTGGCATTAGGGACCAAACACATTTTTTCGTTTTTTCATATTCTGCCAATGGGGGACCATTGGCATTAGGTGCCAAATACATTTTTTCGTTGTTTCATATTCTGCCAATGGGGGACCATTGGCATTAGGTGCCAAACACATTTTTTCGTTTTTTCATATTCAGCCAACTGGGGACCATTGGCAGAATATGCTAAACACATTTTTTCGATTTTTCATATTCTGCCAATGGGGGACCATTGGCATTAGGTGCCAAACACATTTTTTCGTTTTTTCATATTCTGCCAATGGGGGACCATTGGCATTAGGTGCCAAACACATTTTTTCATATTCAGCCAAGGGGGGACCATTGGCAGAATATGCTAAACACATTTTTTCGATTTTTCATATTCTGCCAATGGGGGACCGTTGGCATTAGGTGTCAAACACATTTTTTCGTTTTTTCATATTCTGCCAATGGGGGACCATTGGCATTAGGTGCCAAACACATTTTTTCGTTTTTTCATATTCAGCCAAGGGGGGACCATTGGCATTAGGTGCCAAACACATTTTTTCGATTTTTCATATTCTGCCAATAGGGGACCATTGGCATTAGGTGCCAAACACATTTTTTCGTTTTTTCATATTCTGCCAATGGGGGACCATTGGCATTAGGTGCCAAATACATTTTTTCGTTTTTTCATATTCTGCCAATGGGGGACCATTGGCATTAGGTGCCAAACACATTTTTTCGTTTTTTCATATTCAGCCAAGGGGGGACCATTGGCAGAATATGCTAAACACATTTTTTCGATTTTTCATATTCTGCCAATGGGGGACCATTGGCATTAGGTGCCAAACACATTTTTTCGTTTTTTCATATTCAGCCAAGGGGGGACCATTGGCATTAGGTGCCAAACACATATTTTTCGTTTTTTCATATTCTGCCAATGGGGGACCATTGGCATTAGGTGCCAAACACATTTTTTCGTTTTTTCATATTCTGCCAATGGGGGACCATTGGCATTAGGTGCCAAACACATTTTTTCGTTTTTTCATATTCAGCCAAGGGGGGACCATTGGCAGAAATTACTAAAAACATTTTTTCGACTTTTTCATATTCTGCCAATGGGGGACCATTGGCATTAGGTGCCAAACACATTTTTTCGTTTTTCATATTCAGCCAAGGGGGGACCATTGGCAGAATATGCTAAACACATTTTTTCGTTTTTTCATATTCTGCCAATGGGGGACCATTGGCATTAGGTGCCAAACACATTTTTTCGTTTTTTCATATTCTGCCAATGGGGGACCATTGGCATTAGGTGCCAAGCACATTTTTTCGTTTTTTCATATTCTGCCAATGGGGGACCATTGGCATTAGGTGCCAAAGGCATTTTTTCGTTTTTTCATATTCTGCCAAGGGGGGACCATTGGCAGAATATGCTAAACACATTTTTTCGATTTTTCATATTCTGCCAATGGGGGACCATTGGCATTAGGTGCCAAACACATTTTTTCGTTTTTTCATATTCTGCCAATGGGGGACCATTGGCATTAGGGACCAAACACATTTTTTCGTTTTTTCATATTCTGCCAATGGGGGACCATTGGCATTAGGTGCCAAATACATTTTTTCGTTGTTTCATATTCTGCCAATGGGGGACCATTGGCATTAGGTGCCAAAGGCATTTTTTCGTTTTTTCATATTCAGCCAACTGGGGACCATTCGCAGAATATGCTAAACACATTTTTTCGATTTTTCATATTCTGCCAATGGGGGACCATTGGCATTAGGTGCCAAACACATTTTTTCGTTTTTTCATATTCTGCCAATGGGGGACCATTGGCATTAGGTGCCAAAGGCATTTTTTCGTTTTTTCATATTCTGCCAAGGGGGGACCATTGGCAGAATATGCTAAACACATTTTTTCGTTTTTTCATATTCTGCCAATGGGGGACCATTGGCATTAGGGACCAAACACATTTTTTCGTTGTTTCATATTCTGCCAATGGGGGACCATTGGCATTAGGTGCCAAATACATTTTTTCGTTGTTTCATATTCTGCCAATGGGGGACCATTGGCATTAGGTGCCAAACACATTTTTTCGTTTTTTCATATTCAGCCAACTGGGGACCATTGGCAGAATATGCTAAACACATTTTTTCGATTTTTCATATTCTGCCAATGGGGGACCGTTGGCATTAGGTGTCAAACACATTTTTTCGTTTTTTCATATTCTGCCAATGGGGGACCATTGGCATTAGGTGCCAAACACATTTTTTCGTTTTTTCATATTCAGCCAAGGGGGGACCATTGGCATTAGGTGCCAAACACATTTTTTCGATTTTTCATATTCTGCCAATAGGGGACCATTGGCATTAGGTGCCAAACACATTTTTTCGTTTTTTCATATTCTGCCAATGGGGGACCATTGGCATTAGGTGCCAAATACATTTTTTCGTTTTTTCATATTCTGCCAATGGGGGACCATTGGCATTAGGTGCCAAACACATTTTTTCGTTTTTTCATATTCAGCCAAGGGGGGACCATTGGCAGAATATGCTAAACACATTTTTTCGGTTTTCATATTCTGCCAATGGGGGACCATTGGCATTAGGTGCCAAACACATTTTTTCGTTTTTTCATATTCTGCCAATGGGGGACCATTGGCACTAGGTGCCAAACACATTTTTTCGATTTTTCATATTCTGCCAATAGGGAACCATTGGCATTAGGTGCCAAACACATTTTTTCGTTTTTTCATATTCAGCCAAGGGGGGACCACTGGCAGAATATGCTAAACACATTTTTTCGATTTTTCATATTCTGCCAATGGGGGACCATTGGCATTAGGTGCCAAATACATTTTTTCGTTTTTTCATATTCTGCCAATGGGGGACCATTGGCATTAGGTGCCAAACACATTTTTTCGTTTTTTCATATTCTGCCAATGGGGGACCATTGGCAGAATATGCTAAACACATTTTTTCGATTTTTCATATTCTGCCAATGGGGGACCATTGGCATTAGGTGCCAAATATTTTTTTCGTTTTTTCATATTCTGCCAATGGGGGACCATTGGCATTAGGTGCCAAACACATTTTTTCGATTTTTCATATTCTGCCAATAGGGGACCATTGGCATTAGGTGCCAAATACATTTTTTCGTTTTTTCATATTCAGCCAAGGGGGGACCATTGGCAGAATATGCTAAGCACATTTTTTCGATTTTTCATATTCTGCCAATGGGGGACCATTGGCATTAGGTGCCAAACACATTTTTTCGATTTTTCATATTCTGCCACTAGGGGACCATTGGCATTAGGTGCCAAACACATTTTTTCGTTTTTTCATATTCAGCCAAGGGGGGACCACTGGCAGAATATGCTAAACACATTTTTTCGTTTTTTCATATTCTGCCAATGGGGGACCATTGGCATTAGGTGCCAAACACATATTTTTCGTTTTTTCACATTCTGCCAATGGGGGACCATTGGCATTAGGTGCCAGACACATTTTTTCGTTTTTTCATATTCTGGCAATGGGGGACCATTGGCATTAGGTGCCAAACACATTTTTTCGTTTTTTCATATACTGCCAATGGGGGACCATTGGCATTAGGTGCCAAACACATTTTTTCGTTTTTTCATATTCTGCCAATGGGGGACCATTGGCATTAGGTGCCAAACACATTTTTTCGTTTTTTCATATTCTACCAATGGGGGACCATTGGCATTAGGTGCCAAACACATTTTTTCGTTTTTTCATATTCTCCCAATGGGGAACCATTGGCATTAGGTGCCAAACACATTTTTTCGTTTTTCATATTCTGCCAATGGGGGACCATTGGCATTAGGTGCCAAAGGCATTTTTTCGTTTTTTCATATTCTGCCAAGGGGGGACCATTGGCAGAATATGCTAAACACATTTTTTCGATTTTTCATATTCAGCCAAGGGGGGACCATTGGCAGAATATGCTAAACACATTTTTTCGATTTTTCATATTCAGCCATGGGGGGACCATTGGCAGAATATGCTAAACACATTTTTTCGATTTTTCATATTCAGCCAAGGGGGGACCATTGGCAGAATATGCTAAACACATTTTTTCGATTTTTCATTTTCTGCCAATGGGGGACCATTGGCATTAGGTGCCAAACACATTTTTTCGTTTTTTCATATTCAGCCAATGGGGGACCATTGGCATTAGGTGCCAAACACATATTTTTCGTTTTTTCATATTCTGCCAATGGGGGACCATTGGCATTAGGTGCCAAACACATTTTTTCGTTTTTTCATATTCTGCCAATGGGGGACCATTGGCATTAGGTGCCAAACACATTTTTTCGTTTTTTCATGTTCTGCCAATGGGGGACCATTGGCATTAGGTGTCAAACACATTTTTTCGTTTTTTCATATTCTGCCAATGGGGGACCATTGGCATTAGGTGCCAAACACATTTTTTCGTTTTTTCATGTTCTGCCAATGGGGGACCATTGGCATTAGGTGCCAAACACATTTTTTAGTTTTTCCATATTCTACCAATGGGGTACCATTGGCATTAGGTGCCAAACACATTTTTTCGTTTTTTCATATTCAGCCAATGGGGGACCATTGGCATTAGGTGCCAAACACATTTTTTCGTTTTTTCATATTCAGCCAAGGGGGGACCATTGGTAGAATATGCTTAACACATTTTTTCGATTTTTCATATTCTGCCAATGGGGGACCATTGGCATTAGGTGCCAAATACATTTTTTCGTTTTTTCATATTCTGCCAATGGGGGACCATTGGCATTAGGTGCCAAACACATTTTTTCGTTTTTTCATGTTCTGCCAATGGGGGACCATTGGCATTAGGTGCCAAACACATTTTTTCGTTTTTTCATATTCTGCCAATGGGGGACCATTGGCATTAGGTGCCAAACACATTTTTTCGTTTTTTCATATTCAGCCAAGGGGGGACCATTGGTAGAATATGCTTAACACATTTTTTCGATTTTTCATATTCTGCCAATGGGGGACCATTGGCATTAGGTGCCAAATACATTTTTTCGTTTTTTCATATTCTGCCAATGGGGGACCATTGGCATTGGGTGCCAAACACATTTTTTAATTTTTTCATATTCTGCCAATGGGGGACCATTGGCATTAGGTGCCAAACACATTTTTTCGTTTTTTCATATTCTGCCAATGGGGGACCATTGGCATTAGGTGCCAAACACATTTTTTCGTTTTTTCATATTCTGCCAATGGGGGACCATTGGCATTAGGTGCCAAAGGCATTCTTTCGTTTTTTCATATTCAGCCAATGGGGGACCATTGGCATTAGGTGCCAAACACATTTTTTCGTTTTTTCATATTCAGCCCAGGGGGGAGCATTGGCAGAATATGCTAAACACATTTTTTCGATTTTTCATATTCTGCCAATGGGGGACCATTGGCATTGGGTGCCAAACACATTTTTTAATTTTTTCATATTCTGCCAATGGGGGACCATTGGCATTAGGTGCCAAACACATTTTTTCGTTTTTTCATATTCTGCCAATGGGGGACCATTGGCATTAGGTGCCAAACACATTTTTTCGTTTTTTCATATTCAGCCAAGGGGGGACCATTGGTAGAATATGCTTAACACATTTTTTCGATTTTTCATATTCTGCCAATGGGGGACCATTGGCATTAGGTGCCAAATACATTTTTTCGTTTTTTCATATTCTGCCAATGGGGGACCATTGGCATTAGGTGCCAAACACATTTTTTCGTTTTTTCATGTTCTGCCAATGGGGGACCATTGGCATTAGGTGCCAAACACATTTTTTAGTTTTTCCATATTCTACCAATGGGGTACCATTGGCATTAGGTGCCAAACACATTTTTTCGTTTTTTCATATTCTGCCAATGGGGGACCATTGGCATTAGGTGCCAAACACATTTTTTCGTTTTTTCATATTCTGCCAATGGGGGACCATTGGCATTAGGTGCCAAATACATTTTTTCGTTTTTTCATATTCTGCCAATGGGGGACCATTGGCATTAGGTGCCAAATACATTTTTTCGTTTTTTCATATTCTGCCAATGGGGGACCATTGGCATTAGGTGCCAAACACATTTTTTCGATTTTTCATATTCTGCCAATGGGGGACCATTGGCATTAGGTGCCAAACACATTTTTTCGTTTTTTCATATTCTGCCAATGGGGGACCATTGGCATTAGGTGCCAAACACATTTTTTCGTTTTTCATATTCAGCCAAGGGGGGACCATTGGCAGAATATGCTAAACACATTTTCTTCGTTTTTTCATATTCTGCCAATGGGGGACCATTGGCATTAGGTGCCAAAGGCATTTTTTCGTTTTTTCATATTCTGCCAATGGGGGACCATTGGCATTAGGTGCCAAACACATATTTTTCGTTTTTTCATATTCTGCCAATGGGGGACCATTGGCATTAGGTGCCAAGCACATTTTTTCGTTTTTTCATATTCTGCCAATGGGGGACCATTGGCATTAGGTGCCAAAGGCATTCTTTCGTTTTTTCATATTCAGCCAATGGGGGACCATTGGCATTAGGTGCCAAACACATTTTTTCGTTTTTTCATATTCTGCCAAGGGGGGACCATTGGCAGAATATGCTAAACACATTTTTTCGATTTTTCATATTCTGCCAATGGGGGACCATTGGCATTAGGTGCCAAACACATTTTTTCGTTTTTTCATATTCTGCCAATGGGGGACCATTGGCATTAGGGACCAAACACATTTTTTCGTTTTTTCATATTCTGCCAATGGGGGACCATTGGCATTAGGTGCCAGACACATTTTTTCGATTTTTCATATTCTGCCAATGGGGGACCATTGGCATTAGGTGCCAAACACATTTTTTCGTTTTTTCATATACTGCCAATGGGGGACCATTGGCATTAGGTGCCAAACACATTTTTTCGTTTTTTCATATTCAGCCAAGGGGGGACCATTGGCAGAATATGCTAAACACATTTTTTCGATTTTTCATATTCTGCCAATGGGGGACCATTGGCATTAGGTGCCAAACACATTTTTTCGTTTTTTCATATTCAGCCAAGAGGGGACCATTGGCAGAATATGCTAAACACATTTTTTCGATTTTTCGTATTCTGCCAATGGGGGACCATTGGCATTAGGTGCCAAACACATTTTTTCGTTTTTTCATATTCTGCCAATGGGGGACCATTGGCATTAGGGACCAAACACATTTTTTCGTTTTTTCATATTCTGCCAATGGGGGACCATTGGCATTAGGTGCCAAATACATTTTTTCGTTTTTTCATATTCTGCCAATGGGGGACCATTGGCATTAGGTGCCAAACACATTTTTTCGTTTTTTCATATTCAGCCAAGGGGGGACCATTGGCAGAATATGCTAAACACATTTTTTCGATTTTTCATATTCTGCCAATGGGGGACCATTGGCATTAGGTGCCAAACACATTTTTTCGTTTTTTCATATTCAGCCAAGGGGGGACCATTGGCAGAATATGCTAAACACATTTTTTCGATTTTTCATATTCTGCCAATGGGGGACCATTGGCATTAGGTGCCAAACACATTTTTTCGTTTTTTCATATTCTGCCAATGGGGGACCATTGGCATTAGGTGCCAAACACATTTTTTCGATTTTTCATATTCTGCCAATAGGGGACCATTGGCATTAGGTGCCAAACACATTTTTTCGTTTTTTCATATTCTGCCAATGGGGGACCATTGGCATTAGGTGCCAAATACATTTTTTCGTTTTTTCATATTCTGCCAATGGGGGACCATTGGCATTAGGTGCCAAACACATTTTTTCGTTTTTTCATATTCAGCCAAGGGGGACCATTGGCAGAATATGCTAAACACATTTTTTCGATTTTTCATATTCTGCCAATGGGGGACCATTGGCATTAGGTGCCAAACACATTTTTTCGTTTTTTCATATTCTGCCAATGGGGGACCATTGGCATTAGGTGCCAAACACATTTTTTCGTTTTTTCATGTTCTGCCAATGGGGGACCATTGGCATTAGGTGTCAAACACATTTTTTCGTTTTTTCATATTCTGCCAATGGGGGACCATTGGCATTAGGTGCCAAACACATTTTTTCGTTTTTTCATATTCTGCCAATGGGGGACCATTGGCATTAGGTGCCAAACACATTTTTTCGATTTTTCATATTCTGCCAATAGGGGACCATTGGCATTAGGTGCCAAACACATTTTTTCGTTTTTTCATATTCAGCCAAGGGGGGACCACTGGCAGAATATGCTAAACACATTTTTTCGTTTTTTCATATTCTGCCAATGGGGGACCATTGGCATTAGGTGCCAAACACATTTTTTCGATTTTTCATATTCTGCCAATAGGGGACCATTGGCATTAGGTGCCAAACACATTTTTTCGTTTTTTCATATTCAGCCAAGGGGGGACCATTGGCAGAATATGCTAAGCACATTTTTTCGATTTTTCATATTCTGCCAATGGGGGACCATTGGCATTAGGTGCCAAACACATTTTTTCGATTTTTCATATTCTGCCACTAGGGGACCATTGGCATTAGGTGCCAAACACATTTTTTCGTTTTTTCATATTCAGCCAAGGGGGGACCACTGGCAGAATATGCTAAACACATTTTTTCGATTTTTCATATTCTGCCAATGGGGGACCATTGGCATTAGGTGCCAAAGGCATTTTTTCGTTTTTTCATATTCTGCCAATGGGGGACCATTGGCATTAGGTGCCAAACACATTTTTTCGTTTTTTCATATTCTGCCAATGGGGGACCATTGGCATTAGGTGCCAGACACATTTTTTCGTTTTTTCATATTCTGGCAATGGGGGACCATTGGCATTAGGTGCCAAACACATTTTTTCGTTTTTTGATATACTGCCAATGGGGGACCATTGGCATTAGGTGCCAAACACATTTTTTCGTTTTTTCATATTCTGCCAATGGGGGACCATTGGCATTAGGTGTCAAAAACATTTTTTCGATTTTTCATATTCTGCCAATAGGGGACCATTGGCATTAGGTGTCAAACACATTTTTTTGTTTTTTCATATTCTGCGAATGGGGGATCATTGGCATTAGGTGCCAAACACATTTTTTCGTTTTTTCATATTCAGCCAAGGGGGGAAAATTGGCAGAATATACTAAACACATTTTTTCGATTTTTCATATTCTGCCAATGGGGGACCATTGGCATTAGGTGCCAAACACATTTTTTCGTTTTTTCATATTTTGCCAATGGGGGACCATTGGCATTAGGTGCCAAACACATTTTTTCGTTTTTTCATATTCTACCAATGGGGGACCATTGGCATTAGGTGCCAAACACATTTTTTCGTTTTTTCATATTCTCCCAATGGGGAACCATTGGCATTAGGTGCCAAACACATTTTTTCGTTTTTCATATTCTGCCAATGGGGGACCATTGGCATTAGGTGCCAAAGGCATTTTTTCGTTTTTTCATATTCTGCCAAGGGGGGACCATTGGCAGAATATGCTAAACACATTTTTCGATTTTTCATATTCAGCCAAGGGGGGACCATTGGCAGAATATGCTAAACACATTTTTTCGATTTTTCATATTCAGCCATGGGGGGACCATTGGCAGAATATGCTAAACACATTTTTTCGATTTTTCATATTCAGCCAAGGGGGGACCATTGGCAGAATATGCTAAACACATTTTTTCGATTTTTCATTTTCTGCCAATGGGGGACCATTGGCATTAGGTGCCAAACACATTTTTTCGTTTTTTCATATTCTGCCAATGGGGGACCATTGGCATTAGGTGCCAAACACATTTTTCGTTTTTTCATATTCTGCCAATGGGGGACCATTGGCATTAGGTGCCAAACACATATTTTTCGTTTTTTCATATTCTGCCAATGGGGGACCATTGGCATTAGGTGCCAAACACATTTTTCGTTTTTTCATATTCAGCCCAGGGGGGAGCATTGGCAGAATATGCTAAACACATTTTTTCGATTTTTCATATTCTGCCAATGGGGGACCATTGGCATTGGGTGCCAAACACATTTTTTAGTTTTTTCATATTCTGCCAATGGGGGACCATTGGCATTAGGTGCCAAAGGCATTCTTTCGTTTTTTCATATTCAGCCAATGGGGGACCATTGGCATTAGGTGCCAAACACATTTTTTCGTTTTTTCATATTCAGCCAAGGGGGGACCATTGGTAGAATATGCTTAACACATTTTTTCGATTTTTCATATTCTGCCAATGGGGGACCATTGGCATTAGGTGCCAAATACATTTTTTCGTTTTTTCATATTCTGCCAATGGGGGACCATTGGCATTAGGTGCCAAACACATTTTTTCGTTTTTTCATGTTCTGCCAATGGGGGACCATTGGCATTAGGTGCCAAACACATTTTTTCGTTTTTTCATATTCTGCCAATGGGGGACCATTGGCATTAGGTGCCAAACACATATTTTTCGTTTTTTCATATTCTGCCAATGGGGGACCATTGGCATTAGGTGCCAAACACATTTTTCGTTTTTTCATATTCAGCCCAGGGGGGAATTGGCAGAATATGCTAAACACATTTTTTCGATTTTTCATATTCTGCCAATGGGGGACCATTGGCATTGGGTGCCAAACACATTTTTTAGTTTTTTCATATTCTGCCAATGGGGGACCATTGGCATTAGGTGCCAAAGGCATTCTTTCGTTTTTTCATATTCAGCCAATGGGGGACCATTGGCATTAGGTGCCAAACACATTTTTTCGTTTTTTCATATTCAGCCAAGGGGGGACCATTGGTAGAATATGCTTAACACATTTTTTCGATTTTTCATATTCTGCCAATGGGGGACCATTGGCATTAGGTGCCAAATACATTTTTTCGTTTTTTCATATTCTGCCAATGGGGGACCATTGGCATTAGGTGCCAAACACATTTTTTCGTTTTTTCATGTTCTGCCAATGGGGGACCATTGGCATTAGGTGCCAAACACATTTTTTAGTTTTTCCATATTCTACCAATGGGGTACCATTGGCATTAGGTGCCAAACACATTTTTTCGTTTTTTCATATTCTGCCAATGGGGGACCATTGGCATTAGGTGCCAAACACATTTTTTCGTTTTTTCATATTCTGCCAATGGGGGACCATTGGCATTAGGTGCCAAATACATTTTTTCGTTTTTTCATATTCTGCCAATGGGGGACCATTGGCATTAGGTGCCAAATACATTTTTTCGTTTTTTCATATTCTGCCAATGGGGGACCATTGGCATTAGGTGCCAAACACATTTTTTCGATTTTTCATATTCTGCCAATGGGGGACCATTGGCATTAGGTGCCAAACACATTTTTTCGTTTTTTCATATTCTGCCAATGGGGGACCATTGGCATTAGGTGCCAAACACATTTTTTCGTTTTTCATATTCAGCCAAGGGGGGACCATTGGCAGAATATGCTAAACACATTTTCTTCGTTTTTTCATATTCTGCCAATGGGGGACCATTGGCATTAGGTGCCAAGCGCATTTTTTCGTTTTTTCATATTCTGCCAATGGGGGACCATTGGCATTAGGTGCCAAACACATATTTTTCGTTTTTTCATATTCTGCCAATGGGGGACCATTGGCATTAGGTGCCAAGCACATTTTTTCGTTTTTTCATATTCTGCCAATGGGGGACCATTGGCATTAGGTGCCAAAGGCATTCTTTCGTTTTTTCATATTCAGCCAATGGGGGACCATTGGCATTAGGTGCCAAACACATTTTTTCGTTTTTTCATATTCTGCCAAGGGGGGACCATTGGCAGAATATGCTAAACACATTTTTTCGATTTTTCATATTCTGCCAATGGGGGACCATTGGCATTAGGTGCCAAACACATTTTTTCGTTTTTTCATATTCTGCCAATGGGGGACCATTGGCATTAGGGACCAAACACATTTTTTCGTTTTTTCATATTCTGCCAATGGGGGACCATTGGCATTAGGTGCCAGACACATTTTTTCGATTTTTCATATTCTGCCAATGGGGGACCATTGGCATTAGGTGCCAAACACATTTTTTCGTTTTTTCATATACTGCCAATGGGGGACCATTGGCATTAGGTGCCAAACACATTTTTTCGTTTTTTCATATTCAGCCAAGGGGGGAACCATTGGCAGAATATGCTAAACACATTTTTTCGATTTTTCATATTCTGCCAATGGGGGACCATTGGCATTAGGTGCCAAACACATTTTTTCGTTTTTTCATATTCAGCCAAGAGGGGACCATTGGCAGAATATGCTAAACACATTTTTTCGATTTTTCATATTCTGCCAATGGGGGACCATTGGCATTAGGTGCCAAACACATTTTTTCGTTTTTTCATATTCTGCCAATGGGGGACCATTGGCATTAGGGACCAAACACATTTTTTCGTTTTTTCATATTCTGCCAATGGGGGACCATTGGCATTAGGTGCCAAATACATTTTTTCGTTTTTTCATATTCTGCCAATGGGGGACCATTGGCATTAGGTGCCAAACACATTTTTTCGTTTTTTCATATTCAGCCAAGGGGGGACCATTGGCAGAATATGCTAAACACATTTTTTCGATTTTTCATATTCTGCCAATGGGGGACCATTGGCATTAGGTGCCAAACACATTTTTTCGTTTTTTCATATTCTGCCAATGGGGGACCATTGGCATTAGGTGCCAAACACATTTTTTCGATTTTTCATATTCTGCCAATGGGGGACCATTGGCATTAGGTGCCAAACACATTTTTTCGTTTTTTCATATTCAGCCAAGGGGGGACCATTGGCAGAATATGCTAAACACATTTTTTCGATTTTTCATATTCTGCCAATGGGGGACCATTGGTATTAGGTGCCAAACACATTTTTTCGTTTTTTCATATTCAGCCAAGGGGGGACCATTGGCAGAATATGCTAAACACATTTTTTCGATTTTTCATATTCTGCCAATGGGGGACCATTGGTATTAGGTGCCAAACACATTTTTTCGTTTTTTCATATTCTGCCAATGGGGGATCATTGGCATTAGGTGCCAAACACATTTTTTCATATTCAGCCAAGGGGGGACCATTGGCAGAATATGCTAAACACATTTTTTCGATTTTTCATATTCTGCCAATGGGGGACCGTTGGCATTAGGTGTCAAACACATTTTTTCGTTTTTTCATATTCTGCCAATGGGGGACCATTGGCATTAGGTGCCAAACACATTTTTCGTTTTTTCATATTCTGCCAATGGGGGACCATTGGCATTAGGTGCCAAACACATTTTTTCGATTTTTCATATTCTGCCAATAGGGGACCATTGGCATTAGGTGCCAAACACATTTTTTCGTTTTTTCATATTCTGCCAATGGGGGACCATTGGCATTAGGTGCCAAATACATTTTTTCGTTTTTTCATATTCTGCCAATGGGGGACCATTGGCATTAGGTGCCAAACACATTTTTTCGTTTTTTCATATTCAGCCAAGGGGGGACCATTGGCAGAATATGCTAAACACATTTTTTCGATTTTTCATATTCTGCCAATGGGGGACCATTGGCATTAGGTGCCAAACACATTTTTTCGTTTTTTCATATTCTGCCAATGGGGGACCATTGGCATTAGGTGCCAAACACAGTTTTTCGTTTTTTCATGTTCTGCCAATGGGGGACCATTGGCATTAGGTGTCAAACACATTTTTTCGTTTTTTCATATTCTGCCAATGGGGGACCATTGGCATTAGGTGCCAAACACATTTTTTCGTTTTTTCCTATTCTGCCAATGGGGGACCATTGGCATTAGGTGCCAAACACATTTTTTCGATTTTTCATATTCTGCCAATAGGGGACCATTGGCATTAGGTGCCAAACACATTTTTTCGTTTTTTCATATTCAGCCAAGGGGGGACCACTGGCAGAATATGCTAAACACATTTTTTCGTTTTTTCATATTCTGCCAATGGGGGACCATTGGCATTAGGTGCCAAACACATTTTTTCGATTTTTCATATTCTGCCAATAGGGGACCATTGGCATTAGGTGCCAAACACATTTTTTCGTTTTTTCATATTCAGCCAAGGGGGGACCATTGGCAGAATATGCTAAGCACATTTTTTCGATTTTTCATATTCTGCCAATGGGGGACCATTGGCATTAGGTGCCAAACACATTTTTTCGATTTTTCATATTCTGCCAATGGGGGACCATTGGCATTAGGTGCCAAACGCATTTTTTCGTTTTTTCATATTCAGCCAAGGGGGGACCACTGGCAGAATATGCTAAACACATTTTTTCGTTTTTTCATATTCTGCCAATGGGGGACCATTGGCATTAGGTGCCAAAGGCATTTTTTCGTTTTTTCATATTCTGCCAATGGGGTACCATTGGCATTAGGTGCCAAACACATATTTTTCGTTTTTTCATATTCTGCCAATGGGGGACCATTGGCATTAGGTGCCAGACACATTTTTTCGTTTTTTCATATTCTGGCAATGGGGGACCATTGGCATTAGGTGCCAAACACATTTTTTCGTTTTTTCATATACTGCCAATGGGGGACCATTGGCATTAGGTGCCAAACACATTTTTTCGTTTTTTCATATTCTGCCAATGGGGGACCATTGGCATTAGGTGTCAAAAACATTTTTTCGATTTTTCATATTCTGCCAATAGGGGACCATTGGCATTAGGTGTCAAACACATTTTTTTGTTTTTTCATATTCTGCCAATGGGGGATCATTGGCATTAGGTGCCAAACACATTTTTTCGTTTTTTCATATTCAGCCAAGGGGGGAAAATTGGCAGAATATACTAAACACATTTTTTCGATTTTTCATATTCTGCCAATGGGGGACCATTGGCATTAGGTGCCAAATACATTTTTTCGTTTTTTCATATTCAGCCAATGGGGGACCATTGGCATTAGGTGCCAAACACATTTTTTCGTTTTTTCATATTCTACCAATGGGGGACCATTGGCATTAGGTGCCAAACACATTTTTTCGTTTTTTCATATTCTCCCAATGGGGAACCATTGGCATTAGGTGCCAAACACATTTTTTCGTTTTTCATATTCTGCCAATGGGGGACCATTGGCATTAGGTGCCAAAGGCATTTTTTCGTTTTTTCATATTCTGCCAAGGGGGGACCATTGGCAGAATATGCTAAACACATTTTTTCGATTTTTCATATTCAGCCAAGGGGGGACCATTGGCAGAATATGCTAAACACATTTTTTCGATTTTTCATATTCAGCCATGGGGGGACCATTGGCAGAATATGCTAAACACATTTTTTCGATTTTTCATATTCAGCCAAGGGGGGACCATTGGCAGAATATGCTAAACACATTTTTTCGATTTTTCATTTTCTGCCAATGGGGGACCATTGGCATTAGGTGCCAAACACATTTTTTCGTTTTTTCATATTCAGCCAATGGGGGACCATTGGCATTAGGTGCCAAACACATATTTTTCGTTTTTTCATATTCTGCCAATGGGGGACCATTGGCAGAATATGCTAAACACATTTTTTCGTTTTTTCATATTCTGCCAATGGGGGACCATTGGCATTAGGTGCCAAATACATTTTTTCGTTTTTTCATATTCTGCCAATGGGGGACCATTGGCATTAGGTGCCAAACACATTTGTTCGTTTTTTCATGTTCTGCCAATGGGGGACCATTGGCATTAGGTGCCAAATACATTTTTTCGTTTTTTCATATTCTGCCAATGGGGGACCATTGGCATTAGGTGCCAAACACATTTTTTCGATTTTTCATATTCTGCCAATGGGGGACCATTGGCATTAGGTGCCAAACACATTTTTTCGTTTTTTCATATTCTGCCAATGGGGGACCATTGGCATTAGGTGCCAAACACATTTTTTCGTTTTTCATATTCAGCCAAGGGGGGACCATTGGCAGAATATGCTAAACACATTTTTTCGTTTTTTCATATTCTGCCAATGGGGGACCATTGGCATTAGGTGCCAAACACATTTTTTCGTTTTTTCATATTCTGCCAATGGGGGACCATTGGCATTAGGTGCCAAACACATATTTTTCGTTTTTTCATATTCTGCCAATGGGGGACCATTATCATTAGGTGCCAAGCACATTTTTTCGTTTTTTCATATTCTGCCAATGGGGGACCATTGGCATTAGGTGCCAAAGGCATTCTTTCGTTTTTTCATATTCAGCCAATGGGGGACCATTGGCATTAGGTGCCAAACACATTTTTTCGTTTTTTCATATTCTGCCAAGGGGGGACCATTGGCAGAATATGCTAAACACATTTTTTCGATTTTTCATATTCTGCCAATGGGGGACCATTGGCATTAGGTGCCAAACACATTTTTTCGTTTTTTCATATTCTGCCAATGGGGGACCATTGGCATTAGGGACCAAACACATTTTTTCGTTTTTTCATATTCTGCCAATGGGGGACCATTGGCATTAGGTGCCAGACATATTTTTTCGATTTTTCATATTCTGCCAATGGGGGACCATTGGCATTAGGTGCCAAACACATTTTTTCGTATACTGCCAATGGGGGACCATTGGCATTAGGTGCCAAACACATTTTTTCGTTTTTTCATATTCAGCCAAGGGGGGACCATTGGCAGAATATGCTAAACACATTTTTTCGATTTTTCATATTCTGCCAATGGGGGACCATTGGCATTAGGTGCCAAACACATTTTTTCGTTTTTTCATATTCAGCCAAGAGGGGACCATTGGCAGAATATGCTAAACACATTTTTTCGATTTTTCATATTCTGCCAATGGAGGACCATTGGCATTAGGTGCCAAACACATTTTTTCGTTTTTTCATATTCTGCCAATGGGGGACCATTGGCATTAGGTGCCAAACACATTTTTTCGTTTTTCATATTCAGCCAAGGGGGGACCATTGGCAGAATACGCTACACACATTTTTTCGTTTTTTCATATTCTGCCAATGGGGGACCATTGGCATTAGGGGCCAAACACATTTTTTCGTTTTTTCATATTCTGCCAATGGGGGACCATTGGCATAAGGTGCCAAACACATTTTTTCGTTTTTTCATATTCTGCCAATGGGGGACCATTGGCATTAGGTGCCAAACACATTTTTTCGATTTTTCATATTCTGCCAATAGGGGACCATTGGCATTAGGTGTCAAACACATTTTTTCGTTTTTTCATATACTGCCAATGGGGGACCATTGGCATTAGGTGCCAAACACATTTTTTCGTTTTTTCATATTCAGCCAAGGGGGGACCATTGGCAGAATATGCTAAACACATTTTTTCGATTTTTCATATTCTGCCAATGGGGGACCATTGGCATTAGGTGCCAAACACATTTTTTCGTTTTTTCATATTCAGCCAATGGGGGACCATTGGCATTAGGTGCCAAACACATTTTTTCGTTTTTTCATATGCAGCCAAGGGGGGACCACTGGCAGAATATGCTAAACACATTTTTTCGTTTTTTCATATTCTGCCAATGGGGGACCATTGGCATTAGGTGCCAAACACATTTTTTCGATTTTTCATATTCTGCCTATAGGGGACCATTGGCATTAGGTGCCAAACACATTTTTTCGTTTTTTCATATTCAGCCAAGGGGGGACCATTGGCAGAATATGCTAAGCACATTTTTTCGATTTTTCATATTCTGCCAATGGGGGACCATTGGCATTAGGTGCCAAACACATTTTTTCGATTTTTCATATTCTGCCAATGGGGGACCATTGGCATTAGGTGCCAAACGCAGTTTTTCGTTTTTTCATATTCAGCCAAGCG
Source organism: Criorhina ranunculi (assembly GCA_951813785.1). Taxonomy (NCBI): domain Eukaryota; kingdom Metazoa; phylum Arthropoda; class Insecta; order Diptera; family Syrphidae; genus Criorhina; species Criorhina ranunculi. The sequence goes on from OX638381.1 coordinate 12,589,103, forward strand.
GGGACCACTGGCAGAATATGCTAAACACATTTTTTCGTTTTTTCATATTCTGCCAATGGGGGACCATTGGCATTAGGTGCCAAAGGCATTTTTTCGTTTTTTCATATTCTGCCAATGGGGTACCATTGGCATTAGGTGCCAAACACATATTTTTCGTTTTTTCATATTCTGCCAATGGGGGACCATTGGCATTAGGTGCCAGACACATTTTTTCGTTTTTTCATATTCTGGCAATGGGGGACCATTGGCATTAGGTGCCAAACACATTTTTTCGTTTTTTCATATACTGCCAATGGGGGACCATTGGCATTAGGTGCCAAACACATTTTTTCGTTTTTTCATATTCTGCCAATGGGGGACCATTGGCATTGGGTGTCAAAAACATTTTTTCGATTTTTCATATTCTGCCAATAGGGGACCATTGGCATTAGGTGTCAAACACATTTTTTTGTTTTTTCATATTCTGCCAATGGGGGATCATTGGCATTAGGTGCCAAACACATTTTTTCGTTTTTTCATATTCAGCCAAGGGGGGAAAATTGGCAGAATATACTAAACACATTTTTCGATTTTTCATATTCTGCCAATGGGGGACCATTGGCATTAGGTGCCAAATACATTTTTTCGTTTTTTCATATTCTGCCAATGGGGGACCATTGGCATTAGGTGCCAAACACATTTTTTCGTTTTTTCATATTCTGCCAAGGGGGGACCATTGGCAGAATATGCTAAACACATTTTTTCGATTTTTCATATTCAGCCAAGGGGGGACCATTGGCAGAATATGCTAAACACATTTTTTCGATTTTTCATATTCAGCCAAGGGGGGACCATTGGCAGAATATGCTAAACACATTTTTTCGATTTTTCATTTTCTGCCAATGGGGGACCATTGGCATTAGGTGCCAAACACATTTTTTCGTTTTTTCATATTCAGCCAATGGGGGACCATTGGCATTAGGTGCCAAACACATATTTTTCGTTTTTTCATATTCTGCCAATGGGGGACCATTGGCATTAGGTGCCAAATACATTTTTTCGTTTTTTCATATTCTGCCAATGGGGGACCATTGGCATTAGGTGCCAAACACATTTGTTCGTTTTTTCATGTTCTGCCAATGGGGGACCATTGGCATTAGGTGCCAAATACATTTTTTCGTTTTTTCATATTCTGCCAATGGGGGACCATTGGCATTAGGTGCCAAACACATTTTTTCGATTTTTCATATTCTGCCAATGGGGGACCATTGGCATTAGGTGCCAAACACATTTTTTCGTTTTTTCATATTCTGCCAATGGGGGACCATTGGCATTAGGTGCCAAACACATTTTTTCGTTTTTCATATTCAGCCAAGGGGGGACCATTGGCAGAATATGCTAAACACATTTTTTCGTTTTTTCATATTCTGCCAATGGGGGACCATTGGCATTAGGTGCCAAACACATTTTTTCGTTTTTTCATATTCTGCCAATGGGGGACCATTGGCATTAGGTGCCAAACACATATTTTTCGTTTTTTCATATTCTGCCAATGGGGGACCATTGGCATTAGGTGCCAAGCACATTTTTTCGTTTTTTCATATTCTGCCAATGGGGGACCATTGGCATTAGGTGCCAAAGGCATTCTTTCGTTTTTTCATATTCAGCCAATGGGGGACCATTGGCATTAGGTGCCAAACACATTTTTTCGTTTTTTCATATTCTGCCAAGGGGGGACCATTGGCAGAATATGCTAAACACATTTTTTCGATTTTTCATATTCTGCCAATGGGGGACCATTGGCATTAGGTGCCAAACACATTTTTTCGTTTTTTCATATTCTGCCAATGGGGGACCATTGGCATTAGGGACCAAACACATTTTTTCGTTTTTTCATATTCTGCCAATGGGAGACCATTGGCATTAGGTGCCAGACATATTTTTTCGATTTTTCATATTCTGCCAATGGGGGACCATTGGCATTAGGTGCCAAACACATTTTTTCGTATACTGCCAATGGGGGACCATTGGCATTAGGTGCCAAACACATTTTTTCGTTTTTTCATATTCAGCCAAGGGGGGACCATTGGCAGAATATGCTAAACACATTTTTTCGATTTTTCATATTCTGCCAATGGGGGACCATTGGCATTAGGTGCCAAACACATTTTTTCGTTTTTTCATATTCAGCCAAGAGGGGACCATTGGCAGAATATGCTAAACACATTTTTTCGATTTTTCATATTCTGCCAATGGAGGACCATTGGCATTAGGTGCCAAACACATTTTTTCGTTTTTTCATATTCTGCCAATGGGGGACCATTGGCAGAATACGCTACACACATTTTTTCGTTTTTTCATATTCTGCCAATGGGGGACCATTGGCATTAGGTGCCAAACACATTTTTTCGTTTTTCATATTCAGCCAAGGGGGGACCATTGGCAGAATACGCTACACACATTTTTTCGTTTTTTCATATTCTGCCAATGGGGGACCATTGGCATTAGGTGCCAAACACATTTTTTCGTTTTTTCATATTCTGCCAATGGGGGACCATTGGCATAAGGTGCGAAACACATTTTTTCGTTTTTTCATATTCTGCCAATGGGGGACCATTGGCATTAGGTGCCAAACACATTTTTTCGATTTTTCATATTCTGCCAATAGGGGACCATTGGCATTAGGTGTCAAACACATTTTTTCGTTTTTTCATATACTGCCAATGGGGGACCATTGGCATTAGGTGCCAAACACATTTTTTCGTTTTTTCATATTCAGCCAAGGGGGGACCATTGGCAGAATATGCTAAACACATTTTTTCGATTTTTCATATTCTGCCAATGGGGGACCATTGGCATTAGGTGCCAAACACATTTTTTCGTTTTTTCATATTCAGCCAATGGGGGACCATTGGCATTAGGTGCCAAACACATTTTTTCGTTTTTTCATATTCAGCCAAGGGGGGACCACTGGCAGAATATGCTAAACACATTTTTTCGTTTTTTCATATTCTGCCAATGGGGGATCATTGGCATTAGGTGCCAAACACATTTTTTCGATTTTTCATATTCTGCCTATAGGGGACCATTGGCATTAGGTGCCAAACACATTTTTTCGTTTTTTCATATTCAGCCAAGGGGGGACCATTGGCAGAATATGCTAAGCACATTTTTTCGATTTTTCATATTCTGCCAATGGGGGACCATTGGCATTAGGTGCCAAACACATTTTTTCGATTTTTCATATTCTGCCAATGGGGGACCATTGGCATTAGGTGCCAAACGCATTTTTTCGTTTTTTCATATTCAGCCAAGGGGGGACCACTGGCAGAATATGCTAAACACATTTTTTCGTTTTTTCATATTCTGCCAATGGGGGACCATTGGCATTAGGTGCCAAAGGCATTTTTTCGTTTTTTCATATTCTGCCAATGGGGTACCATTGGCATTAGGTGCCAAACACATATTTTTCGTTTTTTCATATTCTGCCAATGGGGGACCATTGGCATTAGGTGCCAGACACATTTTTTCGTTTTTTCATATTCTGGCAATGGGGGACCATTGGCATTAGGTGCCAAACACATTTTTTCGTTTTTTCATATACTGCCAATGGGGGACCATTGGCATTAGGTGCCAAACACATTTTTTCGTTTTTTCATATTCTGCCAATGGGGGACCATTGGCATTAGGTGTCAAAAACATTTTTTCGATTTTTCATATTCTGCCAATAGGGGACCATTGGCATTAGGTGTCAAACACATTTTTTTGTTTTTTCATATTCTGCCAATGGGGGATCATTGGCATTAGGTGCCAAACACATTTTTTCGTTTTTTCATATTCAGCCAAGGGGGGAAAATTGGCAGAATATACTAAACACATTTTTTCGATTTTTCATATTCTGCCAATGGGGGACCATTGGCATTAGGTGCCAAATACATTTTTTCGTTTTTTCATATTCTGCCAATGGGGGACCATTGGCATTAGGTGCCAAACACATTTTTTCGTTTTTTCATATTCTACCAATGGGGGACCATTGGCATTAGGTGCCAAACACATTTTTTCGTTTTTTCATATTCTCCCAATGGGGAACCATTGGCATTAGGTGCCAAACACATTTTTTCGTTTTTCATATTCTGCCAATGGGGGACCATTGGCATTAGGTGCCAAAGGCATTTTTTCGTTTTTTCATATTCTGCCAAGGGGGGACCATTGGCAGAATATGCTAAACACATTTTTTCGATTTTTCATATTCAGCCAAGGGGGGACCATTGGCAGAATATGCTAAACACATTTTTTCGATTTTTCATATTCAGCCATGGGGGGACCATTGGCAGAATATGCTAAACACATTTTTTCGATTTTTCATATTCAGCCAAGGGGGGACCATTGGCAGAATATGCTAAACACATTTTTTCGATTTTTCATTTTCTGCCAATGGGGGACCATTGGCATTAGGTGCCAAACACATTTTTTCGTTTTTTCATATTCTGCCAATGGGGGACCATTGGCATTAGGTGCCAAACACATTTTTTCGTTTTTCATATTCAGCCAAGGGGGGACCATTGGCAGAATATGCTAAACACATTTTTTCGTTTTTTCATATTCTGCCAATGGGGGACCATTGGCATTAGGTGCCAAACACATTTTTTCGTTTTTTCATATTCTGCCAATGGGGGACCATTGGCATTAGGTGCCAAACACATATTTTTCGTTTTTTCATATTCTGCCAATGGGGGACCATTGGCATTAGGTGCCAAGCACATTTTTTCGTTTTTTCATATTCTGCCAATGGGGGACCATTGGCATTAGGTGCCAAAGGCATTCTTTCGTTTTTTCATATTCAGCCAATGGGGGACCATTGGCATTAGGTGCCAAACACATTTTTTCGTTTTTTCATATTCTGCCAAGGGGGGACCATTGGCAGAATATGCTAAACACATTTTTTCGATTTTTCATATTCTGCCAATGGGGGACCATTGGCATTAGGTGCCAAACACATTTTTTCGTTTTTTCATATTCTGCCAATGGGGGACCATTGGCATTAGGGACCAAACACATTTTTTCGTTTTTTCATATTCTGCCAATGGGGGACCATTGGCATTAGGTGCCAGACATATTTTTTCGATTTTTCATATTCTGCCAATGGGGGACCATTGGCATTAGGTGCCAAACACATTTTTTCGTTTTTTCATATACTGCCAATGGGGGACCATTGGCATTAGGTGCCAAACACATTTTTTCGTTTTTTCATATTCAGCCAAGGGGGGACCATTGGCAGAATATGCTAAACACATTTTTTCGATTTTTCATATTCTGCCAATGGGGGACCATTGGCATTAGGTGCCAAACACATTTTTTCGTTTTTTCATATTCAGCCAAGAGGGGACCATTGGCAGAATATGCTAAACACATTTTTTCGATTTTTCATATTCTGCCAATGGAGGACCATTGGCATTAGGTGCCAAACACATTTTTTCGTTTTTTCATATTCTGCCAATGGGGGACCATTGGCATTAGGTGCCAAACACATTTTTTCGTTTTTCATATTCAGCCAAGGGGGGACCATTGGCAGAATACGCTACACACATTTTTTCGTTTTTTCATATTCTGCCAATGGGGGACCATTGGCATTAGGTGCCAAACACATTTTTTCGTTTTTTCATATTCTGCCAATGGGGGACCATTGGCATAAGGTGCCAAACACATTTTTTCGTTTTTTCATATTCTGCCAATGGGGGACCATTGGCATTAGGTGCCAAACACATTTTTTCGATTTTTCATATTCAGCCAATGGGGGACCATTGGCATTAGGTGCCAAACACATTTTTTCGTTTTTTCATATACTGCCAATGGGGGACCATTGGCATTAGGTGCCAAACACATTTTTTCGTTTTTTCATATTCAGCCAAGGGGGGACCATTGGCAGAATATGCTAAACACATTTTTTCGATTTTTCATATTCTGCCAATGGGGGACCATTGGCATTAGGTGCCAAACACATTTTTTCGTTTTTTCATATTCAGCCAATGGGGGACCATTGGCATTAGGTGCCAAACACATTTTTTCGTTTTTTCATATACTGCCAATGGGGGACCATTGGCATTAGGTGCCAAACACATTTTTTCGTTTTTTCATATTCAGCCAAGGGGGGACCATTGGCAGAATATGCTAAACACATTTTTTCGATTTTTCATATTCTGCCAATGGGGGACCATTGGCATTAGGTGCCAAACACATTTTTTCGTTTTTTCATATTCAGCCAATGGGGGACCATTGGCATTAGGTGCCAAACACATTTTTTCGTTTTTTCATATACTGCCAATGGGGGACCATTGGCATTAGGTGCCAAACACATTTTTTCGTTTTTTCATATTCAGCCAATGGGGGACCATTGGCAGAATATGCTAAACACATTTTTTCGTTTTTTCATATTCTGCCAATGGGGGACCATTGGCATTAGGTGCCAAACACAGTTTTCGTTTTTTCATATTCTGCCAATGGGGGACCATTGGCATAAGGTGCCAAACACATTTTTTCGTTTTTTCATATTCTGCCAATGGGGGACCATTGGCATTAGGTGCCAAACGCATTTTTTCGTTTTTTCATATTCTGCCAATGGGGGACCATTGGCATTAGGTGCCAAACGCATTTTTTCGTTTTTTCATATTCAGCCAACCATTGGCAGAATATGCTAAACACATTTTTTCGATTTTTCATATTCTGCCAATGGGGGACCATTGGCATTAGGTGCCAAACACATTTTTTCGTTTTTTCATATTCTGCCAATGGGGGACCATTGGCATTAGGTGCCAAACACATTTTTTCGTTTTTCATATTCAACCAAGGGAGGACCATTGGCAGAATATGCTAAACACATTTTTTCGTTTTTTCATATTCTGCCAATGGGGGACCATTGGCATTAGGTGCCAAACACATTTTTTCGTTTTTTCATATTCTGCCAATGGGGGACCATTGGCATAAGGTGCCAAACACATTTTTTCGTTTTTTCATATTCTGCCAATGGGGGACCATTGGCATTAGGTGCCAAACGCATTTTTTCGTTTTTTCATATTCAGCCAAGGGGGGACCATTGGCAGAATATGCTAAAAACATTTTTTCGATTTTTCATATTCTGTCAATGGGGGACCATTGGCATTAGGTGCCAAACACATTTTTTCGTTTTTTCATATTCTGCCAATGGGGGACCATTGGCATAAGGTGCCAAACACATTTATTCGTTTTTTCATATTCTGCCAATGGGGGACCATTGGCATTAGGTGCCAAACACATTTTTTCGTTTATTCATATTCTGCCAATGGGGGACCATTGGCATTAGGTGCCAAACACATTTTTTCGTTTGTTCATATTCTGCCAATGGGGGACCATTGGCATTAGGTGCCAAACACATTTTTTCGTTTTTTCATATTCAGCCAATGGGGCACCATTGGCATTAGGTGCCAAACACATTTTTTCGTTTATTCATATTCTGCCAATGGGGGACCATTGGCATTAGGTGCCAAACACATTTTTTCATTTTTTCATATTCTGCCAATGGGGGACCATTGGCATTAGGTGCCAAACACATTTTTTTGTTTATTCATATTCTGCCAATGGGGGACCATTGGCATTAGGTGCCAAACACATTTTTTCGTTTTTTCATATTCTGCCAATGGGGGACCATTGGCATTAGGTGCCAAACACATTTTTTCGTTTTTTCATATTCTGCCAATGGGGGACCACTGGCATTAGGTGCCAAACACATTTTTTCGTTTTTTCATATTCAGCCAAGGGGGGACCATTGGCAGAATATGCTAAACACATTTTTTCGATTTTTCATATTCTGCCAATGGGGGACCATTGGCATTAGGTGCCAAACACATTTTTTCGTTTTTTCATATTCAGCCAATGGGGCACCATTGGCATTAGGTGCCAAACACATTTTTTCGTTTTTTTCAAATTCAGCCAATGGGGGACCATTGGCAGAATATGCTAAACACATTTTTTCGATTTTTCATATTCTGCCAATGGGGGACCATTGGCATTAGGTGCCAAACACATTTTTTCGTTTTTTCATATTCTGCCAATGGGGGACCATTGGCATTAGGTGCCAAACACATTTTTTCGTTTTTTCATATTCAGCCAAGTGGGGACCATTGGCAGAATATGCTAAACACATTTTTTCGATTTTTCATATTCTGCCAATGGGGGACCATTGGCATTAGGTGCCAAACACATTTTTTCGTTTTTTCATATTCAGCCAATGGGGGACCATTGGCATTAGGTGCCAAACGCATTGTTTCGTTTTTTCATATTCAGCCAATGGGGCACCATTGGCATTAGGTGCCAAACACATTTTTTCGTTTATTCATATTCTGCCAATGGGGGACCATTGGCATTAGGTGCCAAACTCATTTTTTCGTTTTTTCATATTCTGCCAATGGGGGACCATTGGCATTAGGTGCCAAACACATTTTTTCGTTTTTTCATATTCTGCCAATGGGGGACCATTGGCATTAGGTGCCAAACACATTTTTTCGTTTTTTCATATTCAGCCAAGTGGGGACCATTGGCAGAATATGCTAAACACATTTTTTCGATTTTTCATATTCTGCCAATGGGGGACCATTGGCATTAGGTGCCAAACACATTTTTTCGTTTTTTCATATTCAGCCAATGGGGGACCATTGGCATTAGGTGCCAAACGCATTGTTTCGTTTTTTCATATTCAGCCAATGGGGCACCATTGGCATTAGGTGCCAAACACATTTTTTCGTTTATTCATATTCTGCCAATGGGGGACCATTGGCATTAGGTGCCAAACACATTTTTTCGTTTTTTCATATTCTGCCAATGGGGGACCATTGGCATTAGGGACCAAACACATTTTTTTTGTTTTTTCATATTCAGCCAATGGGGCACCATTGGCATTAGGTGCCAAACACATTTTTTCGTTTATTCATATTCTGCCAATGGGGGACCATTGGCATTAGTTGCCAAACACATTTTTTCGTTTTTTCATATTCTGCCAATGGGGGACCATTGGCATTAGGTGCCAAACGCATTTTTTCGTTTTTTCATATTCAGCCAATGGGGCACCATTGGCATTAGGTGCCAAACACATTTTTTCGATTTTTCATATTCTGCCAATGGGGGACCATTGGCATTAGGGACCAAACACATTTTTTCGTTTTTTTATATTCTGCCAATGGGGGACCATTGCCATTAGGTGCCAAACACATTTTTTCGATTTTTCATATTCTGCCAATGGGGGACCATTGGCATTAGGTGCCAAACACATTTATTCGTTTTTTCATATTCTGCCAATGGGGGACCATTGGCATTAGGTGCCAAACACATTTTTTCGTTTTTTCATATTCAGCCAATGGGGGACCATTGGCAGAATATGCTAAACACATTTTTTCGATTTTTCATATTCTGCCAATATGGGACCATTGGCATTAGGTGCCAAATAAATTTTTTTCGTTTTTTCATATTCTGCCAATGGGGGACCATTGGCATTAGGTGCCAAGCACATTTTTTCGTTTTTTCATATTCTGCCAATGGGGGACCATTGGCATTAGGTGCCAAAGGCATTCTTTCGTTTTTTCATATTCAGCCAATGGGGGACCATTGGCATTAGGTGCCAAACACATTTTTTCGTTTTTTCATATTCTGCCAAGGGGGGACCATTGGCAGAATATGCTAAACACATTTTTTCGATTTTTCATATTCTGCCAATGGGGGACCATTGGCATTAGGTGCCAAACACATTTTTTCGTTTTTTCATATTCTGCCAATGGGGGACCATTGGCATTAGGGACCAAACACATTTTTTCGTTTTTTCATATTCTGCCAATGGGGGACCATTGGCATTAGGTGCCAGACATATTTTTTCGATTTTTCATATTCTGCCAATGGGGGACCATTGGCATTAGGTGCCAAACACATTTTTTCGTTTTTTCATATACTGCCAATGGGGGACCATTGGCATTAGGTGCCAAACACATTTTTTCGTTTTTTCATATTCAGCCAAGGGGGGACCATTGGCAGAATATGCTAAACACATTTTTTCGATTTTTCATATTCTGCCAATGGGGGACCATTGGCATTAGGTGCCAAACACATTTTTTCGTTTTTTCATATTCAGCCAAGAGGGGACCATTGGCAGAATATGCTAAACACATTTTTTCGATTTTTCATATTCTGCCAATGGAGGACCATTGGCATTAGGTGCCAAACACATTTTTTCGTTTTTTCATATTCTGCCAATGGGGGACCATTGGCATTAGGTGCCAAACACATTTTTTCGTTTTTCATATTCAGCCAAGGGGGGACCATTGGCAGAATACGCTACACACATTTTTTCGTTTTTTCATATTCTGCCAATGGGGGACCATTGGCATTAGGTGCCAAACACATTTTTTCGTTTTTTCATATTCTGCCAATGGGGGACCATTGGCATAAGGTGCCAAACACATTTTTTCGTTTTTTCATATTCTGCCAATGGGGGACCATTGGCATTAGGTGCCAAACACATTTTTTCGATTTTTCATATTCAGCCAATGGGGGACCATTGGCATTAGGTGCCAAACACATTTTTTCGTTTTTTCATATACTGCCAATGGGGGACCATTGGCATTAGGTGCCAAACACATTTTTTCGTTTTTTCATATTCAGCCAAGGGGGGACCATTGGCAGAATATGCTAAACACATTTTTTCGATTTTTCATATTCTGCCAATGGGGGACCATTGGCATTAGGTGCCAAACACATTTTTTCGTTTTTTCATATTCAGCCAATGGGGGACCATTGGCATTAGGTGCCAAACACATTTTTTCGTTTTTTCATATACTGCCAATGGGGGACCATTGGCATTAGGTGCCAAACACATTTTTTCGTTTTTTCATATTCAGCCAAGGGGGGACCATTGGCAGAATATGCTAAACACATTTTTTCGATTTTTCATATTCTGCCAATGGGGGACCATTGGCATTAGGTGCCAAACACATTTTTTCGTTTTTTCATATTCAGCCAATGGGGGACCATTGGCATTAGGTGCCAAACACATTTTTTCGTTTTTTCATATACTGCCAATGGGGGACCATTGGCATTAGGTGCCAAACACATTTTTTCGTTTTTTCATATTCAGCCAAGGGGGGACCATTGGCAGAATATGCTAAACACATTTTTTCGATTTTTCATATTCTGCCAATGGGGGACCATTGGCATTAGGTGCCAAACACATTTTTTCGTTTTTTCATATTCAGCCAATGGGGGACCATTGGCATTAGGTGCCAAACACATTTTTTCGTTTTTTCATATACTGCCAATGGGGGACCATTGGCATTAGGTGCCAAACACATTTTTTCGTTTTTTCATATTCAGCCAAGGGGGGACCATTGGCAGAATATGCTAAACACATTTTTTCGATTTTTCATATTCTGCCAATGGGGGACCATTGGCATTAGGTGCCAAACACATTTTTTCGTTTTTTCATATTCAGCCAATGGGGGACCATTGGCATTAGGTGCCAAACACATTTTTTCGTTTTTTCATATACTGCCAATGGGGGACCATTGGCATTAGGTGCCAAACACATTTTTTCGTTTTTTCATATTCAGCCAAGGGGGGACCATTGGCAGAATATGCTAAACACATTTTTTCGATTTTTCATATTCTGCCAATGGGGGACCATTGGCATTAGGTGCCAAACACATTTTTTCGTTTTTTCATATTCAGCCAATGGGGGACCATTGGCATTAGGTGCCAAACACATTTTTTCGTTTTTTCATATTCTGCCAATGGGGGACCATTGGCATAAGGTGCCAAACACATTTTTTCGTTTTTTCATATTCTGCCAATGGGGGACCATTGGCATAAGTTGCCAAACGCATTTTTTCGTTTTTTCATATTCTGCCAATGGGGGACCATTGGCATTAGGTGCCAAACGCATTTTTTCGTTTTTTCATATTCAGCCAACCATTGGCAGAATATGCTAAACACATTTTTTCGATTTTTCATATTCTGCCAATGGGGGACCATTGGCATTAGGTGCCAAACACATTTTTTCGTTTTTTCATATTCTGCCAATGGGGGACCATTGGCATTAGGTGCCAAACACATTTTTTCGTTTTTCATATTCAACCAAGGGAGGACCATTGGCAGAATATGCTAAACACATTTTTTCGTTTTTTCATATTCTGCCAATGGGGGACCATTGGCATTAGGTGCCAAACACATTTTTTCGTTTTTTCATATTCTGCCAATGGGGGACCATTGGCATAAGGTGCCAAACACATTTTTTCGTTTTTTCATATTCTGCCAATGGGGGACCATTGGCATTAGGTGCCAAACGCATTTTTTCGTTTTTTCATATTCAGCCAAGGGGGGACCATTGGCAGAATATGCTAAAAACATTTTTTCGATTTTTCATATTCTGTCAATGGGGGACCATTGGCATTAGGTGCCAAACACATTTTTTCGTTTTTTCATATTCTGCCAATGGGGGACCATTGGCATAAGGTGCCAAACACATTTATTCGTTTTTTCATATTCTGCCAATGGGGGACCATTGGCATTAGGTGCCAAACACATTTTTTCGTTTATTCATATTCTGCCAATGGGGGACCATTGGCATTAGGTGCCAAACACATTTTTTCGTTCGTTCATATTCTGCCAATGGGGGACCATTGGCATTAGGTGCCAAACACATTTTTTCGTTTTTTCATATTCAGCCAATGGGGCACCATTGGCATTAGGTGCCAAACACATTTTTTCGTTTATTCATATTCTGCCAATGGGGGACCATTGGCATTAGGTGCCAAACACATTTTTTCATTTTTTCATATTCTGCCAATGGGGGACCATTGGCATTAGGTGCCAAACACATTTTTTTGTTTATTCATATTCTGCCAATGGGGGACCATTGGCATTAGGTGCCAAACACATTTTTTCGTTTTTTCATATTCTGCCAATGGGGGACCATTGGCATTAGGTGCCAAACACATTTTTTCGTTTTTTCATATTCTGCCAATGGGGGACCATTGGCATTAGGTGCCAAACACATTTTTTCGTTTTTTCATATTCAGCCAAGTGGGGACCATTGGCAGAATATGCTAAACACATTTTTTCGATTTTTCATATTCTGCCAATGGGGGACCATTGGCATTAGGTGCCAAACACATTTTTTCGTTTTTTCATATTCAGCCAATGGGGGACCATTGGCATTAGGTGCCAAACGCATTGTTTCGTTTTTTCATATTCAGCCAATGGGGCACCATTGGCATTAGGTGCCAAACACATTTTTTCGTTTATTCATATTCTGCCAATGGGGGACCATTGGCATTAGGTGCCAAACACATTTTTTCGTTTTTTCATATTCTGCCAATGGGGGACCATTGGCATTAGGTGCCAAACACATTTTTTCGTTTTTTCGTATTCTGCCAATGGGGGACCATTGGCATTAGGTGCCAAACACATTTTTTCGTTTTTTCATATTCAGCCAAGGGGGGACCATTGGCAGAATATGCTAAACACATTTTTTCGATTTTTCATATTCTGCCAATGGGGGACCATTGGCATTAGGTGCCAAACACATTTTTTCGTTTTTTCATATTCAGCCAATGGGGCACCATTGGCATTAGGTGCCAAACACATTTTTTCGTTTTTTTCAAATTCAGCCAATGGGGGACCATTGGCAGAATATGCTAAACACATTTTTTCGATTTTTCATATTCTGCCAATAGGGGACCATTGGCATTAGGTGCCAAACACATTTTTTCGTTTTTTCATATTCTGCCAATGGGGGACCATTGGCATTAGGTGCCAAACACATTTTTTCGTTTTTTCATATTCAGCCAAGTGGGGACCATTGGCAGAATATGCTAAACACATTTTTTCGATTTTTCATATTCTGCCAATGGGGGACCATTGGCATTAGGTGCCAAACACATTTTTTCGTTTTTTCATATTCAGCCAATGGGGGACCATTGGCATTAGGTGCCAAACGCATTGTTTCGTTTTTTCATATTCAGCCAATGGGGCACCATTGGCATTAGGTGCCAAACACATTTTTTCGTTTATTCATATTCTGCCAATGGGGGACCATTGGCATTAGGTGCCAAACTCATTTTTTCGTTTTTTCATATTCTGCCAATGGGGGACCATTGGCATTAGGTGCCAAACACATTTTTTCGTTTTTTCATATTCTGCCAATGGGGGACCATTGGCATTAGGTGCCAAACACATTTTTTCGTTTTTTCATATTCAGCCAAGTGGGGACCATTGGCAGAATATGCTAAACACATTTTTTCGTTTTTTCATATTCTGCCAATGGGGGACCATTGGCATTAGGTGCCAAACTCATTTTTTCGTTTTTTCATATTCTGCCAATGGGGGACCATTGGCATTAGGTGCCAAACACATTTTTTCGTTTTTTCATATTCTGCCAATGGGGGACCATTGGCATTAGGTGCCAAACACATTTTTTCGTTTTTTCATATTCAGCCAATGGGGGACCATTGGCATTAGGTGCCAAACGCATTGTTTCGTTTTTTCATATTCAGCCAATGGGGCACCATTGGCATTAGGTGCCAAACACATTTTTTCGTTTATTCATATTCTGCCAATGGGGGACCATTGGCATTAGGTGCCAAACACATTTTTTCGTTTTTTCATATTCTGCCAATGGGGGACCATTGGCATTAGGGACCAAACACATTTTTTTTGTTTTTTCATATTCAGCCAATGGGGCACCATTGGCATTAGGTGCCAAACACATTTTTTCGTTTATTCATATTCTGCCAATGGGGGACCATTGGCATTAGTTGCCAAACACATTTTTTCGTTTTTTCATATTCTGCCAATGGGGGACCATTGGCATTAGGTGCCAAACGCATTTTTTCGTTTTTTCATATTCAGCCAATGGGGGACCATTGGCAGAATATGCTAAACACATTTTTTCGATTTTTCATATTCTGCCAATATGGGACCATTGGCATTAGGTGCCAAATAAATTTTTTTCGTTTTTTCATATTCTGCCAATGGGGGACAATTGGCATTAGGGACCAAACACATTTTTAGTTTTTTCATATTCTGCCAATGGGGGACCATTGGCATTAGGTGCCAAACACATTTTTTCGATTTTTCATATTCTGCCAATGGGGGACCATTGGCATTAGATGCCAAACACATTTTTTCGTTTTTTCATATACTGCGAATGGGGGACCATTGGCATTAGGGACCAAACACATTTTTAGTTTTTTCATATTCTGCCAATGGGGGACCATTGGCATTAAGTGCCAAACACATTTTTTCGTTTTTTCATATTCTGCCAATGGGGGACCATTGGCATTAGGGACCAAACACATTTTTTCGTTTTTTTATATTCTGCCAATGGGGGACCATTGCCATTAGGTGCCAAACACATTTTTTCGATTTTTCATATTCTGCCAATGGGGGACCATTGGCATTAGGTGCCAAACACATTTATTCGTTTTTTCATATTCTGCCAATGGGGGACCATTGGCATTAGGTGCCAAACACATTTTTTCGTTTTTTCATATTCAGCCAATGGGGGACCATTGGCAGAATATGCTAAACACATTTTTTCGATTTTTCATATTCTGCCAATATGGGACCATTGGCATTAGGTGCCAAATAAATTTTTTTCGTTTTTTCATATTCTGCCAATGGGGGACAATTGGCATTAGGGACCAAACACATTTTTAGTTTTTTCATATTCTGCCAATGGGGGACCATTGGCATTAGGTGCCAAACACATTTTTTCGATTTTTCATATTCTGCCAATGGGGGACCATTGGCATTAGATGCCAAACACATTTTTTCGTTTTTTCATATACTGCGAATGGGGGACCATTGGCATTAGGGACCAAACACATTTTTAGTTTTTTCATATTCTGCCAATGGGGGACCATTGGCATTAAGTGCCAAACACATTTTTTCGTTTTTTCATATTCAGCCAAGCGGGGACCATTGGCAGAATATGCTAAACACATTTTTTCGATTTTTCATATTCTGCCAATGGGGGACCATTGGCATTAGGTGCCAAACACATTTTTTCGTTTTTTCATATTCTGCCAATGGGGGACCATTGGCATTAGGTGCCAAACGCATTTTTTCGTTTTTTCATATTCAGCCAATGGGGGACCATTGGCATTAGGGACCAAACACATTTTTAGTTTTTTCATATTCTGCCAATGGGGGACCATTGGCATTAGGTGCCAAACACTTTTTTTCGTTTTTTCATATTCAGCCAAGGGGGGACCATTGGCATTAGGGACCAAACACATTTTTAGTTTTTTCATATTCTGCCAATGGGGGACCATTGGCATTAGGTGCCAAACACATTTTTTCGTTTTTTCATATTCAGCCAAGGGGGGACCATTGGCAGAATATGCTAAACACATTTTTTCGATTTTTCATATTCTGCCAATGGGGAACCATTGGCATTAGGTGCCAAACACATTTTTTCGTTTTTTCATATACTGCCAATGGGGGACCATTGGCATTAGGTGCCAAATACATTTTTTCGTTTTTTCATATTCTGCCAATGGGGGACCATTGGCATAAGGTGCCAAACACATTTATTCGTTTTTTCATATTCTGCCAATGGGGGACCATTGGCATTAGGTGCCAAACACATTTTTTCGTTTATTCATATTCAGCCAATGGGGGACCATTGGCATTAGGGACCAAACACATTTTTTCGTTTTTTCATATTCTGCCAATGGGGGACCATTGGCATTAGGTGCCAGACACATTTTTTCGATTTTTCATATTCTGCCAATGGGGGACCATTGGCACTAGGTGCCAAACACATTTTTTCGTTTTTTCATATACTGCCAATGGGGGACCATTGGCATTAGGTGCCAAACACATTTTTTCGTTTTTTCATATTCAGCCAAGGGGGGACCATTGGCAGAATATGCTAAACATATTTTTTCGATTTTTCATATTCTGCCAATGGGGGACCATTGGCATTAGGTGCCAAACACATTTTTTCGTTTTTTCATATTCAGCCAAGGGGGGACCATTGGCAGAATATGCTAAACACATTTTTTCGATTTTTCATATTCTGCCAATGGGGGACCATTGGCATTAGGTGCCAAACACATTTTTTCGTTTTTTCATATTCTGCCAATGGGGGACCATTGGCATTAGGTGCCAAACACATTTTTTCGTTTTTTCATATTCAGCCAAGGGGGGACCATTGGCAGAATATGCTAAACACATTTTTTCGATTTTTCATATTCTGCCAATGGGGGACCATTGGCATTAGGTGCCAAACACATTTTTTCGTTTTTTCATATTCAGCCAATGGGGGACCATTGGCATTAGGTGTCAAACACATTTTTTCGTTTTTTCATATACTGCCAATGGGGGACCATTGGCATTAGGTGCCAAACACATTTTTTCGTTTTTTCATATTCAGCCAAGGGGGGACCATTGGCAGAATATGCTAAACACATTTTTTCGATTTTTCATATTCTGCCAATGGGGGACCATTGGCATTAGGTGCCAAACACATTTTTTCGTTTTTTCATATTCAGCCAAGGGGGGACCATTGGCAGAATATGCTAAACACATTTTTTCGATTTTTCATATTCTGCCAATGGGGGACCATTGGCATTAGGTGCCAAACACCTTTTTTCGTTTTTTCATATTCAGCCAAGGGGGGGACCATTGGCAGAATATGCTAAACACATTTTTTCGATTTTTCATATTCTGCCAATGGGGGACCATTGGCATTAGGTGCCAAACACATTTTTTCGTTTTTTCATATTCAGCCAATGGGGGACCATTGGCATTAGGTGTCAAACACATTTTTTCGTTTTTTCATATACTGCCAATGGGGGACCATTGGCATTAGGTGCCAAACACATTTTTTCGTTTTTTCATATTCAGCCAAGGGGGGACCATTGGCAGAATATGCTAAACACATTTTTTCGATTTTTCATATTCTGCCAATGGGGGACCATTGGCATTAGGTGCCAAACACATTTTTTCGTTTTTTCATATTCAGCCAAGGGGGGACCATTGGCAGAATATGCTAAACACATTTTTTCTATTTTTCATATTCTGCCAATGGGGGACCATTGGCATTAGGTGCCAAACACCTTTTTTCGTTTTTTCATATTCAGCCAAGGGGGGGACCATTGGCAGAATATGCTAAACACATTTTTTCGATTTTTCATATTCTGCCAATGGGGGACCATTGGCATTAGGTGCCAAACACCTTTTTTCGTTTTTTCATATTCAGCCAAGGGGGGGACCATTGGCAGAATATGCTAAACACATTTTTTCGATTTTTCATATTCTGCCAATGGAGGACCATTGGCATTAGGTGCCAAACACATTTTTTCGTTTTCTCATATTCTGCCAATGGGGGACCATTGGCATTAGGTGCCAAACACATTTTTTCAATTTTTCATATTCTGCCAATAGGGGACCATTGGCATTAGGTGTCAAACACATTTTTTCGTTTTTTCATATACTGCCAATGGGGGACCATTGGCATTAGGTGCCAAACACATTTTTTCGTTTTTTCATATTCAGCCAAGGGGGGACCATTGGCAGAATATGCTAAACACATTTTTTCGATTTTTCATATTCTGCCAATGGGGGACCATTGGCATTAGGTGCCAAACACATTTTTTCGTTTTTTCATATTCAGCCAAGGGGGGACCATTGGCAGAATATGCTAAACACATTTTTTCGATTTTTCATATTCTGCCAATGGGGGACCATTGGCATTAGGTGCCAAACACCTTTTTTCGTTTTTTCATATTCAGCCAAGGGGGGGACCATTGGCAGAATATGCTAAACACATTTTTTCGATTTTTCATATTCTGCCAATGGGGGACCATTGGCATTAGGTGCCAAACACATTTTTTCGTTTTTTCATATTCAGCCAATGGAGGACCATTGGCATTAGGTGCCAAACACATTTTTTCGTTTTTTCATATACTGCCGATGGGGGACCATTGGCATTAGGTGCCAAACACATTTTTTCGTTTTTTCATATTCAGCCAAGGGGGCACCATTGGCAGAATATGCTAAACACATTTTTTCGATTTTTCATATACTGCCAATGGGGGACCATTGGCATTAGGTGCCAAACACATTTTTTCGTTTTTTCATATACTGCCAATGGGGGACCATTGGCATTAGGTGCCAAATACATTTTTTCGTTTTTTCATATTCTGCCAATGGGGGACCATTGGCATTAGGTGCCAAACACATTTTTTCGTTTTTTCATATTCAGCCAAGGGGGGACCATTGGCAGAATATGCTTAACACATTTTTTCGATTTTTCATATTCTGCCAATGGGGGACCATTGGCATTAGGTGCCAAACACATTTTTTCGTTTTTTCATATTCAGCCAATGGGGGACCATTGGCATTAGGTGCCAAACACATTTTTTCGTTTTTTCATATTCAGCCAAGGGGGGACCATTGGCAGAATATGCTAAACACATTTTTTCGATTTTTCATATACTGCCAATGGGGGACCATTGGCATTAGGTGCCAAACACATTTTTTCGTTTTTTCATATACTGCCAATGGGGGACCATTGGCATTAGGTGCCAAACACATTTTTTCGTTTTTTCATATTCAGCCAAGGGGGGACCATTGGCAGAATATGCTTAACACATTTTTTCGATTTTTCATATTCTGCCAATGGGGGACCATTGGCATTAGGTGCCAAACACATTTTTTCGTTTTTTCATATTCAGCCAATGGGGGACCATTGGCATTAGGTGCCAAACACATTTTTTCGTTTTTTCATATTCAGCCAAGGGGGGACCATTGGCAGAATATGCTAAACACATTTTTTCGATTTTTCATATACTGCCAATGGGGGACCATTGGCATTAGGTGCCAAACACATTTTTTCGTTTTTTCATATACTGCCAATGGGGGACCATTGGCATTAGGTGCCAAATACATTTTTTCGTTTTTTCATATTCTGCCAATGGGGGACCATTGGCATTAGGTGCCAAACACATTTTTTCGTTTATTCATATTCAGCCAATGGGGGACCATTGGCATTAGGGACCAAACACATTTTTTCGTTTTTTCATATTCTGCCAATGGGGGACCATTGGCATTAGGTGCCAGACACA
This sequence comes from Criorhina ranunculi, assembly GCA_951813785.1. Lineage (NCBI taxonomy): Eukaryota > Metazoa > Arthropoda > Insecta > Diptera > Syrphidae > Criorhina > Criorhina ranunculi. The sequence goes on from OX638381.1 coordinate 12,609,229, forward strand.
TTTTTTCGATTTTTCATATTCTGCCAATGGGGGACCATTGGCATTAGGTGCCAAACACATTTTTTCGTTTTTTCATATACTGCCAATGGGGGACCATTGGCATTAGGTGCCAAACACATTTTTTCGTTTTTTCATATTCAGCCAAGGGGGGACCATTGGCAGAATATGCTAAACATATTTTTTCGATTTTTCATATTCTGCCAATGGGGGACCATTGGCATTAGGTGCCAAACACATTTTTTCGTTTTTCATATTCAGCCAAGGGGGGACCATTGGCAGAATATGCTAAACACATTTTTTCGTTTTTTCATATTCTGCCAATGGGGGACCATTGGCATTAGGTGCCAAACACATTTTTTCGTTTTTCATATTCAGCCAAGGGGGGACCATTGGCAGAATATGCTAAACATATTTTTTCGATTTTTCATATTCTGCCAATGGGGGACCATTGGCATTAGGTGCCAAACACATTTTTTCGTTTTTCATATTCAGCCAAGGGGGGACCATTGGCAGAATATGCTAAACACATTTTTTCGTTTTTTCATATTCTGCCAATGGGGGACCATTGGCATTAGGTGCCAAACACATTTTTTCGGTTTTTCATATTCTGCCAATGGGGGACCATTGGCATAAGGTGCCAAACACATTTTTTCGTTTTCTCATATTCTGCCAATGGGGGACCATTGGCATTAGGTGCCAAACACATTTTTTCGATTTTTCATATTCTGCCAATAGGGGACCATTGGCATTAGGTGTCAAACACATTTTTTCGTTTTTTCATATACTGCCAATGGGGGACCATTGGCATTAGGTGCCAAACACATTTTTTCGTTTTTTCATATTCAGCCAAGGGGGGACCATTGGCAGAATATGCTAAACACATTTTTTCGATTTTTCATATTCTGCCAATGGGGGGACCATTGGCATTAGGTGCCAAACACATTTTTTCGTTTTTTCATATTCAGCCAAGGGGGGACCATTGGCATTAGGTGCCAAACACATTTTTTCGTTTTTTCATATACTGCCAATGGGGGACCATTGGCATTAGGTGCCAAACACATTTTTTCGTTTTTTCATATTCAGCCAAGGGGGGACCATTGGCAGAATATGCTAAACACATTTTTTCGATTTTTCATATTCTGCCAATGGGGGACCATTGGCATTAGGTGCCAAACACATTTTTTCGTTTTTTCATATTCAGCTAAGGGGGGACCATTGGCAGAATATGCTAAACACATTTTTTCGTTTTTTCATATTCTGCCAATGGGGGACCATTGGCATTAGGTGCCAAACACATTTTTTCGTTTTTCATATTCAGCCAAGGGGGGACCATTGGCAGAATATGCTAAACACATTTCTTCGTTTTTCATATTCTGCCAATGGGGGACCATTGGCATTAGGTGCCAAACACATTTTTTCGTTTTTTCATATTCTGCCAATGGGGGACCATTGGCATTAGGTGCCTAACACATTTTTTCGTTTATTCATATTCAGCCAATGGGGGACCATTGGCATTAGGTGCCAAACACATTTTTTCGTTTTTTCATATTCTGCCAATGGGGGACCATTGGCATTAGGTGCCAAACACATTTTTTCGTTTTTTCATATTCTGCCAATGGGGGACCATTGGCATAAGGTGCCAAACACATTTTTTCGTTTTCTCATATTCTGCCAATGGGGGACCATTGGCATTAGGTGCCAAACACATTTTTTCGATTTTTCATATTCTGCCAATAGGGGACCATTGGCATTAGGTGCCAAACACATTTTGTCGATTTTTCATATACTGCCAATGGGGGACCATTGGCATTAGGTGCCAAACACATTTTTTCGTTTTTTCATATTCTGCCAATGGGGGACCATTGGCATTAGGTGCCAAACACATTTTTTCGTTTTTTCATATTCTGCCAATGGGGGACCATTGGCATTAGCTGCCAAACACATTTTTTCGTTTTTTCATATTCTGCCAATGGGGGACCATTGGCATTAGGTGCCAAACACATTTTTTCGTTTTTTCATATTCTGCCAATGGGGGACCATTGGCATTAGGTGCCAAACACATTTTTTCGTTTTTTCATATTCTGCCAATGGGGGACCATTGGCATTAGGTGCCAAACACATTTTTTCGTTTTTTCATATTCTGCCAATGGGGGACCATTGGCATTAGGTGCCAAACACATTTTTTCGTTTTTTCATATTCTGCCAATGGGGGACCATTGGCATTAGGTGCCAAACACATTTTTTCGTTTTTTCATATTCTGCCAATGGGGGACCATTGGCATTAGGTGCCAAACACATTTTTTCGTTTTTTCATATTCTGCCAAGGGGGGACCATTGGCATTAGGTGCCAAACACATTTTTTCGTTTATTCATATTCTGCCAATGGGGGACCATTGGCATTAGGTGCCAAACACATTTTTTCGTTTTTCATATTCAGCCAAGGGGGGACCATTGGCAGAATATGCTAAACACATTTTTTCGTTTTTTCATATTCTGCCAATGGGGGACCATTGGCATTAGGTGCCAAACACATTTTTTCGTTTTTTCATATTCTGCCAATGGGGGACCATTGGCATTAGGTGCCAAACGCATTTTTTCGTTTTTTCATATTCAGCCAAGGGGGGACCATTGGCAGAATATGCTAAACACATTTTTTCGATTTTTCATATTCTGCCAATGGGGGACCATTGGCATTAGGTGCCAAATACATTTTTTCGTTTTTTCATATTCTGCCAATGGGGGACCATTTGCATAAGGTGCCAAACACATTTATTCGTTTTTTCATATTCTGCCAATGGGGGACCATTGGCATTAGGTGCCAAACACATTTTTTCGTTTATTCATATTCTGCCAATGGGGGACCATTGGCATTAGGTGCTAAACACATTTTTTCGATTTTTCATATTCTGCCAATGGGGGACCATTGGCATTAGGTGCCAAACACATTTTTTCGTTTTTTCATATTCTGCCAAGGGGGGACCATTGGCATTAGGTGCCAAACACATTTTTTCGTTTATTCATATTCTGCCAATGGGGGACCATTGGCATTAGGTGCCAAACACATTTTTTCGTTTTTTCATATTCTGCCAATGAGGGACCATTGGCATTAGGTGCCAAACACATTTTTTCGTTTTTTCATATTCTGCCAATGGGGGACCATTGACATTAGGTGCCAAACACATTTTTTCGTTTTTTCATATTCAGCCAAGGGGGGACCATTGGCATTAGGTGCCAAACACATTTTTTCGTTTTTTCATATTCAGCCAAGGGGGGACCATTGGCAGAATATGCTAAACACATTTTTTCGATTTTTCATATTCTGCCAATGGGGGACCATTGGCATTAGGTGCCAAATACATTTTTTCGTTTTTTCATATTCTGCCAATGGGGGACCATTGGCATTAGGTGCCAAACACATTTTTTCGTTTTCTCATATTCTGCCAATGGGGGACCATTGGCATTAGGTGCCAAACGCATTTTTTCGTTTTTTCATATTCAGCCAAGGGGGACCATTGGCAGAATATGCTAAACACATTTTTTCGATTTTTCATATTCCACCAATGGGGGACCATTGGCATCAGGTGCCAAACACATTTTTTCGTTTTTTCATATTCTACCAATGGGGGACCATTGGCATTAGGTGTCAAACACATTTTTTCGTTTTTTCATATTCTGCCAATGGCGGACCATTGGCATAAGGTGCCAAACACATTTTTTCGTTTTTTCATATTCTGCCAATGGGGGACCATTGGCACTAGGTGCCAAACACATTTTTTCGTTTTTTCATATTCTGCCAATGGGGGACCATTGGCATTAGGTGCCAAACACATTTTTTCGTTTTTTCATATTCTGCCAATGGGGGACCATTGGCATTAGGTGCCAAACACATTTTTTCGTTTTTTCATATTCAGCCAAGGAGGGACCATTGGCAGAATATGCTAAACACATTTTTTCGATTTTTCATATTCTGCCAATGGGGGACCATTGGCATTAGGTGCCAAACACATTTTTTCGTTTTTTCATATTCAGCCAAGGGGGGACCATTGGCAGAATAAGCTAAACACATTTTTTCGATTTTTCATATTTTGCCAATGGGGGACCATTGGCATAAGGTGCCAAATACATTTTTTCGTTTTTTCATATTCAGCCAAAGGGGGAACATTGGCATTAGGTGCCAAACACATTTTTTCGTTTTTTCATATTCTGCCAATGGGGGACCATTGGCATTAGGTGCCAAACACATATTTTTCGTTTTTTCATATACTGCCAATGGGGGACCATTGGCATTAGGTGCCAAACACATTTTTTCGTTTTTTCATATTCTGCCAATGGGGGACCATTGGCATTAGGTGCCAAATACATTTTTTTCGTTTTTTCATATTCAGCCAAGGGTGGACCATTGGCAGAATATACTAAAGACATTTTTTCGACTTCTTCATATTCTGCCAATGGGGTACCATTGGCATTAGGTGCCAAACACATTTTTTCGTTTTTTCATATTCTGCCAATGGGGGACCATTGGCATTAGGTGCCAAACACATTTTTTCGATTTTTCATGTTCTGCCAATGGGGGACCATTGGCATTAGGTGCCAAACACATTTTTTCGTTTTTTCATATTCTGCCAATGGGGTACCATTGGCATTAGGTGCCAAACACATTTTTTCGTTTTTTCATATTCTGCCAATGGGGGACCACTGGCATTAGGTGCCAAACACATTTTTTCGTTTTTTCATATTCTACCAATGGGGGACCATTGGCATTAGGTGCCAAACACATTTTTTCGTTTTTTCATATTCTACCAATGGGGGACCATTGGCATTAGGTGCCAAACACATTTTTTCGTTTTTTTCATATTCTGCCAATGGGGGACCATTGGCATTAGGTGCCAAACGCATTTTTTCGTTTTTTCATATTCTGCCAATGGGGGACCATTGGCATTAGGTGCCAAACACATTTTTTCGTTTTTTCATATTCTGCCAATTGGGGACCATTGGCATTAGATGCCAAATAAATTTTTTTTATTTTCTCATATTCTGCCAATGGGGGACCATTGGCATTAGGTGCCAAACACATTTTTTCGTTTTTTCATATTCTGCCAATGGGGGACCATTGGCATTAGGTGCCAAACACATTTTTTCGTTTTTTCATATTCTGCCAATGGGGGACCATTGGCATTAGGTGCCAAACACATTTTTTCGTTTTTTCATATTCAGCCAAGGGAGGACCATTGGCAGAATATACTAAAAACATTTGTTCGACTTTTTCATATTCTGCCAATGGGGGACCATTGGCATTAGGTGCCAAACACTTTTTTTCGTTTTTTCATATTCTGCCAATGGGGGACCATTGGCATTAGGTGCCAAATACATTTTTTCGTTTTTTCATATTCTGCCAATGGGGGACCATTGGCATTAGGTGCCAAACACATATTTTTCGTTTTTTCATATTCTGCCAATGGGGGACCATTGGCATTAGGTGCCAAACACATTTTTTCGTTTTTTCATATTCTGCCAATGGGGGACCATTGGCATTAGGTGCCAAACACATTTTTTCGTTTTTTCATATTCAGACAAGGGGGGACCATTGGCAGAATATGCTAGACACATTTTTTCGATTTTTCATATTCTGCCAATAGGGGACCATTGGCATTAGGTGCCAAATACATTTTTTCGTTTTTTCATATTCTGCCAATGGGGGACCATTGGCATTAGGTGCCAAACACATTTTTTCGTTTTTTCATATTCAGCCAAGGGGGGACCATTGGCATTAGGTGCCAAACACATTTTTTCGTTTTTTCGTATTCTGCCAATGGGGGACCATTGGCATTAGGTGCCAAACACATTTTTTCGTTTTTTCATATTCTGCCAATGGGGTACCATTGGCATTAGGTGCCAAACACATTTTTTCGTTTTTTCATATTCAGCCAAGGGGGGACCATTGGCATTAGGTGCCAAACACATTTTTTCGTTTTTTCATGTTCTGCCAATGGGGGACCATTGGCATTAGGTGCCAAACACATTTTTTCGTTTTTTCGTATTCTGCCAATGGGGGACCATTGGCATTAGGTGCCAAAGGCATTTTTTCGTTTTTTCATATTCTGCCAATGGGGGACCATTGGCATTAGGTGCCAAACACATTTTTTCGTTTTTTCATATTCAGCCAAGGGGGGACCATTGGCATTAGGTGCCAAACACATTTTTTCGTTTTTTCGTATTCTGCCAATGGGGGACCATTGGCATTAGGTGCCAAACACATTTTTTCGTTTTTTCATATTCTACCAATGGGGTACCATTGGCATTAGGTGCCAAACACATTTTTTCGTTTTTTCATATTCAGCCAAGGGGGGACCATTGGCATTAGGTGCCAAACACATTTTTTCGTTTTTTCATGTTCTGCCAATGGGGGACCATTGGCATTAGGTGCCAAACACATTTTTTCGTTTTTTCATATTCTGCCAATGGGGGACCATTGGCATAAGGTGCCAAACACATATTTTTCGTTTTTTCATATTCTGCCAATGGGGGACCATTGGCATTAGGTGCCAAACACATTTTTTCGTTTTTTCATATTCTGCCAATGGGGGACCATTGGCATAAGGTGCCAAACACATATTTTTCGTTTTTTCATATTCTGCCAATGGGGGACCATTGGCATTAGGTGCCAAACACATTTTTTCGTTTTTTCATGTTCTGCCAATGGGGGACCATTGGCATTAGGTGCCAAACACATTTTTTCGTTTTTTCGTATTCTGCCAATGGGGGACCATTGGCATTAGGTGCCAAACACATTTTTTCGTTTTTTCATATTCTGCCAATGGGGGACCATTGGCATTAGGTGCCAAAGGCATTTTTTCGTTTTTTCATATTCTGCCAATGGGGGACCATTGGCATTAGGTGCCAAATACATTTTTTCGATTTTTCATATTCTGCCAATGGGGGACCATTGGCATTAGGTGCCAAACACATTTTTTCGTTTTTTCATGTTCTGCCAATGGGGGACCATTGGCATTAGGTGCCAAACACATTTTTTCGTTTTTTCATATTCTGCCAATGGGGGACCATTGGCATAAGGTGCCAAACACATATTTTTCGTTTTTTCATATTCTGCCAATGGGCGACCATTGGCATTAGGTGCCAAACACATTTTTTCGTTTTTTCATGTTCTGCCAATGGGGGACCATTGGCATTAGGTGCCAAACACATTTTTTCGTTTTTTCGTATTCTGCCAATGGGGGACCATTGGCATTAGGTGCCAAACACATTTTTTCGTTTTTTCATATTCTGCCAATGGGGGACCATTGGCATTAGGTGCCAAAGGCATTTTTTCGTTTTTTCATATTCTGCCAATGGGGGACCATTGGCATTAGGTGCCAAACACATTTTTTCGTTTTTTCGTATTCTGCCAATGGGGGACCATTGGCATTAGGTGCCAAACACATTTTTTCGTTTTTTCATATTCTGCCAATGGGGGACCATTGGCATAAGGTGCCAAACACATATTTTTCGTTTTTTCATATTCTGCCAATGGGGGACCATTGGCATTAGGTGCCAAACACATTTTTTCGTTTTTTCATATTCTGCCAATGGGGGACCATTGGCATAAGGTGCCAAACACATATTTTTCGTTTTTTCATATTCTGCCAATGGGGGACCATTGGCATTAGGTGCCAAACACATTTTTTCGTTTTTTCATGTTCTGCCAATGGGGGACCATTGGCATTAGGTGCCAAACACATTTTTTCGTTTTTTCGTATTCTGCCAATGGGGGACCATTGGCATTAGGTGCCAAACACATTTTTTCGTTTTTTCATATTCTGCCAATGGGGGACCATTGGCATTAGGTGCCAAAGGCATTTTATCGTTTTTTCATATTCTGCCAATGGGGGACCATTGGCATTAGGTGCCAAACACATTTTTTCGTTTTTTCATGTTCTGCCAATGGGGGACCATTGGCATTAGGTGCCAAACACATTTTTTCGTTTTTTCGTATTCTGCCAATGGGGGACCATTGGCATTAGGTGCCAAACACATTTTTTAGTTTTTTCATATTCTGCCAATGGGGGACCATTGGCATTAGGTGCCAAACACATTTTTTCGTTTTTTCATATTCTGCCAATGGGGGACCATTGGCATAAGGTGCCAAACACATATTTTTCGTTTTTTCATATTCTGCCAATGGGGGACCATTGGCATTAGGTGCCAAACACATTTTTTCGTTTTTTCATATTCTGCCAATGGGGGACCATTGGCATTAGGTGCCAAAGGCATTTTTTCGTTTTTTCATATTCTGCCAATCGGGGACCATTGGCATTAGGTGCCAAACACATTTTTTCGTTTTTTTCATATTCAGCCAATGGGGGACCATTGGCATTAGGTGCCAAACACATTTTTTCGTTTTTTCATGTTCTGCCAATGGGGGACCACTGGCATTAGGTGCCAAACACATTTTTTCGTTTTTTCATATTCTACCAATGGGGGACCATTGACATTAGGTCCAAACACATTTTTTCGTTTTTTCAGATTCTGCCAATGGGGGACCATTGGCATAAGGTGCCAAATACATTTTTTTGTTTTTTCATATTCTGCCAATGGGGGACCATTGGCATAAGGTGCCAAATACATTTTTTCGTTTTTTTCATATTCTGCCAATGGGGGACCATTGGCATTAGGTGCCAAACACATTTTTTCGATTTTTCATATTCTGCCAATGGGGGACCATTGGCATTAGGTGCCAAATACATTTTTTCGTTTTTTCATATTCCCCCATTGGCACTAGGTGCCAAACACATTTTCTCGTTTTTTCATATTCTGCCAATGGGGGACCATTGGCATTAGGTGCCAAACACATTTTTTCGTTTTTTCATATTCTGCCAATGGGGGACCATTGGCATTAGGTGCCAAATACATTTTTTCGTTTTTTTCATATTCTGCCAATCGGGGACCATTGGCATTAGGTGCCAAACACATTTTTTCGTTTTTTTCATATTCAGCCAATGGGGGACCATTGGCATTAGGTGCCAAACACATTTTTTCGTTTTTTCATGTTCTGCCAATGGGGGACCATTGGCATTAGGTGCCAAACACATTTTTTCGTTTTTTCATATTCTACCAATGGGGTACCATTGGCATTAGGTGCCAAACACATTTTTTCGTTTTTTCATATTCTGCCAATGGGGGACCACTGGCATTAGGTGCCAAACACATTTTTTCGTTTTTTCATATTCTACCAATGGGGGACCATTGACATTAGGTCCAAACACATTTTTTCGTTTTTTCAGATTCTGCCAATGGGGGACCATTGGCATAAGGTGCCAAATACATTTTTTTGTTTTTTCATATTCTGCCAATGGGGGACCATTGGCATAAGGTGCCAAATACATTTTTTCGTTTTTTTCATATTCTGCCAATCGGGGACCATTGGCATTAGGTGCCAAACACATTTTTTCGTTTTTTTCATATTCAGCCAATGGGGGACCATTGGCATTAGGTGCCAAACACATTTTTTCGTTTTTTCATGTTCTGCCAATGGGGGACCATTGGCATTAGGTGCCAAACACATTTTCTCGTTTTTTCATATTCTGCCAATGGGGGACCATTGGCATTAGGTGCCAAACACATTTTTTCGTTTTTTCATATTCTGCCAATGGGGGACCATTGGCATTAGGTGCCAAACACATTTTTTCGTTTTTTCATATTCTGCCAATGGGGGACCATTGGCATTAGGTGCCAAACACATTTTTTCGTTTTTTCATATTCTGCCAATGGGGGACCATTGGCATTAGGTGCCAAACACATTTTTTCGTTTTTTCATATTCTGCCAATGGGGGACCATTGGCATTAGGTGCCAAACACATTTTTTCGTTTTTTCATATTCTGCCAATGGGGGACCATTGGCATAAGGTGCCAAACACATATTTTTCGTTTTTTCATATTCTGCCAATGGGGGACCATTGGCATTAGGTGCCAAACACATTTTTTCGTTTTTTCATATTCTGCCAATGGGGGACCATTGGCATTAGGTGCCAAACACATTTTTTCGTTTTTTCATATTCTGCCAATGGGGGACCATTGGCATAAGGTGCCAAACACATATTTTTCGTTTTTTCATATTCTGCCAATGGAGGACCATTGGCATTAGGTGCCAAACACATTTTTTCGATTTTTCATATTCAGCCAATGGGGGACCATTGGCATTAGGTACCAAATACATTTTTTCGTTTTTTCATATTCCCCCATTGGCACTAGGTGCCAAACACATTTTCTCGTTTTTTCATATTCTGCCAATGGGGGACCATTGGCATTAGGTGCCAAACACATTTTTTCGTTTTTTCATATTCTGCCAATGGGGGACCATTGGCATTAGGTGCCAAAGGCATTTTTTCGTTTTTTCATATTCTGCCAATCGGGGACCATTGGCATTAGGTGCCAAACACATTTTTTCGTTTTTTCATATTCAGCCAAGGGGGGACCATTGGCAGAATATGCTAAACACATTTTTTCGATTTTTCATATTCTGCCAATGGGGGACCATTGGCATTAGGTGCCAAATACATTTTTTCGTTTTTTCATATTCTGCCAATGGGGGACCATTGGCATTAGGTGCCAAACACATTTTTTCGTTTTTTCATGTTCTGCCAATGGGGAACCATTGGCATTAGGTGCCAAACACATTTTTTCGTTTTTTCATATTCTACCAATGGGGTACCATTGGCATTAGGTGCCAAACACATTTTTTCGTTTTTTCATATTCTGCCAATGGGGGACCACTGGCATTAGGTGCCAAACACATTTTTTCGTTTTTTCATATTCTACCAATGGGGGACCATTGACATTAGGTCCAAACACATTTTTTCGTTTTTTCAGATTCTGCCAATGGGGGACCATTGGCATAAGGTGCCAAATACATTTTTTTGTTTTTTCATATTCTGCCAATGGGGGACCATTGGCATAAGGTGCCAAATACATTTTTTCGTTTTTTTCATATTCTGCCAATGGGGGACCATTGGCATTAGGTGCCAAACACATTTTTTCGATTTTTCATATTCTGCCAATGGGGGACCATTGGCATTAGGTGCCAAATACATTTTTTCGTTTTTTCATATTCCCCCATTGGCACTAGGTGCCAAACACATTTTCTCGTTTTTTCATATTCTGCCAATGGGGGACCATTGGCATTAGGTGCCAAACACATTTTTTCGTTTTTTCATATTCTGCCAATGGGGGACCATTGGCATTAGGTGCCAAAAATTTTTCGTTTTTTCATATTCTGCCAATGGGGGACCATTGGCATTAGGTGCCAAACACATTTTTTCGTTTTTTCATATTCTGCCAATGGAGGACCATTGGCAGAATATGCTAAACACATTTTTTCGATTTTTCATGTTCTGCCAATGGGGGACCATTGGCATTAGGTGCCAAACACATTTTTTCGTTTTTTTCATATTCTGCCAATGGGGGACCATTGGCATTAGGTGCCAAACACATTTTTTCGTTTTTTCATATTCTGCCAATGGGGGACCATTGGCATAAGGTGCCAAACACATATTTTTCGTTTTTTCATATTCTGCCAATGGGGGACCATTGGCATTAGGTGCCAAACACATTTTTTCGTTTTTTCATATTCTGCCAATGGGGGACCATTGGCATTAGGTGCCAAAGGCATTTTTTCGTTTTTTCATATTCTGCCAATCGGGGACCATTGGCATTAGGTGCCAAACACATTTTTTCGTTTTTTCATATTCAGCCAAGGGGGGACCATTGGCAGAATATGCTAAACACATTTTTTCGATTTTTCATATTCTGCCAATGGAGGACCATTGGCATTAGGTGCCAAACACATTTTTTCGTTTTTTCATATTCTGCCAATGGGGGACCATTGGCATTAGGTGCCAAACACATTTTTTCGTTTTTTCATGTTCTGCCAATGGGGGACCATTGGCATTAGGTGCCAAACACATTTTTTCGTTTTTTCATATTCTACCAATGGGGTACCATTGGCATTAGGTGCCAAACACATTTTTTCGTTTTTTCATATTCTGCCAATGGGGGATCACTGGCATTAGGTGCCAAACACATTTTTTCGTTTTTTCATATTCTACCAATGGGGGACCATTGACATTAGGTCCAAACACATTTTTTCGTTTTTTCAGATTCTGCCAATGGGGGACCATTGGCATTAGGTGCCAAACACATTTTTTCGTTTTTTCATATTCTGCCAATGGGGGACCATTGGCATAAGGTGCCAAATACATTTTTTCGTTTTTTTCATATTCTGCCAATGGGGGACCATTGGCATTAGGTGCCAAACACATTTTTTCGATTTTTCATATTCTGCCAATGGGGGACCATTGGCATTAGGTGCCAAATACATTTTTTCGTTTTTTCATATTCCCCCATTGGCACTAGGTGCCAAACACATTTTCTCGTTTTTTCATATTCTGCCAATGGGGGACCATTGGCATTAGGTGCCAAACACATTTTTTCGTTTTTTCATATTCTGCCAATGGGGGACCATTGGCATTAGGTGCCAAACACATTTTTTCGTTTTTTCATATTCTGCCAATGGGGGACCATTGGCATTAGGTGCCAAACACATTTTTTCGTTTTTTCATATTCTGCCAATGGGGGACCATTGGCATTAGGTGCCAAACACATTTTTTCGTTTTTTCATATTCTGCCAATGGGGGACCATTGGCATTAGGTGCCAAACACATTTTTTCGTTTTTTCATATTCTGCCAATGGGGGACCATTGGCATTAGGTGCCAAACACATTTTTTCGTTTTTTCATATTCTGCCAATGGGGGACCATTGGCATTAGGTGCCAAACACATTTTTTCGTTTTTTCATATTCTGCCAATGGGGGACCATTGGCAGAATATGCTAAACACATTTTTTCGTTTTTTCATGTTCTGCCAATGGGGGACCATTGGCATTAGGTGCCAAACACATTTTTTCGTTTTTTCATATTCTGCCAATGGGGGACCATTGGCATTAGGTGCCAAACACATTTTTTCGTTTTTTCATATTCTCTCAATGGGGGACCATTGGCATAAGGTGCCAAACACATATTTTTCGTTTTTTCATATTCTGCCAATGGGGGACCATTGGCATTAGGTGCCAAACACATTTTTTCGTTTTTTCATATTCTGCCAATGGGGGACCATTGGCATTAGGTGCCAAAGGCATTTTTTCGTTTTTTCATATTCTGCCAATCGGGGACCATTGGCATTAGGTGCCAAACACATTTTTTCGTTTTTTCATATTCAGCCAAGGGGGGACCATTGGCAGAATATGCTAAACACATTTTTTCGATTTTTCATATTCTGCCAATGGGGGACCATTGGCATTAGGTGCCAAACACATTTTTTCGTTTTTTCATATTCTGCCAATGGGGGACCATTGGCATAAGGTGCCAAAGGCATTTTTTCGTTTTTTCATATTCTGCCAATGGGGGACCATTGGCATTAGGTGCCAAACACATTTTTTCGTTTTTTCGTATTCTGCCAATGGGGGACCATTGGCATTAGGTGCCAAACACATTTTTTCGATTTTTCATATTCTGCCAAAGGGGTACCTTGGCATTAGGTGCCAAACACATTTTTTCGTTTTTTCATATTCTCTCAATGGGGGACCATTGGCATAAGGTGCCAAACACATATTTTTCGTTTTTTCATATTCTGCCAATGGGGGACCATTGGCATTAGGTGCCAAACACATTTTTTCGTTTTTTCATATTCTGCCAATGGGGGACCATTGGCATTAGGTGCCAAAGGCATTTTTTCGTTTTTTCATATTCTGCCAATCGGGGACCATTGGCATTAGGTGCCAAACACATTTTTTCGTTTTTTCATATTCAGCCAAGGGGGGACCATTGGCAGAATATGCTAAACACATTTTTTCGATTTTTCATATTCTGCCAATGGGGGACCATTGGCATTAGGTGCCAAACACATTTTTTCGTTTTTTCATATTCTGCCAATGGGGGACCATTGGCATTAGGTGCCAAAGGCATTTTTTCGTTTTTTCATATTCTGCCAATCGGGGACCATTGGCATTAGGTGCCAAACACATTTTTTCGTTTTTTCATATTCTGCCAATGGGGGACCATTGGCATTAGGTGCCAAACACATTTTTTCGTTTTTTCATATTCTGCCAATGGGGGATCACTGGCATTAGGTGCCAAACACATTTTTTCGTTTTTTCATATTCTACCAATGGGGGACCATTGACATTAGGTCCAAACACATTTTTTCGTTTTTTCAGATTCTGCCAATGGGGGATCACTGGCATTAGGTGCCAAACACATTTTTTCGTTTTTTCATATTCTACCAATGGGGGACCATTGACATTAGGTCCAAACACATTTTTTCGTTTTTTCAGATTCTGCCAATGGGGGACCATTGGCATAAGGTGCCAAATACATTTTTTTGTTTTTTCATATTCTGCCAATGGGGGACCATTGGCATAAGGTGCCAAATACATTTTTTCGTTTTTTTCATATTCTGCCAATGGGGGACCATTGGCATTAGGTGCCAAACACATTTTTTCGATTTTTCATATTCTGCCAATGGGGGACCATTGGCATTAGGTGCCAAATACATTTTTTCGTTTTTTCATATTCCCCCATTGGCACTAGGTGCCAAACACATTTTCTCGTTTTTTCATATTCTGCCAATGGGGGACCATTGGCATTAGGTGCCAAACACATTTTTTCGTTTTTTCATATTCTGCCAATGGGGGACCATTGGCATTAGGTGCCAAACACATTTTTTCGTTTTTTCATATTCTGCCAATGGGGGACCATTGGCATTAGGTGCCAAACACATTTTTTCGTTTTTTCATATTCTGCCAATGGGGGACCATTGGCATTAGGTGCCAAACACATTTTTTCGTTTTTTCATATTCTGCCAATGGGGGACCATTGGCATTAGGTGCCAAACACATTTTTTCGTTTTTTCATATTCTGCCAATGGGGGACCATTGGCATTAGGTGCCAAACACATATTTTTCGTTTTTTCATATTCTGCCAATGGGGGACCATTGGCATTAGGTGCCAAACACATCTTCTCGTTTTTTCATATTCTGCCAATGGGGGACCATTGGCATTAGGTGCCAAAGGCATTTTTTCGTTTTTTCATTTTCTGCCAATGGGGGACCATTGGCATTAGGTGCCAAACACATTTTTTCGTTTTTTCGTATTCTGCCAATGGGGGACCATTGGCATTAGGTGCCAAACACATTTTTTCGATTTTTCATATTCTGCCAAAGGGGTACCTTGGCATTAGGTGCCAAACACATTTTTTCGTTTTTTCATATTCTGCCAATGGGGGACCATTGGCATTAGGTGCCAAACACATTTTTTCGTTTTTTCATATTCTGCCAATGGGGGACCATTGGCATTAGGTGCCAAACACATTTTCTCGTTTTTTCATATTCTGCCAATGGGGGACCATTGGCATTAGGTGCCAAAGGCATTTTTTCGTTTTTTCATATTCTGCCAATGGGGGACCATTGGCATTAGGTGCCAAACACATTTTTTCGTTTTTTCATATTCACCCAAGGGGGGACCATTGGCATTAGGTGCCAAATACATTTTTTCGTTTTTTCATATTCTGCCAATGGGGGACCATTGGCATTAGGTGCCAAACACATTTATTCGTTTTTTCATATTCTGCCAATGGGGGACCATTGGCATTAGGTGAAAAACGCATTTTTTCGTTTTTCATATTCAGCCAAGGGGGGACCATTGGCAGAATATGCTAAACACATTTTTTCGATTTTTCATATTCTGCCAATGGAGGACCATTGGCATTAGGTGCCAAATACATTTTTTCGTTTTTTCATATTCTGCCATAGGGGGACCATTGGCATTAGGTGCCAAACACATTTTTTCGTTTTTTCATGTTCTGCCAATGGGGGACCATTGGCATTAGGTGCCAAACACATTTTTTCGTTTTTTCATATTCTGCCAATGGGGTACCATTGGCATTAGGTGCCAAACACATTTTTTCGTTTTTTCATATTCTGCCAATGGGGGACCACTGGCATTAGGTGCCAAACACATTTTTTCGTTTTTTCATATTCTACCAATGGGGGACCATTGACTTTAGGTCCAAACACATTTTTTCGTTTTTTCAGATTCTGCCAATGGAGGACCATTGGCATTAGGTGCCAAACACATTTGTTCGTTTTTTCATATTCTGCCAATGGGGGACCATAGGCATTAGGTGCCAAACACATTTTTTCGATTTTTCATATTCTGCCAATGGGGGACCATTGGCATTAGGTGCCAAATACATTTTTTCGTTTTTTCATATTCTGCCAATGGGGGACCATTGGCATTAGGTGCCAAACACATTTTTTCGTTTTTTCATGTTCTGCCAATGGGGGACCATTGGCATTAGGTGCCAAACACATTTTTTCGTTTTTTCATATTCTACCAATGGGGTACCATTGACATTAGGTGCCAAACACATTTTTTCGTTTTTTCATATTCTGCCAATGGGGGATCACTGGCATTAGGTGCCAAACACATTTTTTCGTTTTTTCATATTCTACCAATGGGGGACCATTGACATTAGGTCCAAACACATTTTTTCGTTTTTTCAGATTCTGCCAATGGGGGACCATTGGCATAAGGTGCCAAATACATTTTTTCGTTTTTTTCATATTCTGCCAATGGGGGACCATTGGCATTAGGTGCCAAACACATTTTTTCGATTTTTCATATTCTGCCAATGGGGGACCATTGGCATTAGGTGCCAAATACATTTTTTCGTTTTTTCATATTCCCCCATTGGCACTAGGTGCCAAACACATTTTCTCGTTTTTTCATATTCTGCCAATGGGGGACCATTGGCATTAGGTGCCAAACACATTTTTTCGTTTTTTCATATTCTGCCAATGGGGGACCATTGGCATTAGGTGCCAAACACATTTTTTCGTTTTTTCATATTCTGCCAATGGGGGACCATTGGCATTAGGTGCCAAACACATTTTTTCGTTTTTTCATATTCTGCCAATGGGGGACCATTGGCATTAGGTGCCAAACACATTTTTTCGTTTTTTCATATTCTGCCAATGGGGGACCATTGGCATTAGGTGCCAAACACATTTTTTCGTTTTTTCATATTCTGCCAATGGGGGACCATTGGCATTAGGTGCCAAACACATATTTTTCGTTTTTTCATATTCTGCCAATGGGGGACCATTGGCATTAGGTGCCAAACACATCTTTTCGTTTTTTCATATTCTGCCAATGGGGGACCATTGGCATTAGGTGCCAAAGGCATTTTTTCGTTGTTTTTTCATATTCTGCCAATGGGGGATCACTGGCATTAGGTGCCAAACACATTTTTTCGTTTTTTCATATTCTACCAATGGGGGACCATTGACATTAGGTCCAAACACATTTTTTCGTTTTTTCAGATTCTGCCAATGGGGGACCATTGGCATAAGGTGCCAAATACATTTTTTTGTTTTTTCATATTCTGCCAATGGCGGACCATTGGCATAAGGTGCCAAATACATTTTTTCGTTTTTTTCATATTCTGCCAATGGGGGACCATTGGCATTAGGTGCCAAACACATTTTTTCGATTTTTCATATTCTGCCAATGGGGGACCATTGGCATTAGGTGCCAAATACATTTTTTCGTTTTTTCATATTCCCCCATTGGCACTAGGTGCCAAACACATTTTCTCGTTTTTTCATATTCTGCCAATGGGGGACCATTGGCATTAGGTGCCAAACACATTTTTTCGTTTTTTCATATTCTGCCAATGGGGGACCATTGGCATTAGGTGCCAAACACATTTTTTCGTTTTTTCATATTCTGCCAATGGGGGACCATTGGCATTAGGTGCCAAACACATTTTTTCGTTTTTTCATATTCTGCCAATGGGGGACCATTGGCATTAGGTGCCAAACACATTTTTTCGATTTTTCATATTCTGCCAAAGGGGTACCTTGGCATTAGGTGCCAAACACATTTTTTCGTTTTTTCATATTCTGCCAATGGGGGACCATTGGCATTAGGTGCCAAACACATTTTTTCGTTTTTTCATATTCTGCCAATGGGGGACCATTGGCATTAGGTGCCAAACACATTTTCTCGTTTTTTCATATTCTGCCAATGGGGGACCATTGGCATTAGGTGCCAAAGGCATTTTTTCGTTTTTTCATATTCTGCCAATGGGGGACCATTGGCATTAGGTGCCAAACACATTTTTTCGTTTTTTCATATTCACCCAAGGGGGGACCATTGGCATTAGGTGCCAAATACATTTTTTCGTTTTTTCATATTCTGCCAATGGGGGACCATTGGCATTAGGTGCCAAACACATTTATTCGTTTTTTCATATTCTGCCAATGGGGGACCATTGGCATTAGGTGAAAAACGCATTTTTTCGTTTTTCATATTCAGCCAAGGGGGGACCATTGGCAGAATATGCTAAACACATTTTTTCGTTTTTTCATATTCTGCCAATGGGGGACCACTGGCATTAGGTGCCAAACACATTTTTTCGTTTTTTCATATTCTACCAATGGGGGACCATTGACATTAGGTCCAAACACATTTTTTCGTTTTTTCAGATTCTGCCAATGGGGGACCATTGGCATAAGGTGCCAAATACATTTTTTCGTTTTTTCATATTCTGCCAATGGGGGACCATTGGCATAAGGTGCCAAATACATTTTTTCGTTTTTTTCATATTCTGCCAATGGGGGACCATTGGCATTAGGTGCCAAACACATTTTTTCGATTTTTCATATTCTGCCAATGGGGGACCATTGGCATTAGGTGCCAAATACATTTTTTCGTTTTTTCATATTCCCCCATTGGCACTAGGTGCCAAACACATTTTCTCGTTTTTACATATTCTGCCAATGGGGGACCATTGGCAGAATATACTAAAAACATTTTTTCGACTTTTTCATATTCTGCCAATGGGGGACCATTGGCATTAGGTGCCAAACACATTTTTTCGTTTTTTCATATTCTGCCAATGGGGGACCATTGGCATTAGGTGCCAAACACATCTTTTCGTTTTTCATATTCTGCCAATGGGGGACCACTGGCATTAGGTGCCAAACACATATTTTTCGTTTTTTCATATTCTGCCAATGGGGGACCATTGGCATTAGGTGCCAAACACATCTTTTCGTTTTTTCATATTCTGCCAATGGGGGACCATTGGCATTAGGTGCCAAAGGCATTTTTTCGTTTTTTCATTTTCTGCCAATGGGGGACCACTGGCATTAGGTGCCAAACACATATTTTTCGTTTTTTCATATTCTGCCAATGGGGGACCATTGGCATTAGGTGCCAAACACATTTTTTCGTTTTTTCGTATTCTGCCAATGGGGGACCATTGGCATTAGGTGCCAAACACATTTTTTCGTTTTTTCATATTCAGCCAAGGGGGGACCATTGGCAGAATATGCTAAACACATTTTTTCGATTTTTCATATTCTGCCAATAGGGGACCATTGGCATTAGGTGCCAAACACATTTTTTCGTTTTTTCATATTCTGCCAATGGGGGACCATTGGCATTAGGTGCCAAACACATTTTTTCGTTTTTTCATATTCTGCCAATGGGTGAAAAACGCATTTTTTCGTTTTTCATATTCAGCCAATGGGGGACCATTGGCATTAGGTGCCAAATACATTTTTTCGTTTTTTCATATTCTGCCAATGGGGGACCATTGGCATTAGGTGCCAAACACATTTTTTCGTTTTTTCATATTCTGCCAATGGGGGACCATTGGCATTAGGTGCCAAACACATTTTTTCGTTTTTTCATATTCTACCAATGGGGTACCATTGGCATTAGGTGCCAAACACATTTTTTCGTTTTTTCATATTCTGCCAATGGGGGACCACTGGCATTAGGTGCCAAACACATTTTTTCGTTTTTTCATATTCTACCAATGGGGAACCATTGACATTAGGTCCAAACACATTTTTTCGTTTTTTCAGATTCTGCCAATGGGGGACCACTGGCATTAGGTGCCAAACACATATTTTTCGTTTTTTCATATTCTGCCAATGGGGGACCATTGGCATTAGGTGCCAAACACATCTTTTCGTTTTTTCATATTCTGCCAATGGGGGACCATTGGCATTAGGTGCCAAAGGCATTTTTTCGTTTTTTCATTTTCTGCCAATGGGGGACCATTGGCATTAGGTGCCAAACACATTTTTTCGTTTTTTCATATTCTGCCAATGGGGGACCATTGGCATTAGGTGCCAAACACATTTTTTCGTTTTTTCATATTCAGCCAAGGGGGGACCATTGGCAGAATATGCTAAACACATTTTTTCGATTTTTCATATTCTGCCAATAGGGGACCATTGGCATTAGGTGCCAAACACATTTTTTCGTTTTTTCATATTCTGCCAATGGGGGACCATTGGCATTAGGTGCCAAACACATTTTTTCGTTTTTTCATATTCTGCCAATGGGGGACCATTGGCATTAGGTGCCAAACACATTTTTTCGTTTTTTCATATTCTACCAATGGGGTACCATTGGCATTAGGTGCCAAACACATTTTTTCGTTTTTTCATATTCTGCCAATGGGGGACCACTGGCATTAG
This sequence comes from Criorhina ranunculi, assembly GCA_951813785.1. NCBI lineage: Eukaryota > Metazoa > Arthropoda > Insecta > Diptera > Syrphidae > Criorhina > Criorhina ranunculi. Next base: position 12,629,834 of record OX638381.1, read on the forward strand.
GTGCCAAACACATTTTTTCGTTTTTTCATATTCTACCAATGGGGAACCATTGACATTAGGTCCAAACACATTTTTTCGTTTTTTCAGATTCTGCCAATGGGGGACCATTGGCATTAGGTGCCAAACACATTTTTTCGATTTTTCATATTCTGCCAATGGGGGACCATTGGCATTAGGTGCCAAATACATTTTTTCGTTTTTTCATATTCCCCCATTGGCACTAGGTGCCAAACACATTTTCTCGTTTTTTCATATTCTGCCAATGGGGGACCATTGGCATTAGGTGCCAAACACATTTTTTCGTTTTTTCATATTCTGCCAATGGGGGACCATTGACATTAGGTCCAAACACATTTTTTCGTTTTTTCAGATTCTGCCAATGGGGGACCATTGGCATTAGGTGCCAAACACATTTTTTCGTTTTTTCATATTCAGCCAAGGGGGGACCATTGGCAGAATATGCTAAACACATTTTTTCGATTTTTCATATTCTGCCAATGGGGGACCATTGGCATTAGGTGCCAAATACATTTTTTCGTTTTTTCATATTCTGCCAATGGGGGACCATTGGCATTAGGTGCCAAACACATTTTTTCGTTTTTTCATATTCTGCCAATGGGGGACCATTGGCATTAGGTGCCAAACACATTTTTTCGTTTTTTCATATTCTACCAATGGGGTACCATTGGCATTAGGTGCCAAACACATTTTTTCGTTTTTTCATATTCTGCCAATGGGGGACCACTGGCATTAGGTGCCAAACACATTTTTTCGTTTTTTCATATTCTGCCAATGGGGGACCATTGGCATTAGGTGCCAAACACATTTTTTCGTTTTTTCGTATTCTGCCAATGGGGGACCATTGGCATTAGGTGCCAAACACATTTTTTCGTTTTTTCATATTCAGCCAAGGGGGGACCATTGGCAGAATATGCTAAACACATTTTTTCGATTTTTCATATTCTGCCAATAGGGGACCATTGGCATTAGGTGCCAAACACATTTTTTCGTTTTTTCATATTCTGCCAATGGGGGACCATTGGCATTAGGTGCCAAACACATTTTTTCGTTTTTTCATATTCTGCCAATGGGTGAAAAACGCATTTTTTCGTTTTTCATATTCAGCCAATGGGGGACCATTGGCATTAGGTGCCAAATACATTTTTTCGTTTTTTCATATTCTGCCAATGGGGGACCATTGGCATTAGGTGCCAAACACATTTTTTCGTTTTTTCATGTTCTGCCAATGGGGGACCATTGGCATTAGGTGCCAAACACATTTTTTCGTTTTTTCATATTCTACCAATGGGGTACCATTGGCATTAGGTGCCAAACACATTTTTTCGTTTTTTCATATTCTGCCAATGGGGGACCACTGGCATTAGGTGCCAAACACATTTTTTCGTTTTTTCATATTCTACCAATGGGGAACCATTGACATTAGGTCCAAACACATTTTTTCGTTTTTTCAGATTCTGCCAATGGGGGACCACTGGCATTAGGTGCCAAACACATATTTTTCGTTTTTTCATATTCTGCCAATGGGGGACCATTGGCATTAGGTGCCAAACACATCTTTTCGTTTTTTCATATTCTGCCAATGGGGGACCATTGGCATTAGGTGCCAAAGGCATTTTTTCGTTTTTTCATTTTCTGCCAATGGGGGACCATTGGCATTAGGTGCCAAACACATTTTTTCGTTTTTTCATATTCTGCCAATGGGGGACCATTGGCATTAGGTGCCAAACACATTTTTTCGTTTTTTCATATTCAGCCAAGGGGGGACCATTGGCAGAATATGCTAAACACATTTTTTCGATTTTTCATATTCTGCCAATAGGGGACCATTGGCATTAGGTGCCAAACACATTTTTTCGTTTTTTCATATTCTGCCAATGGGGGACCATTGGCATTAGGTGCCAAACACATTTTTTCGTTTTTTCATATTCTGCCAATGGGGGACCATTGGCATTAGGTGCCAAACACATTTTTTCGTTTTTTCATATTCTACCAATGGGGTACCATTGGCATTAGGTGCCAAACACATTTTTTCGTTTTTTCATATTCTGCCAATGGGGGACCACTGGCATTAGGTGCCAAACACATTTTTTCGTTTTTTCATATTCTACCAATGGGGAACCATTGACATTAGGTCCAAACACATTTTTTCGTTTTTTCAGATTCTGCCAATGGGGGACCATTGGCATTAGGTGCCAAACACATTTTTTCGATTTTTCATATTCTGCCAATGGGGGACCATTGGCATTAGGTGCCAAATACATTTTTTCGTTTTTTCATATTCCCCCATTGGCACTAGGTGCCAAACACATTTTCTCGTTTTTTCATATTCTGCCAATGGGGGACCATTGGCATTAGGTGCCAAACACATTTTTTCGTTTTTTCATATTCTGCCAATGGGGGACCATTGACATTAGGTCCAAACACATTTTTTCGTTTTTTCAGATTCTGCCAATGGGGGACCATTGGCATTAGGTGCCAAACACATTTTTTCGTTTTTTCATATTCAGCCAAGGGGGGACCATTGGCAGAATATGCTAAACACATTTTTTCGATTTTTCATATTCTGCCAATGGGGGACCATTGGCATTAGGTGCCAAATACATTTTTTCGTTTTTTCATATTCTGCCAATGGGGGACCATTGGCATTAGGTGCCAAACACATTTTTTCGTTTTTTCATATTCTGCCAATGGGGGACCATTGGCATTAGGTGCCAAACACATTTTTTCGTTTTTTCATATTCTACCAATGGGGTACCATTGGCATTAGGTGCCAAACACATTTTTTCGTTTTTTCATATTCTGCCAATGGGGGACCACTGGCATTAGGTGCCAAACACATTTTTTCGTTTTTTCATATTCTACCAATGGGGAACCATTGACATTAGGTCCAAACACATTTTTTCGTTTTTTCAGATTCTGCCAATGGGGGACCATTGGCATTAGGTGCCAAACACATTTTTTCGATTTTTCATATTCTGCCAATGGGGGACCATTGGCATTAGGTGCCAAATACATTTTTTCGTTTTTTCATATTCCCCCATTGGCACTAGGTGCCAAACACATTTTCTCGTTTTTTCATATTCTGCCAATGGGGGACCATTGGCATTAGGTGCCAAACACATTTTTTCGTTTTTTCATATTCTGCCAATGGGGGACCATTGGCATTAGGTGCCAAACACATTTTTTCGTTTTTTCATATTCTGCCAATGGGGGACCATTGGCATTAGGTGCCAAACACATTTTTTCGTTTTTTCATATTCTGCCAATGGGAGACCATTGGCATTAGGTGCCAAACACATTTTTTCGTTTTTTCATATTCTGCCAATGGGGGACCATTGGCATTAGGTGCCAAACACATTTTTTCGTTTTTTCATATTCTGCCAATGGGGGACCATTGGCATTAGGTGCCAAACACATATTTTTCGTTTTTTCATATTCTGCCAATGGGGGACCATTGGCATTAGGTGCCAAACACATCTTTTCGTTTTTTCATATTCTGCCAATGGGGGACCATTGGCATTAGGTGCCAAAGGCATTTTTTCGTTTTTTCATTTTCTGCCAATGGGGGACCATTGGCATTAGGTGCCAAACACATTTTTTCGTTTTTTCGTTTTCTGCCAATGGGGGACCATTGGCATTAGGTGCCAAACACATTTTTTCGTTTTTTCATATTCTGAAAATGGGGTACCTTGGCATTAGGTGCCAAACACATTTTTTCGTTTTTTCATATTCTGCCAATGGGGGGCCATTGGCATTAGGTGCCAAACACATATTTTTCGTTTTTTCATATTCTGCCAATGGGGGACCATTGGCATTAGGTGCCAAACACATTTTTTCGTTTTTTCATATTCTGCCAATGGGGGACCATTGGCATTAGGTGCCAAAGGCATTTTTTCGTTTTTTCATATTCAGCCAATGGGGGACCATTGGCATTAGGTGCCAAACACATTTTTTCGTTTTTTCATATTCAGCCAAGGGGGGACCATTGGCAGAATATGCTAAACACATTTTTTCGATTTTTCATATTCTGCCAATAGGGGACCATTGGCATTAGGTGCCAAATACATTTTTTCGTTTTTTCATATTCTGCCAATGGGGGACCATTGGCATTAGGTGCCAAACACATTTTTTCGTTTTTTCATATTCTGCCAATGGGGGACCATTGGCATTAGGTGCCAAACACATTTTTTCGTTTTTTCTTATTCTGCCAATGGGGGACCATTGGCATTAGGTGCCCAACACATATTTTTCGTTTTTTCATATTCTGCCAATGGGGGACCATTGGGATTAGGTGCCAAACACATTTTTTCGTTTTTTCATATTCTGCCAATGGGGGACCATTGGCATTAGGTGCCAAACACATTTTTTCGTTTTTTCATATTCTGCCAATGGGGGACCATTGGCATTAGGTGCCAAACACATTTTTTCGTTTTTTCATATACTGCCAATGGGGGACCATTGGCATTAGGTGCCAAACACATTTTTTCGTTTTTTCATATTCTGCCAATGGGGGACCATTGGCATTAGGTGCCAAAGGCATTTTTTCGTTTTTTCATATTCTGCCAATGGGGGACCATTGGCATTAGGTGCCAAACACATTTTTTGTTTTTTCATATTCTGCCAATGGGGGACTATTGGCAGAATATACTAAAAACATTTTTTTGACTTTTTCATATTCTGCCAATGGGGGACCATTGGCATTAGGTGCCAAACACATTTTTTCGTTTTTTCATATTCTGCCAATGGGGGACCATTGGCATTAGGTGCCAAACGCATTTTTTCGTTTTTTCATATTCAGCCAAGGGGGGACCATTGGCAGAATATGCTAAACACATTTTTTCGATTTTTCATATTCTGCCAATAGGGGACCATTGGCATTAGGTGCCAAATACATTTTTTCGTTTTTTCATATTCTGCCAATGGGGGACCATTGGCATTAGGTGCCAAACACATTTTTTCGTTTTTTCATATTCTGCCAATGGGGGACCATTGGCATTAGGTGCCAAACACATTTTTTCGTTTTTTCTTATTCTGCCAATGGGGGACCATTGGCATTAGGTGCCCAACACATATTTTTCGTTTTTTCATATTCTGCCAATGGGGGACCATTGGCATTAGGTGCCAAACACATTTTTTCGTTTTTTCATATTCAGCCAAGGGGGGACCATTGGCAGAATATGCTAAACACATTTATTCGATTTTTCATATTCTGCCAATGGGGGACCATTGGCATTAGGTGCCAAACACATTTTTTCGATTTTTCATATTCTGCCAATGGGGGACCATTGGCATTAGGTGCCAAACACATTTTTTCGTTTTTTCATATTCTGCCAATGGAGGACCATTGGCATTAGGTGCCAAACACATTTTTTCGTTTTTTCATGTTCTGCCAATGGGGGACAATTGGCATTAGGTGTCAAACACATTTTTTCGTTTTTTCATATTCTGCCAATGGGGGACCATTGGCATTAGGTGCCAAACACATTTTTTCGTTTTTTCATATTCTGCCAATGGGGGACCATTGGCATTAGGTGCCAAACACATTTTTTCGTTTTTTCATATTCTGCCAATGGGGGACCATTGGCATTAGGTGCCAAAGGCATTTTTTCGTTTTTTCATATTCTGCCAATGGGGGACCATTGGCATTAGGTGCCAAAGGCATTTTTTCGTTTTTTCATATTCTGCCAATGGGGGACCATTGGCATTAGGTGCCAAAGGCATTTTTTCGTTTTTTCATATTCTGCCAATGGGGGACCATTGGCACTAGGTGCCAAACACATTTTTTCGTTTTTTCATATTCAGCCAAGGGGGGACCATTGGCAGAATATGCTAAACACATTTATTCGATTTTTCATATTCTGCCAATGGGGGACCATTGGCATTAGGTGCCAAACACATTTTTTCGATTTTTCATATTCTGCCAATGGGGGACCATTGGCATTAGGTGCCAAACACATTTTTTCGTTTTTTCATATTCAGCCAAGGGGGGACCATTGGCATTAAGTGCCAAACACATTTTTTCGTTTTTTCATGTTCTGCCAATGGGGGACAATTGGCATTAGGTGTCAAACACATTTCTTCGTTTTTTCATATTCTGCCAATGGGGGACCATTGGCATTAGGTGCCAAACACATTTTTTCGTTTTTTCATATTCTGCCAATGGGGGACCATTGGCATTAGGTGCCAAAGGCATTTTTTCGTTTTTTCATATTCTGCCAATGGGGGACCATTGGCATTAGGTGCCAAAGGCATTTTTTCGTTTTTTCATATTCTGCCAATGGGGGACCATTGGCATTAGGTGCCAAACACATTTTTTCGTTTTTTCATATTCTGCCAAGGGGGGACCATTGGCAGAATATGCTAAACACATTTTTTCGATTTTTCATATTCTGCCAATGGGGGACCATTGGAATTAGGTGCCAAACACATTTTTTCGTTTTTTCATATTCTGCCAATGGGGGACCATTGGCATTAGGTGCCAAACACATTTTTTCGTTTTTTCATATTCTGCCAATGGGGGACCATTGGCATTAGGTGCCAAAGGCATTTTTTCGTTTTTTCATATTCAGCCAATGGGGGACCATTGGCATTAGGTGCCAAACACATTTTTTCGTTTTTTCATATTCAGCCAAGGGGGGACCATTGGCAGAATATGCTAAACACATTTTTTCGATTTTTCATATTCTGCCAATAGGGGACCATTGGCATTAGGTGCCAAATACATTTTTTCGTTTTTTCATATTCTGCCAATGGGGGACCATTGGCATTAGGTGCCAAACACATTTTTTCGTTTTTTCATATTCTGCCAATGGGGGACCATTGGCATTAGGTGCCAAACACATTTTTTCGTTTTTTCTTATTCTGCCAATGGGGGACCATTGGCATTAGGTGCCCAACACATATTTTTCGTTTTTTCATATTCTGCCAATGGGGGACCATTGGGATTAGGTGCCAAACACATTTTTTCGTTTTTTCATATTCTGCCAATGGGGGACCATTGGCATTAGGTGCCAAACACATTTTTTCGTTTTTTCATATTCTGCCAATGGGGGACCATTGGCATTAGGTGCCAAACACATTTTTTCGTTTTTTCATATACTGCCAATGGGGGACCATTGGCATTAGGTGCCAAACACATTTTTTCGTTTTTTCATATTCTGCCAATGGGGGACCATTGGCATTAGGTGCCAAAGGCATTTTTTCGTTTTTTCATATTCTGCCAATGGGGGACCATTGGCATTAGGTGCCAAACACATTTTTTGTTTTTTCATATTCTGCCAATGGGGGACTATTGGCAGAATATACTAAAAACATTTTTTTGACTTTTTCATATTCTGCCAATGGGGGACCATTGGCATTAGGTGCCAAACACATTTTTTCGTTTTTTCATATTCTGCCAATGGGGGACCATTGGCATTAGGTGCCAAACGCATTTTTTCGTTTTTTCATATTCAGCCAAGGGGGGACCATTGGCAGAATATGCTAAACACATTTTTTCGATTTTTCATATTCTGCCAATAGGGGACCATTGGCATTAGGTGCCAAACACATTTTTTCGTTTTTTCATATTCTGCCAATGGGGGACCATTGGCATTAGGTGCCAAAACCATTTTTTCGTTTTTTCATAATCTGCCAATGGGGGACCATTGGCATTAGGTGCCAAACACATTTTTTCGTTTTTTCATATTCTGCCAATGGGGGACCATTGGCATTAGGTGCCAAAGGCATTTTTTAGTTTTTTCATATTCTGCCAATGGGGGACCATTGGCATTAGGTGCCAAACACATTTTTTCGTTTTTTCATATTCAGCCAAGGGGGGACCATTGGCAGAATATGCTAAACACATTTATTCGATTTTTCATATTCTGCCAATGGGGGACCATTGGCATTAGGTGCCAAACACATTTTTTCGATTTTTCATATTCTGCCAATGGGGGACCATTGGCATTAGGTGCCAAACACATTTTTTCGTTTTTTCATATTCTGCCAATGGGGGACCATTGGCATTAGGTGCCAAACACATTTTTTCGTTTTTTCATGTTCTGCCAATGGGGGACAATTGGCATTAGGTGTCAAACACATTTTTTCGTTTTTTCATATTCTGCCAATGGGGGACCATTGGCATTAGGTGCCAAACACATTTTTTCGTTTTTTCATATTCTGCCAATGGGGGACCATTGGCATTAGGTGCCAAACACATTTTTTCGTTTTTTCATATTCTGCCAATGGGGGACCATTGGCATTAGGTGCCAAAGGCATTTTTTCGTTTTTTCATATTCTGCCAATGGGGGACCATTGGCATTAGGTGCCAAAGGCATTTTTTCGTTTTTTCATATTCTGCCAATGGGGGACCATTGGCATTAGGTGCCAAAGGCATTTTTTCGTTTTTTCATATTCTGCCAATGGGGGACCATTGGCATTAGGTGCCAAAGGCATTTTTTCGTTTTTTCATATTCTGCCAATGGGGGACCATTGGCACTAGGTGCCAAACACATTTTTTCGTTTTTTCATATTCAGCCAAGGGGGGACCATTGGCAGAATATGCTAAACACATTTATTCGATTTTTCATATTCTGCCAATGGGGGACCATTGGCATTAGGTGCCAAACACATTTTTTCGATTTTTCATATTCTGCCAATGGGGGACCATTGGCATTAGGTGCCAAACACATTTTTTCGTTTTTTCATATTCAGCCAAGGGGGGACCATTGGCATTAGGTGCCAAACACATTTTTTCGTTTTTTCATGTTCTGCCAATGGGGGACAATTGGCATTAGGTGTCAAACACATTTCTTCGTTTTTTCATATTCTGCCAATGGGGGACCATTGGCATTAGGTGCCAAACACATTTTTTCGTTTTTTCATATTCTGCCAATGGGGGACCATTGGCATTAGGTGCCAAAGGCATTTTTTCGTTTTTTCATATTCTGCCAATGGGGGACCATTGGCATTAGGTGCCAAAGGCATTTTTTCGTTTTTTCATATTCTGCCAATGGGGGACCATTGGCATTAGGTGCCAAACACATTTTTTCGTTTTTTCATATTCTGCCAAGGGGGGACCATTGGCAGAATATGCTAAACACATTTTTTCGATTTTTCATATTCTGCCAATGGGGGACCATTGGAATTAGGTGCCAAACACATTTTTTCGTTTTTTCATATTCTGCCAATGGGGGACCATTGGCAGAATATGCTAAACACATTTATTCGATTTTTCATATTCTGCCAAGGGGGGACCATTGGCAGAATATGCTAAACACATTTTTTCGATTTTTCATATTCTGCCAATGGGGGACCATTGGCATTAGGTGCCAAACACATTTTTTCGTTTTTTCATATTCTGCCAATGGGGGACCATTGGCATTAGGTGCCAAACACATTTTTTCGTTTTTTCATGTTCTGCCAATGGGGGACCATTGGCATTAGGTGTCAAACACATTTTTTCGTTTTTTCATATTCTGCCAATGGAGGACCATTGGCATTAGGTGCCAAACACATTTTTTCGTTTTTTCATATTCTGCCAATGGGGGACCATTGGCATTAGGTGCCAAACACATTTTTTCGATTTTTCATATTCTGCCAATAGGGGACCATTGGCATTAGGTGCCAAACACATTTTTTCGTTTTTTCATATTCTGCCAATGGGGGACCATTGGCATTAGGTGCCAAATACATTTTTTCGTTTTTTCATATTCTGCCAATGGGGGACCATTGGCATTAGGTGCCAAACACATTTTTTCGTTTTTTCATATTCAGCCAAGGGGGGACCATTGACATTAGGTCCAAACACATTTTTTCGATTTTTCATATTCTGCCAATGGGGGACCATTGGCATTAGGTGCCAAACACATTTTTTCGTTTTTTCATATTCTGCCAATGGGGTACCTTGGCATTAGGTGCCAAACACATTTTTTCGTTTTTTCATATTCTGCCAATGGGGGACCATTGGCATTAGGTGCCAAACACATTTTTTCGTTTTTTCATATTCTGCCAATGGGGGACCATTGGCATTAGGTGCCAAACACATTTTTTCGTTTTTTCATATTCAGCCAAGGGGGGACCATTGGCAGAATATGCTAAACACATTTTTTCGATTTTTCATATTCTGCCAATGGGGGACCATTGGCATTAGGTGCCAATAACATTTTTTCGTTTTTTCATATTCTGCCAATGGGGGACCATTGGCATTAGGTGACAAACACATTTTTTCGTTTTTTCATATTCTGCCAATGGGGGACCATTGGCATTAGGTGCCAAACACATTTTTTCGTTTTTTCTTATTCTGCCAATGGGGGACCATTGGCATTAGGTGCCCAACACATATTTTTCGTTTTTTATATTCTGCCAATGGGGGACCATTGGGATTAGGTGCCAAACACATTTTTTCGTTTTTTCATATTCTGCCAATGGGGGACCATTGGCATTAGGTGCCAAACACATTTTTTCGTTTTTTCATATTCTGCCAATGGGGGACCATTGGCATTAGGTGCCAAACACATATTTTTCGTTTTTTCATATTCTGCCAATGGGGGACCATTGGGATTAGGTGCCAAACACATTTTTTCGTTTTTTCATATTCTGCCAATGGGGGACCATTGGCATTAGGTGCCAAACACATTTTTTCGTTTTTTCATATTCTGCCAATGGGGGACCATTGGCATTAGGTGCCAAACACATTTTTTCGTTTTTTCATGTTCTGCCAATGGGGGACCATTGGGATTAGGTGTCAAACACATTTTTTCGTTTTTTCATATTCTGCCAATGGGGGACCATTGGCATTAGGTGCCAAACACATTTTTTCGTTTTTTCATATTCTGCCAAGGGGGGACCATTGGCAGAATATGCTAAACACATTTTTTCGATTTTTCATATTCTGCCAATGGGGGACCATTGGAATTAGGTGCCAAACACATTTTTTCGTTTTTTCATATTCTGCCAATGGGGGACCATTGGCAGAATATGCTAAACACATTTATTCGATTTTTCATATTCTGCCAAGGGGGGACCATTGGCAGAATATGCTAAACACATTTTTTCGATTTTTCATATTCTGCCAATGGGGGACCATTGGCATTAGGTGCCAAACACATTTTTTCGTTTTTTCATATTCTGCCAATGGGGGACCATTGGCATTAGGTGCCAAACACATTTTTTCGTTTTTTCATGTTCTGCCAATGGGGGACCATTGGCATTAGGTGTCAAACACATTTTTTCGTTTTTTCATATTCTGCCAATGGAGGACCATTGGCATTAGGTGCCAAACACATTTTTTCGTTTTTTCATATTCTGCCAATGGGGGACCATTGGCATTAGGTGCCAAACACATTTTTTCGATTTTTCATATTCTGCCAATAGGGGACCATTGGCATTAGGTGCCAAACACATTTTTTCGTTTTTTCATATTCTGCCAATGGGGGACCATTGGCATTAGGTGCCAAATACATTTTTTCGTTTTTTCATATTCTGCCAATGGGGGACCATTGGCATTAGGTGCCAAACACATTTTTTCGTTTTTTCATATTCAGCCAAGGGGGGACCATTGACATTAGGTCCAAACACATTTTTTCGATTTTTCATATTCTGCCAATGGGGGACCATTGGCATTAGGTGCCAAACACATTTTTTCGTTTTTTCATATTCTGCCAATGGGGTACCTTGGCATTAGGTGCCAAACACATTTTTTCGTTTTTTCATATTCTGCCAATGGGGGACCATTGGCATTAGGTGCCAAACACATTTTTTCGTTTTTTCATATTCTGCCAATGGGGGACCATTGGCATTAGGTGCCAAACACATTTTTTCGTTTTTTCATATTCAGCCAAGGGGGGACCATTGGCAGAATATGCTAAACACATTTTTTCGATTTTTCATATTCTGCCAATGGGGGACCATTGGCATTAGGTGCCAAATACATTTTTTCGTTTTTTCATATTCTGCCAATGGGGGACCATTGGCATTAGGTGACAAACACATTTTTTCGTTTTTTCATATTCTGCCAATGGGGGACCATTGGCATTAGGTGCCAAACACATTTTTTCGTTTTTTCTTATTCTGCCAATGGGGGACCATTGGCATTAGGTGCCCAACACATATTTTTCGTTTTTTATATTCTGCCAATGGGGGACCATTGGGATTAGGTGCCAAACACATTTTTTCGTTTTTTCATATTCTGCCAATGGGGGACCATTGGCATTAGGTGCCAAACACATTTTTTCGTTTTTTCATATTCTGCCAATGGGGGACCATTGGCATTAGGTGCCAAACACATATTTTTCGTTTTTTCATATTCTGCCAATGGGGGACCATTGGGATTAGGTGCCAAACACATTTTTTCGTTTTTTCATATTCTGCCAATGGGGGACCATTGGCATTAGGTGCCAAACACATTTTTTCGTTTTTTCATATTCTGCCAATGGGGGACCATTGGCATTAGGTGCCAAACACATTTTTTCGTTTTTTCATATACTGCCAATGGGGGACCATTGGCATTAGGTGCCAAACACATTTTTTCGTTTTTTCATATTCTGCCAATGGGGGACCATTGGCATTAGGTGCCAAAGGCATTTTTTCGTTTTTTCATATTCTGCCAATGGGGGACCATTGGCATTAGGTGCCAAACACATTTTTTGTTTTTTCATATTCTGCCAATGGGGGACTATTGGCAGAATATACTAAAAACATTTTTTTGACTTTTTCATATTCTGCCAATGGGGGACCATTGGCATTAGGTGCCAAACACATTTTTTCGTTTTTTCATATTCTGCCAATGGGGGACCATTGGCATTAGGTGCCAAACGCATTTTTTCGTTTTTTCATATTCAGCCAAGGGGGGACCATTGGCAGAATATGCTAAACACATTTTTTCGATTTTTCATATTCTGCCAATAGGGGACCATTGGCATTAGGTGCCAAACACATTTTTTCGTTTTTTCATATTCTGCCAATGGGGGACCATTGGCATTAGGTGCCAAAACCATTTTTTCGTTTTTTCATATTCTGCCAATGGGGGACCATTGGCATTAGGTGCCAAACACATTTTTTCGTTTTTTCATATTCTGCCAATGGGGGACCATTGGCATTAGGTGCCAAAGGCATTTTTTCGTTTTTTCATATTCTGCCAATGGGGGACCATTGGCATTAGGTGCCAAACACATTTTTTCGTTTTTTCATATTCAGCCAAGGGGGGACCATTGGCAGAATATGCTAAACACATTTATTCGATTTTTCATATTCTGCCAATGGGGGACCATTGGCATTAGGTGCCAAACACATTTTTTCGATTTTTCATATTCTGCCAATGGGGGACCATTGGCATTAGGTGCCAAACACATTTTTTCGTTTTTTCATTTTCTGCCAATGGGGGACCATTGGCATTAGGTGCCAAACACATTTTTTCGTTTTTTCATGTTCTGCCAATGGGGGACAATTGGCATTAGGTGTCAAACACATTTTTTCGTTTTTTCATATTCTGCCAATGGGGGACCATTGGCATTAGGTGCCAAACACATTTTTTCGTTTTTTCATATTCTGCCAATGGGGGACCATTGGCATTAGGTGCCAAACACATTTTTTCGTTTTTTCATATTCTGCCAATGGGGGACCATTGGCATTAGGTGCCAAAGGCATTTTTTCGTTTTTTCATATTCTGCCAATGGGGGACCATTGGCATTAGGTGCCAAAGGCATTTTTTCGTTTTTTCATATTCTGCCAATGGGGGACCATTGGCATTAGGTGCCAAAGGCATTTTTTCGTTTTTTCATATTCTGCCAATGGGGGACCATTGGCATTAGGTGCCAAAGGCATTTTTTCGTTTTTTCATATTCTGCCAATGGGGGACCATTGGCATTAGGTGCCAAACACATTTTTTCGTTTTTTCATATTCAGCCAAGGGGGGACCATTGGCAGAATATGCTAAACACATTTATTCGATTTTTCATATTCTGCCAATGGGGGACCATTGGCATTAGGTGCCAAACACATTTTTTCGATTTTTCATATTCTGCCAATGGGGGACCATTGGCATTAGGTGCCAAACACATTTTTTCGTTTTTTCATTTTCTGCCAATGGGGGACCATTGGCATTAGGTGCCAAACACATTTTTTCGTTTTTTCATGTTCTGCCAATGGGGGACAATTGGCATTAGGTGTCAAACACATTTTTTCGTTTTTTCATATTCTGCCAATGGGGGACCATTGGCATTAGGTGCCAAACACATTTTTTCGTTTTTTCATATTCTGCCAATGGGGGACCATTGGCATTAGGTGCCAAACACATTTTTTCGTTTTTTCATATTCTGCCAATGGGGGACCATTGGCATTAGGTGCCAAAGGCATTTTTTCGTTTTTTCATATTCTGCCAATGGGGGACCATTGGCATTAGGTGCCAAAGGCATTTTTTCGTTTTTTCATATTCTGCCAATGGGGGACCATTGGCATTAGGTGCCAAAGGCATTTTTTCGTTTTTTCATATTCTGCCAATGGGGGACCATTGGCATTAGGTGCCAAAGGCATTTTTTCGTTTTTTCATATTCTGCCAATGGGGGACCATTGGCATTAGGTGCCAAACACATTTTTTCGTTTTTTCATATTCAGCCAAGGGGGGACCATTGGCAGAATATGCTAAACACATTTTTTCGATTTTTCATATTCTGCCAATGGGGGACCATTGGCATTAGGTGCCAAATACATTTTTTCGTTTTTTCATATTCTGCCAATGGGGGACCATTGGCATTAGGTGACAAACACATTTTTTCGTTTTTTCATATTCTGCCAATGGGGGACCATTGGCATTAGGTGCCAAACACATTTTTTCGTTTTTTCTTATTCTGCCAATGGGGGACCATTGGCATTAGGTGCCCAACACATATTTTTCGTTTTTTATATTCTGCCAATGGGGGACCATTGGGATTAGGTGCCAAACACATTTTTTCGTTTTTTCATATTCTGCCAATGGGGGACCATTGGCATTAGGTGCCAAACACATTTTTTCGTTTTTTCATATTCTGCCAATGGGGGACCATTGGCATTAGGTGCCAAACACATTTTTTCGTTTTTTCATATACTGCCAATGGGGGACCATTGGCATTAGGTGCCGAACACATTTTTTCGTTTTTTCATATTCTGCCAATGGGGGACCATTGGCATTAGGTGCCAAGGGCATTTTTTCGTTTTTTCATATTCTGCCAATGGGGGACCATTGGCATTAGGTGCCAAACACATTTTTTCGTTTTTTCATATTCTGCCAATGGGGGACTATTGGCAGAATATACTAAAAACATTTTTTTGACTTTTTCATATTCTGCCAATGGGGGACCATTGGCATTAGGTGCCAAACACATTTTTTCGTTTTTTCATATTCTGCCAATGGGGGACCATTGGCATTAGGTGCCAAACGCATTTTTTCGTTTTTTCATATTCAGCCAAGGGGGGACCATTGGCATTAGGTGCCAAACACATTTTTTCGATTTTTCATATTCTGCCAATAGGGGACCATTGGCATTAGGTGCCAAACACATTTTTAAGTTTTTTCATATTCTGCCAATGGGGGACCATTGGCATTAGGTGCCAAACACATTTTTTCGTTTTTTCATATTCAGCCAAGGGGGGACCATTGGCAGAATATGCTAAACACATTTTTTCGATTTTTCATATTCTGCCAATGGGGGACCATTGGCATTAGGTGCCAAACACATTTTTTCGTTTTTTCATATTCTGCCAATGGGGGACCATTGGCATTAGGTGCCAAAGGCATTTTTTCGTTTTTTCATATTCTGCCAATGGGGGACCATTGGCATTAGGTGCCAAAGGCATTTTTTCGTTTTTTCATATTCTGCCAATGGGGGACCATTGGCATTAGGTGCCAAAGGCATTTTTTCGTTTTTTCATATTCTGCCAATGGGGGACCATTGGCATTAGGTGCCAAAGGCATTTTTTCGTTTTTTCATATTCTGCCAATGGGGGACCATTGGCATTAGGTGCCAAACACATTTTTTCGTTTTTTCATATTCAGCCAAGGGGGGACCATTGGCAGAATATGCTAAACACATTTATTCGATTTTTCATATTCTGCCAATGGGGGACCATTGGCATTAGGTGCCAAACACATTTTTTCGATTTTTCATATTCTGCCAATGGGGGACCATTGGCATTAGGTGCCAAACACATTTTTTCGTTTTTTCATTTTCTGCCAATGGGGGACCATTGGCATTAGGTGCCAAACACATTTTTTCGTTTTTTCATGTTCTGCCAATGGGGGACAATTGGCATTAGGTGTCAAACACATTTTTTCGTTTTTTCATATTCTGCCAATGGGGGACCATTGGCATTAGGTGCCAAACACATTTTTTCGTTTTTTCATATTCTGCCAATGGGGGACCATTGGCATTAGGTGCCAAACACATTTTTTCGTTTTTTCATATTCTGCCAATGGGGGACCATTGGCATTAGGTGCCAAAGGCATTTTTTCGTTTTTTCATATTCTGCCAATGGGGGACCATTGGCATTAGGTGCCAAAGGCATTTTTTCGTTTTTTCATATTCTGCCAATGGGGGACCATTGGCATTAGGTGCCAAAGGCATTTTTTCGTTTTTTCATATTCTGCCAATGGGGGACCATTGGCATTAGGTGCCAAAGGCATTTTTTCGTTTTTTCATATTCTGCCAATGGGGGACCATTGGCATTAGGTGCCAAACACATTTTTTCGTTTTTTCATATTCAGCCAAGGGGGGACCATTGGCAGAATATGCTAAACACATTTTTTCGATTTTTCATATTCTGCCAATGGGGGACCATTGGCATTAGGTGCCAAATACATTTTTTCGTTTTTTCATATTCTGCCAATGGGGGACCATTGGCATTAGGTGACAAACACATTTTTTCGTTTTTTCATATTCTGCCAATGGGGGACCATTGGCATTAGGTGCCAAACACATTTTTTCGTTTTTTCTTATTCTGCCAATGGGGGACCATTGGCATTAGGTGCCCAACACATATTTTTCGTTTTTTATATTCTGCCAATGGGGGACCATTGGGATTAGGTGCCAAACACATTTTTTCGTTTTTTCATATTCTGCCAATGGGGGACCATTGGCATTAGGTGCCAAACACATTTTTTCGTTTTTTCATATTCTGCCAATGGGGGACCATTGGCATTAGGTGCCAAACACATTTTTTCGTTTTTTCATATACTGCCAATGGGGGACCATTGGCATTAGGTGCCGAACACATTTTTTCGTTTTTTCATATTCTGCCAATGGGGGACCATTGGCATTAGGTGCCAAGGGCATTTTTTCGTTTTTTCATATTCTGCCAATGGGGGACCATTGGCATTAGGTGCCAAACACATTTTTTCGTTTTTTCATATTCTGCCAATGGGGGACTATTGGCAGAATATACTAAAAACATTTTTTTGACTTTTTCATATTCTGCCAATGGGGGACCATTGGCATTAGGTGCCAAACACATTTTTTCGTTTTTTCATATTCTGCCAATGGGGGACCATTGGCATTAGGTGCCAAACGCATTTTTTCGTTTTTTCATATTCAGCCAAGGGGGGACCATTGGCATTAGGTGCCAAACACATTTTTTCGATTTTTCATATTCTGCCAATAGGGGACCATTGGCATTAGGTGCCAAACACATTTTTAAGTTTTTTCATATTCTGCCAATGGGGGACCATTGGCATTAGGTGCCAAACACATTTTTTCGTTTTTTCATATTCAGCCAAGGGGGGACCATTGGCAGAATATGCTAAACACATTTTTTCGATTTTTCATATTCTGCCAATGGGGGACCATTGGCATTAGGTGCCAAACACATTTTTTCGTTTTTTCATATTCTGCCAATGGGGTACCTTGGCATTAGGTGCCAAACACATTTTTTCGTTTTTTCATATTCTGCCAATGGGGGACCATTGGCATTAGGTGCCAAACACATATTTTTCGTTTTTTCATATTCTGCCAATGGGGGACCATTGGCATTAGGTGCCAAACACATTTTTTCGTTTTTTCATATTCTGCCAATGGGGGACCATTGGCATTAGGTGCCAAAGGCATTTTTTCGTTTTTTCATATTCTGCCAATGGGGGACCATTGGCATTAGGTGCCAAACACATTTTTTCATATTCAGCCAAGGGGGGACCATTGGCAGAATATGCTAAACACATTTTTTCGATTTTTCATATTCTGCCAATGGGGGACCGTTGGCATTAGGTGTCAAACACATTTTTTCGTTTTTTCATATTCTGCCAATGGGGGACCATTGGCATTAGGTGCCAAACACATTTTTTCGTTTTTTCATATTCAGCCAAGGGGGGACCATTGGCAGAATATGCTAAACACATTTTTTCGATTTTTCATATTCTGCCAATAGGGGACCATTGGCATTAGGTGCCAAACACATTTTTTCGTTTTTTCATATTCTGCCAATGGGGGACCATTGGCATTAGGTGCCAAATACATTTTTTCGTTTTTTCATATTCTGCCAATGGGGGACCATTGGCATTAGGTGCCAAACACATTTTTTCGTTTTTTCATATTCAGCCAAGGGGGGACCATTGGCAGAATATGCTAAACACATTTTTTCGATTTTTCATATTCTGCCAATGGGGGACCATTGGCATTAGGTGCCAAACACATTTTTTCGTTTTTTCATATTCTGCCAATGGGGGACCATTGGCATTAGGTGCCAAACACATTTTTTCGTTTTTTCATGTTCTGCCAATGGGGGACCATTGGCATTAGGTGTCAAACACATTTTTTAGTTTTTTCATATTCTGCCAATGGGGGACCATTGGCATTAGGTGCCAAACACATTTTTTCGTTTTTTCATATTCTGCCAATGGGGGACCATTGGCATTAGGTGCCAAACACATTTTTTCGATTTTTCATATTCTGCCAATAGGGGACCATTGGCATTAGGTGCCAAACCCATTTTTTCGTTTTTTCATATTCTGCCAATGGGAGACCATTGGCATTAGGTGCCAAACACATTTTTTCGTTTTTTCATATTCTGCCAATGGGGGACCATTGGCATTAGGTGCCAAAGGCATTTTTTCGTTTTTTCATATTCTGCCAATGGGGGATCATTGGCATTAGGTGCCAAACACATTTTTTCGTTTTTTCATATTCAGCCAAGGGGGGACCATTGGCAGAATATGCTAAACACATTTTTTCGATTTTTCATATTCTGCCAATGGGCGACCATTGGCATTAGGTGCCAAACACATTTTTTCGTTTTTTCATATTCAGCCAAGGGAGGACCATTGGCATTAGGTGCCAAACGCATTTTTTCGTTTTTTCATATTCTGCCAAGGGGGGACCATTGGCAGAATATGCTAAACACATTTTTTCGATTTTTCATATTCTGCCAATGGGGGACCATTGGCAGAATATACTAAAAACATTTTTTCGACTTTTTCATATTCTGCCAATGGGGGACCATTGGCATTAGGTGCCAAACGCATTTTTTCGTTTTTTCATATTCAGCCAAGGGGGGACCATTGGCAGAATATGCTAAACACATTTTTTCGATTTTTCATATTCTGCCAATGGGGGACCATTGGCATTAGGTGCCAAATTCATTTTTTCGTTTTTTCATATTCTGCCAATGGGGGACCATTGGCATTAGGTGCCAAACACATTTTTTCGTTTTTTCATATTCAGCCAAGGGGGACCATTGGCAGAATATACTAAAAACATTTTTTCGACTTTTTCATATTCTGCCAATGGGGACCATTGGCATTAGGTGCCAAACACATTTTTTCGTTTTTTCATATTCTGCCAATGGGGGACCATTGGCATTAGGTGAAAAACGCATTTTTTCGTTTTTTCATATTCAGCCAAGGGGGGACCATTGGCAGAATATGCTAAACACATTTTTTCGATTTTTCATATTCTGGCAATGGGGGACCATTGGCATTAGGTGCCAACCACATTGTTTCGTTTTTTCATATTCTGCCAATGGGGCCCATTGGCATTAGGTGCCAAATACATTTTTTCGTTTTTTCATATTCTGCCAATGGGGGACCATTGGCATTAGGTGCCAAATAAATTTTTTTCGTTTTTTCATATTCTGCCAATGGGGGACCATTGGCATTAGGTGCCAAACACATTTTTTCGTTTTTTCATATTCTGCCAATGGGGGACCATTGGCATTAGGTGCCAAACACATTTTTTCGATTTTTCATATTCTGCCAATAGGGGACCATTGGCATTAGGTGTCAAACACATTTTTTCGTTTTTTCATATTCTTCCAATGGGGGACCATTGGCATTAGGTGCCAAACACATTTTTTCGTTTTCTCATATTCTGCCAATGGAGGACCATTGGCATTAGGTGAGAAACGCATTTTTTCGTTTTTTCATATTCAGCCGAGGGGGGACCATTGGCAGAATATGCTAAACACATTTTTTCGATTTTTCATATTCTGCCAATGGGGGACCATTGGCATTAGGCGCCAAACACATTTTTTCGTTTTTTATATTCTGCCAATGGGGGACCATTGGCATTAGATGCCAAATACATTTTTTCGTTTTTTCATATTCTGCCAATGGGGGACCATTGGCATTAGGTGCCAAACACATTTTTTCGTTTTTTCATATTCTGCCAATGGGGGACCATTGGCATTGGGTGCCAAACGCATTTTTTCGTTTTTTCATATTCAGCCAAGGGGGGACCATTGGCAGAATATGCTAAACACATTTTTTCGATTTTTCATATTCTGCCAATGGGGGACCATTGGCATTAGGTGCCAAATACATTTTTTCGTTTTTTCATATTCTGCCAATGGGGGACCATTGGCAGAATATGCTAAACACATTTTTTCAATTTTTCATATTCTGCCAATGGGGGACCATTGGCATTAGGTGCCAAATACATTTTTTCGTTTTTTCATATTCTGCCAATGGGGGACCATTGGCATTAGGTGCCAAACACATTTTTTCGTTTTTTCATATTCTGCCAATGGGGGACCATTGGCAGAATATGCTAAACACATTTTTTCGATTTTTCATATTCTGCCAATGGGGGACCATTGGCATTGGGTGCCAAACACATTTTTTCGTTTTTTCATATTCTAGCAATTGAGGACCATTGGCAGAATATGCTAAACACATTTTTTCGATTTTTCATATTCAGCCAATGGGGGACCATTGGCATTAGGTGCCAAACACATTTTTTCGTTTTTTCATATTCAGCCAATGGGGGACCATTGGCAGAATATGCTAAACACATTTTTTCGATTTTTCATATTCTGCCAATGGGGGACCATTGGCAGAATATGCTAAACACATTTTTTCAATTTTTCATATTCTGCCAATGGGGGACCATTGGCATTAGGTGCCAAATACATTTTTTCGTTTTTTCATATTCTGCCAATGGGGGACCATTGGCAGAATATGCTAAACACATTTTTTCAATTTTTCATATTCTGCCAATGGGGGACCATTGGCATTAGGTGCCAAATACATTTTTTCGTTTTTTCATATTCTGCCAATGGGGGACCATTGGCATTAGGTGCCAAACACATTTTTTCGTTTTTTCATATTCTGCCAATGGGGGACCATTGGCAGAATATGCTAAACACATTTTTTCGATTTTTCATATTCTGCCAATGGGGGACCATTGGCATTGGGTGCCAAACACATTTTTTCGTTTTTTCATATTCTAGCAATTGAGGACCATTGGCAGAATATGCTAAACACATTTTTTCGATTTTTCATATTCAGCCAATGGGGGACCATTGGCATTAGGTGCTAAACACATTTTTTCGTTTTTTCATATTCTGCCAATGGGGGACCATTGGCATTAGGTGCCAAACGCATTTTTTCGTTTTTTCATATTCAGCCAAGGGGGGACCATTGGCATTAGGTGCCAAACACATTTTTTCGTTTTTTCATATTCTGCCAATGGGGGACCATTGGCATTAGGTGCCAAACACATTTTTTCGTTTTTTCATATTCAGCCAAGGGGGGACCATTGGCAGAATATGCTAAACACATTTTTTCGATTTTTCATATTCTGCCAATGGGGGACCATTGGCATTAGGTGCCAAACACATTTTTTCGTTTTTTCATATTCTGCCAATGGGGGACCATTGGCATTAGGTGCCAAACACATTTTTTCGTTTTTTCATATTCTGCCAATGGGGGACCATTGGCATTAGGTGCCAAACGCATTTTTTCGTTTTTTCATATTCAGCCAAGGGGGGACCATTGGCAGAATATGCTAAACACATTTTTTCGATTTTTCATATTCTGCCAATGGGGGACCATTGGCAATAGGTGCCAAACACATTTTTTCGTTTTTTCATATTCTGCCAATGGGGGACCATTGGCATTAGGTGTCAAAAACATTTTTTCGATTTTTCATATTCTGCCAATAGGGGACCATTGGCATTAGGTGTCAAACACATTTTTTCGTTTTTTCATATTCTGCCAATGGGTGACCATTGGCATTAGGTGAAAAACACATTTTTTCGTTTTTTCATATTCAGCCAATGGGGGACCATTGGCATTAGGTGCCAAACACATTTTTTCGTTTTTTCATATTCTGCCAATGGGGGACCATTGGCATTAGGTGCCAAACGCATTTTTTCGTTTTTTCATATTCAGCCAAGGGGGGACCATTGGCAGAATATGCTAAACACATTTTTTCGATTTTTCATATTCTGCCAATAGGGGACCATTGGCATTAGGTGTCAAACACATTTTTTCGTTTTTTCATATTCTGCCAATGGGGGACCATTGGCATTAGGTGCCAAACGCATTTTTTCGTTTTTTCATATTCAGCCAAGGGGGGACCATTGGCAGAATATGCTAAACACATTTTTTCGATTTTTCATATTCTGCCAATGGGGGACCATTGGCATTAGGTGCCAAACACATTTTTTCGTTTTTTCATATTCAGCCAAGGGGGGACCATTGGCAGAATATGCTAAACACATTTTTTTGATTTTTCATATTCTGCCAATAGGGGACCATTGGCATTAGGTGTCAAACACATTTTTTCGTTTTTTCATATTCAGCCAAGGGGGGACGGGACCATTGGCAGAATATGCTAAACACATTTTTTTGATTTTTCATATTCTGCCAATAGGGGACCATTGGCATTAGGTGTCAAACACATTTTTTCGTTTTTTCATATTCTGCCAATGGGGGACCATTGACATTAGGTGTGAAAAACATTTTTTCGATTTTTCATATTCTGCCAATAGGGGACCATTGGCATTAGGTGTCAAACACATTTTTTCGTTTTTTCATATTCTGCCAATGGGGGACCATTGGCATTAGGTGCCAAACGCATTTTTTCGTTTTTTCATATTCAGCCAAGGGGGGGCCATTGGCAGAATATGCTAAACACATTTTTTCGTTTTGTCATATGCAGCCAAGGGGGGACCATTGGCAGAATATGCTAAACACATTTTTTTGATTTTTCATATTCTGCCAATAGGGGACCATTGGCATTAGGTGTCAAACACATTTTTTCGTTTTTTCATATTCTGCCAATGGGGGACCATTGGCATTAGGTGAAAAACACATCTTTTCGTTTTTTCATATTCAGCCAATGGGGGACCATTGGCATTAGGTGCTAAACACATTTTTTCGTTTTTTCATATTCAGCCAATGGGGGACCATTGGCATTAGGTGCCAAACACATTTTTTCGTTTTTTCATATTCTGCCAATGGGGGACCATTGGCATTAGGTGCCAAAGGCATTTTTTGGTTTTTTCATATTCAGCCAATGGGGGACCATTGGCATTAGGTGCCAAAGGCATTTTTTCGTTTTTTCATATTCAGCCAATGGGGGACCATTGGCATTAGGTGTCAAAAACATTTTTTCGATTTTTCATATTCAGCCAATGGGGGACCATTGGCATTAGGTGCCAAACACATTTTTTCGTTTTTTCATATTCAGCCAATGGGGGACCATTGGCATTAGGTGCTAAACACATTTTTTCGTTTTTTCATATTCAGCCAATGGGGGACCATTGGCATTAGGTGCCAAACACATTTTTTCGTTTTTTCATATTCAGCCAATGGGGGACCATTGGCAGAATATGCTAAACACATTTTTTCGATTTTTCATATTCTGCCAATGGGGGACCATTGGCAATAGGTGCCAAACACATTTTTTCGTTTTTTCATATTCTGCCAATGGGGGACCATTGGCATTAGGTGTCAAAAACATTTTTTCGATTTTTCATATTCTGCCAATAGGGGACCATTGGCATTAGGTGTCAAACGCATTTTTTCGTTTTTTCATATTCTGCCAATGGGGGACCATTGGCATTAGGTGAAAAACACATTTTTTCGTTTTTTCATATTCAGCCAATGGGGTACCATTGGCATTAGGTGCCAAACACATTTTTTCGTTTTTTCATATTCTGCCAATGGGGGACCATTGGCATTAGGTGCCAAGCGCATTTTTTCGTTTTTTCATATTCAGCCAAGGGGGGACCATTGGCAGAATATGCTAAACACATTTTTTCGATTTTTCATATTCTGCCAATGGGGGACCATTGGCATTAGGTGCCAAACACATTTTTCGTTTTTTCATATTCTGCCAATGGGGGACCATTGGCATTAGGTGCCAAACACATTTTTTCGTTTTTTCATATTCTGCCAATGGGGGACCATTGGCATTAGGTGCCAAACGCATTTTTTCGTTTTTTCATATTCTGCCAATGGTGGACCATTGGCATTAGGTGCCAAATACATTTTTTCGTTTTTTCATATTCTGCCAATGGGGGACCATTGGCATTAGGTGCCAAACACATTGTTTCGTTTTTTCATATTCTGCCAATGGGGGACCATTGGCATTAGGTGCCAAATACATTGTTTCGTTTTTTCATATTCTGCCAATGGGGGACCATTGGCATTAGGTGTCAAACACATTGTTTCGTTTTTTCATATTCTGCCAATGGGGGACCATTGGCATTAGGTGCCAAACACATTTTTTCGTTTTTTCATATTCTGCCAATGGGGGACCATTGGCATTAGGTGCCAAACACATTTTTTCGTTTTTTCATATTCTGCCAATGGTGGACCATTGGCATTAGGTGCCAAATACATTTTTTCGTTTTTTCATATTCTGCCAATGGGGGACCATTGGCATTAGGTGCCAAACACATTTTTTCGTTTTTTCATATTCAGCCAATGGGGGACCATTGGCATTAGGTGCCAAACACATTTTTTCGTTTTTTCATATTCTGCCAATGGGGGACCATTGTCATTAGGTGCCAAACACATAAATTTTTCGTTTTTTCATATTCTGCCAATGGGGAACCATTGGCATTAGGTGCCAAACACATTTTTTCGTTTTTTCATATTCTGCCAATGGGGGACCATTGGCATTAGGTGCCAAACACATTTTTTCGTTTTTTCATATTCTGGCAATGGGGGACCATTGGCATTAGGTGCCAAACACATTTTTTCGTTTTTTCATATACTGCCAATGGGGGACCATTGGCAATAGGTGCCAAACACATTTTTTCGTTTTTTCATATTCTGCCAATGGGGGACCACTGGCATTAGGTGTCAAAAACATTTTTTCGATTTTTCATATTCTGCCAATAGGGGACCATTGGCATTAGGTGTCAAACACATTTTTTCGTTTTTTCATATTCTGCCAATGGGGGACCATTGGCATTAGGTGAAAAACACATTTTTTCGTTTTTTCATATTCAGCCAAGGGGGGACCATTGGCAGAATATACTAAACACATTTTTTCGATTTTTCATATTCTGCCAATGGGGGACCATTGGCATTAGGTGCCAAATACATTTTTTCGTTTTTTCATATTCTGGCAATGGGGGACCATTGGCATTAGGTGCCAAACACATTTTTTCGTTTTTTCATATACTGCCAATGGGGGACCATTGGCAATAGGTGCCAAACACATTTTTTCGTTTTTTCATATTCTGCCAATGGGGGACCATTGGCATTAGGTGCCAAGCGCATTTTTTCGTTTTTTCATATTCAGCCAAGGGGGGACCATTGGCAGAATATGCTAAACACATTTTTTCGATTTTTCATATTCTGCCAATGGGGGACCATTGGCATTAGGTGCCAAACACATTTTTCGTTTTTTCATATTCTGCCAATGGGGGACCATTGGCATTAGGTGCCAAACACATTTTTTCGTTTTTTCATATTCTGCCAATGGGGGACCATTGGCATTAGGTGCCAAACGCATTTTTTCGTTTTTTCATATTCTGCCAATGGTGGACCATTGGCATTAGGTGCCAAATACATTTTTTCGTTTTTTCATATTCTGCCAATGGGGGACCATTGGCATTAGGTGCCAAACACATTGTTTCGTTTTTTCATATTCTGCCAATGGGGGACCATTGGCATTAGGTGCCAAATACATTGTTTCGTTTTTTCATATTCTGCCAATGGGGGACCATTGGCATTAGGTGTCAAACACATTGTTTCGTTTTTTCATATTCTGCCAATGGGGGACCATTGGCATTAGGTGCCAAACACATTTTTTCGTTTTTTCATATTCTGCCAATGGGGGACCATTGGCATTAGGTGCCAAACACATTTTTTCGTTTTTTCATATTCTGCCAATGGTGGACCATTGGCATTAGGTGCCAAATACATTTTTTCGTTTTTTCATATTCTGCCAATGGGGGACCATTGGCATTAGGTGCCAAACACATTTTTTCGTTTTTTCATATTCAGCCAATGGGGGACCATTGGCATTAGGTGCCAAACACATTTTTTCGTTTTTTCATATTCTGCCAATGGGGGACCATTGTCATTAGGTGATAAACACATATTTTTCGTTTTTTCATATTCTGCCAATGGGGAACCATTGGCATTAGGTGCCAAACACATTTTTTCGTTTTTTCATATTCTGCCAATGGAGGACCATTGGCATTAGGTGCCAAACACATTTTTTCGTTTTTTCATATTCTGGCAATGGGGGACCATTGGCATTAGGTGCCAAACACATTTTTTCGTTTTTTCATATACTGCCAATGGGGGACCATTGGCAATAGGTGCCAAACACATTTTTTCGTTTTTTCATATTCTGCCAATGGGGGACCACTGGCATTAGGTGTCAAAAACATTTTTTCGATTTTTCATATTCTGCCAATGGGGGACCATTGGCATTAGGTGAAAAACACATTTTTTCGTTTTTTCATATTCAGCCAAGGGGGGACCATTGGCAGAATATACTAAACACATTTTTTCGATTTTTCATATTCTGCCAATGGGGGACCATTGGCATTAGGTGCCAAATACATTTTTTCGTTTTTTCATATTCTGGCAATGGGGGACCATTGGCATTAGGTGCCAAACACATTTTTTCGTTTTTTCATATACTGCCAATGGGGGACCATTGGCATTAGGTGCCAAACACATTTTTTCGTTTTTTCATATTCTGCCAATGGGGGACCATTGGCATTAGTTGCCAAACGCATTTTTTCGTTTTTTCATATTCAGCCAAGGGGGGACCATTGGCAGAATATGCTAAACACATTTTTTCGATTTTTCATATTCTGCCAATGGGGGACCATTGGCATTAGGTGCCAAACACATTTTTTCGTTTTTTCATATTCAGCCAAGGGGGGACCATTGGCAGAATATGATAAACACATTTTTTTGATTTTTCATATTCTGCCAATGGGGGATCATTGGCATTAGGTGCCAAACACATTTTCTCGTTTTTTCATATTCTGCCAATGGGGGACCATTGGCATTAGGTGCCAAATACATTTTTTTCGTTTTTTCACATTCTGCCAATGGGGGACCATTGGCATTAGGTGCCAAACACATTTTTTCGTTTTTTCATATTCTGCCAATGGGGGATCATTGGCATTAGGTGCCAAATACATTTTTTCGTTTTTTCATATTCTGCCAATGGGGGATCATTGGCATTAGGTGCCAAACACATCTTTTCGTTTTTTCATATTCTGCCAATGGGGGACCATTGGCATTAGGTGCCAAATACATTTTTTCGTTTTTTCATATTCTGCCAATGGGGGACCATTGGCATTAGCTGCCAAACACATTTACTCGTTTTTTCATATTCTGCCAATGGGGGACCATTGGCATTAGGTGCCAAATAAAAATTTTTCGTTTTTTCATATTCTGCCAATGGGGGACCATTGGCATTAGGTGCCAAATAAAAATTTTTCGTTTTTTCATATTCTGCCAATGGGGGACCATTGGCATTAGGTGCCAAACACATTTTTTCGTTTTTTCATATTCTGCCAATGGGGGACCATTGGCATTAGGTGCCAAATACATTTTTTCGTTTTTTCATATTCTGCCAATGGGGGACCATTGGCATTAGGTGCCAAACACATTTTTTCGTTTTTTCATATTCTGCCAATGGGGGACCATTGGCATTAGGTGCCAAATAAAAATTTTTCGTTTTTTCATATTCTGCCAATGGGGGACCATTGGCATTAGGTGCCAAACACATTTTTTCGTTTTTTCATATTCTGCCAATGGGGGACCATTGGCATTAGGTGCCAAATACATTTTTTCGCTTTTTCATATTCTGCCAATGGGGGACCATTGGCATTAGGTGCCAAACACATTTTTTCGTTTTTTCATATTCTGCCAATGGGGGACCATTGGCATTAGGTGCCAAATACATTTTTTTCGTTTTTTCACATTCTGCCAATGGGGGACCATTGGCATTAGGTGCCAAACACATTTTTTCGTTTTTTCATATTCTGCCAATGGGGGATCATTGGCATTAGGTGCCAAACACATCTTTTCGTTTTTTCATATTCTGCCAATGGGGGATCATTGGCATTAGGTGCCAAACACATCTTTTCGTTTTTTCATATTCTGCCAATGGGGGACCATTGGCATTAGGTGCCAAAGGCATTTTTTCGTTTTTTCATATTCTGCCAATGGGGGACCATTGGCATTAGGTGCCAAACACATTTTTTCGTTTTTCATATTCAGCCAAGGGGGGACCATTGGCAGAATATGCTAAACACATTTTTTCGTTTTTTCATATTCTGCCAATGGGGGACCATTGGCATTAGGTGCCAAACGCATTTTTTCGATTTTTCATATTCTGCCAATAGGGGACCATTGTCATTAGGTGCCAAACACATTTTTTCGTTTTTTCATATTCAGCCAAGGGGGGACCACTGGCAGAATATGCTAAACACATTTTTTCGTTTTTTCATATTCTGCCAATGGGGGACCATTGGCATTAGGTGCCAAACACATTTTTTCGTTTTTTCATATTCTGCCAATGGGGGACCATTGGCAGAATATACTAAAAACATTTTTTCGATTTTTCATATTCTGCCAATGGGGGACCATTGGCATTAGGTGCCAAACACATTTTTTCGTTTTTTCATATTCTGCCAATGGGGGACCATTGGCATTAGGTGCCAAACACATTTTTTCGTTTTTTCATATTCTGCCAATGGGGGACCATTGGCATTAGGTGCCAAACACATTTTTTCGATTTTTCATATTCTGCCAATAGGGGACCATTGGCATTAGGTGTCAAACACATTTTTTCGTTTTTTCATATTCTGCCAATGGGGGACCATTGGCATTAGGTGCCAAACACATTTTTTCGTTTTTTCATATTCAGCCAATGGGGGACCATTGGCAGAATATGCTAAACACATTTTTTCGATTTTTCATATTCTGCCAATGGGGGACCATTGGCATTAGGTGCCAAACGCATTTTTTCGTTTTTTCATATTCAGCCAAGGGGGGACCATTGGCATTAGGTGCCAAACACATTTTTTCGATTTTTCATATTCTGCCAATGGGGGACCATTGGCATTAGGTGCCAAACACATTTTTTCGATTTTTCATATTCTGCCAATAGGGGACCATTGGCATTAGGTGTCAAACACATTTTTTCGTTTTTTCATATTCTGCCAATGGGGGACCATTGGCATTAGGTGCCAAACACATTTTTTCGTTTTTTCATATTCAGCCAATGGGGGACCATTGGCAGAATATGCTAAACACATTTTTTCGATTTTTCATATTCTGCCAATGGGGGACCATTGGCATTAGGTGCCAAACACATTTTTTCGTTTTTTCATATTCTGCCAATGGGGGACCATTGGCATTAGGTGCCAAACGCATTTTTTCGTTTTTTCATATTCAGCCAAGGGGGGACCATTGGCAGAATATGCTAAACACATTTTTTCGATTTTTCATATTCTGCCAATGGGGGACCATTGGCATTAGGTGCCAAATACATTTTTTCGTTTTTTCATATTCTGCCAATGGGGGACCATTGGCATTAGGTGCCAAACACATTTTTTCGTTTTTTCATATTCTGCCAATGGGGGACCATTGGCAGAATATGCTAAACACATTTTTTCGATTTTTCATATTCTGCCAATGGGGGACCATTGGCATTAGGTGCCAAATATTTTTTTCGTTTTTTCATATTCTGCCAATGGGGGACCATTGGCATTAGGTGCCAAACACATTTTTTCGTTTTTTCATATTCTGCCAATGGGGGACCATTGGCATTAGGTGCCAAATACATTTTTTCGATTTTTCATATTCTGCCAATGGGGGACCATTGGCAATAGGTGCCAAACACATTTTTTCGTTTTTTCATATTCTGCCAATGGGGGACCATTGGCATTAGGTGTCAAAAACATTTTTTCGATTTTTCATATTCTGCCAATAGGGGACCATTGGCATTAGGTGTCAAACGCATTTTTTCGTTTTTTCATATTCTGCCAATGGGGGACCATTGGCATTAGGTGAAAAACACATTTTTTCGTTTTTTCATATTCAGCCAATGGGGGACCATTGGCATTAGGTGCCAAACACATTTTTTCGTTTTTTCATATTCTGCCAATGGGGGACCATTGGCATTAGGTGCCAAACGCATTTTTTCGTTTTTTCATATTCAGCCAAGGGGGGACCATTGGCAGAATATGCTAAACACATTTTTTCGATTTTTCATATTCTGCCAATGGGGGACCATTGGCATTAGGTGCCAAACACATTTTTCGTTTTTTCATATTCTGCCAATGGGGGACCATTGGCATTAGGTGCCAAACACATTTTTTCGTTTTTTCATATTCTGCCAATGGGGGACCATTGGCATTAGGTGCCAAACGCATTTTTTCGTTTTTTCATATTCTGCCAATGGTGGACCATTGGCATTAGGTGCCAAATACATTGTTTCGTTTTTTCATATTCTGCCAATGGGGGACCATTGGCATTAGGTGCCAAACACATTGTTTCGTTTTTTCATATTCTGCCAATGGGGGACCATTGGCATTAGGTGCCAAACACATTGTTTCGTTTTTTCATATTCTGCCAATGGGGGACCATTGGCATTAGGTGCCAAATACATTGTTTCGTTTTTTCATATTCTGCCAATGGGGGACCATTGGCATTAGGTGCCAAACACATTGTTTCGTTTTTTCATATTCTGCCAATGGGGGACCATTGGCATTAGGTGCCAAACACATTTTTTCGTTTTTTCATATTCTGCCAATGGGGGACCATTGGCATTAGGTGCCAAACACATTTTTTCGTTTTTTCATATTCTGCCAATGGTGGACCATTGGCATTAGGTGCCAAATACATTTTTTCGTTTTTTCATATTCTGCCAATGGGGGACCATTGGCATTAGGTGCCAAACACATTTTTTCGTTTTTTCATATTCAGCCAATGGGGGACCATTGGCATTAGGTGCCAAACACATTTTTTCGTTTTTTCATATTCTGCCAATGGGGGACCATTGTCATTAGGTGCCAAACACATATTTTTCGTTTTTTCATATTCTGCCAATGGGGAACCATTGGCATTAGGTGCCAAACACATTTTTTCGTTTTTTCATATTCTGCCAATGGGGGACCATTGGCATTAGGTGCCAAACACATTTTTTCGTTTTTTCATATTCTGGCAATGGGGGACCATTGGCATTAGGTGCCAAACACATTTTTTCGTTTTTTCATATACTGCCAATGGGGGACCATTGGCAATAGGTGCCAAACACATTTTTTCGTTTTTTCATATTCTGCCAATGGGGGACCACTGGCATTAGGTGTCAAAAACATTTTTTCGATTTTTCATATTCTGCCAATAGGGGACCATTGGCATTAGGTGTCAAACACATTTTTTCGTTTTTTCATATTCTGCCAATGGGGGACCATTGGCATTAGGTGAAAAACACATTTTTTCGTTTTTTCATATTCTGGCAATGGGGGACCATTGGCATTAGGTGCCAAACACATTTTTTCGTTTTTTCATATACTGCCAATGGGGGACCATTGGCATTAGGTGCCAAACACATTTTTTCGTTTTTTCATATTCTGCCAATGGGGGATCATTGGCATTAGGTGCCAAATACATTTTTTCGTTTTTTCATATTCTGCCAATGGGGGATCATTGGCATAAGGTGCCAAACACATCTTTTCGTTTTTTCATATACTGCCAATGGGGGACCATTGGCATTAGGTGCCAAACACATTTTTTCGTTTTTTCATATTCTGCCAATGGGGGACCATTGGCATTAGTTGCCAAACGCATTTTTTCGTTTTTTCATATTCAGCCAAGGGGGGACCATTGGCAGAATATGCTAAACACATTTTTTTGATTTTTCATATTCTGCCAATGGGGGATCATTGGCATTAGGTGCCAAACACGTTTTCTCGTTTTTTCATATTCTGCCAATGGGGGACCATTGGCATTAGGTGCCAAATACATTTTTTTCGTTTTTTCACATTCTGCCAATGGGGGACCATTGGCATTAGGTGCCAAACACATTTTTTCGTTTTTTCATATTCTGCCAATGGGGGACCATTGGCAGAATATACTAAACACATTTTTTCGATTTTTCATATTCTGCCAATGGGGGACCAT
This sequence comes from Criorhina ranunculi, assembly GCA_951813785.1. Classification (NCBI taxonomy): domain Eukaryota; kingdom Metazoa; phylum Arthropoda; class Insecta; order Diptera; family Syrphidae; genus Criorhina; species Criorhina ranunculi. The sequence continues at coordinate 12,662,697 of OX638381.1, forward strand.
TGGCATTAGGTGCCAAACACATTTTTTCGTTTTTTCATATTCTGGCAATGGGGGACCATTGGCATTAGGTGCCAAACACATTTTTTCGTTTTTTCATATACTGCCAATGGGGGACCATTGGCATTAGGTGCCAAACACATTTTTTCGTTTTTTCATATTCTGCCAATGGGGGACCATTGGCATTAGTTGCCAAACGCATTTTTTCGTTTTTTCATATTCAGCCAAGGGGGGACCATTGGCAGAATATGCTAAACACATTTTTTTGATTTTTCATATTCTGCCAATGGGGGATCATTGGCATTAGGTGCCAAACACGTTTTCTCGTTTTTTCATATTCTGCCAATGGGGGACCATTGGCATTAGGTGCCAAATACATTTTTTTCGTTTTTTCACATTCTGCCAATGGGGGACCATTGGCATTAGGTGCCAAACACATTTTTTCGTTTTTTCATATTCTGCCAATGGGGGATCATTGGCATTAGGTGCCAAATACATTTTTTCGTTTTTTCATATTCTGCCAATGGGGGATCATTGGCATAAGGTGCCAAACACATCTTTTCGTTTTTTCATATTCTGCCAATGGGGGACCATTGGCATTAGGTGCCAAACACATTGTTTCGTTTTTTCATATTCTGCCAATGGGGGACCATTGGCATTAGGTGCCAAATACATTTTTTCGTTTTTTCATATTCTGGCAATGGGGGACCATTGGCATTAGGTGCCAAACACATTTTTTCGTTTTTTCATATACTGCCAATGGGGGACCATTGGCATTAGGTGCCAAACACATTTTTTCGTTTTTTCATATTCAGCCAAGGGGGGACCATTGGCAGAATATGCTAAACACATTTTTTTGATTTTTCATATTCTGCCAATGGGGGATCATTGGCATTAGGTGCCAAACACATTTTCTCGTTTTTTCATATTCTGCCAATGGGGGACCATTGGCATTAGGTGCCAAATACATTTTTTTCGTTTTTTCACATTCTGCCAATGGGGGACCATTGGCATTAGGTGCCAAACACATTTTTTCGTTTTTTCATATACTGCCAATGGGGGACCATTGGCATTAGTTGCCAAACGCATTTTTTCGTTTTTTCATATTCAGCCAAGGGGGGACCATTGGCAGAATATGCTAAACACATTTTTTTGATTTTTCATATTCTGCCAATGGGGGATCATTGGCATTAGGTGCCAAACACGTTTTCTCGTTTTTTCATATTCTGCCAATGGGGGACCATTGGCATTAGGTGCCAAATACATTTTTTTCGTTTTTTCACATTCTGCCAATGGGGGACCATTGGCATTAGGTGCCAAACACATTTTTTCGTTTTTTCATATTCTGCCAATGGGGGATCATTGGCATTAGGTGCCAAATACATTTTTTCGTTTTTTCATATTCTGCCAATGGGGGATCATTGGCATAAGGTGCCAAACACATCTTTTCGTTTTTTCATATTCTGCCAATGGGGGACCATTGGCATTAGGTGCCAAATACATTTTTTCGTTTTTTCATATTCTGCCAATGGGGGACCATTGGCATTAGCTGCCAAACACATTTATTCGTTTTTTCATATTCTGCCAATGGGGGATCATTGGCATTAGGTGCCAAACACATCTTTTCGTTTTTTCATATTCTGCCAATGGGGGACCATTGGCATTAGGTGCCAAACACATTTTTTCGTTTTTTCATATTCTGCCAATGGGGGACCATTGGCATTAGGTGCCAAATACATTTTTTCGTTTTTTCATATTCTGCCAATGGGGGACCATTGGCATTAGGTGCCAAACACATTTTTTCGTTTTTTCATATTCTGCCAATGGGGGACCATTGGCAGAATATACTAAAAACATTTTTTCGATTTTTCATATTCTGCCAATGGGGGACCATTGGCATTAGGTGCCAAACACATTTTTTCGATTTTTCATATTCTGCCAAGGGGGGACTACTGGCAGAATATGCTAAACACATTTTTTCGTTTTTTCATATTCTGCCAATGGGGGACCATTGGCATTAGGTGCCAAACACATTTTTTCGTTTTTTCATATTCTGCCAATGGGGGACCATTGGCAGAATATACTAAAAACATTTTTTCGATTTTTCATATTCTGCCAATGGGGGACCATTGGCATTAGGTGCCAAACACATTTTTTCGTTTTTTCATATTCTGCCAATGGGGGACCATTGGCATTAGGTGCCAAACACATTTTTTCGTTTTTTCATATTCTGCCAATGGGGGACCATTGGCATTAGGTGCCAAACACATTTTTTCGATTTTTCATATTCTGCCAATAGGGGACCATTGGCATTAGGTGTCAAACACATTTTTTCGTTTTTTCATATTCTGCCAATGGGGGACCATTGGCATTAGGTGCCAAACACATTTTTTCGTTTTTTCATATTCTGCCAATGGGGGACCATTGGCATTAGGTGCCAAACACATTTTTTCGATTTTTCATATTCTGCCAATAGGGGACCATTGTCATTAGGTGCCAAACACATTTTTTCGTTTTTTCATATTCAGCCAAGGGGCTACTGGCAGAATATGCTAAACACATTTTTTCGTTTTTTCATATTCTGCCAATGGGGGACCATTGGCATTAGGTGCCAAACACATTTTTTCGTTTTTTCATATTCTGCCAATGGGGGACCATTGGCAGAATATACTAAAAACATTTTTTCGATTTTTCATATTCTGCCAATGGGGGACCATTGGCATTAGGTGCCAAACACATTTTTTCGTTTTTTCATATTCTGCCAATGGGGGACCATTGGCATTAGGTGCCAAACACATTTTTTCGTTTTTTCATATTCTGCCAATGGGGGACCATTGGCATTAGGTGCCAAACACATTTTTTCGATTTTTCATATTCTGCCAATAGGGGACCATTGGCATTAGGTGTCAAACACATTTTTTCGTTTTTTCATATTCTGCCAATGGGGGACCATTGGCATTAGGTGCCAAACACATTTTTTCGTTTTTTCATATTCAGCCAATGGGGGACCATTGGCAGAATATGCTAAACACATTTTTTCGATTTTTCATATTCTGCCAATGGGGGACCATTGGCATTAGGTGCCAAACGCATTTTTTCGTTTTTTCATATTCAGCCAAGGGGGGACCATTGGCATTAGGTGCCAAACACATTTTTTCGATTTTTCATATTCTGCCAATAGGGGACCATTGGCATTAGGTGTCAAACACATTTTTTCGTTTTTTCATATTCTGCCAATGGGGGACCATTGGCATTAGGTGCCAAACACATTTTTTCGATTTTTCATATTCTGCCAATAGGGGACCATTGGCAATAGGTGCCAAACACATTTTTTCGTTTTTTCATATTCTGCCAATGGGGGACCATTGGCATTAGGTGAAAAACACATTTTTTCGTTTTTTCATATTCAGCCAATGGGGGACCATTGGCATTAGGTGCCAAACACATTTTTTCGTTTTTTCATATTCTGCCAATGGGGGACCATTGGCATTAGGTGCCAAACGCATTTTTTCGTTTTTTCATATTCAGCCAAGGGGGGACCATTGGCAGAATATGCTAAACACATTTTTTCGATTTTTCATATTCTGCCAATGGGGGACCATTGGCATTAGGTGCCAAACACATTTTTCGTTTTTTCATATTCTGCCAATGGGGGACCATTGGCATTAGGTGCCAAACACATTTTTTCGTTTTTTCATATTCTGCCAATGGGGGACCATTGGCATTAGGTGCCAAACGCATTTTTTCGTTTTTTCATATTCAGCCAAGGGGGGACCATTGGCACAATATGCTAAACACATTTTTTCGATTTTTCATATTCTGCCAATGGGCGACCATTGGCATTAGGTGCCAAATACATTTTTTCGTTTTTTCATATTCTGCCAATGGGGGACCATTGGCATTAGGTGCCAAACACATTGTTTCGTTTTTTCATATTCTGCCAATGGGGGACCATTGGCATTAGGTGCCAAACACATTTTTTCGTTTTTTCATATTCTGCCAATGGGGGACCATTGGCATTAGGTGCCAAACACATTTTTTCGTTTTTTCATATTCTGCCAATGGTGGACCATTGGCATTAGGTGCCAAACACATTTTTTCGTTTTTTCATATTCTGCCAATGGGGGACCATTGGCATTAGGTGCCAAACACATTTTTTCGTTTTTTCATATTCAGCCAATGGGGGACCATTGGCAGAATATGCTTAACACATTTTTTCGATTTTTCATATTCTGCCAATAGGGGACCATTGGCATTAGGTGCCAAATACATTTTTTCGTTTTTTCAAATTCTGCCAATGGGGGACCATTGTCATTAGGTGCCAAACACATTTTTTCGTTTTTTCATATTCTGCCAATGGAGGACCATTGGCATTAGGTGCCAAACACATTTTTTCGTTTTTTCATATTCTGCCAATGGGGGACCATTGTCATTAGGTGCCAAACACATATTTTTCGTTTTTTCATATTCTGCCAATGGGGAACCATTGGCATTAGGTGCCAAACACATTTTTTCGTTTTTTCATATTCTGCCAATGGGGGACCATTGGCATTAGGTGCCAAACACATTTTTTCGTTTTTTCATATTCTGGCAATGGGGGACCATTGGCATTAGGTGCCAAACACATTTTTTCGTTTTTTCATATACTGCCAATGGGGGACCATTGGCAATAGGTGCCAAACACATTTTTTCGTTTTTTCATATTCTGCCAATTGGGGACCACTGGCATTAGGTGTCAAAAACATTTTTTCGATTTTTCATATTTTGCCAATAGGGGACCATTGGCATTAGGTGTCAAACACATTTTTTCGTTTTTTCATATTCAGCCAAGGGGGGACCATTGGCAGAATATACTAAACACATTTTTTCGATTTTTCATATTCTGCCAATGGGGGACCATTGGCATTAGGTGCCAAATACATTTTTTCGTTTTTTCATATTCTGGCAATGGGGGACCATTGGCATTAGGTGCCAAACACATTTTTTCGTTTTTTCATATACTGCCAATGGGGGACCATTGGCATTAGGTGCCAAACACATTTTTTCGTTTTTTCATATTCTGCCAATGGGGGACCATTGGCATTAGGTGAAAAACACATTTTTTCGTTTTTTCATATTCAGCCAAGGGGGGACCATTGGCAGAATATACTAAACACATTTTTTCGATTTTTCATATTCTGCCAATGGGGGACCATTGGCATTAGGTGCCAAATACATTTTTTCGTTTTTTCATATTCTGGCAATGGGGGACCATTGGCATTAGGTGCCAAACACATTTTTTCGTTTTTTCATATACTGCCAATGGGGGATCATTGGCATTAGGTGCCAAACACATCTTTTCGTTTTTTCATATTCTGCCAATGGGGGACCATTGGCATTAGGTGCCAAATACATTTTTTCGTTTTTTCATATTCTGCCAATGGGGGACCATTGGCATTAGCTGCCAAACACATTTATTCGTTTTTTCATATTCTGCTAATGGGGGATCATTGGCATTAGGTGCCAAACACATCTTTTCGTTTTTTCATATTCTGCCAATGGGGGACCATTGGCATTAGGTGCCAAACACATTTTTTCGTTTTTTCATATTCTGCCAATGGGGGACCATTGGCATTAGGTGCCAAATACATTTTTTCGTTTTTTCATATTCTGCCAATGGGGGACCATTGGCATTAGGTGCCAAACACATTTTTTCGTTTTTTCATATTCTGCCAATGGGGGACCATTGGCATTAGGTGCCAAATAAAAATTTTTCGTTTTTTCATATTCTGCCAATGGGGGACCATTGGCATTAGGTGCCAAATAAAAATTTTTCGTTTTTTCATATTCTGCCAATGGGGGACCATTGGCATTAGGTGCCAAACACATTTTTTCGTTTTTTCATATTCTGCCAATGGGGGACCATTGGCATTAGGTGCCAAACACATTTTTTCGATTTTTCATATTCTGCCAATAGGGGACCATTGGCATTAGGTGCCAAACACATTTTTTCGTTTTTTCATATTCAGCCAAGGGGGGACCACTGGCAGAATATGCTAAACACATTTTTTCGTTTTTTCATATTCTTCCAATGGGGGACCATTGGCATTAGGTGCCAAACACATTTTTTCGTTTTTTCATATTCTGCCAATGGGGGACCATTGGCAGAATATACTAAAAACATTTTTTCGATTTTTCATATTCTGCCAATGGGGGACCATTGGCATTAGGTGCCAAACACATTTTTTCGTTTTTTCATATTCTGCCAATGGGGGACCATTGGCATTAGGTGCCAAACACATTTTTTCGTTTTTTCATATTCTGCCAATGGGGGACCATTGGCATTAGGTGCCAAACACATTTTTTCGATTTTTCATATTCTGCCAATAGGGGACCATTGGCATTAGGTGTCAAACACATTTTTTCGTTTTTTCATATTCTGCCAATGGGGGACCATTGGCATTAGGTGCCAAACACATTTTTTCGTTTTTTCATATTCTGGCAATGGGGGACCATTGGCATTAGGTGCCAAACACATTTTTTCGTTTTTTCATATACTGCCAATGGGGGACCATTGGCAATAGGTGCCAAACACATTTTTTCGTTTTTTCATATTCTGCCAATTGGGGACCACTGGCATTAGGTGTCAAAAACATTTTTTCGATTTTTCATATTCTGCCAATAGGGGACCATTGGCATTAGGTGTCAAACACATTTTTTCGTTTTTTCATATTCTGCCAATGGGGGACCATTGGCATTAGGTGAAAAACACATTTTTTCGTTTTTTCATATTCAGCCAAGGGGGGACCATTGGCAGAATATACTAAACACATTTTTTCGATTTTTCATATTCTGCCAATGGGGGACCATTGGCATTAGGTGCCAAATACATTTTTTCGTTTTTTCATATTCTGGCAATGGGGGACCATTGGCATTAGGTGCCAAACACATTTTTTCGTTTTTTCATATACTGCCAATGGGGGACCATTGGCATTAGGTGCCAAACACATTTTTTCGTTTTTTCATATTCTGCCAATGGGGGACCATTGGCATTAGTTGCCAAACGCATTTTTTCGTTTTTTCATATTCAGCCAAGGGGGGACCATTGGCAGAATATGCTAAACACATTTTTTCGACTTTTCATATTCTGCCAATGGTGGACCATTGGCATTAGGTGCCAAACACATTTTTTCGTTTTTTCATATTCAGCCAAGGGGGGACCATTGGCAGAATATGCTAAACACATTTTTTTGATTTTTCATATTCTGCCAATGGGGGATCATTGGCATTAGGTGCCAAACACATTTTCTCGTTTTTTCATATTCTGCCAATGGGGGACCATTGGCATTAGGTGCCAAATACATTTTTTTCGTTTTTTCACATTCTGCCAATGGGGGACCATTGGCATTAGGTGCCAAACACATTTTTTCGTTTTTTCATATTCTGCCAATGGGGGATCATTGGCATTAGGTGCCAAATACATTTTTTCGTTTTTTCATATTCTGCCAATGGGGGATCATTGGCATTAGGTGCCAAACACATCTTTTCGTTTTTTCATATTCTGCCAATGGGGGACCATTGGCATTAGGTGCCAAATACATTTTTTCGTTTTTTCATATTCTGCCAATGGGGGACCATTGGCATTAGCTGCCAAACACATTTATTCGTTTTTTCATATTCTGCCAATGGGGGATCATTGGCATTAGGTGCCAAACACATCTTTTCGTTTTTTCATATTCTGCCAATGGGGGACCATTGGCATTAGGTGCCAAACACATTTTTTCGTTTTTTCATATTCTGCCAATGGGGGACCATTGGCATTAGGTGCCAAATACATTTTTTCGTTTTTTCATATTCTGCCAATGGGGGACCATTGGCATTAGGTGCCAAACACATTTTTTCGTTTTTTCATATTCTGCCAATGGGGGACCATTGGCATTAGGTGCCAAATAAAAATTTTTCGTTTTTTCATATTCTGCCAATGGGGGACCATTGGCATTAGGTGCCAAATAAAAATTTTTCGTTTTTTCATATTCTGCCAATGGGGGACCATTGGCATTAGGTGCCAAACACATTTTTTCGTTTTTTCATATTCTGCCAATGGGGGACCATTGGCATTAGGTGCCAAACACATTTTTTCGATTTTTCATATTCTGCCAATAGGGGACCATTGGCATTAGGTGCCAAACACATTTTTTCGTTTTTTCATATTCAGCCAAGGGGGGACCACTGGCAGAATATGCTAAACACATTTTTTCGTTTTTTCATATTCTGCCAATGGGGGACCATTGGCATTAGGTGCCAAACACATTTTTTCGTTTTTTCATATTCTGCCAATGGGGGACCATTGGCAGAATATACTAAAAACATTTTTTCGATTTTTCATATTCTGCCAATGGGGGACCATTGGCATTAGGTGCCAAACACATTTTTTCGATTTTTCATATTCTGCCAATGGGGGACCATTGGCATTAGGTGCCAAACACATTTTTTCGTTTTTTCATATTCTGCCAATGGGGGACCATTGGCATTAGGTGCCAAACACATTTTTTCGATTTTTCATATTCTGCCAATAGGGGACCATTGGCATTAGGTGCCAAACACATTTTTTCGTTTTTTCATATTCTGCCAATGGGGGACCATTGGCATTAGGTGCCAAACACATTTTTTCGTTTTTTCATATTCAGCCAATGGGGGACCATTGGCAGAATATGCTAAACACATTTTTTCGATTTTTCATATTCTGCCAATGGGGGACCATTGGCATTAGGTGCCAAACGCATTTTTTCGTTTTTTCATATTCAGCCAAGGGGGGACCATTGGCATTAGGTGCCAAACACATTTTTTCGATTTTTCATATTCTGCCAATAGGGGACCATTGGCATTAGGTGTCAAACACATTTTTTCGTTTTTTCATATTCTGCCAATGGGGGACCATTGGCATTAGGTGCCAAACACATTTTTTCGATTTTTCATATTCTGCCAATAGGGGACCATTGGCATTAGGTGTCAAACACATTTTTTCGTTTTTTCATATTCTGCCAATGGGGGACCATTGGCATTAGGTGCCAAACACATTTTTTCGTTTTTTCATATTCAGCCAATGGGGGACCATTGGCAGAATATGCTAAACACATTTTTTCGATTTTTCATATTCTGCCAATGGGGGACCATTGGCATTAGGTGCCAAACACATTTTTTCGTTTTTTCATATTCTGCCAATGGGGGACCATTGGCATTAGGTGCCAAACGCATTTTTTCGTTTTTTCATATTCAGCCAAGGGGGGACCATTGGCAGAATATGCTAAACACATTTTTTCGATTTTTCATATTCTGCCAATGGGGGACCATTGGCATTAGGTGCCAAACACATTTTTTCGTTTTTTCATATTCTGCCAATGGGGGACCATTGGCATTAGGTGCCAAACGCATTTTTTCGTTTTTTCATATTCAGCCAAGGGGGGACCATTGGCAGAATATGCTAAACACATTTTTTCGATTTTTCATATTCTGCCAATGGGGGACCATTGGCATTAGGTGCCAAATATTTTTTTCGTTTTTTCATATTCTGCCAATGGGGGACCATTGGCATTAGGTGCCAAACACATTTTTTCGTTTTTTCATATTCTGCCAATGGGGGACCATTGGCATTAGGTGCCAAATACATTTTTTCGTTTTTTCATATTCTGCCAATGGGGACCATTGGCATTAGGTGCCAAACACATTTTTTCGTTTTTTCATATTCTGCCAATGGGGGACCATTGGCATTAGGTGCCAAACGCATTTTTTCGTTTTTTCATATTCAGCCAAGGGGGGACCATTGGCAGAATATGCTAAACACATTTTTTCGATTTTTCATATTCTGCCAATGGGGGACCATTGGCATTAGGTGCCAAACTCATTTTTTCGTTTTTTCATATTCAGCCAAGGGGGGACCATTGGCAGAATATGCTAAACACTTTTTTTCGATTTTTCATATTCTGCAATGGGGGACCATTGGCATTAGGTGCCAACCACATTGTTTCGTTTTTTCATATTCTGCCAATGGGGCCCATTGGCATTAGGTGCCAAATACATTTTTTCGTTTTTTCATATTCTGCCAATGGGGGACCATTGGCATTAGGTGCCAAATAAATTTTTTTCGTTTTTTCATATTCTGCCAATGGGGGACCATTGGCATTAGGTGCCAAACACATTTTTTCGTTTTTTCATATTCTGCCAATGGGGGACCATTGGCATTAGGTGCCAAACACATTTTTTCGATTTTTCATATTCTGCCAATAGGGGACCATTGGCATTAGGAGTCAAACACATTTTTTCGTTTTTTCATATTCTGCCAATGGGGGACCATTGGCATTAGGTGCCAAACACATTTTTTCGTTTTTTCATATTCTGCCAATGGGGGACCATTGGCATTAGGTGCCAAACGCATTTTTTCGTTTTTTCATATTCAGCCGAGGGGGGACCATTGGCAGAATATGCTAAACACATTTTTTAGATTTTTCATATTGTGCCAATGGGGGACCATTGGCATTAGGCGCCAAATACATTTTTTCGTTTTTTATATTCTCCCGATGGGGGACCATTGGCATTAGATGCCAAATACATTTTTTCGTTTTTTCATATTCTGCCAATGGGGGACCATTGGCATTAGGTGCCAAATACATTTTTTCGTTTTTTCATATTCTGCCAATGGGGGACCATTGGCATTAGGTGCCAAACACATTTTTTCGTTTTTTCATATTCAGCCAAGGGGGGAGCATTGGCAGAATATGCTAAACACATTTTTTCGATTTTTCATATTCTGCCAATGGGGGACCATTGGCATTGGGTGCCAAACACATTTTTTCGTTTTTTCATATTCTGCCAATTGAGGACCATTGGCATTAGGTGCCAAACACATTTTTTCGTTTTTTCATATTCAGCCAATGGGGGACCATTGGCATTAGGTGCCAAACACATTTTTTCGTTTTTTCATATTCAGCCAAGGGGGGACCATTGGCATTAGGTGTCAAACACATTTTTTCGTTTTTTCATATTCTGCCAATGGGGGACCATTGGCATTAGGTGCCAAACACATTTTTTCGTTTTTTCATATTCAGCCAATGGGGGACCATTGGCAGAATATGCTAAACACATTTTTTAGATTTTTCATATTCTGCCAATGGGGGACCATTGGCATTAGGTGCCAAACACATTTTTTCGTTTTTTCATATTCTGCCAATGGGGGACCATTGGCATTAGGTGCCAAACGCATTTTTTCGTTTTTTCATATTCAGCCAAGGGGGGACCATTGGCAGAATACGCTAAACACATTTTTTCGATTTTTCATATTCTGCCAATGGGGGACCATTGGCATTGGGTGCCAAACACATTTTTTCGTTTTTTCATATTCTGCCAATTGAGGACCATTGGCATTAGGTGCCAAACACATTTTTTCGTTTTTTCATATTCAGCCAATGGGGGACCATTGGCATTAGGTGCCAAACACATTTTTTCGTTTTTTCATATTCAGCCAAGGGGGGACCATTGGCATTAGGTGCCAAACACATTTTTTCGTTTTTTCATATTCTGCCAATGGGGGACCATTGGCATTAGGTGCCAAACACATTTTTTCGTTTTTTCATATTCTGCCAATGGGGGACCATTGGCATTAGGTGCCAAACGCATTTTTTCGTTTTTTCATATTCTGCCAATGGGGGACCATTGGCATTAGGTGCCAAACACATTTTTTCGTTTTTTCATATTCAGCCAATGGGGGACCATTGGCAGAATATGCTAAACACATTTTTTCGATTTTTCATATTCTGCCAATGGGGGACCATTGGCATTAGGTGCCAAACGCATTTTTTCGTTTTTTCATATTCAGCCAATTGGGGACCATTGGCATTAGGTGCCAAACACATTTTTTCGATTTTTCATATTCTGCCAATAGGGGACCATTGGCATTAGGTGTCAAACACATTTTTTCGTTTTTTCATATTCTGCCAATGGGGGACCATTGGCATTAGGTGCCAAACACATTTTTTCGTTTTTTCATATTCTGCCAATGGGGGACCATTGGCATTAGGTGCCAAACACATTTTTTCGATTTTTCATATTCTGCCAATAGGGGACCATTGGCATTAGGTGCCAAACACATTTTTTCGTTTTTTCATATTCTGCCAATGGGGGACCATTGGCATTAGGTGCCAAACACATTTTTTCGTTTTTTCATATTCAGCCAATGGGGGACCATTGGCAGAATATGCTAAACACATTTTTTCGATTTTTCATATTCTGCCAATGGGGGACCATTGGCATTAGGTGCCAAACGCATTTTTTCGTTTTTTCATATTCAGCCAAGGGGGGACCATTGGCATTAGGTGCCAAACACATTTTTTCGATTTTTCATATTCTGCCAATAGGGGACCATTGGCATTAGGTGTCAAACACATTTTTTCGTTTTTTCATATTCTGCCAATGGGGGACCATTGGCATTAGGTGCCAAACACATTTTTTCGATTTTTCATATTCTGCCAATAGGGGACCATTGGCATTAGGTGTCAAACACATTTTTTCGTTTTTTCATATTCTGCCAATGGGGGACCATTGGCATTAGGTGCCAAACACATTTTTTCGTTTTTTCATATTCAGCCAATGGGGGACCATTGGCAGAATATGCTAAACACATTTTTTCGATTTTTCATATTCTGCCAATGGGGGACCATTGGCATTAGGTGCCAAACGCATTTTTTCGTTTTTTCATATTCAGCCAAGGGGGGACCATTGGCATTAGGTGCCAAACACATTTTTTCGATTTTTCATATTCTGCCAATAGGGGACCATTGGCATTAGGTGTCAAACACATTTTTTCGTTTTTTCATATTCTGCCAATGGGGGACCATTGGCATTAGGTGCCAAACACATTTTTTCGATTTTTCATATTCTGCCAATAGGGGACCATTGGCATTAGGTGTCAAACACATTTTTTCGTTTTTTCATATTCTGCCAATGGGGGACCATTGGCATTAGGTGCCAAACACATTTTTTCGTTTTTTCATATTCAGCCAATGGGGGACCATTGGCAGAATATGCTAAACACATTTTTTCGATTTTTCATATTCTGCCAATGGGGGACCATTGGCATTAGGTGCCAAACACATTTTTTCGTTTTTTCATATTCTGCCAATGGGGGACCATTGGCATTAGGTGCCAAACGCATTTTTTCGTTTTTTCATATTCAGCCAAGGGGGGACCATTGGCAGAATATGCTAAACACATTTTTTCGATTTTTCATATTCTGCCAATGGGGGACCATTGGCATTAGGTGCCAAACACATTTTTTCGTTTTTTCATATTCTGCCAATGGGGGACCATTGGCATTAGGTGCCAAACGCATTTTTTCGTTTTTTCATATTCAGCCAAGGGGGGACCATTGGCAGAATATGCTAAACACATTTTTTCGATTTTTCATATTCTGCCAATGGGGGACCATTGGCATTAGGTGCCAAATATTTTTTTCGTTTTTTCATATTCTGCCAATGGGGGACCATTGGCATTAGGTGCCAAACACATTTTTTCGTTTTTTCATATTCTGCCAATGGGGGACCATTGGCATTAGGTGCCAAATACATTTTTTCGTTTTTTCATATTCTGCCAATGGGGACCATTGGCATTAGGTGCCAAACACATTTTTTCGTTTTTTCATATTCTGCCAATGGGGGACCATTGGCATTAGGTGCCAAACGCATTTTTTCGTTTTTTCATATTCAGCCAAGGGGGGACCATTGGCAGAATATGCTAAACACATTTTTTCGATTTTTCATATTCTGCCAATGGGGGACCATTGGCATTAGGTGCCAAACTCATTTTTTCGTTTTTTCATATTCAGCCAAGGGGGGACCATTGGCAGAATATGCTAAACACTTTTTTTCGATTTTTCATATTCTGCAATGGGGGACCATTGGCATTAGGTGCCAACCACATTGTTTCGTTTTTTCATATTCTGCCAATGGGGCCCATTGGCATTAGGTGCCAAATACATTTTTTCGTTTTTTCATATTCTGCCAATGGGGGACCATTGGCATTAGGTGCCAAATAAATTTTTTTCGTTTTTTCATATTCTGCCAATGGGGGACCATTGGCATTAGGTGCCAAACACATTTTTTCGTTTTTTCATATTCTGCCAATGGGGGACCATTGGCATTAGGTGCCAAACACATTTTTTCGATTTTTCATATTCTGCCAATAGGGGACCATTGGCATTAGGAGTCAAACACATTTTTTCGTTTTTTCATATTCTGCCAATGGGGGACCATTGGCATTAGGTGCCAAACACATTTTTTCGTTTTTTCATATTCTGCCAATGGGGGACCATTGGCATTAGGTGCCAAACGCATTTTTTCGTTTTTTCATATTCAGCCGAGGGGGGACCATTGGCAGAATATGCTAAACACATTTTTTAGATTTTTCATATTGTGCCAATGGGGGACCATTGGCATTAGGCGCCAAATACATTTTTTCGTTTTTTATATTCTCCCGATGGGGGACCATTGGCATTAGATGCCAAATACATTTTTTCGTTTTTTCATATTCTGCCAATGGGGGACCATTGGCATTAGGTGCCAAATACATTTTTTCGTTTTTTCATATTCTGCCAATGGGGGACCATTGGCATTAGGTGCCAAACACATTTTTTCGTTTTTTCATATTCAGCCAAGGGGGGAGCATTGGCAGAATATGCTAAACACATTTTTTCGATTTTTCATATTCTGCCAATGGGGGACCATTGGCATTGGGTGCCAAACACATTTTTTCGTTTTTTCATATTCTGCCAATTGAGGACCATTGGCATTAGGTGCCAAACACATTTTTTCGTTTTTTCATATTCAGCCAATGGGGGACCATTGGCATTAGGTGCCAAACACATTTTTTCGTTTTTTCATATTCAGCCAAGGGGGGACCATTGGCATTAGGTGTCAAACACATTTTTTCGTTTTTTCATATTCTGCCAATGGGGGACCATTGGCATTAGGTGCCAAACACATTTTTTCGTTTTTTCATATTCAGCCAATGGGGGACCATTGGCAGAATATGCTAAACACATTTTTTAGATTTTTCATATTCTGCCAATGGGGGACCATTGGCATTAGGTGCCAAACACATTTTTTCGTTTTTTCATATTCTGCCAATGGGGGACCATTGGCATTAGGTGCCAAACGCATTTTTTCGTTTTTTCATATTCAGCCAAGGGGGGACCATTGGCAGAATACGCTAAACACATTTTTTCGATTTTTCATATTCTGCCAATGGGGGACCATTGGCATTAGGTGCCAAACGCATTTTTTCGTTTTTTCATATTCTGCCCATGGGGGACCATTGGCATTAGGTGCCAAACACATTTTTTCGTTTTTTCATATTCTGCCAATGGGGGACCATTGGCAGAATATGCTAAACACATTTTTTCGATTTTTCATATTCTGCCAATGGGGGACCATTGGCATTAGGTGCCAAATATTTTTTTCGTTTTTTCATATTCTGCCAATGGGGGACCATTGGCATTAGGTGCCAAACACATTTTTTCGTTTTTTCATATTCTGCCAATGGGGGACCATTGGCATTAGGTGCCAAATACATTTTTTCGTTTTTTCATATTCTGCCAATGGGGACCATTGGCATTAGGTGCCAAACACATTTTTTCGTTTTTTCATATTCTGCCAATGGGGGACCATTGGCATTAGGTGCCAAACGCATTTTTTCGTTTTTTCATATTCAGCCAAGGGGGGACCATTGGCAGAATATGCTAAACACATTTTTTCGATTTTTCATATTCAGCCAATGGGGGACCATTGGCATTAGGTGCCAAACTCATTTTTTCGTTTTTTCATATTCAGCCAAGGGGGGACCATTGGCAGAATATGCTAAACACATTTTTTCGATTTTTCATATTCTGCCAATGGGGGACCATTGGCATTAGGTGCCAACCACATTGTTTCGTTTTTTCATATTCTGCCAATGGGGCCCATTGGCATTAGGTGCCAAACACATTTTTTCGTTTTTTCATATTCTGCCAATGGGGGACCATTGGCATTAGGTGCCAAATAAATTTTTTTCGTTTTTTCATATTCTGCCAATGGGGGACCATTGGCATTAGGTGCCAAACACATTTTTTCGTTTTTTCATATTCTGCCAATGGGGGACCATTGGCATTAGGTGCCAAACACATTTTTTCGATTTTTCATATTCTGCCAATAGGGGACCATTGGCATTAGGAGTCAAACACATTTTTTCGTTTTTTCATATTCTGCCAATGGGGGACCATTGGCATTAGGTGCCAAAGGCATTTTTTCGTTTTTTCATATTCTGCCAATGGGGGACCATTGGCATTAGGTGCCAAACACATTTTTTCGTTTTTTCATATTCTGCCAATGGGGGACCATTGGCATTAGGTGCCAAACGCATTTTTTCGTTTTTTCATATTCAGCCGAGGGGGGACCATTGGCAGAATATGCTAAACACATTTTTTAGATTTTTCATATTGTGCCAATGGGGGACCATTGGCATTAGGCGCCAAATACATTTTTTCGTTTTTTATATTCTCCCGATGGGGGACCATTGGCATTAGATGCCAAATACATTTTTTCGTTTTTTCATATTCTGCCAATGGGGGACCATTGGCATTAGGTGCCAAATACATTTTTTCGTTTTTTCATATTCTGCCAATGGGGGACCATTGGCATTAGGTGCCAAACACATTTTTTCGTTTTTTCATATTCAGCCAAGGGGGGAGCATTGGCAGAATATGCTAAACACATTTTTTCGATTTTTCATATTCTGCCAATGGGGGACCATTGGCATTGGGTGCCAAACACATTTTTTCGTTTTTTCATATTCTGCCAATTGAGGACCATTGGCATTAGGTGCCAAACACATTTTTTCGTTTTTTCATATTCAGCCAATGGGGGACCATTGGCATTAGGTGCCAAACACATTTTTTCGTTTTTTCATATTCAGCCAAGGGGGGACCATTGGCAGAATATGCTAAACACATTTTTTCGATTTTTCATATTCTGCCAATGGGGGACCATTGGCATTAGGTGCCAAACACATTTTTTCGTTTTTTCATATTCAGCCAAGGGGGGACCATTGGCAGAATATGCTAAACACATTTTTTCGATTTTTCATATTCTGCCAATGGGGGACCATTGGCAGAATATGCTAAACACATTTTTTCGATTTTTCATATTCTGCCAACGGGGCACCATTGGCATTAGGTGCCAAATACATTTTTTCGTTTTTTCATATTCTGCCAATGGGGGACCATTGGCATTAGGTGCCAAACACATTTTTTCGTTTTTTCATATTCAGCCAAGGGGGGAGCATTGGCAGAATATGCTAAACACATTTTTTCGATTTTTCATATTCTGCCAATGGGGGACCATTGGCATTGGGTGCCAAACACATTTTTTCGTTTTTTCATATTCTGCCAATTGAGGACCATTGGCATTAGGTGCCAAACACATTTTTTCGTTTTTTCATATTCAGCCAATGGGGGACCATTGGCATTAGGTGCCAAACACATTTTTTCGTTTTTTCATATTCAGCCAAGGGGGGACCATTGGCAGAATATGCTAAACACATTTTTTCGATTTTTCATATTCTGCCAATGGGGGACCATTGGCATTAGGTGCCAAACACATTTTTTCGTTTTTTCATATTCAGCCAAGGGGGGACCATTGGCAGAATATGCTAAACACATTTTTTCGATTTTTCATATTCTGCCAATGGGGGACCATTGGCATTAGGTGCCAAACACATTTTTTCGTTTTTTCATATTCTGCCAATGGGGGACCATTGGCATTAGGTGCCAAACACATTTTTTCGTTTTTTCATATTCTGCCAATGGGGGACCATTGGCATTAGGTGCCAAACACATTTTTTCGTTTTTTCATATTCAGCCAAGGGGGGAGCATTGGCAGAATATGATAAACACATTTTTTCGATTTTTCATATTCTGCCAATGGGGGACCATTGGCATTGGGTGCCAAACACATTTTTTCGTTTTTTCATATTCTGCCAATTGAGGACCATTGGCATTAGGTGCCAAACACATTTTTTCGTTTTTTCATATTCAGCCAATGGGGGACCATTGGCATTAGGTGCCAAACACATTTTTTCGTTTTTTCATATTCAGCCAAGGGGGGACCATTGGCAGAATATGCTAAACACATTTTTTCGATTTTTCATATTCTGCCAATGGGGGACCATTGGCATTAGGTGCCAAACACATTTTTTCGTTTTTTCATATTCAGCCAAGGGGGGAGCATTGGCAGAATATGCTAAACACATTTTTTCGATTTTTCATATTCTGCCAATGGGGGACCATTGGCATTGGGTGCCAAACACATTTTTTCGTTTTTTCATATTCTGCCAATTGAGGACCATTGGCATTAGGTGCCAAACACATTTTTTCGTTTTTTCATATTCAGCCAATGGGGGACCATTGGCATTAGGTGCCAAACACATTTTTTCGTTTTTTCATATTCAGCCAAGGGGGGACCATTGGCAGAATATGCTAAACACATTTTTTCGATTTTTCATATTCTGCCAATGGGGGACCATTGGCATTAGGTGCCAAACACATTTTTTCGTTTTTTCATATTCAGCCAAGGGGGGACCATTGGCAGAATATGCTAAACACATTTTTTCGATTTTTCATATTCTGCCAATGGGGGACATGGCAGAATATGCTAAACACATTTTTTCGTTTTTTCATATTCAGCCGAGGGGGGACCATTGGCAGAATATGCTAAACACATTTTTTAGATTTTTCATATTGTGCCAATGGGGGACCATTGGCATTAGGCGCCAAATACATTTTTTCGTTTTTTATATTCTCCCGATGGGGGACCATTGGCATTAGATGCCAAATACATTTTTTCGTTTTTTCATATTCTGCCAATGGGGGACCATTGGCATTAGGTGCCAAATACATTTTTTCGTTTTTTCATATTCTGCCAATGGGGGACCATTGGCATTAGGTGCCAAACACATTTTTTCGTTTTTTCATATTCAGCCAAGGGGGGAGCATTGGCAGAATATGCTAAACACATTTTTTCGATTTTTCATATTCTGCCAATGGGGGACCATTGGCATTGGGTGCCAAACACATTTTTTCGTTTTTTCATATTCTGCCAATTGAGGACCATTGGCATTAGGTGCCAAACACATTTTTTCGTTTTTTCATATTCAGCCAATGGGGGACCATTGGCATTAGGTGCCAAACACATTTTTTCGTTTTTTCATATTCAGCCAAGGGGGGACCATTGGCAGAATATGCTAAACACATTTTTTCGATTTTTCATATTCTGCCAATGGGGGACCATTGGCATTAGGTGCCAAACACATTTTTTCGTTTTTTCATATTCAGCCAAGGGGGGACCATTGGCAGAATATGCTAAACACATTTTTTCGATTTTTCATATTCTGCCAATGGGGGACCATTGGCAGAATATGCTAAACACATTTTTTCGATTTTTCATATTCTGCCAACGGGGCACCATTGGCATTAGGTGCCAAACACATTTTTTCGTTTTTTCATATTCAGCCAAGGGGGGACCATTGGCATTAGGTGCCAAACACATTTTTTCGTTTTTTCATATTCTGCCAATGGGGGACCATTGGCATTAGGTGCCAAACACATTTATTCGTTTTTTCATATTCTGCCAATGGGGGACAATTGGCATTAGGTGCCAAACACATATTTTTCGGTTTTTCATATTCTGCCAATGGGGGACCATTGGCATTAGGTGCCAAACACATTTTTTCGTTTTTTCATATTCAGCCAAGGGGGGGCCATTGGCAGAATATGCTAAAAACAATTTTTCGACTTTTTCATATTCTGCCATTGGCATTAGGTGCCAAACACATTTTTTCGTTTTTTCATATTCTGCCAATGGGGGACCAATGGCACTAGGTGCCAAACACATTTTTTCGTTTTTTCATATTCTGCCAATGGGGCACCATTGGCATTAGGTGCCAAACACATTTTTTCGTTTATTCATATTCTGCCAATGGGGGACCATTGGCATAAGGTGCCAAACACATTTTTTCATATTCTGCCAATGGGGGACCATTGGCATTAGGTGCCAAACACATTTTTTCGTTTTTTCAAATTCTGCCAATGGGGCACCATTGGCATTAGGTGCCAAACACATTTTTTAGTTTTTTCATATTCTGCCAATGGGGGAACATTGGCATTAGGTGCCAAACACATTTTTTCGTTTTTTCATATTCTACCAATGGGGGACCATTGGCATTAGGTGCCAAACACATTTTTTCGTTTTTTCATATTCTGCCAATGGGGGACCATTGGCATTAGGTGCCAAATACATTTTTTCCTTTTTTCATATTCTGCCAATGGGGGACCATTGGCATAAGGTGCCAAATACATTTTTTCGTTTTTTCATATTCTGCCAATGGGGAACCATTGGCATTAGGTGCCAAACACATTTTCTCGATTTTTCATATTCTGCCAATGGGGGACCATTGGCATTAGGTGCCAAATACATTTTTTCGTTTTTTCATATTCTGCCAATGGGGGACCATTGGCATTAATTCCCAAATACATTTTTTCGTTTTTTCATATTCTGCCAATGGGGTACCATTGGCATTAGGTGCCAAACACATTTTTTCGTTTTTTTATATTCTGCCAATGGGGGACCATTGGCATTAGGTGCCAAACACATTTTTTCGTTTTTTCATATTCTGCCAATGGGGGACCATTGGCATTAGGTGCTAAACACATTTTTTCGTTTTTTCATATTCTGCCAATGGGGGACCATTGGCATTAGGTGCCAAACACATTTTTTCGTTTTTTCATATTCTGCCAATGGGGGACCATTGGCATTAGGTGCCAAACAAATTTTTTCGTTTTTTCATATTCTACCAATATGGGACCATTGGCATTAGGTGCCAAACACATTTTTTCGTTTTTTCATATTCTGCCAATGGGGGACCATTGGCATTAGGTGCAAAATACATTTTTTCGTTTTTTCATATTCTGCCAATGGGGGACCATTGGCATAAGGTGCCAAATACATTTTTTCGTTTTTTCATATTCCGCCAATGGGGGACCATTGGCATTAGGTGCCAAACACATTTTTTCGATTTTTCATATTCTGCCAATGGGGGACCATTGGCATTAGGTGCGAAACACATTTTTTCGTTTTTTCATATTCTGCCAATGGGGGACCAATGGCACTAGGTGCCAAACACATTTTTTCGTTTTTTCATATTCTGCCAATGGGGGACCATTGGCATTAGGTGCCAAACACATTTTTTAGTTTTTTCATATTCTACCAATGGGGGACCATTGGCATTAGGTGCCAAACACATTTTTTCGTTTTTTCATATTCTGCCAATGGGGGACCAATGGCACTAGGTGCCAAACACATTTTTTCGTTTTTTCATATTCTGCCAATGGGGGACCATTGGCATTAGGTGCCAAACACATTTTTTCGTTTTTTCATATTCTGCCAATGGGGGACCAATGGCATTAGGTGCCAAACACATTTTCTCGTTTTTTCATATTCTGCCAATGGGGGACCATTGGCATTAGGTGCCAAACACATTTTTTCGTTTTTTCATATTCTGCCAATGGGGGACCAATGGCACTAGGTGCCAAACACATTTTTTCGTTTTTTCATATTCTGCCAATGGGGGACCATTGGCATTAGGTGCCAAACACATTTTTTCGGTTTTTCATATTCTGCCAATGGGGGACCATTGGCATTAGGTGCCAAATACATTTTTTCGTTTTTTCATATTCTGCCAATGGGGGACCATTGGCATTAGGTGCCAAACACATTTTTTCGTAGCCAACTCGATGCGAGGGTAAAGGTAATCTGCTATACGGCCCTAATCCGGCCAATGCTTACATATGGTTGTCCCGTGTGGTTCAACGTGCGGGCAAGCTTGATGGAAAGGATTCGGGTGTTTGAGAGGGCTTGCCTTAGGCCTTGCCTTCGCCTATACAGAACACCAGAGTCTGAATACAGAAAATTCTATTCCAACGAGGTCCTATACAACAAGGCGGACCTAATCAGAGTGGACAATTTCATAGTGAAGCTTACTCGAGGGCACATTGCAAGAGCAATGAACTCGGTTAATAACCTGATCTCTGGGGCTTACTACCCCAATACTATGTATCACGAGAGAGTGCGCCTTAACGGCTTCGTCCCCCCAGAAGCTTTTCTGCATTTTGACAAATAAGGTCTGATCCAGGATAGATCGGCAGTCCCGCTAATCTTCCATGTGGCCCGGACAACTGTGGAAAGGCAACTCAACTACGGTCGAGACGTCGTTGAGAGCACTGAGGAGCGACTCCGGTTTAGTAGGTCGGTTTCGGAGCGCGACATTAGGGATGTTGGGCGGCAGCACCAGACTTTCTGGTGGCTGTCGGAAAGCGAGGAAACTCCCTCGTCGAACCCTATAGATCCGGGCTAGTCCAGAGATGGACAAAGCTGGCCATGGCCGGCTTACATAGTTTAAAGTTATTTTAAGGTAGATTTAAGAAAAAAAATAAAAATAATACAAAAAAATACAAAAAAAATACAAAAAAATACAAAAAAAAATAAAAAAAAAAATACAAAAAATACAAAAAAAAAATACAAAAAACACAAAAATACAAAAAAATATATACGTATTTAATTACGTAGCATGTTAAGTTAAGTTAGGTTAAGGCTTATTTTAAGGTAGTTTTAAGTTTCAATTTAATTTAGATTTAAGGAAACATACAAAAGTTCGGTTACTAAGTTTTTCTAAACAATTTTCTTAGTTTTACAATAGTTTAGTCCTTAGATTGTTTAAGTTAATTAAGTTAGGTTAGGTCGAAAGACATATATTAAGAATTAAGTTTAGCTTAGAGTGCCCGTGTAGGGCCAGTAAGTTAGAGTAACATAGTTAAGTTAATTAAGCTAGTTTTAAGCGTTTTTTTTCCTAGCAAGTAAGAGTTCTGAATTTAAAAAAAATAAAAATGCATTTAAAAAAAAAAAAAAAAAAAAACATTTTTTCGTTTTTGCATATTCTGCCAATGGGGGACCATTGGCATTAGGTGCCAAACACATTTTTTCGTTTTTTCATATTCTACCAATGGGGGACCATTGGCATTAGGTGCCAAACACAATTTTTGGTTTTTTCATATTCTACCAATGGGGGACCATTGGCATTGGGTGCCAAACACATTTTTTCGTTTTTTCATATTCTGCCAATGGGGGACCATTGGCATTAGGTGCCAAACACATTTTTTCGTTTTTTCATATTCAGCCAAGGGGGGAGCATTGGCAGAATATGCTAAACACATTTTTTCGATTTTTCATATTCTGCCAATGGGGGACCATTGGCATTAGGTGCCAAACGCATTTATTCGTTTTTTCATATTCAGCCAATGGGGGACCATTGGCAATAGGTGCCAAACACATTTTTTCGTTTTTTCATATTCAGCCAAGGGGGGACCATTGGCAGAATATGCTAAACACATTTTTTCGATTTTTCATATTCTGCCAATGGGGGACCATTGGCATTGGGTGCCAAACACATTTTTTCGTTTTTTCATATTCTGCCAATGGGGGACCATTGGCATTAGGTGCCAAACGCATTTATTCGTTTTTTCATATTCAGCCAATGGGGGACCATTGGCAATAGGTGCCAAACACATTTTTTCGTTTTTTCATATTCAGCCAAGGGGGGACCATTGGCAGAATATGCTAAACACATTTTTTCGATTTTTCATATTCTGCCAATGGGGGACCATTGGCATTGGGTGCCAAACACATTTTTTCGTTTTTTCATATTCTGCCAATGGGGGACCATTGGCATTAGATGCCAAACACATTTTTTCGTTTTTTCATATTCTGCCAATGGGGGACCATTGGCATTAGGTGCCAAACACATTTTTTCGTTTTTGATATTCAGCCAAGGGGGGACCATTGGCAGAATATGCTAAACACATTTTTTCGATTTTTCATATTCAGCCAATGGGGGACCATTGGCATTAGGTGCCAAATACATTTTTTCGTTTTTTCATATTCTGCCAATGGGGGACCATTGGCATTAATTGCCAAATACATTTTTTCGTTTTTTCATATTCTGCCAATGGGGGACCATTGGCACTAGGTGCCAAATACATTTTTTCGTTTTTTCATATTCTGCCAATGGGGGACCATTGGCACTAGGTGCCAAACGCATTTTTTCGTTTTTTCATATTCAGCCAATGGGGGACCATTGGCAATAGGTGCCAAACACATTTTTTCGTTTTTTCATATTCAGCCAAGGGGGGACCATTGGCAGAATATGCTAAACACATTTTTTCGATTTTTCATATTCTGCCAATGGGGGACCATTGGCATTGGGTGCCAAACACATTTTTTCGTTTTTTCATATTCTGCCAATGGGGGACCATTGGCATTAGGTGCCAAACGCATTTATTCGTTTTTTCATATTCAGCCAATGGGGGACCATTGGCAATAGGTGCCAAACACATTTTTTCGTTTTTTCATATTCAGCCAAGGGGGGACCATTGGCAGAATATGCTAAACACATTTTTTCGATTTTTCATATTCTGCCAATGGGGGACCATTGGCATTGGGTGCCAAACACATTTTTTCGTTTTTTCATATTCTGCCAATGGGGGACCATTGGCATTAGATGCCAAACACATTTTTTCGTTTTTGATATTCAGCCAAGGGGGGACCATTGGCAGAATATGCTAAACACATTTTTTCGATTTTTCATATTCTGCCAATGGGGGACCATTGGCATTAGGTGCCAAACACATTTTTTCGATTTTTCATATTCAGCCAAGGGGGGACCATTGGCATTAGGTGCCAAACACATTTTTTCGTTTTTTCATATTCTGCCAATGGGTCACCATTGGCATTAGGTGCCAAACACATTTATTCGTTTTTTCATATTCTGCCAATGGGGGACCATTGGCATTAGGTACCAAACACAATTTTTTGTTTTTTCATATTCAGCCATGGGGGGACCATTGGCATTAGGTGCCAAACACATTTAATCGTTTTTTCATATTCTGCCAATGGGGGACCATTGGCATTAGATGCCAAACACATTTTTTCGTTTTTTCATATTCTGCCAATGGGGGACCATTGGCATTAGGTGCCAAACACATTTTTTCGTTTTTGATATTCAGCCAAGGGGGGACCATTGGCAGAATATGCTAAACACATTTTTTCGATTTTTCATATTCAGCCAATGGGGGACCATTGGCATTAGGTGCCAAACACATTTTTTCGATTTTTCATATTCAGCCAAGGGGGGACCATTGGCATTAGGTGCCAAACACATTTTTTCGTTTTTTCATATTCTGCCAATGGGTCACCATTGGCATTAGGTGCCAAACACATTTATTCGTTTTTTCATATTCTGCCAATGGGGGACCATTGGCATTAGGTGCCAAACGCATTTATTCGTTTTTTCATATTCAGCCAATGGGGGACCATTGGCAATAGGTGCCAAACACATTTTTTCGTTTTTTCATATTCTGCCAATGGGGGACCATTGGCATTAGATGCCAAACACATTTTTTCGTTTTTTCATATTCTGCCAATGGGGGACCATTGGCATTAGGTGCCAAACACATTTTTTCGTTTTTGATATTCAGCCAAGGGGGGACCATTGGCAGAATATGCTAAACACATTTTTTCGATTTTTCATATTCAGCCAATGGGGGACCATTGGCATTAGGTGCCAAACACATTTTTTCGATTTTTCATATTCAGCCAAGGGGGGACCATTGGCATTAGGTGCCAAACACATTTTTTCGTTTTTTCATATTCTGCCAATGGGTCACCATTGGCATTAGGTGCCAAACACATTTATTCGTTTTTTCATATTCTGCCAATGGGGGACCATTGGCATTAGGTACCAAACACAATTTTTTGTTTTTTCATATTCAGCCATGGGGGGACCATTGGCATTAGGTGCCAAACACATTTAATCGTTTTTTCATATTCTGCCAATGGGGGACCATTGGCATTAGGTGCCAAACACATGTTTTCGTTTTTTCATATTCTGCCAATGGGGGACCATTGGCATTAGGTGCCAAACACATTTGTTCTTTTTTTCATATTCTGCCAATGGGGGACCATTGGCATTAGGTGCCAAACACATTTTTTCGTTTTTCATATTCAGCCAAGGGGGGAGCATTGGCAGAATATGCTAAACACATTTTTTCGATTTTTCATATTCTGCCAATTGGGGACCATTGGCATTGGGTGCCAAATACATTTTTTCGTTTTTTCATATTCTGCCAATGGGGGACCATTGGCATTAGGTGCCAAACACATTTTTTCGATTTTTCATATTCAGCCAAGGGGGGACCATTGGCATTAGGTGCCAAACACATTTTTTCGTTTTTGATATTCAGCCAAGGGGGGAGCATTGGCAGAATATGCTAAACACATTTTTTCGATTTTTCATATTCTGCCAATGGGGGACCATTGGCATTAGGTGCCAAACACATTTTTTCGTTTTTCATATTCAGCCAAGGGGGGAGCATTGGCAGAATATGCTAAACACATTTTTTTGATTTTTCATATTCTGCCAATGGGGGACCATTGGCATTGGGTGCCAAACACATTTTTTCGTGTTTTCATATTCAGCCAATGGGGGACCATTGGCATTAGGTGCCAAACACATTTTTTCGATTTTTCATATTCAGCCAAGGGGGGACCATTGGCATTAGGTGCCAAACACATTTTTTCGTTTTTTCATATTCTGCCAATGGGGGACCATTGGCATTAGGTGCCAAACACATTTTTTCGTTTTTGATATTCAGCCAAGGGGGGACCATTGGCAGAATATGCTAAACACATTTTTTCGATTTTTCATATTCAGCCAATGGGGGACCATTGGCATTAGGTGCCAAATACATTTTTTCGTTTTTTCATATTCTGCCAATGGGGGACCATTGGCATTAATTGCCAAATACATTTTTTCGTTTTTTCATATTCTGCCAATGGGGGACCATTGGCACTAGGTGCCAAACGCATTTATTCGTTTTTTCATATTCAGCCAATGGGGGACCATTGGCATTAGGTGCCAAACACATTTTTTCGTTTTTTCATATTCAGCCAAGGGGGGACCATTGGCAGAATATGCTAAACACATTTTTTCGATTTTTCATATTCTGCCAATGGGGGACCATTGGCATTGGGTGCCAAACACATTTTTTCGTTTTTTCATATTCTGCCAATGGGGGACCATTGGCATTAGATGCCAAACACATTTTTTCGTTTTTTCATATTCTGCCAATGGGGGACCATTGGCATTAGGTGCCAAACACATTTTTTCGTTTTTGATATTCAGCCAAGGGGGGACCATTGGCAGAATATGCTAAACACATTTTTTCGATTTTTCATATTCAGCCAATGGGGGACCATTGGCATTAGGTGCCAAACACATTTTTTCGATTTTTCATATTCAGCCAAGGGGGGACCATTGGCATTAGGTGCCAAACACATTTTTTCGTTTTTTCATATTCTGCCAATGGGTCACCATTGGCATTAGGTGCCAAACACATTTATTCGTTTTTTCATATTCTGCCAATGGGGGACCATTGGCATTACGTGCCAAACGCATTTATTCGTTTTTTCATATTCAGCCAATGGGGGACCATTGGCAATAGGTGCCAAACACATTTTTTCGTTTTTTCATATTCAGCCAAGGGGGGACCATTGGCAGAATATGCTAAACACATTTTTTCGATTTTTCATATTCTGCCAATTTGGGACCATTGGCATTGGGTGCCAAACACATTTTTTCGTTTTTTCATATTCTGCCAATGGGGGACCATTGGCATTAGATGCCAAACACATTTTTTCGTTTTTTCATATTCTGCCAATGGGGGACCATTGGCATTAGGTGCCAAACACATTTTTTCGTTTTTGATATTCAGCCAAGGGGGGACCATTGGCAGAATATGCTAAACACATTTTTTCGATTTTTCATATTCAGCCAATGGGGGACCATTGGCATTAGGTGCCAAACACATTTTTTCGATTTTTCATATTCAGCCAATGGGGGACCATTGGCATTAGGTGCCAAACACATTTTTTCGTTTTTTCATATTCTGCCAATGGGTCACCATTGGCATTAGGTGCCAAACACATTTATTCGTTTTTTCATATTCTGCCAATGGGGGACCATTGGCATTAGGTACCAAACACAATTTTTTGTTTTTTCATATTCAGCCATGGGGGGACCATTGGCATTAGGTGCCAAACACATTTAATCGTTTTTTCATATTCTGCCAATGGGGGACCATTGGCATTAGGTGCCAAACACATGTTTTCGTTTTTTCATATTCTGCCAATGGGGGACCATTGGCATTAGGTGCCAAACACATTTGTTCTTTTTTTCATATTCTGCCAATGGGGGACCATTGGCATTAGGTGCCAAACACATTTTTTCGTTTTTCATATTCAGCCAAGGGGGGAGCATTGGCAGAATATGCTAAACACATTTTTTCGATTTTTCATATTCTGCCAATTGGGGACCATTGGCATTGGGTGCCAAACACATTTTTTCGTTTTTTCATATTCTGCCAATGGGGGACCATTGGCATTAGGTGCCAAACACATTTTTTCGATTTTTCATATTCAGCCAAGGGGGGACCATTGGCATTAGGTGCCAAACACATTTTTTCGTTTTTCATATTCTGCCAATGGGTCACCATTGGCATTAGGTGCCAAACACATTTATTCGTTTTTTCATATTCTGATAATGGGGGACCATTGGCATTAGGTACCAAACACAATTTTTTGTTTTTTCATATTCTGCCAATGGGGGACCATTGGCAGAATATGCTGAACACATTTTTTCGATTTTTCATATTCTGCCAATGGGGGACCATTGGCATTAGGTGCCAAACGCATTTATTCGTTTTTTCATATTCAGCCAATGGGGGACCATTGGCAATAGGTGCCAAACACATTTTTTCGTTTTTTCATATTCAGCCAAGGGGGGACCATTGGCAGAATATGCTAAACACATTTTTTCGATTTTTCATATTCTGCCAATGGGGGACCATTGGCATTGGGTGCCAAACACATTTTTTCGTTTTTTCATATTCTGCCAATGGGGGACCATTGGCATTAGGTGCCAAACACATTTTTTCGTTTTTTCATATTCTGCCAATGGGGGACCATTGGCATTAGGTGCCAAACACATTTTTTCGTTTTTGATATTCAGCCAAGGGGGGAGCATTGGCAGAATATGCTAAACACATTTTTTCGATTTTTCATATTCTGCCAATGGGGGACCATTGGCATTAGGTGCCAAACACATTTTTTCGTTTTTCATATTCAGCCAAGGGGGGAGCATTGGCAGAATATGCTAAACACATTTTTTCGATTTTTCATATTCTGCCAATGGGGGACCATTGGCATTGGGTGCCAAACACATTTTTTCGTTTTTTCATATTCTGCCAATGGGGGACCATTGGCATTAGTTGCCAAACACATTTTTTCGTGTTTTCATATTCAGCCAATGGGGGACCATTGGCATTAGGTGCCAAACACATTTTTTCGATTTTTCATATTCAGCCAAGGGGGGACCATTGGCATTAGGTGCCAAACACATTTTTTCGTTTTTTCATATTCTGCCAATGGGTCACCATTGGCATTAGGTGCCAAACACATTTATTCGTTTTTTCATATTCTGCCAATGGAGGACCATTGGCATTAGGTACCAAACACAATTTTTTGTTTTTTCATATTCAGCCATGGGAGGACCATTGGCATTAGGTGCCAAACACATTTAATCGTTTTTTCATATTCTGCCAATGGGGGACCATTGGCATTAGGTGCCAAACACATTTATTCGTTTTTTCATATTCTGCCAATGGGGGACCATTGGCATTAGGTGCCAAACACATTTGTTCTTTTTTTCATATTCTGCCAATGGGGGACCATTGGCATTAGGTGCCAAACACATTTTTTCGTTTTTCATATTCAGCCAAGGGGGGAGCATTGGCAGAATATGCTAAACACATTTTTTCGATTTTTCATATTCTGCCAATTGGGGACCATTGGCATTGGGTGCCAAACACATTTTTTCGTTTTTTCATATTCTGCCAATGGGGGACCATTGGCATTAGGTGCCAAACACATTTTTTCGATTTTTCATATTCAGCCAAGGGGGGACCATTGGCATTAGGTGCCAAACACATTTTTTCGTTTTTCATATTCTGCCAATGGGTCACCATTGGCATTAGGTGCCAAACACATTTATTCGTTTTTTCATATTCTGCCAATGGGGGACCATTGGCATTAGGTACCAAACACAATTTTTTGTTTTTTCATATTCAGCCGAGGGGGGACCATTGGCAGAATATGCTAAACACATTTTTTCGATTTTTCATATTCTGCCAATGGGGGACCATTGGCATTAGGTGCCAAACGCATTTATTCGTTTTTTCATATTCAGCCAATGGGGGACCATTGGCAATAGGTGCCAAACACAATTTTTGGTTTTTTCATATTCTACCAATGGGGGACCATTGGCATTAGGTGCCAAACACAATTTTTGGTTTTTTCATATTCTACCAATGGGGGACCATTGGCATTGGGTGCCAAACACATTTTTTCGTTTTTTCATATTCTGCCAATGGGGGACCATTGGCATTAGGTGCCAAACGCATTTATTCGTTTTTTCATATTCAGCCAATGGGGGACCATTGGCAATAGGTGCCAAACACATTTTTTAGTTTTTTCATATTCAGCCAAGGGGGGACCATTGGCATTAGGTGCCAAATACATTTTTTCGTTTTTTCATATTCTGCCAATGGGGGACCATTGGCATTAATTGCCAAATACATTTTTTCGTTTTTTCATATTCTGCCAATGGGGGACCATTGGCACTAGGTGCCAAACACATTTTTTCGTTTTCTCATATTCTGCCAATGGGGGACCATTGGCATTAGGTGCCAAACGCATTTATTCGTTTTTGATATTCAGCCAAGGGGGGAGCATTGGCATTAGGTGCCAAACACATTTTTTCGATTTTTCATATTCTGCCAATGGGGGACCATTGGCATTGGGTGCCAAACACATTTTTTCGTTTTTTCATATTCTGCCAATCCGGGACCATTGGCATTAGGTGCCAAACACATTTTTTCGTTTTTTCATATTCAGCCAAGGGGGGAGCATTGGCAGAATATGCTAAACACATTTTTTCGATTTTTCATATTCTGCCAATGGGGGACCATTGGCATTGGGTGCCAAACACATTTTTTCGTTTTTTCATATTCTGCCAATGGGGGACCATTGGCATTAGGTGCCAAACGCATTTATTCGTTTTTTCATATTCAGCCAATGGGGGACCATTGGCAATAGGTGCCAAACACATTTTTTCGTTTTTTCATATTCAGCCAAGGGGGGACCATTGGCAGAATATGCTAAACACATTTTTTCGATTTTTCATATTCTGCCAATGGGGGACCATTGGCATTGGGTGCCAAACACATTTTTTCGTTTTTTCATATTCTGCCAATGGGGGACCATTAGCATTAGATGCCAAACACATTTTTTCGTTTTTTCATATTCTGCCAATGGGGGACCATTGGCATTAGGTGCCAAACACATTTTTTCGTTTTTGATATTCAGCCAAGGGGGGACCATTGGCAGAATATGCTAAACACATTTTTTCGATTTTTCATATTCTGCCAATGGGGGACCATTGGCATTAGGTGCCAAACACATTTTTTCGTTTTTCATATTCAGCCAAGGGGGGAGCATTGGCAGAATATGCTAAACACATTTTTTAGATTTTTCATATTCTGCCAATGGGGGACCATTGGCATTGGGTGCCAAACACATTTTTTCGTTTTTTCATATTCTGCCAATGGGGGACCATTGGCATTAGGTGCCAAACACATTTAATCGTTTTTTCATATTCTGCCAATGGGGGACCATTGGCATTAGGTGCCAAACACATTTTTTCGTTTTTTCATATTCAGCCAATGGGGGACCATTGGCATTAGGTGCCAAACACATTTTTTCGATTTTTCATATTCAGCCAAGGGGGGACCATTGGCATTAGGTGCCAAACACATTTTTTCGTTTTTTCATATTCTGCCAATGGGTCACCATTGGCATTAGGTGCCAAACACATTTATTCGTTTTTTCATATTCTGCCAATGGGGGACCATTGGCATTAGGTACCAAACACAATTTTTTGTTTTTTCATATTCAGCCATGGGGGGACCATTGGCATTAGGTGCCAAACACATTTAATCGTTTTTTCATATTCTGCCAATGGGGGACCATTGGCATTAGGTGCCAAACACATTTTTTCGTTTTTTCATATTCTGCCAATGGGGGACCATTGGCATTAGGTGCCAAACACATTTGTTCTTTTTTTCATATTCTGCCAATGGGGGACCATTGGCATTAGGTGACAAACACATTTTTTCGTTTTTTCATATTTTGCAATGGGGGACCATTGGCATAAGGTGCCAAATACATTTTTTCGTTTTTTCATATTCTGCCAATGGGGGACCATTGGCATGAGGTGCCAAACACATTTTTTCGAGTTTTCATATTCTGCCAATGGGGGACCATTGGCATTAGGTGCCAAATACATTTTTTCGTTTTTTCATATTCTGCCAATGGGGGACCATTGGCATTAGGTGCCAAACACATTTTTTCGTTTTTTCATATTCTGCCAATGGGGGACCATTGGCATTAGGTGCCAAATACATTTTTTCGTTTTTTCATATTCTGCCAATGGGGGACCAATGGCACTAGGTGCCAAACACATTTTTTCGTTTTTTCATATTCTGCCAATGGGGGACCATTGGCATTAGGTGCCAAACACATTTTTTCGTTTTTTCATATTCTGCCAATGGGGGACCATTGGCATTAGGTGCCAAACACATTTTTTCGTTTTTTCATATTCTGCCAATGGGGGACCATTGGCATTAGGTGCCAAACACATTTTTTCGTTTTTTTATATTCTGCCAATGGGGGACCATTGGCATTAGGTGCCAAACACATTTTTTCGTTTTTTCATATTCAGCCAAGGGGGGACCATTGGCAGAATATGCTAAACACATTTTTTCGATTTTTCATATTCTGCCAATGGGGTACCATTGGCATTAGGTGCCAAATACATTTTTTCGTTTTTTCATATTCTGCCAACTGGGGACCATTGGCATTAGGTGCCAAACACATTTTTTCGTTTTTTCATATTCTGCCAATGGGGGACCATTGGCATTAGGTGCCAAACGCATTTTTTCGTTTTTTCATATTCAGCCAAGGGGGGACCAAAGGCAGAATATGCTAAACACATTTTTTCGATTTTTCATATTCTGCCAATGGGGGACCATTGGCACTAAGTGCCAAACGCATTTTTTCGTTTTTTCATATTCAGCCAAGGGGGGACCATTGGCAGTATATGCTAAACACATTTTTTCGATTTTTCATATTCCACCAATGGGGGACCATTGGCATCAGGTGCCAAACACATTTTTTCGTTTTTTCATATTCTGCCAATGGGGGACCATTGGCACTAAGTGCCAAACGCATTTTTTCGTTTTTTCATATTCAGCCAAGGGGGGACCATTGGCAGAATATGCTAAACACATTTTTTCGATTTTTCATATTCCACCAATGGGGGACCATTGGCATCAGGTGCCAAACACATTTTTTCGTTTTTTCATATTCTGCCAATGGGGGACCATTGGCAGAATATGCTAAACACATTTTTTCGTTTTTTCATATTCTGCCAATGGGGGACCATTGGCATTAGGTGCCAAACACATTTTTTCGTTTTTTCATATTCTACCAATGGGGGACCATTGGCATTAGGTGCCAAACACATTTTTTCGTTTTTTCATATTCTGCCAATGGGGGACCATTGGCATAAGGTGCCAAATACATTTTTTCGTTTTTTCATATTCTGCCAATGGGGGACCATTGGCATGAGGTGCCAAACACATTTTTTCGATTTTTCATATTCTACCAATGGGGGACCATTGGCATTAGGTGCCAAATACATTTTTTCGTTTTTTCATATTCTGCCAATGGGGGACCATTGGCATTAGGTGCCAAACACATTTTTTCGTTTTTTCATATTCTGCCAATGGGGGACCATTGGCATTAGGTGTCAAATAAATTTTTTTCGTTTTTTCATTTTCTGCCAATGGGGGACCAATGACACTAGGTGCCAAACACATTTTTTCGTTTTTTCATATTCTGCCAATGGGGGACCATTGGCATTAGGTGCCAAACACATTTTTTCGTTTTTTCATATTCTGCCAATGGGGGACCATTGGCATTAGGTGCCAAACACATTTTTTCGTTTTTTTATATTCTGCCAATGGGGGACCATTGGCATTAGGTGCCAAACACATTTTTTCGTTTTTTCATATTCAGCCAAGAGGGGACCATTGGCAGAATATGCTAAACACATTTTTTCGATTTCTCATATTCTGCCAATGGGGGACCATTGGCATTAGGTGCCAAATACATTTTTTCGTTTTTTCATATTCTGCCAACTGGGGACCATTGGCATTAGGTGCCAAACACATTTTTTAGTTTTTTCATATTCTGCCAATGGGGGACCATTGGCATTAGGTGCCAAACACATTTTTTCGTTTTTTCATATTCTGCCAATGGGGGACCTTGGCATTAGGTGCCAAACACATTTTTTAGTTTTTTCATATACTGCCAATGGGGGACCATTGGCATTAGGTGCCAAACACATTTTTTAGTTTTTTCATATACTGGCAATGGGGGACCATTGGCATTAGGTGCCAAACAGATTTTTTAGTTTTTTTATATACTGCCAATGGTCCCCCAGTTATAAACTAGAAATGTTCAGTAATTTGTCTTTAGTTATATTCCAAGATCTCCTCATGTACCAAATTTCAAGTTCCTGGGTCCACTAGAAGTCCCTCAAAAGGAATTGAACATTTCTTGGCGCGAACAGATTTGTTGATTTTGTTATGTATAATTTTTTTTTAAATGCCAGTACAGCCAATAATAAGCATCGTTCTTAACAATCCATGGTTTCTCCAACTAATATATTGTAAAGCATTCGGTCTTCTCAAATACGTTTTCACGGAATTCACCGGCTCCAACGAGCAGCATAGTCTTTCATTTCAAGAAGATTTTCAACACATTGGTTTTGGAAGTACCTACCACTCCAACCTAACCTAACCCAGTACCTTTTCATTTAACTGTAAATTATAAAAATGCCATTTTATTGAATAAAGAAACAAAGTTCTCCTGATTATAATTTTTAGCGGGGTTAGGGAGGGATATTTGAAAAAGTCGCAATTTTTTGGGTATATGTGAGGTACGACCCACCTGGACACCATATTTCAAGTTTCTAACTGTACCGGAAGTCCGAGATCTTTTTCGTGCCACAACGTGCCAACTTCCATTTGAGGGACTTCTAGTGGGCCTAAAAACTTGAAACTCGGTACATAAGTAGGCCTTGGAAAATAATCTTGGAAAAATTACAAAAAGTCCCAAATTTATAACTGTAAATTGATCAAATTGCCATTTAATCGGTTTTAAAAGCTATTTTTTCCTCGATTATAACCCTTTCTCTGGAGCTTGGAGGGGGAAGTTTGAAGAAGTCGCAATTTTTTGGATATATGTGAGGCCTACCTGCTCACCAAGTAAGCCCATACATATCATATTGTAATTGTTTCCTTTTAATACGTATTTCTATTCAAATTATTTTAATTGAAATTTAGATCAACCAACTTATTGTATACAATATTTCTGTGGCCACGAGCGATTTCTAAGGTACTAGAGCATGGACATAAGGGAAATAAGAATAGAGACGAAGATTCCGATCTACGTTGGTTTTAAATGCTTGCGGATTGTAGTGATGATTGAACACAGAGCTGCATGTAGAGTATTTGACAGAACGTTCAATAGTAGGCTTAGGGGTAAACAACTGATGAGCATTCGAAACATTGTGCGTATTGCTCGCAGGTGATATATTGAAAAGTTGCATATCGAAAAACCTTAATCAAATGACTTAATTGTACCCGTACAAACACGGGGCGGGATGCTAGTACTAGATATGTTTAATTCAACCTTCCAAAAGCAAGAACTAGTTGAATGTCGGAATTTAAAATGTAATACTCATTATCGTAATGTATACTCACAATCCATCAAAACTTCCCCTGTTAAACTCTTGGTATTCGAAAATCCTTGTGCTAAGTGTCAAACAACTTATCCCACTCAGTTGCCACAGATTCCAAGAAATACTCAATAAGAGTCTCAGTTAATAAAACTATACATCAAGTAGGTACATATGCTTGTGTAGGTAATTTTTGTATACCACTACATATCCCCATCGACAAGGACAAACTGTTCTCTTTACCACTCGTTTTCATGCTTCAAAAACCAAAGAAACAAGCATTAATAAATTTATTAAATACAAATTACATTCAATGGCAGTAATGCTACCGTTATTCCCAGAACTGTCATTCATTATCCATAGTGAAATTCCATCGGCATTAAGGAATCTCGTGTTCCTGCTATACCTACTAAAATTGAAGAACGAGAGCGACGGGGGCCTGTTTCATGTGCCCTGTGCCTGCGCCTGTAAGTTTTCCCATCCCAAAAGTGACTGCCAAACGTCAACATTCTCCAGTGTTGCTTAATGGATTCAAATTGACATGGCATTTAATAAAATGGAAAATATTTATGAGCAGTCGTTGATTTTATGTTATTTCGTTGATGCTTCTAAGATGTTAAATTGTTTGTGAGTGAGCCACGACGACAGAATGGGTGAGGGTAAAACATTCCACCCATGCCATGCTGCCTTATAACGTTTTTACCCCGGAAAAGCTTCTTTATTTCAAAAAAAGTAATAACCTGGCGCCTGTGCTTTCATAACAAAAATGATTTAATTAAATTCCCTGAGCGTTTTAGTGCGGCATTTTGTCATCCCTCGGTCTGCCCAGGCATATCGGCCCAAACTCAAAACTCTCCTCTCCTGCTTGACATTGTTGTGTTGTTTATGCGAGTCTGCAAATCATATTTAAATATTTCAAATGTTCTCTGTTTGTTGTTTGTCGTGAAATGGTATTCGGTGAAGATGGTCAGGTAGAAGGGATGATGGAAAATGCTTAAGTGCAGGAAAAAGGAAGCTTGAGAGTTGATGGAAGAGGTTGTTGAATCTTAAGAGAATGAGTCGAGAGAGGAACAGGGACAGAATGACGTTTTGTATAAAAGATTTCGAAGTTATTTAGAAAAGTAAAAGCATTCACTTGAAGGTGAAAAAAAAAAACGGAAACACAGTCCTTGGTTGTTTATTTCATTTGTTAATGGGCTGGGAACACGGTGGCATCCTTGGAGGTATTTCAATTTGTTTTTGTAAAATGTCGAAAGGGGGAAACGTTATGTTTGAGTATGGCTGATTTACTGCTTTAAGACTATTTGGAAGCCTTTCCTGCTTAAGCATAGGCATTCATTGCTATTTATGTATGTCTCATAAATAAAAAAGAAACACTGAATCCTTTCATCATCTTTGATTCGGGACAAGTTGCTGGCAGTCAAAACATTTTGGTTTGATTTCGAAAGCCTTAGTTTATGTCTTGGTTCTTTCAGTTGTCCATTTTTTTGATAGCGAAATAGCTAGTTGCATTTTGCACTCATGCTTCAAATCAGTTCGCCTTACTTTTAGGTGTAGGGATTTTTTCCTTATCTGTACAAACCGAAATCATTCAAAACCAACTTGCATCGATATCTCCTTCGACGGTTCTCAAATTTTTAGGCCCTTACGATGGCACACTAGGATTGCAGGGTGATATCGACGTCGTCTGCGAAAGGCAGCATCTAGGTAGATTTGTTAAAGAGATTTACTTACTGCCAGTGCTACGAGTTCATGTTCCAGCCTGAGATTGGAGAAATTACATGAGATCTTCTGGGCTAGTTGCCCAATGTGGTCTCAACTGCTTACATAGGATCCGCTGATCTTGGGCATGGTGGAGAATATCCACACTTCTATGCTGTTTCTAGAAGTTCTTCCATCACTTATAAGGAAACCTAATGTCAGAAGTCAAGGTTCTATAAACACAGTCCAGGAGCTGACAAAATTCTTTTTTGATAGTGTCTTCAGTTGGAAAATGTGATCTTGATCCGGATTTGTTGTTCTGAGGTCAAATGAGGTCACTCAATGGCCAAGGCTTCATGCATTTCTCTCACTACTAGTTTTTTTGTTTTTTTGTTTTCCCAACTTTAGTAATGAGACAGACAGTTCTATTAGTTTGCAGTTGGTGAAGCTGATCACATTTGCATTGTAGCAAGCTACATGAATCTATAAAGTTGTGTCATACCTGGTTAATTCGTCGGAATGAACCTGGTACCTAAATGAGGTGCATTTTGAAATTTTCAGTCAGCTCACCTAGAGACCGACTTTTTGAACTAAAAATGACTGAATGTAGGGATTTAATCGCGGCTTGACATAATTTTTGCGTGGAAAACTCTAGAGTGATTAGGCGGGTGGAAGAACATATTGAAGAAGATACGGACTAGCCTACCCACTTCCGGAATCTCTGTGAAAAGACATATGGACCACTATCGTAAGCCGAAATCATCCTCCCAGTCTAATCTAGTCGAAGATTTTGTCGAATAGGAGTCGTGGTAGGCTGTAGTCGGTGTCTTGCGGGCTAGACAAGGGAATTGTAGAGTTGCACGACTTGAAGACTGGACCATTGGGTCCAGTGTATGGCTATACTTGTTGTCGCTTGTCTGCTTTAAGTATCTAATGGTAGCATGTATAGACCCGCTATTGGAGTAGCTCTGAGGGCTTTGTAAATACATATACAGGCCGATTTTTGTACTCGTCCGAGATAATTAGTATGAATGGCTCTATCCAAAGCCTTCCGACAGACGATCGCGACATACATACATCAGTATTGGCCTGATGACAGATCCAAGGTGTTAGTGTTTGATTCGTGGCTAATGTCCTCACTTATCTCCTATTGCTTTTTTGTAGCAGTATAGAGCTGTGGTGGCTTTCTTTATTCGCTCTAGGAAATAAAGTTTCCAGCTGTGTCTTAAATGAGACCCAAATATTTGGCTTTATCTGCGAACTCAAGGTTGCCACCACGACACAATGGTTCCTTGTGAAGGGGACTAGTTCAGGTTTTTGAGGTTTAACACCAAGGCCACATTCTTTAGACAGAGCTTAGAGAGAGCATTCTGTTTGCACATGAAATTACCCAACACCCTTCCTCTTCGAGGAATAAGGATTGCCCATCTGAAGATTAGAGCTCTTCTTTTCAACACCACGTTGAACAGACGAACCTCTTAACTGCGACCTTTCCCAACTTTAAATTGAAAATCCTGATTGTAAGTTGCACCGATTGGAGCTTTAGGCTATCTTTCATAATTTTTGTATGTTGATAATCCTTCAAATAGAATATTAAGTTCTTTAAAC
The DNA here is from genome assembly GCA_951813785.1 of Criorhina ranunculi. Classification (NCBI taxonomy): domain Eukaryota; kingdom Metazoa; phylum Arthropoda; class Insecta; order Diptera; family Syrphidae; genus Criorhina; species Criorhina ranunculi. Next base: position 12,702,147 of record OX638381.1, read on the forward strand.
GACACATTTGGGTGCCTCAGGGGTATCATATTGGCCCAAAACTTCTTTGTTGCATCCGAAAATGTCAATTATTTTCAATACGCTTATGGTTATTCCGATCGAACCGCATGTCAATCTGTTAAACACTTTAATGCCATGGTAAAATAATAAATTAAAAAGAAATTAAAATCATATATGACCCCATTCACGTGTGTCCAGTAATAAATAAGAAAAATAAATAAAAATTATAAAATACAAATACTCCATAGCAACATGAAAATTTATCATTGTTCTACGAAAAATACCCACACGCACTGTAACTCCTTCTCTTGCACGCGTTTTTGATTTCCAACAATTTCAATTAAGTAATTAATTAAATAATTAATGGAAACAAAAGAAAAAAAAATAGTTAAAATCCTTCCGCTCGCAATGGTACAGGATGCAAACATGCATCATTGCCACCGCTGCCGCCACCGAATATGGTTAAATGCCTTCCGAGTCACACTTGCATTTACCTATAAATACATCAGTCCTCTTCGCAAAATAGTATATCCTTCGAGTGTGACTGTGTGAGAGATATACAAATTCATTAACTTGATGTGATTTTACTCCAGCGAATCCTGTGTGCAGTCAATGAGATCTCTTCTGCTTCGCATTGGCATATTTTTGTTTACTATAGTCGAAGCTAACGTCAGATGATAATTGCGATAAAGGATACAAAGGACCACTGCCACGTCGGGAAAGAATTTACCACCGATAAACACATGCACCAACACACACAAATGGAGTATAATCCTGTGGGTTAGTGTGCTCTTATTTCACTCTCTCTCTGTCTCTGCTCGAAATTCACTTGAATAAATGAATTTAACAACAGAAAATCCTTTTTGTAATTTCGACAGCGTGAACTATTGTTTTATATTGTAATGCTCACACAAGGCTTCAAGTATTTTACAAGTCCTTCAGGTGTGGTATTGTTTTCATATAGGTGTTACTCAGTTACATTTTCATCATTGCACAGCCCTCTAATTAATGATGACCGGTCCAGGATAAACCCACGAAAACAACTGAAAAGGAGTCCATTTTTGTTTTTTGAAATGCAATTGCTGTCCAAACAATAAATATTGGAAATAGGTTTCACGAACACTTGAGAGCTAGTCGCAGCGTCACAGTCGGAAGTGGAACAGAGTTAAGTGGACATATGTCCACACGAATTTGAAATTGTTAAACTTCCACGAGGTGCTACAATAGGACTTTTGTTTAGCTCCATCCAAAGTGTGCACTCAGTTGAGGTGTAGGGCGACTAATTTGTGCTGACACAGTTTTATGGCGCTCCAAAAACTCACATGAAAAATCTGTTTTCTAATGCACGATTTGAATGTTGAACATTTTTCAAATACTATTTCGAAAATATGTTAGCGCCTTCACAGTCAGAACAAACTCCCCCATGTGCAGCATTTCCCCTTTGAACAAGCCAAATTCAACAAATTACTCAGAACAGGGTGTTAAATGTCAACTGTGAATAATTAAGAAGGCTCCCGCCAGCAATGTGCTCTTCCAATGAAATTCTCCGGCCAAAAAGAAATTAATTGAATCAAAAGTCTCCCAAGGAACAAGATGAAACGCAACCATTCCATCTCATCTGTCGTCATGGGAAAGAATTCGAATAAATCTCGAACTGATTCGAGGCCGGATTTCCCTCTAGAGGCATGCGTCACATCTTATATTGCGTTCCACTCGCGCCGAGGGTAATTAACTTATCGTTACGATATTATTTTGAGATTACTGTAAACGGGTAATAAAGCGTGTGCTATCCCTAAATTTTGTTGATTGAAAAGGCGGTGTGCACAAATGTCAAAATTAAAGGCATTTGTGGGCGCTTTAAAGCAATGTTTTTTTTTGTTTTGTTTTTGTGATCTTAAGTGAACTTTCAGTGAGAAGTGTCCCCTTCTGTCACTCGTTAGCGGACCCATATGTTGACAGATCACGAGATGATGGTATAAATTTGTCAAGAAGACAGTTTTTCGCACCAAATCGCTACAAGATTAATGAGTGTTGGGACTTTTAACGCGAAATAAGATGCAGTCAAATTCGGTTAATTGGAACGGAAATTGTGGAAAGTGACAAATGTATAGATTGACCTCTCGGAATGGTCGCTATGCATACATGCATAAGTACGTGGACTTTTAACATTTCAGTGGACTTTCATCAAATTTGTAAACAAGATCCGAAACTACGGCAGCCTCATTTACGTATGTCACACATCGAAGGTCGCTTCAGAAAACCTCAAATGGGGTTTATGAAACTGACATAAATAAAGTTTGGCACTGCTGGTTGGAGGCTTCTTGTTAAGGAAAATGCCCATCAAAACACTGAAGAGTAATAGAAACGCGGTAGAGGTCAGATCCTGACCATGGCAGATACTGTGACATGAAAGTTCTTTAATGCCATTTCACCCCTTAAGATAGCTATAATATCCTTAGGAGTGGTGGTTTTAGGAAAAAGAGCTTCTTTATGAAGAATACGACGAATGTGCTCGGCAGTTTCCTCCTCTTTTAAACAAAATTGACACATTGTCGCAGTAGGCAGGTTTAATTTGTTACGATGGTATCTCAAGCAGTAGAGACCTGAGAGTAAGCTAACTAGGCTTGTTGCCTATTTTTGGGATAAAAATCACATTTATATTCTTCCAAGAATGTGAATGTGTACCTCCAGTAGTAGCTGGCGCTAAAGACGGCCACCAGTAAAGGCAGTATCAAATCCTGCCCTTTGTGCAAAGAAGTCGGAAAGATGGCTCACTTTTGTTCATCCAAACGGTTCTCAAACGGTTGTTATACGCAGAGCTGCTAAGTTTCCCAAGTACTGTCTTCTTTTCTTTCTGACGGGGTGTTGGAACATCACACTGGAGCACTCTGACACAAAAACAGGTCCATTGTTCTACCAGCAGGTTAAACCCTTTTACTGTGTATTCTTCGTCTTTCTAAGAAAGAGCTTTAGTGATAAGGCGCTCAGGTTACCAGCACTCAACATCAGCCCTAAAAATCTGCCACATACGAGCAAAGGCAGGACAATCACAAAGAAAATGTTCCGCAGTGTCTCCACAAGCATCACAGACAGTAGCGTGACTTAAACACTATGAGATGTTTGGCAAAGGAGTAGGGTCCCGTAATAACGGCAATAAGTTGTTTGCAGTCCTTTCTACTGAGAGACAGCAAGAATACTGCGGACTTCTTAGAGACATCGGAAAGGATCTGTTTAGTCTGCCTGCATCCTGGATAGTCATGACACCTACAATTGGATTTGCTAGAAACCCAATCATTTATAAAAGCGAAGATAAAGGCAAACCTAACGTAGGTTTAGGGCCGGAGAAGTTCTCCGATAAGCTTGCTAGGCAAGGCTTTCCGGGAATCCCGCTGTATCCAGGGACCCTAGTAAGCAAATTCAGTCTTCCAACCGAATTAAAAATAGACCTGCATTCTCGAACTATTTTGGATCTTATAGGAGGATTGAGCGAGGTCTTAAGCGCAGCCTAACTGTCGCTATATACACAAATACTCCGACCCTTCCATTGGTTTTTTACAATAAAGTTCGCAGCCATAAGTATTGTAAAAATCTCCGTTTGGAAGACAGATGGATAGATGCAAGTGCAGTTTAACGTTGTTGCTTTCCACAAAGACTCGAGCACCTTAGCCATTCGACCAAACTCAAACGCAGCGTATTATGTGAACTACCTGACTTCTTCCCAATTTTTTTAAGTACCCACACAGCACCCACCTTCCTCTTAAATTTTTAGATTTTAAACATTTTTTAAAAGTTCTGTGGCACGCGAATGATTCCTAGGACACATGAGTGGTATGTACGTGAAAAGTTTGAGAACCGTTGGTTTAAGCGAACCATTTAAGTTTATCCGTAGGTGCAGCTTCTTACTGATCTCCTTATATGCATCTCTATTCCAGATTCATTGAGGACACCCCTAGATTTCCGAACACTTCTACTTCGAATTCTGGTCATGTACTTGGCATCGAAGTCGATGTGAGGGACGACATAGTCCCATCTATTAGGAATAGTATTTTTGTCGTTCAGGATCTTGGCGTGGCCCGTATTAACGTTAGAAAACTGTGACGATTTCCTAAGGATTCCTAAGTTGTTAGTAAGGCAAGCCTTATGCGTAATCTCACTAAGACAAGGAATCGATTTACTATGACAACGCAGATAACCGGGGTTTCTGATTCGAAAATGGATACCATGCATGTCCCTTAGAATTAGACGTATGTTCTTGGCAACAGACTCACATCAGGATAAAAGGTCTTCTTAGTTTCCGTTGGTAAACTGTACACGTTTTGAATGTATTCAAATTAAATTTACACCTTATTTCTAACCCTAAGTCCTTGCAAGCGATTCACTTTCAATTGAAAAAGGAATAAAACTTGCTTCGATATGGGTCACGATATCCTTTGAAATTCTAAAATTACTTTGTGCATTCAGTTCACTTAGCATATAATATATTCCGCTTAAAAATTTTTACAAAAAAAAAGGAAAATTTTCCCTCATGACCCACTTCCTCCTTTCACTGGAAGACACTACCCTGCTCTTAAAAAAAAAAAGAAGAGACAGGGAAAAATCCAGATAAATAAGAGCACATTCGAGGACCCCGAGGCAAATTGTCTTATCGTGGGACTCCATGTCAATTCATCCAATCCATCATGTAAGCCGCAGGATAAATATGAACTGTCAGTGTCACATTGTCCATAAATTGAATTTTCTTGTCCCGGAACACATTTGCCCATTTCCTCCATCCTGCCATATATCGACTTGTGTGCGGATCAACAACGGCCGATGGGAGCAAAACTTCTCATCTTTTTTTTTCGTGTTTTGTAAATTTAATTTTACTCAACACCAAAGGACATGGGGGTACATCCTCGAGGAATTCATACTTGAAACATGAAAATACTAATCCTTGTTTGCTCTCATAAAAATTGATCGCTTCACTGACACTTTGACATTGGGTAAATAATAATTAAGGATAATTAATTTCTCCACATTGGCACACAAACATTGAATGGGACACATGGGAGAGCAGCGAATGTATAAATATAGGCGTGGTATGTGTGTATGTTTTGTTTACACAACAAAGGCAAGTTCTTCTTTATGATCCGCTTCCGCTTTTCAGCGTCTTCCTTTTGCTGCTTTGGCTTTGTTGTTTTGTTGTCCTTGCTGTGGCCTTTGTTTTTTTTTTTCATTCTTCTGCGGTGCGGCTTTTTTTTAGCCCCCCTCTGTCTCTCTCTATTTCTTGCTGTAGTCCTTCTTCGTTTGTTGGGTCCTTTCCTTTCTTCTTTTGTACTTTGTCTATGTTTGCCAATATTTTATTTTTATTTGATATCCTTGGGGGGTTGAATTATTGACATTTTTCGTCGTTATTATTGCTGACGGCATGCTGCTGCTGTTGCAGTATTAATAGTGTGGGGATACTAGGGTGGGCGGTATGGTGGCGATGGCAACCACCGGCTTTGGAGGCAACGCAACTTGTCACATAATGGTAGTTGTGGTAGCGTCAGTGACCACAGAGCTTAGTTCTTCATGAATACGAATTTCTAATGCTACAATGTTGCCGCTGATGCCGGGGCTCTAGGGGATGTTAATGGAAAATCAGGACAAACTGTGTGAGTGGGTGATGCATTAGAAAAGAATGGGAGCCAGCGTGGTCGTCAGCGCCGGTTGATGAGATTTCAAAAGCAGCCCCGCAGGACAACACATCAAATGGGAATGGAAATGGGAAAAATAAATAAATATATAATACGGTGTGTGCACACATACGGACATGTACATTTCCACTAGTCCGTGGGTGTATTTGCGCACTTTGATTTGGAGCTACAACATTTTGGAAGGATGTGATTAATTTCTGTGTGCCTTGGCTTAGGAACTTCCATTGAAGCAATTTTTTTTTCTTGTTGTATTGTGGTCACAAAGAGTGTGTGTATAAGTCGTTCGTCATATTTTTTTTTTGTTCGGTTGGATCCTGTCCACAAATTTTTGGTTTAAAAAGTTGTCAATTGTCAATTTTGGCAGAACACATGGAACTCAGGACTCACGTCGGCGGTGTTGTAAAGGTCTGTCGCACATTTCGTAGTCCATTGAGGATGAATATGAAAGCAACATTGCCATTGGTTTGGATTTATCCCAGTCGTTTGCGAATGAGGTCGGGGAGGAATCTTTATGGAGCCATTTGTGCGAGACTGCTCTCCCCGGCAGATGTGCATTTTTATTATGCACAGACACGACGTTATGTGCAATGAAATATTCAGAAGTAACTTTGGAAGTTTTCCCTGAAAAGAGTTGTGCACAAGGAGAAGGACTGAAATTCAATTTACACTCTCTTCCTCGTATGAGACTTTAATTTAGTGAAAAGCAAGAAGAAGCCCCAAGAATATGAGAAAGGTTATGGCTTTGATCATCAAGGAAACAGGAATATTCTTTCAATCAGACAGGCACTAGTGTCAACTCAAACGTTAACTCTGAATACTTTCTTGTTGCAGCCAAGTTCAGAGCTCCACTAGGTATCCAACGAGAAAGAGGTGCGAATCGTTCAGAAAAATAAATTCAACATTGGAAACCTTAGCAAGATTGGATTGGTCAGAGCCTGTGGAGAGCACTTGAGTGAGAAGATCTGCACTTTCCATCCAAAAACGCCAACAATCTGTGGAACGCCGGAAAAGGTAACAGAGTATACACACCAACAAACGCTGTAGGGCAAAATAAGGGCAGTAAGGGAAGAGAACCTTGCCAGAAGAATTGAAGAGAAAGAGATCCTACGAGGAAGGAAAAGGGCAAACACAGTTTCCCAGCTCGACGAGTCCTGCGACAGAAACAACATCCGGATGTTCTTTAAGAAAGCCAAGCAACTGCTACTGGTATAAAGGCCGGAACGCAGGATCTAGGAAATGAAACCTAGTCACTAGGACATAAGGTAGAGAGAATGGTAGGAAAAGTATGGAAAGAAGAAGCAATCTTCTCTCCCAGTATTGCTCTACCAGCAAAGCCTGTGGCATACGGAAGTGATGATTTGATAAGATGCATGCAGGCTGTTGGGATATGCAGAGGCTATTGACATCATCGGATGCTACAAGGTTTTCACGGCAATTGAAGCTGTAGCGAAACGAATTGGTCTTCAAGTGAATGAGGACACAACCAAGAGCATCAAGGGCATAGGATCAGGCTTTGACCAACTGCATTCGAAACTCCCACCTCGATAGACAAAATTTTTACTCCAATATCTGGACGATGTTGATAAGCTAAGACAGGCCCGAATACTTTGGCACGACCACAGCAAGGGGTATGGGCAACAATGCTTCAGCTAAGAAGGTCTTTCAATCATAGCCTGCATAACCTAGACGAAAAGAAAGATCAAATTTCCATGACAAAGATCAAGCGATAGCAAATGCTAGAAGCTAGATGTCTGGAGAACTGGAAACAGAGCGGAGGAGTCGGGAAGATGGAAAGCTGTTATGTCGTATCTTCTATTCCATTTTACAGATCTATTTGGTCTAATGGTTACTCCTTTACTGATTATTCTGGGTCTAGGACTTCTGATTCATTCAGCCTACTAGTGACTTCTTAAGTCTTCTTAAAAATGTTAGCCTGTGCTTTTTGCGTGCCTACTTTGTCATTCTATTTCTGAAACTTATTCTATAAACAGTCGAAAGTGATACACAACCCTGACATATTCCGCATGTCACCCTGGTAGACCGACCTAAGATCTGTTGGCAATGGTCACAAATTCTTTCCAAAATAGCATTTAAAAATCGACAAAAACGAAATCAGCAATTGAATGGCATAAACAAAAAAATTGCCAACTGTCACTCGGGAAACCATAAATTTATTTAAATAAATGCGGCAAGCATAACAAAAACTCTGTTTGTCGGTTTATATCGAATTACCTTCGTCTGGGTACGTCAGCCCAACACCAGAGTAAACAAAAAGTCGTCATCCCTCCCTCATTTCGAAACAAATCGAGACTAGATTATCTCCTAGCCGATCACAAAAGTGTAAACACATCTACAACTCGTTGATGGTCTGTATATACACATCCATTGGATGATGCGGGCCAGCTCTTTACGTCTGCTGGAGCAGTGCCAAAGATTTTTATTAATTCATCGAGGCAGGTCGATGGAGTATGGGTGACGAATCCACTACACATCCAGACGTTCAGGCAGTAGCCCAGCCAAGCAGAACAGATGCCTCACTTTAACCTCCCTGGGACGTTGGCAAAGAGAAAGAGAAACTGAAAGAATATTTCTGCCTTCAATCAGTCAACAACCCTTGTGTGTCCCGATGTCGGTCTGATGGATGCTTAAATGGTCCATTACCGAGTTGGGGGAACACACATACACTTTTACTGAGCACTTTTGATAGAAAATCTCATTATAGACTCTTGTGGAGGAGTGTAGAGCCATTTGGCTTTGAAATTCTTGTGATCCATGCGATGACCTTTTAGAAAAGTACAACTTTAGTGTTTGTAATTATGTCTAGAGGGATCAGATTAGGTAATCTTTGAATGTGTTAATTATTTTCCATGGCCTTCATCAATATAATTAGCGACGAACTTGATGTACTTTATTGCATCAACATATTGCTGATTGATTAGTTATAGGCAAAGATTGAAACCTATGGCATATCTTAACTAGCACAGCGTATAAAGTAGTAGTAAGCATTTATAGTGATGAGCTTCACAGACCCATACAAAGTTTTGACGTCTCCGCTTAAGTCTTTCTGTGTAGACTGACAATTGAGAATGAGGGTCGGGAAGCCCGTTTTCGATGACAAAAAGGATTTTAGACAAAGTGGCGCGCTGTCATGTAATTTTTATACGAAACTTTAAAACCAAAAACCTTTCAAAATTTTGTGCGACTAATTGCTTCTTCAGTCGGTGCATTTGCAATTATTGATGCAGAAGCAGCCAAAATGCGTTAAGCAGTGAACAAAATGATAAACAACGACGAACCAAACAGAATGTCACAGTGGACAACTAAAACTTCAAGGTATTAAAGGACTTCGTCTATTTCGGCTCTGCTATTACAATGTCTCATAAGAAATCAAACGTAGTATAACTGAGAAGTAAGATCTCATCCCGAACTGAAGAAACACTATACAAGACCCTTATCATCTTAGCACTATGGAACTGAAGTAGGGATTTAATCAAAAGGCGAATGATGATAACCTTACTCGGCTCGAATAATTTTTCAAAAGATATTTGGTCCATTTAGCGCTGACGGACTTTGGGCTAGTAGGTTCAACGACAACGGCTAAGATATGTAGATCGAATTGATACCCACACTCCAGGCGTAGTCTTTGAATCCGGAAGACGCTATGAAGGAAGACCTCACCTTATGAGGCGCGCACAAGGAAAAGGGGACTTGATCCAAATTGGAGTGAAAAATTGGAAGCAATTAGCTAAGGTTTGTGTGAATTCGAGCTGCTGGGATAGGTAGACGATATCGACATCATCGCTCGTTCCCAGAGTGCCATTACTGAGGATTTTACGGTAATAGAAGAACAAGCCAAACGAGTTGTTCTCACGATGAACGAGGATAAAACAAAGTACATGCTGTCGACCAAAAACTGATCCGTCGAACACTGTCTCGGTCAAAACCTAACAATTGACAGCTATAGTTTTGAAGTAGTGAGGGAGTTTATCTACCTTGGGGCAAATATAAACTCCACAAATGACTCCGTAGTGGAGATTCGACGAAGGATAACCTTAGGCAACCGCTGCTACTTCGGTTTGTCCAAACTCCTAAGTCGAAGGTCAAAAATCATGCTCTATAAAACTCTGATCTTGTCAGTCTTGCTTTATGGAGCTGAATGCTGGACAATCAGGAAGACAGGGAGCAGATCTTGGTTCTTCGAAAGAAAAATTCTAGGTCGAATATTTGGTCCTGTCTTTGAGGAGGGCAAATGGAGGAGAAGATATAACAGCGAACGCTACGAGCTGTACAAAGACATGGATGTAGTCCAGAAGGCAAAAACCCGTCAACTGCACTAGCTCGGCCACATCAAGCGAATGGACGAGAATACTCCAGCTAAGAGGATCTTTGAATCCCAACCATCTGGTTCACGAAGAAAAGGAAGGCCGAACCTCCGGTTTAAAGATCAGGCAATCGTGGACGCCAGAATCCTTAGTCTAGTAAACTGGAAGCAACGTGCCCGGGGCCGTGAAAGATGGAAAGCGGCATGAGATCAGGCTCAGACCCTTCAAGGGTCGCTGGCCTGATAAGTAAGTAAGTAGGGTCATTTGGGCTTGTTGGTGGAAGTCTTCCTTCACCCTGAGCTGTAAGTAAATAAGTACTTAAAATCTGCTCAAGATGATATCTCATTAAGCACCCCGCTTTCGTTCCTGTTGTACAAAGTTTTAGCCTGAAGCACTGCCGTTGTTCATGTTCTTCTCACACGGTCTTGCCAGACATCTCGAAGAGTTGAAAACCCACGGATAAACAAATAGTGAGTCATGAATGTATGAAAAAGCGATGATACTACTACGAATATTAAGCTTACAATTACTTTAACCTGACATGTAAGGCGTAAGAGCATACCAAAAAGATTCGTAAGCCAGTGGTTGACTTCCACCAGCTTAGAGCCCGAATCTGGTAAGTTTGGCAAATCTGGCTGAAATAACTAGATTTAACTACTTCCTTCTACAAAATATTAAATGGGATTTTCCTCAAAAAAAAAAAATTTAGTCCCTCTGCTTATGGCATTAAAAGCTTGTACATGTTGGATCCTAATTGATTCAAATATGTTTTGGCAAATCTAATAAAGCCTTTTGTGTGAAATAAAAATTCCTCTTTTTCCACAAAACACTGGTTCTTCGAAAAAAAAACCTGAATGACTGACACCACCACTGATTAAAGCCATCGCTATCTCTTCTCAACCGATGTGTCGCTTTAAAAGGCCGCCATTCCATGGCCTAATTTATATTCAGTGCTTTCCACTATATTTTTATTTATTGCCCACAAAATAAATTCCACCACCAGCAGCACCCAGACCTGGGCCAATTCCTATCGCGGCGTTCGCATCGCATCGCCATCGCCTGAATAAAACATCACCAACAACAATCCAATTAAATTACAACAAAATGGCGAAATACTCGTGTACACCGAATGAGATAAGCGTCGAGCAAAACACATTCCTGAACAAATGCCGGCTCCGTAATACCTCATTGACAAATTTGTCCATCGACGTAGCGGAAGTGATTTATGCGCCCTCGGCAACTCTGACAGCGCAAAAGATACAATTTGATGGCGCGCGTTTTACCGCCGCCGCCCTGACGACACGCGGCGTTGTCCTCGTGCACAGCATGGAGGAGCTCGGGACGGAATTGAAATTTTTCGTTCATCAACTAAAAAGCATTTCTCGGTCTCACTCTCGAGGAAATACCGAATGTTAGATGGCTCCGGCGACAGCGGCAACGACAAAAACGACGACATCATCATTGTCGACAGGACACTCGCACATTACACTAATTAAATGTTGCTTTTAATTTTCCCTCCTGACATCAGTTCTGGAATATAAATTCGAATCCCCGAGACAGCGAGTAGCGTGTAGTTCCTCTTGGATTTTGGACCAGCACCTACTATCCAATGAAGTGAATGTGATGAGGCAACAGCGATGGAATGGTGTTGTGTGTTGTCAAGGAGGAGATGCGCTTTTGCTTTTGAATGGAAATTCGTACAGTTTGCAGTGACTGAGGTGAAGATGCTTTGACGAGGATGTCATCACAACCGGGAAATATGAACTCAAAACTAATCAAGGAAATTATGACGTTGGACAGAGAGGTAATTAATGACTGATTACCTTTCGGAAATGTGCGAGTATCTAAGCGAATGTTTTGGACTGTGCAGGATCGGGAAGAAAACCTTATGCAACGTGTCTTTGGTTGGATAGATGCTAGTATTTTTTGAACCCCGGAAAGCTTGCTAATGCCTTGGATAAGTTGGTGGTAACGAATTTTGGGAAAATCGAAATACTTTCTGCAATTTCAAATTTCAAGTGCGTTTTTGAATGCATAGATGTCCTGTGAAATATGATCGTGGTGGTGGTCTAGAGACGTCAAAATAAAAATACCGTCTGGCTAAGTTGGATTTGAAGTTCGACACACTTCGAAGTAAAAAGTTGAGAACTTGTCTTGTCTTTGAGTAGATCTGGCGCAGGTACCAACAAATTAAAGAATTAAGGCCGTGGGCTCAGCTCGAAGGATCAACAATCCGCAATATGTGTCAGATCGCAGATAGTGTTGAAGAAGAATGTTTCCAAATCAAATATCCTTTTGAGGACAGGACGAGCATGACGGATACACCCTTTCTCCTGTTTGGCACTACAGCTCTTACGAAAATGGTAAGAAAAGAAGACTAGTCTTTTTGCGAACAAGGTTAAATTATGGCAGGGCCCGACTTCTACTTGTCCTGGGCCCCACAAAGAATGGAACCGACCATATTTGGTGCTCTCACATTTATGTTGGCATCCATGTGGTTACAAAAAATCAACTCCAAGTCAATGATCACCTTCCAAGTATGGCAACAGCAAAGATGGTTAATAGTTCTTACACTTGGCAACTTGTCAAACTCTTTCCTTGTCAACATAATGCTTATGGTAAAACGGGTTCCAGTCTGTCCATCCAATTTTGCACAAATGACGATATGGGTTAATGTACCGAACAGGGTAACATGTGAATTCCAACGATATCCTTTCAAACCGCAGTCTTTTGTTCAATTTAAATCTGACACCTTGTCAGCCTTCCCAACTTCATGCCTTAAAACTTTTCTCGCCCTTCTTTTTCGTTGATAAAAAAAAAATAAATTCCCACTTTCACAGCAAATATTCTTGCCAGCGAACCCTGACGACTATGCTTGTAACCTTTCAAAACAACCCCTTCAATCGATACCCTTATCCCTACTATTCCATTCCGCCTTTACGGTAACCGAATTAAAATTGCTTAATAGGCCGTGATTTCGTGCTGCGGTTAGATTCGTTTTGGGACCGAACAAAGGAGGCGCAAACGAAACCACATGCCACAATCTAACGCGCCATGTTACTGAAGATATCTAATAACGAACTGATTGACAAGGTCGTGTTAAGAAGCCTTAACTTTTGAACAACGCTGCCGAAGCCTTAAATGAACCATAAACAATAAATGAAACAAGGAACACCAAGCCACGTGAACATACAGACATACATACAACGAAACCATGCTCGTGTTAGGTGAATAAGGATAATGAAGATGGCTAATGTTTAGTAATCAATGCTATTACGTTAATGTTCTCTCTGCTCTTTGCCCTGCTCTGGGGTGGCAATGGGATAGGAGCTGCGTTTCTGGTTAATGACGGGAAAGACGAACGCAAAAAACAAGAAAGCATGATGAACTTTATTCCTTTGTGGCTTTGTTAATGATTTTTGAGATTTTTCTTTTACGGGGAACTTGTTGAGTACCCCAAAAACACTGGAAGAGATGAAGAAGAACAATTTAAGCCTCTTAAAGGGCAACCAATCGCCTTAAGAAAAGTCTACCCGTTGACTATACCTATCAGAAGGACACAAAAAAAAAAGGTCGCCGCTTAGAGATCCCGTGAAAAATTATCCTCGGGGATTTAATAATTTATCACTGTGTGGAAGACAAATCACAAGTAGAACAGTGTAAGGACTACATACCAGGAATGACCAATGACCAATGACCAACGACTAAGGATCAAGAAGCAAGAAGCAAAAAGCAACCCCCTTGTCCAGCCGTTGGGCAATTATCAATCAGAATTACATCATTGGATTCCATTGCGAATATGGAATTTCCATTGACAATGTTTTGCCATTTCTGTCATTGCTCGTCGGGACATATTATCCTTTTGGCTGTCTGTGGCCGGAAGAGGGAGGGGTTGTGCGAGTTAAGAATTACGACCAAAGCTGGCAAATAAATGCGAATCCACAAATTGAATTCCGTTTCGTTTGTTATTCTCTACTCGATGATGAGGCAATAAAAGCATTCACCCCGAATGTTCCACACTGTGCCAGGATAAAGGAAGATCAGCAACGGAGTGGGGGAGTATGAGATGATATCAGAAACACATTAGCTTCAGATATACGAGTATGTATGTATGTATGTATGTACCGTGCCTTCGTCTTTTTTTCTTTTCAATAGAATGAAGGGTATAAGGAGTTGTATACTTTTGTTGCGTTGGTATTTACATTGATAACATTCGCACACTCCGAACATTAGAGGCAAACATCGACAAGGACGATGTTGTATCTGGGCCTAATCCTTAACCCACTGGGAAATAAGCGAATTGAAATGAATTTTTTTTTCTATGCCTTGCTTTTCTGCGTGGAGCAGCAGTGGTTGGATGGGTATTGTCATTGTTTGCGGATAGGAAAATTGGAATTTTCGCAGTTGACTTCAAGTTTTTCTGGTCTCATTCCGTTTTTTTTTTTTCGATGGAAGGACCAATAAATTTATTTTTATATAACATTGCCGGTTGGCTGTTGAATTTTTTTGCAATCAGTTTGACAAAAGTGATGAGAGAAGGGTAAAAAAAAAAATACTGTTTTGTCGATCAAAGGCTTATTGAACGATAATGAGCTTAATTTATAAACCATGTTTTAAAAGGCAAGGGTCAGCCTTGAGTGTGTACTTAACCGAAATCGAAGTTGCTTACCTAATGTGTGTCCTTTCATACAAAAAGGGGTTCAATGGAAGCGACCCTGATTGGATTCGCAAAAACATAAAAATACCATGCAATGCTTTTCCAAGCTCTAAAGGACGAAATATTAGAGTTGACGGAAAATTTAAATGGAAACTATGTATTCAGGACCGTGTCAAAAAAGACCCGACTGGTCTGTAAAATAGTCTTGGTTCGAAAAAGAGACTTCGGTCTTGAATGGTCGATTAGATACATATAGAGGGAATCGTTTTAATGGAACTTATTTCTAATTGCGTTTTTGGAAAGCAAAGATCTTATTAGCCGTATTCTGTGGACGTGTGAGACCTTTTGTCAATAGCCTGATTGACCCTCATCAGTTTTAGGCGATGAAAATCTGCAATTGAGCAAATCTTCACAGTACGGTAGATCTAGGGGGCATACCAAAAAGTTCATTTAAATACCCACCATATCCTTATCTCTCAACGACATCATTTGTTGAGACAAGTTTAACAGAGCCATGTCTATCCCTGCCTGGTGCAGGATGACGGTTGAAAATGTTCATCGAGACCTTTGATGACCTAAAAAATTAGTCGCTGTGGTGTGGCTTTTTTTTTAAATCATACCTAAACAGCTTGTGCGAAACTCGAAATCCAACACCAGGGTACCCTGTAACCACTAGCGTACTCCAAAAATATTGAAATCATTGGAAGAAGTCAACAAGCATGGCAACGACAACAACACTGCATCCCATCAGATATCCAACAAAGAATTACTCTGGTCAGTCGCTGTTTCTTTGGGCTTAGAAGCAACTGAGTAGCAAGACCCTTTTCCTTATAACAAAGACTCTTATCATTCTATTCCAGTGGATAAATACATCCTTGACCGTTTTGGATGAAATTTTTTTCGTTAGATATTCAATTCCGTTCGTTTTTACGAGCTTTTCAACGACGGAGCATAGTATTGTATAGAAGCTGTTCAATTACATCAAATTAGTCAAAACTTGGGTGTTGGACATTTAAGATAGCCAGACATTTTTGACAAACGTTTCTCCACAGCCAATGACAAACGTCTCAGAGTATTATTTGTGATTTTGTAAGCCAGCAATAAGAACCGTAGGTCCTTTCAAAACAGTAATGTAGGGAAACACATTAGTGTTTTCAGATGGTGGTAATGTTTTCCCACCAGAGGTTCTATTAGTGAGTACATCCTTGAGTGAGCTTAAGATCGAATACTCGGCCACAAAAGAATACTTGGAAAAGAAAAAGGTTAATGAAATTTAAGTGTCGAATTAAATCCCATCATTCAATCTCAAGCAAGAAAAGATGATTTAAATGCTGGAAGAAACCAAAGCTTCTGAAAAATCACTACGTAGTTTGTGCCTCTTGCTCCCCACATGAGCTCCTTTTTTGCCTTAGTAGACATACTTAAGATTGAATGAGTATGATATATAAATGAACAAACTGTGAGGATGAGGAAAGTCATAAGGGTAACCCCAGTTTCAAACCATCAGGTCATGTGCAGATGACTTCTGTAGCTGTGAGCGACATCTATACTTAAGGTTCACTAACTATTATATTTTGGCCTTCTGGTAACACCTTTTTTTCTATCTTTTTATACGTTTGTCTTGTTGAGACTAATAAAGAATTCATTTTTACTTTTCGTTGTGAAATACTCAAGATACGTATTGTTTTTCCTATAAAAAGCATCATCGGTTACAGTAACCAACCTTGTATTATACAATTTCATTTATTACAGCGTTTGCAGGGGCTTTAGTTTTGAAAGACTTCTTTCACGCTTGAGTGATCTTCATTTCTCCGATTGGCATCAAAATAGATGATCTTAGTGTAACGAAGTGAATATTTTCTCCCCACGCAAATTGTTATAAATAAAAACAAACTGAAGTTGAAAAATCGACCTTGATAGACCAAATTTAGACCCACCAGAAGTCAGTGAAGCCCAAAGTTTCAAGAGTAAGCCGATTATATTGAATCTTCCGTGCTCATTGGGCTCTTATCTCAACTAAAGTCGCACTTCCCCTTGACCTCAGCCTCTTTACTCCCACTCAATAGATTATAAACGAAACAAATTTTTACAATTAAGTGTTTAAGAGCATTTTGCTGTCTGCACATGGTTGTCAGTTTTTTCCTCCTCGAAATTACGCCTTATTCAGTCGAACAAGCAAAAATAAATTGTACCTGTGTTACAGTTTTTTTTTTTGAAAACTCTAACACAACAGAAAAGGAATTTGTAAACTTTTAGCGAAATCACTTTTGAACTTTTCTCCATCCAAAGAAAGAAAAAAAAAAATCTAAAAATCGTAACAAACTTTTATTTCAATTACAGATTATCGAATTCAACCGCCAGTTTGTCCTGTGACGACCTACTCCCCCAGGCGGAGTGTAAAGCAACACAAACTGTACTACAAATTGAAGTACAGACTCTTAAGAAAGTTATTTTTTTTTTTCTTCTTCCCACCTTCGTTCGGCAACTATGGAATATAAAAAAAAAAATTTTAAATTCCAGAAAATCCAAATGAACAACAGTCAAATAGAAAAAAAAAAGGTACGTCTTTTACTTTTCCTGCGAAACGTGCTTCATGTCATACAAACACAGAATACAGTTGGAAAAAAAAATACATTTAAATGTCCTGTCAATTTGGTTGTGTTCCTTTTATTTAATTCCCAATTCCCAACTTGTCAAATTTGTACCGTGCCGACCGACCGCCCACCCACTTCAGGTACTTTGCATGAAATTCCGTCAAAGATTTTCAAAATGGAAACTGTCAAAAGAAGGCGACGACACAGAGAGACAAAAAAACAGACCAACCAACCACCCAACCATCCAACCAGTCAGCCACCCACATACACCGCCCGTTTGAACTACACAAAGACGTGACAAAAATAATTTATGAATCAACAAAGAGAGGCAGCACAGTCACCACCCACTTTGCAGTTAAGGAATTAAATTAGGTTCCAGTGTGCTTACAAAGACCACGATTTTGTTTATCCCGGCAATGATGTAACCCCACGCCGAAAAAAAAGGGTCTCCCATTGTCAATAGCAATATCGTAACAGTAGCGCGGCAATAAGCGGATAAAAGCGGGGATAACTTCGGCAAATAGAACCGAAAAAGGAACGCGCACAAAACCCGGTACTCGGCGGGTTAAACAAAAAAAATTCGAAAAAACCGTTTCCAAGTCAAATATTTTGTGTCAACTTTTTCTATCTGCCATGGAAAAATCAACACTACACCTTCAGCATCCCACGCCCTCCTGTTGTGTCAACATGACAACAAACAAATGAATTTTTCATAGTGCGCCATTGACAGTGTATGTTGCTGACTGTCGTCCTTTGTCTGCATTCCGCCAACAGAGGCAGGATCATCTCGGTTCGCCCACACCATGGTGTTGGATTGCAAGTGCAATGCCGATAGTTTTACAATGGATCCCAGCTATTTGGCAGGCATCTACACAGTGAGTGACAACAAAATAACGACGAGGATGCTCCGTTGAGCGGCAGCGGCGAAAGGACAATTGCGTGACTAGGGGCAGGGCGATGGGAGGTTACATGAAATCGATACTATCAAATATTTACACCTTTCATGGTTCAGCACTTTTTGTTTTCTCTTCTGTTGCGCTGCTGTTGTTGTTTGAATTGTATGCAAAGTTGATAAAGGATATGTGGTGGCGGCGGTGATGGCGGAAATGGCTGCATTAAAAATGTGCCAACCCAAAAAAGGACTTGCATTGCAATGACTCCTCATGGTGTTCGTCTACTACATATATAGCCGAACTGCATAAATTCTTAATTCCTGAACGAGCTCTCGATTAATCTCGAACGCACTCTGTGAGTCATGTTTACCGTCCGTCGGTTTTGTTTCTGTGTTAATCGATCGAGCAACAGTGTTTGTTTTTTTTTTGTTTATTCATTGTCAGTGCAACAAATTGACACTTTACGAGTCCTTGAGTGCCACTGTTGCCGCTTGTTCGTTGAGTGTAATGAATTTTTCACAAAAGTTTTGTAAGGAATTTGAATGCGGTGTGAGTTTGTTTGTTACGCGTCGTTTCGTTTGTTTGTTATTTGACGTTTGAAGGATGCTCTCTCTGAGGCTGGCATGGCGTTGACTCTGGAGGTTTTGTTGTTTTGTGGTGTTTCAAGGTTTTCCCCCTATTGAATTGGGAATTTATTTCTAGTGGGTGGTAGATTTGTATATACAAAATCCTGTTCGACATCCTTGAAGAGATGTTTTCGGTTTTGGCATCTCTCATTGAGTTTTGTAGTTAGGAATGAAATCCTTGTACATATTACATGAGCTACAGGAGTGAATTGGTGACTTGCTCTGATTAAAGTTGTTTATCTAGAGATAAAGTAAGGTTATTCTAGTCAAACTTTTGAAGGGAACTTAGTGTGACTAAATGACGCCGTTTTACAAGAAGTTCAAAGAGTTTCGGGATGGAAAAACATCCGTTTTATCGTTTGGACATTGATACTTACCCCAAGAGAAAAAGGGAACTCCACGCAGTCAAAGATTTGTACGAAATGGTAAATGTATCGACAAGCTGATATAGGGCCGTTTCTGAGCAAATCAATCAGATGTTTTTTCAAACTAGCCCTGGGCTTTCATGATTTTTGGATTGTTGAAATGCAGAAATATGCAATTGGAGTTGTAAATCCTCGTGGCACTTAAGTATGAACATATATTGTGTTCTCCGGCCTTGTATTGTGTGAGACTAAGACTATAATCTTCTATTATGTTTTTCGATTCTTCTTATGTGCTCGATTTCTCTTGTAAGATCTCTAAAATTGTTTCTACTGTTCCTAGCATAGGAACTGGATGAAAGAACAAGTGTTCATTTGGTGGTTTGTTGCCCCAATGAACTTTGCACTGCAACTTTGCTCATCAAGTGCTCTTTTGTTAGTAGAAATCGACTTTGAAATTGACTTAGAAATACAACTTCAAGCAAAAGGCTTAGCAGGTCTCCCTGTGGTATGCCTTGATCTGATGAGTTTCTTTTCCAGTGCTTGTGTTGAGCACAAGCTATTTCTAAGGTTAACCTCAAAGTAGAGGATGAAGGAAAGTCATGATTAAGAAAAACTTGTCGAAGTTTTGATAGGTTTCAGAAGAAAGGAGGTTCTCGAAGCTCGATTTACCGTCCACAAATTTTTAAGGCAAACTGTCTTCTTCACCGCAACCGTTTTTTTTTTTGATTTTTAAACAAGTACGTTTTAAAATCCATCAAAGCCGGATCTGTAACAGTAGAAATAGGTACTCACCGTTCACAAAGGTTACATGCGCCTCATCCGCCCGGAAGCCAATCCAGCACGGTCAATTTCCTTTGGGGCCTATAGTTTTACATAGTAATTTGTAGTCGCATGGTCGTAACGAAAAGTAGCGCAGATATGTGTAGAGTACACACACAGGGTTTTCCCTTTACGCTCTTGTTGTACCTCGAATATGCGGGAATCCCTTTGGGAACTGTCCCAGAATACACGGGCACCAGCGCTCTGGTACTGCCAGTGACAGCTGGAAGCAATACCTTCGCCATTGCCCAGACTTACTAATAACCTAACATCATGCAATAATGTAGAAAACATTTCGTGTTTGGATGGCATTGGGAATTTCGTCGACAACAGCGAACGACACCAACTCGAACGACGTTAGCAACGACAACGACAACTACGGCCAGGAGTACGTTGATGATGACACGGGACTCTAAAGTTCCATCGATGTTGGGTGGTAGTTACAGCGAATAACACAGTTATTAGTTCATGTTCATTTCCAGTCAGGGTGTGTACGTGGCAGTGACCATCATCTCCTGTAGTTGTAAAGTAGCTCCCAAAGGCAATCAACATGCATCTTATTTAGATCCGGTACTACTCGAATGTCTGTGCAGTCTCTCAATTATTTATGTGTGTTGAGTCGCTGGTGCCCGTTAAGCGGCTCTTCTATCCGGGTCCGGGTTCGGGTCAGTCCTGTTGATGTTAACAGGGAATAGGTTGTGCTTGTTGCAATAACTTGGTGTTAATATGTAAATGTGTGTCATGGTCTAGTTAATGCGGTTTCTATTCCTAGTTTGTGGATTCAACCGCATCTGGGTGATAAGATGTTCGTCACGTTTTGATGGATGAGAAAAGTTTAATTGTAACGGAGTTTCTTTGAACTTGTCCATACAGATGCATCATAAATTGTCCATGGAAAATTAATCGGACTTTTGTAAAATGTTTATAAGACCAAGACCAAGTGGAATGAAAACATTGGGAACGAATTAAGGGTGCAGTGCATCCTTCGTGTTTTAAAAGTTCAATTGCTTGTGAAGAGGACTATGCATGTCCTCGTAACTCCGATATCGAGATCATGGATTATGGAATTAACTGCTCTTAACAGGTAGGCCTTCATGGCTTCCCTAAGAGCAGTGGTATAGGTCACTGTTCTTGAGGAAATACTAGAGAGAAATACAACTGCCCTTCAGCTCCACACTTCTGAGAACCCGCCACTTTCATAGGCATTGCCTAATTACTCATCCCGCTGTGTTGCCTTAAATGTTGTCACATCAAGTGATTGCTCATTTCCAGGAAACGATTTAATTTTCATGGCAATGAACGTCCTCATTTCGTTCAAAAATGTTGATGCGCCGACACTTTAATTTTGAATCTACTTAACACATTTCAGTCCACATCTCCTCCATGACAAATTCGATTTGCTGCTTCTTCGTCAAAGCTCTCATCCCTCCTTTGGCCAATGATGCCATGTAATTTCAATTTGCATCTAGCTTCCTAGCTTCCCAACTGACACCCACCTCCTCCAGCGTATACACCATTGAGTGAGCAATTTTAATGGACCGTACTATCCTCTGAAGTGCAATAGAGATGAAAATGCACACGATACAGTCAGCATGTAGAAGCATCTTCTAAGGCAGAAATATTTCGCTACATGTGCCAAAATGATGGATGCCACCTTGAGGAGTAGAGACTCGGGACTCCTCCAACACCATCCAGTATATAGGCACATCTCATCATAAATAACTCTAGTCATCTTCATGCCCCAGCCACCGATCCGTCCTTCTCACTTTGAGGACCCACCGACCGTCAGCTACAGAAGAAAGATTGAAACGTTCGTTTATCTTCCGAACGGGGAAGCATAACCATCATGAGTGCTGGAGCGCAAAAGGAAGTCAAAGTCAGTGCCTGCCACCGCGGAAGATTACACGAAGCCAGTGCAAGAATTAATATTAATCAAAGGAGCTCGCGCGACGGGACCACCCGAAAATAGTTCGCGTGTCGGATCAGCCTCGTCTTCTTCGTCGTTCGTCGCTCCTGTTCCCTGTACCGTTTTTCGTCTTATAACGAAAATGAAATGCGCTCGTCTAAAATGAAATAATGTTTCATAAATTTTCGCATCACATGTTCCAGTGTCGAGCTGCTGTTTGGTGTTTGTTTTGATGTGGAGCCAGTGACACCCCATAGGTGGCGGTAAATTAATTTTCCTTTTTTGTGTTTTTTTTTGGGAATGGCAAGTTCTCCTGCTTCTGCTTCGGCTTCATCCATTTGGCTGCGTTTGCTTTGGTTTTGGAATCCATGATTAGGATGATGCGCGTACCATGTGTGGGTGGCGCATTTGTCTGGAGTTGGTTTTTGTTTTTTTTTTTTGGCACCTTGACTTGTGTGCGTTTTCTTCTATCAGATTTCGCGAATTCAAATGTCGTTGATAAATTACATTTGAAAAATTAAAGTCTTGATAGCGTGACTGCAGGGCGGAAACTTGTCAGGGATTATGGCACTAACTACGCCTGGGAAGGGGGTATATGTCGAAAAAAATTCTTATGAGGTAAATAATGTGCAATCTCGGGTAAAATTTCTGGAGCGTGTAATGAGATCAGCGATTTTGGCAGATAGATAGGAGTTAGTGTCACGAAGAAAAGAATATTAATAGAGTTGCCACAATGTTTACATCTTCAACAGAAGGGATATATTACCTTTTGAGTCGAAGAGACTAGGAATTCAGTAATATGTGTCGAAAAGAGAGACATGAATTAATGGCAATCAAGTTTGCCGTTGCATGGGAGGTTGGGTACCGTGAAGCTAGTAAATTCAATTGCTGATGCAAGTGGAGCCTGATTTATCTGTCACCATCAACTTCTCTTTCAAAACCTTGAATGAGGCTTGAAGTTACCTCGTGACTTAAGTTTAGATTTTGTTACGGTAGCTCGTGAAGTTAAGAACTTAAATTAGACTTATGTTATCATTGATCTAGTCCAGATCATATCAATTTACATCTGCATGCTCAAGAATGGTTTGTATTCGTTCAATTGTACAGGAATACAACTTTGGAGCACTCAGACATAAAAGTCTGATAAAAGTCTCTGTCTTTTACAGAGACCTTGGAGCTTGGGTTAACAACACTCACCGTATCAGCCTAAATATCAGCCAACCGATACTGACAGTGCTATTACTAAAGCCTAAAACGTTGCGATGTTTGGCAAAAAGAGCTTTGATCCTTTTTAATGGTAGGTAGGTAGGAAGAAGTGGTTGTCTAGTAAGGTCCTACCAAGCTACATGTAGCGCGGGCGCACCATTTTGATACCACAACTCACGCGACTTGGATGTTGGTGGGTTTGGTTTTTCAGATCCATCCAAAGGAAATCCCTGACAATTCATTAAAAAAGGGTTTGCCAAGTGTGCGATGCCTGGCTCTGGGTAGAGCCGGGCAGTCACAGAGAAAGTGGAATAGGGTTTCCTTTTCATGTGAATTGTTGCAACTACGGCAATGGGGGTGGAACGGAGTGCCTAACTTGGCAGAATTGCTGTGATTCTTGCAGTCTCGGTGCGGGTTCTGTTGATTAAGTCATTCGTCCTGTTTTTATTGTCTGGATACGACACAGGTTTTAAGATTTTACCACCTAGAGTTGGCAATAGAGAGAAAGTGTTACTATTGATTAGTCCCATTGGGGAGCAGACTGAATCCGCAAGAGAGGCATCAAGGGTTGGTCCACATCTGGCAAGCGCGACGGCTTTACCCTTTATAATGACAATAAATTGTCTGTAGTCTTATCTGCTGAGAGACAGCAGGAATGCCGCGGATTTCTTAAAGGTTGCTCGTAATGGTGTGTCCAAGGCGAAGAACGACCATACATTTTGCACCGATACGTCGGAGTATAACGCGAACCAAATGCATGCTATTAACAAACAAAATAGGTTGTACCTACATATTTTGACAAATGGTTAAGATCTTTGCAATATATGGTCAAACCAAGAGTCCGTTTCAAATCGAACAATTACGGCCGAAACGACAAGGCAGGCTGATCCAAAGCAATCAAGAAGCAGATATTACAGAAGTTGATACTGCCTTAAGACGAAATGTTATTATTGGAAGGCCCTTGGATAGTGACCTAACAATTTAAAAAATCATATTACATAAGCTCCTATCCGGCGCTTATTCTTCTTCAATTGTTCTGTGACCCAACTCTTTTGCAGCACGGTAGTGATCCTCCAAGTGTATCATAGTTTTAAGGCGATACAAGCAGTCATTTCCCTGTAGACTTTGACGTTTGGCAGCGTTATGAACTCAAATCTGCTTTTCCTATTTCGAGTTGAGTGGAACCATCGACGTAGACAAGGTTTTACAAATATAGAAGGCTGTCAGGTTTCTTGTACGAACAACTGCTTAAGCGATGAAGTTTATGTAAGGTGCGTTCGAGAGGGTTGTTCACAGCCCTTGGCATTGCATTTTCTCTTCAGAATCCTATTATGGTTTTTGCATTTCATCGTATTTCCTTGCCTCGGCTTTCGAAGTATGCAGTTTTTGATGCAAGTCTAATGCTTAACAAACGAGTTAAGTAAATACATGTACTCGACATGGCGAGGACACTGCGATTTACAAGATCTATCTATCTACATTGTGTATCGCGTCACTGATGTGTTTTCGTTTTGTCGTGTTTTCCTTCGTTCAGTTTTGATTCCCTTAGCTTCTTACCATTCAAATTTGTGGCTAAATCAACAGATAACCCAAAGATAAAGCTTCTATCTTTCTTACGTTTTGAATGCGAAAAGTCAAACGACTAAGTATGAATACACTTCGCCTGCAGTGATCAAATTCCATTCCCAGAATATCTTCCTCAATTAAGTCTAAAAATAGCTCGACTTAAAGCGACAAACATTCTAAAACAAGATGCCATTAGATATCCAACATACAACTCATACAGTCAACGTTAACGTTAATGACTCCATGGATGTCTAAGTGCCTCACCTAATAGGACAACACTCTGTCGGGCGTCATCAAAGCGACACTGTACATACTGCCAGGTCTGAAACCACCTCTCTTGGCTAATCAAATGACAATCATATGCGCATAAAATTTAACGAGATCGAATAAAATCATACCTGTGTAGTGTTATTAATTAATTGTCGTGAGCGTAACGGCCTATTGCATGTCGACCGTTTGATATCCAGTATCTTCTCTTTACCTGGTGGCAATTAAATGGCAAATAGATGAAGAACGTGTATCGTAGTCACTGTCGTCTTCTCGGCATCATCAGCTGGTGTATATATCATCCGGCATTTGGATAATGTGTGACTGGTTGCGGCATCAAAGCAGAATGCTGAAGTGGAAGAGGAGCATAATGGGATAATTCCGGTATCTGTTGCGATTTAATTTTGCCTCCTGGTCAAACAGCTGGAGCAGCTGAAATGCAAAATTATTCTATTTTAATGCAGATAAGGTGTGTTGGGGTTTGGAAGTGATATTTCAGTGCATACTATGTTAGATGCGATCTAAGAAGAAATGCCTGAGGAACTTGTGATGATGTTTAGATGATCAGAAGGTGGAAACTGCTTGATCAAAAAGGAAAAGAGGCTTGTAGTTTTATTTTAATTAATTTAAAGTGCTCAAAGCTGTAAGCCTCGGTTATGACCAAGGCAATATCATCAACGAGTGGTTGTGTTGAAGATTATAAGACCTTTTTTTGACTGAATTTTTGTCTGGTGGCTTGCGTTGGATAAAAGTTTACGACACCAGTGCAATTAGTGTCAGCTTGCATCTAGATCACAGAGGTCCTCAGGTCTACTCACGTATATGCCTCATAGGCAGCTGTAGCACTAACAGAGCTTCGACAACGACCAAACTATCAAGTCGGCTACATGAGAATTTTGTCTCCAGTAAAACAGTGAACAATGAACTAGCCAAATTAGAAACCGGGCGCTTCCTATGTATGTATGTATATTTAGCACGACAGCTCATGGAGAATCAAGGCCTAGCTTCTCACAACCATTCATGTTGTGCGTACGTATTCTTCGCACGAATGGAAGGGACCTGCAGTTTAATGCCGACTCCGAACGGCGAATTGAGAAGCTTTTCATGACAATTTGTACTCTTGCAGGTTTGTCATGCCTGCGAAGAGGTGGTGCCGCGAAAAAACTTTTGGTGGTTTTTGAGAATCGAACCTGTGTCTCTCGCTTAGCAGTCCAACGCACTACCCCCTAAGCCACGCCGCTTCCTATATGCCAACAAAAAAAAAAACAGCTATTTAGCACAACAGCAGGAATGTAAGGGACCTAAAGTTTTAATTGCCAACTGCGGCGGATTATACACTTCCGAAGTTTGTCATTGCCTGTCGAGAAGTGATGCTACAAAGAACATTTGATTGTTATGCTGAGGCTCGAACTTGTGCCAGGAGTCCACTTGGTTAGCAGTCCAGATCACTTACCATTTATCCAAGGCAGTCACGGCTTATAAGACACACCTAAGCAAAGAGTCACAAAATTAAGGAACAATGTGATCCAAAAATTTGCAAGCACTTCCCGCCTACGCACATCCACTATTTCGCTGATCTTCTTAATTGCAGAATACGAAGCTCCAGTTTGGTTCATCACCTATAGACCGCTCTGTGTAGAGAGAGAGCTAGGAACAACCTTAACTGTCTACGAACTTCCACTGGAATATGCAAAGGCAAAGGCACGTTATATTCATTCGCTGCTCCCGTTCAAACCCTTAAACACATCCTATTCGATTGCCCAATTTTGTCTTATGGGGGAGACATTTAAAGCTTGTCAAGTAAAGATGAGCCTTGTGTTTCACTGGACCTACTTGTAGCCTTATTTTGGAGTTCGATGCAATTCCTGTGTAGGGTTTTTCGAACCCTACTCGTAGTGGAAATGTCTTTAAGGATCTCCACGTTTTCCCTTCGAATTTGCATTCCGATATGCTTCCCAATTGTTATAACAAGCCATTTGCTGTAGTATATCCTTGACCTTGCAGCTTAAGGGTATTTACTTGTGCACTTCAGCATTTCAATTACAGAAACTATTCAAACTCAAATGACCGTTAAATAACTCTTCTCGGAATGAGTATGGTTCCCTGTTTGTTTTCTCCTTAACCGAGTTCTCTGGAATATTATTTCGCCAAATTAAAATAAAATGTGTATAATAATGTCCCCGGCAGTGCTCCGAGTTCGCTTCACTTATTCGAAATTCCAATTATTTTGTGCATGTAGATTGGGGCAGAAACAAAAAAACCTAAACCCCTCCAATCAAACTCTAATGCACGTTTGATGTTCACTTTTTAGCCAACATTAACATATTTTGCGAGTGGCTGACGTTAACTGTGTGGCTGAATCGATTGCAATTTGCGAAAACAGGAGCACGGAACCCACAAAATTGCTAGCTTCTGCCGGCTTCACTCCGCTCCAGAATCAAAGCAACAATATTGTATTTTAATTAAATTGATAAAACTTGTTTTCCAGCCAAACTACTGTGGCTGCCGTTGAAGGTAACTAATTCTCAGCGATAGTTATCGGTTGGATGTGCATTAAAAAAAAACCAAAAAAATAAAAAAGAAATTTAATGATCCACACCTTCTCTTTGCTGTCGTCCATCGTCCATCCACCGTCGTCGTCAGAGATTGCTCCTTATTGCCCGGCTTCATTGAATAATTTAATTAACTCAATGGCATGGCCACTCCGCCTCATGCATGTTCTTCTTCCATCCATCGGAGATGGAGAATTGTATCCTTATTGAAATTCCTTGCGGGTCATAAAAACACTTACGACGCGTCGGTTTCAGATGCGAGGACGCGAGCTAAACTTTTTCTCGTTTGTTTTACGTTTTTTCTTTTTTTTGTATCTTTTGTGTGTGAACAAGTTCGGATAGGAGGGCATAGATGTGAAATTAACATACCGCAGACAATCTGGAACTTTTAAATATGAATTCATCTAATCCAGACCATGGGCCGTGGGACAATAGGAGAACTGACTGTAGACAGCTTTTGACTTGAAGGACTGTTGTGCTGTGGTTGGTTATTCTGTTTTTTTTTTGTGCCCACTTGTGCTTGTGCCCACAGGGGCTTATGTAAATTTTCTTTGGCGAATAAAGATGAAAACGATTTTTTGATGTTTTTGTTTTGTTCGGGCAGAAAATATTAAGAAAAGTTACTCAGCACACCAGACGCCATGAGGTAATTTACGCTTCATTTGAGCAGTAAATTGAATTTTGGAAAAAAAAAAAGTTTTTTTTTCTTTTTAACTGTACGGTATTGTTTCGGGGTAATTTGTTGGATGATCTTTGCATTTATAAAGGAAAATTTCGCTCGCGGTTGTAACAAGTAAATTTCCATATTTCGGTCAAGATGTTGACTAAGAAATTGAGGTGTAACACTTTATTAATGATTTACCTATTGCTTATGTTATGCTGTGAGTAGGGGTATATTTAGAGAGGCAATTTGAACTCGTCAGGTGAGGTGGGTGGGACTTCATCTTCTATCACCTGCTCAGTACAGGAAATCGCATTGGAAGACTATTGGAAAGGCGACGTAAAGGAATTAAGAAGGATCTTAAAAGCCTTAATTAAATCTAGCTAAGGTAAGTTAGATACGTGGGCTGGCGAAGAGAAACGCCTCACTCAGGTCACTGCAGACCCATTGTGATTATTATTATTATTTCGGGAGAGCTGATAAGCTCTTGGCACTGCGGTTTCTAACGAATCCTATTGTGCCTTTCCTAGTATTCCTAGATAAATTGCTTCACTCCAGAAGATATCAGGAAGTTAAGGAACTTCTTAGGGTGGATGGTAGCAAGCTGTTCTGTAGAGACGAGTTCGCCGCCTAGTATTCTTTTTCTGAGTTCAAAGAGAGCACTCTATTAGGATGTGAAGAGAGGTCTCCTCACTCTCAAGGCAGAGTCTACAGCTTGAATCTTTTGTTAGGTTCATGCGATGTAGGTGCCTGTTCAGGCGTCAGTGACCGCTGAGAAGTCCAATTAGTGCTCTAAGGTTGCTCCTATCGAGGTTCACAATGAAGTTTGATTTTCTTCGTGACAGTACCGGGAATGGCAGTTTTGAACATGCTTGTCTAGGTGTATTGAGCCAGGCTTCCCTTGATTCTTGCATGCAAAGACCTTTTACGTGTCTCGCAAAGAGTGATTTAACTATCCCATAGAAGGGTTCAGACCCATTGTG
Source organism: Criorhina ranunculi (assembly GCA_951813785.1). Classification (NCBI taxonomy): domain Eukaryota; kingdom Metazoa; phylum Arthropoda; class Insecta; order Diptera; family Syrphidae; genus Criorhina; species Criorhina ranunculi. The sequence continues at coordinate 12,731,242 of OX638381.1, forward strand.
ATGCCAATAGGAGGAAATCTAACCCTACCCGCTTCAGAGTACAAAACTGTTAAGCTTACTTATTGTGTCTGCTGTGATACAAACCAATCTTTGTATTTAATAAAGTTGTTCAGCTTGTTCATCGGTATGTCGGATAGTTTCTCGAGATCCCGAAAGAATTTACGTCCGAGGAATAAATATATGTTTAAGGTGGTACAGGCCAAGACAGTGACAGAGGAAGTGGGTTGTATCCTCATGAACTTCCTCGTCACCACTGCCACTAGACAGGTCTTCTTCCGTGAGACCCGAATCTTATTATTAAATCAATATTCGCGAATTAAACTCTTTAATGCATAAAGGGTGGCGAGATATCAGCGGGTACTTTCCCTAATTTTTAGACCAACGGCGCCAGGATATTGTCGAATACGCTCATGTTGACATACCACTTAACATTGGCCGATTTATTGTTTTGTCTGTTAGAGAACAGCTAAAAGTATCCTCGAATTCATTATTGTTCCCGTTGTGCCAATTCTTTTTACAAAAAGTGATTCCATTAGACCAATTGTCGAAAAAAATTCGTCTAATAACATATGGCAACTCGTGGGCAATGAATGTTTCACAGAGACGCAAAATGACTGCTCCTTGTTTCGTACCACTTTTCAAAAAGGTGTTCTTGCCCTTATAACCTGGAAGTCCACCACGAGTACATTCAGAAAAAACAGTGAGAATGAAGTTTTTTAAACCTTCTGATTAGGCTTTCCTCTTATAAATTGCTTCATTCGACAAACACCAGTGAATGATATTATCTGTTCATCTTCTGCAGGGTTTCCGGAACATTGACATCTCCAGGCATCCTTTACGAACTCTTTTTTTTTGCAAATAACAACAACAAGGCACATTCTTGCGTTCTTCATGGGTATTTTCACAGGACACAAACTGTTGGCGACCCACTTTTTAAGAAATATAGACGACCTATGCAGAGGCTACGGCAATATAAATGTAGAAGAGAGCAAATTCCATTTCCTCAGCCTATGCAAAACTAAAAAGACAACTTCAGGGAGGCCTCGTATTGTATGCAGTCATCCCTTCAATCTTCCTAGTTAAATTTACTTAACAGTTCAGATCAGTATGTCAAGAGAAGCTATATAGAGCATGACAAAAATGACATCAACTCACATCGGTACCATTCACCATTTCAAAGTTCAAAGTTGAATTCATCAAAAGACCTTTCTTCACACTTTTGACCTGTTTACATCCTATTACCACTTCTACACCCCTTTTTCTATAATCAAGTTCAGTTTGTGGCATTGCAAGTCGGCACACAATCCAGAGAAACCAATAATTTCTGTAAGCGAGCAGGCGGTGTAAAACTCATGGTTAAATTATAGCTTTGACCATGCGTGCAACACGTCAGTTACATGCTCCTTTGAACTTATAAATATTTCTTAAAGTTATGTCCCGAAATTTATTTCTTCTTTGCCACAAACGTGACATAAAATTCCTTCGGATTAACGTGACAAGTCTCAATTTCTTTTCGCCGACCACATATATTTTATATTCCCCACCAAATGCATTGCATGCAGCCACCATTCATCCAAATGCAAGCGCCCTCTGTTCCATTGTTCCACATATCTCATGACATGGTTTTAATAAAGGACAACAACAGCAACGCTGCCGCCGCCGCCGCCTTCAAGCGCTCGGAAATAAAAATATCATTGATTACAACATTAGGCACTAATCCCATTGGATTTAGTTGACAATCCTCAAGGACTTCAAGCCACTAAGCAGAAAAAAAAGGAAATGAACAAAATATGATTCCGCGAGGAAACGGGATAAAAGGAAGTATTCGCTACCAACACCGAACCGAACTGGATCCGAATGCTGTTCCATATCCTTAGGGGATCGTAATCAAAAATTCTACAGCTCTCTGTTCAGTTGTCACAGAGCATGGAACTGCAGCTGTAGTCGTCGAGAACAACTAACACAGGAGACAAAGGGAGAAACATAACGAAAAAATGTATTGCAACAGGAAGTTGAAGGACAAATGTACACATTTGTTGGAGAGCCGCACTGTGCATGCATCTGAGACTGAGACCCTAATATATAATTCTGCGTTGGGCATTGCAGGAGACATTGTCGTCGTACACAACAGAGTGTGGTTGGTGTGGATGTGGACTCCTTCAGCACCGAGCGAGGACTCTGGCTTACACGGGAAACGAAGTATACGCAAACAATTTTCATTCGTTAGAATGCAATACCGCCTACGGGAATATCTCTCTGTGCAATGTGCATCCGTTCAAACGTCCGTCGTCGTCGACGTCGTCGTTGTCGTTGTCGTCATCGGCTGATGGTGGTGGTTACCTCGGTTCCGAATGCGACCATACTTTGTGTGTGTGTATGCGGACATATCGTCCGGGTATTGTTTCTGTGTATGTTGTTAAAATTAAATTATACTCGGTTCAATTGACAGAGGACATCGGCTCCTCCGACCCGGAACACACTTGATATATGGGGTAATGTGGATTTGGTCCAGTTGCTTGCACCTATGCACATATGCAGGATATGAGCCTGCAACTCCTGCTTCTGCTATTGTTGCTACACCCATGTGTTTCTGGATGCTTCCCGTGCATTCAAGTTGCGTTTGATTAGGTTGCAGGGCAATGGAGGGTCGAAAGTTGGCGCTACCAATCCTGTTGTCATATATCACAGCATTTGCCTTGTAACCATTGTCCTGTGTAATGGTAATTATTCAACATGAGTTTTATTAAGACCAAGGCCCGGCAATAGAGTTATCCACGTTGTATGCCATGCGACCGATGACGATCATCATATTGGTGACCATAGCCATGATGGACTGACTGGCCTTCGCACTGGGCTGTCGGACTTTTAGGCCGATTGAGTTGGAACCATAAATAATGTTGAAAGGTTTTTGCTTAGTTATGGGTTTTTAATTCGAGGCTTTGGCCAAGATTTTGGTCAATGATGTGTTCTATGGTTAGGGGCATTGCTATTGGGCTTGAGTTACGACTAGTAAACAGGTTCTATTGATTGTTCGGTTTCGATGGCGATTGGTTATTGATTGCAAAAGTAAGCGGAGGCAGACGCCGAAGGGTGAAGAAATTAACTTAATTTATTGCGGACTTCTACAAAAGCTTTGATGAACAGAATTGTTAAATGAATTAACGAAATGGGCTCTTTCAACTTAATGGTAATGAATGACAAATGTTTGAAAATAGTTGTCCATGGGTATGTTGTAGGGCTGCTAGATTTGATGCTCTTAGGGCCAGTAGTGAAAGTTTATAGTTGTGCTAAAGGATGAGCAGGGAGATAGAAGGAAGGGATTAGATTTTTTTGATTGTTCGTACGGTTTATTAGTAAAGGCATTGTTCGATATGATACGTAGCTTTGGAAGTCTTTTTTGCATGCTTAACAGAATAGATCAATGACACGTCTGTCAAATTGTGTGTCAAATGTGGATTCCAATAAGCCTAGCTTTTCTGAGATCGATGGCATAGTGTCAGGATGTCAAAGACATCGGAAATGCGACGATTACTCATCCAGTCAAGCCATACAATGGAACTTTCTAACCAAAGATTGAAGAAGAGTGGATCTTCTAAGGAAAATGTGTCAGAAGATTGTCGAGGCGGAGTCACGGCTGAAGAGAATTGATGCATTGGTGGTGGAACCGAAACCGATGGCACTTATGATGATGAGTATAAAAATAAATGGCAACTCTGGTTTGTTTTTGAATGAAATGTTGTTTGAAAAGCGTCAGTATTAAATTCGAATGCAAAAAATGGGCAAGGGTAGAAGCTTTTTTTTAGTTCCGATGAAAATGATGACTTGTTAAAGTATCTTCTTATCCCAAACCGAACGATAATCATACTGGATTGACAGTTTTCGTACTTGATACTTCACTATGGACACCTACTTTTCCTTACAACGCCTCCTAATCGATACAAAGTAGTTACCACAAACTATCCCCTCCAGACTTGAATGGACGATCGATTTGGAGCTACAATGAAGGGGATCCATCTGCTTCTACACAGATGGCTCCAAAAAAGAATCGGAAGTGGGTGGTGGTGTCTTCTTCAAGGATTGCGAACGTAAGCATATCCTTTCGTTTGCTTGACCACTGCAGGGTTTTCCAAGCCAAGATAATGATACAATTAGCCAATAGGTGAAGCCTTCTTTATAATGATTAATGATGAAAGAGACGATTCTCCACCTTCTCTGTACGCGTCCAGCTCTCGTCACCTCAAAGAGCCTAATCTTACCTTACCTTCGCAATTAATAAAATAACGCAACAATTTTGTCTGAGTTCTCCATAGTGAACATTGCCAATAAGTCATTGCAGATGATAAGCTAGGCTTCCTCAAGGCGAGGATAAGGATTTATATGATTCATACTTGCAAAATAAGAGGCGAAAAATGCAATGTGGGGCTGTATAGAAGGAGCAGACATGTTCTTGAGCATTACCACTAGAAGCGAAGGGAAGAATATCGAATTTTCAGAAAGACAACAAAGCATGACGAAAAATATGCCTTTTTTGATTTTAGAACCGCTTATGTTCAGACAAGCTATGTAGAGCTTTGAGCTTCCATCATCCTCCAATTGTGCAAGATAACGATGGAGAATGTGCACTTTTACTGACGTTATCTAGACCTTTGAGATGATTTAAAAAAGGTCACAAAATGATGACTTCACTTAACTTCTTAAACATGGTTCTTGAAAGGCTTGTGCAAACTTTACTGACGATTTTGCTGTTGAGAAATGAAGCAGAGGCATGCTGTCAAGAAAAAGAAATATCAACGTCAACCACTTGAACATTACGATATGCAGCTACGCTGGTTCTTTAGACGTAGAAGGCAAGACAGTAGCAAATCTCTTTCTTACACAGCTTAAGTGAACTTATATACGAATCTACTTAAAATTACTTAAACTTCAGTCTTTATGAAATCCTTCGACAAATTTGCGGCTTCATCTATTCAGCTTCATCGTTATAAGTAGTCAGAAGAATTTGAATGCAACAACTTAGAGGATAGCGACGTATAGCAACCCTGGTATTATAGCCTGGAGAGTCTTCGAATCTACATATAGATGACGGAATCAGTAGAAAAAAAAACGTAACTCAACAGCTAACAATTCAGTTGCGTATAGAGGCCCAGGTCCAACTTTAACTGTTGTGGCGTCTTAGTAAACCATGTCAAATGAGAATAAAGAATTTTACAAATAAAAATATATTAAGTAAGTTACTATCGCAAAAGTCGAGTCGATATTAGGTATGTTTCTCGTTATTCCAAGGCAGGCTTGAAAGATCTTACTTTTTCTCAAACTTGTTTCACAAGACATTGGGGCCCGAACGGGTCTTACAACTGCCATACTGAAGACCTTTATGAAATAATAAATATCTGGTTCGACAACCCGTAGAGGGCCAAGCAACGTGTTATATTTTTGACATGAATGACAAGGACCTACACTTTTTAGACCTACTTTTCTATCGTTGAAAATATGATTTGTAGTGGTCGGCCTCCTCCAACTTACTTCATGACTAAAAGAAGTGGGCAATCGAGTCAGTCGGCGAATACTTGACCCCTGCTTCTTGACGATTCCCACTTATATTTTCAAAATCCCATCAACAACCATAAGGAGTTATTTGAAGTGCGAGCGTACGCTGCCTTGAAGTATTCCTATTAACGCCGTTCAGGCTTGAATTAATCGTGTATGGGACTAAATCGCATCCAATTTCAAGGACCGGAACTAAATAAAGCTATGTGTAGTTGGCTTAGCTTAGTGTCGGCACCGATGTTAAAGAATCTGACAATATCGAAAATAGGTCCTTATGCTGTAGCTACATATATCTTATTAGTGAACGTTATTCTATTACTTTCCTTCCTAAAGTTCATAAGGAGTAAGATTGGTAACTCATGGCAACCTTGTTAAACTCCAGACATTTTCCGGGATATAAGTGGAAACATGTTGACATTTACTGGCGCACAACTTTTAGACTAAGCCGTGACTAAGCTTAGAAACCTACACATGGCTTAATTAAGTTCCTAAGGCTTCAGTTGGTAACCATAAGGAAGGCTGCGGATTGTTGGAGAACGAAATCTTCGTTTGTTATACTTACCTTTCACTGATGGAAAAATACCACATCAACATGACTTTAGAGACACCACGTTCATATCGATCACCCTGCTTATAAGACGGTTTTTCAACAGATAATGGTGTGTGCTTGTACTTTTCGCGGTCCCAGGGCAAGATTAATTTCCTACGTTAGGACAGTGGCCATAAGTTTTATCTAAAAGTTCATACAAACATAAACGCGTCTTATCTTGAAGTATGCAAATCATCATGGTTTCTTCGCCTGATACTCAAGAGTCAAGACTAAGCTCCACATGATGTGTCACAAATGTGGCCCAGTCCCTAGGCACATTTCCTTCAATTAGCATTCCTATTAGGATAAACATTTGACATGGAAATATTTTTCAAAATCACATCAGTAGAACCCATATCTCATGGTTACAGGTTCCCACCCTCACTATCCTCGTAAATCAAAATAAAAAATAAAAATAAAATTCTTGGGTATTTTCCCAAAATACAAAAATTAAACAGAAGTTTCTTTTCGTTCTGGTGACATTTCCCTCGGAGGAAGATCGAGAAATCACAATGCGAACGTCCCTCAGGAAGCGCCAACCGAACACACCAGCAAATGCACAAGTTTGGAAGCAACCACTCCAACTTTGGCTTTCCCGGAACTAATGCTCCGCACATTTAATCGTTATTTATTGCTGTTCGCCTTTTCAGCGTCAACGTTCGTCTCTGGCGATATGTTGCACTACTTACACGACGACGACACTCTGCTTTAGCTATGGGCCGCTGAGCGTTGCCTCTGCTACTCATCACATCAGTCCGGTGCGGCGCGGCGGCCACAACGAATTCATTCCCGCTGTGTGAGAGTGTGGGATTGTGTGTTGGGCCTCGGCGGGAATGGGATGTTTTAAATTTTTTTTTCACCAAAGTCACAAGTCAGCACCAATTACTCGGGTGCGATTTATGAGCGCCGCCATCCCTGGGGTCAAGTGACGACATATTCCTTAAAGATTTATTATTGGCTCCAGTAGTGGAATGAATGTTTTCTCCGATGCTGTTGAGGCTGTCCTCCTGCCTCTTTGCCTGCTTCTTTGTTACATCTCGAGACTACGAATGGTCTCTTTTTTTTTTCGTGTGGAAATGTGGAACAATTCTTTCCGATTCCTCGAGGAGTCAATAAATTTCTGGTGAGCCGTCGTCGTCGGAGTCCGTTTGTTCGCTCACTTAAGTGACAATTTGAACGTGAAAACGTTTGCTGTCGTAGTCGCCTTTGCTGGTGGATTCGACTGGAGCGGCGATGAGCTCCAAATTAGAAATGGGATTTCAACGTTCACTTTTCCTGGGATTCTTTCTGAAACGATAGACATCCAGAGTTTATTTGTCACTTGATTGTGGGGTGTAAAGTATGTAATGGATAATGGATGCACATCGATGTTGATTGGATGAGTAATGGCGGACATAAATGCATCGGAAAGAGGCCATAAATCAGGAGCTTTTGTTTGGAGTATGCATTCTTCTTCTGCGCAGTGCTACACGGATTAAACAAAAACAATTATTCATTAGATTATTGGAAGTTTGTAGGCAGTTTGGAGGATTTTAATGGTATCATGGTTTAATTTTTTGAAATATGTGTACACGTATGTGAGCCAGTGTCTTGGTGGCAGAGACGAGTTTTTAATTATAGAATTTATAGAACGAGAACTATAGACACTGATGGGAGTCGATGATCGATGTGATGTTGTGATCGATGGGAAGTGATTTCGTGCTCGGATTATGAGAATGAGGGGAACAATTTGGAACTATTTTGGGATTGAAAAGATGGTCTTTACTGTTGGAGATTTGAAGGCGTATGAAATATGGTTGAGAGGTTAGACTTCTGGAGACTGGTACAAAGGAAGGGAGCAGGAGTGTTTTTTCTTGCTCCTAGGGTAAGCGCTAACTGTGTCTTTTAAAAGAAACCAAGCTTGTTACATGTTCGATGGATACATTAAACTTTATCTTATGGAGACCTATCTCAAAGAGTTGGAGACCCTGATAAGTTTACTTTAGTTTAGATCTCGTGCTAATCAATAAAATCATAGATCATCCGTATCGTCTTCGGTACAACTGTTTAAAGTAATCTGGTATTTGTCTTAGTTCAGTTTCTGAATAATATCTACAGTCCCTACAATTTAGATGCTAATCCTTCTTGCAAGTTCGTTGGTTCTTGCCTTGTTGTAGAAAGGCTATGTAGTTCAGAATATGATGCAATTAGTAAGCATACCTCGCTTGAGCTTGGCAATCAATGGCTATGGTGAGATAGATAAAGATGAGACAACTTAAGAAAGCAATTGAATAGGAAAGTCGTCTCTTGAACAACATTAGACCCTCTTCATCTCATTTCTGCTCTATGGTGCAGAGGCATGGCCTTTGCCAAGAGTGGATGAGGTTGACGTCGGTTGTTTTGAGAGGATAATTCTACGAGTGATTTACTTTATCAAAAATGGATGAGGTTGCTCTTGACTGCTTTGATTTTCGGTCCCGTCTGCATACATGGTCAGTGGAGGAGGAGGTACAACGACGAATTGTACAGCGACATCAACTTAGCCAGAAGAGTGAAGGTCCAACGATCAAGGTGGCGGGGTCATGTAGGGCGGATGAACACCAATGCTCCGGTCCAAAAAGCTTTGAATCCACCCCCGGGGTACAGCGCAGTAGAAGAAAACCGCGACTCCGGGGGCCCACGCAAGTGGAAGGGAACCTCAACCAACTTAGCGTGCGAAACTGGAGGCAGCTTGCTAAAGATCGAGCTGGCTGGAGACGCTTTTTTGTTGAGACCCAGGTCGGCCCCAGACTAAACAGACACCTTAAGTAAGAAAGCCAGCTCTACAGTTTCATCTAGAGAATTAGAAGATGGCTGGTGTATAAGCAGTAGAGAAAGACCCAGACTCAGATGGCGCCGCCCAAGTGAAAAGGGAAATGTGGCCATGGTGTAGTGGTTGCCTCATCGCTTGTCACGCTGAATGTTACAGGTACGAATCCCGATAAAAGCTGACGCCAACTCTACTGCATAGGCATAACACTGTCAGTAGGGCGGTCATATGACTTGAAAGTGTTGATCGTACTACTGACATCGGGATGTTGGAAAAGAAATACTGTGAATTATAAGCAATGGCAACAGTACCAATAATAATCCTCAGTCATTCTGGACACCACCTTAGATAGAAATCATCTCGTCGTTGCTCAAACCTTGATGTTCAAGATCTCGGTGGGGCTATTACGCTGCTGGCAGATTTTATCATTTAAATGTTTTGCAGTTACAGTGGAGTAGAAATTGTGGAACGTTAATTAAAGTCTAACCGGTGAGGTGGGTTACCTTCTCTGTATTTAAGTATATTCTGGAAGCCTCTGTTTTTGCCTTCAATGTCAAAAGAATGTCGGTCCCCCAATAGAAATAGAAAAAACACTTTAATGTTCGTGTCCTGTCACCAGCAGGACTTTTCCTAGTCCAAATAAATTTATCAAAAGCAAACCATCACACAGATTGTATTTATGACCAGACACCCCTGGGGGTAGTTTATACACACTCCTTCGCCATTAGAGATCATCTTCACGACACAGCATTCACTCATCTTTCCACATCCAACCACGATTTGCAAATCCTACGAAATTATGCCTTACGGATACAACTATACCATCTAGTCACAGTGAAAAAACAAATAGTCGCGAACGAAAGTGATATAATCACACCCATAGGTATCATTTACAAAACACGAGCCTTATAATTACCGCTCGACTGCCGCAGCTGATGCCGGCCACAGTTTAAGGATGTGAGAGAAAGAGGCGGAGCCTTCAAAAAAAAACCTTCACTTAAACAAAAATGAAAAAAAAAAGAGGAAACAACATCGTGCATCGTGTATTGTGAACATCGTACAACTAAGCTTAGCTACTACATCTGAAATTCAATTTAGCACCTCGTTTGTATTATTTAACATTGGCACCCTCTGTTGGTGGGTTGTCTCACCCTTACGTTACGGTTTGGCCGATGCCACATCCATTAGTAGCTCTATCTTTGCTACACCAATATACAGGCGGATACGAGTATGAATGGCTTTAAGCACAGGCCCGATTCCGCAAACTTAATTTTGTCCTTACCTCTAATTACTCATGCGGTTGCCATTTCTCATTCACGACCACTGACTGAATTGTATAACTGTGTGTGTGAAATATGCTAAAGAAATTATAAACAGTATGTCATGAAAGAAAAGTTAAATTAATTTGAGTAAATGCGGTCAAAGGACTATGGTTTGACTACCCTTACCCTAAGGTTCAGTTGCAGCTAATTGTAATGAGGTAAAGCATTCTTAGGAAAGACAGTTCGACTAAAGATAGGCTCGAGTGTTAAATTATAGGCATCGTGCAAAGTAATGATTATTATGGCTGAAGGCTGATAGAATCTGAAGAGCGTGCACGTGAATGAAAAAAGCTATATGAACAACAAGGTCTACAGTCAAGTGTCAAGTGTAACACGTCATCACTACAACCCACAAGCTATTAAAACCAACGTGAATCGGTACCTCCTTCGTCTCCCGTTCAATTTTCCCAATGCCCGTGCTCTAGTTTATTGGTGGGGATAAATCCTTTAGCGTGCGCTAATTATAAAAAAAAAAATGCATAAAATAGCCAACGTTAGTAAATAACGATTCATTTCTTTTACAACTTCAAGCTCAAGTCTAAAGATTGTAATAAGCTATGAATATGGTCTTCCTATTTGATACGTTACACCTCGTATCCGTTCTTTTCGCACCGAACGTTTCTTTATGAACAAAAAGTCAAACTATACATCTTTACAAATACAGTGTGAAATATCCTTACAAATACATCACACATACGCATACAAGGGATAATGTTAGGGTGAGGCAGAGTCATGGTAAGTTTTTCTTCTTCTCCATCGCGCCGTTGTTTTTTTTTTTTTTTTTTATGAAGACAGAGTAATTGAAATAAATGGCCCAATAAATCACATAGCTGCTCAAAACTCATTTTATGTTTATTAGAATGACGGTTGCGTGTCTACCATACAAACATTCGTACTTCGTTTTTGGCATTTTCCAAATTAAGCAAAAGTCTATTTGGGCGGCTTCGAGGACGATGCCTTGATGAGGTGGGACAGCAGGGGAAAATCCTCTCTTAAGATAAATGACAGAGGCATTCATAACTCGAAGTAAAAGTATTCAAATGAGTTTCGAGAAGACACACACAAGGGTTCCGAGGATATTCTCAACAACGCGTAATTTATTTTAATAAATGGAACTAATGGATGCAAATAAACGGAAAATTCTGGATATTTGGAAATTTCATACGGCGACGAGGGCGATTGCCACCTATAGTGTTGGTTGCGTTTTCATCATTCCGCTGATTATGATGATCTGTAAGGAGGATGTACTGTACATAGTTCAAAGGTTGCGACTACCTCCTGATGGTTTAATTGATTCATTTTCGAAAATTTCCCTGCTTAATAATCGAGGGTGGTTAGTTTTGTTTTGTGGGGAAGTGGCCATTAGCTGCGCCGAAGGCTGAAAAAGGTTGTGTTTCGGTGAGCAATCCGCAATGATGTTTATCCTTGCAGTATAAGAACTGTTGACTGTATGTGGGTGTTTGAAATTGCGTAGACTAATGGATCCATTTATTATCGTTGCGGTAATGCTGATGATGCTAGAAACAGAGATTTATGTATACACTTGCGGATTTTCCACAAGTGACTCATCACAGGATGATTCAAAATTCCAAAAGTTCAAAGGCCAGTTTAAGTAGGAATGGCTTGGTTGACTCATCTTTGGAGTACTTAAAGGACACGTAATTTGATAGTGAGTTAATGTTTAAACAAGAGTTAAGGACATTTTGGGTAAAAGTTAGATCATCGGTTACGGAAAACAGGTTAAGTGTTGAATAAAAAGGAGTCACTCGTTAGATTTAATGTGCTACGAAGGAGGATGAGCCCGCTTGTAACTATTCAATGAAACTTCCAAATCATAAAAGTTCGCTTCAAGAGCAAGTTCTAGTCAAACTAAGGCTTACCGAGAACCATTATCCTTCAAATTTAAAGTAATCTTTGTGGCACAGTTACAGTAAGTAAGGATCATTTACTCTTTCAACACAGGACGTAATTGGTCAACAAGTAGTGAAAGAATGAGATAAAGATCTTCTGTGTGGTTTTTAGGAATTTCAAGCTACATATGTAATTCCAAATTGTGATCTGGTCTATCCACCTGCTCGTTCGATATCTGAAGTTATGTGGTGGGTGCTTTAATCTTTCCTTAGCCTGTAGTGTAGTTACGTAAGATTGTCAGAAAGCATTCAGTTGTTGTATCCTTTTCAAACCTGACCTGTCATTCTAAACCCAAAAGTCATAAGTTTGACAGTAACCTTTCAAGTTCATTGTGCTTTTACTTCTTATATCTTAGAATGCCTAATTGCTCGAGTAACTTGATTCGGACTTTATGTTCAAACCTTGTTTAGCTCTTAGACAGCAATTTTCAGTAAACGCTCGAGCAGATGAACGATTTAAAATAAGTTCTAGAATTCATTTGATGATGATGATTTAGGGACTCTGAAACCTGACACTGAGTGTAGCTAGAGGACTTATTCTCGAAATCAAATTGAATGGGAGACCAAATGCCTTTAAAAGGGTCAAAAAGGCAATGAGTGCTCTCTATGAGATCAGTGAGGTATACAGAAAGACTTAGTTACCAAACCAAGCAATGTGCTAATCAAAAATGATACTGCCACCTGGAATACTTTTTGTAAGGATTACGACGACGATAGATGTAATGTGTGCGAAATCCCGGCTTTTGTACATCTAGGTACTATGATTAAGAGTTTTATTTCCTTCTTTAATCCTTTTGGCACTAAGACATATTTGAGGCTTGGCAAAACTTTCTCTTGTCTACCCCGTTCATATAAACTAGAGGTACATGCCATTTATTCATAACATCCCTCAATTGGATGTGAAGGAGCATCTATGCACCCATACCGAGATTTTTTCAACTTCTAGCGCTTTCTCTTCTATTTCAAGACCCTCTGTCTCGATAAACCATCCGTCCATCCTTCAACGAGATCTTCTCAGTGAATTCAAAGAAAACTACATGCGTGCATCGTCTCTCGTTCTCCTTGCCAATTCGTTTGACATGAACTCTCCAGCCATCCCCCACTCACTCGACCAGACTAAGTGATTAAAAATTGTTTATTCCAAGAAACTCTTTCTAAAATTCAACTCACGTGACATACAGTAGGTACACGCAAATAACAATAAAACACAAATTGAGGGTGAAACTCCTTCGTGTAAACAACTTCGTACGTTCAAAAATTCAACAGATCCACAACCGCCTTAAGGAATACATTTACTTAATAAAATCCATGTGCGTACATTACTTTCCAATCGATTCTGACGTTTCGCATTTCGTAAATTGTAAATAGAAAAGCACGATTCACCCCTTTTAAAAGAGAAAATCCAGAAAATCCAACCCCATTCACGTTGACTTCCTGAATTTTAGATACACGCCCTTGGAACTGAACTGAACTCTAATCGATATTTCGCACAAAAATATCCTCAAATTCACTGATGACATCCACAACGAATCACGTGCATCGTGCAGCATTAAGCAAACACAATATTATTTTGAGTCCTTTGATTATGAATCCCTAGAGCTATTTAATCTGGTCCTGCTACCACTCCCCCCACCTCCTGGCAGTGGTGTTTGCGGGTTGGTCCCTTAGAATTCCTGCGAGGACTTGTTAGATGAAATATCATCGTATTGATTTTGATTTCGTGATTTGTTGACTGTTGTGTGTATGTGTGTGTCTGATGTCGCACGGGATCCTAAAGGATGTAGCGCGCAGACTATTGATTCGTGAACAATTGAGAAAGCAAGAAATTCTCCAACACACTTTTTTTTTTCCTCAATAATCCTTCTCAACTCCTGGAAGATAAACCAAAAAAAAAAATACAGAAAAAACCAACCAACCAAAGTGAACTCAATCTCATGTCGAAGGACAACTGACTACAACGCATCGGGAGTAGGAAAAAGGAAACTTCACTACCTCTCATTGAATTCATAAAAATAGAAATAAGGACGAAGTATTGTAGAAAAAAAAAAGTTTGAAATTCGCTTCACTGTGGAAGCGAGGAGGCTCCAACTGATTCTTTAGAGTTCCTTCCACTACGACTGGTGTGTTTCTAAAACAACAACAACAGTAAAACTTTTCACTTAAGTTATGTTACAACCCCTAAGGAGGTCACAGTTATAGCATAAAATATCCTTGCATCGCCATAATTCAGGCAACTGCTTGGCTTCACGACCAAAAGGATACCGTTTTCAATACACAACAACCATGTAAAACTCATCGCATTTCCCGGTAGTGGAGTTCGCTCGCGGCTAGGCCAGATAACCGCTGCTGTATGCCGGTAAAGGGAGAGAGGAAAGCGAAAGGACTTCTTGTTTCAAGGGGAGATAGAGAAAACTTTTTATCATCCGCTTTCTTTTTATTTCCCCGTCGAAGATTCACTTGTGGACTTGTTCTCTTTTCGTTTTGTATTTTTTTTTTGAATTGGAAAACTCAATTCCCAAGCTCCTGCTAACACACTAGTGTAATGTATTCATTGGACGGAAAGGGAATGTTCAATACACTTGCATTATATAATCCTTCAAGTTTATCGTGAGAGGCAGAGTGTCAGAGAATGAGCAAGGGGAATTTTTTTTTTGTTTAAAACAAAAAAAAAGAACTGACACGAGTTTTTTTTGGGCATGTCCTTTCTTTTATCCTGCGGAACAAAAGTTCTTTGTGGAACTGTAAATATTGGTAGTGATACTTTTAAACAAAGGAATGGCAGCGAATGTACATACATAAATTAAATTAATTTTTTTCTGAGCGGGAGGAAAATATGATGAGGTATAGGGTTCACCAGAAGTTGACCCAATTGATTTTCGAGGAAATCGTATACGTAAAGGGGTGAGAAATGGAAATTCCGTAAAACTTTATTTTTCCTTTCCCATAAGGATTTTTGAATCAAAAAGGATACTGTTCTATTAATTTAGGGCGCGTCTTAGGTTTTGAATGAAAACTACTTTCACCAGGTCGTTTATAGACAAGTCGTTTTTTAAATGTCGGTCTGACTGCCTTTGTCTAACGCATGATCTGAACTGGGCTTCAAGCTGCCCCTGCAATGCGAAAAACTGACTTTTGATCCTTGAAAATATACCTTCTACAGCACTCAACATTTTCAACAGAATCCATCTCCATCAATTCAAGAATTTAGGTTTGGATGTCCTTTAGTTAATTTGTTGACGTAACGAAACATATAAGTCTGGGGTCGAATTACGGCATCAGCGATCGAGTAATGTATAAATTATTATTCTGATGTAATAATGCTCTGTTTTACGTGACGAGATACTCGATCACTGATGCCGTAATTCGACCCCTGGTTAGATAGCGAAGCCCACTGAAGGATCTATTAGAACTTGTCCAATTAAGTTGCAAAAATTGAGAAATTTAAATTAATTCAAGTTTTTAGCGTGAAAAGATCCACTTTTACACGGATAGATGAAAAATCCATGAAAGTGTAGGTGGTGGTATTTTCGCCTTTGGGCTTAATCTCAGCCTCTCTTTCCGTCTTCCAAATGATAGGAGCGTGTTCCAGGCGGAAATATTGGCGATTAAAAAAGTCCTATCTTGGCTGAAGAAAAATGTGATATCTTCAAGCAGCGATCAGGTCCTTGGAATCATTCTCTTCAAATTCATTAGTAGCTCTAGATTGTCGATCATTCCTTATAGAGATGGCGAATATTCACATTTGTTAGGTGCCGGGGCATAGAGATATTCCAGGGAACTGTAAGGCAGACGAACTCGCCAGATATGGAACATCTGCACCCATGTTTCCAGAAAAGGACACCCTGAATGCTATCGAGCAGACGGATTCTAGGTGAACAAGTGGTACAAAGCAGATTTGGTCACGGCTAGATCTGAAACGTTCTGGGAATTTAATTTTTCTCAAAAGATCGCATATCAGATCCGTTATAGGTGTCATCACGGGACACTGTCTAATAGGCAAGCATGCAACAAGGTTTGGCGTTCATTCAACGATTTTTTGTAGAAGCTGCATGGACGAAGAGGAGGAGGAAACTATTCCCCATTTTCTTTGTAACTATTCTGCTCTCTCCCGCAAAAGAGGACTCCATTTAGGAGAATTCTACTTTAACGACTTAGGGGATCTAATAAATACAGATATCAGAAACCTTCCTAGCTTCATAAGAAGCTCCAACTGGTTCAACGGGTAGGTAAGGAGATCTCTCCACATCCATGTGATATCATGATGGGTAACTTCAACCTTAACTAGCGCGAAAAGAAGTTTTGGGAAGATTCACCCCAGGGAACCATGAATTTTGTAGTATGGCGACATTTAACTGTGTTACCTGGAGCGGACAACATATGCCTAGTTCAGATGTGAGAGCTTAGATGTCATCAACAATTAGGTTAGGTTGAAGTGACTGTCGGCTTTAGCCAGAGATAGGTCCATTGTTATAAAATACCTATTGACTTCAATGTTACTCCATTTGTTAAGCTGCAACTACATACTTACGAACCGATTCAGTACGTTGGAAACATAAACCAAGCGTTAGAAGCTAGATTCAAGAAACTAGCACTCCTCTGTACTGGCTTATCGGCTTGAGGATCAAAAGCTTTGATGCTGTTTTTATCTGTTTTTGCAACCTTATTTAGGCGAATTTTAAACCTGATTCTGTTTCGTTTTCTAACCCTCAGCAGCTTTCGCATTTATAATTGCACCGAGTTTGCACAGCAATTTGAAATGGGTTCGAAGTCTTTTCCGATACTAGAATTCAAGCACCTGCAAGTGTCCCATCATCGTAAGCTGAAGTAAGGAGCACATTCTGAACACATATTCTTTGCAATTTAAACATATTATAACGACCATCATGAGAAGGTTAAGCAATCACTTGTCAAAGAACTTGATTATTGCACTTTCTTCGATCAGTAGACACTTGATCTCTTCAGTGAAGCTACCACTTTCTAGGTCTTTCAGCTCGTTCATACCCCAATGATTCAGATTAATATATGCAAGATAAGCTCTGCAACTTCTAACCGGTTCGTTATGATTATCCTTCCACCGATACAGATAAGCAAAAGAAAAAACAAAAAAGAAAAATTGCATTTGCATTAATTGAAGTCATTAATATTTTCACAAACTTAAGCACACTCTGTGTCATCCAGAGAGTTCACATGTAACTCCTGTAACTCCAACATCCTTCCTATTTAGAAAGCAATCTGCATACCTAATGTGAATGGCGTACACGCTCGCTCTGTTGAAATACGCCTCCGGTTGCCATCAGAAACTTGTGCGCTACAAAAAAAAAAAAAAAGTATAAGACTCTCGTAAATCCAAGGAATCGCCAAAAGTCCTTGGCACCCGAACGTCTCATCAAGGGAAGCAAAACACTACGATGAGCCGCAGAGGAGTATTATCGAAGAAACTTGATGACTACTAGCGGTATAGTGGAATAAGTACTTCTGACGATGATAATGATGATGGAAACACCGAGTTATGATGGAAGGAGTGACATAAGAACATTTTTGCAAATAAACCTCCTCGTCTTGCGGTGGGTGGGCCCCACATCCAAGCCCAAGGTGCCCATGCAAAACTCCTGCAAAAATTATACTTTGCATTGTGTGTCAAACGCCAACATGGGAACGCATAGCACAATGACGTTGATGCCGCCAACTTTGACGACGACGACGACGACGATAATAATGATGATGGGGGTGATGGAATGAATTTGGCGTCTTCTTCGTCGACGACGGCGTCGTCGTTGTCGTCGTCCAAAACACTCAGCGTCTCATCGAGTTAAGTTTGTCTTCACATCAATACCCTGCTAATATGAACAGGATAAGACGACAAGGAGGCAAGTTGGCAAACATGTCTGCTCTGTAGTGAGCTCGATGTGTTCTTTGTTCGTGTTCGCGTTCGCGTGTTTGCTGAAGGCCCCACCACAAGGAGTTCGTTCTATTTAACCTCAAAATTTCAAGTGAAGTGATCGGCATAAGGATTCGAAGGATATTTTTTTTAGTTTTTTGTTTTTGCTTTCATCGTCGGCGATAATTATTGGTGAATACGAATTAATTGGGTGGAAATATTCTGTTAAGTTTGCTTTATCCTAATTTTTCTTCGTCTCCTGTCATTGCTGGAGTATTATACTTGATAATCGGGTCGTTGAAGCAATCGGGAACAAGGATCAGAAGAGGACTCTTCAACCAGCCCAGGCGGGTCTTAATGATTGGAGCAAAGTATTACGTGGTAATGAATGGAATTTAATTGATTTTTTCACATCTTCTCAAGCGTGTACGAATAGTGCAGCCTGCGGAGTGATTAAAATTGTCGAAGTCATTATTAATAATAGGTGAATGTGAGATTGTGTGCCCTCCACTGTGAAACTGGAACGGCAAAGTATGAGTATTTGGTTTAAAGATAGGTAGGTGTAGGTACTCACAGAAATTCAATTTCTTAGAAGAATGTTGTGCTTGGATTTCTTAAGGATCTCATTAACGTCTTACAACACTATGAAGCCTTAAGGAAACGGAATCACTGAGAAAGCAGAATATGTACTTCGATTATATGAGAAGATGAAAGGAGATAGGTAATAAGGAATACATATATGTACGCATAGGGGACATAAATATGTTTTTAAGATGCGGTATCGGATTGGAATGCATTCGATTGTGAAGGAGTTTTGATAGCCATTCAGCACTTAAAAGGAACATTCAACGATACCAAACCGTCCATAATAGCATAAGGATGAATGAAGGACTAAGTTGTTGGAACAAGTAAATGCGACTAAACAGGACTGGATTGCAAATTGTCCCTTAAGGTAGCAATATCACCAGCATGGGCGGACTGCTGCATCAATACCCAAAAAACGATGTCTTTGTTGGTCATGTTGGTCAAGTGTTGACTAAATGTCTTGTGCCTTAATAAGCTCCCTTAGTTGAAATCAAAGTCTTGCAGTTCTTTTATCGGTCAAACATTTGTTGATTCTGAGCTCATATGAGATTCGATCCTTTGCTTAACCGACAGAATGGGTAAAGGTATTGTCTCCGAGCGCGTTTCAGTGAAGAAAACAGCACCACTTTTGGTCTTGTGTTACGATTCGCTCTTTAGGGGCTCGATGAGGAAAGGGCAAGTCTTGGGGCCAACGGTTGCCGGGCGTGGAATAGAAACAAACAGAAGTCGCCTAAATCGGAGCGTCTGGTTTGATAATGAATGAAAACTAGCGACTGAACGTAAGAGTGTTGCCAACAGAGCATTGCAGCAATCTCAAAGAACGTAAGAATTCGAATATAAGTAGAATGAGCTCAGAAGAGAAGAGAAGATAGCTCATAGACGAAAGAAGGCAGCATATTTAAAGAATCTCATCTATGAACTAAACCGATACAGAGAGCACCAGGCGCGCAAGTTCGACCAAAGAGTCCGTGGTATTTCACAATATACACCATGCTGAACAATGTGCAAGGACTCACAGGGATTTCTGATCGAAAATCCTAAAGGCGAAGGAGGATTTTGGAGTGTATGCTCGGATAAAATGTCTATTTCTGTAGAAATAGAAAGGTCAACAAACTTAACAGCAAGTTATGTTATCAATTATTTAACTAATTGCAGATCCTTTTTAGCCCAACTCCCATGAAATACTTAAATGACAAACAAATCTGCTAATTAAATTCCTCTGCTTGAAATTTACCGCTCTGTCGTAGAAAAATTAAAACAAAAAAATAAAAAACTTTTTAATTAATCTTACATAAGCAACGTTAGCGCAACGATCAACACAATTTCTCATGCAAAAACTAAACAAAACGTCCAAAAACGGAAATTATATACATTCACCCACCGCATACCAATCTCTCAAGTCCACAATTATCCACTACGCCGAAGGACATCATTATAAAGACGCACAGCGGCAAATATTTCTTCTTTTTCTTTCTGTTTTTTTTTTAAATTAATTTCCACGCTGTGGAAAAAAAGGAAACTTACGCCCGCCAAAAAGTCAAACAATACACGCTACGCTCTATACGCCTCAGACCAATGTTGGTTCAAGAAAAGCACAAAGCATAAAATTATTAACACAAACTTAAGGACAGGAGACCGGCGGAGACCAGCAGAAAAAAGAAAGAAAACAACTTAAATCCACCGAATTTAAATGGGTCCCATGTGCAGGCAATTATGCTGGAAGAGCGTGGAAAAATAAAACGGACGACTGGGGCATAAGTAGCCCCCATACTTTGGCAAAGTGCCGTTTTTATGGAATGCCATCTTTTCTAAACATGCATAGTATGTACTACCACCACCCACTTGGGAATATTCTGTTTGAAGGACTAACACTCAGACTAAAGTTCCAAACCACTACTATTCTTTTAAATGACTAAAGTGAAAAACCAACAAAAAGGACGAAGGATGGACCATAAATACTGCCAACATGTCAATGTCTTCCAACCGCTCACCCTCCGACTTGATTACATGACCTGAATTTATGTTTAGAAAATGGGTACATGTGCATTTGCATGTGCATGTGCACTGGTCTGGCCGACGTCAGTTAGTCCTTTTCGGTCAGAATAACTAATTAGCGAAACGTGACTTGACGAAAATGCAAAATAAATTCTCTGAACGTCCGTTTCGTTCGTTTATCTGTCCAAATGTCCGACTCTGTGTAATAACTGCCGCCAACACCGGCGCGAACCGGTTAGGTAAGGATATTTTCATATAATTTTGCACTCTGCTAGCCCAGTTTGCAAGGATGCACATCACTGTTGGCCGCCGCCAGCGTGACGACGCCCACTTCTGGCTGCTATCATCGTGACACTAAGATGTGTTTTGCATAATTAATTTTGACAAGGAAGTTAAAACAATTAGCGGCCCAACAATAACAACAGTATACGGATGTTGTCTGCCCGAGCAGAAGGATGAGCATAGATAGGCACAGCCAAGAGAGGTAACGCAATTTAATGTCATTAGGGAAGGCGATGGGATTCAACACCCACATTTCTCACTACAGGAGAGTGCTTTGCAAATTGCAAACTTCAACCGACCATCTGAGGCATTTAAAAGGACATGCAGAAGAAAAAACAAGAAAAGAAAAATAAATATATAGAGAATTTCCTCTCGACATGTCTTTCAACAGTGTAGAGGCTGTAGATGAAGCCAAAGTCGAGACCCCATTTGCGATTTTCCATTCATCCTTGCGCCTGGCTCGACTTCCATTTCAATTTTCTACTTCAAGTGCTTGCAATTGCCGTCGCTGCTGCCGCCTCTACCTCCCACTCCACTTTTTGAGGCCTCGATACCACTTTATATGTCCTTTTTGCTTGTCGACTTTTTCTCATTTATCTTGCAACCAGTCACGGGAAACATGTAGTTAAGCCCACAAAATCCCGTTCCACATGATGGACATGATGACGTCCTTACGGATTGGCGTATGTGTGTGCTTATTCCCGCCCATTTGATGTCCTTGTGGTACGCCCGTCATAGTGTGCACTTTTTAATAAGTTGGCGCGGCTGTGACTCTTCAAATTCTTCTACCTCAACTTTTCGGAAGGCATTTCCTTCCTGTCGAGCAGTGGGAACGAAAATCTTTTTTTTTTTCCAATAACCCGCTTACACTCTTCACACATAAGAAAGAAAAAAAAATAGAAAAGGAAAGAAACTATTTTTCGATGTGGAACGAAGGCAATCGACACTGAGAAGAGCAAGAATCAACGAGGTTAGCACGTTCTCCGGGAGGCACGTGTTCACCTTAAGGGTTATTTGTTGAAATCCTTTTGTGGATGGCTTTCAAGTGAACCAATTTTTCCACAATTTCATTTAACTACCCACATCAAATGTACACCGTGTCCTATCTGGTAGAATCCCACACACCACCAAAGCAGGACACACCAAACACTCTCAGGCCCATGCCAGTATAAAAGCAAAGATTCGCTCAAGGCTACTACAACTACAACACACAGACGAGGAGTGTATAGATAAATAGATGGGATTTCAATGTTCGACCATTTTATGAATGAGGCAGATCCTGCATCCTAGCTCATACTTTTTTCCTCCCCCCCGAAAATGCTTATATTTCTCATCGTCGTCGTAGTTGTTGTCGTCTTTGTACCCATGTGGATTGGGAAACAGAAACACTAGTCGTACGAGGGGCTAAATGGATTTGATTTTCGCCCTCGAGCCAGACATGTGCAGACATTTTAATTTTCGTCCTCAAGCGATAGATTTATACGGATACAGAGAAGGAGAGAGAAAGATCTACGCATACGGAATTCGAATGCATGTCCTTTCGTTTCCTATTCAACTGATTAGTAGTTGTTGCTGTGGTTTTTTTTATTTTTTCTTTAAAACTATGATATATTTGAGTGTCCATCCTTCTTGAACAGATTTTAATTTCAGATTGTGTTTCGCCAAGGAGTCTCCTTCCGTCAACAGTGCAAAATTGCTATTGTCCAAGGGTCATTTTCCCAAAAATAACGCTTAAAATCCTTGCAAAGTCCGTTCTGTGAACATGAAAGTAATTTTCAGTTCGCTATGCGGCAAAATTTATTACAACACAAAACAACCCTCGAGAAAAAATATTAAAAAGTTTATTTCATGTGGAATAACGCACCAGGAAACACCAAAAGAAATGCAAACAATGGCGAAATGGAAAAAATTAAATAGAACAAAACCTGCGAGTAATGGTGTCCGAATATTTGATTTATGTTGACAGATGCGAAGAAAAATTAAAAATAAATTCTACGTCTGGTCCTCGACTAGATGTGTGAGTGTTTGTGAATGTGTAAATGAATTCCAATGGAAGGTACAGACTTGTGGAATTTCTGAAAAGTAAAACCCAAAAAAAAAAAAAAAAAAAGGACGAGACAACTCATTTAGATGAGGGTAACTGATATTTCCATTGTGTTTTTGTCCAAACGATGGATTTAGTTTTGATACCGGTATCACTGGTTGTTCGGTCCGTCTCATCAAACTTCTAGGATTGATTTGACGTAAGCTTTGTAGCAACAGAGGTCCTTTATATAGTTCGTCTAATGCACGCGGTACCTGAAGTTCCTACTTATACCTATTTTCAGCAAAAGTCCTTGTTATAAGCCTTCATTAAGCCTACATTATGTTACACAGGTCCTTGAGTCTTGGACTTCTTAGAGCCGCTAAAAGATTGTATTCCCCTCGTAGCTATTCTTGGGTGACTAAAGTACCATTAAAGTCGTTCATCCTTTCAAAATACTTCACGGAACTTAGAGTTGAATAAATAGATTTGTGAACTTGTTGAACGTCAAGCCTATAGGGGAAGAAAAAAAAAAGAGATCCATTCAACCAGCAACCATTTCATTCCAACAGAGATGTACCCATAAAAACAAAGCAACACAGCAAAAAACAAAGAATATTCCGCTCGCATCCTGACAACACATCCGCATTGGCATTGGTAAACCGGCATGTGCTGCTTTTGGTGGTGGTGGTGGGTGGGTTCCTCTTGGGTAATTTAATGAGCGCCAAATGTCAATATAAATTTCCTCTCACGAAACGTAAACATTAATTCGATTCCAGTAGTGCACGAGTTAGACCGAAAAAAAGAAGAAGAAAAAAAAAACCCTTCTTTCCTAGACCCACACCATACACACACAAACACACGCACCGCGGCACATCCTTCAGCTCATTCACATTCGATACCATCGCTACCGAGATCCAATGACATTTGCAATATTTTAGAATTCCTCCTTTTTTTCGGGTGCTCTTTGCTGTGCCGTCTACTCTCGAGAAGGTCCTGTCAGTTTTATCAGCTTATGTATGCCGATTCCCAATGGAATTTCACATTCGCTGGAAGTGAAAAGTCGGTCCTTTGTCGCGTATACAAGGATACACAAAAAAAAAACTCAGTGGGTGAACCTGGCCACAGCTTTGAGTAAAATTCATACTCACGGAACGGATCCTAAACTTCAAGTGACGCACTGTTGCCGTCCGGGTAGATTTGACTTTCCTCTAACCAAATAAACACGGACGAATTGGAGAGAAAAAAAAGTAGGAATTCCATCCACTTCGTCCTGCGATGTTTATCCTCTCAGGAAAATCGTTTAATTGAAATTGAAACCATAGTAAATTATTGGCATTCTTAGTTTCGTTTCATTTTTTTTTTTTTGCCTTTCTTCCTCTGAACGGTTTTTACCTCACCACTCCTGTGGTTCCGCATCGCTCGCCATGTTATGGGCGGGTGTTAGTGGAACAGAGGATTCCTTTTCCTTCGCTCAATCGAGGGTGGTGTCGCTTTTTATTGCCTTAAAGGATATTGGATATTTATTCAGCTTACCAGGCACTGGCGGTTACTTTTTTTTTCTCCAGCTTTGGTCGACGACTAACTGGTTGCGGGGTGGCGACAGTCTTGTCGATGGCAATGACTGCGGTTTATGTGTCGTTAACATAGTTTTGTCATTGTCCTTGTTTGGTTGGCTGGTCGCTCGTAAATTCGAATTGGATATTCGATGAATAATTAGTGTATATTTTATTTCATTGCGGCGTTTGTTTGTTAAGTGGTTCCCGTCGTGAAGGTAGTGCTGCAGTGTTGTTTCAAAGTGGTTTTTGGCCATGAGTCTCGTCATTGGGATAGTTGAAGTGAACTTAAGTCATAAAAATGTTACCAAGATGCAATAAAAGTGGACAAACTCACATGAGTAGATACTTTCCTATACTAGGTCGTGAATTGGATTTGTTTACAGCAAGTCGACGATGTCTAGTATGTTAAGCAGGGGTTGTTACTGTTTGTTTACAGAATATTAGGCAAGGGGACTAGGATAGAATAACGACTCCTAGACAACATTGCTATTATGTTTGTTTTATTTCGAATCGGAGACCACATGCAGTGATATAAACAAAAGTTCAATATTAACCTCCATAATCCTCCGAACTGATACTGAATTGGCATCCACAAACATTTTGTTTGAGTGCTCTAATCACTTATCAGCTCGTAGCTGGCTGAATTTTTTATGAGGTCTTCTTTTGCTAAAGGCACTGTCTACTAAGGGAAATGGAAAGATAATCTTTTAAGTGATTCCAGATGGGATGAGAGGACCTGAGAGGGATAATTTGCATGATTAGAGGAAGACCGCCCCACAAGTGGCGAGCATAAGCCTCAACTTAGTTGGTGTTCGGAACTAGAGGTAGCTAGCTAACGATCGAGCTGTTGGTCGAGGCCCAAGCTTATCCCGGATTGTAGCGCCATCATAACAAAGTTTTATTTTTATTTTTCATTTCATTTTATTGATCGCTACGTATTCATGTGGACCTGCAACCTGGTCAACCAAATTGACAGCCGTAGAAAGTCTATCATAATCTTATGAACGTCAAGGAAGTGGATATTGACCCAATTTATCGTAAAGACTACTTGTAGCCAACGACAAACCTCTGCAAGTTGAATATTTTCACCACAATTAGCAGTAAAAATGTGTATCCTTTGTTTGTTTCCAATTACATTACCTCCACCCTTTTGCGCAATGCAATTAACTCGAAACGCACATTCAACAAAGTGCCACCATGCTATACAAATACAATCGTCCACACTCTTACACGGATGATGTTGATGCGCCAAATTCCGGACTATCCGGAAAATTCATACATTTTTCTGGCGAAATGAAAAGCAAACTTTATCCCTCATCCAACTTTCTGTCAATTCACCGGAAAAGGTGCACAAGGTTAATCACAAAAAAAAAGGAAAAGAAAAACCAAAGGGAACTGCAGTGAAATTGAAAAACGCAAAAGTTAACTGCTCAATTCGAAGTTTTGGAGACTTTTTCTCTTCGGACTTTTCAATTTTTGTTTTTTTTTTTCTTTTCTCAGGTAGATAATTTCAATTAACTTTTGCGGCAATGTTTTCTCTGCTCTCATCCTTCTGTAACATCGTTGAACGTAGTAGCTCGTACCCTTGATCCGAATCCTGCCTTAAGGGGACAACCTGGTTAATTTCAGTTTATGAACTTTTAATAAGTTTTCTGACATTTCTAGGATTATCCTTTTTCTTGTAGGCGGGTGGTCCTTTCTTCATCTCTATCTGTTAGTTTAAGTGATAGTTGGTAGAGTTAGTTTTCGATTTACATGGTTTGAACTGGGAGTATGCTTCTCCTGGTTGCTACTGTACCTACTGCCTATCCTGGCATAGTGGTTGTGTGTTATCCTTAGGAAAACTGAGTTTAATCTTTAGCCTTCGTGTCTTGTTTGTTACTTGTTGGGGGTTGGAATTGTGCAACGCAATAGGGATTACGAGTGTTGTCTGTTGGAATCCCTAGAATCCAGAAAAAAAAAATCAACTTTTTTCTCTTGCCTTTCAGGAAAAGAAAGGATGTTGGGAGTTCTGATTCAATAATGAAGGGTAGGCCGCTAGACAACAAAGAAAGAGAAAAAGAGAGAGGTTGAGAAAATTTTCCTTAATTGAAACATAATTGAGAACGAGAGAAAAAGAATGCAAATGAATTTAGTGGAAACATGAATGTTGGGTGAATGGAAAAATAATGAGCGGAAATGTAATTTCCATTGGCTTACATCCCTTTTGTCCTTTTTTTTGTATAATTTCTTCAGCTTCTAATGCCCTTCCTGGGAAGGCATCTTAAGGAGCAAATCGAAGGCTTTAATACAGTGGAGACGTACATATGGTGCCCTGCCAATAGACTTTTTTGACCAATTAGTCCCTATTCCATCGTTCTGAAATCGTTGGAGAGAATAATTGGCTTGTTTGTACATAAGGCGCCTACACAACTTGTGTTACACAAATAACTCTTTAAGATAAGATTTATACAAATGGATGAAGGAACTTATTTTTTGAAACAATAATTCCATGACTGTGTTGCCTTCACGTAAGAGAATTAAGTCCATCTGTCTTCTGTAAAGACAGCTGTCAACCACGGCATTTCACAAGGATCACTGCAGATTCTTACGTCGTTTATGGATTGGGCCAGTAGCGTAGTGACCAAGTTTGTAATCAGGTGGTTGCTTATTTTTATGTAGTTGTCGCAAAAAACTACTGCGGACAGCCAAGTGATCTAAGTGGGTTAGCATTCTGCTTACCAAACCGACATTTTGCCTTCAGTAAGGATTGATTACAGTTTTGCTCATTGAACGTAGACTTAACTTGATCCTTGATTCTTTGATTAAGGAATCTAAGAATGCCATCATTCTCCAACTTGAGTAAGAGTTTACACAAAACAATGTGGACATTTGAAAGTGACTGAGTTTAGATGGTTAGGAACGGGAGAGTATCTATCGTCAACTCTACACTTGAAAACCATTTGGAAATTTGCGGGACTTCGAAATATATTGGAGCGACAGTCAGGACTAACCATTCATGTTGTGCGTCTTTCATTCGTATTTTCAGACGAATCCTACTGACCTTCAGTCATGGAAGATCACACTCTCGGTGGTTTACAAATGCCTGGGAGGCAATGCCGTGCTCAGTTTCACTGAGGCTTGAACCTGAGTCAGTTTACTTAGCAGTCCAACCTGCCACGGCGATTACGGAGTAGACTGCAGGATAAGCTTTATTTCCGGACGTCATGATCTTAGAGTGCTGTACCTCAATAAAGCGGATGAAAAGAATTTGTTTACATTCATCTGTGTAAATGCCACGTAGAATGTAACGCTAAAAGGAGACAATAGCGTAGTATTCAGACTGAGCACAGAGTAGGGTAGTCATATGGCCTGAAAGTGTTGATCGTACCTATGATATCGGGAAATATCGGGTAAGAAATACTGTGATTTATCAATAATGGCAACAATACCAATAAGTCTCCCTAGTAATTCTGGACACCACCCTCGGAACAAAGACCGAAATCTAGTACCACCTAATCACAACACTACATACTACAACACTAGCGCTGTGTGAAGAGCACCATAAGGGTATTCATAACCCCTTAAGCACTAGTGAATTATAAGAAATTGTTGACACCAATTGAAAGGCAATCTACGTCCAACTAGTTTGACTATTTGGTGATCTGTCGACAGCTTAGAAGTTGTATCTTGAGCATCTGAAACGAACGAGGTACCGGAATTGGTATATGAGTGCACACTTATGGTAGCTATGTATATCGTAGCTATATATAACATCGATCGGCAGTATCACCCACTTTCAAAAGCCGGTGGCTTTGCTGTTTATTAGCTTTTTATAGCTGCGCCTTGTACATCGGGAGGTGTTATTGCTTCTTGGTTGACTGGATTTGAGCTTGATTTCTCATCTTGCTCTATAACTGTCCCTGTCCGATTCCCTTCAATATCTACAATTCCTCGCGTCTCGGTTAGGGGCTTGAAGTCAGCTGCAAGTTGCTTAGCTTTCTTGTTGAAGATGCTATTGTTCCCGCTAGACTTTTCGACTTAAGCCGCAAGACCAAGTAGGTAATTTTCACCATGATTTTTTTCACTCAGCTGTTTTGAAGCATTTTGCAACAAAGTGATGCGATATGCGACCGTCAAAAGCAATTTTCCCCTTTAAATTGCTTCACATCACGTTTGAAATAACCCAACTTTTTTTGACAAAATAACCATTTTCACTCCATAACCTAGTTTCGTTTTACATTCTGACCCTCTCTCTAAATCTAAATCCTGTCCACGGACAATATTGCACAAAAAGCCACTTTTCTAAATGATCATCCAACCATGTTGTAGTAGGACTCTCCAATAAAATGCCAAACAAGCTTGTTTACGCTCGAAAAAAGTGTCGATGCCAGTAGATGTGTCAACTGTATATAAACCAATGCATACGCACAGGATTATGGTCTAACCGGAACCATGTACGAAAACATTTGACCTGAAAACCCAAAGTGTGTTGTACAGCATTTGATGACCGGAAATCCCAAAAATAAATTCATAAAAACAAAACTACGACACAATTGTGTGCACTACACCGAAATACTATCAACAAATTCTAATAAATGAAATACGAAATGCAAACATATAAAATCGGGACAAACAAAATAAAGGAACTCGAAAAAAAATTGAGGGAATTTATCAAAATGTCCTAGAGGCCATACGATATGCTTCCAAATGACAGTCTACTTGTATTTTGTTTCTATTTTTGTTTTCTATTCGATCATGTCCTCGCGTCTTGTTCAATGTAAAAGTGAGAAAACGACAAAAGGAAAAAAAGGAACTCCCCTGCCACCCATAGATAAAATCCATTAGAGAATAATTGGTCCAACATTCACACACTCAGAATCAGGAAGTCCTCTTTTGGGGAAACGGTAGAGCAACATTGGCATGAGGAAAAACCATGAACTGGAAAATGTGATTACATTCCATTCTTCGTTTCTGTTCGATGATTCCTTGTCTGTTTGTGGGAGTGATATGCCGACGTCTACCCTTTGCAGATGCATAACCCTTCTGCAAAGTCCTCGCTTCAATTGTGTTACAAACTACCAATCTGATCTCATAACAACGCACAACAAAATGTGTATGACCTGAGTGTCGGTAGTGGTGGTGGTGGTGATGTTGGTGGACCGAATGCGTGTGTATCGAACCGGGATGACAGACACTGACAGGATAGGGTTAAATAATATACTACATTCCAACACAGCTGGATTGGACAATCAGACATATTTTCGTGCGCTCGGCCAATGTCCTACATACCAGAGACACGCTGTACCCGAATAGAAGGTGGCTGTCATTCTCCCTGCCTCTCCTGCTCGTTCATTCCCGGCAACAAAGATGACAGCCGCACGAGCTCACACCATCCGCCCACAAGCATACAGCAATGGTGTAAATGGTTTTTGTTCATCCTTTTGTCCGAAGAGGACGTGAAACATAATCGAAGAACAACGCACCATTGCAAAGTGGATGTACATAGTGAGTTTCCATCGAGGGGAGCAACGACAACGAGAAAAAAAAAACTTAATTTTAAGGACATGCAATTTGTACTAAGGACATGAGGTCAATGGTTTTACAGAGTCCTGGTTTTTTTTCCCTCATATTTTCCATGTCCTCGCTTTTATTATCCTTCCGATGCTATTTGTGAAATTGTCATTTTAATTGAATATGGGTGGGGGTTTCGATATCGGGCCAAAGGATATTTGTTTCAATTTCCACCAACTACGGTGTTGATATCAATCCAATTCTCGAAAAACACCGACCAATTGTGTTTGCAATTGCGGGCGATAGGGCACAGCAGTTGAGTGCATCCACTTCGTTAATTGCCATCACCTTTCATTAGCCTTGGTATCAGGTTAAAGGCAATGACAGTTCACAGACACCGACCATCTAGTTCATTGAGACATGCACCTACTACGTTTGATAAATCCGATAATCGGCGATGTGGTCACGACAAATGCACGGTGAAGGGAATTGGGTTCCATTATTCCGATGAGTGATGACGCGAAATGATAATAACGCTGTCTATCGATGATAGCAAGGAGGGCTATCATTTTCAATTCCATTGAGTCCTTTTGCGGTCGCAAGTTGATCCTTGATAGTCGATTTAATTCACTCGGTCAGCGTGTAGTCAAAGTGGTCTGGCTAATTATGGGTTTTTAATGGCTTTGCTAAGCGTCAATTTTGAAATTTCAATCCTTTACGAGGGACCATATAGCCTTTAAATACAACCTTTCAACCGACACAGAAAGGATAAGTTCAAATTAGAAATAATTTATCGGTTTATACCTCAATCGATTCGGTCCTTACCTATAATCATCTCACACTTCATGCAAACCCCTTATTAAATATTAAACAAGGACATACCCATCAACTCTAGACTGACTTACAGTCCCCCTAATCCCGACAATAAATATTCCAAAGACAATACCATTAAAGTTGAAAATAGTTAATCATAGCCCGTCTGTCGTCCTGTCATTTGTTCATTTGTGTCCTTGTAAAGTAAATGTGCGCTCAGAAACTTTCTCATTTCAAGTTTTATTTGCATGCAAGGACTTTTATGGTTACCACCATTCTGTGAGCATTCATTACCAACAGTAATCGTCGTCATCCGTTGTCGTCCTATCTGCCTTCGATTTTTTTTTTTTTTTACACTTCGTGTGTCTACAGTTTGGTGGGTCTAGCATATCCTCTTGTCAACACAATTTGTATCCCATTTACAGAAAATAACAGAGGTTTTCACTTTGGAGACCATTCATCAACAACGATGACAACAACAAAAAAAAATGTCTCGTCTGTGCCATTTATGAATTAATAATGAAAAAAAAAATAAAGGAAAAAACCTTGGGAGACAGAAAAACGTGGCGAAAAAATGAAATTGTTAATAAATTAAAATAATATTTTTTACCATGGGTGTTCGTTTTTGTTTCCATAATTCATAATCACAGCCTTGAATTCGTTGGAGCAGAGTATCGCCAAGGGAGGGCGCTGAAGTAATTGTCGTGGGTCATGCAAAACGTTTTAAATGGCATAACACTGTTGGCAATTTGTATTGCAAATTTGATGTTGGATCTTCACTTCACAAGTGTGCTTAGTAATAGCATTTGAGTTGAAGGACATTTTCGGGACTGAGGTTTAGTTATGTAGCTAGACATTTTATCAACTGGGCACGTATAGGTATTGTAAAGTAGCTACTTGAAAACTTTGGAAGACAAAAGGTTAAGGATAATTCTGTGTGGAGATAGCATTGACATAGATAAAGTCGCATCACTAGGTTCTCTGTGGAGCTATTTCAAAGTGAAATACCGATGAGCCCTACCACCTGGCTGAGAGACACCTCTGTGGGAAATGATCAGCTGTTGTGCTTCACAGAAGAAAAAAGACCGTTGTGCGCGGTCGAAATTCAGGTTTGTAGGAGAACTTCGTATAAACAGCGCTACATCAAATTGTACGCATTGCAAAAGAGGAAAAAAATACCGGATGTGTCGAGTTGTACCGGTGTCCCCAAGCTTAGAGGCAGGATCAACAAACGATGCCCCCAGAGAGGTATTCTATAAACCTATTTTGTGGAACATTACTTCTGGAGGACCTGGAGAAGATTTGCATCCACACTATTGGGTTTGCTGATGATGTGTCATTTACTATTTAGACCATGGGATCAGTCGCACACCACAGAACTTTTAAACATTTTTAAAGTCTAAACAAATTGTAAAAGTCTAAGCAGCGTGATGTCAGTGGCGCTTTCGCGAGTATTGAGACGGAAGTGGCAATGATGGGTTCAATGGTAAATGAGTGCAAGACCAAATATATGCTGTCAACAAGAAAGGACACTTAACACCGACGTCTCGGACAGAACGTCTCCCTCGACAGATATAACTTTGAGGTAATTAAGGACTTTGCCTACCTTGCCAATCGCTGCTTCTTTGGGCTAAGAAGACAATTGACTAGCAAAGCCCTCTCTCGAACAACAAAAGTGACCCTATATAAGACCTTAATAATCTCAGTCCTGCTCTACGGCGCAAAGGCATGGACTTTATCAAAAGTGTATGAGGGTGCTCTTGGCTGCTTCGAGAGGAAAATTTGAACGAACTGTACGGGCTGTACAGAGGAGGGACGCCAATGCTCCGGTCCGAAAAATCTTCGAATCCGCCTCCGAGGGACAGCGCAGTAGAGGAAGACCACGACGCACGCAGGTGGCGCACGCAAGTTGAAAGGGACCTCAACCAACTGAGCGACCGAAACTGGAGGCAGCTAGCTAAAGATCGAGCTGGTTGGAGACGCTTGTTGGTTGAGGCCTAGGTTCACCCCGGAATATAGCGTCTAAATATTCAGTGTAAAGGAGGGTGCTGTATGCTTGAAAAAAGTGAGAGGAAATCAAGTAGTTTACATAATACGCTGCGTTAAAGTTTGATCGTAAGGAATGCGTTTTATATTCTTAGTCTTGAGCCCCACTCTGTGAAATGTATTTGGGACATTAAGCTGCTCTGCGTATCACAAGTGTAACGCGTACCACCATTTGAGAACTATTGATTTAGACGACCGCATAATGGATTTAAACTTGAATGAGTGTTCCGACAGAACCAATTCCCGAATACGCGCATCGGATTTTCAAGCATCACATAGATTGCAACAGCAATCAGAGCCCTCAAGAAAAACAACGCGGTGGGTACCGATAGCGTCACCGCAGACCTCTTCCACGTGACGCTAAATAATTCGCAAGAGCTCACAAGGAGTGCAAGATACCAAAGAATCTAGCAAAGTATTTGTTTACTTCCGGCAGTAACCAAACTAATAGCTAAGAAGTCGAACAGGCTGGCTTCCACTCAGGATCTTCCTGTGTTGGTCACATAGAAAATCAATGCAGAGCAATGCGTCGGCAAAAGGTTTCAACTTTATTTTAAGGTTCAGGGTCGCATTCTACCCTAAACACGTGAAAGCGATAAGGTATAACACAATCCATTTAGTTCTTTCAAGTCGCATTACGTTTCACTCAAGGACATTTTCTTTTCAACCAGACATTTACCGATATGGTGTGTGCGTGTGCATGTAAAACTAGATAATTGTTATAGTTTGTGAAATATTTATGCAGCATTTTGTGATTTATTACTCCTAGACTCGTAATAATTGTTTTAACGTCCCCTCCGCTCAACTCCAGTTGGATTCACTTCAAAGTCGGACAATGAAAAGGAAGTGCACTGTAACTGACGCAACGGACAACTGCGATGTGGTTGTTGTTTTAGAAAAGCGACAGGAATGGTATTTCCATGTGAAATGCTTATGCTAATTTTGATAATGATTTTCATTTTCCCCAACAAAGTAATGGACATTTGAAATTGTCCCTAAAGGAAGTGAGTGTCGGAATGTTTATGCAGACCAAGTGATATGTTGCGATAAGTTCTTGTACGTGTGTGTGTGTATGGATCGGTATAATGAAGTGAATAATTGCAAAATTACTTCCTGTTGAATAGAATGCAATTGTTTGATGGTTAGAGATGCTAAAATGTATTCAAATATGTGGTAACGTTATGTATTCAACAAGGATGTTTCATTCCAAATATGGAACACACACTACCTACACCAACTTAGCTTATAAAAATAAATCCACAACATCAAAACACTTCTGACACTCTCCTTTTAAGTTACCAAGGATGCTTGTTCGAAATAGAAAGAGTGTCCTTTTTCATAAATTCAATCGTTTTCACCGATTTCCTTGTCTTAAAGTGTCCCTTAACCTAATGCGGATATCCGTTCAACTAAGCCTACGGCAGGCGAATCGAATTATATGTTGAAATCTCAAGTTCAACCGAAGACCGTATTTAAAAAAAAAAAAAAAAATCTGAGTAAAATGGGGGAAAGTCTCAGAATAAAAAATCATCAACAAAGTTTATGGATTAACTCGTTTGTGGGCAAGGATTTCATTTTTTATATCGTATAGCCTATCCCTGTCGTCAATGTGAAGGTAGATGATGTCAATGTTCAGGGTTGAGATTTTGTTGAATTTAAAATTATCAGATTATATTGAATCAGCCTTGCGTGTGAAGAAGGTCTGTCTTATATGTTTTTGTGATTTAAAAAAGCCTTTGTAAGATTGTGATTGTGTATTCCAGCATTAGTTCCTTTCAACGAAGGTATCACTCAGAAAATGTAATGATGAAAATCAATACATCCAACCTTGGAAGGACAATGACCTATCTAATCTGCAGGTGGATGGTTTTTGCGAAAATTTACAGGGCACGTGTCAAGAAGAAAACAACGATGGGATGGACCGACTATAAAAAAGAAAACTGCGACTGTATTAGAGCAATGACCAAAAATAAAAGCAGATATTTAGATACGTGAGCGAGCACTAGATAGAAATTCAGAGGTAGGACTGTTGGAGAAGACTCAGGACTCGGCTTTAAGGGGAGGCGAAGCATTATTATAGCCAGAGCCTGATTCCAATAGCGTTATATTCACAAGTGGACTTGAATATCTCAACATTTCTACACACATGTAACCAATACTGTTTAGATCCGAAGGTTTTGAGCTAAAATATAAAAAGGGCTATCCAGTACGTCATAACGTCAATAAGATAATGTGAAAAGATTCAATGTATGTTGAAGTAGTTGCCAGCACACTTAAACCAGTGATAGGTGCATTGTGATTCAAGAAGATTCAATGTAAAAGGACTTCAATAGTAAAAGACTCTTTCAATAACTTCACAGAAAACAACTTCTGCAGTAGACAAGTGGCAATAGTGCCTAGAAGACATCAGAAATTTCGCGTCCTATTTATTTCAGCAATCACTCCTAAACTTATGGCAACTGCATGGCGGATGAACTCGCCAGGGAAGGCACAACACTACCCATTCTTCCGGATAAGGGGAATTTAAGTATGCCTCTGGCCACCTGCAAATTGCTAACCAATAGAAACGCGATCAATATCGCCAATCATAGATGGACAGTAAGTAGCACCTGTCTCATCACCAGGCAGATTTGGCCAAAGCTGGATCTCAAACGTTCCTTTTGTCTCATCAGACGAAACAGACTGATAATAAGTACCTTAGTGGGTGTCATTAAAGGACACTGCACCATCGGCAAGCATGCCTACAGGCTGGGCCTCCTTTATAACGATTTTTGCAGAAGTTGCATGGATGAGGAAGAGGAGGAGACAATTCTCCATCTACTTTGTACATGCCCGGCCCTTTCAGCTCGAAGAAGAGCATACTTGGGGGCCAGCTTGTTCAACAACCTAAGCGAACTGGCTGACATCAATATAGGCAGTCTCCAGCGCTTCATAGCAAGCTCCGGTTGGCTCTGCGGGTAGTATTTCTGGGGGAATACAGATCGTGGTGGTATCACAATGGACCTTAACTAGTCTAAGTGAGGCTGCAGCCTGCCACTCCTACCTACCTACCTACCTATGGTCAGGGGTAGACCTGAGCCTTGAACACTCGTCTTTAGCCAGCTCGAGTAGGTTTAGGAAAACAACTCCTAAGCCGCTGGTTTAATGACGAATACTGACAAGGTCATGGTGTAAAGGAAGATGTGTAGGGCTGAATAGAAAGTCGAGAGCTGCTGGTATAATCGCAAAGTATTGCCAAAACGGAAGCGTCCAGAGATAAACATCGGAACTTACTTCAACTTACTTGGGACCAAAAATGTGAAGCTCAACCGATCCCGATTCGAAGGGGTGTTTTGAAGTTTAAAGTTTAACTTTAGCGAACTAGGAAATACGATCAACAAAGAATCTGAAGTAGTCTGAGGCAACTGATTTCTAGTTATTTAAAGCGAACCTTTTGCTTTCGAATATGCACGCTTAAACTTTTTGAAACCCCCTACAGCAAACCACAGATCAGAAGGTTCCTACAAAATTCCATTTAAGAAACCCTACAAGTTATCTCACACACAAATCCTGCCTTTTTGTATCGCGTACAATTAATTAGAAAAATATCTCGACTTAACAGTGAATTCTTGGCTCCGGGCTTTCTGCTGAATTTTTGAAAATTTTCTTCTTTTTTCAACATTAAGCTGTTCATTCCATTTGCTTTCCATTGTAATGGGCTTTTGATTTATATATTTTCCCGGAAGTTTCGCATACACTTATACTCACACACAAAACACCCGACAGCTACTACGTAGGTCAACTGAAACGAACCTGCTAGAGGCTTGGTCTTGTTATTGCCAAAGTTACTATAATTTTATTATGTGATGTTGTGCTAATGACATGTTTTGTATAATTAATGAATTTTCGTTTTTCCGGCACGCTGTATCGATACTCCGGGAGACCAACCTCTCTGCCTGGCTATCCGTCCGAAAGTTCACGGGTATGTAGTAAAACTTAGGTAAAGCATCGCAGGCAAAGAGAGAGAGAAAAAAACATCATCAAAAAATCGAAAAGTTTTTGTTAACGCAGGTCCTGACGTAGGGGGTTCGAATGAACTGGTGATGGCGCTTACATATGAACGGCTCATGTGGGAATGGGGGAGGGGGTAAACTTTTCCCAGTCTTGTGTTCGCAAACCATAAATAGGAAAATTTATTATTCATGTGGAATGTTGTTTCTAGCAATCGGCGTATATGGTTTGGTCCTTAGGCTTTGCGCGCCTTAGTGTGGGGTGCGATTTCTATTTTCGTGTTTCTTGTTATTTGTTATTTTGCCCGGGTCGAGGGGAATGGGTAGGTTTCTTATTTCTGTCGATTCAGTGAAAAACTACTGTATAAGCAATAAATAAAAATCATTGAATGGCCAGAACGCTGACCCTAATTTAAGTGTGAGTTCTGATGGTAATGCGCGATTTGGGATTTTTTATTTTTTTTTTTTTGATAGGGTGAGATGCTTTTATAGTTACTTAAGGAGCGGATTTAGTATAGCTATGACTAGGTAAAAGTTTTAACAGAGAAATTGATGACTGCGTCAATGTTTGAGTTGAGTTTATTTATAATTAAGCTTAATATTAGCTACGCAGCACTTAATTTTAAAAACGTAAAGTAATATAAGATGTGGTGGGGTGGATTGGCAAATAAGATAGTGGAGAGGAGGAAGGAGGATTTGATGAATTCCTGGTAGTGTAAAATAAGTGAAATTATAAGTCTTACGTAGCCTTACGTAGCATTTACGGCATTGGTTCGTGAAAACCATAGTTGGTGCGGTGGGAAACAAGGTCAAAGAGGTGTACGGACCTGAGGTTACGGGGATTGGTGTTGAATTTGCAGCAGTTCGGGGCAGTCGATGTTACCAGCTAATAACTGATGAATAAAGAGTAAATGGGCAACATCACGACGTTTGCCATGAGGGACTGTAAGTTGATCCGTCTCAAACGATCTACATGGGGCGGTAAGTTGAAATTGTAGACCCAAGGAAGGCTGCGTAAGGCAAATCGAATGAAACTGCTCTGGACAGCTTCAATTCGCCGAGTATGGATTTCGTAATACGGGGACCATACTTGGCTGGCAAAGGTATTCGAGGAGAGGTGATATAAGGGGATTTAGTGACGAATGGATCAGAGAATTCATTAGACCAACGTTTCACAAAGCCAAGTGCAGAATTGGCTCTACTAATGATGTTATCTATATGGGCACGGAAATTGAGTTTCCTATCACAGATAACACCTAGATCGCGTAAAGATGTGACAATGGGAACAGGTTCGTTGCAGAAAAAGTATGGTCTGGGAGGTGGTGGGAGTGGGAGACGCTTGCGAGAGTATGTGATTGCTTGGCATTTAGTCGCGTTGAGCTGCAAGAAATTTGTATGGCACCATACTGACAATCTATTTAAGTCATCTTGGAGTAGGCGAGAGTCAGCGAGGGATTATATGTGCTTGTAGATTTTCAAATCGTCAGCGTAGATCGATATGAAAGGATCTTTGATGATACCGTCAACATCACTGATTGACAGGATAAATATCATTGGTCCAAGATGGCTGCCTTGCGGGACTCCTGAGGCGGCTTTAATAGGATCAGACACGGAAGATCGAAAAAGGACTTTGTACTGGCGATCTATCATGAAGGATTTGATCCACATAATAAGCCACGAAGGAAAAGCAAGAGCCTTGAGTTTTAGGAGAATAATGCTTTACCAACCGGTGGTAACAACATCAACTTCTCTGCTATCCTCCAGTGCATATAGGGTTCGAGACATGTTAGTGTTAGTAAAAGCCATGTTGGTTGGGAGAAAAGATAGATTTGCAGTGAATTGAGTTGAGTTGAAGTAATGTTAGCTGTCATTCTTTTCGCTGAGTGGTTATGTGAGTTGAATTGTGAGTAAGAGAGAAAATATCATAGATTGGAAAAAGTATGCGTAGTCCAAAGGCTGAGGAGTGGTTTAAGTTCCACAGAATACAGCCTTTGTTAATCGATTACTTAAGACTTTGCTGGTAAAAAGAGAAGTCGATGACATAGTATTAATTGAGACTCAAACCTTCTTTGAGAACTATCAATGTCAACAAAACAAGAGGATGAACACAAGGATTAGTTTTATTTCCCTTGATATGGAGCCTGGTTGTGGATGAACTCGTTGAGAAGCTTGCCATGCAGATTTAACCTTTTGTGCCATCAACCACAATGGAATTTGAAGTAACTCATGAACGGTGCCATACAGCAGGACTGAACATAAAACCGGTCAAAATATCTGTGGTACCGTTTACGACTTATCCAGCAAACCGATGGAAGCGGCAACATTCCGCGTTGGCATATTCTGACTTCCATCGACCTCAAAAGATTGATTTGTTACTGTTGGCAAGCCCCTTACTATCTACCCTACGAAATATGTATTTAGCTGGTGAATATAGTTGCTGAAAATGCCAACTCATGCCGAATGTCTGGACAAAAGATCAAAAAGTGCATCAAACATACCACTGGCGCCTTGGAGAAACGAAATGAGAAATTCTGGGCCCCAGAAAACTGTATCGTAGAGAATATGTCAGCATAACAAGAGGAAATAGAACGTGAAATCTACATACAAAACTCTGTTAAAAGGAGCAAGGGTGGTCGAGCACCAGAAGTAGTATAAATAAGTAAGAATGACAAGACAATTTACTATAATTTTAACCCACATAACGGTGTATTGAAGCCAGACACATCTAAGATAAGTACCTTTTTCAATCGTTATTGAGCAAATGAACGCCTTTCTCCGCAACACCTGTGGCCCTGTGCAGCCATTCCAATCGTACACCCGATTTCATCATTAAGTGTTGCAGTCAGACATGGTTAGACACTCATATTACTAATCCAAATCTACAAGTTCTGTGGTATTATAATTCATAACCCTTATCAACTAGTAATAAACCCCTACTCAGGTTCAATGACTCCAAAATAACCCTACAAAGTATCCAACATTTTAGTTTCTCTCTTAATTATTCTGCTCTTATCATTTTATCCCGTCTATTTACCTAACAAAACGGTACCAATGCCCTATAAACCTTAAACCTACTTTTTTATAGTTCAACAACCGATTATTCTGGGGAAAAACTTTCGAATTTAGTAACACTCTGACGTTATTATCTCAAAGCGATAAAACGAAACTAACTCCTTTGAGTACCACTCCTCTTGCATCCTTGCAACCCTAACCTAACAAGCTCCCGAAACTAGGACAGAGAGTGAGAGAGATAGGGAGAGAACGAGATCTCTTCCATTCCAGCAATATGGATGTTAAGGTGTTACAAATTCTCCTACAACGTGCTACAACGTGCTACACTGTGCCACAATGTTTGCGATTAATCTGGAAAAATATTTTATGAATCCTTGGATTAACATTTGTCAACCTCTTCAAACTGCAATTTCGACATGAACAAGGAGTCGAACGGAGTACCGTAATCCATTGCACCTGCTGTCATCTCGCCAAACGAGAGAAAAGGACCCAAATAAAAGTTTGCCCTTCAACTGATGGATGGATTTTTATGGATTGACAGGTAACAGGTAGAGCTATGCTCCTCTCACCTGCACTTAATTCTGAAATCACGCACGCATTTTATGCAACACTGCCCCTACTTCAACCCCACTGAATGTGTGTGCTTTTGCCTTTGAGTGGGAGAGAGATTTATTTGTTGAGAACCGGGTTCTCTTTTACGTTTTTCCGCCTTGAATCAACCGGCTCCAAGGCTCTATGTTCAAGTGAAGTGGTTTTTGATGTGAAAGTTGTTGCAGAAAAGTTTCCAAGTGGAATGGAAGTACCGATGGTAAAGAGGTTTTTCAGTTTTCTCACTCCTTTAAGCAGCGGGAAAAGGGTTCATTGGAAAAGTAAGTGCTGAAGCTGTACCTGGTATTGCTCTCTGCTTTATGGCAATTCAAATGGAAAAACAGGAAAACTGATACAAAAATTATTCTTAAAAGAGAGAGTGAGAGGGAGAGTTGTGAAAACATTTTGAAAATAACTTACAAAGGAGAATGGAAATCCAAAGCTCTTAGAATCAAAAAGCAAGTGTGCAAGGCAAAGCCTTCACTTTTAGTTTAACTGTTCAAGGATGTGTGAAGAAATGCGTCTCAAGGAGTTATCAACTTGTGGAAAATCTACATATGTATTCAAACAATTGTTGGAGGAGGAATTAATGGTATAAAATCTGGAAAACCTTGATCTCTAATGCCCATAACCGTTTTCGAGGACATACTCCTCTTGGAGGAGAATCTCTTCTAATTAACATTCATTTCTTCCAGATTGAAATGATAACTCGTGACGGTGCTGCCTATTGTGCATTTGTGCATTTCAGCTTTGATCTCGACGAATTTATTCGCTAATACTGGAGAGGCATATCGAAATTAAGGAAACTTTTACGACTTAGGAGTCTGATCCCTAATATCTTGATTGCCGGGCAGTGATAGAGACAATTCTTTTTGTTGATGTGTTCGATGTACAGACCTACAATATGGGTCAACAACGACTGATCGACATGGCAAGCAATACTTCTGAAACAATCATAATCTCAGATACATTAAGCAGTTTATTATCGGAAATAGCTAGACAAATTCAAAAAGCACCAATAACGTTGCGCTGCATAGAAGGCCTCGTGTAAGTTCCGAGGGTCTGAGCCTGAATTAATGCCGCGAACGGGCGATGATGTCCATATCATCTGCGTACCCCAGCACGGCCTTTCGCACTATCTGCTCCAGCACAAGATTAAAGAAATCACACAACAACGCGTCTCTTGGCCAAAATCCATTGCAGGTTTGGAATAATTCGGAGGTTCTGTTCCCAAACTACACGGTGCTTTGCGTGTTCTCTAGCGTCACGCCACACAACCGGATCAGTTTTCTCGGGATCCCGAATACGGCCATCGCGTATATAACGCGTTCGGTGCGATGAATGCTGTGGTATGCGGCTTTGAAGTCGATGAAAAGATGGTGAGTATAGACTTGGAACTCGTTGGTCTTTTCCATGATTTGCCGCAGTGTGAAGATTTGGTCCATCGTCGATTTGCCGGGCCGGAAGGCACACTAATAGGTGCCGATGAGTGTGGTGTAAAATGTCTTTAGTCTTTCACACAGTACACTGGATAGAATCTTGTAGGCTACATTAAGCAGGGATATGCCTTGGTAGTTCTAAGACATAGGATCGCCTTTCCAGAAGATAGTCCAGTCGTTGGGCATGCTTTCGTACTCCCATACTTTACAGATGATTTGGTGCCAAAACATCGCCACCAGCATTGAAGAGCTCCGTCCGAGCCCGCAAGTTCGAATAAATAAGCCTTAATAAGTCATATCTTTCAGAAAGGAATACTCTGGATTGCCTTTTATAAAACTCTAAGTCAAGCAATAACTAGCTGTTATGTGGATGAAGATATGACGAATATCCTAGATATTTACCTAGACTTCCAAGGTTCTAAATCAATTAAGACTACACTCACTGGGAGAAGAAAGAGTCAACGTTTTAGCCGTTCATGTAAGTCTATAAGTGTTTGGCTTCATGGACAAAAGGTCAGAGCAATAACTGGCTTCCGTGATAAGATTCCTGCAGCAGGAGCTAATGTAGCTCAACTTTTTTAAAGATGTTCAGAGCGGTTTGAGTTTAGGGTAAATCACTAGCAACACCCTTCATGCAAGTGGTATTTTCCAACCCCAAAACAAAATCAAATAATCCTCCACCCAAACGAACACTTTAACAAGGGTTAATCTGAACTTCTAAAAAGCAAAATTTGGTTACAGTAAGCCGCTACATTCACAATTAAATTGTTACTTTATCCGCATGTGTTCACAACACAACACAAACGTGACACTTGCTTAGTAAAAAAAAAAAAAAACAGAAAACCCCTCATTTGCCAACAAAGAGGGTTTTCAAAACGCTAGAACTGGTCGGCGACGGCGCCAAAAAACAAATCGACGACGATGGGTGAAGTTTATGAATAATTATCCTGCCATACGTTCCCGGCAGAGGAGTTGAATTTCGGACAGTACCCATTTTCATAAATTTAACTCCGCACGTACGTTGGCAGTCATTTTTCAGTGAGAGGGACCCGTTCCGTGGGGTGAGTGGTTAAATTTATTTTCACATTCAAAATTGTAAAATAATATCCCAAAAATTCGTCGTCGTCGTCGCCTCATCTGGAGAAGGACCCGCCCGGCGGTGGTGGTGTGGTGCGGTTGCTGATATGGGAGGAAATTATTTTCGCATTTATAATTAGGATGGGCACCCGTGCTGCCGAACATCAT
Source organism: Criorhina ranunculi (assembly GCA_951813785.1). NCBI lineage: Eukaryota > Metazoa > Arthropoda > Insecta > Diptera > Syrphidae > Criorhina > Criorhina ranunculi. Next base: position 12,774,345 of record OX638381.1, read on the forward strand.
CCGCTACCCCGGAGGTGAGCATGCAATGAAATGATTCATGATGATGAGGAAGAGTTCATATTTATATTTTGCCAAACCCGAGCGATAAAAGTTTATTTGTTTAGTGTACGTTGCGTGGATAGGGGGATTTAAGGATTTCATGATATCAAAATAATTGCGTGCAGTTTTGAAACTTCATGGATTACCGGACGTATTTGATGGATTAAATCTGTTTGTTTAAATACGAGAGCAAAAATAGTTTAAGGGTTCGAAGTGGGGGATAGGTTTTAAATATCAGGTTTAAGTGTTTGAGGGAAGGTGTAGCTTACCTATTACTCAGGAATGAAATAATCACGTTTGAGATTTACTCTTGAATTTGCATGCGTATAGGTAAGTAGGTACTTAATGGCATGTAGTATGAGGGAAGTTTAGAGTAGGTACCTATCTTGACCGGTTGTTGGCGATATTAACAAATATACCGTCGTGTCTATATCTGATGATGTGCGAGCAAGTTGAACTGGAATAGGCTTATGACCATTGCTTCATATTCTTTAAGCTGTGACTTAACACTACCGATATCTAGCTTGAAATTCAGGAGGCTACGGAAACCAATTCCATTCCGGTGTCCTTCTGGGGTTCTAAATTCCACTAAAGTCATCCACTACGCAGTTGTTCGAAAGGTTATGTCCAGTTAGTGGATCTGCTGATTGAAATCGTACAAGAATGTGGAATCTCACTAATGAGGATGTGATGTGGGTCACATACTAAGAACACGTAAGGCTTCTCAGGAACGAAATCCAGTTTAGAGTTTAACAAAGACTTTTCTCGTCTGAGAAAGATACACTTTACTCATGACTTCGATTGAACAAGTCGATGGTATTATTAATTCATTATTATTGTTCGGGAGAGCTAAAAAGTCCTTGGCACTGCGGTTTCTAACGAATCCTATTGTGCCTTCCCTAATGTTCCTAGATGAATTGTTTCACTTCAGAAGATATCAGGAAGTTAGTAAACTTCTCTGGTTGAATGGCAGCAAGGTGTTCAATAGAAACAATTTCGCCGCCTAGTATTCTTTTTCTGAGTTGAAAGAGAGCTGGGCATTCAGTTTGGATGTAAAGAGAGGTTTCCTCACTCTCAAGGCTGATTCTACAGCTTGAACCTGTTGTAAGATTCATGCAATGTAGGTGCTTGTTCAAACGGCAAAGACCGTTCAAAAGTCCAACTAGTGCTCTAAAGTTACTCCTATCGAAGTTCACAATGACGTTTGATTTTCTTTGTGACGGTACCGGGAATAGCAATTTTGAACATGCTTTATCTTACATACTTTATCTGGTGTATTGAGCCAGGCTTCTCTACATTCTTGCATGCAAAGACCGATGATAGATACTTTTGAGCACATACTCTCCAATTTGCCCAGAGGTAGCCGCCGACTAGATGATAGGTTGGAGCGTGGATACTAAAAACAAGTGATGTCCCTAAGGTTTATTTTTAAATATCGGTTATGATGGTTACAATAACAGTTATATTTATCAGTTATCAAGTAACCGTTAGTTATTCAATCAAAATTATAAAGGCACACGTTATGCTGTCCACCCGTACTCTGTACGTCAGGATGGGCCCAAAGCACTTCGGAAAGCGTCAAGAGCAACCAAGTCCTTCATGGCATGGTCCTGTTCATTCAATTTCTAACTGAGGTTTGGTCGAAAATGACCCCCAAGTATCTGGAATGCTCTGCGAATTTAAGTTTCGTGCCTTCTTTAGCTTCTTACCAACGAAACAAGTTCTAACCTTGTCAGTCTACATATTTTACGAGTTAACTAAAATGCTGCTTCTATATCTCCAATATAGCAATGTCGTTCACATAGGCTACAACACTGTATCCCTCTTTTTTAGGATGCCAATAGTTTCAAATAAAATTTCGCAACATTTTCTTGTTTCTTCTCTAGTCTTAGAATGTTATATCACTTTAAGGTGCCGCTAAGTATGTATTTGAGAAAGTATTTGTCAAAATAATGAACGCAAGCATGTGTACAAAATGAAGGACATCTTTTACCAAAGTAAATCAATCGTATACAAAAATGTCAATCGACTCACTAGACACTACCTCTTTCAAATGAAAAGTTATTCCATTGGGAACGCTCGATTATGTTTCTATTTTTTGCCAACGTAACATTTATTTCCTGTAAAATCCTTTTGGCCTAAAATAAAACGAAAAACATGTTCCATTGCAAATTAAATATATGTATGCACACGAAAGTTCAAAAGGAAATTCTCAAAAAAATAAGAAAAGGAGCAGCAGATATGACCCTTTTTTTCCATCGCAATCCATCAATCAGAATTACACAGTTCACTTCACTCTCACACCGGTTTGCTTGAAGGAATTGCTTTTTTTTTGCACCCCGGACATATGTCTATATATTTCTAATATCGTCCACAGAAAGTCAGAGCCCATTTCTTATTTTGTAAGACTGACGATTGCTATGTCACATGTCGAGCAATTTGTTTGCCCCTTGGAAGCCCCCAAAGGATAATTTGCAAAAAAGAAATCGAAAAGGATACGAAATAAATGTGTCTGTCAACATTTTATTTAATTTTATGTGTGCTCGCACTTTATTCACCAGTCCTTGGCAATTTTCTGCATTCTCTACGATGACATTCAAATGTCATCCCTTAATAAAGAACAAAATCCAAAATTACTTTGCTAAATTTGGACCAAGTCTCATTCGCCAAGTGCAGATATTTTTTATCTGATGTTGTCCCTGAAGCGTGCATAAGCGTACAGATGAAACTGTAACGTAGTAACGTATCCTGACAGCAGAGAAGGATAAAATTCAATGTAAAAACAACCCTAAGCGGAAAGGACATCTACCTAAGCCATTACCTGATTCTAATTTTACTAATAGCCAAAATACGGCATGAAAATTCCCGGAAAAAGGATTTCTGTTTTTTTTCTTCTGAAGATTAAATAGAGTGACAACAGACCTATAGGACGCATGGTGCACAATAAACACTCAACCCCGGAGGCTAGGGAGCCATGACACAAAATGGACTTTTTACCTCCGGAAGGATTCCGGCTTCTAATGGAAATTGAAATCGAATGCAAGCAAATGGGAGTAGAAGTACGAGGTGACAGTGATGATGGGGATGATGCTGGTGTTGATGGTGGTGGTGATTGTTAAACGCACCTGATTGCCTAATCAATTCGAACACTCTTGAGGTTTTCTTCTGGCGAACTCCTGCTAATCCTGTCGTTTAATTAAAATTTTCTCTCAAAACTCTCCACCAACAACACAACAACTATTATGCAAGGCTACACACTAAAGTGTGTGCGTGTGTTCATATTGTGCTAGTGCTAGTTGTAAAAACTTTGTACAATACCCTGCCCAATTGGAGTTTGTTCATCGGTTTAAGAGGCTGCCGCCACTACATAGTTCTTATACTATCTACTTCTTTGTTTCTTTGGGTGTGGGCGGGTGTTTGTATCGCACCACCATCATTGGCAAAGACACCGCACCATCAGCACTTGAAAGTATTAATTACGGAACTCTCACCTAGAGCACGTACTTGAGATTTTCTCTCATTCTCAGGCTGTGTATTCCCATAGTTGTTGTGGAGACTTCCTTTTGCATCCTTTTCAGGATAATCAAGCGGAATATAGGAAACAGAAAAAAATAAACGAATAAGCGGGAAATATGTATAAAATAAACCAGAGATTTATCATTAAAAAAAAACATCACACACACACGCAGCACAACACAAACACAGGAAGGATGCGATGGAAGTGAAGAACAAAAGCAGAAACTATTCCAATATTTTCTTATCATCAAAAGTTAAATCCTTTGAATGGTTTTTCGTCCGAGAACTTCGGCTTTAGTGGAGCGTAAGTTAACATGTGTGTGTGTGTGTTTGGGTTTATTTTCTTAGTGGGGTTGCAGATAGCAGGATAGATATCAAGTTGTTCGGTTCTTAGTCGGTTTGAGAACGGTTAGGGTATGTGGTAGTTGTGTGTTTGGAAATCTTTTTTCTGATATCCTTTGCTACACCACTACTGTGTGTTGTTGTGTAGCTTGTAAGAACGGATATTTTCTTTATGAATTTCGGTTCTTTGCCTTTTTTTTTTGTATGTGTGTTTGATCGCGTGAAACGGGGAATTCGTTCGGAGCGATAATGAGAAGTTTCCGTTGTGGTGATTAGCAAAGATGAAGTTTACTACAGCGAGATACAAATTACTGTTGTTGCTGAAAGATAAAACAGAAGGATGTGCTTTGGTTATCGTTGATCCTAGTAAACTTGAAATTGTCCGATAGATAGGCATGAATTCGAAACGAGTGTTGTAGCTACTGGGTGTGTGTTAGAAAGCAGATCCAATATTGGCCTTGCATAAATTATTCCTTTTCGACGAAGCAAATCTATTTGAAAGGACTTCAGGTTTTTTTTTTTTTTGTGTGCTGCATATGAAGGGTGGTATAGAACCTGAGTTACTGGACAGAATAAGTGGGCGAAGTATGTATAAATAAACGCATATGTATGTTTTTTTGCGTTGAAATTAGGACTTGTGTTGTTCAAAATACATACAAACACATGCCCTAATGTAACGTACATTATAGAGAAATTGTAGCATCCATCTGTCATGGATGCAAATCCTAAAAGCAAATAAAACGTTTGTAGTTTATGAACGCAGCCATTAAAAGTCCAAAGCAAGATGAAGATGACAAGCATAAGTTGAGGTCCAGTTAAAACTCAAGCTATGGCCCGTTTTATGATAGCCTACGCCTCTCTAAGAGTGCGAATTACTCACAGACATTGAGATCTGGATCCTAACCGAAGATGTGGGCAAATACAACGAAGGTACAGAGCGTAAACAAAGCCTTTAGGCGCATGCGTACATTTTAGTGTTGACTCTGTTGTTTCAATGACAAAGGCTTTGTGAAGAATCTGGCAAATCGATTAAGCTATTCCAGTCGAGTTTCGAATCTGAGTCTTGCCATTTCCTAGTCGAAACTTGCAACTCCCGTATCGAGCCTTGTCCCTATCGAAAAGTCGTTGGAAATTATAGTTTAGAAAGTTCAGGTAAAATGCTTTTTCGAACCCGTAACTTCGTCGCTAGTTACGATTTGTATCTTTCTCTTTTTCCTCCATTTCCGTCCTTCCCATGTCAAACTATGTATATTCAATTCCGAACAGTCTAAACAAAAAAAAAAAAGAGGTTAATGTGTTCCAGTTTCGTTTACTCATCCTTTTAAAACTTCACTGTAACCCAGTGATTCAATTTATATCTAACGGTCTATAACCAAAATTTATAACTTCTGATATCGACTTCATCTTACTTCAACGCTCGGAGCACAATCAAATCAAAGGCCGTGTCACGATGCTTCCTCTATGAACAACATCAGTGCCATCTAATCAAATTGCTCCTAACTTTCACATTGACAGTTGCCACTTGCGCCCGAATGCAATTCCAGAAACTTTCGTTGTCGTAGTCGTCCTCATCGTTGACGTCGTTGTTGCCCAAAATGCAATTAAATCCCCACCCGTAGTTTAGCTTAGCACAGCCCTGGCATCATTGCCATTCTCGTCGAATTCGACTTCGGTCGGTGTAAGGGCACACTGTAGATTTTGAGCACCGCGTGACCTCGATTGTACGTATATGCACTTCCAATTCATCCACAGAAGCAGCTACAGCTGGAAAAACTAAAGTCAGCCTCAGACCGTATTGGTTACTTTCCATAAAGTTTTACAGTCCTGTCGTTTCGTTTGTGCAACGAAACTGCACACTACACGTTCTGCGCTGCGCGTCCCCCAGCATTGTATTGTGTAACACAAGTGTTATGATCCACACCACACCACCATCATCGCGTCATCTATCTTTATTCATGCAACCTATCCCTGTTTTTATTTTGTTCGAGATACATATTCTTTCCTCCGCCCAGTCACTGGGTGCAGTTTTCGAATTTTACGTTTATGAATCTGTTTATTAACTTTTCACAAGGACGCCAAAGGGGGATTGCCAGTGTAATACACACTCACTCCCGAACGGCTGGCAGTTTGTAGTTGCACCGTACGGATACGGATGCGAATGCTGTGAGAATTACTCTGAGTTCGTTTCCGATATAAAAACGGGATTCACTCTATGCTTCATGCAAGGCAGTTGGGTGCAAGGATTACAAAAATGAGATTCGAAACTTTTCTTAAAAAAAAAAAAAAAAAACTAAATGAATGAATACAAACCGGGACAGAGCATACAAAACATTATTATTGCGATTACAATTTAGTTACGTCCCGGTTCCCGGTTGGATTTGTAGTTGTTTAGCTGTTGGTATGGATTTTGTTTCGTTCTCCTTCCGGATTTTCATAAAGAGTCCTTGGAGGATCATCATCATTAACAATGGGGTGCTATCCTGGCGTCACAAAGAAGAAAAATTGAATAATAAAAGAATGTACACGTAAGACTTACAATTAGCTCGCAACGAATGGTATGATACCCTATTGTTGAAGGGCACCAGATACGTTGGCTTATAGAAAGGTTTGGTTAAATTGATTTTTCGGGCTCGCGTGGGTAAGTTTTATAGATACAATGGATCCGAAAGTAGTTTAATTAAGTCTCAGGACGCCCAATAAACCAATCAGCGAACCAACTGACATCAAAGACGATGGCTTGTGTGTCTCGTGCTTTTGAGCTGGAAAGTCTTCAAATGCTTGTTAAGATAGTTAGCTGCATGACGGGATTAAAAGTGACACTTCTTCTTAGGCGAAAGCTCACATCTATTATTGTTATCCTTCACGTTTCTGGTCACATTTTCATCTTCTATTTTTTAAGACTCAAACAACCCTCTGATTGGCTTTTTTAAATGGTTCATACTTTGGAAGCATCGGTATAAAGACGGCTTTCAATAAGTTAGTTTATCTGCATACATGCAAGATTAAGGCATGACCTTTGAATACAAGCACCGAATCTTAGAAATTTAAAGCCTGACCTCCTAAAGAGGTGGACACTCCTCCTGCCTCCAATGGAGGCAAATGATAGATGAAGTTCACTACATGTAAGGTTAGGTTAGGTTAGGTGGCTGCTTCCGCTAAGCAGGAGGGCCAGGATGTAGGCCCATTGTAATTCCACTCAAAAGTTTTGGAAACCGGCACCAGGAACCTTGTATGATGGATTTTCTGTTTAAGGAAGAAGCTTACGGTTCAGAGCCCTTCGTGTACCACACTATGAGCAGAACCATTTAGACCCACAGACAACATTCTTTATTTTGTAAATATCGAGTTTGGCTAAATCGCTTAGGTCTTCGTAGAAAGATTCTTCTAGAGTTTGCCTTCTTAGTCTTGAAAGGGCAGGGCAGGTGCAAAACAGGGACCGTTTCTACCTCTTCCTCGTCTCTTCAACTTCTGAAGAAATTGTTGGAAGGGATGTTGGAAGTTCACTACATAAACATCAAGGACATTATGGTCGCTCTTAAATTCGAGATTAAAGCCAGGGAAGAGGGACATTTTTCAAAAGATCGAAAATCTATCTTCGTTCTTATGGAAGAAATTATTAAGGATGGCATTTATTGGTAACTTGCAAGGCCGTGGGTATGTTCAATTTATTTGTATGAAACATAAGCCTGTTCCTGTCTGAATTAAGCTAAATTTACAAACTTGTTAAAACCGGGCTATCTGTATAGAAGACTTGGCGATATCATCAGATTTTCTGATTTAAAAACATTTCACAGTCCCTCTCTGCGTTACAAATTGTGTGTCAAAGTTGAAATACCCTATGGAATTTGGAATAAAACTTACTTAACTTAATTTTTTATATTTTCCCAAATAAAGCGTATAAATATTGTTTAGATTGTTACGGTTCCAAGTTTAATATTGTTTAAGCGTTTTAGTGTAGTGAGTTGTAGAAAAGTGTTTCCTTCCACAATTGAGTAAGTAAGTCGGATTATGGGATGCATTGAGTTATTTGTTCATACTTTTGTATGCTTCGTTACGTTTCTTGCCACTGATGGTTTAGTTAAATGGGAGTCATTCTTGATAAGAAATTTAGTTGGAGGCTTAATATACTGGACTGGAGCGGCCTCTGTTGTCTTTTTTTCATGTCGCAGAGCTTTAGGCCCAAAGTGGGGCTTGCAGCCCAAAAATAGTACACAGGATCTATACAGCAGTACTAGTTTGGTGGATAGCACTGGACAAGAAGAGTAATGTGGACATTCTTAGAAAAATCGAAAGATTGTCATGCATCTGTATAACGGGTGCGTTAAGGACAACACCTACTGATGCGATAGAGACAATGCTTCATTTATTTCCTGTTGATATTTACGAGAAGCAAATGGCGGCTAAAGGAGCATTATGGCTTAGGGAATCTTCACAGCTGGCTAGTGCCCATACAGGCCACTCGAAGATCCTGGAAAGTGGTATTACCATTCCCGGTAAAATTGATTACATCATCCCTCGCATTGGCTTCAATGTGAAATATACAAGGCAAGGATTCCTTGCGATAGAAATATATACGAATGGACCTAAAACAGTGTATTGTACGAGGGCAGAAGTTTTTTCCAGTGCACCTGACTTAAATATTGCCAAACGACTGCCGGATCACTGTAGTGTATTTCAGGCAGAAAGTACAGCAGTCCGAGGAGCTGCGATTTGACTTTCGATTAACGCGGTAGATGGTAGCACTATTGTACTATACTTAGATGGTCAGGCAGCGATAAAAGCCCTGAAATCACCGACAGTATGATCCAAGTTGGTAAAGTAATGCCGTAGGTCTCTGAATATGATCGCTGACATATGCGACGTTTCCCTGAATACAGGGACGTTCCAAGCAACTGCAGAGCGAACAAGCTTGCAGAGGAAGGCGCAGATCGGATCCCTTTTGATAATGGAGGGGAACCGCCTGCCTCTATAGAATCGATAAAATCTCACCTTGATGCCGAAGCTAGAAGAATGGCTAATAGCAGGCGGAATAACATCAACACTTATCTTCTGTTAAAACAGACCTTGGCCAACCTGGATTTGAGGAGAACGGGAAGACTTCTGTCCGTGAATAGGAAATATATCTGTGGTCACAAGCAAAAACAGCATAAATCACACACAACACATGTTGTTTTTCCTTGTGACCACAGATATAAGAAATAAAGTAGGAGCCCTTACGAGCCATTGTCTTATTGGCAGGCATGCCAGCCGATTAGGAGGGGACACCTAACGATTTTTGTAGAAGCTGCATAGACGAGCATACACTTCTTTCCTCCTGCCCTGCCCTATCATTGCTGAGGAGGAAAGGAGGAAAACCCTAGGAGAGTACTTATCGAAGACCTCAATGGCCTCATCTTTAAAATTAAGAGCCTTGTATGTGGGTCTAATTGGTTCTGCACTTAGTGTGGCACAAGGATAGGGCTTGGACGGCTTAGGTTACACATAATTTTTTATTTTCTTCTTCTCCCTTTAAGAAAATTACGCATGCGAGGTCTCTGATGCTGACCCGGTTCTCTACGTGGTACCGCAGTGGGCCTTGTTCTGGCCTAAGTGTGTCCCTGCTTAGTGTGGACAGCCACTAAACCTCATATCTGTATCGCTGTCGTGGACTATCATTAGCTACGAATAATATCGGAAATAAGACGTAAAAATCAAACTTGTGATTTAAGCCCGACAGTCCAAGGAGTCGAATGGCTACCAGAAATGTTGCTTATTGAGTTTTCCTTAACATGATGCCCAATGCGCATCAAGGGAAGGAGACTAGTGGCAATATTTCCAGCAACATAGCCAGCATCAATTGTCAAAATTGACGACCATGCGGTAAAACCTTTTTTTGTGCAGGTGGTCGTATTTCCAATTATTATCCTTTTTCACTTATTCTCTCCCCCATCTATAGTTGGAAACATAAAATTTGGGCTCAATAATTATTTTATTATTTATATACACGCTTCATAAATTCTACAAGCATAAGTGTCCAATAGTGCTCCCTATTAAAATTTATGACCACAGTTTCCTTATCAATGGCCGAGCAGTAATAATTTCGTCCCTTTTATTGAGCGACACATCACACTTAGTCGCGCAACTATTGCGGATTTTATGGGCACGGACTGTTTCATTATTCATTGGCACTTGTGCATGACTACAATGGTAAACCAATAAGCACCCACTCAAGTTTATGTTTTCATAAACACATATGACCTCAAGTGAACCCCTTCTTCCAGCCTCTTGCTGTACACATACAGCAACTACATGAGCACACTACAATTAAATAATTAATGCAATGCTTTAGCAATTAACGCTATACACTTGCCCTTGGTGTACCCATTGCGGTTGTTTCAATTGTGTGCGTGTGCGTTTGAATAAAATCCTTGAGGAATATCCTAGAGATACTCGAGATGATTGCTGAGAAAAGCATCGTCGTCGTTCGCCATAAAGTGATTAACAATTCCGTTTGTCTGAATGACGCGTAACACCACGCCCAAGCGGGCGTACCTACTACGCCACAAAAGCATGCTTTACGCACCCTCATTGACAAGATGAAGACGCCCGGTGCGTACGCAAAGGGCTGTAATAAAAGGATCAGTGTGATGGATTCTATTGAGGTGTAAATTCCACCCTTGGAAAGTTAATAGACCATGATTGTTACTCCTGCCTGCATTTGTGTTTATGTGTAGGATGGTTCGGTGATTTGGTGACATCAACCACAAAAGTGGAAGTGAAGAGAGCGTGTGTATGTATTTTCTTTCTTTTCACGGGGTGACGATGTACGAAGATTGACTTTGTCGCCAATCTTAATGTGATTGACTCATGATTCCAGGGGACACAATCGACGCCAGAGATGAGGTTAACTGGTGCGGTGTTCTAGGAAATTTTTCAAACCCAAAACAAAAGGATGACAATGAAGGAAGAAGGAAATGTCTTTTGCTTGGTCCCTGTGTTGTTGTCCTTGGATACGAAGATGATTATCATCGATTCCTAATGATTTCACAAATTGCCAAGTGTAGGCGGTGTACGCGGGGGGCGGTGTTTCTGGGACTCGTGTGTCCCATTTGAAGGGGGCAATTGCATGATATTCTGTCGCGTTCGCAATAAGTTTTTATGGGCTTCGCCGAGACTTGTGTGTGTTCTTTCCAGGATTAAGCGGTTAGAGCGCGTGCTAACAATAGTGGTGGATAATTGTTTTTCTCGTTTTTTTTTTTTTTGTTGTGAGGGGAAGTTTTCGGCAGGATATCTATTTAAGTTGAAGATGGATTCAGTGATAGCATATAAATTGGTCTTTCGGTGGCTTGAATGTGACTCATAAATAAATGCAATGACTGACACGGGAAATGGGGTGCAGCTGTTTACAGCCCATTGAAGGATACGATAAGGAAAATGTCTATGGCTAATGGTTGGGCGGGGAAGTTTGTTCATTAGAAGAAGGAAACTTTTTTTTTTTGAGGAAATTAAGAGATGAAATGAAGCAGGATTACAAGGTGATTATGATTGAGTATAAGACTGCAATCATCCCAGAAAGACAAGATAAACTTTTGTCTAAAAAGAAAAGAAAAGAAGCTCTTGATGCTCTAGTGTATAAGCTAGTGATGCGATTTCAGTCAATGAGGGGAATTTCCTTGTTTGAAGTTCCAGTTTTCCTGATTTAACAGCTGGCACCTAGACATTACGTGCTTACGCAGCTCCTCTTGCAGTATCCATAAAGTCTATGTTCGAGTGCTGATGATGTACCTTAATTCTCTCCAGTTAATTGCTCTTCGTCTATCCGGTTTTAAATCATCTCTTCTTCCAACTTGAGATACAAGGTTTCATTACTGGTCTGCTATGCTCGCTCCTTTTGCTCGCAAAGTGCACGTAAGAAACTTCCAATGATGGCGCTGTATTTGTCAATAGATCGCAGTACCTATTGTTATCGGCTTAGCGTTACATAAGACTACTGATAACCTCTAAAAGATACTTTCTCGTAGTCTCTAGTGTCCTTGCGACAAGAACTGCTAATGACGGCAGCTAAAAACACAGAAGAGTAGCCTATCGTTGACGCTAATTGGATCAATTCAAATACTGTCGAATCTTGCAATCTTCGACTCTATTTTGTATCCATGCCATCAGTTCTATTCCTTTAACATCAAATCCCTTAAGGTACATTTCATCCATTTGACATCCTTTTCGTCCTTCAACCTGAATGTGACGAAATAAAAACAGACGACTTTTCAATTGCAACCCAAAACAAAGTGCGGCCACCAGCAGGATTCTTTCTGAATTCAAAATTCCACCTAAGCCTCATAAGGGCCTTCACAAATCCACTTTCAAGATCCTTGCAATCACCAAGCACACCCATAAGTGAATTTAAATCAATTCACAACGTGACACCATTCATATTATTAGCTAAGCACATGCAAATCCCAATGCCGATATCCTTTTCATCTGAAATCGCACCTCACCGGTGAGCAAAACATAAATCAAGAATTCATCGCACATAAACCACTCAAATGCAGCGCCGTGGCATCGCAAAGCATGCCATATCCATCCATCGAATCGAAGATGGCTGCTATGGATGCGCCGCAAAACCAAAGAAACGAATCCAGCGACAGCAACGAATCCCTTCACCAAGGATATGAGTATGAATTATTTAAATGTTCCTTCAAAGTGCACCGGCACAATCCACCTTTCTATACCTATGCTCTCTGACCCTAAAGTCAACTAGGCACACATACTCGCACACGTTAAACAGTTGGCAGAGCATCCTTTGCAGGCGCAATAAATAATCCCATATTTTCCCGCTACTCCTAGCTTGGAGTTTATAAAAGGATTCGCCGTGTGCCTAGTGCGTTATCCTCTTTGCATATAGTTTATTGAAAAAGAGGGAAAGCCACTTGGGGTTCCTTTTGCGTGTAGTCATCTCTGGAGCGTGCGAATATGCAAAAATCGGAAGCATCTCTTCCACACTCCAGCTGGGAGTGACAGTACTTTGTGGACTGTGCCAGCAAGCCAAACCGAAAGCAGCGCAGCGTCTGGATGTGAAGAGAAGTATCCCTTAGCCCTTTTGCACGAACATTTCAGAGTCGGAAATAAAGAACACACAGGCAAAAACAGAGGTTTGGTTGTAAGGGAATGCAGAGTGCATTCAGAGTGGCAATAGAAAGTGCAACGTACTAGTGTGGGTGCTCCTTGTGAGCAGCGATACGTTTTGCCAAAATTGTTAATTCTCTGTGTTTGAATTAATTTGCTAATCGTCAAAAGGATTATTTCCGTATGCACTCGTATTCAGCTCATTCAAGTGCAAATATCCTTAAAGCAACCTGAAGACAGTCTTAAAGTTGAAAACTCCAACTAATGACATACGCAACAAAACGTACAACACAACATGACAGTGTAGCGGTACGTTAATACGTGACACGGTTGCGAAAACAGGGCGAAAATTCGATTCATCGACGGGTGTCAAACCATAAATTTCTAACAGAGACGCTCTGTAAGTAATGTCAATCCAAAGTGGGAGGAGAGGCGGGATTGGTGGGTTAACAACGGCGCGTCTTGAAATGAAGGGATAAATTCTGGGAAATGGGGTTTTGTTGCGTTTATCATCGTGACACTTTGGTTCGTTCGTTTCTTTGTGTCATGAATTGGCATCGTATTCAATGCATGAATGTATCCAGTCAAGGAGGGATGTAAATTTTTACACAAAAGAAAGAGAAAAGAACAGGAATGTCATTGTAAGTGGGATGTTCAAGAAGATTTTCGATGCCTTCGATGATTTGTTGAGAGGGTAACCCGATCTGAATGTTTCTGTGTGTGTGTGTGTTTGTGTCTTCTTGGATGTCAGTTAGAGAACAAAGGAAATTGATAAAAAAAAAAGGATAGGTAGTGTATAATTGTATCGAAATGACACTTAAATGTTGTCAACTCGAAGGAACAGTGTGCCTTTTATGAAAATTTGTAGTCAAGTTATGTTTCGGGTCAATTCAAGGTCAAAATACTCATGAAAGGGCGTAGGAAGTGGTGCATGTTTGGGAATTTGCACATGACTGAGAAGTCGTTTAGAATGTTTTTCTTGGAATTGCCATCTCCTCGGACTAAGCCGGAAGGCAATGTTCTGGAAAACCAGAAATTAGGCGTAAGGAGCTTAGCTTCACGCCTGCCTAGACCGAGAGTTTCTTGCGGTCTCTTGTTGTTTGAGGGGTGTATGAACTTTTTTGATTGTCGAAGTCCAGTGAATTTCCTGCAAAATTCATACGCTTATGTCGGATTAAGTTGGAGAAAGCTCGTTGCTCCGTCAAGGTCAGAAAATACACCATGGAGACCTTCAGTATCTCCAGAGATCTTTGGCAGGGCGATGCACTGTCACGCAAGGGCCTCGTCTGCTTAGGCTTCTACCAACAGCGCAAATATTCAACGAAGAATAACGCTGTTTCCTTGCACTTAAGATAGAATTATGCAGTAAGAGCCTATTAGAAGGTCCTACAAGAAGAAAAGAGATGCTATTCAAAAACCTCACCATGTCCGTCCTGCTGTATGATGCAAAATTATTAACTCTGAGAAAATTTTCAACTTTCGATTCATGCTCCTCTCGGCGTTGACGTTAAATGGAGAAGATTCAATCAGGAACCTTACAAGATGTACAACGGTATCTGACTGGCCAAAAAAACGTATAAAAATAAAAAAAAATAAAGTTTTTGCCGAAACCCGGGATCGAACCGGGGACCTTTAGATCTTCAGTCTAACGCTCTCCCAACTGAGCTATTTCGGCACTTGCTAAATTTACCCTCAGTGCCGAACTCATTGGATTACTATCGATTAAATCTTCTTACGAAGAAGTTGTCTCATCTCTGTGCTCCCTCTTTAACCGTGTTCCATGGGTTAAAGAAAAATCATTCACCATCGTCACATTTTCGTAAGAAAATTGTTTTTATTGCACGAATAAAGGAAGGTGCTCTTCGTCCTGTGAAATATTTACTGAAACGAAATCCAACAGTATCCTCAACATTCTCCAAATACCCGGAACAGGGCTATAATCATGAACATTTCACGAAGAAACGTTATTTGTCTCACACGGTGCAGGGTAATAAGCAAGATCGTAAATCGTGGTGCTATACCAAGCCCTGTTTTACGAATATCATTAAAATATAGGACATTTCGGACACTCGAATGAATCCTGCTGTAGCGCACATCCATGGGAACAATAACATCGAGGTTATGACACCCAGCTTTTGTCTCGTTTTTCGTGCACACTGCAATCGCCTGCTGGAAATATTCTTCAGGTCACTGCTGGGGGTAAATAGTTAGATGGCAGTTTAGATGAATCCCTTATCCTTGCACCGTGTCCTTCTGCCATTATGGGAGGAAACGAGAATGACAACACCAACTGCGGAGCGTTCAGTGGGCTGTAATTGTTGTCGCCAACAATGCGCTTATTCGGTTGCATGCAATGTGATGCTTTCTTCTCTTTGGGTCACTGGGGGAGGACAGACACTCTAGTGTGTATACTTGGTGTGTTCACTCGGTTATAGGGTTTTTTTTTTTGTGAGAGTGCGCGCACCAATTACCGCCCTTAGATAATGGTGCAACTTGAATGATGGCCTTATATGCTCGGTGGCCCATTGAAGAGCAATGGAGGAGACGACAACGACGACGCACCGAGAAATTTACTGGAATCGTGGCAGCGGAAAATAAATTGCTAAATGGACGTACAAAAAGCTTCTCGTGAGTGATGGCGGCGGCAGTAATAAATGGAATCCTTTCAAATGTGAGATGAGTAAATCTTAACATTAAGTGTTGGATCAGGGAGAAGTAAGTAAGTGTGCGGACAAAGTCGGAAAGGAGATTTAATGGTTTTTTTTTTTTTTTCATCTATTTGTCACTTGGATTGTGAACGTTGTTGGCAGTTAAAATATTTATATCTAGTGGGTTTAGCTTGTATAGGTCGTTGAGTAAGAGTACATTTACGAAAAAGGAATTGAGAGCCAGTTCCAATAGAAAATGCATCAAACATAAAAAAAGTTCTTAAATCTCCTCAAAGCATACGAATCGGATCACTCGTCATCAAAGTCAAGAACTAGTCTTCGGTACCAGAACGTTAAGGAAGATAACTCAAATTGGGGCATCAGTATACTCCTACAGCTTCTTCGTTAATATGGATGTGCACTTTGGAGCTCAAATTTGTTCAAAGAAAATATGGAATCAATGGTGTTTTTGGGTATCTAAGTCGAAGAAACTATTAAAGTTTGTCACCGTTTTTTTTGAACGATAAATGGGGCGAATAAACTTCTCAGAGTCCATCCCTAGCTTAAGCACTGTTTCTCGAAGAAATTACAATAAAGAGTGTGATACTTCGGGTTGAAGACACCAGCAATGAGAGGCGTACGACAGCCTCACATAAATGACCATCTAAACGGCCTAAAATGGACTTTGATTTAAGAGTCTACTTCTGAAAGGCCCGCCCACACTCTGTATACACAACGACGAACACAAAAAACAGGAATCTGTCCTCGAGCTATATAAGGCAAATGTAACTGAAGTGCAGGACATACGATGGATAGGATAAGGCCTCAAGTAACAACTTATATTGCAGCTGTCGTAAAAGGCTGCACATGTTGGGATATGGAACCGTCTCGTGGTAAATCGGTAGTGGTCAAGATTTATTGTCATCGATCAATGATGAAATCTGTAGGGAAAAACGTCTTCGGTGGGTTTGAAGAAAAGCACAGCCTCTTCGATACGACTATGGTTAATGGCTTCGCCACAGAAAGTCTTAATATAGTTTGTTCCACTGAAGTAGTTCCCACGTTACACAGCAGTTTGTAGACTCCATGGGTCAAGAGACTATCAAGTTCTATGGACTACGTCACGGATATAGGCTCTTAATTTACGTAAAAGTGTCTGCACATCTCAATACTTAAAACTTCTTTCTTTAAAGTATGTACATAACTCAAAAGCATATTGTTTCTTTTTTCCACAATCAGCTTTCCCAACAGAATTTCCCTCAGACTTCCAGGAGACTTCATTTCAACCCTCTATAACCCAATCAAGGGGAAGATAAACTCGGCGAATGAACCCCAAACTGCCATATTTCAAAATATCTCATGGCATATGTTTCGGTCATAATTCATAGACGCATTTCCTTTTCTCCACCTCCTTCCGTTTGTGGAGATTTTTAAGTCTCCCTACCCTTTATTGGACCGACAAAGTAGCTGAACAGACAAAGGGACCTTCATAAACAACGATATACGAGTAGTGTATCTAGGAAAAAGTTCAACCAAATGATTTCCAATGTATTTTGTCTGTGTTTGTGTGTGTGTTTTTCCGTTAACACTTCACTAAATTCCCTGAACTCTATACTAAAGGATAAATCATTCGAGGAAACCTACTAGCAGTAGTTTATCTTGAATGCACTCGGAAGGACGAGAGAGTAAAAGTTTTTTTACATCGTTCGCGGAATTATCTACCTCTACCTATCCTGCGTGTCCTGACTTCAGGTGTATGCCTAGGATGCACCACCATTCACCACTCACCACTCACTAACAATTTTAGTTGGATTACGGAAATGCACACAATTTCCTATAGCGAGTGAAATGCACTTTCCATTTCCACCCCCACAACAGTTGATAGTGGGCGGCTCAGGAGTACAACACCATTACCGATGGTGTAGTCCTTTGCTCTGGAATTTATAATAAAACTCGAAATGTGGATGTGTCGTCTCGTGATGTTATTCGTGTGAAACTATTCGACTTCAGGATTATGGAATTCGTGACAATAAATAATCGGAAAAGATTTTCAAGAAAATTTGCTTAAGATTTTCCACAGGTAAAGATAAATCCCTGAGATGGAAAACGTGTTCTCTTGGGTTTGCTATTTGCTTGCCTATACAAAACTTTAAAAGTGAATTCTCAAGATATTAATAGAGTTTTGTTTAATATTTTTATTCAATTGAAATGTATTATTATAGTTTTGTTGGTGAGGTGAAACTATTTTTCTAAGATTTGATGTGCAGGGTGGATAAGGAAAAAAATGTGAAAGATACGACTTTGGGATATACAAAGGACAATTCGTTATATAAACGGTGATGTTGGGTCCCCAAAAAGCAAATGATTGTGGTTCTGAGGCCGCCTGAAATTTTAGGGCATGCCATCTTCTCCCGGGAACACTGCTCACGTTTTTGCTGCGTCAGCAGCTTAGTTCATGTCATTGGTCTCTGTAGTATTTTGGGCATTTTACATTTTTTTATACTTAAAACCCGCTTTCAAGACCTCTAATGAAAATCAAGCTTACCATTAACAAAATTCGCAACAAAAGTTGGAAAACGCGGAAAAGTGGAGATACCTAATTAATTCAACGTTTAAACAAATGACGACGCGTCTCTTGTTAATCTTTGCGACGTTGCCAGCTCGATGAAATTCAATCGATAATACCGATTTATAGAGCTATAGTTGCGGAGTTACATCCTCTGTCTAACGCTATATTAATCCTCTCTCTCTCAACTTTAATCCTCTGCGAATCTTTTCCTCTAAAATTGGTTCGGATATTAGCCGTGGCGTATTGGTTAATATTTATGTTGGATTGCTGCGATAGCTGATACAGGTTCGAGCCTCTGACAAACAACCAACCGTGGTCAAATGGCTTGAAAGTGTTGATCGTACTAATGCCATCGGGATGTTCGAAAGAAATACTGTGAATTATAAGCAATGGCAACAGTACCAATAATTCTCCCAAGTCATTCTGGACACCATCCTCGAAACAAAAAAACTGAAATCTAATACCACCTGAGTTTTAAAATCACTACACCAACACGCTGTGTGAATACCATCATAAGGGTATTCATAACCCCTTTAGTGCTAGCGAGTTATAAAAACAAAAAAAAAAAAAAAAATAAAAATCTTAAGCTGTCTTTCGGAGTTAGCAGGTCCCATTCAATCGTTTGAAAAATATAACACGCATAACGAGCATGGTTGTGAGTAGCTAGGCCTTGATCCTTTTCAGCCTATGGGCTTCAAACTAAGAAAGCTGCGCAAAAATGGAAGTTACACCCCAATACACTTACACATACTCATATGTATATACCAAGTTCTCATCTCCAGATCTAATCGAATCTATCTCACGTTGCACTATTAATACGACCAAATACTCCGCTGACCATCGGGTTCTCCTAACTTATTCATTTTAGAAAACCAAATGTTAACCTCCCTTTGATAAAAGTTTCCGTTAAACTTCTCCCAAAGTCTCCCCGTCTCGTATAAGCCACCAAAAGTTTACCCACCACATTGAGATATAATTTTTGTACGAAGGCATACCAAAAATTTTATAACGTCAGAAACTTTTCCATTTCATTAGTTCGTCGCGAAGCGAACTACAAATGTCATCGTTGCTGCTAACAGTCAGCAGTGGCAGACAACTGTATGAAATATCAAAATGGAAACAGTTGTAGCATAGTAATAAGAGCAAAGCAGACTTCCACCCTTTCCAGTCAGCCGTCGAACACAAACTTGAACTTGAGGAAACCTCAGGCTCTTTGGCATCCACTAACACAGAAGCACACGCAATAAGTGAAAAGTTTTCCCCGGCAAAGTTGGTATTAATTTCAAGTGACGGGAGATCCGGTTCTAATGAAAATTTTGCAAATTGATTGACATTGTAATAACGGAGTTCCACTGTAAACTGAGTGAGTCTCTCGTAGCCACGTACCGATATGATTCACCTCGAAGCCATAGAGTGTGGTTGATACCACCAATTTCGTTAATTCTAGTGGAGACACAGAGCACAAGGACGAACAAGAATTTATCATAATAAACCAAGTTTGTGGTTAAGTCCTGGGGGAGGCTGGCATAATGAAAATGAAGAAAAGAATCGATTTGCATTCTAGTGAATTTTTAATAAGCTTGGGATGGTTTTTTAATTGTTCGTTGGTGGAGGGGTCAGCAGCTTGAAATAATAGAAAGGGTTGTTCAACTTGATGAACTTTCATTTCTTTGGCGGATATGTTAAAAGTTGCCCAGACATGGTTAATTACTTCAGGGTGTTTGTTTTTTTTTTTCCGTTGATTACAGAATATACTAGATGTTACATTGGTCACGGTTTCAAGGCATAAATCTAGTAATATTCGAATACAGTTGAGTTTTGTCAGAAGATGGAAGATTTTTTAATAGAGTAAGAGGAGGAAGACCAGCTTTTATCAGAAACTCAAGATACCTATCCTG
The DNA here is from genome assembly GCA_951813785.1 of Criorhina ranunculi. Lineage (NCBI taxonomy): Eukaryota > Metazoa > Arthropoda > Insecta > Diptera > Syrphidae > Criorhina > Criorhina ranunculi. Next base: position 12,794,459 of record OX638381.1, read on the forward strand.
AAACTTTTTTCAGTAGATAGTTACGCATTGAATCTTTACACCCCTCGTAGAGCATACGGCATTCGTTTTGCCTACGTTGAGTCTCGTGCGGAGCTCTGCAACTTGGTTCAACTCTTATCCTTCAGTGATGGACCAATTTTCTTCTTGAATGCGTTAGTATTCCACTGCATGTAAGGTGTGTTCAATCCACTGCCACTTCCTTTGCCATATTAAAGGGTCTTTCATTAAGCGCTTCCTATCTTTAAATTTAAATAAAACAAAGTGTGTGTGAGATATCATCGACTTTTTTTATTCGTTTGAAAGACCTGTCGATGCCATTATGTATGGAATGTAAAATTGTTCCAATATCCGCCACAGCTTCTCTGGGTGGAGCGCATCCGAAATGTCCAATTTTCCCAGAGTCATGGAAGGCTGAATTTGACCGTTGAAATGGGTTGTGTTGGCTTTGAGGGCCGCTGTGGTTTGTGGCTTATTCACATACACCTGCGACTATCGGGGTCAAATCGCACGATCTCGGTGGCCAGTTCACATCACCTCCACGTGAGATGACCATGCCCTCGAATCGCTCGTGCAGAATTTCTAATGTGGTGTGAGTTGTGTGGCACGTAGCGCCGTCCTGTCATCATCATCCAATTCAGGCCAAAAGAAGTTGGTAATAATCGACCTATAGCGTTTGTCAACGTCGTTCTCAAAGAAATATGGACCGATGACGCCGCCAGCCCAAAATCCACACCAAACAGTGACTTTTTCGGGATGCATTGAACGCTCTTGGATGTCATGTGGATTGGTATCGTCCCAAATTCGACAATTTTGTTTGTTGACGCACCCATTCATCCAGAAATGGGCCTCATCGCTGAAGAAGATTTAAGGTTCAGTTTCCAACTGCTCCAGAGCCCATTCAGCGCACACATGTCGTTGTTTATGGTCGTCTACTTTCAGTTCCTGGGTCAGTTGAATTTTGTACGGGTGCAGGCCCAAGTCACGACGCAAAATTCGACACGTTGTGGTCTGCGAAAGACCGAGTTCTTGTGAGCGACGCGAAATCGACTGCCTCGGATTCTCCTGCACACTCTCCCGGACAGCGGTGATATTTTCGGCAGATCTTGCGTTTCGTCGGCGAACGGGTGTTTGTTGATTGTTTACTGAACCAGTGTCAGTCAAATTTATTATGGCCACCGTAATATGGCCGAAGCGCGCGGAACGTTGCCCGAACAGGACACCCATTTTGATAAATTGCACGTGTTGTTGAACGCTTTATTCATCCATGGTGATTTGGAAAAACAGACCGAATAAATGGCAGCCAATTTAACAGATGTAGCTTCAACAATATGGCCGCTATCAACTGTCAAAGTTAGGAAGTCCCTATTGGTAAACCCTTTATAATGCTGATTGCTTCGTGACCCGTTGTCATGTCGACCCTGTTCGTTAGAAATGAGGTAGCGCTATCGACAGGAAAAATTAACAACGGGTGGTGTGAGAGAAAAGATCGTCCTGAAAATGTACTTTCGATGACTTCGTAAGACCATGTGCAAGTCTTTATTACTCAGGCAGTAGCAAGCTATTCCCATTTCGATTCGAACATAATCTTAGGTCAACTTATTCATGTTTATTAAGGTTATGGAGGCTACGATGCTTCCACAGGTTCGAATCAGTAACATCCCCAAACGCTTTTTCTGGTATTACCTCTCAACAGGCAATGACAAACCTCTGAGAGTACTCCTATCATCCGTCATGAAATTAAAGGTTTTTAGAGGCTCTCTACGGGCAGTCGTGCCCAAAATTTGTACTCAAGACACAAAGCTTCGAAGTGTTTATGCAGTTGAAGCCACATAATTCTGGGTGTAGTCTAATAAGCTAACACACATCGAGCTAAACTATAGAGCTGCAGTCCATTTGGTCTGTAAAACTCAGTCTTTAGGTTTAATACCGCAACGAGTATTCCTTTTGGTTGGTTTTAAGCAAACTGTAGGTGGACAACCCCGTAGATCAAGCTAGAAGCAACCGATTTTTTAGTCAGAATATCCTTACGGTCTTCATTCTTGGCTTCTATTGTGTACCTGAAGTACAATACACTGTCACATGGTTTCTTCGGGTATTTTTTCGAGACACTAGCCCCTCTATTGTCCTCGACCACATGACAAAGTGTCACTACTTGGCAAGTAATTTTCGCCGTAATATAAATTTTCTATTTTCCACCTTTTAATTATTTTGCATAATGTCAAAGCGTATTATTCCGAGAGGAATATTCACGAGATGTCATTTTACGTATTCATGAAGCCATCCCTCAAAGGACGACTTAAGCTATGCAGTGCATAGCAGCGGCGCGCCACCAAAAGACGACAGACAAAGGGTTGGTTGTAAAGTTCGATGGGATTATATATGTATTGTGACTTACGGAGTTTTCGGAGTCTACACTTGAAGAGGGAAACGAAGAAAGAGGAACTTCTGTGCAACTGTGTGTATGGATGGCAGATGAATATGCAAATGTATTCGGCGATTTCTATATGAAAATTATTTTTTTCCTTTGCTTTGCTTTAGTTTTTGTTATTTTAATTCTGAGACGGACTGGGTTGTCCTTTCCTTCTTTTTGGTTGAACAATAAGTCTCTGACGAAGTGACCCATGAACGGACCGACACAATGAAGGGATGGGTAAATAAAATACTGAAAGGTTTCCTCCGGATTGCGTCCCGATGCAAATCATTTCATTCGGATGCAACTGCAGTTCATTGTTGGTGTGAGAAGGTGGGGGGGGGGTGCATTGGCAGTTTTCGTGGCCTCCCTGTCGTGGCAGTGTGCTCTGACAGTGAAATATTCATAATCGGATTAATGAGGCATTATGTCCTTTCTGCATATTTTTGAGTTCTCCTTCATTATTTTTTTTCTTCTTTTTTTTTTTTTGGTTTTGTTCATCCCTCTTTACGTTTTGCTTTTTAATGAGAGCTTAAAGAGAGACGGCTAAGTAATTGCAATTAATGACAGAATGAGTGGTCAGTTAGTGGGATTTTATGACACAGGAGTGGGCAGTGGTTGGGATCGATAATTGCTGTCTTTGTGGAATTGGATACTTTTGCATGGTTTTAATTTTCATGTGGATAGGTGGTCGAGTGTAGTGAAAATCAAGGTAACTGTCGGATTTATGTTTTAATGAGAGATTTTAATCAAAAGTTTGACTTTTGAAATGTAAACGAAAGTTGAGGGATGAGCTGCGGTAGGGTTTTGAGTTTCTAGTGTATGAGGATGTCAAAAGGGTTGTATTAAAGTTATGTAGGGATTTTTAAAAGCAAACATTGCATGATGCATTTAAATTTCTCATGTGTATTGAGTTAATTTTTCGGGAAGACTTTGATATTTTTCAAAACAGACTCGGAATTCCGTGTCAGCAATATCGGATCACGTTTTATTTTATAAAATATCACTCAGAAACTACTCATGTACAAAACTTAAACTTGTATGATCTATAAGAAAGGAGACCCTTCAGTGGTATCAGGCTCAGAAACCTTTCATCAACAAACTGATTAGCCTCTGTCAGTGCAGTTTTAGCCCAAGAGAGTCCGCAATTAACTAAATTTTAAAACTACCTAAGACAGCATTAAAGATACAAGCTATACAGAGTCATGTCTAGTTTGAGCATCCCTGCCTTATTTGTTTGTTTGTACAAGATGTTTGATGATGGATGCGATATCAAGGTCAATAACGACTTTATTGAGACTTTTGATGTCAAAAAAGGATTCAAACAAAGTGACGCATTGTCATGTGACTTCTTTGACATCATATTTGGACGGATTGTGCGAAACTCATAAGCTAACGACAGAGGCATAAGTTTTCAGGAGTCCTACAACTACATACTTGCTTACGTCGATAATATTGACATCATGGACAGTTATTAAACTGGGTGAAGCAGTGAACGAAGGCAAAACCAAGTAGAGCATCGATAAATTGGATAAATTCGTAGAAGTATTGGACTTTGTCTACTTTGGATCTGCTATAACTTACGACACCGACATCTTGTCAATCGCAGTTTCTTTGTGATGAAAACAGAAGGTAAGGCCCTATCTCTAAAAACTGCCGAGACTCTATTCAATCCCAGTCCAACGGAATGGCCCAGTCCGTTTGAGTTGATGAGCTTTAGAGGAGAAGTTTCAACGACGATCTATACCAGTTGTACAACAACCTAGTCAAAAAAATGGGTTATGAATACCCTTATGAAGTTATTCGCACAGCACTGGTGTTGATATTTCAGTCTTCGCTTAGAGGGTAGTATCGAGAAAAACTGGGGACACTTTATTCAATCCCAATTCGACTCTATGGCTGAAGCATGGACTAGGATGAAGATATCCTTCGTCATTTTTAAGTAAGATATTTGGTTCCGTTTGAGTTGATGGGCTTTTGAGGAGAAGTTTTAACGACGATCTTTACTAGTTGTTCCTTATGAAGTTATTCGCACAGTGCTGGTGTTCATATTTCAATCTTTGCTTAGAGGGTTGTATCCAGAATAAGTGGGAAGAATTTGTTGGACTTGTTGTCATTGCTTAACGTTTAATTTCTAACTTCTTGATGTCATCGTCCTTACTCAGTACGGTCAACACTTCAAGTCAAGAACCCTAGAACTGATTTCCTGTAATCAAAAATCCTCAAGTCAAAACAGTCTTCGAGTTTAAGCTTCGGGTTCAAAAACTAAGCGATTGCGGATGCCATAGCGCGGCAGCTTGCAGGAATCGGCGGAAATAAAAGGTTGCCTATCCCTTTAAGTAGATAAGGTTGGGTTAGATACGTGGGCCGGCGAAGAGGTGTTCCTCTGCGCCACACTCAAGTCTCTAAGAACTATTGTCATACCCATAGGGTAGAAAATCTTACCCTTAATCGCTACTCGCATAAAAAGTGTTCTAATAACTACTTACTGCGTCCGTAATACAAACCATCCTGTGGATTTAATAAAGTTGTTCAAGTCGTTCATCGGTTTGCCAGATAGTCCCTCGAGATCCCGGAAGAAGTGTCGCCCGAGGAATTTGTGTCTTAGAAGGCTGAGGCAGTGACAGAGGAAATGGGTTGTAGCCTAATCAACTTTCTCGTCTCCGCAACCTCTATATAGGTTTTCTTCCGTAACACGGAGCTTTTTCATGTGATACCGCAGTGTGATATGACCCGTTATAACACCTATAAGGGTGGAGAGGGATTTTCTCTGGCAATCCTAGCCTTATCAAATACAGGCCCTGATACAAGTGTCTAATGAGGACCATCTATTGCTTGACTCTCTTAGAGCTTTGCTCCCTGCTTCAAGCTTCAATGAGCAAGGCGGGATATTCACGTCGGGGTCGACTTGTTCTAGACATAATACCGAACCCTTTCTAGCCAATTCGTCAGCATTCTCGTTCCCTGGTATGCTCTAATGGCCAGGGACCCAACAGAGCGTAGCCTTGTGCTGTATTTCAAGAACTCTGAGCAGAAATTAGTTTTATTGCTGCTTAGCTGCCAGTGAAAAAGGAAAAGTCTCTGGGACGGCTGTTGTTACGGCTAAGACCTCCGCTTGGAAGAACACTGCTTTGGTTCGGACAGATTTGCTTATTCCTAGCGGTTCGAATAATATTCCTACACTTACGCCAATTTCTAATTTAGATTCGTCGGTGTAGACGGCTATCGATTGCATATTGGGTGCTTGACCGCTTTTCCATTCTTCCCTGCTTGGAAAGGCGCTTTAAAATAGTCTTTAGACGTCTAGGTGTGGCATTGTATTCCTTTTAGTCAGTATGTTAACTTATGTGTGTCCTATCCGCTTGTCCGTTTACCGCATATCTATTTATTTTAAAACCAACTTTCGGCCAAAGACTGTCTTGGTTTGTATTGTTTACTGACAGTTTCCCCTGATCACTCTGTGTCTGTCTAACCTAATCTTATTCTGTTTGCAATAAATTATTTTTCAACAAAGTCAAATAGAATCCTATTTGTCCCATCCTTCCTCCTCTGCTGGCATGCTGAAAGCACTCACATTTACTGCTCGGCTGCATTTCATCAACATCCGTCGTCATCGTTGTTGTTACTCATCGCATACTTACATTGAACTAACAGTATGTTGGCAACAAAATTCACCTTGAATTTTCCCCACCAATAACTACGGAATGGCGGCAGTCAACCATATCCTTGAAAACTGGCAAAAGGGAAACAAAATGAAGGCACAACGTCCTGTGGGTGGAGAACTATGGTTCCTTGAATCCTGAATGAAAAACTACTCAATGTTGTGTGTGTATTTTCTTCGCTCTTTTTTCTTCGTTTTTGTTTGTTTTACGTATTTCAACTCGACAACATATTGATTTTTCAACAAAATTTATGTTGCGTTACTAACGTTGTTAGCTCCATCTGGCGGAAAAAAACACAGTTTAAAGGGACTTGCGCTCTTGAAGGGGTTTTGCAGAAATATGGAGTCACAATTGGTGAGTTCTTGGCTGAGAAATAATTTCTGCACACTCATGGGAAGCACGTTGTCCTCTCGGCTTGAAATAATTTACGAGACAATCTTGGGGTGGCACTGAGGAACATTGGGATAGATGGATGATGTTCGATGGATAACGGGCTCTGCAAAGAATTGTTTGAAATAACAGATGAGTGCAGCGAGAAGTTTCTTTTGTGATGGAAAAAAAAGCAAAAAAATTGTCAATATTGACTTACGGTTTGAATTGGAGGCATCTGACCGTAGCAAAAACGTTGCCAATTAGCTAGTTATCTTTATAATCCTCTTTTTTTAAGGATTCGCAAGGTGGATGGGGTGTTACTTCATTGATTTACTTAAATTTTTATTTTTCTTCTTTTTCAGGACAAGTGTGAGCGATTTATTAAGTTGGGGAAAGTTCTTCTTTTTTTTTTACGTTTTAACATGAAGGAAAGTTTGCAGTGCCACATGGCACTATTATTGGACCCTAGTTATGTGGTTAAAAGCGTTAGTTGTTGACACACGCATATGCTAAGTTTGAAACATTTTTCATTTTAAAACGTTAGGTACTCTTTTTTTCATTCATTTGTGCTAGAAGTTGAGAATTCGATTTAATTTCGGGCTGAGGTTCAGTTTTTTTTTTGTCAGACAAATGGGTGCACGAAGTTTTTTCTGTGAAGGAAAATACGCAGGTATTCTAAATTGAAAAGAACGGAAAGGCATTGAACCAAAGAGCATCATTATTAGCTCTTTCTTTGTTAGGAAGAGAATAAATGAATCTCGATATCATTAAGTAATTTGCTATGAATTGCCAATGAAACTTATGTAGTCACTATCCAATTCTTTTTGAGGATTTTTAGGACTCGAAAATTCAAGGAATTCACTGTCTGAATTATGACGATAGAAATGTTTATTCGACATTTTCCTATGCTTATCTTAGCGCTGTGTGAATAGCATCATAAGGGTATTCATAACCCCTTTAGCGCTAGTGAATTATAAAAAAAAGAAAAATATTACAGCAACACAACAGCGTGGAACCAATATTAGATACAAGGAATTTCCGAGGTAAATCTGGGATTCAACGAACAAGCATCTCCAGTCAGCTCGATCTTCAGCTAGCTGCTTCTAGTTCCGCACGCTAAGTTGGTTGAGGCCACCTTCTATTTGCGTGCGCCACCTGATTCGCGGTCTTCCTCTAACGCGAGGGCCCTGCGAGGGGAGAGGCCAAGATTAGTACTAAAGTTGTAAGCTAGACGCATATCTGGGACAAAAATCAAACAACATACGGAGCGAAATCTTTGAGTTTTTAGCGATTGATTGATAGAAGTCCTGTTAAAAATGTCTCAAAAGTTTAAAAGGTTTGCTTCCAGCAATTATTAAAATTACCTCTAGTTATAAATCTGACCCAATCCGACAGAAAAGTGGGTCACGTGCTGTTAGGGTGTGGTTGAAACCCTATACCCCACGAGTAGTGGCAGGACCTTCGCTGTAACGCATACAAAAGCACGCAAAACTTGAAATATATCTTTTAATTGTTGTAACGAACGCTTCTCCTGCGACTGATTATTATTATTATTATTGGTAAGGCTCTGCGACAGACGCATATGACACTGCGACCTAAAACATCTATTGTGCCTGGAGCCAGTTAGACAAGGAGATTTTCTATCTTCCTAATGAAGTTGAGAATATCTCCAGTCGAGGCGTTACGAAGATCCTCTGGTGTAAGGAATTCCTTATGGAGAAAGCGCTTCCTGACTCTGCAGACAGCCACGCACTCACATAGTTCGTGTTCTGCTGATTCGTCTTCCTCCAAGCAAAGTCGGCATTCAGATTCCTGAACTTTATTTAGTTTATGTAAGTTATATCTGAGGTTGCAGTGACCGGCGAAGAAGCCGGCAGGCCTTTTCATATCGTCTCCTTTATGGTTGAGAATATTTTAAGTGGTTTTGTTCAGGGGTCGGATAGCCCTTTTAGCCTGTCTGAGTCCCTGAGTGTTGTTCCAGTAGGATATGAGGTTTTGTTTTTCCCATCGGTCCAGACTCATTCTGAACTCGGAAGTAGGGATGCCACAGAAGGCTTCGGCACCTATGTACCTTTCTGAAGACCCTATCCTGACAAGTTGATCTGCCTTCAATTCCTCTGTGGTCTGGTACCCACCAGAGCTTGACTTTGTTTCGTTTTGAGAGGTCCTGGAGAGTATTGAAGCAGCCTAGAACGGTTTTTGAGTTAAAGTAATGAAAACTCTGTGCTTTGAGCGCTGCCTGGCTATCGGTGAATATATTGATGGGTACTCCCTTTATGTCCTGCGACTGAAAGATCGAGTCTAGAAACTTGCAGAAGTAGTTCAGTGATCAAATAAAGGAATTCAATTCCTTTGAACTAGGATTAATGCGTATGTAGCCTTCCCAACATTTTTCTATTTTGACATGTCAAGCTTTCTGTAACACGTCAAAATGCTTCCTGCGTTGTTCTGACATATTGGTGTTGACCTTACAAATGAGAACGACAGTGATGCTTCCACTGGATGCCCGAATTCATACTAGTTAATCCTTTTTATTGTGTACGCGTTTGGGGATAAAAAAAAAAGAACTCATACTGTCACTAACCACAATCCTAACATATCATCATCTCCTGTCAGAATTTACACAATTCCCGTTGTTTTTCGAGGTTTTGCACTTGCCATTCATGAAATAACGTAACAAATGCAGAACAATAGTGAACGCACTGAAAGGACCTCGTATGTGTGTGTTTGCTGCACCCTCCCCATCAGCCAAGAGGAATTCGCACGTAAAATTCCATTCAAACAATATTTCGCAGTTTTATTTCAAATGATCCGCTGGTTTTTACATTCTCACTCTCCTAACGGTTCCACGATATGTTTTTCGTTTATTTCGTTCTTTTTAACTGTACGAGTACGTACTGCAACTGCAGGACTTTTTCATTCAATTATTTTTATTTTTTGCCCCCGCTAGATGTCAGCTTAGATTGGCTTCATTGATTGGATGGAAAAGATGTCAGCGTGGGTGTGTGTATACACTTTTGGGGGTGTGGGTGTTTTTGTCTTCAATAATATATTCATTTGTAGTTTTTCAGGATTCTCTTCTTCGTTTGTTTGGTTTTTGTTATCCTGTAGAGCTGAAGTTATTGTTGTTATGCATACAAAATGCCTGTATGTTGGGGATGGTAACGAATGAACAATTTTTGTGGTTAATTAAAACCAGTGTACGAGACAAACGACGACGGTAGAAGGATGCTGAAAATATTCGAAAAACATTGCAAAATATAGTACAGTATCCTGTCGAATGGGACATGACACGGGAATGCTGTCAATTGTGTCCCTCAACTGTGATGGAGTTGCTCCGGTTTTTTGTTATTCAATTATTTTTAATCAAATGAAACAGCATTGCTTCATAGAGGGATGTGTTAAAAAAGGAAACAGGTATACAAATTAGAACAAATGTTCCAATAGAATTTGACGCCTTTCGGGATTTTGTTATGTCAAATGAAAATTATTTCTAAGAGGACACTCAAATTGGCTTTTTGATAAACTGATCTCTGTTTGACAAAATTTGCCAGAATGAGACAATTAAATTATGTAACTTGTTTCATTGAGGACCTAAGGACTTTCTACTAGAGTGAAACGAGTGGCATGGGTTGTTGTAATACTTGTCGGTTACGTTATTGTATTAATGTCAATTGTGGTTGTTTCTGAAGGCATTTAACTACAAGCTTTGGTTGCTAATTTCTTAGATTGCACTTTGATTCGTGTGCATATACATATGTATGGGTTATATAGCTTTCTTTCGTAACCATCCTAAGATAGAAAAGGTTTGTTATTGTCAAATTCTAAGTCGCTTTGTCGTGAGAAAGTATTGTCTCTTAATTAGCGTGTTGCTTCCGCGGTCATTTTTACAATTTATTGCGCAGCTTCATACTCGAATGTGAATGTATTTTTACCCGAAAGGCCGGTGTTGAAAGACTATAACTCGTTGTGCTCTCTAGCCCTACGAACTTTTGGCACTTGCTATTTCTTTTGAGAAGGTAGAGGACTCATATCGTTTTGAGGACCATCTTGAGCGTGAATCGTTTTCCTGGTTTTCCTGTGTGGCTCAAGTTCAACGATTTTTTTTCTAATTAAAAAATTGAGAGCACAATGGAGATACTTTCTAGTCTACGTGAGCCGATTACGTACGTCAAATGCATTGGCAGTGTTCTGCATTCTTGCAGTGTTTTTGTCTGGGACAAAAGCTTATTGTCACTTATAATTTTTATCCATCCGGTCTTCCTTATGGTCTCAAAATTAAGGGGTTAGATTCAACCATTTGGAGTCGACATTAAAATTGGTCTTCAGTCGTATGTATGTTTCATTTGTGACTACGAAAGAGAAATTATCGAGAAATGGAATCAACAGCTTTAGGTAAATGGATCTGGTCTTTAAGTATGACGAGCAAAAGTATAAATGACAACGATTTACGTATCTCCAAGAATAGTCTCCTTTTCAACTGACCACACGCTTAATCCTTAATTGCTACCGATAAAACATAACCGCCAACCAGGAATTGCAATTGCATACGACATCTTCTATATCTTTACTGCGAACGTCAGAGTAAGGCTTAAGCAAAAAGTCTTGCCTTGTAAGCGAGCGATTAATGACTATCCGGATTCAGGGCGCTTTCCAAAACATCAGTCTCATTTGAGGTCACGCCCCTATAGAGGAGAAAGACAATGGAGCACGCATTGAAAATATGGCGTAATGATTCCTTTTGGACATTTTAAAGCCAAAATTAAAAAGGAAGACATCTTTTTCAAGACTAATGGAATGCAATGCCTGCACAGCACAACCCCCGCAACGGATTCAGGTTGTTCGACTTTCTACCGAAACAAAGCATGATAGTTTGTATTATTTGCCTCCCGTGACACTGCGCCAAGTGTGGTCAGCAAACTTAAAAAAGCCTCCACAATTAAACGGATAACAACATTAATTCAAGGATCGACATTTACTCCGAAACTCACTTAGAAACTAAATTCTGCACATTTTCAATCGATTTAATTTTGCGTTTAAGTCAAATTGACCGACAGATCAACCATTAAGTGCACGCTAAAATTAAACCACATTTATCTGCTTAAATTCCGACCCAGAAACCGGAAACATTAAATTATCCAACTGTCAACCGTAAAGAAGAAAAAATAAGAAAAAAATGAAGATGAGATAAAAAGGTAATTGTAGCCTCACCGTATCGCTGGCGACCTACTTTGGTTAAATTCCCTCCATAATTACATAGTACATTAGGTAAAGGATATTCGTGTCAAGCATTTCACTTCACTCACTTGTTTGACAGCAAATGGTTGGCAAAAAAGGATGCCCATAGCAAAAGAGGAAAAAAATAAAAGTTGAAGTACCAAAATGATTGCATTCCCAAATCCATTGAGACGATGCTCGTCCTTAATTTGCTTTAGCAATCGTCCTTCCTTGGTCTCTCCATGAACTCACCAGAGACCAACAGAATGAAATTTCTGTCACAAAAAAAATAAAAAATTGGAAATTCAATACCCCCATTGGAGGGCGCAGGCAAAGGAGCAAGGAGCCCTCTATTGTTCAATAACTTTCCATACGGATAGGCGGAACTACAAATTAAACTTTTCCAAGGACATCGAGGATCAACGAGCACCCACTCACATCTTTATGTTTTCTCTATTTTTCTGTGTTCTGAGTTCGAAATTGAAACTTGAAGAAGAGGCATGCATTCTTTGTCGGTGCTTTTGTCCTTCTGCCGATGCAATTCACTCAATTCTGGTAAACCCATGTGAACATTCGGGGAAGAAAAATACAAAACGAAACGCAACGAAACGGATACCATTCTTGCGCTTTTGTTCCCATGCGAGACTCAGGGATGCAAGAATCCGTTTTCGTCGTTCCTGCGACCAAAGTACATTTCCTGATTTCAGTGTCGCATTCCAGAGTTCGCGAGAAATCACCATATACATTGTCAAAGACCGAAAGGATGTGAAGCAGTACTAGTTCTGGTCGTGTAATCACTCGAGTAAAACAAAACACAGGAAAAAAAAAATGGGGGGCATTTGGAGCGATTTTTTTCCCGACTCCATCCTGGGACTGCATTTCCGGTATAGTCACAGTTTTCATTCATCATATGAGCTCTGGAATTCCAGACTCACACCCATCCAACTGCTGGAGCTTTGTTTTGTGAGCAACAGTGATTCTGGAATATGCAGACAGATATATCAATGTTACGCTCGTTGTACCCTTTCAGACGTGTGCATATTCCGTTGATCGCTTTTAGGGGATGGGAAACGAGTGTATCTGGAATTCAACATGGAGTTACTCAAATTTTTATTTGTATGTATGCAATCCTTTTTATGAATTTTTTCGGTGGGAACTGTAAGTCATGGGATGTGGGCTTCTTGTTTTAAAAGGTGCTGACAGTGGGATATATATTGTAAAAAAAAACTAGAATGGGAATTGAAAAATGGGATGAATGGGACGTTTTATGAAGTTTTTTGACGAAATTTATTAGTTCTCAAGTTTTCATGAAAAAACGTTTCCACAATGGAAAATTAAATCCAGTGTCTACCAATCCACTCGTCCTCTTTCATGAAAAAGGTAAATTTATTCGTAAAGGGTTAAAGTGATAATGAACTCAAAGGAATAAGGAGTGATTGGGAAATAGATTCAAGTCTAGTTAAGTTCTGTAATTTTACTAACACGCATTGAACGTGAGCGAGAAGTTTGGTTCAGGATGCAATTCGGCTTCGAAGAGGGTGTGCTGTCTGTAGGTTTGTGCATTAAGTAGGCAAGAGGTTGCTTTCGACTAAAATCTTCACGAGTTATCTCCTACCAAAGCTGGCTAAAGTTCCTGTTTCCTGCGATTGCTTACATTTAAAAACCGAGGTTCGACATCTAAGCTGGATTTCCAATATTCTTTACTATATGTACTGACAATGTAGTCGCCGATTCTTAGCTATCTGGACTGCACATTCCATATAGTTACACGTTCGTTTCATGTCCTGATTCACAGGATCAAATACCTTATGTAGAAAGTAAAGTCAATTAGCTGAGAAAGTCCTAAGAAACAGTGATTCGGAAAAGTTATTAGTCTTGCAATCTCAACTAGTGACGTTGTATGAGTTTATAGCAGAGTCCTCAACATGCAATGACAAACCTCTGAGTGTATGATTTCATTAAACAACTTCTCTAGTCGCAGCTCAGGGACGGAAATAAAATTTAAGGTCCCTTCCACTCGTGCGAAAAGTATAACTTACACAACATAAATGGTTGCGAGAAGCTAGATGTGTGCTGTCGCTCCACGACACATTGTGTCCGCTGGGGTGATATTCTGTCCGATTCGTCGGTGTAAGGTGTCCTGTTGCTGACAGCTATTAAAATGTAAATCTGAGGGGAAGCTGTGACTTAGGAATCTTTTTAAATCTTGGTTCGTAGACGTTTCGGAACGTGTGTACCCGACGTGCAGTACTCACAGTGGAGGACAAGGTTCTGCTTTTACTCTTCTTGATAAGAAGTCAATTATCCTGACATAACCCTTGTCTCGTATCAGGTCGAAAACTAGTTTGTTTTCATTATTCTTAGTCAAGCTTGCGAAAAGTCTGAGTTCATTCTAATATACATAGCAGGGGAGTGGTAGTGTGGACGCTGAGTCGATTTTTTTATCGCTGAACTCTCTGAAGCTCTTTCAAACTTCGACCATAAGGAGCGACATACTTATAACATCGGTACTTCTGAGCTTTCTTGGGTGTCATAAGACTCTTTCGAACCATTGGCCAGTCTTTTTTACACATTTTGAACGGTTTTTATCATGTTCCATGTCATCGAGGTGTCTGGTCATAGATGATCCCAGCCTAACACTAAGTAGCTCGGTTTTAATAGGTTTTAAAACATCGTCAATGTTAACTGCTCAATTCCTTAACTGTCATCGTAAATCGATTTTTGTTAGTCACCACCACTGAGCAAGAAGTAGTGTGAGGCAAAGTAAACAGACTTGTTGGACTCCACTTCAAATATGAAATTCATCTGATGGTTCATTTCTGAGATATCAATCTCTATCATAGCCAGCGACCCTTGGAGGGTCTGAGCCTGAACTAATGCCGCTTTCCATCTTTCAAGGTCCCGGGCACGCTGCTTTCAGTATACTTACTTAAGGCTTTCAGTTTACTAGACCAAGGTTTTTGGCGTCTGCAATTGCCTGATCTTTAAACCTGAGGTTCGGTCGTCCTCTTTTTCGTGAATCAGGTGGCTGGAACATTCTCGTCCATTCGCTCGATGTGGTCGAGCCATTGCAGTCGACGGATTTTTGCTTCCGGACAACATCCACATTTTTGTACAGCTCGTAGAGTTCGCGTCGAGAAGCTTTTGAGTTTCTGGATGCTGAATCCTTTGCTGCCTTAGGTAAAGAAACCGTTAAGGATATGATCGAACGTGTGGCAAAATGTGAACAAACCTAAATGATGATTAAGGTGTTTTCGGCTACATCAGTGCCACTGCATTTTTTGTATAAGACGATCTCTTAGTCTCACGAGTCAATTTATTTATTGGTCTGAGGATACTGTGCTAGATCCGTTTGAAACCTTTAAGAAAGGTTTAACAAGGAATTTACAATCTCCTCTAAATTAACACTCAACACACTAGGCAATTTTATATGCCATTATTCACATCCATCCTTTGGAGCTCCATTAAACTCAGCTGCCCGGCGACTCTAATGTCACTCCATCTCTCGCTGTATCGCTTTAAACAGCCGCGAGTAATTATTCGAACACATTTATAGCCTACTATTAGAGAATGCAAGATTTAACTTTTCTTTTTTTTTTCTGTTGCTTGGCAACTACCACGAAACCTCTATAATGCATGGTAAAAGCTGCACAGGACGAGGATTGTTACCATCTCCATAACCACGACCACCACGACCACCACTACCACTAAGACAACCGCAAAGTCATTAAAAGCAAAGACACATCGCAGTCGTTGTTGTCGCCACCATCGCCGTCGTCAATTATTTACGCCTAATGAACATTTTCGTCCTTTTAGAATAATCGCTCGGCTTGGTCCTTTGGTTCGTTCAGTGAAATTTATTCTTTCACCCATCCCCGGGGTAGTGTCACTGCCACCCAGCCGCACCCTTTTCTATACCTAAAAATAGAATTTAGCGAGCAGCATCTGTACGGAGAATGAGCGAAGGGCCCCACCGCCCCGCCGAGCATAGTAAATGATTTGCCCCGGTCGGTGTAATCGGCGTTGTTGCACAGCTCTCCTGTGTTTCTCCATCTCGGCTTGTTTTATTGTCCTTTTGTACACACACATATATTAAATGGTTGGATTCATTAAAGTTGGCCGATGCCATATTTAAAGTTTTATACTCATCGTCCATGTGCCGACTACTGTGTGTTCCCGCCGTCGCGTCGTCGTCGCGCCACCACCATGTTGGCTGACAAATAATGGAATAATGTTGGGCAATTATTTTCAGCGGCTGTTTCAGCGCAAATGAGCTGAAGGTTGCTTAAGAAGTGCACTATTAAGCGAATGATTTAGATAGCGGTAACGCCCCCGCCCTTCTTTTAATTAGAAAATCGGTAAGTGGTTGACGGTCGTTAATTATTGTTTTAAGGAGTTTTTGGACGAAGGATCACCTCTGGAAGGAAGATTTTCTTGTAAAGATTGTTGGCTAATCTTTTAATTTTCGTGGGATGTGATATTTGCTATTGCGAAAGTTTGAAAAGGATGCAGAATGCAGTTTAAAAGGACAATATATTAGTTTCGAGAGCTTACTTTCGAAAACACGCGAACAGTATTTGAAGTATGGCCGATTCCTTCTTGAAAATTCGAAAATCTATGAAACTGCCATCGAAAGATAACATGAGACCAACGTCGGAAATAGATCAAACGCCATCTCAAGGAGAGATCAGCGAGGACACGTGCTTAAGCCATAATTTGGTTGCGATTAAAATATAATAGATGGGTCGCATCGAAATCTCTTAAAATCTTTATTCTGACTGGCCTACCCGAAACTAAGAGGGCATCTTCTCAGACTGAGCTGAACCTATATTGAGGTACTAACATTAGGCTATAAAATGCGTCCTACCATTCTGACGGAGACCTTTTTTTTATTTATTATTCACCAGCGCTAAAGGGGTTATGAATACCCTTATCAATTTTTGTGCTAAATAAAGTTTTCTGTCAACTGGAACCTGAGGATTGGACTTGTGGAGATAAAGTACCGTTTTTTTGTTTGCTTCGAGCTATAGCGGGACATCACAAGATGTGCGATCTAGATAACGATCGGATTTCTACGAAGGTTTCGTCTTATGTATTTTTTGGGGCATAGCTCGATTGCATACACCTCTGAAAGACGGACGTGGAGGCGCCAAGAAAGACTGTTAGCTTCAAGTTCTCAGATTCCATCTTCGATACACGATCGAAACTCAAGAACCTTGTGGCAGTTTCTGTTCAAACATGCGAGTTCCATCCAAGTTTTGGACAAATGTCCGAGTCCAAGTCTGTGGGAATGAGAAACGATTAAGATCGTTTGAAAAAACCAAGGCATCTACCCCACCTTTGATCAGACCTAAAATGCATGCCACGCATTGGAATACCATTCGTTTCCTCAACATCAACATCAAATCCATTTACTATTGGTTTGGTTACGTAAGTGTCCCGCTTGAGAGACAGCAGACAGCACCAGTTTGATTGATAAATCAATTGATTATTGCATTTATGTCAGAGCTGAACTGGGTTGATATTCGTCGTCGCTGAGTTTCAATAGCTTGGGTCTTTGCTGTTGAGTCGTTAAATAGTAAGCGCAGTTTCGCAGTTAAGAGTTTTATCATCCGCGAAGGAATGCACTCGATTGCGAGTAAAAAAAAAGATAAATAAAGCCTGATGGCCAATAGGACATTAATTTGACTGAACGTGACCCGTTTCAAGTTTAAACCCCTAAAGGTTTTAAAGTCTTACAGGCATAAAGGCTGACAGTCGTTAGATTTTAAATTTCTTGTTCGACTATCAAGTCTAAAAGATAAATTGAATAACTTCGCAGACATTTTTTCATGCTCATTTAGCTTTAGACAAGCTGCCCTTGTAATCCTAAAAGTCTGTAACTCAATTAAATCCTTAATTCAACACATTTTCCTCCTTTTTTTCTCGATTTTTCTGCGAAAAAAAATAAAACTTTTGTGTAAAGCTACTTATCGATGACACATTACTAACCGCAACACCACCTCCGAGATAACCAACATAAAACTTCGCCAACTGCAATTTGTTAACCCAATTGGATCACTAAAATTGATAACTCGCCCTCGTTCCTGGCCAGAAGAATACCGAACAAAAAAAAAGTTTCCTTTCATATCCTGGCCGCATGAAATCAGTCCCTCCTTTCCTTAGGCACAAGTAACAAATTTTATGGTCAACACTCTAGGATTCTCGCACTCAATCCAAAAACAATGCGAACTGACATTCTTGCTCCTGCCCAGCCAATGGATTAGCCATTGTTCATTGGTGTCTGTTGCTATTGTCCCCCAAACTAGCGTCTAGGGGTCGGTCGCACACACATAAAATGTTTATGTTCGTATAAATCTCATAATCTTTATGGAACGTAGTTCTTCTGACAGGACACAGGGTGGCAACGCCACACCAACGACGACACAACGACGTCGTTCATGATGAAGGACATTTCGTCCTTCCAAAGCAGTGTTCGAGAGAATCTTTTTCTCTCGCTCTCGTGGCGAGTATGGGTCATGGTGCTTTTAGATTTTTGGGATAATTTCCTTCGGCAAACAATACACTACTGTACTGATGCTATCTGTGTGTTGCGATCTCCTCCTGCAAGGGGGGGAGGAGGAAGACACAACACAACACCACCATGGACCATGGACGATGACTCCGCTCAGTCGAGGAGACAGATGGTGAGATAAGGATAATTGAAATCCCTACGGGCGCGATGTCGATGGTGGTGGTGGGCTGTGATAGTTCGTTGGTGGTTCGGTGGTTCGGTGATAGTGACGAGCGACGATGTGAAATGGACTTTTGTAATCCTTATTACTATGACATCTACCATTTTATGGAAATTTTACAGAAATTTGAATATTTTTTGATACGCTCAACAATTGGAGACATTTACGGTGGTGGGCCGGCGGAGATAAGGTCCTCGAAACGGGTGTGGACGTGGGTGTGAGTGCTGATGCTGAAGCTGATGCGTACAACGACAAATTCCCGACGATGAAATGTTGCTTCATGATTTTTACACTTCATTATCCTTATCAGAATTGTTTTTGCTGTGTTGCTTGGTATGTCAGAAGGATAAACGGAGACACTGTCGGTCGTCTCTCCGTTGTGTTTTGCTTTGGGGTTGGCAAGTGGTGTAGTAACCCATGGTCAATTTGTCGGACGAAAGTGTTATGATAATCGCTGAGGTATGAGATGGAAGCTACGTCTCAAACTATTTTAAATAAGTTGATTGCGATGGGTGGTCGGGTGGATGGGCACAGGATAATGTTTATGAAGTAATAAAATCAACTTGCGTGAATGGAAATGATGAAATTAAGCTGTGAGCAGAAGGATATTTGTTTAGTCTGACATTTGAGATATTTTTCTTGGCACGAGGCTATAATTTTGAGTTTGTGTATGAAGAATGAGATTTTTTTGTAAAATGCTGGAGTAAAAAACAAGAGATCTTACGTGATTCCGAATGTAGTTCGTAGAAGTGGATGAAACCGGTGAACCTGTCAGCGACACAAGTAGTTTTGATACCACAACTCACGTGACCTTGATGTTGAGTGTAGTTTTCAGATCCATTCTGTGGAGTTAAGAAAATTGATAATGTTGCAGAATTTGATGTTAGAAATCTCAGAGAGTTCCTTGAAAAAGGGTTTTCCGAGGGTATGCTGTCTGGCTCTGGCAAGTGCCAGTCATAGAGAAAGTGGAATAGCGTTTCCTTTTCGTGTGAATTATCGCAACTACGGCAGTGGGGTTGAACAGGATGCCTAACTCGGCAGAGTGTTGACCAATTGGCCAGTGGCCCGTGCTAATTGCCGAGATTCTAGCTGTCTTGATGCGGCTCCTTTTGATGAGGTCACTCGCTTTGTTTTTATTGTAGTTGGGCCAAATCTGTCTAGATATGACACAGGTTGCAAGACTTTTCCACCAAGAGTTGGCAATAGAGAGAAAGTGTTTGAAAATTTTGCCCTTGATGAGCAGATTGACTCCGCAAGGGAGGCATCCAAGGTAGAACCACATTTGGCTAACGCGTCGGCTCTCTCGTTCCCCTCTATGTTACTATGGTTGGGAACCCAGAGGAGAGTGATTTTTAACCAAGCATTTGCCTGCGTTATAGTTTCCTAACACTGTTCAATTAATTTAGAGGACGAAGTAAGTGAGTGGAGCGCTTTGATGGCAGCCTGGCTGTCAATAAAGATTCTTATACTGTTTGAGGTAGTAGGGCTGAGGCTTATATCTTACAGGCTTCTCTAATCGCTAGTACCTCCGCCTGGAAGACACTCGAAGAGTCTGGGAGGCGGTACGATTTGGATACGTTCAGTTCCGCTTGGAAGACACCTACTCCAATGCCACACTCCATCTTGGAGCCATCGGTGAAGATCGATACTTGGTAGTTTGATAGGCGTAGGTTATTGTTCCATTCCGACCTTTCCGGAAAGTGAACCGCTTCTGACGGACTCGATGGAATCGCTTCTGTGGTCCCAATACCAGCTGTTCGTTGTACTCTACTAAGTTTTGTGATGTTGTAAGCTTTGCTTAAGGCGGGCTACCATACAAGTGAACTAAAAGTAACGATTGGACGAACTACGGCAGTGTACATCCAGAGGACCATCTTAGGTTTAAGTCCCCACCTTTTGCCAAAGGTCTTACCACAGGCGTAGATTAAAAAGCGACGCATGCTTTCTTTACTCTGTGCTCTATGTTAAGTTTCCAGTTGAGCTTGGGGTCAAGACACCTTGCACTGGGGGATAGAGCGAGTGTTTGGTTGTTGAGACGTGGAAGCTTGTTAGTCGGTATTTTGTACTTGGTGGTAAAAAGCATCAGTTCAGTTTTACTCGGATTAACGTTGTGCTGTTACTGCAACGAAAAGTGTTTTTCACTGAAGATTTCAGAAGAGTCCAGTAATGGAGCTTCTAAATCCATTGCCAAATATGCGCTTAAAACCATATATAATGGCAACCAGCAATGGTTTTGATAGTTCCTAATCGTAATAGATGGATGATCCCGACACTTCTATGTTTAGGCACCAATTTATGGTGGATGTCAGGAATAACGCATGGGGTCATGGGGACCATTCGAAAAAGTTATTAAAAGGCAGAGACCCTGAGAATTTATAAGCAGTTTGTGCCTTCTCTCAAATCTTCTAAACCTAAAGAGTAAGTCAAGGTCATCAAGAAACCCTACACATACAAGTTTGACTATGTTTGGGAAAGTAAATTCCTTGCCAAAGTATTTAAGTTCAAAAAATTAACTGAAATGATACAATTGCTTGACCGTCCTGGAGGCGGTAATCCATAAATAGTGTAGTTATCCGGATGGTTGGTAAGAGACAATTCCAGTGTATTGGCGTTATCGCTTCTTGTTGGGTACAAGAGAATTCGGAAATTCATAAAGTCTCTCTTGTTGAAGCTTTAACAACGAGTTTTAACAAAAAGTATTTAGTTTGTAGTCATAGCCCTCTTCACTGTATTCAAAATTATCATCACTCTACAATTCCTTTAGTTAATCCTTTGTTAAATTTCAAAAATCACTCAGTTAATAGCCAAAGGACCACAAAATCTACCCCCAAATTCTTTTGATTAATACAAAACCGAAGCATACTTTGATGCAAATCATAAAGCACTCGTTAGACAAAAGAACATAAAACTCCGACAAACAGGAGTAATACACTAATGTATTCACTTCACTTCGAAGGCAAAACTCCTTTTTACTTTCGACCAAAAAGAATATAACGGTACATTTTCTAAACAGAAAGTGAAAGAAAAAAATTCAAAACAAAAGAGAATAGTTCATTTCATCACCACTGCATCTCTTAATTCTGGCCCTATCTAAGTGAAACAGAGGAGGAGAACTCATCCCCATCCTCTTGTCCTGTAAAGATCTTCTTCCTAGCTCACTTTTTGTTATACGTATTCCACGCCCACAATAATTAAAAGTTGTAATAGAAATTGCACAAAGGATCGGATATTCTTTGAAGAGTTATCCTTCCCCAGTGGCCGAGCCGAGACCGAAAAGGACGACGATTTCATCATTTTAAGACGACCGCACAGCTTGAAATTATGAATTCATGTTCTCATTGTGTTGCGGTGGAGCGGGTTGTAAACAGTGTTGTAACGCACTAGATAGTCAGAATAAGGGATGTACTATGAGTATTTGCCATTGCAGCATTGTTTATTCAATGCAATTCCAGTGGAGTGGACGGTTCAGGGAAGACTCTCTCCCTCTCTTAATGTGCGCTTAAAGTTGTGCGAGGAAACTTTGTCGAGCAAATGCAAAAGGACAAAAGGAGCAATTTTTGTATTTGCATTTTTACTCATAATATTTTGTTGTAAGCATGCTTTTTTTTTATTGGCTCGTAATGTGCATTGTTCTAGAAGTCCTTTATTTTGCAGTGGTCCTGTACGGCTATCGTTGTAATAATGATAATTGCGACCATTGCAAGCATAAACTGTGTCATGCATACGTTTGTAATTAGAAAGTATTGGATTCTCATTAGGCAATAAATCTTTGGAAGAAGGGATTTTTCATGGGATAAGGCTTTAAGGTTTAAGATTTAAGAGTTGGGGTGGTCACTCTATTTCCCTTGCATCGTTTAGATGACCTTAAACCAAACTTAAATAGATGCAGACAATCTCCTTCATTGGCGAATACTTCACTGATCACGAACACTCCCGTTGCACTCCACTCCAAATGATGTCCCGCATGCTTTTTATCAATTAGCGGAACACTTATAGGTTCTGATCTGAATTCTGTTATACGAACATCAAAAGTCTTAACCACAAATAACTTAATTGTTTCTCACTTCAATCCGCATCCAAAGTACTAAGGAGCACCGTTAACAAATACACATGTTTACTTAACCTGAACAAATCATCTTGAATCGCTTAACAACAAGTGGCTTATTTGATTAATGACCAGATAAGTAAATTGCACAGCTATTGTTGAACTATTTATTGAGTAAACGATAGAGTCAACTGACATCACTTTGCAATGCAAATGAGTGCAAAGTAAACATTATTTCGCCCATCGACCGCCCACATCTATGAATGACACTTACAATTTACGTTAAATGTTTCGCTGGGTTTATGGTCATAAGATGACAATAGAATAATTATAGGGATAAGAGAAGAAGCTGTAATATAGAAAGGTCTCAATGTCACCTGTGATAACAATAAACCAGTTGAATAAGTGAATAGTGATTAGTGGGAGATGTAATTATATTGTAGTGATACAAGAGGTTGTGCACCCTATAGAGTTTCTGACATTTATTGCAATTTAAATGGATTACTTCGGTTTGGACATACCTAACCATAATGTATAAATGCGATTTTGTATTTCCTGTAACAGTTTGATGTGTTGGGTGTGGGGTGCTGGAACACTACACTGGAGCAATCAGACGCAAAAACAGGTCCATTATACTACTAGCAGGTACAACCCTTTTACTGTGTTTTCTTCGTCTTTCTAAGAAAGCCGAGTAAGAGCTTTAGGCAAAAATCTGCCACCTGATACGAGCAAAGGCCACAGGAAATGTTCCGCAGTATCATCGCCCTATCCCCCAGTGTCACAGACAGTGGTGTTACTTAAACCTAACACATTGAGATGTTTGGCAAAGGAGAAAAGTCCCGTCATAACGCCAATAAGTTGTCTGTAATATTTTCTGCTGAGAGACAGCAAAAATGCCGCGGATTTCTTACAGACGTCGGGAAGGATCTGTTTAGTCTGCCTGAATCCTGGAGAGTCATGCCATCTTTAGTTTTGTTTGCTAGAAACCCACCCATCGATAGAAGCCCTAACCGAAGATACAGGCAAATCTAACGTTGGCTCAGGGCTGGAGAAGTTCTCCTCTGAACCTTGCCTGGCAAGCTCATCGGTGACCTCATTTCTGGTAATCCCTCTGTGCCCAGGGACCCAGATAAATCTTAGCAAATTCAGTCTTCCCATCGAATTCAAACAAGACCTGCATTCTCGAACTATTTTGGATCTAGAAAGAGGATTGAGCAAGGCCTTAAGCGCAGCCCGACTGTCACTACAGCCGCAGATACTCCGTCCCCTCCACTGGTTTTTCACAATATAGTTCACAGCCATAAGTGTTGCAAAAATCTCCGCTTGGAAGACAGATGCATAAATATTAGGGGAAAGTGCAGTTTAATGTTGTCGCTTTCCACAAAGAATCTAGCCATCAGATACTGTCCATTGAAACCCGAATTGTTGAACTAATAAGCGACTAGGACGCAAAAATATCAGCACAATAAATATGACAGCGAAAGAACTCCCAAGATGTTGATTCCATCGCCTTTACCCAAAAGCTGCATTAACTCCTCATACGAACTAAGAGATGACGTTAGTTGAATTCCCAAAGCCTCGTGAAAGTTCGTCTTACTCATGTATAGCGATCGACCTTAGAAAAAAATCTTCCAAAGACTTGTGCCCTTCGATGCTGATTAGAGTTGTGTTTTCTACTACGACCATAAATAACTTATTTCCAGGTTTTGTAGCTACCCAGTCCTCGTTTTTGTTGGCGGATCTGCTAAGTCATCACTGACGTTTAACAAGTGGTAAGCTTGTTCGGCGTTCGTGGGTGTGCGGCTTTTCAACTGAAAATGGTTTTGCACATAAATGGATTTCTTGTCGCTAGGAATACTGTAGCAAAGCCCTTAACTCCGTGCTATAGGGTGCGTTCCGATTTCTAGATCGGGCTTTCTGATTGGACCTCACACAAATTTGTCTTGCCCATCTGTCAAATTTCAGGCTCTCGTCCAATCAGAACGCTCTTTTCATCTGAAATTTCAGATAGTCTAGAAATCTGAACGCACCCATTGCTTAAAGGAAGTCATGAACCCTTTGGCGCGCTCCAATTATGGAAAAAGGCTACCTAGCGAAGAAGGCTTTCCTTTCAAAATAGATTCCTGTCTCAGTTGTCGGTAGAAGAAACTTCCCCAACCGCTGCTGCCCTCTTCGTTTATAACAAACTGTCTAATAATTGCACGTAGAATTCGTCTTCTTTATTAAATTAGTTCAGCATTCCGTCGTCTGAAAAACTCTTTCTTTAAACAAACCCGTCCTAAGTAACCGCCCTTCCCTGTTTTTTTTTCGGAATTTCTCTGTTGTTTGTTGAAATCGTAAAAACCCGCGTACAAACACCAAAAAATACCGTAGTTTCTTTGCAAAAAAAAAAAAAAGAAATCTTAAATTTGCATATTTACTGTGATGCGATTTTTCAGTCCTCCTCACCCCCCCCCCCCACTGCATCTCTTTCTTCATTCGAACATTTTTCTACCAAAAACAAAAAAAAATGAAAAAAAAAAAGCTTCCACGAAGGCAGAACAAAGTCAAAGGCCAAACATCCCCCAAAGGTAACCGACTCTCCCCTAACGTCGATGTGGCAACCACATCTTTGCATTTAAATTGCTTTTGTCTGTCGTTTGTTGTTTTTTTTTTGTTTTTTCTGTTCCTTTTTGTACATTCAAGGACCCCCTCATCTAAAGTCCTCGGGTAGTTAAGAAATCTTGAGGCAAAAGAATACATCCTCTCTTTTACCATTCATAGTATCAAAATCCGGTAGGATGTGGTTCGAACGAATACCAGCGCGCATCACTAACAGCACAACAAACAATGGAGACCTCTCCGATCCCTCTATTTTATGCAAATCGTGTTCTCCCTTATGCGGCGCGGCATGAAATGCAACTAAAGCAGGTATCCTTTTAACTTTTAACCGCCTACATTGTGTATTTTGTTAGAGTCCTAGGGTGTTGCTGGCTGAATGAGTGGGTGGCTAGGGCGACTCTCTCTCTCTCTCTTTGTGTGTGTTAAGGGGCCCAACTCATCAGTTATGCAGGATTACTCTGAACACTTGACATTAATTTTTGTTTATTCTCTGATTGAGGGTTCTTCATGTAAAAAATAAAAAAAAAAATCGAAAAAAAATTCATAAAATCTGTTACGAAGGTTTTAAATTTTATTTTATTGTTTATTTAATTTATTAAAATAAAAATAAAATATTAAATCAATTAAAATTAATTTTTGTTGTAAACTACAATCGATAGCTAGTAATGAAGAACTAATTATTCAATTATAAATGGGTTCGGTTGGTATTTATATTTTTTTTTTTAAATTTTAATTAGTGATTTATTTAATTAAATATGATATTTTGTCATTAATAAGTGATACTGTGATGAAAAGTGAGAGAAACAGAGATGATATCAAACAATGCGCAGTGTAATTGTTTTTGTGTAATCAGCGAGAGATATTTCCATTCGTTAATTAGACGTGTGTGTGCGCGCAAATTAATTGTAACAAGAATTGAGCTCGGAAATATGTGTCCTGACACGCAGCGGTGGAGTTAAATTATTTTCATTGATTTTATTTATATTGAACGTGATTCTGTTGCTGACCTATGGTTATCGGATTTAAACAAGCTGGACAGCTGAGCCACAGGAAATTCAATCAGATTGCGCTTTTATGCATGTCTAATTAAAGTTTTTATCGGATGTATGTTACAAAATCAACAGGCAATTTATGATTGATGAGGTGTTAACGATCTATGATCTACTATGATCTATGAGGATGCTGTTGAAGAAAAATACACTTGTCCTGTGATTATAACTTTAAGACAAAAAGAACAACTCGACTTCAATGAATAAAATTAGAGGGTGTTCCATTTTGCCTTGAGTACATTTGTATGTTAGCTCGCCCCAAATTTTCTTCTCCCACCCATACAGTCCCACCCTGTAATCTCAAACAGGAAGTTGGGAACAAAATGTAAAGAAATGCAAATGATGGATGGCATATGCTTGGTTCCTGTGTTATAACTAGGAAACTGAGGCCATTCTACAAGAAACAGAGAACCAAATGAATCCTGCAAATGCATAAAAAAATCCTTATTTTCTCCTATTAGGTACCATCACCGGGCATTACATGCTGAATTACGGAAAGACAGGGATTGAACACGGATTACCTATGCAGGAGATGTGGTGACGAGGAAGTATATGACGATACCCCACATTTTCCTTCCCACTGTCCAGCTCTTAGCTGAATTAGATTTAATATCTAGAAAGACACCTTTTCCAGGATCAAGAAGAACAGTCCAACAAGTCTGTGTTTGATATATACAGATTTATCAGCGCCTCGGGCCTGCTTGATAGCACATAGGCTTATAGACTTCAAATAATTGATAGACTTATTAAATAATGTTAAATAATTGATTCTAAGTATATAAATGGTTTTTCAATAAGGACATAATAATTTTGTATTTAAAATAAACACAGAATAATTGAGAGTTTGGGCTGAAATTTATTCCAGGTATATTACACACGTCAAATTCAAGTGCAGAATTCGATCCAGTTCATATGACCACCGCGAGCACGTTTGCAGCGATCGATCCTCTGGAGCCCATTTTCTACCACTCTTATACACATATCGGTCGGAACCTTGGTAATTTCGCGTTCGATTTTGTTCCTGAGCTTCTCTAACGTTGTTGGCTAATGAACATAAAGTTGACTTAACGTTAGCCCATAAAAGAAATCCAACGGCGTTAAATCGCATGAGTGAAATGGCCATTCGACCGGACCTTTTCTCGAGATAACACGATTACCAAACTTCTCCTTCAATAGATCAATTGTTTGATTAGTTGTGTGGCATGTAGCACCATCTTGTTGGAACCACATATCACTGATGTCAAGTCCATCCAATTCTTGCCAAAAATAGTCTTCCAACATGGCAAGATAGCGAACGCCATTGACCGTAACATGGCGATCATTTTCATTGAGGAAAAGATACGGTCCTATCACACCTCCGGCGTGAAATCCACCCCACACGGCACACGGTCACTTTTTGTGGATGTGGAGACAATCTTCTTGAAGCACATGTAGGTTTATTACTGTCCAATAACGCATGTTTTGCTTATTAACAAAGCCATTAAGTCAAAAAAAATTTTCGATGAATTTCAGGATTTTCTTTAAACTTTTGCAGAACCCAATCGGAGAAACTTCGGCGCTTCAAATGATCAAGAGGCTTCAGCTCTTGAGTTCATTTTATGCTGTAAGGGTGTTAGCCAATTCGCCACAATGTTAACTAAGAGATTCCCAATTCCTATGAACGGCGTGGAATCGACTGATTTGGATCATTTTGAACTGAAGCACTTATGGCTGCGAAATGTTCGGTACTTCAACGTTGCTTGTTTGTGAACTTCACAACGATAAAAATGTTAACCTTGACTGTCGGTTTGACGTTAACAAATTATAAAAATAAAAATCAAGGGTGTGTCTATATTTAAATACAAAATTGTTATGTCTCTATTTAAAAAAGGACCTTCCGGCACCAGCCGCAAGAGGTAGGTGGATTTCTTTCGTATGCAACTTTTAAATCATATTAAAGTAATTCAAAATGGTGGATCCAAGACCGAAATTATAATAAGTACACATAAACGAGTATACATTTTCAATTTCAACGAAATCGGAGCAATTTTAAAGAATTTCAAGATGGCGGATTCAATATGGCGGAAATTTTTTAGCAAATAATACTTATGATTATTACCGTTGTCATACTAGTAAAAAAAGATGCAAAAAGTTTGTCAATGCGTAATTTGAAAAATAGAAAGGGGCGTGGCACGCCCCCCGCTCAACAGATCACGCCCATCTACGAACTCAGCCGAGCTATTTTTCATCTGAATATGTGTACAAAGTTTCAATCAATTCGGTTAAGAACTGCGGCCCCTACCATGCGGACAAGATTTAGTTGTATTACATAAATGGGCGTGACACGCCCCCCTCTCAACCGATCTCGCCCATCTACGAACTCGTCCGTGCTATTCACCATATCAACATGTGTACCAAGTTTCGTTCAATTCGGTTAAGAACTGCGGCCCCTATCGTGGTGACAAGACTTCGTTATATTGCATATACACATATACATATATATAAACATTTGAACGGACCATGGTTTTGGTGTTTACTATAGAGGTCTTGAAAAGTTGGATTCAAATTTTTTGAAAGTTGCGTCATGAGGACCTCTGCAATAGGTAGTATTTCTTCGAAATCCACCTAAAATCT
Source organism: Criorhina ranunculi (assembly GCA_951813785.1). NCBI lineage: Eukaryota > Metazoa > Arthropoda > Insecta > Diptera > Syrphidae > Criorhina > Criorhina ranunculi. Next base: position 12,823,162 of record OX638381.1, read on the forward strand.
TTATAAGGCGTTCATTTGCTCAAAGCTCGAGTACAACGCTTACATCTGGACTCGATACGCTCGAACACAGAAAACACTTTTCCTGTCTCTCACTATTTTATCGATTTTTTCACAAACAGTAGTCCAGCTAAATAGGCAGTTGCATTCCGCTCTTTCAAAATTCAACCCACAATACATGTCATGCTTCGAATGCACCTCATTTTAACCCTTAGCCTACTTTCGTATGTGCTGTCACAAAGCATTCTTTTCTATGCCTTATCAAACGAATATGGGAAGATCTACTACGAAGCTCCGTGTTTTCTCATCACTATAATCCACAAGTCTATTGTTTCTGCGGCGGCGGCCTTATATTGTTATTTCCTACCTTCCTTCCTTCCCGATACTAATGACAAAACAACTATCTTTTGGCGAACATTGTATGTGTATTCATGTTGGAAGGTGGGAAGTACGAAACTGAGCCCGGGCTCCTATTTCCCGTTTTTTTTCCTCGTAGCACACACTGTCGTCCGATTTGATGCACTTCGCCACAAATTGCAAATTCTTCGCAGTACAGATGGCATCCCTTTGCATTCGTTCCTAATGAAATAAAATTGACATTAAATTTTCCCGATCATCTTCCACTGGAATTTAAAGCCCACAAACCAATTCACCACTCAACATTCAATCGCAGTTGTACCAGGTGCTTCAATTTCACGCCTTCCTTTGCGCCATTCCACGAGAAATACTTGATGGATAACTAAAGATATTTCCGCTGGTCACCTCCACCCACCAATCTTGAAACTTTTCCATATAAATTACATTCCTTCGCTGTAACGCACACTTAGCATATTGAGTAAATAAAACTTTAATCCCAGAGTCCTTTCTGCTAACCCCCGATTCCCTTGAGTGACACTCGCACTATGAGTATATTTAAATTTATACAAGTGTCATAATTCAATGGTGTCAGTTCCGAACAAAAAAAGGAAGCCAAGCCAAAGGAAACATCGAAAACTGTCCTTTGGCGGCCATGTACATGGAAATGATGATGGATAACCTGGGGGCTAATAACACAAAAAGGACAATAAATCAATTTACTTTTACGCCAACTTTGTCTTGAAAGAGAGAGAGAGAAAGCTAATGGAAAACATTCCATCCGAACACGGATGTCACAGTGCGTTTCGTTTCGTGTTAGAGTCGTGGTATTGGCATTGGCACCATCTGCGTCGCTTTGAATTTGCAAGAATGTCATCAGTAGCACCAGCACCATCACACTCTCGTATCCCGGAACACATCTTTATTAACTCAGACGGAGCTGCAATAAATTCTCAAATAATTACCTCTAAGGTGGCTAAAGTGTTAGCCAACCAGTCGACCAAACTAACGGCCGACCAAACACCAGACGTTCGCCTTCGCTTTCTTCCTCTCCTTTCACCTGCGCTCCCAAGTCAATTTCATTTTAATGTTGCGGTTTTATTGATTCCACAGTGTGCCCGAATGCACACAGAGGTTTCACCAGTCACCACCCACCCACCAACGGGATGGTTATCGGTGTATAATGTTCACTTTTAATGTGTGTAAATAATTTATTGGCTAGGTACAAGCGTTTTATCCTGACTCCTGCACGTTATCCTGTTTGTTCCCTTACTTTTGCCGATATATTGGATAGCTTGGCTATCAAACTCATTTCGTGAGTAACGGAGAATTCGTTTTGTTCGTTCGGTCGTCATTGCATCGCATCGTCCTTGCAACGTTAGTTGTTCGATAATAAGTAGCAGAACGAAAACCCAAAAAAAAAAGGATCCTGGCTGGCTTCGGTGAAATATAACCCCACGGGGAGTATCAGAACCGGAACAACCGAATTGGGGGCTCGAGTGAATGTGTTAAACTACTTCTTTTAATTTTTTTTTGTTGTTGAGGGGGTTACGGGGGTGTTGCTTCGTTGTAGTCATCGTCGCTGTATCCTCTGAGCATAGAGAGCGTGATGATGGTCCTTAAATTAAAATATGTGCACGGTTGTGTTCGCATTTCTACCTCTGAAGTCAAAGTCGTTTATTTTAAATTGAGTCCTATAAAGTGTTAATGGGGGTTTTATGTGCCTTTGGTCTTGCTCTTGCGTACGGTAAGGACCTCCTGGACGCAAGAGTAGTGGTAGTTGCCCAAAAAAGGAGTTGTATTGAAATTTGTTCTTCTTTTTTTTTTTTATAAATTTCATTACTCACATTGGTGTATGCTTTTGTACACACTGGGCGAATGGACATGAATGCCAAATGAGCACTGCACACTTCGACTGAAGCGGGAGACGACACGGGGCTTTAATTGGAATTACCCACAAGGACGACGTGCCATGAACGCTGCAAATTAATATATATTCTCCGTGGCGAAAGGAATTCTTTAAAATATTTGCAGTACAAGGAACAAATTTCCGGTTATGTGTCGTGTGCTTAATGAATGAAGCAGTTTATCTTAAATGCAGTATCGTGCTGAAAGCTTGGGTAGTCAATTTTTTGAAACTCATTAAAGTTTGCGCGATAATCTGGAAAAAGGATGTTAAGTAGTGGCTGTGGAACCAAGCTAATGATTTTGCTTAGTCGTGGTGAATGGTGAATTTGACATTAGGAAGGTTGGTAACCTGTGGAGGCTGCATCGGTGTGGAAAATAAATACCCCTTGAGATCGGAAGTCTGAACCATTTCAGTGGTTTAGGTAATGTCGGGAAAAAAAAGGCCAATTTATGTCCTTTAGGGACAGCATTTATAGTCTAGACTCTAGAGCCTTACAAGACAAGTCCTGAAATTGATTTGGAGAGGATTGATCACGTGTGGCACACTGGAAATATTTCGTCCCGAATATTCCTCAATCGCGTTCCTATGTTTCTTCTGGACTGCGTACCAGACTGCCATTCTTTCAGGGCTCCCTATGAGCTCCTTGAGGATATTTTATCGAAATTGGTTGGTCAATGACATGCTCATTAGGAACCAATTGAGACCGACACTGAGAAGCTGTAAGTAGCAGTTTGAAAAATCTGCTGGGGACGAAATTGATACTCTGCAAACCACACCAGTCTGTCAAGTCCTCAATGAATCAACAAACGAAAATCTCCGTCTATAGTCCGAAAGATGATCTAGACTCAATTTCTTCATTCGATTTCCGTTTGAGGAGATGGGCCTAGGCAAGGTTATTTCTTCCGCCACGTGGTAGTATTTACCTAGAAAACTATGATGTATTCTTATGAGGCAGTTACAGTGACATTGTATGTGTTCTGCTGATTCTTCGTCCTCGTTGCACATCCTACACGTGTTATCTTGTACTATTCTCATAGTCATGAGATATTTTTTAACCCAGCTGTGTCCGGTTAGAAAGCCTGTGACGATTCGTATCTGACTTCTTGTTAGTTGTAGAAGTTGTTTCGTTCTTTTAGGAAAGCGGTTGGTATAAAAGCTTAAACCTTCCGTTTCTGTCGAGTAATGTTGCGCTTTATCTTGGTAGAGAATAATGGCCGTGTAATAGTAGCTTAAGAAATGTGCTACATACGACCTTGGTATCTTATTCAAGCCGCACATGCGTTCTTAATTGATTTAGTTGCAGGGAATACTGGAGGAAGGCAACAACCACCTCTGGCGTCTTCCAGTAGAGCCTTGCTTCTCGCAATCATTAGCACAAATGGAAGGCACTCAAACAGCTTTTTAATGTGAGATTATGCTCTTGGAGGTCTGTCATTGCCTGCCAACTTCTAGTTCATTTGCTGAGGCTCAAAACAGTGTTCCCTCTTTAGCTGCCCAATGCACTACCCATTAGCCCTGGTGACCGACGCAGTTTTAAAGGATATATTCATGTAGAACTTCGTCTGGGTAGTGAGCGCCTAGTAACAAAGCTTAAATATAGGCAATCCATGGCTAACACTTCCTTGATCACGACAACTTGCGATGCGATGTTGAGGCTCAAGCATAGATTGAATCAGAGTCTGTCACGTGTGTCACAGATAAGTATGTCCGAATGGGTTGTTAATGAATTTGTTGTCAGAGGTCTTGTTTTAAGTTTCGTACTCACAGGGCATTGCTTGATTGGTACGCGACTATAATGGGTGTCCCTTCCAATGATTTCTGTAGAAGCTCTACAGAACCTGCACCTTATCTGCCCGACTGAAAGGGCAAACCCTAGGAGAATACTACTATGAAGACCTCAGCGATCTACCCAAGCGTGATATGTTTAAAATAAGAGGCTTTGTCTGTGGATCCAGATGGTAGCATACACAGTCTGGAACAGCAAAGGGTCTGCACCGACAGGACAAGCCATATGATCTTCAAGGAAAGCAATCATACAAAGTTCCTGGCGCTTGTAAGTCGGTACTTTACGTGATATAATAATGGACCTATATTCCAGTCTAAATGTGCTTCTGCTTAGGAGAAAGACAAAGATAGCCAGTTTATCCAACCTTACCTAACCAACGCTCCATATATCGGGGTCTTCAGCGCAATGGTGCTCTGAATCCTTCTGAACTATCACTGCTGTACAAACACGTCCACAAGCTCGTAATGCACGGATGTGGCTCTGAATTAATATTGGGGGATTCCCTGACATTTTCTTCCGAGCACGATGCTTACGTATTCGCTCCAACAGTGCATTGACTGCTGTTCCCGATTTTCCATTCAGCTACAGTTGAGGCAAGTAGACTTCCACCACGCTTTTTTCAAAAACTGGTGTAACGTACAGTAAGGCAGATCCATGGAAACTAACTTGTACTAACCGATGAAATTTATATAAAGAGTATTAGAAGCAAAACAGCCCTTCACATGAAGCTTCAATGGTGGTTCTAAGGAAAAGGAGGGATTTCGCAGTGGATGTGTGAGATGTTGAACATAAGAACTGTCAACGAGTTTATGAGAGAACATGCAATGGGAGCAGTCTTCATGGACTAGTCCCATCATTCTTAATACGAAGCGTAGTAGTTAGTGGCCATGGGCTCGGGGCTAGGTTAAGGATAAGTGGGATACAATTTTCCAGAAGATACCTTCTGCCCCACTTAATAACGATTTGGGTGGTATACGTTTTTACTGAACGGGAATCGAACCTAAGTAGGGACTTAAGAATCATACTAGATAACAAAGACTGACTTGCAAGAATTTACCACTTGGAACCTGAAAGAGTAAGGCCTTAGCAGTGCTCTACTTTTTGTCCTCTTGAGTCGACTTCTTCATTCTTCGTGAATCCTCTATGGACAGCAATCAAGTAAAGGATGATGACGTGTTCCTAGCTCAAGTCAGAGATCATCTTATTGGTTTCAAGGACTTGTTCAGATTTGATGACAGGCTAGTCAAGCACTTTAGGACAAAAAAAGGATATAGTATACCCCAAGATGTGGGAGGCTAATTGATGACACAGCTTGCAATATGGACAAGTAAGTGTTACAGTACTATACACCCATGATATTGAAAGCATTCTTGTCTTTCAACCGGTAATCCCAACACTATCTGTTTATCCAACAGAATTACTGCCAACCATTGTCAGATGTTGTTGTGTAGCCTCTAGAATGTCTTCGGTGGAAAAATTTCCACAGACACCAGTCCGACACGAGATGGTACTTGATCACCAATCAAGGACTCCGCAATAATATTGGATATCCCTTTTGCAACATCGAATGACTTAAGAATCTCTTAACGGATCACCTATCGCAAGGAGTTGAAGCAATCAAAAAACATTAAAGTGCTCTTGTTGGTTTGTGATAAGTGCATGTGGACTGTTAAGAGATCTGAGATACAGGTCCGAGCAAATAAACATTTATTCGAGCCTCCACCTCTCAGCAGTCAATGACAAAGTTCCGAGGGTAATCCGCGGTTCGGAGTCGTCAATTAGACTGATGGTTACTCTCGTAGGCCCTACAAACTCTTTCAACCAGTACTGCTACAGGAAATGTTTGAAAAAGTTGACAAGGAGCAGCAGTAAACTCAGTTGGAAGCCAAATAATCAATTTATTCGGCAAAAGGCCTTGGATTTGGATCCTAAATGCGGCATTTATCTGAGAATAGTATACATGGATGGAAATGAACTTGAAATCCTTGTGCTAGAAAAAATGTCTAAACAGTTTTGAATAGGATGACTTTATACACGATTTTGACGGAACATTAAGAAGTAGTGAACGGCTTAAGTTGTTCTTTGCAATGCGGAAGAAGGATACCAGTTGTCAGTTCTGAATCATCATCCGATCAATAGCAATAACAGCCACCGAAAACAATTAGAAAAGTTCATGGAATCAATAGAAAATCAATGGTCTTGTGTACCTTACTTCTGCATTTGGTTTGCACAAAGGCAGATCATACAAACTGTTCATTAATTATGAGACTATTAATTGCAGGAAAACTCCTGAACTTGACTTCAAGTTCCAAATGTGCTGTAAAATGCTGTTAAACACGCAAGGAAACACGTCTCCTAGGAGAGCTGTTCACAGAGACAATCTGTCTAGCGGCTGAGCCACGCACGATGTATAGGAAGATTCTTTCAGGCGTTTACAAAGAACCATTTAATAAGGTTTCACAGGCTCGAGGTAATGTTGGACTATTCACTACTGGCAGCTCAAATGACACTTTCATTGTAATCCAATTGAGGACGACACAAAGAGGCTTCTCGAATCAGCTGGGTTGTCAGACAGACAAAATCGTCTCATATGTAGGCTTTATATGCAGGTTGTTGGCTTGTTCTTGATTCCTGAAGACTCCCCTAGAATCTCGTTTTGGGGGATTGTTAAGCTGATTCTAGGGAATGGAGTGAGGTGATCTGGCCGAGAGGAAATTGAGTTTTGTTTGTTAAAAAAACACGCTTGAGAAGTTTAGAAATTGGAAGAATGGGCATTTTTGAAGACTAATGGAGTAAGGATCCATTGAAAACAGAGTAGAAATAAACGAGGATGTAGGGAAAACGCAGAAAAAGGGTTAAAAGTAAAAGAAAAAACAAAAATGAACGAAAAAACAACAAAATATTACGAAAAATAACAAAAAATGGGGAAAAATAACAAAGCTAATTTAAACAAAGGAAAAGTTGTTGTTGTTTTTGGTTTTCATATATAAGGTGGCGCCGGGTTGGGGTAGATTCAGTCTTCTGCTGGCCGTCGAGGTGTTCACATCGTGGACCTTATGTTGAGAGTTGTTCTTGGAGAGAGGTCCCGGAAGAGTGAGAGAGCGGGAGAGTAAGAGAGACCGGGAGAGTAAAAGAGAGCGGGGGAGTAAGAGAGAGCGGGAGAGTAAAAGAGAGCGGAAGAGTAAGAGAGAGCGGGAGGGTAAAAGAGAGCGGGAGAGTAAGAGAGGCCAAAGCCTTTCAATTCTCTTCTTTTTTTTATGACGTACTATGCATATATCTCTGTCCGTATACACGTATCCACACGTAAGATTCTCGTACACGCTCGTATGCACGCTATTCTATGCGCTCGTACCCATACTCACTTGAACATACTGTCCTATGTGAGTGGTGGAGGAAGTGAACGTTGTGTTTTGTGTGTTCCTGAACATAATCAGACCAACTGATAGGGTTATGTGTGAAGAGGAAGAACACAGACCCACCCTGACACCATCATCATCTACATTCTACAACATCATATACACCATACTACACATCATACATACATATGCACATCATCAGCAATGCATCATACACAGCATACGAAACATCATCATCATCAGAAGTTGCCATGCATCTTGCTTACTGGTGAACCAGGTTAGTCCTATATTTTATTATATTGCCCCTGAACAAACCCACCCAAGTCTTTAGGTTTTTTTTTTTGCAATGCAGTGTCTTTCCTTCCGAAAGCACTTTACAAGAAACCCCAACTCTCTGGCCCTTGCCCACCCAAGTCTGATAGCTTTTTTTTTAATTTTTTATTTTTGCATTGCAATCAGTGTCTTTCCTTCCGAAAGCACTCAGTAAGCCCACCCAAGTCTGAAAATCTTTTTTTTTACTAGTGCTTTCAGTGTCTCTCAGGGCCTTAAGCCATTTTTTCTATTAAATTTAAGGCCTTAAGCCATCTTTTCTATTAAATTTAAGGCCTTAAGCCTTCTTTTCTATTCAATTCAAGGCCTTAAGCCTACTTTTCTTTTCAATTTAAGGCCTAAAGTCTACTTTGCTATTAAATTTAAAGCCTTAAGCCATCTTTTCTATTAAATTTAAGGCCTTAAGCCTTCTTTTCTATTTCATTCAAGGCCTTAAGCCATCTTTTCTTTTCAATTCAAGGCCTTAAGCCTTCTTTCTTTTCAATTTAAGGCCTTAAGCCTTCTTTTCTTGTGCTTTTAGTGTTTTATTCCACAGCTATACATCATCACCAGTGCAAGCTCTACATGGCACTTCCTTCCTGCTTTTTATTTCACAGATACCTGGTGAGTTCTGTGGTATTGTATTGTAACATTGCTTTTATATCTACTATATTGCTATTTATTATATTTATTGTATTGCTATATATTTTATTTATCATATATATATATATTATTTCTACTATATTGCCCTTGATATATGCCTACCCAAGTCTGTAAGCTTTGCAAGCAATCAGTGTCTTTCCTTCCGAAAGCACTTAGCAAGAACACCCAAGTCTCTTTCATTTGATAAGTCCACCCAAGTCTCTAGGCCCTTTTGTCTGAAAATTTTTAAATTTACTTTTTTTTCAGGTTCTTTATTTTATAAAAAACTTAAATAAATTATATTATTTTATATACTACAATACAGTGAGCTTTTTGTCTAAACATTTTTATTTTAATTTTCCAGGCTCTTTATAATTTAAAAACTTGAATAATTTTATTTCATATAATACAATGCAATAAGCTTTTAACCTTTTATCCTTAATAATATTTCATATAATACAATACAATAAGCTTTCAACCTCTTAGCCTTTAGCTGTCCCTTATTCCTATTCCCCTTCCAAATGAGAGCTCTCAGTTTCAAAATTCCCAGCAGATGCGCCGTTTACGTAATCGCTGCAGCGATATTGCAATCGGCGACGTGATATTGCAATCGGTAACCGTGAGTGCAATCGGTCAAACCAGTGTGTAGCCCTTGGACATTGAATGGGCTCGTGCACGACGCACGCTACAACACACTCGCGTACCCACACTTGCCTGGACTATCATATGCGAGTGGATGGGAGTGAACGTTGTGTTTTGTGTGTTCCTGAACATCAGAACAACTGGTTGGTTTCTGTGTGAAGCAACATCAGAGGAAGAAGCAGTATACCCACACAGACCAACCTTGACATCATCATCATCATCTAAAGCATCAGATACACCATACTACACATGACATCAAACTCAGCATAAAATATGCACATCATCAGCAAAACATCAGAAACATCATCTAAAACATCATCATCATCAGCAATACATCAGACACATCATACGAAACATCATCATCCGAAACATCATCATCATCATCATTAGAAGTTGCCATGCACCTTGCTTACTGGTGAACCAGGTCAGTCCTATATTTTATTATATTGCCCCTGTCCCTTGAATTGCCCCTGAATAAACCCACCCAAGTCTTTAGGTTTTTTTTTTGCAATGCAGTGTCTTTCCTTCCGAAAGCACTTTACAAGAAACCCCAACTCTCTGGCCCTTGCCCACCCAAGTCTGATAGCTTTTTTTTTATTTTTTATTTTTGCATTGCAATCAGTGTCTTTCCTTCCGAAAGCACTCAGTAAGCCCACCCAAGTCTGAAAATCTTTTTTTTTACTAGTGCTTTCAGTGTCTCTCAGGGCCTTAAGCCATTTTTTCTATTAAATTTAAGGCCTTAAGCCATCTTTTCTATTAAATTTAAGGCCTTAAGCCTTCTTTTCTCTTTCATTCAAGGCCTTAAGCCATCTTTTCTTTTCAATTTAAGGCCTTAAGCCTTCTTTTCTATTCAATTCAAGGCCTTAAGCCTTCTTTTCTTTTCAATTCAAGGCCTTAAGCCTTCTTTTCTAAAGTGCTTTTAGTGTATTTTTCCACAGCGACACATCATCACCAGTGCAAGCTCTCCATGGCACTTCGTTCCTGCTTGCGGTTTCACAGATCCCTGGTGAGTTCTGTGGTACTATTTTTATTTACTATATTATTTTTATATTTACTATATTGCTATTTACTATATTTACTATATTGCTAACATTTATTATATTACATTTGACATTAATTTGACATGCCCACCCAAGTCTGTAAGCATTGCTATCAGTGTCTTTCCTTCTGAAAGCACTTGACAACAACACCCGAATCTCTTTCCTTAAGAAAGCCCTTGATTAGCCCACCCAAGCCTCTATTTGCAGCAATGCAGTGTCTTTCCTTCTGAAAGCACTAAGCAAGAACACACCCAAGTCTCTTTCCCTTGATAACTCCACCCAAGTCTCTAGGCCTTTCGTCTCAAATATTTCATTTCAGCTCAAACATTTCTTTTCAGCTGCCCAGTATTCCCATTCCTAATCCCTCTTTTCGTAAGAGAGCTGTCGGTTTTGAAATTCCATGCATCGCCTTATCACCAGCTCTCTCCAATCCTTTACCGTTTTCATAACCGACGCGACGGCGGGACGCTTAAACTTCTAATTTACAAAGTTCATTCGGGTTAGGCTTTCAATACGGGACTGCTTTAGAATTGCGTCAGACAAGGAAGATAGGCTTTAGGTTTAGATGCACTGCGTATAGGGTTTAGATTAAGTTGCGCGTTTCATATAGAACATAGGTTTTAGGTTTATTTGAGCTACGTATACCAGGTAGGGCTTAGATTTAGTTGCGCTACGTATAGGAGACATATGGTAGGTTGAGTTTAAACTCATGCGGTGTAGGCCCTCCCTACGGACGGTAGGCGAGGAAGTTCTCCCTACGGACAGTAGGTGAGTTTAGTATCCGGATACTATTTAGATTTGCGTTTCATATAGAACATAGGTTTTACGTTTATTTGAGCTACGTATATCAGGAAGGGGTTAGATTTAGTTGTGCTACGCAAAGGAGATATGTGTTAGGTTGAGTTTAAACTCATGCGGTGTAGGCCCTCCCTGCGGACGGTAGGCGAGGAAGTTCTCCCTACGGACAGTAGGTGAGTTTAGTATGCGGATACTATTTAGATTTGCGTTTCATATAGAACATAGGTTTTAGGTTTATTTGAGCTACGTATATCAGGAAGGGATTAGATTTAGTTGCGCTACGTATAGAAGATATGTTTTAGGTTGAGTTTAAACTCATGCGGTGTAGGCCCTCCCTACGGACGGTAGGCGAGGAAGTTCTCCCTACGGACAGTAGGTGAGTTTAGTATGCGGATACTATTTAGATTTGCGTTTCATATAGAACATAGGTTTTAGGTTTATTTGAGCTACGTATATCAGGAAGGGATTAGATTTAGTTGCGCTACGCATAGGAGATATGTGTTAGGTTGAGTTTAAACTCATGCGGTGTAGGCCCTCCCTACGGACGGTAGGCGAGGATGTTCTCCCTACGGACAGTAGGTGAGTTTAGTATCCGGATACTGGGAGGGAGGGTGGGTTTTCTCCCTACGGACGGTAGGAGAGATCAGTATGCGGATACTATTTATATTTGCGTATCATATAGAACATAGGTTTTAGGTTTATTTGAGCTACTTATATCAGGAAGGGGTTAGATTTAATTGTGCTACGTATAGGAGATATGTGTTAGGTTGAGTTTAAACTCATGCGGTGTAGGCCCTCCCTGCGGACGGTAGGCGAGGAAGTTCTCCCTACGGACAGTAGGTGAGTTTAGTATGCGGATACTATTTAGATTTGCGTTTCATATAGAACATAGGTTTTAGGTTTATTTGAGCTACGTATATCAGGAAGGGGTTAGATTTAGTTGTGCTACGTATAAGAGATATGTGTTAGGTTGAGTTCAAACTCATGCGGTGTAGGACCTCCCTGCGGACGGTAGGCGAGGAAGTTCTCCCTACGGATAGTAGGTGAGTTTAGTAAGCGGATACTATTTAGATTTGCGTTTCATATAGAACATAGGTTTTAGGTTTATTTGAGCTACGTATATCAGGTAGGGCTTAGATTTAGTTGCGCTACGTATAGGAGATATGTGTTAGGTTGAGTTTAAACTCATGCGGTGTAGGACCTCCCTGCGGACGGTAGGCGAGGAAGTTCTCCCTACGGATAGTAGGTGAGTTTAGTAAGCGGATACTATTTAGATTTGCGTTTCATATAGAACATAGGTTTTAGGTTTATTTGAGCTACGTATATCAGGTAGGGCTTAGATTTAGTTGCGCTACGTATAGGAGATATGTGTTAGGTTGAGTTTAAACTCATGCGGTGTAGGCCCTCCCTACGGACGGTAGGCGAGGAAGTTCTCCCTACGGACAGTAGGTGAGTTTAGTATGCGGATACTATTTAGATTTGCGTTTCATATAGAACATAGGTTTTAGGTTTATTTGAGCTACGTATATCAGGAAGGGATTAGATTTAGTTGCGCTACGCATAGGAGATATGTGTTAGGTTGAATTTAAACTCATGCGGTGTAGGCCCTCCCTACGGACGGTAGGCGAGGAAGTTCTCCCTACGGACAGTAGGTGAGTTTAGTATGCGGATACTATTTAGATTTGCGTTTCATATAGAACATAGGTTTTAGGTTTATTTGAGCTACGTATATCAGGTAGGGCTTAGATTCAGTTGCGCTACGTGTAGGAGACATGTGTTAGGTTGAGTTTAAACTCATGCGGTGTAGGCCCTCCCTACGGACGGTAGGCGAGGAAGTTCTCCCTACGGACAGTAGGTGAGTTTAGTATGCGGATACTATTTAGATTTGCGTTTCATATAGAACATAGGTTTTAGGTTTATTTGAGCTACGTATATCAGGTAGGGCTTAGATTCAGTTGCGCTACGTGTAGGAGACATGTGTTAGGTTGAGTTTAAACTCATGCGGTGTAGGCCCTCCCTACGGACGGTAGGCGAGGAAGTTCTCCCTACGGACAGTAGGTGAGTTTAGTATGCGGATACTATTTAGATTTGCGTTTCATATAGAACATAGGTTTTAGGTTTATTTGAGCTACGTATATCAGGTAGGGCTTAGATTCAGTTGCGCTACGTGTAGGAGACATGTGTTAGGTTGAGTTTAAACTCATGCGGTGTAGGCCCTCCCTACGGACGGTAGGCGAGGAAGTTCTCCCTACGGACAGTAGGTGAGTTTAGTATCCGGATACTGGGAGGGAGGGTGGGTTTTCTCCCTACGGACGGTAGGAGAGATCAGTATGCGGATACTATTTATATTTGCGTTTCATATAGAACATAGGTTTTAGGTTTATTTGAGCTACGTATATCAGGAAGGGGTTAGATTTAGTTGCGCTACGCATAGGAGATATGTGTTAGGTTGAGTTTAAACTCATGCGGTGTAGGCCCTCCCTACGGAGGGTAGGCGAGGAAGTTCTCCCTACGGACAGTAGGTGAGTTTAGTATGCGGATACTATTTAGATTTGCGTTTCATATAGAACATAGGTTTTAGGTTTATTTGAGCTACGTATACCAGGTAGGGCTTAGATTTAGTTGCGCTACGTATAGGAGACATATGGTAGGTTGAGTTTAAACTCATACGGTGTAGGCCCTCCCTACGGACGGTAGGCGAGGAAGGTCTCCCTACGGACAGTAGGTGAGTTTAGTATGCGGATACTTTTTAGATTTGCGTTTCATATAGAACATAGGTTTTAGGTTTATTTGAGCTACGTATATCAGGTAGGGCTTAGATTTAGTTGCGCTACGTATAAGAGATATGTGTTAGGTTGAGTTTAAACTCATGCGGTGTAGGCCCTCCCTGCGGACGGTAGGCGAGGAAGTTCTCCCTACGGACAGTAGGTGAGTTTAGTATGCGGATACTATTTAGATTTGCGTTTCATATAGAACATAGGTTTTAGGTTTATTTGAGCTACGTATATCAGGTAGGGCTTAGATTTAGTTGCGCTACGTATAGGAGATATGTGTTAGGTTGAGTTTAAACTCATGCGGTGTAGGCCCTCCCTACGGACGGTAGGCGAGGAAGTTCTCCCTACGGACAGTAGGTGAGTTTAGTATGCGGATACTATTTAGATTTGCGTTTCTATAGAACATAGGTTTTAGGTTTATTTGAGCTACGTATATCAGGTAGGGCTTAGATTTAGTTGCGCTACGTATAAGAGATATGTGTTAGGTTGAGTTTAAACTCATGCGGTGTAGGCCCTCCCTGCGGACGGTAGGCGAGGAAGTTCTCCCTACGGACAGTAGGTGAGTTTAGTATGCGGATACTATTTAGATTTGCGTTTCATATAGAACATAGGTTTTAGGTTTATTTGAGCTACGTATATCAGGTAGGGCTTAGATTTAGTTGCGCTACGCAAAGGAGATATGTGTTAGGTTGAGTTTAAACTCATGCGGTGTAGGCCCTCCCTACGGACGGTAGGCGAGGAAGTTCTCCCTACGGACAGTAGGTGAGTTTAGTATGCGGATACTATTTAGATTTGCGTTTCTATAGAACATAGGTTTTAGGTTTATTTGAGCTACGTATATCAGGTAGGGCTTAGATTTAGTTGCGCTACGTATAAGAGATATGTGTTAGGTTGAGTTTAAACTCATGCGGTGTAGGCCCTCCCTGCGGACGGTAGGCGAGGAAGTTCTCCCTACGGACAGTAGGTGAGTTTAGTATGCGGATACTATTTAGATTTGCGTTTCATATAGAACATAGGTTTTAGGTTTATTTGAGCTACGTATATCAGGTAGGGCTTAGATTCAGTTGCGCTACGTGTAGGAGACATGTGTTAGGTTGAGTTTAAACTCATGCGGTGTAGGCCCTCCCTACGGACGGTAGGCGAGGAAGTTCTCCCTACGGACAGTAGGTGAGTTTAGTATGCGGATACTATTTAGATTTGCGTTTCATATAGAACATAGGTTTTAGGTTTATTTGAGCTACGTATATCAGGAAGGGGTTAGATTTAGTTGCGCTACGTATAGAAGATATGTGTTAGGTTGAGTTTAAACTTATGCGGTGTAGGCCCTCCCTACGGACGGTAGGCGAGGAAGTTCTCCCTACGGACAGTAGGTGAGTTTAGTATGCGGATACTATTTAGATTTGCGTTTCATATAGAACATAGGTTTTAGGTTTATTTGAGCTACGTGTACCAGGTAGGGCTTAGATTTAGTTGCGCTACGTATAGGAGACATATGGTAGATTGAGTTTAAACTCATGCGGTGTAGGCCCTCCCTACGGACGGTAGGCGAGGAAGTTCTCCCTACGGACAGTAGGTGTGTTTAGTATCCGGATACTGGGAGGGAGGGTGGGTTTTCTCCCTACGGACGGTAGGAGAGATCAGTATGCGGATACTATTTATATTTGCGTTTCATATAGAACATAGGTTTTAGGTTTATTTGAGCTACGTATATCAGGAAGGGGTTAGATTTAGTTGCGCTACGCATAGGAGATATGTGTTAGGTTGAGTTTAAACTCATGCGGTGTAGGCCCTCCCTACGGAGGGTAGGCGAGGAAGTTCTCCCTACGGACAGTAGGTGAGTTTAGTATGCGGATACTATTTAGATTTGCGTTTCATATAGAACATAGGTTTTAGGTTTATTTGAGCTACGTATATCAGGAAGGGGTTAGATTTAGTTGCGCTACGTATAGGAGATATGTGTTAGGTTGAGTTTAAACTCATGCGGTGTAGGCCCTCCCTACGGACGGTAGGCGAGGAAGTTCTCCCTACGGACAGTAGGTGAGTTTAGTATGCGGATACTATTTAGATTTGCGTTTCATATAGAACATAGGTTTTAGGTTTATTTGAGCTACGTATACCAGGTAGGGCTTAGATTTAGTTGCGCTACGTATAGGAGACATATGGTAGGTTGAGTTTAAACTCATACGGTGTAGGCCCTCCCTACGGACGGTAGGCGAGGAAGGTCTCCCTACGGACAGTAGGTGAGTTTAGTATGCGGATACTTTTTAGATTTGCGTTTCATATAGAACATAGGTTTTAGGTTTATTTGAGCTACGTATATCAGGTAGGGCTTAGATTTAGTTGCGCTACGTATAAGAGATATGTGTTAGGTTGAGTTTAAACTCATGCGGTGTAGGCCCTCCCTGCGGACGGTAGGCGAGGAAGTTCTCCCTACGGACAGTAGGTGAGTTTAGTATGCGGATACTATTTAGATTTGCGTTTCATATAGAACATAGGTTTTAGGTTTATTTGAGCTACGTATATCAGGTAGGGCTTAGATTTAGTTGCGCTACGTATAGGAGATATGTGTTAGGTTGAGTTTAAACTCATGCGGTGTAGGCCCTCCCTACGGACGGTAGGCGAGGAAGTTCTCCCTACGGACAGTAGGTGAGTTTAGTATGCGGATACTATTTAGATTTGCGTTTCATATAGAACATAGGTTTTACTTTTATTTGAGCTACGTATATCAGGAAGGGATTAGATTTAGTTGCGCTACGCATAGGAGATATGTGTTAGGTTGAATTTAAACTCATGCGGTGTAGGCCCTCCCTACGGACGGTAGGCGAGGAAGTTCTCCCTACGGACAGTAGGTGAGTTTAGTATGCGGATACTATTTAGATTTGCGTTTCATATAGAACATAGGTTTTAGGTTTATTTGAGCTACGTATATCAGGAAGGGGTTAGATTTAGTTGCGCTACGCAAAGGAGATATGTGTTAGGTTGAGTTTAAACTCATGCGGTGTAGGCCCTCCCTACGGACGGTAGGCGAGGAAGTTCTCCCTACGGACAGTAGGTGAGTTTAGTATGCGGATACTATTTAGATTTGCGTTTCATATAGAACATAGGTTTTAGGTTTATTTGAGCTACGTATACCAGGTAGGGCTTAGATTTAGTTGCGCTACGTATAGGAGACATATGGTAGGTTGAGTTTAAACTCATACGGTGTAGGCCCTCCCTACGGACGGTAGGCGAGGAAGTTCTCCCTACGGACAGTAGGTGAGTTTAGTATGCGGATACTATTTAG
Source organism: Criorhina ranunculi (assembly GCA_951813785.1). Taxonomy (NCBI): domain Eukaryota; kingdom Metazoa; phylum Arthropoda; class Insecta; order Diptera; family Syrphidae; genus Criorhina; species Criorhina ranunculi. Next base: position 12,840,052 of record OX638381.1, read on the forward strand.
ATTTGCGTTTCATATAGAACATAGGTTTTAGGTTTATTTGAGCTACGTATATCAGGTAGGGCTTAGATTTAGTTGTGCTACGTATAGGAGATATGTGTTAGGTTGAGTTTAAACTCATGCGGTGTAGGCCCTCCCTGCGGACGGTAGGCGAGGAAGTTCTCCCTACGGACAGTAGGTGAGTTTAGTATGCGGATACTATTTAGATTTGCGTTTCATATAGAACATAGGTTTTAGGTTTATTTGAGCTACGTATATCAGGTAGGGCTTAGATTTAGTTGTGCTACGTATAGGAGATATGTGTTAGGTTGAGTTTAAACTCATGCGGTGTAGGCCCTCCCTGCGGACGGTAGGCGAGGAAGTTCTCCCTACGGACAGTAGGTGAGTTTAGTATCCGGATACTATTTAGATTTGCGTTTCATATAGAACATAGGTTTTAGGTTTATTTGAGCTACGTATATCAGGTAGGGCTTAGATTCAGTTGCGCTACGTGTAGGAGACATGTGTTAGGTTGAGTTTAAACTCATGCGGTGTAGGCCCTCCCTACGGACGGTAGGCGAGGAAGTTCTCCCTACGGACAGTAGGTGAGTTTAGTATGCGGATACTATTTAGATTTGCGTTTCATATAGAACATAGGTTTTAGGTTTATTTGAGCTACGTATATCAGGAAGGGGTTAGATTTAGTTGCGCTACGCAAAGGAGATATGTGTTAGGTTGAGTTTAAACTCATGCGGTGTAGGCCCTCCCTACGGACGGTAGGCGAGGAAGTTCTCCCTATGGACAGTATTTGAGTTTAGTATCCGGATCCTGGGAGGGAGGGTGGGTTTTCTCCCTACGGACGGTAGGAGAGATCAGTATGCGGATACTGTTTAGATTTGCGTTTCATATGGAACATAGGTTTTAGGTTTATTTGAGCTACGTATATCAGGTAGGGCTTAGATTTAGTTGCGCTACGTATAAGAGATATGTGTTAGGTTGAGTTTAAACTCATGCGGTGTAGGCCCTCCCTGCGGACGGTAGGCGAGGAAGTTCTCCCTACGGACAGTAGGTGAGTTTAGTATGCGGATACTATTTAGATTTGCGTTTCATATAGAACATAGGTTTTAGGTTTATTTGAGCTACGTATATCAGGTAGGGCTTAGATTCAGTTGCGCTACGTGTAGGAGACATGTGTTAGGTTGAGTTTAAACTCATGCGGTGTAGGCCCTCCCTACGGACGGTAGGCGAGGAAGTTCTCCCTACGGACAGTAGGTGAGTTTAGTATGCGGATACTATTTAGATTTGCGTTTCATATAGAACATAGGTTTTAGGTTTATTTGAGCTACGTATATCAGGAAGGGGTTAGATTTAGTTGCGCTACGTATAGAAGATATGTGTTAGGTTGAGTTTAAACTTATGCGGTGTAGGCCCTCCCTACGGACGGTAGGCGAGGAAGTTCTCCCTACGGACAGTAGGTGAGTTAAGTATGCGGATACTATTTAGATTTGCGTTTCATACAGAACAAAGGTTTTAGGTTTATTTGAGCTACGTATATCAGGAAGGGGTTAGATTTAGTTGCGCTACGCATAGGAGATATGTGTTAGGTTGAGTTTAAACTCATGCGGTGTAGGCCCTCCCTACGGACGGTAGGCGAGGAAGGTCTCCCTACGGACAGTAGGTGAGTTTAGTATGCGGATACTTTTTAGATTTGCGTTTCATATAGAACATAGGTTTTAGGTTTATTTGAGCTACGTATATCAGGTAGGGCTTAGATTTAGTTGCGCTACGTATAAGAGATATGTGTTAGGTTGAGTTTAAACTCATGCGGTGTAGGCCCTCCCTGCGGACGGTAGGCGAGGAAGTTCTCCCTACGGACAGTAGGTGAGTTTAGTATGCGGATACTTTTTAGATTTGCGTTTCATATAGAACATAGGTTTTAGGTTTATTTGAGCTACGTATATCAGGTAGGGCTTAGATTTAGTTGCGCTACGTATAAGAGATATGTGTTAGGTTGAGTTTAAACTCATGCGGTGTAGGCCCTCCCTGCGGACGGTAGGCGAGGAAGTTCTCCCTACGGACAGTAGGTGAGTTTAGTATGCGGATACTTTTTAGATTTGCGTTTCATATAGAACATAGGTTTTAGGTTTATTTGAGCTACGTATATCAGGTAGGGCTTAGATTTAGTTGCGCTACGTATAAGAGATATGTGTTAGGTTGAGTTTAAACTCATGCGGTGTAGGCCCTCCCTACGGACGGTAGGCGAGGAAGTTCTCCCTATGGACAGTAGGTGAGTTTAGTATCCGGATACTGGGAGGGAGGGTGGGTTTTCTCCCTACGGACGGTAGGAGAGATCAGTATGCGGATACTGTTTAGATTTGCGTTTCATATGGAACATAGGTTTTAGGTTTATTTGAGCTACGTATATCAGGAAGGGGTTAGATTTAGTTGCGCTACGCATAGGAGATATGTGTTAGGTTGAGTTTAAACTCATGCGGTGTAGGCCCTCCCTGCGGACGGTAGGCGAGGAAGTTCTCCCTACGGACAGTAGGTGAGTTTAGTATGCGGATACTATTTAGATTTGCGTTTCATATAGAACATAGGTTTTAGGTTTATTTGAGCTACGTATATCAGGAAGGGGTTAGATTTAGTTGCGCTACGTATAGCAGATATGTGTTAGGTTGAGTTTAAACTCATGCGGTGTAGGCCCTCCCTACGGACGGTAGGCGAGGAAGATCTCCCTACGGACAGTAGGTGAGTTCAGTATCCGGATACTGGGAGGGAGGGTGGGTTTTCTCCCTACGGACGGTAGGAGAGATCAGTATGCGGATACAGTTTAGATTTGCGTTTCATACAGAACAAAGGTTTTAGGTTTATTTGAGCTACGTATATCGGGAAGAGCTTAGATTTAGTTGCGCTACGTATAGGAGATATGTGTTAGGTTGAGTTTAAACTCATGCGGTGTAGGCCCTCCCTACGGACGGTAGGCGAGGAAGTTCTCCCTACGGACAGTAGGTGAGTTTAGTATCCGGATACTGCGAGGGAGGGTGGGTTTTCTCCCTACGGACGGTAGGAGAGATCAGTATGCGGATACTGTTTATATTTGCGTTTCATATAGAACATAGGTTTTAGGTTTATTTGAGCTACGTGTACCAGGTAGGGCTTAGATTTAGTTGCGCTACGTATAGGAGACATATGGTAGGTTGAGTTTAAACTCATGCGGTGTAGGCCCTCCCTGCGGACGGTAGGCGAGGAAGTTCTTCCTACGGACAGTAGGTGTGTTTAGTATCCGGATACTGGGAGGGAGGGTGGGTTTTCTCCCTACGGACGGTAGGAGAGATCAGTATGCGGATACTATTTAGATTTGCGTTTCATATAGAACATAGGTTTTAGGTTTATTTGAGCTACGTATACCAGGTAGGGCTTAGATTTAGTTGCGCTACGTATAGGAGACATATGGTAGGTTGAGTTTAAACTCATACGGTGTAGGCCCTCCCTACGGACGGTAGGCGAGGAAGTTCTCCCTACGGACAGTAGGTGAGTTAAGTATGCAGATACTTTTAGATTTGCGTTTCATATAGAACATAGGTTTTAGGTTTATTTGAGCTACGTATATCAGGTAGGGCTTAGATTTAGTTGCGCTACGTATAAGAGATATGTGTTAGGTTGAGTTTAAACTCATGCGGTGTAGGCCCTCCCTGCGGACGGTAGGCGAGGAAGTTCTCCCTACGGACAGTAGGTGAGTTTAGTATGCGGATACTATTTAGATTTGCGTTTCATATAGAACAAAGGTTTTAGGTTTATTTGAGCTACGTGTACCAGGTAGGGCTTAGATTTAGTTGCGCTACGTATAGGAGATATGTGTTAGGTTGAGTTTAAACTCATGCGGTGTAGGCCCTCCCTACGGACGGTAGGCGAGGAAGTTCTCCCTACGGACAGTAGGTGAGTTTAGTATCCGGATACTGCGAGGGAGGGTGGGTTTTCTCCCTACGGACGGTAGGAGAGATCAGTATGCGGATACTGTTTATATTTGCGTTTCATATAGAACATAGGTTTTAGGTTTATTTGAGCTACGTGTACCAGGTAGGGCTTAGATTTAGTTGCGCTACGTATAGGAGACATATGGTAGGTTGAGTTTAAACTCATGCGGTGTAGGCCCTCCCTACGGACGGTAGGCGAGGAAGTTCTCCCTACGGACAGTAGGTGTGTTTAGTATCCGGATACTGGGAGGGAGGGTGGGTTTTCTCCCTACGGACGGTAGGAGAGATCAGTATGCGGATACTATTTAGATTTGCGTTTCATATAGAACATAGGTTTAAGGTTTATTTAAGCTACGTATATCAGGTAGGGCTTAGATTTAGTTGCGCTACGTATAAGAGATATGTGTTAAGTTGAGTTTAAACTCATGCGGTGTAGGCCCTCCCTGCGGACGGTAGGCGAGGAAGTTCTCCCTACGGACAGTAGGTGAGTTTAGTATGCGGATACTATTTAGATTTGCGTTTCATATAGAACATAGGTTTTAGGTTTATTTGAGCTACGTATACCAGGTAGGGCTAAGATTTAGTTGCGCTACGTATAGCAGATATGTGTTAGGTTGAGTTTAAACTCATGCGGTGTAGGCCCTCCCTACGGACGGTAGGCGAGGAAGATCTCCCTACGGACAGTAGGTGAGTTCAGTATCCGGATACTGGGAGGGAGGGTGGGTTTTCTCCCTACGGACGGTAGGAGAGATCAGTATGCGGATACAGTTTAGATTTGCGTTTCATACAGAACAAAGGTTTTAGGTTTATTTGAGCTACGTATATCGGGAAGAGCTTAGATTTAGTTGCGCTACGTATAGGAGATATGTGTTAATTTGAGTTTAAACTCATGCGGTGTAGGCCCTCCCTGCGGACGGTAGGCGAGGAAGTTCTCCCTACGGACAGTAGGTGAGTTTAGTATGCGGATACTATTTAGATTTGCGTTTCATATAGAACATAGGTTTTAGGTTTATTTGAGCTACGTATATCAGGAAGGGGTTAGATTTAGTTATGCTACGTATAGGAGATATGTGTTAGGTTGAGTTTAAACTCATGCGGTGTAGGACCTCCCTGCGGACGGTAGGCGAGGAAGTTCTCCCTACGGACGGTAGGAGAGATCAGTATGCGGATACTATTTAGATTTGCGTTTCATATAGAACATAGGTTTTAGGTTTATTTGAGCTACGTATACCAGGTAGGGCTTAGATTTAGTTGCGCTACGTATAGGAGACATGTGGTAGGTTGAGTTTAAACTCATACGGTGTAGGCCCTCCCTACGGACGGTAGGCGAGGAAGTTCTCCCTACGGACAGTAGGTGAGTTAAGTATGCAGATACTTTAAGATTTGCGTTTCATATAGAACATAGGTTTTAGGTTTATTTGAGCTACGTGTACCAGGTAGGGCTTAGATTTAGTTGCGCTACGTATAGGAGACATATGGTAGGTTGAGTTTAAACTCATGCGGTGTAGGCCCTCCCTACGGACGGTAGGCGAGGAAGTTCTCCCTACGGACAGTAGGTGTGTTTAGTATCCGGATACTGGGAGGGAGGGTGGGTTTTCTCCCTACGGACGGTAGGAGAGATCAGTATGCGGATACTATTTAGATTTGCGTTTCATATAGAACATAGGTTTAAGGTTTATTTAAGCTACGTATATCAGGTAGGGCTTAGATTTAGTTGCGCTACGTATAAGAGATATGTGTTAAGTTGAGTTTAAACTCATGCGGTGTAGGCCCTCCCTGCGGACGGTAGGCGAGGAAGTTCTCCCTACGGACAGTAGGTGAGTTTAGTATGCGGATACTATTTAGATTTGCGTTTCATATAGAACATAGGTTTTAGGTTTATTTGAGCTACGTATACCAGGTAGGGCTAAGATTTAGTTGCGCTACGTATAGCAGATATGTGTTAGGTTGAGTTTCAACTCATGCGGTGTAGGCCCTCCCTACGGACGGTAGGCGAGGAAGATCTCCCTACGGACAGTAGGTGAGTTTAGTATGCGGATACTATTTAGATTTGCGTTTCATATAGAACAAAGGTTTTAGGTTTATTTGAGCTACGTATATCAGGAAGGGGTTAGATTTAGTTGCGATGCGCATAGGAGATATGTGTTAGGTTGAGTTTAAACTCATGCGGTGTAGGCCCTCCCTACGGACGGTAGGCGAGGAAGTTCTCCCTATGGACAGTAGGTGAGTTTAGTATCCGGATACTGGGAGGGAGGGTGGGTTTTCTCCCTACGGACGGTAGGAGAGATCAGTATGCGGATACTGTTTAGATTTGCGTTTCATATGGAACATAGGTTTTAGGTTTATTTGAGCTACGTATATCAGGAAGGGGTTAGATTTAGTTGCGCTACGCATAGGAGATATGTGTTAGGTTGAGTTTAAACTCATGCGGTGTAGGCCCTCCCTACGGACGGTAGGCGAGGAAGTTCTCCCTACGGACAGTAGGTGAGTTTAGTATGCGGATACTATTTAGATTTGCGTTTCATATAGAACATAGGTTTTAGGTTTATTTGAGCTACGTACATCAGGTAGGGCTTAGATTTAGTTGCGCTACGTATAGCAGATATGTGTTAGGTTGAGTTTAAACTCATACGGTGTAGGCCCTCCCTACGGACGGTAGGCGAGGAAGTTCTCCCTACGGACAGTAGGTGAGTTTAGTATGCGGATACTATTTAGATTTGCGTTTCATATAGAACATAGGTTTTAGGTTCATTTGAGCTACGTATACCAGGTAGGGCTTAGATTTAGTTGCGCTTCGTATAGGAGATATGTGTTAGGTTGAGTTTAAACTCATGCGGTGTAGGCCCTCCCTACGGACGGTAGGCGAGGAAGTTCTCCCTACGGACAGTAGGTGAGTTAAGTATGCGGATACTATTTAGATTTGCGTTTCATATAGAACATATTTTTTAGGTTTATTTGAGCTACGTATATCAGGCAGGGCTTAGATTTAGTTGCGCTACGTATCGGAGACATGTGTTAGGTTGAGTTTAAACTCATACGGTGTAGGCCCTCCCTACGGACGGTAGGCGAGGAAGTTCTCCCTACGGACAGTAGGTGAGTTTAGTTTGCAATACAGATTCCCAATATGGGGTCTTTGGTTGCGGAGATTTTGGTTTGGGGATTTTAATTTTGGAGTGTTCGTACCTAACCCGATTTTGTGAAGGAAATGACCTCGAGTGCGAAAAAAATGTCAAAATTTTAGGTATTGAGGTGGTGGTTGAGGTTCCGGGTTAATTCCTGTGAATTAAATTCATATAAACTCTCTGGAACATACATGTGTGTACATATTTTGCATTTCGGTTTTGGTTTTAAAAAATGTTTCATATTCAATTGTAGCACGGAATACCTACCTACTACAACTGACAGCGGATAACTTTTTTTGATAAATCCTCTGCCCCCCACACACACATATACGTATACAAACTGAAATGGAGAGAAAAAATAAAATTTCCTGTGCAAAATTTACGTATACCTGGTTCAGTTGTGATAAATTAATGATTGACAGACAAACTTCCATCATTTGGCCGGATGATGCATCTACACTTGAACTCACACTACCTGTTCGCATGTATGTATGTATTCACTCAAACCGATTGTATCCTGTTTATGCTGCAGCAGGATGTCAAATTATCCTTTTATCTGCTTTGTCCTGATTTTTTCTTTTGTTAGCCGATGTTGTACAATATTTATGAGAAAAGCTTTCCGTTATAATAACAATCTGATGCGGCGGTGTGGTAGTCTTGGTTATCCGAGGGTTTTTTTTAGGTTGGGTTAGTTGCGATTGCCACTTGCTTTTAGGGCATTTTCTATGCGGGATAATGCGGGAATATATGTATGTTTTTGTTGTTGTTGGGAAGTAGAGCAACACGGCACGAAAAGGGAAACATTATTTTATTCACGAATTGTGTTAACATTTTTTCAATCGGAAATAAGCGCAGGATGATAAAAGTGAGTACCAGTACTACTCAGAGGATTGGGTGGACTAAGTCGCATATTTGTCTTTTAACTTGACTTATATTTTGTAGTACGGCTTAGGATTAGGATTGAAACTCTTTAGCATGTCAAACAGCAAGTTTTTTCGAACTTAAGCTTTGTATCGATCTTTTAACTTTGCTTTGAATCACCCATCAGCTACGGCTTGAGGGCACGCTTCTTGTAAACCTATTTTGTTACAGCTTATATGCAAACTTTGGCACAATCGAATCCACATGGAAGCGTTGTTATTTCTTGATGGACTGCCAAATTTCAACATATTTCAACAGAGCTGGCTTTAAACTACATTGCATGTGACAATTTGAAGCTATAGAAACCCCTAAGAGCTTGAAGTTGCCTCCTTTTTTTATTTTACGGTTCCGGTTTCCATCTCTGCTTAGATGAGGCGGGGCTTCCATCAGTGTTAATCCGTTGTGATGCCTATCGGGGATGATGAGATCTTTTACTCGCAAAAGCGTTCTCTCTGCTGGGTTCCAGATTACAGAAGGTCGCCCGGGACGGGATTCTGTTAAATAAGGTTTGAAACCCTAGAAAGGAGCTTCTTTTTAGAACTAGAACAACTGTAGAGCAAGTCCGTAAATGATTTGAGTGAGTTTATAGCTTCATATGTTTCTGGTATGGTAATCACATCCCCTTTTCCGAAAAGACGTCCTTTCCTCTATCATGCCACTCTTATCTAAGGTATCTTACAACAAGTTTCAACTTAAGTTTTTGAATTTAAGCTTCTGGAAGGTTGTGTGGTGCATCCCCATCACATCTCTTTGTGTCATATCGGTCGATCAGAACATCTACATGGAAGACACTGTTGCGAGCTGGAAGCCAAATTCATCTTGAAAAACCAAGCCTGCTGGTACATCCGCATTCAAAGACTTTTAGAATCTTTTTTCTGCTTTAATCTGAAAAGAGCTCGAAAACTGTAGCCGTGTTTTTTTGATAGCTGTATACCCAGCCCAGTAAGATTTTACACACAAAGCAATAACAACACACCAAGTGGGGATGAATTTCCCAGTAGCAACAAGTGAGGATAGAACTACATAAGTTGACCAACAGAGCGCGAAAAATCTCATAAATTAGCTTTTAGCCGATCGTATTTGTTGCTTTTCGTCGGTTTTGACATTTGCAAACATTCAAACGAAGAAAAAGAAATCGAGCCGCAAACCAATTGGTTGGTGCGGCTGCTACTGTGGATGAAGTGATTATAAATCGTTTTTTTGACTGAAGTGAGTATAATTATCAAAAAAACACGGCTTGTATTGAAAAGTTACGTTGGTTTTAGTAACCTTAATATTTACTTAACATTTAAGCTTGAGCTAACGTGATGTGACCAGACTGGTGGTTCTAAATCTCAGTACACAGCTCGAGTTATCACTGGTGGCGCGCCGATGTGCTTTGCTACTGGGCTCACCCCTTGCGAATATTATAGATTCATCCAACATCAAGGGCCATGTGTATTTCGTTTAGAACCTCATCCACGCCAACGCGCCTAAAATTCCACCAATGGAACTTACGTTTCTAGTCCTTACCATTAAATGAAGGCTACTGTCCCTACTGCTGTCAGTACACTATTTACGTTATTCGCACAAGCTATAAAAATAAGTTGGTACTATGCATTTTCAAATCGCTTTTCCAAAGTCTGACAAGTGTTATTTCGGATCTAATACACCTAGGTGCACGTCCCTTTTTTAATTTAAGCCAAACATTCGAAATAAAATGCTCGTAACCCTCTCATAACCCATTTAACACTCACCGACCCAATTTAGCGAACACTATTTGCCATTTTCCATTTTGATATTGGCCGATAGGCTACGTCTACGGCTTACTACTCCCCAAGGACTCGGCTCGAGGACATAAACAACGGTAATCAATTGCCTCCCCTGGAAGAATTCCCTCAACATCCTTAACTCAAAACATCTCGAAAATTGTACACAAGTTCAATACATTTAAAAGGAAGGATAGCATCTCGTTCTTTTTTTTCTTTTTCATTTGGATTTTGCAGTTTTTTTTTGTGTAACCCCACCATCTTACCAAAGGATTTCCTCACAGGAACACCACTTTGCACAGTTTAGCTCGGGTGGAAGTCGTTGTCATGTTCCAATGTGCGGTCGATGTCTTCCCTTCTTCAAACTCGTGACCTTTCCTCCTTCAATTTGTCGGCTACGCTGATGATATCCGGAAAATTGAAGCAAACACTAAGGATGACGACGACGTAGACGAGGATGAGGGCAAGAAAGCTGTAAAAAATGTAGCCAAAGACGAAGGAAAAAGAAAAAAAGAAAGAAGAAGAATGGGAGGGAAATAGAAAACTTCCTCGTTCGTTTTGTTCATTTGAATTGAAAACCACATCGCATGAATAATTTGATATTATCGATTCTGACGGAGTACACCGTACCCACTGTACACACATCTTCTTGGCTATCCCATTTGTGTAGGACGACAAAGATGGCCCATTGAACAGAGAAGCAAGAAGAGACAACACGAACACCGTCGTCGCCAACTGCGATGACGATGAGGATGACGATGACGACGGTTTACGACTTGACTGCAAAGAAAGGAATTCCCCAGAGTCGTCGACAAGTACTAAAGTGGGCACTTCACAAGTTCACTAACAGCTAACATCTCATCAGGATCCAAACACACACGCACACACACCTTTTTCAAAGCAAAATAGCAACAGACAAGGATGAAAGTATACAGAAGAAACCCCCATCCGTCGTCGTAAGGACGATATAAAGTGACGGAAGGAATCTACGAGCACGAGTACAAGAAACATTCAGTCCGTTGCTGCTCACTTCTTTCTCAACACATTCCGGAGCATATCCTTGGTTAGGCGACATCCATTTTTATTTATCCTGCACAGAGATGTTGACATCAAATCGAAATTGACTGTGCACGTAATCCCGGCAACGCGAAACTATGAACGGACACATCTGTATTTTGTTGCAGAGCGAATGAATTTCTGACACCTGCCTTACAGCACATCCATTGTCCATGTCCAGGCCCTGCTGTGAGTTTCTCATTTCCATTTGACATCTCCTTTATTGTCCTTGCCGTTGGAAATAATTTTTGACAATTTCCATTTCGTCGTCCCCGTTCGATGAGCAACTATTTCAAGGACGAATCTTTCATATCGGAATTTTGAAAAGGAAAATTATCATTTAACACTGGAGAGCGTATAAAGACATTACGGCTTGGGTTGGAGGCGAGTTCCGCCTTCGGTCGGAAATCACTTCAATTATTCAGAGAATGTTGATGTTTATGCTGCCCTTTGGGAAGGCGGAAGGGGGGCGAAATTCGTAAAATGTTCTTATTAATTTTTCAAGGCTGGTGGATTAAAAGAAAAAAAAATACCGAAAAGAAGTTTCAGGAGCGGAAGGTTTAGGAATATTTGTGGGAGTTGGACGTTCTTCTCAGTTAAGGTCGCTCTGAATGTGCGAACGTGTGTTTTGATGTTTTTTAACGATGGAAGGATACTTATAACAAAGATGCCAACTAAATTGGATTTTAAGAGAAAATTCCGAAACGAAGATGTATATTGAAAAGTTGTTTGAACTATCGGGGAGGTGTGGAAAGAATTCTTTTTTTTTTTTAAGGAATACCTACATCGAGGTTAAAGTTTGAGATAAACTGCCGCTCTAGGCGAACCAGAAATATTTTAAGAAAATAAATGTTCGAATCGATGGTGCGCACTATGAACATTTCTCATAGTATAACTGGGTTTCTAGGTTATGTTAGCTGCGTAGGCATATTCAAATATATGGTACAACTTTTAAATGCGATCGGAGTTTTAAACGGAGATATGGTGTCTCTTGACAAGAGCCACTTGGACATGTGGCAACCCTAGATTTTATCGACAGAGAAGTCCACCAGTAAGGTAAGGTTAGGTAGGAGTGGCAGGCCGCAGATTGCAACCTCACATATACCAGATAAGGTCCTTTGTGTTACAACATGGATCTGTATTTCACCGGAAATACAACCCGCAGAACCAGCCGGAGCTTGTTATGAAGCACTGGAGGCTACCTATGTTTATGTCAGCCAGTTCACTTAGGTCGTGAAAGAAGCTGGCTCCTAAATATTCTCTTCTTCGAGCTGAGAGGGCCGGACATATACACAGAAGGTGGAGAATCGTCTCCTCCTTCTCGTCCATGCAGCTTCTGCAGAAGTCGTTGTAAAGGAAGCCTTGTCTATAGGCGTGTTTGCCAATGATGCAGTGTCCCGTAATGACACCGACGAGGGTGCTTATTAGCAATCTATTCCGTCTGATGAGACAGTGGGAACGTTTGAGATCCAGCTTTGGCCAGATCTGCTTGGTGATAAGATAGGTGCTACCTGCTGTCCATATATGATTGGCGATGTTGATCGGGTTTCCATTAAGTAGCAGTTTACAGGTGGCGAGAGGAATGCTTAAATTCCCCTTTTCCAGAAGAAATGGAAGGGTTGTGCCCTCTCTGGCAAGTTCATCAGCCATGCAGTTACCTGAAGTCCACCAGTTAAATCTATTCACATTGGACATCAAATAGACAGCACACCATCTCAATTAAGCGGGATCTCAAGAAGTTAAAAATGGGGGGTCCAGAAACTTCAATGTATTTCAGTTCTGTCACACTCGATGAAATAAGAGCAGCGCTCTTCTGTCAAGGGTGATAAAGCAGCTGGTTTCGGCAATTTTTGAAGCCGAAGCAATATTGGACGGTGGCTGCTCTTAGTAGTTTCAAAAATAATTTTTACCGGAGAACTTCCGAAGGCTTTTCAAGTATTGAAAGCCAACAAACCAACTTGAAATCTTTTGTCCTATTTCTCTCCTCAGTAACTGCCTTAAGCCCCTGGAACATATTCGTTTTAACTCAGTCAGCTTAAAAACAAACGATTATATGTATCCGCATCAGGAAAGTGGGTTTTCAGACCAGTCGCAGCCATATGACCCAAGTAATGGTTCTCACGTGTCACGTCACATATCGAAGGGAGATTCGAGAAAGTGCATATAAACATCTGTGGCATATGTACATCTTACAGCAGAGCATATTGCAAGGCCTATACATATACAAGCTACTGAATATCACACCCTTCCGTAAAATAGCGCAAAGAAAATCAACAGTGGACTGCTCCAAGGATCGGTACTAGCACCACTTCTCTGCAACTTAAAACCCCCGACAATGTCAAAAAGCCCATGAGAACGGTTACATCATCATCACACTAAGGTCGATGTGGACCTATTGTTTCTTACCGTGGTACTAGCGTCTTGGTTCGAACCATCCGGAAGTCCTGGCAAATTTAAGCAGGTTTGACGGTGATCCATCCAATAGCTCGGCTATGTGATCGAAGAACAATTTGCCCAGGGTTCTGTTTCTCAGTTGACAGTAAAAGAGGAAGTGGACCGTGTCCTCCTGAGCCTCTTCACCACCTCATCCTCTGCAGATGTCATCATCGTTCAGACGTAGTTTTTTCATGTGATATCTGAGCATGTTGTGGCCATTTAGCACTCTTATCAGCATTGACAACAATTTCCTGCAGGAGTTTCCTGGTTTTTATTTTATCGTATTCTGGCCACAGCCTTCTTGATACTTCACAGGTGGCTAGTCATTTCCACCTGTTATTTGCTTCCATTAATGATGTTGGCCTTAAGATTACAGAGTGAAGGTTTGACCGTACCATCTGCTTGTTCTCGGTCTAGGGCTGAGCCCTTTCTAGTCAGTTCATCCGCTGCTTCATTGCCTGGTATCTCGCTATGACCAGGGGCTCAGTAGAGTTCTACATTGTGTTGCGTGCAAAGAACCTTAAGCTCTTCGCGGCAGCACTTTACAAACTTCGATGTTATCTACGTAGCGGCTTTTATGGTCGCCTTGTTGTCAATATTAATAGTTATTTCGTCGCGTGATATTGTCAGCATTGACGCCAATTGGGCAGCCTTTGTCACTGCCAGAAACCTCCGCTTAGAAAACGTGGCTGGGGTCGTATGGAATTGCGACTCTCAGACCACACAAACCGGGAGTAAGCCTTGCCCAAAACTTAACCCAAAGTACCTTGAAGTGACACTTAACAGAATACTATTCTATGTCCCCCAATGTGAGACTAGTTTGCAGAAACGATTAAGCCATTTTGCTTCGATTGCTTCCTCCGGAGATACCAACGAAAATGTATGTATACGTCATCCATGCCATGACCTTCCCAGCTATTTCCAAAAAAAGGCGGTACCTCGAGAAATATTTCAAATTTGTTTTTCGTTATTGTTTACACGCGTTCTCTTCAAACTACGCTATCTCTGCTGCATTTGATCCTTGACAAGAAGAGGGGGCACATCAGTATCGCTATAAAAAATTGCCAAGAACATTTTTATTTCAAAGGAAAGCACACTTTTCACAAGGAACATCCTTCGATAGAGTAGAGTACTTAAATGATAGTAGATATCTTAAAAAAAAATAAAAATAAATATTATAAATTAAACTTGCAATAACTTATGAAAATATTTCAAAAGAAACAATCTACAACTTGAGTGTTGAAAAATTAATATTCAGCCAACGTAGGCGGCATATCGATTCCATGGCACTTCTACTTATCGTCTAACGTAACACGTATCCTGTGTTGGCCTGCAGCCGAAGTTGGGTGGGTGTCCTTTTTATTTTGTGTGCTTTTCGCTGCTGCATTACGAGTATTCGTCTTGTAAGTGTGTTCTTTTTTTTTTTGCTTCAAAGTATTGCTCGCATGAGAGGTCCTTTATGGATAGATATGGAAGGCGGTAAAGCGATAAGGAAGAACGTGCAAAATATTTTAAATTCTTTTTTTTTTGCATTTTTCATAAGTCATCGTTGGTGTTCAATATTTCATTGGACAGTCTTCGTGTCTATTTTAGCATACTTGCTTGGTAACGTGGCACGTTCTTCGAACGAAAAAATAAAATAAAAACGTATAAAGGACCCGGAAGATATGGCTTATATAGGATGAAGAATGAAATTCAATTTCTCATACGTTATGAGGAGCTATTTTATAGCAAATTTTTTTTTTTACACTTGCCAATATGTAATTTATGTAGTAGTGGAGATATCTCAGGCGATTAGAGTTATGATAGGTGATGATAGAGAATGTCGATCCTGCTGTTTGGACAAATACTTATTTATAAAGCGTCCTAGGTAACACCTTTTGTGGTGATAAAGACTGTGAAGTATATTGTCGTTTTGGAAAATAAATGTGATAAAACCTTTAAATAGATCGTTACAAATTTTAAATACAATGGAGGTCATGAATTCAAAAAAGACGACATAAGGCGTTTTTTTTTCCCGTAGCTATTAATGTCATTTTGATTCATTTATTTCGATTCGAATGGTGATTTGTGCTTAGAGTCGTTGGTCATCGATTGGGTTAGTTTGATGGAAGCCATATGAACTCAGTCATCACTAACTTCATAATCTTAACGTGGGCACCTAGAGGGACATTATTTGATTAAAAACAGCTCGGAAAAAAATATAAATAAGAACCGAGAGAGGCTTTTGGGTGAAGTCTTAGTTTTTCATTGGGGCATTTACAGAGACGATGACAATGGGGCTTTACTTTTTCCTTTTTCTCGCTGCTTTTTCGAGTCGCCACACATCATTATCAAGGATTGAAAATATACCGAGCATTCCTGCGAGTTTCAGAGTCTTGCTTACTTGTTTATTTTTTAACTTTTTATGTCTTGGTTTAGCGTTTCTTTTTCTGGTACATACAGTTACATACCCGTCTTTATTCTATTTCAGATCACAGCTGTATGACAGGCAAGAATCTTGCTGATGAACTTGGCTGAGGTTGAGCAAAATATCCACAAGAAGGCTTAAGATTGAATACAAGTTGTACAGGCGGCAATCAAATGTTTTTATAAATGTAATTAAGGGTTATTCAGATCTAATGCCAACTTATCAGTCTAAGGGTGTATATCATGTTTACCTGATATCATGTTCGCAGTAGGAAATTTCTACGATCTTTTTTATCACGAATGGGTCCGCTTTGACGTGTATTTTGCCTCGTCCTTTATCCGTCACACTTGTCCACTTGGCTTTCTCATGGTCTTGTCTTGCAGTTTTACTCTTGGCTCTTAGTCTTGAGGTTTCGCCGTCCGGTCCGGGTTTTTCTTCGGGCGTTTTTCTGTTTCCCCCCTTTGGCCCTTATGGAAGCTTCTTTCGTCACGTTATCTGCGTATGATGGTGTTGCGAGTTCTTCGTTGTTTGGAGATCTAGTCCTTTTCCATTTGGGCTCTGGCACTTGTTTCAACGAACAAGAAGCTATTTCGTCTATTTCTGGCGGGTTGGTTTAGGATGGTTTGAGAAGCCTTAGGGCTTACATGCACCACTCGTTTACAAAGTTATAGTTTCTACGTGTTGCCAACTTTCTAATCTCGTGATGGACATTGTTTTTCCCTTGATGAATTCCATCAGTGCAGTGATGTTCTTTCCCACGGATTGCATGACTTCGCTCTCTCTCTTTCTCCGCTGGTTTCTTTGGTTCTTCAAACTATCACTTGGTGTTTCACATAGAAGAAAGGTCGATTGCATCTGTGGGGATATTTGCTCACCTAACGATGTAGCTGGCATCCCCACGCTCATGCTTTCTTCCTGTGTCGCCGTTATTTTTAACGGCGGTGATCGCAACAGTACAGAACTTCTCCTGAACGGGTTTTCCTCTGTACTTTCGACTCCTGAATTTTGTTATTTTTTTGTTTCTTTTTTTTTCTGTTTTATTTGTATTTGTTTGATTCATAGTCAGATCCTACGAGTATGGGGGAAAGGATGTCCACCACATCAAAGACCCCAGTAATGTGATAAGGCTACGTTTAAACCAGAGGGCACCAGGTATCTGGAGGGTTCCGTTTGCGATGCTGTATCATCCCCAGCACCATTCAGACCTCGACACGGGTCGTTTGACATCTTGTCTTCGTGAGGTTTTTTGATTCGGGGGTCCTACCCCTTGCTAATTTTGGACCGCGAGTGGTATTTCATTGCCCACCTACCCTGTATTTCTACCGAGCGTTCCTCTATCCGCCACCTAAGACTTATTTAAAACCCTGACCATTCGGACTTCATTTGGTATACGGACGGATCGAAAATGAAAAATCTTCATTCCAAATCACAATGCGCGAACTTATCAGTCAGCGTTGGTTAATAATCGTGGCAAAAGGTAGTCACAGAGGAGTCTCGACAGTTATGATAGAACTGATTGGAGTCAAAACATATCGCCAAGAATCGAGTCGCTCGATGGGAGATTAGCAACCCCACACGGGGAGTTCCATCGTCCGTATACCAAAAGAAATCCAAATGGTCAGGGTTTCAATTAAGTCTGACACAAGGTCTGTTCCCCAATTTTTTTCAAGTAACTTCAAGGCGTCTAAAACCCACTTAATTTGTGTGACGAAATAGACGATCCCTAATTGGCTTCCTGAGGCAAAGTGGCAAAGTTTTTCCGTACAGTGAGAGGTGAACGAGGGAATTTAGCTTTCTTTTTCTTGAGAAAGGTAGGTACAATTATTTTTGTATTTGAGTTTACAGATATGCCTAGCTTCTGCATCGTCTCTCCACTTCGAATAGTCATACTTCCGAAACGATGCTTTTAAATTTACCACGAACGATCGTTGCTATATCGTCAGTGTAGCCTACAACCTCTATACCGTGAATATTCAGGGATTAAAAAGCCTGTCGACTACAAGAGACCTAGAAGAGGTGAGAGAACATCTCCCTGTGGACAGCCTTCATTATAAGTGGCGAGATTTTCATGCCATCAATACCGGTCTTGTGTCACCATAAAGTGAAATCTATAGTACCAAGTGGTCTTTAAACTACATAAGCAGTTCTTTCACGTACCATTTCACTAGTTTAAAGGATGTTGTAGCTGAATTTATGGATCTGCTTACAATCATTAAAAATAAGTACATTTCGTCTAGGCGTTGGATCGTTCTTTAGCGATTAAGAAGATTACATCTAGACAACATATATCTTTCACATTTAAATGCCATTAAGACGATTCTAGGAATAAAATTATATTATCCCCATCAACCATACAGAAGCAGTTAACATCTGTTACCTACATCCTCTCTATGAAAACTTGCTTCATTTATGTTTTTTTATCAAAAAAAAAAGATTCCCTTAAATATGCTTGAAGTCCTTCCGTCCTAAACAAAAAATAAAAGCATTGAAGCACCTCGACTTAAGTACACATGCAGTAGCAGCATTGAATGCAACAAGTTCAAATGATGCCTCATAGGATATGTATACAGGCAGCAGTAATGGAAAAAAAAAGGATCTCATCTCCCATGTGCATGCACAAGACTTCGATACCATCCAGAAAGCCTTCTTTCGTTTACCCTTGCTCGCCTATTATACGTACACGATGGAGAAGACCCAAAGAGGGCATAAAAATACGAATCAAAAGTAAAAGGACAATGCATCACAACACGATTTAAAACGCCGGATATGATGAGACAGCAACGAAGCCAAACGGAGTAAGTGTGGTGGTGGCGCTCGTTAATGCTTCACTTTCTGTTTTTTTTTTCTGCTACATCTGCTGCCACTTTTCGTCTTAAAATGTTTCCAGTCAACAAACCAAGCTACCCACCTCTAACCGCCGACCGACCCTTGGTATCTACAACGAGTTTGAAAAATTCAAAAGGAAATAATTTTATATACCTGCCACATACAAAGGATCTCGTAATAAATTCAATAAGCTTTTCCTGTGAGCTAACAACTCCGGGCATACACTCTCGCGCAGAGGATAACAAGGAGCGAGGCGAATGGGTGGTGGAGATGGTTTAGTATGAAAACCGTTTGATGCAACGGGAGAAAAAAAAAAGAAAAAAATCCACGGACCGAGAGAAATAACTGTGTGTAATCCACTTTGGAGTTGAGCTCTGGTTGACTGCGACTATGACAACACACGCCCCAACGTTAAGGACCTCACCTGCAACGATGCGACACGACCACGTTGACGACCAGAATGGTGGTTCGTACGTAAGAAAATCTACTTGTATACGAAAAGAGCGTGTTCTTAAGAGAGTGTGTACGATGGAGACAGACGCCTTAAAACGAAACCAAAAAAGAAAAGGGTT
The DNA here is from genome assembly GCA_951813785.1 of Criorhina ranunculi. NCBI lineage: Eukaryota > Metazoa > Arthropoda > Insecta > Diptera > Syrphidae > Criorhina > Criorhina ranunculi. The sequence goes on from OX638381.1 coordinate 12,859,096, forward strand.
GCGAACAAGTTCGGGTGAGCGGAACCCACCCTAAGGCGCTCCAGCGCTGCTGCTTATCCTGCATTAGAAAACATTTTATTCTTCTTTTGTTGGCGGGAAAAGGATCAAACTTGGGGAGATACCTTTTTACAGCATTCCCTGTGTACACTCGGCATAAAAGTGAATACAAGGGTGTTGCTTTTATGATTTCTAGAAACCCTCCAACCCCCCCAACCCTTTTGGTTCGGCTCTGGGTGGGTGGGACGGTGGTTATTATTTTGGCCACGGATTACTTTGGTTGTTTTCTATTTTTTTTCCTCGGGAATTTTCTTTTGACGAGAGAGAACCGACAAGTCCCGAGGGATGATGTTACATCGCTAATTATTAAAAGTGAATAAGTGGTTTCTAAAGGGGGGGTTTGCATCATGGTGGTAGAGTAGACTACGCTCTCGTTGCCTCCTTTAATGGGATCGTAATTTTCTTTCGGTAACATCAGTGACTTCCCACTTAGACGTAATAAATAAGGCTTAAGTTCGGTGTGCTGCGGGGGCGGTGCTAATAAATTTGGGTCAGGATAATATGCGGTTGTATCCTTTTTTTTCTTCAGCAAAACATAGCTTCAAGGAAATTGGCAAGGCCATGAGTCTTAAATTTTCCAATTGAAGTTTTATTATTTATTGTGGGCGGAGAAGGACTGAGGGAGGAGTTTTTCTCAAGGGTTTTGGATATTAGTTGCTCAATTATGTTGATAAACTTGTCAAAGGGTGTAGGTAGGCATTGAAGAGCTGAATATGAAAAGGAAAGCATGCTTGCTGACTAACATGACTGGAAGTGTGTCGAAAGTAAGGCGTTTTATACGCATTTTGTTACAGTTGTTAATGGACAAATATTTCTTTTCAAGGACAACCTTTTAGAATTGAACGGTTCCAGCAGGCATAACCATTAAAAGTGTCAGCAAATTGGCAAGACAATTATGTAAAGCAACGACAACGTTAAGTATGAAATAGCAATTGTCAATGTTTAAGGCAGGTAAAGTGCATAACATTAACCTATATCTACTCATTGGCTTGAAGCATTGTGAATGCCTTATGATCGCAAAAGGAAGAAGAGTGCTTTTGTTTTAGCGCTGGGCCCTGCATTCTAGGCAGATATCCTCAGTATTTAGACATTATATGCCACGATTTCTGTAGAAGCTGCAGAGATAAAAACGAGAAGGAATATATACTTCTTCTGAAATTGTCCCACCCTTGAGAATTTCAGAAAACCCACCTTAAGGGTATACGTTTTCAATTATCTTTCTAATCTGAACACTGCCAGTATGGCCGATCAAAGAGTAGATTCGAACTTACAACCCTAGCACTCACTGTTGTATTGCACTGCACCGACTTTTAGTCAAAGTGTACCTCGTTTCTAGAAGGTCTCCAAAATAACTAACTCTGGAATGGAACAACACTGGAATAATGAAGAACGTCTAGGTCTTCATGATAGTGTGCTTCAACTGAACCGTCTTTTCGATTGGAAGGCTTGGAAAAGAATTCGATTGCTCAACAGAATGTCCGAAAGGAGAATGTAGTGTAAACTGATGTGGCTTGGAAACATTAGGCGTATTGCGAGTTGAATGTGGAATATTAAAAAGGTGGAATGGAACCGGCCAATTGAAGTCAGCATTTCGAGAAATCACACGTCCACGAAATTTGTCATGCAATTTTAGTTATTTTTTTTTATAATTCACTAGCGCTAAAGGGGTTATGAATACCCTTATGATGACATTCGCACAGCGCTAGTGTTGGTGTAGTGATTTTGAAATTCAGGTGGTATTAGGTTTCAGTCTTTTTGCTCCGGCGGTGGTGTTCAGAATGACTGGGGAGAATTATTGGTACTGCTGCGCTTATAATTTACAGTGCCATTGTTTCACCAGCTGTGTGGCATTTGGCGCCGTATTGCTGAGAATAAACGTCGTCCACGTACATAGCATTAAGACAAAGACAAAGTCAATCAACATCGTTCGGTAACGCAATCCATTCACTGAAATGGTCGCATCAGCATCATTTTCAAAAAATGGCTTAATGACGCCGCCAGCCCAAACACCGCACCAAACTGTCACTTGTTGTGGATGGAGAGGTTATTCCACTATTTCTCTTGGGTTTTCGGAGCCCCAGACAGTTTTGTTTGTTTACGTATCCAAACAAATGGAAATGAGCCTCACCACTTAGAAAACAGTAGAATTCGGATATAGCGACGATCAAGGGACCGACGTTCTAACCGAACGACGCACAAAACAAACTGAAAATTGTTACTTTTCTATTGAATGCAAACCTAACATGTTGCTGTGTCACGTCGCTAAAAGCGGCTAGACTTTATAAGCAAAGTCGTAGTAAACGGGTTCCACTCATTCATTTCAAGCACCCAACCAGCGAAAGTACGGCGTTGTTGCCTGCTGGCTTCAATTTTTGTGTCAACTGGACCTGGTCAAGATCTTTATATAAAATGGCGACTTCGAATATGTTATCGTTCCAACAAAGGTGGCCTTAAACACATATACCGAGGATCGAAAGTCTTTCGACTTCGGTTATGTAGGGTCCATTCATGGTTTATGATTCGAGGTTTGGGTCTAGCTTAAGTGATGGCGACATTAACAATCCTTGTGTGTGAATAGTAAATATGTGGTTGTGGTTTCAGTAAGACGATGTCACCTCAAATATCAAATACAATATGTGAGACTATAAACCCACACCTTCTTACCTCTTATTCTCTGTAAGTCGCTTCGAGATTTGGTTCTTGGTTGATCTTAAAAATCATTTTCGGCTACTAGTAAGCTACCGACTCTAAAGACCTTTTACAGCGAGTAATAAGCCCGAAGATATATGAGGTTATCTACGGCGAATACTTGCTCACTTTTTGACATTCAAATTGCACGTTTCACCTTCGGTTCATCCCCTTCTACATAATATGTACGTAGAAATTATTTTATTTGAATCAAAAAGAGTTATAATTACAGTTTCAACATTCATACATATTTATTTAGTTCGACACATCTGTTCAATCTTAACGTCAACAGTTTAATGGAATTTCCCCACAAAATCGTTAAAAAATCGATATGCGTTGGTATCATACCAATTTCGTCAGATGTAGCACCCACTAACAAACACCAAACTGTAATTAATTGTACACGAGACGAGCTCTGATTATGACTATATTCGACACGACACATTGATAAGTTTAATTTTCACTGGAATGAGTAATTGTGTAGGTTGATATTATTCTTTTGGTGAAGTTTTTAAAGAATAAGTTCACATCGGGGATATAGCTCAGTGGTAGAGCATTCGACTGCAGATCGAGAGGTCCCCGGTTCAAACCCGGGTGTCCCCTTAATAACTTTTTATTACTTTTTTTTCAAACTAAACATTCATAATATTTGTTCAGATTTTGTCGGATAGAATTGTTCACAAAATTAAATGCATTAGGTATCTATAGCTTCGACAAAATAATGTGGATGTTGTTCTGTAAAAATGAAAGAATGACACGACTCAGGGGATTCTTATGGAATTTTCTTCCCGCTGGCCGTGCCGTTTAAACTTGAATTAAGCGTGACTATATCCTTTCTGTTTTAAGATGCATCAATTGCGTTGAAAAACACTGGCCTATGTACATTCTCCTTTCCTGCCTGACTTTCCGGTAGTAAGTCATTAGTCTTTTGTTATTGAATTTTTTGAATGGCTCAATGTCCTTTGATTGAGAAAGATTCTGCAAGTTTCTTGCAATCACAGCGATGTCACGTTTTCTTGAATAAATAACATCCACCACTCCTCCATTCTATTCTTGCAACCTCAACGTCTTGCAGTTATTAGACTTTACTGATGAGCTCGTAGAAGGAATCTTACTGATGTCAGCTGTAGCACTGTAAGCACGTGTATATTTTAGCAAACTTGCATTCAATAGTCATTTTTGCTAGACGTTTGCCTACACGCCTTTGTCTTAAGACTTTTTGAGTAAGTTTGCCTCTGATTTATTCGCATCCGTCCTAAACTTACTTTCATAGGTGGCGTTTAAGTTCAGGTTGAATCTGGGTCTTAACCAACGAGCTTTTCAATTCAATTCAATTTAATTCAATTGAATTGTGAGCGCCCTTCGGGTCAGAAAGCGTTGATGTTCATGTCCTAGTTATCACTTTAATCTCGCTTTACAGCCCGAAGTTGAATCTGCTTCTCGAAAGCGCCTTTAATAATATCGAATATGTGTGTGCTTTCTCATCAATACAACCCCGAAGCATTTAAAACCAACGAACATCAGTATCTCCTTCCTCTCTCCTCTAATTGCTACCCTTTAGCGAGAACTTCCCTAATTCGTTTCTTGATATCATATGTCTCGGTGAGTTTGTTACCGACTTTGATGGAGCAGCGAGTATTCTCCATCGTCATCCTGCAAAGATGAATGAGATTGGAAGGGATTTCAGAACAACGCGTTACTCTGTATAGCTCGTCCCTATAAATCCTGTCACAGGTATCGATTTGAACTTCTAAGGCTCTCTGCAAGATTTATGAAAATTCGCTCGATTATTACTTTCCTAACATATACCAGCATCGATTGAGGCCAATAAGGTCGTTGAGGACTGATTTCAAGCATTCATACGATATGGCAGACAAGATCTTGTACATGATACCGAAAAGAACGATGTCTACGTCGTCGCCACAGTTAAAGTTACATCCTTTCTTAAGGATCGAGCAAACACTCGTCTGACAAAATTTAAGAAACAAAATTTGTGTATGCTCTCTACGAAGTCATTTCCAGTTTTGGCCGTCAGGTTCAGCAGCCTAGTTAGATTTTAACTTGGATATTGTTATCCTTGCTTCTTCTTGATCAAGTGAATACTAGTTTTGGCTATCATCGCCTTCGTTGAATGTTTCGTTCAGCCTGATAGTGAAGGCTTGTTAAAGCTTAAATCTAGACGTCGAATAGTGTAAAGTTTCTCCAAAAATAACTCCACAGTATCTCCTAGCAACTTTTAAAGATGTCTTGTCATATGGACGGTTAACAAGTCTACTCGGCAGATATTAGTAAGGACTTCATGAGGAACAGGAGGTGTTCTATTCTGAAAATAGAATAGAAAACCTAAACCCAAGTATTGTATGGATCTATCAGCGCGCCAACTACTTGAGGCAGAACAGTGAAACGGCTCGTGCATTTCATCACGTCTTGTAGGTGAAAGGATAATAATCATTTTCATTTCAACTCAATATACTCGTACTTTAATGAACTCAGAAGCATTCATCTCTAGTCTATTTTGGTTAACACACTTCAAACATTTCATTTCTACTTCTTCAATGTCCGCCAGACATCACAATCACATTGTTTTCAAAGGGCAAGAGCACACAACTCAAGTTTGGTGCACAATGCCAAATAATAAACATTGCCCTTTGGCAAAAAAGGAAATTAAAATAAAGCCCACAAAAGTCCTTGAGTCTGTCACTTGCAAAACGTATTCAACCGCCAGACTTTGCCAGAACGGAAATGTCTTCAAATATGCTGTCGCCATACATACGAGTATATGCAAACTAATTAACAGGCCGACCACTACATTCTTACATCCTCCGACCTTGGAGATGACTTGCCAAAAACGAAATCCTTATACGTACATGTAATTGTATGCGGTTGAATTTACTTATGGGTCAAAACATTTTACTCAAAGTCGCCGCCATCGCTACCACTACCACTTTGCTTCAAATGGAAATTCCTTGCTTGGCTTGCTCTTGAAATGTCCTTTTGAGTTTTCAATTGCGGAAAACTGGGTTTTGCTGAATTATTTCCTTTTTATGAGTTCGTCTTGCGGTTGAAAAAGTATTTTGGACTTTGACTGGCGTCAAATGAATATGAAACCTTGTCGAATCCTTAAAAAGCAAATTCTTTGTAGATCCTTTTGGGTTTGAGTTGATTTTCCCCCTCCCACCTGCTTTTCTATTCCATCTGACTTCGTGGTTACTGAGAGAAAATTTGCCAAGCAATTTATCATCTTTCTATGAACCAACTATAACAAGTAAAAAGAACAAAAAAAAAGGGACTCGACTCAATAAGAAATTGAAAATGATTGACTATCTATATCCCCAAATCAAAAAATTGTGAACTTTCCCACGGGGTGTTGTTGTCGGGAGATGAATCTTTTGGTAAAAGGATATCCGGTACAATGAAGTCCACATTTATGTCTTGTGCTCCTTTTTGTACTGTTGTTGGGCTATTGGCCCCCTTATTGAAATGGATGATAAAAGGATATTCTTTTATTTTTGTGTCACTTCTTCTATTGTAACAGTTTGAAGCGAATAAATCGACCTTTATTGCCGGAAGTGAGAAACAAATAAAGAATCACACACCGAGTTTGTCTCTTTTTTTTTTTTTTTTTTTTTTTTCTTACCTACAAGGACATATTGATTTAGATTTGAGTTCTATTAAAGTTCTATTGTGGGGAAAAAGAAAACAAAAAAGTATGTCAATTTAAAGTTTGGAAGGTGTAGTTGGGCTTAGTAGGAAACGATTGATTGGTAAATTTTTGGTTTTGGTGAAGATTACAACAAGAAGAAGATATTCCATATGGACATGGAAATCAGTGATTTGGGTGTTATTGTAGCTTGGAAAGGGCGATGTTTTACGGTTGCCTCTGACCTCGCCTGTTATTGAAAATATCTTCGAAGCAAAGGCCTATTGACTTACTATATCTTGCTTCGAATTTAAGTAGTATTTCGTTGCATCAAAAACAAAACCAACATCAATTTTGGGGCTTCAGCTGCTGCCTATTTCAAATAAGAAACTTAGAACGTTTTTGGTAGATCATCAGGCAGTTCCTTAGAAATGTTTAAGTCACTACATTGCTGAATCTGTATATTCTCTTGATTTCTTCGTCCAGTTTCCTGAGTGTAAGCAATCATTAATCAAAATGAGAGGTAGAAATAAGTGTCCTCCTCAACTAAGTTTAGCATGATTAGGTTTCGCTGGCGTCATACTTTAAGTTTCGTGCTATAGGCAGTTAACTAATCGCTCCCCCATAGGTAGGTAGGTTGAAGAGTTGGTTGCATCGTGTGGTGCAGCCTTTACTCGGATCTCTTATGGATCCATTGTCTTTCTTCTGACGTGGAATGTCCATTCTGAAATGACAAAAAAGAGGGGAATGGTCTGGGTGAGTGCAGTTACGATTGTTCGGCCTCCCTGAACCATGCCGAATTCGTAGTGAATTTTAGAATGGCTTTTGTTGGCTTGCTAGACAGGTCGCCCAAGTCGTTGAAATAGTGTTCACCGAGGGCTGTCTCCCTTGTTCAGTATAGACTGGGTCATTCGCAAATGAAGTGGGCTGTGTTCTCTTCCGCGTCTGTATTACCGCAGCCGCTGCATAACTCGTCTGTACTTAAACGCATTCTTCTAAGGTGGGCCGCTATAAGGTTGTGGCCTGTGATGACCCCTGTGAAGGAAGCTAAGATTGATCTGTTTAGAGCAAGAATGTGCCTCGTTTTTATCTTGTTGATATTTGTCCAAAGTTTCCTGGAAATGCGGCATGATGAGAGATGCGCTCCATCTCTCATCAGCTTGTCTTTGGAAGTCAAGCGCAATGCCAGATTTGACGAGAGCTAGGGGGGGTAGAACTGAGTGGTCGACCCTTGATAGGTCCTGTTCCGAGCCCTTCCTGACTAATTCATCCGCCATTTCATTCCCGTGGATACCTCTGTGTCCCGGTATCCACCAGAGTGCTACGTTGTGATTTGTAGTGAGGGTTTGGAGCTCTTCGCGACAGCGTTTTACGCTTTTTGGCTATAAAAGCGGCTTGGCTATCTATGTAAATGTCGATAGTTCACGGTCTGCCTCGGCGATGGCTAGGACTTCCGCTTGGAATTCATTCCTGTGATTCGGAAGTCGTATTGAGCTCTTTAAGTTGGGTTCTAGTGAGTAGATTCCAGAGCCTACTCCTTCTTCGCTTTTTGACCCGTTTGTTGATAGCCTTCCCGCTGGCCCACTCGTCTCTTGAGGGGAAGATCGTTTTTATATTTATGCTGAAATCAGAAGATGGTGTGAGGTAGTCCGAGTTAGTTTCTAGTTTTGCCCAACTTGCTATCCTTCGATAGCCCATTGCTCTCCCATACTTATAAAAACTATCCGCGAAAGTCTATCCTTGAACAACTGACCCTTACCATGTCTAAACGACTAAAGACAGAACACAAACAACTTTTTTCAGAATGTCAGGCAGCAGAATTAAAAGCGTTCAACTTTTCCAAACTGATAGGGGACAAACTGACTAGATGAGTTCAATATTTTGAGCACTTTTGTGAAACCTCCATTGTCCATTCTAAGCTGAAGTTAGATCTAAAAAAAACTATAAGGAAAGATTGCTTAGAAACTATTTAGTTTTATAGACAAAAACAACACAAGGTCTCACGTTGGACAAGGGTGACGTCGAGCTCTCGCGCAAAGCAACAAAAAAAAGTCCTTTCGCTTCTGAAGGACAAGAAACAATAACAAGTCGACAAGAAACGACCGAAATACGATTGACTAGTTATAGATTGCAGCGGAACCAAAGACTAAACTTGCTCTTCAGAGGTTCCTACATGAGTTCGCAATTTTGAAAGGTCTTATAGGACGCCAAAAGCTGTGTTCAAAAAGTAAAAGAGCATAAACGAATTTTGTTCGTACAAACTTAAAAAATTCAACAGCAATCTATGGAATGCGTTTTACAGAAGCCCTTTGACAGCATTATTACACAGATGAGTAGTGTTGAAAAAAAAAAAGATTCTTGTATTACATAACTTCGTTGCAGTAATGACAAAATAAGTTTTACTCCCACTACGTGCTCCACCCAACCCCCCAAACGACACGCCACACCATTCCCCAGGGAAAAAAAGATGCTTACAAGAAAAAGGATATTAAAAGTTGACATGTCTACCATGTAGCACAGCACAGAGAAAAGGAGAATGAATGAAAAATTCAATTTAACATTACATTTACCAAAGAAATTCCCCTTTGTAGCTGTTATTCTCTTCTATGTCACCGGGACGTTCTTCAAAATCATTTGATTGACACTACCGCACTCATACACCCACAAGCACAAGACACTTCTGCTATGTACTTGCTCCTGTCACTCACTCAATCTCGTTGCCATGTCTAAAATATGTCAGTCATTGTAAATTCGACTTCTCTCCATCCAACCATTCTACCAAAGCAAAAAAGAGCAAAGGTGACACACCGACTTTACTTCGAATCATAACCAAACAAATAAGAAAAAAAAAACCGTTTGCAACTTTTGTCCAAAGTTTAATTTCAAAAAGAAGACGAAGAAAAAAATTAATAAAATTTTATACCAAAACCCCAACGGTATGACTAACACTTCCGGCTTGCCGCAAATTTCTCTTAAAACGTGCGCAAACACCAAAACGTTAGCAATTTGATTTTTAGGGGTTGGGGGTTGGAAAAAGAACCGAAAAAAACGAAAAAAAATACGGAAATCCATTAGCCCCATCTCTGCAGACGTTTTCATTGATTCACACCGAGAGCTTGGAATCTAATACAAAACAGTCGGTGGTGTGGTGAATCCAGAGGCAGGAGGACCATGTCCTCGTGGCAGCATATTAATGTCCAGACCAAATGGCATTGTACCACAAATTTCGAAATGGGGCAACATCGGAAACGGAAAGTTTTGCAAATAGTTGCCACCCGTAATGTTGGCTCTGTGCAGCCATTAAAAAGCGACATTTGCAAATTTTCTTTACCAAACTCAATAAAAGTCCTTGGAAAATTTTAGTCCTTTCCCCCTCCGTCCCACCGCCTCCTCCAACCACTTTTTGAAATAATGTAAAACAAAATGAGAGAAAAATGAAATTTTGAATCCTTTCTGAAAGTAAGGATTGTTGTATACTCATAGTCAAGTCAAACAGCAGATAAATTACTTTGCCCATGCATATTTAGATACAAAGAGGCGGATGTTTCAAATGGTCCTGGCTAATGGACTTGATGTGTTTATGTTGAGTAACTAATTAAATTAAAAATAAAAAAATGAATTCATAAAATTTAAATTATATAAATTAAATGGTTGAAGTCTTAACGATGTTTATTAGTCTTTTGAACGATGGGTTTGAGATATAAAATTTGTAAAAAAGAATAAGGACTTTAGTCTTTTTATTAACTGTTATGTGACCAAGCTTTTGTAGTGATAAAATGGATGTTAATGTTCAGCTTCTAGTCGAACGCAAAGAAGGTAACTATCGCATTTTAAGCATGCAGCAGAATCTTTGGAAAAAATGGGAGTCAAGGTCCACCATAATAAACTTGGTTGCACACAGTCATCATTATGGTGGTCAGCGGTAGAAAAAGGCACAAATCTAAAGGCACTCACAAAAATCCAGCATCAGTTCAACCAGCGCCATAAGAAAAACCGCAACAGCAACTTTCAAAACGATATTTTCACTTCTTCCGCTCAACCTATCCACAAAATAAATGACAGCGAAGAGCTGTTCAACTTTTGGAAAAAGGGCTTACTAGGTCACGGTAGTGCCGCTAAATAGACAAAGTTGTAATTGACTTCGACCTAAACCTTTAAATATTGTTTCGATCAATAGAAAGTTAAGGTAATTGAAAAATACTCAAAAACATATACAAGGGTAGATTCCGGAATCTACTTTGAAAAACCTGCAATTTCCCGGTCAAAGAAGCTTCCAAACTATGGCATTGTGGTCTAAGCGGACGTTTAAGCGTTATCTCAGGCTTCAAGAAAACATATGCAATGATAGTCAAACCGGAAACAAAGGTGTCGAATCCTGAGAAAGTCTCGCCCTCTTAGGTCCCGGTACATGGATGCACTGATGGCAATAATAAGGCCGATGAACTAGCATCTTCTGGACCTATTTAGTTTCTTCTTGTATGAAGGCTTTTCGGACACAAGGACACACTCCTACAACTGAAGGCCTGTACGATGGTTTCGATCTTTTTGTTTTAGTGAATATAGAACTACCTTTGCTTTCTTGGGGTTAACATTCAGCCAACAACTTTAAGGCTAGTTGTGTAAAGCATTTAAGACGGTCAGTAGCAATATAGTGACCATGCCTTGCCATATTGCTTCACATTTCACATTATTGAAGGCTAGCTTCTTCTATGTCCATAAAGGTCGCTTTGGTAGGGTCACTCAACTGATAGGCCTTTTGGGTATTGGGGTAGGGACATGTCTTCAAGGCTTTGTTCAACGCGAATTTATATGTATTAAATAGGAAAAAAGTTGAACTTACAGGTTTGAAGTCTCTCGGATTCGTTTGGCTGGGCTTGCCTGCTTTGGGTTGCGGTACATATGTATCACTTGATAGCACCCTCGGCGTCCGCCATCTAACATAAAGTACTTTATTTTCTCCTGCGACCAGTTATCTACCTAGCTTATAATGAAAAGTACACAAAAACAAAAATATTTAAAAACAATTTCCACCCGTCCAGACAGCGTCCCAAAAATGTACAACAAGATAAGCCTCAGAGAAATGTCCATTAATTCCGTGTTTACCCGTTGTTTTCGGCAAAGTGAATGAATGCAAATGTAAATTTCCCTTAATTCATTTATGCGAGCAGATATCGCACCTCCTGGGCCGCGCTATTAAACGATAACTCCGGACCACTTATGCCCGCACTTTCCTCAATCGAATGAATAATAATGTCCTTTTAATTTCTCCCAGGACTACGACTCCTGCGTTTTTCTGTTTACTTGTGTGTTAAGTTTTTTTTTTTTTTTTTTTTTCGCACATTTTTTGTCCGCAGACAGTGCATTTTTGAATGCCATTCCCGATGCAATTTCCAGACTTTGGTCCGTCGGAAAATGCCTTAAAAAAATATTATTCATGAATTTCAATTATTCGTATTGGGTAGCATTTTTAATTTTTGCTTTCCGGCGTGTTGTCGTCGGTCGGTCGAAATGCATTATTTATTAAGTTTATTATTTTTTTTATTTTTTATAACGCGTATGCACTTTAATTTATTTGTTTTTGATTCTTTGACTGTGGAACAGTGAATGTTGGACATTTTGTTTTATGGGAATTTTTTTGTTGTTGTTGAACTCCACTGAATGGTTTGTTAAAAATGTTAAAAACAAAATACAACGGAAGAGGTATTAAACTATTACGAGGACATTTCCGAAAGAGGTGTTTCATATTTTATATTTAAGTTACGTGGGTTTTATTTTAATATTTTGCCTGCAAAAATGTAAAAAAAAAAAGTGTTTTGTTTTTGAATTAATATTTAAAAGGGCGGACATTTATATATGAAAACATTTATGAACATATTGTTCATTGTTCATGGAGATATGCAAAAACCTTTCCAAATGCACTTAAACTATTCGACTTGTCTGAAGTTAACCAGTAATATCTCATCTTTGAAGCCAAAGATATTTGAACTTTCCATTCCAGATGTTAGCAACATTGGCAGCATCGACAAAGACTGAACGTTTGTCCAAACTAATCGTAAGGTCCTGTCGAATATCCTATAAAGTGAACAAAGACCTTTAGTTTTCGAAATCGGCACCAAAATTCCCATAATCGATTCAATACCGTTTTCAGAGAGTTTCTGCAAGGGCTCTTGGGATAAATTAAGGAATGAACCCCATTTGAATGTTAGTAGGATCCAGCCGGTTTTAAATGGTTAATAGACACTGTCTTTTCCGCGGCGATGAAGAATGCACGGAGAAGCTTTTTGAAGAAAGTGATCGCTTGTAAAGGGTGACCAGATAAGAACGATAGGATTCCGGTTTTATTTTGAAGCTAAATTCATGCCATTATTTGTGGATTAGCACATCATTCAAAAGGCCTGACAGTGCTTCAAGCGCTCGGTCCAATTTTTGATGATTGGGTAAAATATGTACGGCGTTATTCCGGCACTAGCGTGTCGAATGATGGCCTCGAGCTCGTCCAAAGTTGTTGGCTTTAGCCTAGACTAAGGACTTGACGTAGCCCCAGAGAAAATAATCAAGTGGTATCGAGTCGCATGATCGCGGGGGCTAATTGATGAACGCTCGCTGTGAGATGACCCAGTCGCCAAATTTCTCCTTCACAACTTCGAGTGTTGCGTCGCTTGTATGCCATGTAGAGCCGTTTTGTTGGAACCACAGCTCGAATATATCGATGTTGTCGAGCTTTGGCCACAGAAAGTCGGTTAACATCGCTCTATACCTGAGACCATTGACGGTAACGGTGTCTCCTTCCTCATCTCGAAAGAAATAAGATCCGATGATGCCGCCATGCCATAAACCGCACCAAACAGTCAATCTTTGTGGATGCATTGATGCTTGGTCGGACACTTGTGGATTGTGTTCGCTTGTTGCTTGTTGCCGCTGAGCCAAAAATGGGCCTTATCCGAGGAGATGATTTTTTGGCCAAAATCCGGATCTCTGGTCAACATTTCCAGCGCCCAATTAGTAAACTCACGGCGTTGTCTATGGTCGTCCGGCTTCAATTCTTCCGCCAGCACAATTTTATATGAATGTAGGCCCAAATCCTACTCCTGACTCTCTGGCGATGCCCAATTCAGCTGATCGGCGCCGAATCGACATTTCTGGGTCTGGTTCGATACTGGCCGCTATGTTTTCTTCATTTCGTACCAATCTCTGTCCAATCAGCTGCTGAAACATAACAATTGGAAAAAGTATCATTGCTATCTGGTCACCCTTTACTACAAGTTTGACAAAATCGGCGATCCCGAAGAAGCTATTCAGCCTTCTTAATGAAGGTGAAAAATATTCCTGTGGAGACCATTTTTTAAGCTTGCAAAGTTATGGTTTCCTTAGTGAGGCTTTGTAATCTAGTAATAAACAGAGCAGCACACGTCCATACACGGAGTTCATCCATCTCTAGGCACAGTCAAGTTCTGGAGTTATGTTTATCTCATTCACGTGATCTTTAACATGGTGTAGTCATTCCTGCTAAATTTTAGGGGGAGTTGTGGAAATTTGTATGAAAGCCACTGATAGCTCTGTCAACTTGTCGGAGCTCCCAAATGTTTTCCTAATAGGATAAGCAAAAACAGCAAAAGCATTGCCATTCAGCAACATGATTTTGTGAAAAGCCAAAGTTGGACTTATGAAAATGTTTTTATGAGTCAGCTTTGTCAGCTCTAGGGCAATTCTTGTAATCTGTAGAATCAACACATCTGCACAATTGGCTCGTACCAGAAAATTGTACAAAACCACCGGTACAACATCATTACAAAGCTTCGAACTTCTTCCAAGAATCCACAACAAGCAACTACAGCGTGTGCATTTAACATCAAACGTGTAGCTGGCGCAAAACCATAATTAACCTCTGGGAATTCTATACCGCCACTAAAGTGTATGACGGAACGAATGAACTCTCATGAAACTTTAACCCACTAATCACCGCGCCATCACCACGTCAAGTAAAATCTCCATCACTCGTAACATCCTATACTAGTGCGCGTCTATTTCACGTCTACCCACACTCTTGCGGGGATGTTTTGTGCCACTCCCGTGCCGGTTATGAGAGGAACCAAGCTACTTACGAAGGACTAAATAAATTCATCCTCGGAGAATTGCAATTTCGAACTTTTACCTTGAAATATATGTCGGATGGGAGATGCTCCAGGTACCCATCTTCGCGTGCACACTACCAAAAGCTGTACACTCCCCGAAGCACATAAAAACTATGATCAACTTCCATGAGTTATTCCATTTTGCATATGAATTTGCTTTAGTTCTACTCAAGGCACTAACTCAAGACCACCCAAGTTGGGCGGTGCAACATCTTCTTATTTTGCTCCTTACTGGTGTTCTTTCATTCTTTTACCAAAGTGATTTATTGGCGGACACATTTCACCTGCGTAATTCCTATTTACTGCTACACATACACACATTCCGGTGCACTCCTGGTTTGTTAGAAAAATATTCACTCCAAAAGAAATCACCACCACCCTTTCAAGGCGATGCACATCCTTTCCAGTCTAATCTCAGCTGGGACTTATAAATTATGAAAGGCTCCATTGAGAGCAGGTGCTACCACTTTCGGGTTGAGATGAATTGCACAGGAACAGTTGTCATTGGGTCCTGTACCCACATTGACTACTATTTTCTGGTTTCAAGTAAACTGGTGATGTGTATGTGTTTGCAGTTACTATACGTACTTTATAGTGGAAAGGCATGTCTGGTGGTGTGGGACATGCTGGATTATGAACTGAAATTGATAGCTTTTGACAAATTGTTTTCAATAATAAATTTCCGGTCCGACATGGAGGGAGGCTTGAGTGATGGTCAAGGTGAAATAGTGCTCAACAGAGTTGGGGATCCTGTTTTTCTATTTTTAGGCTGGTCAGGACTGTAATATATTTAATACGGTTTGTGATGCCTTGAGTGCCGGTGAAATATGACCACGTATTTCTAAGCTCTACGGCACAGAGGCATGGACTTTATCAAAAGTGGATGAGGTTGCTCTTGGCTGCTTTGAGAGGAAAATTCTTTGGATGATTTTCGGTCCCTTCTGCATAGACGGTGAGTGGAGGAGGAGATACAACGACGATCTGTACGGGCTGTACAGCGACATCGACTTAGCCAGAAGAGTGAAGGTCCAATGACTGAGGTGGCTGGATCATGTAGAGCGGATGGACACCAATGCTCCGATCAGAAAAATCTTCGAATCCGCCCCCAAGGGACAGCGCAGTAGAGGAAGATCGCGACTCAGGTGGTGCACGAAAGTTGAAGGGGACCTCAACCAACTTAGCGTGCGAAACTGGAGGCAGCTAGCTAAAGATCGAGCTGGCTGGAGACGCTTGTTGGTTGAGGCCCAGATCCACCCCGGACTGTATCAAGACGTTAAGTAAGTCCGAGAAAGTAAGCCGTGGTCGGACATACCAAACGATTGACAATAATGCTTTTACTTCCCAATTTTTCCTGCAGATTAGAGGAAAGATCCATAGTGATGTGATGGTTCTGTTTCAACCTGTGGACTACAGGACATTTCGATGATGATATGATCCCAGATATTTCGTTTCCTGAGAGAATAGCGTATCCTCTTTTTGAAAGGCAAACTTCATCCCTCTTTTCTCGCATCTTATACCAATCAGTCGCGACTACACACCCCTTAATTTTAAAAACGCGGCTTTGTTGTGTCTTAAGAAAATTTAACGCCTTCTCCTTGCGTTTTCATTAGAAATCCTTTTGAGTTTTTTGTCTTTACAACCCAAAGTGTTTCCAAGGACTTTCAACAAGAGGATTAACTGAACAAATTTTTTCTTTGTTCCCTCGCATTTGTAAATGTCAAAGAAAAAGGGTGTAGCAGGCTCATGTCATATCTAAATTCTAATTAACATTGCTTTGTCAAATGTTGCAACTTTCTAATAAACCTGTGTCATCACTCAAAAGTACACCTCCCCCACTGAACTCACTCATTACAATGAAAACAAAGATTGATTGCAACCCTAATGCCTAATGAACATTACTGACAAAAAGTCATTCCAAAACAAATTGTTCCCTTTTATTAACGTAACGCTAACCCCTTCACAGAGCCTATCCTTAAAGAACGTTAAAGCTGACAAAGAACACTGTTTTTTCCCTTAAGAAAGTGGAAAAAGTTGAAAGCAACCGACATTTTGTTTTTATAAATCAAAACCTCGCTTGGATATATTTTAATGAACAAATTAGCCAGCTGAATTGAGTGCACTGAAGCTGAAGATCCAGCTGCTGTGTGTTCCCTTTTCGCTCCTCCTTCTCTACATTTCAGCTTCGAATTTCTTCGCTTCGGAGTTCCATCTGCTAATCTGTCTGTCTGTTTCAGATGTTTCTTGTAGCATCCCTTCCCATTGAAACTGTTCCCACTCTCTTTGGTAATTGATATCGCCACAGTCTGTTATGTAGTCAGGGGAGTTTGAGGGGATGAGGCCCCACTCTACTTGGCCCCACCAACGAATTTGGCTTCGAACTAAACTAATCAACAACCAGGAGGGAGTGATGCTCTCGTGCTCTTCCTACAGACAGCAAATATTGTTGCTCTGAGTGGGTGGATTATTTTTGTTACAGATTAATTTTTTTTGTCCCCCCCCCCATCCCACCCCAACCGTACGAACATTTTCGCAACGAAAATCTGCTTCTTGTTTTTTTTTTTTCATCCCTCAACATCATTCTTCCAAAAGGATGAGCAGCGGCAGGATGTTGTGTAAAGAAATGATGGGATGGGAGTTCGCCCATCACAACCCACCACCAAGTACCATAATCTTTACTTCACGAGGAAAGGAAAAAATCAAATTTCGAGTCTGAGTGTAAAAAAGGAAACATTTTTCGGGGTGAGCTTCAAGGATTATTACAATTATCCTTTGGCATTTCCATTATCATTCTGATTACTCCCGACCACACAACAAGGATGTGCAGTACGTGTTTATGTCTGCATTCGTAATTTTGCCTCAATCTGATGCTGGGTGTGTGTGTTCGGAGAGTATCGAGAGCACGTATCAATTAGCAGGGAACCGAAGCCAGGACTCGAGTTGGGTGTTGCATGAGTGCGCACATACGACAACCTACACACTTTCAAAATGCAAGTGAGACAGAGAGGTTCATATTAATTGAATATTCCGGTCTACAAATGAATGAGCCCATGACCATTTCGTATGGAAAATGGCAAACTTTGTAAATTTCTGATTGCCATAGTCATGATCTGACCTAAGGCGTGTGTCGGTTGAATCGAAGGACGACCGTTTTTTTGTTGCTTAAATCTACATAGTCTGCAAGTGCCATTTTAATCAGAAACAGTTGATGAAATTTATTTCAATAGCCATTTGTGCCTTTATTTCTTTTGTGATGAAAGTTGAGTTAACTTTGAATAAAATCGAGCCAAGGGGGGCTCCTTAAAAACAACATAAGTCGGCTTGTATTGTGTGTGACTTATGTTGTTTTTCCTTGTGGCCACAGATATATGTGTATCCATTAAAACTCAACTTCTTTTACTATGAAGAAACCAAAAAAATAACTATTTCGGCAGTAAAGCTTATTCTAAAGCACAGCTCTGAAAAAAATACTAACGAAGCCTCATACCAATAAGAGCGACAGGCGACCGATATTCCTTGGCATATTCCAAGGCTCTTATCCCGCGTATCACACAATAAACTCTCTTAGCTTGCTTAAATGTGATTTGGGAGAAGAATCTGTCCCGAAAGTCAGGTCGCTCTCTAAGCCATTCCTTAAAAAATGATGGTGCCTTGGGACGGTGCCTAGATAAAAAATGGTCAAGATTCTAGTCTACAGAGGACACGTGAGCTTCCATCTCTTTATGTCTTTCTGTGGAGGGGGCTTAATAAAAATAATAATTCGGAGCGTCAAGCAATTATTTGTCGGAACCATCCGTGACCATCATGTCACCCTCGACTCTGTTGATTACAGATCCAACTGTCAAATGGAACCCCTAACCAGCGTTTTGTCTGATAGGCTAGGTTAGGTTAGATTGAAGTGACTGCCAGCTATTGCCAGCACACTTAGACCAGTGATAGGTTCATTGTGATACCACATGGATCTGAAGAGATCTCCAAACATACTCATTAAACCAATTGCAGCTTTTTATGAAGCGAAGGAGGCTTCTGTTATCTGAGTTTATCACATCGCCTATGTCGTTAAGGTAGAATTCCCCCAAATGGAGTATTCTTTTACGGGAGAGAGATGGAAAGTTGCAAAGAAGGTGGGGAATAGTTTCCTCCTCTTCGTCCATGCAGCTCCTACAGAAATTCTCCTACTGTGTCACGTGATAACACCTTTTACGGATCTGATATGCGTTCTGCTGAGAGAAATTAAATTCTTAGAACGTTTCAGATCCAGCCGTGGCCAAATCCGCTTGTCTGATGCTTCAAAAACTGATTTGTGGGGTTTGATTTTACGACTCACACTGTTGTTCATAGTCAGTCACCTCCACGACATCCTCCATCTTTCGTCATTCATTTTCAAGTTAATGGCATACTCACCGTGGATTATTCACAATTCCTAGAGGACAGTTTTTACCAAATCTGGAAACTGAGTCTATAGCCAGGAAGGTCCGTCCTGTAAATATGACTTCAATTTCTTCATTAGCAATCCTTGAGGTAAATTTTTGTTTATAAAACGTATCCTTTGCAAATTCGATTTCTTTCCCCTTATCTAAGAACTCGTTCCTGTATGAAATTTGCCCTGCAAATTACAGTAATTTACATATTAATTGGCGTTGTTTCTTGCTCTCATAGGTTATTATCATTTTCTCATCTATGTGCGTGATTTTGTCCTTAAAACAAATTCATTTACAAACCTTCCCATGTTCTCTTAGTCCTTTGCCAATTTCCAATGGTTCCAGCTTTAATTCACACATGTGTATCTTATGTACCCACTCACCAGTGGAACTGAATCAATGTTGTTAAGGATACATGCAGTTTATTAATTATAGAATTAAATTCGATTAGTCCTTCTTACGAGCATGCCTTTATAAGCTTCAATTCACTTGAAGTGCACATAATGGCTTTATGCTTTTCCTGCCATGGTCAATTATTTTTAACCGCATTAATAGAAAAGGAAATATAGAAATAGCTACGGCAAGTGAAAAAGACCGATCAAAAGATGGTTTCAAAATGCATTTTCCGCATTAGGGGTCGTTGTAAATATTTGATGCAGATACATGGGACATTTTGTAAAAACTGATGAGGACGACCTCTTGGACTGTACTGTGTGTGGTTAATTTCAGAAATACATGAAGAAGAGAATTTTAAATTGACATCAGATGGACATGGTTGATAATTTGTGTGTTGTACCAGCACTGACCGGACCATGTAGCTACCATATGTCCCGGAGAGTAAAACTAATAAAGATTGATCTGAGTGTAAAGTTAGAAAGTACTTATGAATTTTGAGTTCATTTTGGATTCTGTTTTCTTGGGGTTTAAAATATGACTCTCGCGTTCAATTAAACAAAAAGGAGTCTAATGGTGGAAAGTTCTGTGGGTTCATTACTTACTAACCTACTTTGTAACTTACCATACCCTTCCGGGGCACGCTGTTTCCAGTGTTTTTCTAAACCAAGCGCTCTGGCATTCACTATAGCCTCGAACCTGGGAGCTGTGATTCGAAGATCTTCTTCGCTGGAGCTATATTGTCCATTCGCTCGATGCGACTGAGCGACTACTTTTTGGACTACATCGCATGCACAACTTGATACTTTTCAAAGAGTTCGCGTTGGTATCTTCTCCGGCACTCGCCCTACTCGCATAGGGAACCGAATATTCGTTGAAGAATTTTGCTCTGCTTTCCTGCATTGATTTCCTTCTCCGACTTAAAAGTTTGGAACATATAATTTTCGGTAAACCGAAGTAGAATTGGTTCTCTAAGGTAGGTCCTCTTCGAATTTCTACTAGGGTGTAGTTGGTAAAGTTGATGGTTTGGTGACTTTGAAGTAAACTTCAAAAAAACTTCGAAGTTGGTGAACAAATCCTTCTTTTATGTTGAAAACACAATTAAAATCCCTGGCATCTGTCGACTTCAACTCAAAAACAGCCCTTAATTGTCGCTTGTCTCTTAACGAGATGGCTAAGTAATTAAAAATTAACCTTATATGGGTGCCGGGGCACAAAGACATTCCAGACAACTGCACAGCTGATGAACTCTCCAGAGAGGGCACAACATTACCAATTCCTCCGGAGAAGGGGAATTTAAACATGCCTCTCGCCACCTGCAAATTGCTACTTAATGGAAACGCGATCAACATTGTCAATCACAGATGGACAGTAGGTACCACCTGTCTCATCACTAAGCAGATTTGGCCACAGCTGGATCTCAAACCTTCAAACTGTCTCATCAGACGGAAAAGATTGCTTGTAACCACATTAGTATATGTCATAACGAGACACTGCACCATCGGCAAGCACGCCTATAGGCTGGGCCTCTTTGACAACGACTTCTGCAGAAGCTGCATGGATGAGGAGTTGGAGGAGATGATTCTCAACCTTCTCTGTACATGTCCGGTCCTCTCCGCTCGAATAAGAGCATATTCAGGAGCCAGCTTCTTTCACAACCATAGTGAACTGGCTGACATCAAGATAGAAAGCCTCCAGTGCTTCTTAGTAAGCTCCGGCTGGTTCTGCGGGTAGTATTTCTGGTGAAGTACTGATCCTGGTGCTAACACAAAGAACCTTATCTGGTCTAAGTGAGGTTGCACCTGCAGCCTGTCACGCCTACCTAACCTAACCGAAGTTGGAAAAATGTAGTATGTAAGGCCAACTTGTTTTGTCTGTTCTTCGATTGCCGTAAAAGCTTTTATAATGACACGCTGGGGGCGACCGATGATGTCGATCTTGCCTGCGTATCGCCGTAGCCAGACAGATAGACCAAATACTATCTTTTGCAACACGAGATTGATGAAATCCATCCGAAATCCGATGCATGCTTAAAAAACTTTAGGAGAGCTATTTCTAAATTGCACATTGCACCGAGTGCTTTGCAGCATCAGGTGGCACAGCTTGATCAGCTTTGCTGGAATCCCAAACTCAGCCGTTGGACTTCGAGTCTTGACTTAATATTCTTTGGCCTTTTTCAGGATTTGTGTGAGTTATCTGAACTTCTTTGATAGCAACTTAGTTTTTCCCAGCTCATCCTCAAGTAGGTAGGCCATTCTGTGTGCTACACAGCAAACCTTCTAGTAAAGTAACCTGCAACCACAACGTAACCATGAGTAGTTATTGTAACTTCCTGTAAGTCTATTCACTGCTCAATGACCTTCGCGCATTTATTACCAACAACATTGGTGTAAACAAATTCCTCCTCATTATCAAAGTATCGTCTACAACCTGACAACATCTCATACCAAGGACATGCTATCACAAAAAAAAAAAAAACATCCACAGCCATCTCCCGAAAAGATCTTAAATACAATCCATCCGGAAAGTAACTGGATACATATTTACCAAGAGCTAAGACTGTAAACAAATAAACAACTCCTCCCGGCCAAAGGCGGCATAAGTCCTTCACCTCTGAACACCACTTACCTCTTAGTTAATTGAAAAAATAATTAAATTTCAATTAACACGACCGAAGGACAGAATTGAAAACCATCTCCAATACTAGCCCCATCGCCGCCGTCAATGATGCGAATAAACATTACAGAACGAACCGAACCGAAACGGTACAAGTTACACAACAGCATCTCACAAATGGGAGGCAACACCGAAACACCCCGGGGAGCTGAGTAAGGATGACTAGCAGAGTGTCTGGCGGTATTCTTTCACGATCTTCCGAGGAAATCCCTGAAATATGACTGCGAAATACCGAAGGGAATTTTCAGCTCACGTAAAACGTTCTCCGATTCGATGAGGACTGCCGCAGAAATAATAAATTCCAAAACCCCAAGAAAGCGGGCGCCCATCTTAGATCGAAAGAACCCGCATTTCATCTTCGGGAAATTTATTTGCAACCACAAAGACAGTCAGACAGGCATCCATTGGACGAGGATGCCACACACCCTACAATATACGAAGGACACTCTCTTCTTCATACAGTCGACGACGACGACGACGCCTAGAACCAAGGTCGGAAGTGCTGGCGGAGGTGGTGAATAGACTGACGGCGAGCAGACACACACAGAGGTGTGTGTGTGTATGTGTGTGACACCGACGACGATAGATCCAAAATAGCAGACTTAATCGGATAGGACTTTTGCATCAGGTGTTCGCAAAGGAAAATCGTAATTTCCTGATGGCTTTAAAGTGACACTTAATTACACTTTCATATAAATGGCTCCGATGCAGTGCCACCGCACCGCACCGGCCCGCGTTCCTTTAGGGACTCCTCCTATCAGCCGACGGGAATACACAGGTAATGGAGATGCCCGGAGTTTGGCTTTCTGTTGCTCTGGAGTGTCGGATATTTATTGCCATTTTAAGAATACCGACTACCGAGTAAGTGTTGGGTGGTGTGCAGAGTCTGCAAAAAGAGTTGCTAAGTGCCATACCTATGATTGGGTATAGCTTTTGTGTTTGCGTGTGCGTGCAGAAGCTGAGCCTCCTGTTTTGCAAATCATTATAATCTCGGATTTATGTTGTCTTTGGAAGAAGGTGCCTCCTTGGTTTAGTTTTTTAATGTAATTGAATTGTGAAACAGATGCCGGCTTGTCACTTTGACTAAAGTTGTGTACCATTTCGTGGAGGGGGAGGGTGATGAAATTATTTACTTAAGTGGTAGTAATTTGTTTGGTCAACATTTACTTACTTGAAGGATACTAAAGAAATGATGTTGACGCGATGAGAAGGGTTGTGTTAACTTTCAAGTCACTGACACTGGGTTGTACACGTGTATGTCAAAAGCGGCTGAGAAATTGTTTTATTTTGTACAGGGGTTTAGTACCCATGGAATAAGTTGAAAGACTTATAGATGCCAACATATAAAGGGTCCTCCAATAGGGACTTCCGAACTTTGACAGTTGATAGCGGCCATATTATTGAAGCTACATCTGTCAAATTGGCTGTCATTTATTCAGTCTGTTTTGCCAAATCTCATGGATGGATATAGCGTTCAACAACACGTGCAAATAATAAAATTGTTTTATCAAAATGGATAACGTTCCGCGCGCTTACGGTCGCCATAATCGTCCTTCCGAGAGGACTTTCCGCAGTGTGGTGGATAAATTTGACTGACACTGGTTCAGTAAACGATCAACCAATACCCGTACTTCGACGAAATGCAAGATCTGCCGAAAACATCGCCGCTGTCCGTGAGAGTGTGCAGAAGAATCCGAGGCAGTCAATTTCGCGTCGCTCACAAGAACTAGGCCTTTCGCAGACCACAACTTGGCGAATTTTGCAGGTCGTGACTTGGACCTGCACCCGTAGAAAATTCAACTGACTCAGGACCTGAAAGTAAACGACCATAGACAACGACATGTGTTCGCTGAATGGGCTCTGGAGCAGTTGGAAACTGACCCTAAAATCATCTTCAGCGATGAGGCCCATTTCTGGATGAATGGTCACGTCAAGAAACAAAATTGTTGAATTTGGGACTTAAACTAATCCACATGAGATCCAAGAGCGTCGAATGCATCCCGAAAAAGTCACTGTTTTGTATGGATTTTGGGCTGGCGGCGTCATCGGTCCATATTTCATTGAGAACGACGTTGGCCAGGCCTATAAGTCGATGATTACCAACTTCTTTTGGCCTGAATTGGATGATATGGATACCAACGACATGTGGTTTCATCAGGACGGCGCTACGTGCCACACAGCTCAAGCCACATTGGGAATTCTGCACTAGCGATTCGAGGGCATGGTCATCTCACGTGGAGGTGATGTGAACTGGCCACCGAGATCGTGCCGTTTGACCCCGGTAGACTTTTTCTTATGGGGTTTTCTGAAATCGCAGGTCTATGCGAATAAGCCACAAACCAAAGCGGCCCTCAAAGCCAACATTACCCATGCCATTGGTCAAATTCAGCCTGATTTATGCGCCAGAGTCATGGAAAATTGAACATCTCGGATGCGCCCCAGCCCGAGAAGCCGCTGAACAATGTTACATTCCATACACAATGGCATCGATACTCCTTTCAAACGAATAAAAAATGTCGATGATATCTTATACGCACTTTGTTTTATCCAAATTTAAAGATAGGAAGCGCTTAATGAAAGACCCTTTATTGATACCCACGTGTATCTTTGGATATAGCCTTTCAGAAATCCTAGAAATCAACACTCAAAAGGAGCCAGTGAAGACATTTTACATATGTCGCCACAACTTCTAATAAGGTCAATTGTATCTACTTACTCACATAACTTTAAGATGAGCCGCCAATAGGTTGTGGCCCGTTAGGAACTTTGATCCTGACTTGCATAGTTACTGTGAGGTCTCGACTTTTGCTAAGTGTCTTAATACACCCGAAGTTTGTCAGATTTATTGACCAAGCAATTGACAGTTGTGAGAAGATTTCGGAGCCAGAGTTTGCGGAAAGCTAGGACTTGTCCTTCTACAGGCTAACGCGCCTGAAAAATGTATGTTTGTATTTTTAATTGACCAAGGTTTTTGGCAGTCTCTTGTGATTATATCATTTCGACATTGAATCTCGAAGTTGATTTATGTTTAAATTTAAAGCTCAGAGAAATCGATTATCATGAATCTCGAAGGCTTCAGACAATGTAGTCCTTCAACAGCCTACTCTTTTAAAATATTTACAACAATATCGACTGAAACGTGCAGTGAGTTTTAAAAATAGAATCCCCTCCATCATCAAATGCATTAATGCTCATCTTACCACTTTTAAAATATCATTCACTTTTAAGCAGTATTGCACTTGAGCTTCAGATCCCTTCCACTTCATATGTATTCGCTATACAAACCCCCATCAACAGAAATTGGTTTAAAACTTTGTCCGCACAAAGTAACGAAAGCGTAAGCTCACCACCACAATACCTTGTTTTTACAATGTATTAACCGTATTTATCCACCCCCATGCACTTAAGCGTTTACCCTCACATATGTGCGCAGCGATTAAATACACTTTACCGATCTACTGCCGAGAATTGTAATCCTGTTTATAATCCATCCACCATCGCTCACCACTCTCAGTTCGACCGACGACGCGTCGTTGGATGGTAACCTTTTACCAAGCACAAATCCTTCCAAATAAATGCAAAAATAATTCGCCTTCCTACGTATACCCATCGTGAAACCGGTGTATACACCGTATCGCCATCTACCGGTGGCGCGCATTATTTTCCAATTTGGCATGCAAATAAATTTCGAAATTCATGGCTCCGGCAATAAAGCTTCTTTCGTCGTCGTAACACATAAAATAGGATTGTAATTTAAATGCGGACGATATATCCGTATGCGCTTCCAGTTCGTTTTTCTTCACTTCCGTATCCTTGAAATCTTCTGCTACAGGCAGGGGATATCAAAACCTGCAGGGAGGAAAGAAACTATTCCGAAACTAACGAAATCTGAATAATTCATAAATCTTGGCCCGTTCGCTGTCGGCGCTTCACCCTGTAAAAATGTCATGTGGACCTAACATCCTACCTTCTGAAGCTGACGACTGAACGGACGTCCTTGGGGGGATAACATGTTAAGTGGATTGCTTAATAGACGGTAGCATCCTTATTCGGATTTCATCTATTCATTGGCGGGGTAGTCCTTGTTTTGGACTATTTTCTGCGGTCAATTTCATATTTTGCTCTCAACTTCCGGTTATTCACAATGGACACTGTCCATCCATCGAGTGAAAAGGTTATGTTAACCCAACGCTGAGTGGTGGAATGGTTGCCATTATGTATGTAAGTATGGATGGACCGAAGGATTAGGTAGGGAGGGAGGTGCAGTCATTATGAAACATTCACTTTGAATGTTTGTGGTAAGCTACTTGGAGCTGTGTATGTGTGGTCCAAGAATGTAAATGAGCTAGTTACCGCGCTTACATTTTAGAAATGGTAGGGATGTCTGAATGCTTTCATTTGACTCTAGGGCATTGTAGTGCTGAATTTTTGCAATTTTGTTTAACGTTGGCAAGCTTCTAGAACAAACACCGGCCAGATCTGCTTATCTTATTAACACAAGCTCATCTTATTTGTGCCGAATTAAGTAACAATCTATAGTGGGTGTCATTACGGGACACTGCACCATCGGCAAGCATGCCTATAAGCTAGGCCTCCTTTACAACGACTTCTGCAGAAGCTGCATGGATGAGGAGGAGGAGGAGATGATTCTCCACCTTTTCTTGTGCCCGGCAATTTCAGCTCGAAGAAGAGTATACTTAGGAACCAGCTTCTTCAACAACCTAAGTGAACTGGCTGACATTAATATGGGCAGTCTCCAGCGCTTCATAGTAAGCTCCGGCTAGTTCTGTGGGTAGTATTTCTGGTGAAATACAGATCCTGGTGGTAACACAAAGGACTTTATCTGGTCTAAGTGAAGTTGCACCTGCAACCTGCAACTCCTACCTAACCTAACCTAAGTAACAATCTACGTAGGGTAATTGCGGGAGAGATGCCGCGTCGGGATAGATGTCGCACCCAACCAAACTCATACATCTAGTCATCCGCGCAAAAAATTTTATTTTGCTTTTAGTCCGTTAGGTATTTAAACGAAAACGTACGAACAAAAAAATATTAACATACCTACATCATATAACGGGAGTTTTTTCCCGTGTTTGATTTTTCGTACCACTTTACGCTATGGAAATTTTTCAATATGTTGCTACTTGTCGATCCAGAAGCAGGTAATCGCGTGTTTTCTCAAGTGTAAGTATTTTGTGTCATTAATTAGTGTTAAAAGAAGTGGTTGGTTTGATTTTCAAAAAGGAAGATTGAGCCGGCTGAGAATCCTAATGTTTGTGCCGAATGTTGGGAAAATTATTTTTCGACCAAAAAACGGGAGGATTGGATCCAATGCACGAAATGTAGCAAATGGCTACATGAAAACTGCACACGCCACACAAAAAACCAGAATCCTCCCTCTGTACAGATTGCGGACTTGACGAGGAGCGAAAAAACATAATAGCTGGACGTTAAAATTAAATTAAATTAACATGCGGCATCTCTCCCACACATGTTGGGAGAGATGGCACACCTAACATATTTTATTTTTCTATAAATAGTTATGAAAAAAGTTTAATTTCCTTATTTAATTTATTTATTATGGTAGAAAATAAATCCATCTATAAGTTTTTTTGAAAATTAAAGTTTGTTTTACTTTTATAAAAAAATTACATCGATTTTTTAAAAAGCGCGGCATCTCTCCCGCAAGAGTCGGCCTATCTATTTCTATCCTTTGATATGGCTCAACAGCTTTGCTTTACCTCTTCCAGATTCGCAAATGTCTCCATTTTAACAAATTACCACATGAAAGGATGAGCATATCCCTCTAGGATGTTGTCTCAAAGCGTTCCAATAATTTTCCACTTCAGAAACTTTGATGTCCTTACAAAACCCTTAATGTCAACTAACAAATTGTTTCACGTTGATCTACTTGCCGCTATAAATATGTCGGATGTTAAACCTTCACTGATTCAAAGGACTATTTCTTGTAAGTCCACCAACTGTCAGATTTCATGGTCCTTAAAAATTCGAATCATTACCCATTACACGTGTCGGCATGCTTTTAATAGATTTTCCATGTGATTTTAACAGATTACCGCCTCTAATCCTTTTTCGCTTTTTTTTTTATTTTTCAAAATCACAAGCTTACCTAATAAAGCAGAAAGTCACTGCACATAAAACAAACAGTCCGGAAATGAAAAAAATTAAAAAAAATAAAACAGGAAAAAGGAAAACTAGAAGCCTTAAGCACCTTTCATCTGTCCAAACGGATTGAAAATACTCGCTCTGCGTGGGTGTTTTTTTTAAATTCTACCATTACTGTGTCCTCATCGGGCTCTCCACTCACTGTGAACAACAATTAAACAGGATTAAGCCACGTCAAAACATCGAGGAGTAATAGGAAAAGCACGGAAGGGCACAATGTAAACGTAAACGTAAATCCTTTGCTGATTATTGCACTCGCTAATCCGGATTAAACAACGAACTGTATGCTTGCTTTTCCTTCTGTTGTTGCATTTCGCGAAAACTAAAAGCATGATTAAAAGCACCCCACGGGGGCAAGGGACATCGGAGCGCTTTTAAAAAGCAAACGGACACAAGTTGAAGTGCAGGATTCGTAAAAATAATTTCAAGTTAACAGTTTCACTTCATTATTTGCGAGATTGTGATAGAGGATCATCTGTTGAGATTCTACGAAACTGGAATAGGGATAAGGACATCTTTTTCTAATGTTTCGACTGAAGGGTTCTATCTAGATTAAAGGTTTATAAATGACAAAGAGTTTGAAAAATTAACTTTGTTTTGCTTGTTGTTCTGAAGGAATGATGCAAACAAAGTGAAACAAAGCATCACTTGAGATATGTAAGGGTCTGCATGGGGGAATTGGTCTCTTTTGGAAAATAAGGCTAATATAAGTAGCAATGGGTCTTTGTCTACTGGGAGCAAGCGAATGAATGAATCAAAAAAAGTGTTACATTTGTTGCAATTTTTGCGAATCTCCTGTACACGAAGGAAGACAAAAATTTGATTCACCTCAAGTTGATGTAATAGGGCCCACACACTACACATGTATGCATGCACATTTATTCGTCGTCTTATCATTGAAGAGGTTTTTTCATTTGAAATAATGTCAGATTCTGCGTCACTCCTCGCCATTTTTTTAAATCACACATGCCGCATGCGCAACCAACCAGTTGGCATTATATATGACGGAGTTCTGCGGTTAACATTGCCACGAGGAGTAAATATAATCGGGTTCGCCATCGTTACCGTGGCTAAACATATCCACGGAATAGAGCTAGCCGCAAACGAAACAAGCGCAAATGTTAAAGATTGGCTTGGCTGCACCAGTTTGGGCGGCGGCGTTAGCAACTAAGGAGACACGGATAAAAACAATCCGCGGCATCCGAACAATATCGGATGAAGTAGCCTGTGTTATAGTATACCGATCTACATCCTCGCATACGAGTTGCTAAGGATCCACGAAAGGAGAAGCTCGAGCCAACAAGAGGCAGGTGTTGTCAAGAGGATAAAAGAAGAGGAGAAGGCAACGTCAATAGCTATGTGGCAAGCCAGGTGGGGAAACACTACGAAAGGCAGATGGACTTACAAGTTGATCCCCATCATCGAAGCCTGGACAAAGCAGGTGCATGGGGACTGCAATTATTACCTTACGCAGTTTCTATCCGGTTACGGCGGCTATCGCTTATGCTTACATAGATTTGGACACGATAGCTCACCTCTTTGCTCAGACCGTCCAAATCAGGAAGAAGGAACGGAGCACGCAGTATTCCATGGAGAAATAACCTGCCGAATCCACATGCTCTTGTAGACTATATGGTGCAGTCAGAGGAGAATTTGATGGAAATTTGCACACTGCTAACGAACGTGCAAAAAGAGCTCCGAAGAATCGAAAAAAGCAAGGAGAGCAGAAGCGGAAACACCGAAGTATAGCAAAATGCTAACCAGCTCCGCGAAGTTATACTCAACGGCAGTCCCGCGGCGAGAGTGGTTAAGTGTGCTGGGTGTGAATTATATAGCACGTAGGTGCATTCCTGGCATCGAGTAATTCGGGTCTGCGATTCGGGCATGCTGGTAGCCTGGGCTACTAGTATCTTTAGAGTATTACCACATCCATGGGCGCACCCAAAAATAAAAAATAAAAAATCTTCAGTTCGCATGCGCAATCACTGGATTGTGCATGCATGCATATGTAGTGTATGGAGCCTATAAGCTGTCGCCGGACTTAACCCTCTTAATCACTGAACTGCTTAATTGTGAAAGTTACAGGAGACTTCCTTTGGGTGTCTTCCTATTCCTTTTAGCGCTTTTACTATTCCACGCTTATAACTTGTAATGATGTCGACTTAGCCTTTGAAACTCAGTAGTTAGACTTGTTGATGGCCGTCCTACACTCTATAGGCTCTAAAAAATCACATAAAAACGCCTTGAGTTCCGCAACATATTTGGTATAGCTTCAAGGACTTGTTTCCATTGAGTCTTTTCTAAGATTACGAAGCATGAGTGGATCACTTTTGTAGGAATTATGAACTCAGCCTAGCAGAGGTAGAGATGCTACTAAAAAATAATCCGTTTCGACATGAGAGTTTGAGATATTTTCAACAATTTGTGTGTTTGCAACTTTCGTCTATCTATGGTATACCGCTCAATGTGGTGCATAATGACTTCGAATAGTACGCTAGGCAGGATCGTACCGATTCCCTCTTTCAGTTTGAAAAAGGTTGGTGTAGCTATTAAAAATCTAAAGAACAATGAAATCGCCGTTCTCGATGGCCTCTAGTATCGGGGGATGTTTTGGTAGATAGCATGCACCAAATCATTAACAAAGTATAGGCGGACGACTAGAATTTTAGGTTTATATGCTGATATATCTAGAAAGAACTACAGAGACATGTCCCTGCTCAATTTCGTATAAAATATCCTGTCCAGCGTACACTGTAAACTACGAACTCTATGAGCAGTACCATGATGTAGTTCGAAAAGCTGCTTCGCCAGGAAGACCAATCTTTTGACAATTGTCCCTTTTAACCTGTAACCTTTTTTGTAAAAAAAAAAGAATTCGTAAAAAGAATATTCTAAGGGGACACCCGGGTTTGAACCGGGGACCTCTCGATCTGCAGTCGAATGCTCTACCACTGAGCTATATCCCCGACAACAACCATTCTCGTCAAATTCCTTCCAAATTCACTTCACTTATCACACTTATCGTGTCAATTTCGAAGAATACACCTTTTATCAATTACCTACCAACGTGCTGATAGTTTCTTTAAAAATTTAATTATTTTCCCCCGTTATCTCGATACAAGTAGCATTTCTCAAATTGAATTGATGATTCAGGTAGAGCAGCAAGATTATTGACTTAGAGTTCCTATCACGTTCATTTGCATGATTCTATTTGACGCACAAATAGAATTACAAATGCAAGTGTGTAAACGATATTAACCCGATACTGAATGCATGCATCGAAACAATGCAACCCACCCTCACAGGAAATTTTCCAATTCTTACCACTTACACTGATGTATGTTGTATACACAATGAGATTGGGTAGAAGAACTTCAACGATAGAACACTATCCTTCCTCCTTCAGTGGAGTAAAAAAAAAATAAAAAAATAAAAAAAAATTCACTTAAGCTAAGTAGAAATATCACGGCGAAATTGTGAAAAAACTTATTTCGAAAATATTTAAAATTCCACCCACGAAAATGACGTATCGATTTGGGATATTTCGCAAGTCCTCGCTACGAGTAACAGCGTACACACACGTATCCTTTACCGAACCTCAAATATTCACCTGCCATCAGGTAGGTAGCTGGTTAACTTCTTCCTCGTCATCGTCCGAACCAACCGCTTCACTTAGACTTAGACGATGGCCATATTTCATGTTCAATATTCTATTGGTTCAACATCCGTTGGAACTGTAGCAACGCTCGCCGGGATGCCAAACCATGAAGCAGCCAAAAACTTGTTCCTTCTCTCTAGCTAGTTGTGCATGTGTATCTAAGGACCAAAGCAAGGGAGTGAAAATATATAAAATTCAATTTCTTAAACATTACAGCAACTTGTTAAGGGAAATTCGCTTTGAAAGATCCTTTGACAGGATACACGGTACGAAATTTTATAAAAAAAAAAAACCCCGAACGAGTGGGAGGGAACACTTGAAAGAATGTAACTGAAATTTGTAAAAGGGTTAAAAGTGTCAAAGTGATTTCTTAAACATTGTATGTCTTTTCACCGGAAGCAGCTTTCGAAGATCGAACGATGGAAACGAACGAACGAACGGGTAGGAACTCCATGCCAACCATACCTTGAGGTAGTACATCTTCTGTTGGATGGTTTGGCACTTTGCCTAGAATTTTGCTCGTATTTCTTCCTTTTGAATTTGTTTTTATTGAATAAGATTGCGCCAACGGAGATGAACAGGATGTGTGCGGGAAGTGGTTGCCTACTTTTCACACATTTAATGCAAACGAAGTGTAAGTGGATGAGGAAAAAAGAAAGGATTGCACCATTTACGTAATTAGTTTTATTTCGCGCAACGTTTATGTGTGCTGATGTACCTAGAAAATGAAAAAAACTGCTTCTCAGTGTTTGCTTTGATGTAAGACACTGTTCCTGGAACTTTTGAGAGTTGTAAGTAAATTAGATTGAAAGGT
The DNA here is from genome assembly GCA_951813785.1 of Criorhina ranunculi. NCBI lineage: Eukaryota > Metazoa > Arthropoda > Insecta > Diptera > Syrphidae > Criorhina > Criorhina ranunculi. The sequence goes on from OX638381.1 coordinate 12,891,758, forward strand.
GGCACGGGTTTCTTGCCATTTCTGCGCGTAAATCAAAGAAGTAGTAGCATGATGCAGGAATTCAATTACCGAGACGTATTTACGTACATAAAAATGGTTGCAACATATTTCTTTTAAGTAAATGTGAACTTTAAAGGTCCGGAGAAAAACCTTAAAGAAAACCTAGGACGAGCTTTGGACTTGTAATGTGCAGTGCAGGCGTAATGTTGTTGCTTAGTACAAGGTTACCAGCACCAGAGTCTTGGTTTCTAAAAACTCAAATATGTTCACACGTTACCAGGATCAAAGGCTGGCAAAATCCAGTCGTGAACACATTGGAGGTAGGCAGGTATTTTGATGGGTGTTTTAGGAGGTTTTATGAATATAACTGACGTTGGTCAAAGAAACAATGACAAAGATTCCAAAACCGAATATAAGGTTAAGCAAAACATTCAGAGAGCAGGATAATGACCGATTGAACTTCCTCCTTATCCCTGCAGATTCTGCAGTAATCGTTATGAGCATCATCGAGTCTCTACGTTAGGATGCCTTATGTAGTGCTATAAGGGCTTGTAGTGATGAGGAAACACAGAACTACTCGTCTATAGATGTTTCCACATTCGGGTTATACGGCTTGGGAAAGAATTCCCCCAAGCTTATCTCACCGAGAAGTGGAACGAATCTCTGCATCACCTGATATTTTAAAGGCATTTGACAGAGTTTGCCATCAAGCTCTTTTGTCAAAAATGCGTGCATATGGCATCGACGTATCTCTTCTTCAATAAATGAGAAACTACATTTCGGGCCGTTAAATCCAAGTTGTTTTGGATGGTCTGCAATCCGCCATATAAATGCTGGTGTCCCCCAAGGCTCTGTTTTGTCTCCGACTCCCTTCCTCATGTCTGCAACTTCTAATCCATTTCATCCCTTCGCCGATGACAGTGCTCTCAGTTTTTCATATTCGTTCCCTTATTCTCGTCCCTGCTCTTCGGACATAGTAGAGGAACGGCAACGTATGTTAAACTCATTAAATTCCGACCTTGACAGCATAATAAAATGGGGTTATACAAATAGAGTGGAATTGAATGCTTCTAAAACTCAATGCTGCCTCCGGTCTCTTAAGCGAAACCGAAACATCGAACTATTATCCATAAATGGTACCTGCATCACCGAAAAACTTTCCATCCTGGTTATGCGTGTTAACAACGATCTTCGTTGGAATGATCACATATTCGATGTCGCCAAGAACGCTGCGAAATGTCTAGGCTTCCTGAAACGATGCATAAAAAACTTTACCACTTTTGATCTGTCTTCAATTAACAAGGCGTTTATTCGCCCAAAGCTTGAGTACAATGCTCATTTTTGGTCTGGTGCACCAAAAACCGTCGTGCGCATTCTAGATAGAATTCAAAAACGCGCGATAAATCTTATCGGTGACAGAAACATCGCGAAGGCAATCGATTCGCTTGAACACAGAAGAAATTTTTCTGTCTTTCGCTGTTTTATCAATTCTTCTACAAAAAATGCTCTTGCGAAATAGCCAGCTGCATTCCGCCCTTGTTTATCCTTAAGCCTACTTTTGGACGTACTGTCAAATACAGAGATTCTTTCTTTAGCCGTACCACACGAATGTGAAATGATCTACATAACTTTGTGGTTTCCTCATCACGACAACTCACAAGCATTTAAAGCCAACGTGCATCGGTACCTCCTTCGTCTCTCCTCTAATTTCCCTAATGCCCGTGCTCTAGTTAAAAGGTAGTCATATCCCTTTAATTGTAAAAAAAATCCCTACCTTTTTCTGAAAGTCCGAAAAAGGACTTAAGCAGAGATAAAAAATATTCGAATATCCGAGATAATGATTAGGGGTTTGGGTTTCGCTTAATTGGCAGAAAACAGATTTTTAGGTTGTTCAGTGACTACGATCTAGTCAAAATAGTCCAGAAACGCCAGCTAATATAGGTTTAGTTGGGTTAGGTGCTTGCACAAGAGTACAGACACATTAAGATAAGAAGAGGTCCATTGTGATTCCTCTGGATCTATCGCTATTCAACCTACTGGGGGGCTAATTAAACCATACGGAGCTAATAATGAAGCGAAGGATGTTACTAACACCAATCGTATCTGCAGCTCCTACATAAAGTCCTATAACGCATTGTCCCGTGAGTTCACCGATTACAGAACTGATGTATGGTCATTTAAGCGATACCAATCCATAGGAGCATTTTTGATCTAGTTTAGGCCAGACTTCCCTGGATACTGGACATGCTGTTCCCTGCTCCCTTCCATCAGTTGTTGGCTTTGCCGATAAATCCGACTAAGATGACTAGGATATACTCCAGTGCGTGCAGTATTTGAATCAATCACGAAGGAAAAGCGGTGTAGAAGAAGACTGCGATTCAGGTGGTACGCGCAAATAGAAATAAACCTCAACTAACTTGTCATGTGAAATTGGAGGCAGCTAGTTAACAATCGAGTTAGCTGGATATGATTATTGGTTGAGGCACAGGCTTGATCAAAACGGCTGAGGTGTTACAGAATAGAATCCAATTTCATTTCTCTATTTCAGGTTAAACCGCAGAAAAAATGAACCGCAAACACAGTAAACAACAACGGAACAAAGACACAACAGATTCCATTCAATTATCTGCCGAAACGAAAATGAAAAAGTTCGACAAAACCCCTCGATAAAAGGTTGAATTCATGGCGTACAACCCAAATTCAATTTGTCAGGCATTAATACTCACAGAAGTTCAGTCGACTACTGAGCGAATCCACATGCACCATATACACCATATGTACATCGAAAGTTAGGCTGTTTGGCCGTATCGCTTGTATTAACACCATCAACGTCGCCGCCACCAGCCAACAAATAGCTAACACCATGATAACGAACAAAAAAGCATAAGTCCCCAAAAAAACCAAAAAAAAAGGGTTCAAACTTTTGACAAAAACGGGTGACACAGCGGAAGCCCTACCGGGTGATGGGGACACCGGCACATCCGCCCCTTAATATTCCCGAAAGCCACCCACCTCCCGAAAAAAAAAACATTTTCGTCACGAGGTACAAAATGTCAAAATGAATAAAAGTGTCAGCGAAAAACACCTTTTGTCCCCTTCGTGTGCATTCGAACCGGGACGCTTTTCGCACAAAAGGGTTACTTGCGCGCGACATGGTGGTTTTAGGATTTTGCACGAATCTCTCACATTCTTCCTCTGCCACGGACAGCAGCAGTTGGGGCAGGACAAAGGAAAAACGAACGAACGAAGGAAAAAAAAAAAAAAAATTGGTTAAAAGGCACGAAAAAGGGTTAGAATCCCGGTAATGCGGGAGACTGAATTTTTGTCACGTCTCCTATAAGTTATGATAACATTTTGAATATTTTACTATTACAAGAATTTAATCTTCGTAAAGGAGCAACATCGACCGGAGTGAAAAAGTTCCAAAATGACGCACGGGACTGGGTAGCCAGGGGAACAAAAAAAGAGTCTGCTTTGCCGTAGGTCGGCCATTTTGCTTCGGTAAGCTTGTTATATGGTTGGAAAAAAAGAAAATAACAGAGAGACAGAGAGAAGGCTCTGTGGTTCGGTTAAGGGACGACGCGACGCGATAGAATCAAAGAGTATTCGGGAGAAAAGATTGAATTAATTTCACCACGACACGGGGGACAGAAAGTAGGCCAAGACTGTGATTTATGCGTGCAGTTTAATGGGAAGGGTCGAGGGACTGATAGAATTTCGAGGTTGACTGGAATTCTAAATGCAAAGTGGCTCCCCGATGTTATTTTTTTTTTTTTATTATGTCTCAAGTGTCCTGGGAATACATTAGTCAATTGAAAAATATTGTTATTGCCTTAGCAGGTGAAGTTATGAAAAATGTTGACAGAGTTAAATGTTTCGTAATGCGTTTGAGTGGGGCTTGTCAAGAAAATGTCTTTTGAGTGTGTGATTTAACTGGGTGGCTTGACTTCTTAACCTGTTAAGAGTCTCAAAAGAGTCTTGCAACGTTGACACTGGTTGGGATAAGGATAGTTAACAAAGTGAAAATTCAACAAGGAGTAGGAAGAAACTAAAAAGAGTCAATACGACGATGTGTACTTGGAAAGAAGTTGCTGTGGAATGTAGGAACCGACAATACTGACTTGACGGGAGTTTACGGTATCTGAGACCGAAACGGCTCCTACCTAGTCATTGGGAGGACACTGTTCGAGCATAAGCTGTTTCTTTTCTGATAGGCAGCGAATATCCAACTATAACACATGAACCAGATTGTGATGGAAAGCTTTTCTTAAAACAAGCAGTTCAAGCGGTTCAAGCCGTTCAAGCGTGGCACCGACATCGGGATTGGCCGGGACCACAATCTTATCAAATCTGCTATACAACTTCGTATTGCATCTGTCAGTAGGACCGGCACCAACATTTTAATAGCACTTAGTTTGTCCAAGGACTTTGTAGATCTCAGCGGGCTACAACATTAGCCTTTTTATTTTGATAATTATACTCACTTCAGTCAAAAAAACGATCTATACTCACTTCATCCACAGTAGCAGCCGCACCAACCAATTTGTTTGCGGCTCGATTTGTTTTTCTTCATTTGACAGTTTGTAAATGTCAAAACCGAGGAAAAGCAACAAATACGATCGGCTTGTCAACTTATGTAGTTCTATCCTCACTTGCTGCTATTGGGAAAGCTATCGCCACTTGGTGTGTTGTTATTGCTTTGTGTGTTAAATTTTACTGAGCTGGATATACAGCTCCCAAAAAAACACGACTTTTGATGTTTGATGCCATCTTTGACGGAGTAAGGCCAAGGTGCACAATGAAATGTGACATCTTTTGTGAAACGTTGGTGGACAGAAGGTTGAGAAAGTCGATTGCTTTTTTTATCTAAGAAGTATGGTCTCTGCGAATGTTGGCACGGAACTGAATGTGGGCAGCAAAATTGGCAAGCAAAACCTGCCTTCCGAATGCTTTCTAAAATCTACAAAAAATTGTGTTTTCAGCACTTAGACCAACCTGTAGTAGGCTTTAAGTTTTTTCTTTAGTAGATCTTGACATAGAGACAGTAGGATATCACGAAGAATGAACTCTAGCAGTTAAAATCACCTGCGTACTATATCAAAATCATAACTAACAGCCTATAGAACCATGCAACTTAGTGGGAATTTCCGCTGTATAGGTTAGGTATTCATCGTCTAATATGCTCTCCTTGAGGCATTTCCATGCATAATCCCTTGAGTGCTCGTTAACTATTATATGAAAATCCATTTTCAGGTACATACCCATTCGCATCGTTAATTTTGCATAATTTTGAGCCTCACCAAGCTTAAAAAAGTCAGCCTACCGAAAAGATGAAAACTTCAAGAAAAATTCCCAGAATTCCCATTCAAGACACACTCGGGCACTCTGACTTTATTCAATTGCAGCTTCTGCTGCGTGAATATTAAAATGTTTCCTGCATAACCAGCATTTCACTGAAGGACCATTGCAATTGCATTTTTTTAAGGATGCTTTTGTTGGTGGAACTCAGGGAATATGATACAAAGACATTTCGGTCTTAAAGACATTGCTCTACTCTCGGTGTTATCGTCGACGTCGACGTCCTCGTCCTTTTGTGCTTTAATCATTTCTAAGCATATTCTCTGCAGTTTTCCTTGAGACTAAGTACTCCCCATCAGGATAATAGCACAACAGCAAACGAGAAAGGACTTTTAATGTCATAAATTATTAAGGTTAAAGTTTTCTCTCCTCTCTCGAAGTGGGCGCGGACGACAACGACCAGCCAGAATGGTTGGTTGATGGCATAATTCGTATTTGATACTCATTTGGGATTTGGCAAGGAGTATGAGACTCGTGGAGTTGGTGGAATTTCTTGAAATCCAGAGGATTCGCAATGTTTGCCTTGTTATCTATACAGCAGATGTCTGCGTCTGTGTATATACGAAATGTTCCCTCCGAAGGACAAAGCTCTATACCATGACTGTTGCTTCTGCTGCTGCCGCCGCCGTTGATCCAAATTTTATCACCAAGAATTTTAATTGCCTAAAGCGATTATTCGAATTAAATATATATTAACTCATAATGGCAAGCATAAATCAAATTTAACCCCCTGCCATGATTTTAGGTAAATCAATACTCTCGACTCTCGAGCCGGTGGCCAGAGGGAATTGAATGCTGGCGCATTGTTGTATCGAAATGATGTTGAGGAGGAAGGAATGGTACTGCTTCCACTACCGCTGATGCTGCCACTCGTGGCGTTGTGGCCAAGATTTACTGGCGGTGGTATATGGCTAATAATTCATTCGGTCTTCTGCGATTACAAATGGTTTAGGGTGCAGTATTGATGAGTTTAGATTTTGAATTATTCCACTTCGTTCGGATATTTGCTGAGTGGGTGGTAGGCACAAAATGAAACTCATGGAATTAACCAGCCATTGCTTCAATGTCGTTTGGGTCACCGAAGTGCCATCAGAAAAGCCTTGAAGGAGGCATTCATGGAAAATCGATTTACCTCTAACGACGATGAATCTAAAATAGTCGAACGACTCAGACCTAGTTTGAGCTAATAGAGCAGCAATAAGTGCTGCAATTATTTGCACCAACTGAACGACCGTAAAATTAACGAAGAATTTTAGCTATTGTACGCGGACTACGATTGGTTCCTCGACTCAGGGAGCGACGGAACTCAAAAACCCAGATTCCTACAACTCGAGTAGAAATTTATAGTTAGATATGGAAGAGTACCAGTCCCCAATCTACACTGGAAAACTACCCGGAAGTCCATTGGAATTTGAAGAATTACTGCTGCCTTCATCAATAACATATAGAGGCCTAAGTACCTAGCGCTAGAGCTAGAGCTTAAGTATTTCTGTCGCATAAAGATGAGGGATGTGCTAGCTATCGTGCGATGAGAAAGACGCAATTACATCAATGCATGGGCGACTTAAGCTAAGAAAATATCAAATAAGCACACACGTGTGTATTTGTTTCATATACATTCATTGGTCTTACCATGGCGTTTTCGGAGCCAAAAATGGTAACAGGAACTGGTTCCGGAATTTTCGGAGAATCATCAGGTGCGAACTTCTCAGTTAGCCTTGGTGAACTCGCGTCCATATTCCAAGCCGAGGTCTTCGCCAATAATCAGTGTGTGAAACTCAATCAGTCCTCTCACACTAGATGGGGAAAATCATATTCATCTTCTTAGACAGTCAAGCTGCCCTAAAAGCGCTCGACTCACCTGTTATTAAATCTAAACTAGTCCTAGAAACCCGCAAAGTAATTTCGGACCTTGCTAGGAACAATATGGTCATCCTTCACTGGATGCCTGCACATTGTGGATTTGCGGGCAATGAAAGAACCGACTTGCTGGCAAAAGACGGTGCCTCAGCAAAATTCTTGGGCCCGACCCTTCTGTGGGGTGGGTAAATCACTCTTCGCGAGACACGCAAAACGTCTTTGCATGCAAGAACCTAGGGAAGCCTGGTCAAAACTGGTATTCCCGGTACCGTCACAAAGAAAGTCTAACTTCATTATGAACTTCGATAGGGGCAACTCGAGACCACCAATTGGACTTCTCAGCGGTCACTGTCGCCTAAACAAGCACCTATTCAAGCTGTAGACTCTGCCTTGAGAGTGAGGAGACCTCTCTTCACATTCTAAAGAAATGCCCAGCTCTCTTTCAACTCAGAAAAATAATACTAGGCGGCGAGTTCGCCTCCACCCAAAGAAGTTCCTTAACTTCTTAATATCTTCTGGGGTGAACCATATCATCTAGGAACACTAGGGAAGGCACAATAGGATTCGTTAGAAACCGCAGTGCCAAGAGCTGATCAGCTCTCCCCAAACAATAGTAATAATAATAATGGCGTTTTCTTTCTAACCCTAAAGCCCATTCAAATTAAATTACTTCAACTATCACTGAGCATCACACTCTTAAGCCCCAATGAACACCAAAAGTGCATTCTCCAACGAAAACCTTGACCCACTCATTGCACACACGAACAAAGTCTCTCCGAATTGACCATAAAAATAAATGAGCCTGACTAAAGTTCAAACTACTTAGCGTTAACGTTAACATTTTCCAAAATGCTTTCCTGTAGGAAATCCCTCCCAGTTCGGGGGGAGACTTTGTGGTCCATAGATACTCCTTCTCTATAGACAAACCGAAAGAAAGAGTACCGACAAAAGCCCTCATTCGAGTTCGGTTAGAAAATAAAAATTAATAAATCATCACGACTCTTATGAACAGTGGTGGGTGGGTAGCAGGATGCCGGCGAGGTGAGTCCTAGTCATACTTTCACACACAGAAATCTAAAAAAAATTCCCACATGCATCAACCAACGAACAACCAAAAAGGATTTTGCTTGCTCTCATTTTAACCGCAGGACTAAACTGTCAAAGTTTCAAAAAGTGCATTTATACAACTGCCAACTGAGCAACCAACAAATCTACATCCACCCACCCTGTGTCGCCTTCGCCATGTCCGTTTGTCCCTTTCTAGGTGCATTTCTATCTGCGATTGCACACTGCCCCAATGGAACTGCAATCTCACTCTAAGTATGTGTGTGTGTGTGTTTCTCTAACCCGTCCCAAAGCGACCACAAATCCACTACCAAAGAGCAAGTAGCACGATTATTTATCCTTCGGGGAGAAGAAGCCACCGAGAGGCAGTGTATACAAGTACTACCCCAAAAGTTGCAGTCCAACTTTAGTCGCTCTCATATTTTTGCTTTCGGGGCGTTGTTGCTGCAGTAAGCGTGCTGTCATCCAGCGACATGCAACGCCTCGACCCCTCTTCAAAACACGTAGAAGGACGAAACAAGAGAAGTAGACACAAACAAAAAAAATGCAACTGCATCCTGCATGATGTGTGTTGTCAGGATGATTTTATTTGTATGAAAAATTACTGTGACCGAGTGTCAGTTTTGGTTTGATAAATAATATCCATTTCGCCCCAGGACCTCGGGACCGGCTATGGCTTACTGTGAGTTGCGAACTCCTCTCTCGTGTGTCTTGTCTATGTATTATATTTGGGTGATATTTATGCGATGGGTGTTGTTTCTTGTTTTCATCCGGATTCGCAGTTTTTACTCCTTTAGCGCTGCAGGACTCCAACTGTAAAGTACGTGAATCAAGTTAAATTGGAAAATATGTGACATAGCCGAGGACTGTAAGAGTGTTTTGTTCTGCACGATTTTCGAGTTTCGAGGATTTGTGTCTGGCATTCAGTTTTTGATGCTGTTAAGAGCTATGAGTCGGGTTGCTGCAAATCATTTTGAAGGACACTCCTCGATGTGGGAAAATATTGAGCACAACAGCAGACTAGTTGACTTTCTGTTCGATTTTCAAATGGTTAAAGGCATGGATGGTGGTGCTGATTTTTCAAAGCACTATTGAGTTATTCAAAATATATTTGATTCACCGGAAACAGTGTGAGACATTAGACTGACAGTTAAGCGTGTACTCTAGGAAGCCGAAAAGAAAAACCGCGATGGTAGAACTAGAACCACCCGGATAGGGATGTAAATCTCAGGAAATTATTGAACTCAGCATTGCGTAAGTCTTCCGGCCCATTGAAGAAGTGAGTGCAAAGAGTCGGCGCATGGTGGGTTATAATGCCACAAACCAATTGTGAACTAATAACTCACCTAAGTGGTCCAAATCTCCACAACATTTCGTGTTATTATTCCACAATCTTAAAAAGGAAGTGGTCTATAAGTGCACAATTCTGTCGCAAGTTTGTTGAAACATTGGGAATCTGTATTGCATTGCTTCGCTGCTACGGTCCTTTTTATGTCCAAAATCGGTGAGAAGCAACAAATTTTTGTGGTTATATTCATTTGGTGTTATGAACACCCACCCCAGTGAGCCATAAGACCACAATCGATGAGTTGATGGTCCACAGAAATTTCGTCTGGACTTTTGACCCACCTGGGTGGGTTATAAATCTACAAATCAATTGTGAACTTATAACCCACTCACGTGGGTCAAAAGTCCATTGTTGACTTTTGGCCTGTGGACTTATGACCCTGCGCCCAAAGAGTCTTTGGCTAGGACAGGGCATTCGCAAAGCAGATGGTGCACAGATTCTAATTCTTCTTCGTTATGAACTACTCCGAGACGCTTCACATGCCAGAGACGATTAGTACGTCGTTTTAACTGAGTTTCACTAGGGAAAAGGATCTCTACTGTGACCGTCAAGTCACAAAGTTATGGTCTTTCTAGCTTCTTTGCTGTCCTTGATTAATCTAGCCGCTTAGAGAATGAACGTAATCTTGGCTTGAAAAATAGTATAATGGGATAGATAAACGGCCTTAGGATGTCTCTGACTACTCGCTCTATTAATTTAAATGCTGTTTCAACAGTTTTGCTGCTACAGTAGAGATTTCAAAAAAATGGCTTCTGGCTTCTTGCAACCATTCATGTTTTGCGTGTTATATTTTTCGCACGAAAAGGTAAAAAATACATGCCAACGACACAAACCCCGAGCCGAAGCCTGTAGAGACGACCAAGGGAACATAGTAGTAGAGTCGCAGTCGATGCTGAGGATTTGGAAGGAGTATTTCTGTAGACTGTATAACGGCGACGACGAACCAAATACCGCTGTCAGGCAGAATGAACTTTTCAACCCGGACGGTGGAGACCAACAATTTCGTCCACCCGACTTGGATGAACTGAAGATAGCCTTATCTAAGCTGAAATCCAACAAAGCTGCTGAAGCAGATGGCCTGACTGCCGAGCTCTTCAAAGCGGCAGGCGATGACTTGGTGAGGAGCATACACTAACTCATCTGTAAAATATGGTCGAAAGAAAGTATGCCCGTTGTTTGTCCGATCCTCAAGAAAGGAAACCCTCTAAACTGCGCCAACTACAGAGGTATTAGTCTAATTAACATCGCCTACAAGATCTTATCTGTCGTATTGTGTGAACTTCTGAAGCCGTTCGTCAGCAACCTGATTGGTCCACATCAGTGTGGCTTTAGGCCAGGAAAGTCTACCATCGACCAAATATTCACACTACGGCAGATCTAGGAAAAAAACTCAGCAGCTCCAAATCGATATACACCATCTATTCATCGATTTTAAGGCCGCGTATGGCAGCATTTATAGAAACGAGCCAACACAAGAGGCACAATCTTTCAAAAGTCCGTCGAATTACTCGCATACGCCGATTTAACGGTAAAGGAGGGCAAGACCAAGTATATGCTGTCAACAAGAAAGGACACTCAACACCGACGTCTCGGACAGAACGTTCAATTCAGACAACGACACCAATGCTCCGGTCCGAAAAATCTTCGAATCCGCCCCCGAGGGACAGCGCAGTAGAGGAAGACCGCGACTTTGGTGGCGCACGCAAGTTGAAGGGGACCTCAACCAACTTAGCATGCGAAACTGGAGGTAGCTAGCTAAAGATCGAGCTGGCTGGAGACGCTTGTTGGTTGAAGCCCAGGTCCACCCCGGACTGTAGCGCCACCTTAAGTAAGTAAGTATTTTTCGCAGGAATGGAAGGGACCTTTAGTTTTATTGCCGACATCGAACAGTAGATTGAGAAGCTTTTTCATGACCGATTATACCATTGGAGATTTGTCGTTGCCTGCCAAGAGCTGGTGCCGCTAAAAACGTTTAGTTGTTTGCCTGAGGCTTGAACCTGTGTCCTTTCACTTAACAATCCAACGCATTAATCTCTCAGCCACAGTGAACATGTTGGAGATCTAGTAATTCCAATGCCATCTCCTTAGACCTTGGTCGGACTAGAAAGGTGGTACCTCTACTCAATAATCTTCCACCAGAAGATTGTACAGTTCGCTAAGCAGTCCAACGCGTTAATTACTAAGACAAGGTGTAATTTTTCGAAGTTGACGTCGGAAATACAAAAACTGTCAATGACGGTATCTTTGACTCTTTTCGTTCATTCCTTACGCATTAAGTTCAGGATTCTCAAAACAAAACAACAAAAAAACTGTAAAATTAAATAACTCTTCCTTCATTCATGCAACATAATTGAGAACCCCATAAGGTTATATCCTGTTTACAAGGAAAATACACATTTTATCTAAAATCGAGTATCTCAGTGTGTTTGTGTCGGTATCCATGTCCTGTAGATAGATTTCATTTCGTTTCTTATGTTTGCCAATTAATTAAGTGGAATTAAACCTAATTGCTATTTAAAAAGGAACGGAACAGACAACCATAGTATCCAGCACCCATTCAGGACAGTCGTACGTGTGTAGGTGGATGAAATTAATTAGGAAGTCTGTATTTGAATGTATCCCCCTTAGCGACGGGGGATTATTTTGAATAATGAACAGGATTTGTGTGTGTTTCGCCTTCCCCCCTGAGGCAGTCCTTCCTCACTTAATGGACAGGCATTGATGCTTGCAGCATGGCACACGGCACACGGCGTACATAACTCATCACCCACCAGCACCTGCCTTTCACTGTGAATTGTGCAACCAAAGTTGCTGCGATTTGCATCAATTGTGAGAAACTAATTGAAGAGAGATATGTATGTATGTAAATCATACTTTTTTGTGTTTATTGTTTCGTTCGGCCAACGTGCTCAAAGGATAATCAATAGAAATCCTTTCGAGTGCACAATTAATGCGCCCTAGGTAGTGGCAATTAAATGATGCAATTAGCCCGGCTTTCGGAGAAAGTCCAAAGCTGTGTTTCCTGATTGAAATTAAACAAAATTTAGAAACACACACGACGATGACGATGATACTTATGTTCACAGACATCTCGAAATGAGATGCCTAAAACATAAGCACAACACAACACTCCTGGCCGCCGCCGCGCGCCGCCTGGATGGCAGATGATGGGAATAGTAGCGTTATCCTAATTAAATGTGGATTATATGTTGAACGATGCTGGCACTTTGCTGTGTATTAGTGTGATGAGAATGATGTTCCAACGACACGAGAACAAGCGGAGAGACAAAGTTGAAGAGAGGGATGTTCCTGCCTGGTTCCCCGGTAGAGCATCCTTGGCAAATGAGCTCGTATTTGCTCTCGTGTATGAGGTGAGGCACACAACTATGGGATTAACATTGATTTGGATACAAAGACGTTTCCAAACTAATTAAAAGTTCGTAAACTTCTCCCAGAACTTTTTGTCTGACTGTCTGTTATGATGATGCCTCTGTACACTGCGACTGGTTATGAAGGTTGGGGCAATTGGGGTGCTAGTTCTCCATTGTTTCGACGGATAGTCAATGAGTTTATGGGATGGGAACTACATAAATGAGGAATTGCAAAACATTGCGGTGAAGTTGAAGAAGGTTATGTAACAAATTTCATAGTTTTCCTGAAAGCTAAAGGATTATTCAGATGAGATGGGATGGGTTTTCTAAGGATGACACTAGTACGTTTTTTCTTAATAGTATCTGGAATACCTATGTGTCGCTATATCTGTCTGTTTGTTTTGGGTAATCTCGAGAGCTATTAAACGAATTTTGAAGAAGTTTTCATCATTCTATAGCTTCTCGACAAGACATATGAGCAATGTTCAAGATTGTCCACCGCTCATTGAATTTCTGGCTGGGCACACATTTCCGAGACTGTCCACAGACTGAGAGAATCTTTACCTCAATCTCTCGAGAAGTCTATACCGTCAGGGTGACTGTGGTTTTTTTTTTTTTTATAATTCATTAGCCCTCAAGAGGTTATGATTACCCTTATGATGCTATTCACACAGCGCTAGTGTTGGTGTAGTGATTTTGAAACTCAGATAGGATTAGGTTTAAGCCTTTGCTTCAAGGGTGGTGTCCAGAATGACTGGGGAGAATTATTGGTACTGTTGCCATTGCTTATAATTCACAGTATTTCTTTTACATGGCGCTAGTGTTGGTGTTGTGATTTTGAAACTCAGATAGTATTAGGTTGTAGTATTTGCGTCGAAGGTGGTGTCTAGAATGACTGGGGGAATTTTTGGTATTGTTGCCATTGTTACTGACATCAGGAACTATGAGTAATGTCAACAATTTCAATGAATAGCATCGTAACGAAAGGGTATTCATAGCAAAACAGGATGCTTCTGAATCGGTGCTACAAAAAAAGACGGGGGCTGCTCGTGAGCTCTACGCTGATTGCTGATTCCGTCTGATATTCTTTATTCTATTCCTAAATCTCTCTATCAATATCTGTTCGTTAAAAACTTTCAGGAAGTGCAATTCGAGTCAAATGCAGTCCTTCATCAGCGTAAAGCATGCTTTTAGACGCTCCTCCAGAGTAAAAGAAGACAGTACGAAAAATGATTGACTTCTTGTAAGTTGTAGAAGTTGTTTCGTTCTTTTTTGGGAAGGGATTGGGATAAAACTTTAGCCTGTCTGTTACCTTCCGTTGCTGTCCAGTAATGTTGTGCTTTGTCTTTTAGCCAATTGTTTATACAGCCTTTTGCTGTGCTTGTTGGGAGGCCGCAGAATGGTCTTGGCATCATAAAAATTGATGCAGAACCTTTTCTGGCTAGTTCATCTGCCTTTTCATTGCCTTCATATCCGCTATGGCCCGGTACCCAAATGAGATGGACTCTGTTTGTGCTAGCCAAAGTTATGAGTAATTGGAGACAGTCCCAAACAAGTTTAGAGTTGATTTCGCAGGCGTTGATCGCTTGAAGCGCAGCTTTGCTGTCAGAAAGAATGTAAATGTTCTTATTTGAAAGAGCTCTGTTTATATTTTCTCTGATGCATAGTTCTGGATCTCGCGTGGATCTCCGCCTGGAATACTGAGTTGTTCGTCTCCATACTGCTGTAAAGAGATGTTTTGGTGCATGGGTTGTAAACTCCAGCTCCGACTCCTTCACTGTATATGACTGTATACGTAAGTAGTGCACTCAAGCTCAACGAAACGAGGCTTTCATCTTCCACTACATACGGACTTTCCTAAATACTGCGCAGGTGGGGAAACAATCGTGAATCTACTTCCTACTTGCCCGTGAGTCTAGTGTTGAGTAGTGGGTTCAACATACAATTTCTGATGGAGATGAATAGATGAAGAGTGTAGGCGACAGAATAGTTAGTCGTCTACGCCGATGGGTCCAAAATGGAGATCAGCCCTAGATATCAACCCTTCATTTAAAGTCGGAAATAACTGGACTGTATTCCAAGCTCAGATAAGTGTCATCATCTAGGCAGTGAAGTCTATGAAGCGTGAGCCACTTTGAAATTGTCACAACAGCGAAGAAACTCGGTGCTGTTGGCATCCTTCACCTTCTCTGTGATGTCTCGCTCTATCTAACATAAGATTTCAGACTCTTGTTAGTTGTTTCTATGTCGATTTGGGAAACCTCAGTAATATTCAGTTGAGGGACCTCTTGTGGCTTATATCCCAATTTGGGTTCTTACAGGTAACTAATTATTGGTACACATTAGCCGACAAATCATGTCCCAGGGCATCAATCAACCCAATCTTACCCAAAAGTTTCTGTTTTTTTTTCCTCTCCTCCATCGATTTTGAAGTTACACTCATTCCTATCTTCCTTGTCTTGTCTTGTCACAAATAATAGGCCATTAGGACCCAAAGTCTTTTAAATTATTTTGAACGCGTTTCTATTTTGAGTAAATCCCTCCAACGACTTATTCTAAAGGAAAACATCAAATTCAAATTCTCAATCCGATCTAGAGTAATTGCAACTTTGCGTTTTCATTTCTCACAACTACCCCTCGTTAAGGACATAAACATTTTTGGAAATAAACTCCTACAAAGTCGATTTTAACTTCATAAAACAAATCAAAACAAAAATAATATATACTCCTTCGCCTTTGTCGACTTACCCAGAAAATAACCTTCGAAGGACTTTGTTAAATTCCTCTTAATGGAAAAACAAGATCAAAGCCGACCAAAGTAAAAATAAATATATTTTAAGATGCATCTCTAAGTAGGATTGTAAATATTCCCTTCTCAAGGTACTTGTATATGTAAAAAAAATAAGACGAAGACGAATCCTTCTATCTAGAATCGCAAAACTTTTCTAATACTAATAACTTTTCGTTGTGTTCTCCCGCTCTCCCTCAATGTCTTATCTTGCTCGAAACAAGGACACCAGCCAATAGTTTCACCTGAATATCTACATGAATTCAAGGATATGTACTTCCTTTGGGAACAGTATATCTCGCTGAAGAAGAACTTTACTCAGCACACACCCATACAGGCACCGACAGAGAGATAGAAAACAATAGCAAAAGTTAAGTTCCTTCAAAAGATAAACACTCATCTTCTCCTAGAGTTCCTATCCTTGCTACTACAATCCCCTTCGAGGTGTATAACACACATTCAGCCGAAATGAAGACGAAAGATGCTCCCACGGAGATACAGTGCAAGTTAATTCCCCGAGCAGGATCCTTATATCATTGAAATTTTATCAGAAATTTTGTTTGTCGGGTTTTTATTTTCGGTTTTGGGCAGAGCCAGAGGGTTGGGGCCTACTACGGAGGATATCCGCTTTGGGTTTTTTTCTGGAACTTCAGTTTTTGATCCAAAAGCGTATGCATGCATGCAAGGGTGTCATGGACGTAAACGACTAGTCGTTGCGTCGATGTTTTCCGTTTCGAAACGCATTGGCACTGGGGCGCATCAGCAGCATTGGCAAGATGAATGAGTTTCTTGCGGGAACGAAGAATAGGAATAGTTGGGTCCTTGGAGCATCGCATTTAAGTTTCGGGTATTTTCTTCTCTCGACAAGTTTGTTTTACACAATCGCACACAGGCACAAAAGAAATAATATAGAGAGGGGGGGGGGGGTGGAAGAACCGAGGAGTTGTGCATTGGTAATTCCGGAGAGACAAATCAGTTTTAGGACGACGACGATCGAACCAAGGATGTACGGAACGGCATGAAATTTTGGCAGAAGGTTGTGCAGAGTGACTTTGTAGCAATAAGTTGCGACGCAGACAGCAGGGGCTCTTCACATAGCCGGCAGTGTCTGAGAGGAACAAAGTGTTGATGCAGCGTTTTGGGATGACAACTTGGGAACTGTTATATAAGCCGGCAAAACTTTTACTCTGCCTCATTTTCTTCAAACAAATTAGATTCCATTGCGGGGCGCCTTGACGAAAGCTGATTTCTGCTGAGAGTTTCACTTCCTGTTAAGTGAGTGATGACTTGCGAATGTTTCAATTAGGGAAATGGCGCCATTGGAATTGCCCTAGGGAGAAAGTGAAGACAAGCAATTGATGAAAAGTTATGAAATGCTGGATCTTTACAAAAAAAAAAAAAAACTAAACGTACTAGTGGTACTTGAGTTAAATGATTTGTTCAAGCGATAAGCATGGTAAATAAGGAATGGTCGTAAGGATTCTATATTTAGTGAAAAAATTGCAAGCTTTGCTTATATTGGTGAGATATAATAGGTCTGTAGTCTTTGGTTGTGGAATGGTAGGTCTTTCCAAATTTTGGAATATAGATGATCCGAACTCCTCTCCAAGCTGTAGGAACGTAATGGGTAATGGGTGCTCAGTATGGATATTTAGCACGGCAGCTCATGGAGAGCCAAGGCCTAGCTTCTCACAACCATTCATGTTGTGCATGTTGTATTCTTCGCACGAATAGAAGGGACCTACAGTTTAATACCGACTCCGAACGGCGAATTGAGAAGCTTTTCATGACAGATTGTGTATAGATGATCCGAACCCCTCTCCAGGCTGTAGTGGGTAATGGGTGCTCAGTTATTGTACGGAAATGACGTGTACATCGCTTCATACTTGTGGTAGATAAGTACGATCAAGTACGATTTATGTCAACAAAGGTATAGCGTCCTCTTTTGCCTTTTGGTTAGGCCATTCGGAGCCTTGTTACAAGCTTACTGTTGACACATTTTGCGCCCTGTTCATCAACAACCCTTTCGGATACGTATGCACTTTGTGCGGCGAACTCTTGTTCAATTTATCTTTGAGCCTCATTGTCATCTAGAAAGTGGTCCTGATCGAGAAAGTCTTCGCCAATGAGCGAAATTGCTTGCCTTTATTCAACCTGTGTTCCACTTGCCACCAGGAGCTCACCACCCAGACGTAATTCTACGTAAATGTATATACACAGCATAGTAAAGCTATGTATGCTCCCGTTGTTTCTTTAAGAGAAGAATCAGTCAATACCCCATGCCCATGCAGCGCTATCTAACCAAATACCACTTTGAAGTACGGGACATCTTTGCCAGCTCATTTAAAGACCAAAGACCATTTCTAGTATCACGAACAACGACAATTCCACAATGTGACCACAATGACATCTACAACCGAATCTACCATAAATTTCTAAATTTTCGGTGTTTGCCAACAATCGAAAGATATCTCCTTAAATCGAAGTCACATCCTCGGATCCTACAAAGTATTCTCTGTATTCCCATGCAGTTAGTAAGCCCCCCCTTCCTCACTTCCAAAAACCAAAACCCATTCCAATGAAATGTCAAGCTCGTAATGCTGACAAATTTAGCATCTTGTAGCTGAATTTTAATTAACGTCCCACCACTTCTCCTTATTAACCCCGAAAAGCGTCAACACAGTCGCGATATATGACTCGAATAAACTTCAAAGGACACTCTCTAACTCTGCCCTAAGGAAACCAGGTCATGCTGTTCTTATGTCATTTTCAAGTTATTTACAACACACCAGAACAAACTTTGCAGCTCCTCTCCGTTCTTTGGACAAATAAATCGTGTGATAAACTTGTCAAGCTATTATTTAGATTACACTGCGGTCCCCATAGCGAGCGTTAGAGATCCATTGACCCCTTGCGCTCCTTTCACATTCAATCCGGCAAATAAGGACGTGCACTAATTAATGTACACAAATAGAAATGTTTCACATTCAGATAGAGAGAGAGAGAGATTGTGGCAAATACATTTAATTATCGCGCGACGAACGCGAATATCGAAGGGAGGCGAGGTCGTTCCAAAAAAAAAATCCAAATAAAGGACCCTCGTCATTCGAATGAATTCTTGTTGCATTCATGGTGATATTCGTTAAGAAATCTTTGCATTCACATGAGAGTTTCTCTTCGCCCCTCGGTGCGCGTGTGGTGTTTCCCTATTATCCCTGGCAATGTGTAATTAGAAGTTTTTGAGTATAAAACCCCGCTTCATTTTTATGCATCCTTTCATATTTGTACAAGGATCCCTTTCTAATCGTTGGCGTCGACGTTGTCGTTGTCGTTTTCGGATAATTGAAACCAAAATCAGTGACTCTATATGTGATGCATTCAACATCAAATTAGCATTCCATTGATGGATGAGAAGGAGTCAGTCAATGAGGGTGTACAGCGTACACACCACAAGGATATTATTTTAATTCAATTACACAATTCCATAATATTCCAACGGAACCAACACAGTATACACTGTAATTAGTAAACACTTCCTTTGAAATGGATGGATGGTGCGATGCATATCTTGGATGTATCTTGCTTTCTTGGGCGCGTACCTGAAAAATTACTAAAGACAACGTTGATGACTAGAGGATATGGTTTGTATGGGAGTGTGTATGCAGTGATGCTTTATGCTTCGAGAAATTTAGTGAATCGACTAGTTGACTTCTTTTCACTACAAGGAGGATGCCTACTTTGTTTGAGAATTAAGTTTCAAGAGAGGCAATCGTTGCCGAAAGAGGGTGTTTCTATTTCATAAATGTACACTTGCACTGTGGTGAATATTTAATCTTTAGGGCACAAGGCGACGAATAATATAATGTACATGAGGAACATAACCCAGCCACAGGAGTCAATTTAAAGCGTAGATGGAATAAATTTATTTTATTTCACAGTTCCTGTGTTCGTGTTTCAAATTTATGAAGAGGAACTGCTTTACCTGCTTCAGAAACTACTCGAATCCAATTAAATAACAATACAACGGTATACATCGCATATGCAGCTTTCTTATAAAGTAAATGAGATGTTCTTATGTTTAAAAGAAACGTTCTTGATCTTTTCTTGAAATTGAGAACTGCATATGGACTTGATCTATTTCTTTGAAATTCTTTAATATATTTCACGTGCTATTTAGTTATAAAGAAGGTACTAACATTCCTGGGACACAATCAACAAGTCTTTTCAGTTAACTCTAAGTTGGTTGATGTCCTCCCCTATTTGTGTACGCCACCAAAGGTGAGCTCTGCCTTTACTGTGTTGTGTTTCTACGTAAAATTTGAAGAATGTATGGTGCCATTTGTGCTGTCCATGTCCTAGCCTGATCGAACATAGTTCTTGACTTAGTCGATGTTCTTATAGTTTGCCATTGAATCTCTTCCTCCAAAGCCCGTCAACGTAAACGATTAGCAGGAGTTATTCTTGATTCTGATGATTTCCGATGAGATGTCGTTGTCAAAAGTGATAACAGAAAGACCAAGTGCCTTACTCCCTCGAATGAAAAGCTGTCCACTGTCACCTTCAATACGATTCGTCTATATTGTATAGGAAATACCTATGTTGAGAGACTAGTGGCCGATCAGGTGATTGACGAAAAGTTTCAGGCGCACACACAACATGGTAGGTTAGATGCTTAGCAGCGTCTCGCAGATCCAACAAGAATGCACCCTTAGGTGCTGATCAAATCTTAGAAATGAATTAGTCTCTGCTCTAATCCAAGTCATCTCCAGATGCTTTGATTAGTTCTGCTGGTAAGCGGTCAAGTCCAACAGCCTTGTTAGATTTCAGCTCGGATTTTGATATCTCCGAAGTTTTGGCTATCATTGTCAAGGTAGAAGGGTTCATTCAGCTTTTCATTCAGTTTTACAGTCTACAGAAGTTATTTTTCCATATTCTCAGCTACAACAAGGCAAGGTACCCATTTCTATATGATTATGTACGGGCTTTGATCCATATGTTAGCCGGTATTATTCGTCCAACAAGGTTAGTCTAATCAATGGTGGCGGTAGATTATAACCCAGCACATAGTTTCGACCTTTTTGATGGAATCTTGGCAGTGTTTCCACTCGTCTTCAGCACTTGATGCTGGTGGCAAAGAAGTTGTTGAGGATTTTTAGAAGTAAACGAGACCGACATTTCCTCTTGTGAAATTTGAGATGAGGAAACCTCGTGTTTAATATAGCAACGCTTCGCTTCGCAGCAAAGTCAATTGTTCTGCTTCCGTTTTCAGACGTGGTGTGGCTGAGCTTATGCTTAACAATACTTTTCTATCAAATATACATATTGATTGTCCTTTTCTATAGCTTTTAACTCGTTGCGTCTACAAATTGAATTCTGTTTACCGAGGGGTCGGAAGCAGTTATCTCTATTTCAAACTGTGCAATGAAAATTATGAACACAGATACTAAAACTGTTCCCACTATTACCTTTTGAAATCGAGTCTCCACCATTAATGGGTTTGTGTATGTGTATGTGTATGTAGTTTATACTAAAACCATCTTGTTATCTGCTTCCATCCTGAAAGTATGCTTATATTGTTGAACACAATAATTGTTCCTTTTTTACGACTGATTTCGACGATTTCCTCAGGTTTTTGTTATTTTTCAGGGAGCTCTTTTTCCTCTTTTGGGGGATAAGACTATATAATCTGAAGTTAATACATTCCTTGGGTTCTCAGCTATATATTGGGCTATACTATCGCAGTGGTATCAGCAAAATATACGAAAGGTAAGTGCTTTTAAGAAAGAATAACCCTGCAGGGAGTTCCCTCCCCCCGATTGGCGGCGAAAAGTTAAGAAATTCCGGAATTCTCTTAAGCATAAAAGTATGCTACAATATGATTTAGTAGTGATTGTTCCTCGAAAAAGTGACGTCATTTTCCGCAATTCCTTGATATATCCACCGATTTACTGCAGCTTCCAGATGCTGCTTTCCTAAAAGTTATATAAACTTACAGTGATCGATAAGGAAGCTCGTTAAATGTACGGTATTAGCCTAGAGCAGGTCTTAGATATTTTTCGGTCAAGCAGCGCCTTTGCTTGTTTTAGTTTTGAGAGTTTTCTTCGAAGCTTAGAATTTTGTATTGTTTCCACTTTTCTCAACTCTTTGTGGGAGGTGTGACTGTCTGTCCCACAGAATAGTTCTAGTTATAGCCATGAGATTGAACTGCCAAATTCCTTTTTGTATTCGTCGGCATCACTCCTCCCTCGTAGAAAATCTCGAATTGCAATATGAGAGTTGGATGATGTACGTAGTCCGTTGGGATCACATTAATTCTGTCATTCATTTAAAAAGTAAGATGAGTCTAAAGAGGCACCTAGTCAGTTTAAGTCCTCTTTACTATGTATTGTGTTATTATGATAGTGCCATCAGCTTACTCTGCGAATTATAAGCCTGTTGAGGAGTGCTACTAGATTTCATATAAGTTGGATGAAATTAAACCTTGAATACAGCCTAATGTCGTTATCATCCTGGTAACTCCTTCTCCTCCACGGGGTGAACCCAGGGTTCCTAGTACCTTAACTGGGGATTGGATTTTAACCTCTTTGGAAAGTTGTTGGTGCTAGCTAACGAAAGAGCACTCTTTCTTGGATCCAGACAGCAGCGAATGGATGCCAAAGTAGAGAAACACCGCGATTTCGAAAGTATACCCAACTGTAAAGGAACCTTGACCAGATTGGAGTACAAAATTAGAATCAGCTAGCTGCCGATCGAGCTAACTGGAGACGCTGATTGGTTAAGAATCAGATCCATCCCGAACTAGAGCGGACATCATAAGTAAATAAAAATAAATATATATATTTCATATAAAAAAATGTTTTTATTCGTTCATGTATATTTTTTTAACTCACTTGTACATAGAATTTAAATTTTAAAACTTGTAAA
Organism: Criorhina ranunculi; assembly: GCA_951813785.1. NCBI lineage: Eukaryota > Metazoa > Arthropoda > Insecta > Diptera > Syrphidae > Criorhina > Criorhina ranunculi. The sequence goes on from OX638381.1 coordinate 12,914,472, forward strand.
ATGTTTATTCTTAAACATTAATTTGCACAATTGGCCAACATTTATCCAAAATGGTGTATAACTCGTCTATTATTTTAAAATAAATTTAACTTAATTAACTTTAACACCAGTGGTACATAATTATAGTTATATCAACAAAGAATTTAAACAAAATATTTATATATATGTATTAATTTGGACGGAAAGCAATAACAGATAAAGCATGAGGGGCAGGAGTGGGATAGCAAAATGGTGGGCATATCTATTTACAATTAAAGTATACATAAGCGGGGTAAGCTCTAAGTTCGAATATAAGTAGTTCGTCAATTTTACCTATGATATTGTCCTAACCGCATTCCTACATAATATTAAATTAAAAAAAAAAAAATTGAACACACCTTATAATAAATTCCATTCTTCATTGTACCTTCTTCATTCGAAGACACAAAATAAATCTGTTTTTTCTTTTTCTTTTTCTTTTGTCCAACTACCTAACTTAATATTTGGTCCTATTTACACCATGTACACATAATGTACACGCTTTTAGCCTTAGCTCTGTTATTGTACACCCTGTACATAAAAGAAAACTAAAACAAGTCTACTCTCTAATCTAAAAGAAAACATAAAACCAATAACTACATTCTAAGATTGTCTTAAGTGTCCTTTTAGTCCTTTTTTAGTGCATCTCGCGCTGCTTGTGCTGCTTCTTTTTTGTAACTCTTCACATAGAATGAACTGAACATGTAAGTGAAGAGGCCAGCGTTGAATGTCAACAGACCGGCAATGGATTTGGGGAAATTGCAATTGGGCTGGAACTGGATTTGAAGGGTGTGCACAAAGATTATCAAAAATTGGATCTAAAATGAACAGAGAGAAGGTTTAACAAAGTTCTGATTCGGTGGTGAGATAAGTTTTCTTACAATTTGCATGATGGTAAGGTACTTCTTCCACCAGAGATACTTCTGGACCTTTGGGCCTAAAGCTGACAGCAAGTAGTAAGCATACATAATAATGTGAATGAAGGAGTTGATAAATCCTAACAGAGTTCCGTGGCCACCTGAAACGAAGAAGAAATGTCAAGTGTGACAAGTGTCAGATTTCATTTGCAACTGTCATTTTGACAGAAATACTTACCTGCAAAGTATTTAACTCCAATAAAAGCACACACCGGCATCAAAGTGTGATGATACAAATGTAAAAATGATACTTGTCGTTGACGTTTACGTAAAACAAAGAAAACTGTATCCAACAATTCGGTAAGTTTTGCAATATAGTACAACCATACAGCACCAGCCATCTGTCAAATGGTTAACTTGATGTCAAATAAAAGATTTCAATTCTGTTGAGTTGTAGACTTACCCTCATTGAGATTGGATCAGTCTCATATCTGACCTCTTGACATTTAAAGTTATAGTGACCACCCCAACCGCCTTTGTAACCCTAAACAAATGTCAAAAATTAAAATTTATAAGTAGAATTGGGGTTAAATGTCAACTTACTTCGTAGAAAAGAATGTAACTGAGCAACACTTGAAACGCATTATAGATAAGTAGAGTGTTTTTCAATTCAAAAGGTTTCCGATCACGCATGTAACGAGGTCCAGCGTAAAGGCAGAAGTACAAGTAAGCGCCCAAAATCATACACAATGGTCCAGGTGAATTGGATAGGAACCAGCTTTTCGTTCGTAAATCTGGAAAATAAATAGAAATTTTGTTAGTCAAGCTGAAATTGAAAGGCCGCTCTACAAGACGAGGAGAATCATAGGTGTAACTCGTAAATCGTTATTTTGCTGGCAAATGAGACAAAGACGGCAACGGCAAGAGACTATTCCCTAAAGTAATGCATTCATAAAGAAAGGTTCTTGTTACTGTCAGGCTTTAACAATCTATTCGTGCAGCAGAATTTTTGGAAAAATCTGGGGATCGTATTCCAAAATTATTTTGTAGATGTTCACGGTAATGTGTCCTCATGAACCTTCTCATCGCCGCATCCCTTGCATACTTATGTCGTTATCACTTAGATGTAATTTCTCTGTGTGATATCGGCTGTAAAGTACCATAAGCTCTATTGTGTCACGCTTATACTATTGATATTGGTCGTTCGTGGAACTCGCCCTGATACTGATTTCTGTTGACATCCTATTTATTGCTTTCTTTTACCTGTATCCAAGCTATGGTCATTTAATTAAAAAATATATGTATCACCACTCATTGTCGCGGATTTGTTAATATGCACTGAATCTTCAAAGCTAAGCCTCATTACTTTTTTTTATTACAAATTTGAATGGTTGACCAACTGAACCTTTTTTATGAGTATTCCTGTGTCAGCATGGACTGCGTTGCATGCATTACTTGTTTTTTTGTTCCAAGAGTGACCAATATCGTTCCGGACTTACTGCTATGCATGACATATAAAAAATTAATGATAATTAATAAATTATTTGTTTGTAACGACATTGTAGTAGGTCAGCGAATTGAAACTGAGAGTACACCGCGCTTACATAACAAAAAAACGCTTCTTCAGCACAATGTTGACATATTTTTTAATTTAAAAAAAAAGAACGAAACTGTTGTTGTAAACTTAATGGTCAGGAATGGAGTTGTTTTTATGGTTATTGATAAGAATTGCATGTCTTTCTTGGCAATAAAAAAACTTTTAATGAGTCAGTGGGAGTTTTATGTCATGCTCTCTAAATATTGGCAGTGTCCACGAATTGCATGACTTTGTTTAAAGACGTTGTCTCTAGTTAACCATAGAAGGATCCTTGCTTATGTTCAAAACAGTGAGAAATATAGAAATAGACTACCTGTCTTTGGTGCCTTTTCGTCTATCTTCCAGAAATCGTCTCAATCAGACAACCCTTTCTGATTTCTCCATAGTTATCCATAGTTCCGCGATTCTTCGTGTCAACGCTAGCATTTGCTTAAAAGAAGTTGAGAGTTTACTTTCTTCTGCTGACTCCTCGTGTCTCCTCATTTTCTAGATACAGTCTGCAGGTATCAACTTTAAGAAGACCCAACTACCCATTTCAGAATTCCGCGGGTCTTAGAGCAGCCGGCGGACATTTTAATAGTCACTTTGACTTGGCTGCGTTTTGCAACACTTTCCCTTTCCCATGTTTTCAGACGGTTCATTCGTGACCCACTTATGGATCATGTCCTTCGCTATTTTTCTACATACGGTAGCGAGTTGTTCAGAACCCAGAAACTCAGAGACTGACCTCTGTTTCGCCAGGTTGTCTGCCTTTCCGTTATCTTCTAAGCCAAGTCAGTGTCAAGTCATTTTGAATTGCATCGTCATTAAGTTCTTAAACACATTTCATTACCAGTGATGTGTTGACTTTGGTCTGATTTTAGAGTCTTATCACCGCCTGTAGTGTACTATCTGTCATGGATATATCCGGAAGCAATCCGTTCCCGATAAGAGTTATATTTAACAACCCATAGAAGCCTAGCTTGGTTGAAGTATTCGTCTTTATAAGAGCTTCCGATTGGGTACGAAACTTCGCATTTGGTACTTTGATGGTGCTTCCATTCCTGCACCAAGCCAATGGCAGTCTTTTTCTCCTTTAGGATGTCAATTTGTTTCGTAATGTCACTAAAGTGACAGTACAGCACAAACCCATTTGATGACGTTCTTATTGCTTGATACATTTCTTGAAACAGGGTGTTCATATTTATCAAAATCTTTAAATAGGATGGTAACACGTCTTAAGTAGCTCCATCTATGTACATATCAACAAAAGTAAAGATTAAAAACCCGTAAAATCACAAGCCATTGCACTTTTTGAACCTGTTGAAAGCCTTCGAAAAACCTTCACCAAATAATTTCTTAAAAATTAATTCTGTAAACAATTGTTTGTAATCGACTTACCTTCATGTTCGACAAAAAAATTCACCATACGATCTACCATCGTATTTGTTTCGTTCATTCTAACAGCCATTTTGACACTTCTCTCCGAATGATTTCTATTTCTAAACTGAAAAGATAGAAGAAGAAAAAAAGTACTTATATACATATATGTATGCACACGTTAGAGTTGATATTTAATATTTACAAAAAATGTTACAATCCCTTTCAAGTGTGATATCCCAATGTCAAAGGCCGTTTACAATCTAGACGATTACCTAATAGTTACGTCCGTGTACTTACTCAAAATTCACTTAACAATATGGTTATGATTTTTCTATTTTTCATAAGTGTTGGGCTAAGAATCAATATTGATTGAATCAATAAATTAGCGAGTCAAAAGTGGTCATCGATTTTGTGGATACACTAACTTTGACTCTGCTTGATCAGGAAACTATGAGAAATGCATAAAAATGCTTGATCAGAAGCTAGATGGAAGATTTTCAATTAACTTTCCGACAAAAAAATTTGAATAATTAACTTAAATTCTATGGAATTAATTTAACCCTTGAATTCGCAACACAAAATGACACCTAAGTGTATCTACTGTGGTCCCCGAGGTTCCGTTGTATATTTTGTATGGTAATTGTGTGATAATTTCTAAATTATGTAAAAAAAAAAAACTACTTACATATTGTAAAAAAAGAAGACTACGTCTCTCCTTGGAGTCGATGAATTCCGTAAAAACGTATTAAAAAAGACCGAAGGTACGGAACTGAATGAATTACAATACGTAGCGTTGTTTATTGCATTAATTTCTTCGCGATTTGAAATGATTTATTTAGTATTCATATTAGTTGGAGGCGCCATAAATTGACTGCATTTGATTATGAAAGTCAAGGACGATGAAAATTATTGAAAATTTCAAAAAAAATAACACTACCTGAATGCCGAAATCCGGAAACATTTCATGTTAAAGAACACATTCGCGCACAGGTATTTTGATATCATATTCGAGAACCGGTCAACGATAAGAGTTTTGTTGAAGCAACATATGGGTCGATTTTCGACCTGAGATACTGAAAATGACACCTACACAAGGTTTAATCAGTTAAATCTTATAAACACCGAATTAAGGAAAAAACAATTGCGTCATGATTAGTAGAAAATGCCAAATAGGATTGCATTCAACGATTATTGTCAATGCAATGTAAAACTTTTACCCCAGTCTTGTGGATAATTGCTTAGCTAAGATTGAAGTATCTCTTTTAGTGACTAGAAGCTTGTCACACTTCAGCGCCACCGATTTTGATGCATTTTAGGACTGTATTCACACTTCAGGAACTCCATGGCATTTCGAAAATGGAAATTATCCACCGCAGTGGTAGCCTAAATATAAATTCTGATCCTTTTATGCCTTTCGCATCAATGAAACCGAAAAGTTTCTCATTCTCGCTGTGTGTGTTAATGATAAACCACGTGGGAATAACCATGTACCTGATGCCGGAATCTTCTGTGGGAAATGATCAGGTTTCCTTGAACGATGTATAAAATACTTTATCGCTTCTGATCTAGCTGGGACTGGGACTCACTTTAAACCACACTGGACCTACTTAATATAATTTAAAAAAAACAAAAATAAATAAATAATTTGCTCCTCAATTTTTTACTAGTCGCATTCTGAGAACTTCACAGGGCTCTACCCTGCAAATTCATGGTCCTTAAATCCATGAAACGGACTTGTTTCAAGGGTATAAGATTGATCTTACCTGCATCCATGAAGTGGACTTGTTCCAAGAGTATGATTGATCTTGATTGATCTTACCTGCTTCTCATTGGGTATCGCAATTAAATTTTATCGTTGATATATTCCAAAACGGCGTATGGCCTATGACCTACCTAACGCATTGAAGATGTAGTTCCCCTAGTGACTAGTTCCAAGTGCTCTGCGCCACACTTTGGTCAATATAGACCTGTTAGCATCAAAGACTTCGTTAAATTTTCGTATGTATAAGAGAGCATCTCTAGAAATACATATTTCAACAATCGAAGCAAGTAATGCTGGTTGTTTTAACAGCTTCTCTCTTTTTCGATCACTGTAATCCTACACGAATTTTAACATCAACAGAAGTCAGTTATCATGAAGTCACATTTAAACAGCAAGTGAAGACATTAAAAGTTTGAAACATTCAATTGGTTGGATACATTAAAAGCTTTAAATTTATTATTATTCACCCACGAGCTTTTACTCACTTCCGAATTTCGTCTTTGGATCTTTAGTAATTAAACCTAAATCAACCGATCAATTGCATAACGTGCAATAAAAATAAAAAAGTTCAATGGATACACACAAAAGACACAATAAAAACAAACTCACAGATACTCGTATCTATCAGGTGAAAATAAAATGAAAAAACGAATCAAACTCTATGAGATACTAGAACTTTTGTCTGCCAACTCAGTCATTTTCACTTCCGAACCGAACCACTATTGCGCATCCGAATCTGAACTCGAATCACTTTCAATTTCATCTCTTGACGGAGACATGTGTACATGAAGGAAGGAATCAATAAATTATTGTTTATAGACTGACTAGGTTGCTTGACTGACGTCTATCGATTAGACCCGATCGGTGTCAAGTGTGGATTCGATTTGTTTCACTTTTGCGAAATAAAAAATTTGGCAGTCAGTTAAGCGGTTGTCGTTACTCCCATTATTCCTGCTGACTAAGCTTTCTTCGTGCTAAATGGCAGTACAATGTTAACAAACAGACTTGGTGTAAGGGTGGCACATTTCTTTTGGAACGGTCTGGATTGTGTTGAGGAAATGCAATGCACATATTTCGGTGTTGGTAGAAGGTTTTTGGTGCTTTGTATTGGGAATGTTTAGTGTGTTATCGTTACAGTTTTGAGAAGTAGAACGTCAATAAAAATGCTGATGAATTGTGGATTCATATTGGAATTTAGTACGTTTAATTGGTTGCCCAATTGTTGTGACTTTTTTTTTTGTACAAAAGGTGCTATTTGGACTTTTTTTTTGTAAAATAATCCAGCTTAATGGTGACCACGGGGCAAAACTCCTTACATTTCTACAATCCACAGTTCACTTTATGCGGATTACATAAGCTGCTGTCTGGCTTCACCACGTGGTTATGTAGCAAATCGATTTGGTATGATCAAACGAAATTAGCGTGACCTATTTGGACCTTCTTTCAGCAGTTGAATGCTGAAAGAAGTAGCGCTCTCTTTGCTGCCATTACTTTAGTGTATAAGTTGAGTAAAAGTACAGTTTCGAGGGCTGTTGTTGGGGTTTTTCATCGGCAACAGACCAGACAACCATATGTTAGAAGAAGCCCAAATAAACCCTCATATATCCAGTTGGTTATGGCGGGTCTTGACCCCATTTCTTTACTAAACATTCTATTGCATGCATGGAATGCCATAGTTGCCTTCTTCGTTCTTTCTAGAGTATTTTCAGTGCAGATCGGTCTAGTATGCAGCCACGGTTTGTGAACTTGCTGCCAACGTATTTTTGTCAGGGATGTTACAAAAGTTCGCAATCGGATTTTAATTCGACCAGCATTTGATTTCTAAAAACACCATTCACCATGATAATTGTGTTGAACTTGGCAGTGCGTCAAATCAGAGACAACAACTGTAGCCCATTTTGAAGTAATTTGTTTTTGTTTTTTTCTTTTTTTTTATCATCCAATTTTTGTTTACGTCCAAAAATCACATGGTAAATAATAAAACCCAAAACAATATTAACACAAATTATAACTGAATTATCTCAACAGTTACCATTGTTTTCGGTCCAAAAGAGGGGTATCCCCAACAAATTAAAGATTTTGCAACTTTTAGCATATACCATGCTTTTGTTAACACAGAGAATGTGTTAATTTATTATAAAAACAACAAAGACGCTAGTGCCTTATTAAGTGATTAATTTTGTTATAATGTGCCTTCGGTAGGTATAGTCATTGGCATTGGCAACTCTCTCACGGGAAACATGAAAATTGTAAAATCATCTTCACCGCCAAAGACAAACTAATGCAAGAATCTTGATGTCTGCAGGCACAAGTCCTTGAACTCAGCGTCAGCATCCGCATCCACTTAACTGGTCGATTGCTCATGTATGCAGTAAATGGCCGTGAAAGCATTGTGTATATTGCATGTAAATTCAAAAGAAATCCCCGCACTGTATTTATCTAGTATCTAGAAAAATAAAATAACATAGATACTAGTTTTGGTATTGCAAAAGGATAAGTAGCGATGCGACTAAAAGAGCAACAAATGAATGGCATTCCTGCACGCATGCAAGCATCACAAAGACATAGTTGCTGTTGAGGAGATTCTCTCTCTTTAGGCGTTGATTCCTATACGGGGACTGGAAAGGTGTACAATAAAGTCTAAGACAACTTAAAAAAAAGTAGGAATAGGAATTTCTACTTCTCCTGTTTAAATATTTCTTTTTTACGTGGATAAAAGCTCGTGATCAAAGTGACGCACAATACAGACGTTTTCGTGAATAATTTGTGTAATTCCTAGGGAGTGGGTGAAAAGTAATAAAAATTATCAAAACCACTCCACAACTGGGTTACTTTTGGCTCGTTTGTATTAGTCTGTTTGTTATTTTGTTGTGACTTTCGTTTTCTTTGACAAATTGTGCTACTAATGCGGTTCATTGCGGAAACGTGGACACTCTTGTTGAAGTTCATGATTAATGAAGGTGGTTATACGATTATGGTTATGGTTTTTTGATTTAAAAAATATTAAGGTCACTCGTGAGATCAAGTTAGTAGATGGTTAAGATTTCAGATGCTTTGTTATGGTGGATAGAAGGAAATGCAAAAATGACTAATATACTGAGGTTTATAGACAACAATAAATTGATTACTCAAAGGTTAACGCACTTGAGCAACATGAAATGCGTTTTTTTTTTTTCCACAAAAAAGCGCTTCTATGACATATAACTTAAATTGTCAGCGCTCACTACATCAGCATCGGTAATCTGAGAAATGGCATGACAATCACGTAGAAACTGATCAGCAATGTCATCGTCCTCTCCATAGACATCACAGGTAGTGTCTTACGTACTGAGGTAACTTTACTTCTATCACTGGTCGACCACTTAGTGCTGCAAACTTAGCTTTCTTCACAGGGATCATCACAAACCACAACCTACTGGCGGCCCACCTTAGAAGAATGCGTTTAAGTACAGAATTATGCAGAGGCTGCGGTAATACAAATGCGGAAGAGAACACAACCCACTTCCTATGCGAATGACCCAGCCTATACAGAACAAGGAAGACGGCCCTCGGTGAATACTTTTTTAACGACCTGGGCGACCTGTCTAACAAGCCACCAAAAGCCATTCTAAAATTCACTACGAATTCAGGAGGCTGAACGATCGTAATTGCACTCACCTAGACTTTTGCCCTCTTTTTTGTCTTCTCGGAATGGACACTCCACGTTAGAGGAACACAATGGATCCGTTAGAGATCCGAGTGAAGGCTGCATCACGCGATGCACCAATCTCTTCAACCTACCTAAATACCTACTACTATTTCCCTTATAAAAGTCGATGTGCATTCGTTTGGTTTGTGTGCATCCTAGAGAAGCCTAAAGGACCTTCAATGGAAGTCTTAAGGAGGCCTTGGGAATTTATTTTATGAAGCACATCAATGATCTCATCTTGGGACTTGTGTCCAGTTCAGTTTTAAAGCCCGTCCGTAAAAATACATCTAACTTCCTTTGACAATGACGAAGGCCTCATCTAAGGTGGCTTATACTAGAAAGCACTAGTTGAAATGGATCTCAACCAGCTGGAAGTTTGCAACTGAAGTCTAAGTACCGAGCCAACTAGAGGACTTATTGGTTAAGGACCCGAATTGTAACGCCACTCAAGATATTCAAGCCAAGAACCGAAAATTTGCTTGAGATGTTGAAAGAAGCACAAGACAACTTTGAGTTGAAACACTTCTTCCAGATCGCCTTTCCTCCTTTTCAGCCTTTTTTTATTTCCAATTTCTTAACTTCCACAAAATTTAGGGCAATTATTGAAGCCTATCAACCCCACTTACAAGATTACCCTAAAAACAAAACAATTGTCAAGAAGTTACACTTCAACAACTAAAAAGGGCACGAATAAGAGAGGCTTTCTTGTTGGAGGCTTCTTTCTTGAATTACGATTATTTTACTAAAAACAAAAATTGAATAGAAACTTCAAAGAATCAAACTTGATGACATAAGTTCCCCGAAAAAAAGACCGCAAACTAGTAGTAATTTTGGCAACACTTCAACATTGATCGTTATCAAATTTTTAAGATTTGTCTCAAAATGTTTTTGAAGAATAAAGTTGCTTCAGCAGAAGCATACTTATTTGTGTTATTGAGTCACTAATTCTGGAGATTCAGGTCTTACAAGGACGGACACCTGCTGGTAAAACCACTATCTTCATTGACAAGCACGTAATCTGTATAAATTATGCTTAGATTGTAATTCGATTTGTGATTTCCGCCATAGAAGGTAGTTTTTGGGTTTTTTTTTTTCTAAACTTTTCAGATTTTTTAGTGCATGTAACTTTTGGAATTTTGAATTTAGTTTAAAACTAGGAGTGTTGGCCTATGGATCACATGCTTTAGAACTTATACAAAAAACTGATCATATGATAGATTTAAACAAAACTTCTAAAATGTTTACCTATATGCTAATTCATACTTCATACCTGTTTTTATGAATCAATTCGATTCGGCTTTTTTTTTCTAGTCTTACATGAACAGAACAGGTTCTACCCTTGAGCTAAAAGAATAACGAAACTAAGGACGTGCCTTTCAGTTGGATCAACAAACTCTCTTTTGTAACAAGACCGAAGAACACCATAGTAACTAATTCAGTTTTAATTTAATTTATAATTTATTTTTGTTCCGCGTATTATTTTGTTTTGTTTTTTTATCGCGCACATACGATCATCCGCCTGACCATATTTAAATGTAATTTCGGTCCGACAGACGTGAGAGTCTCCTCACAAGCTCACATAGATTCTATACTTGAAAGTTAGTAAAAAGTAATTTGCTTACAATTTTGTACAATGGTAATGAGATCTTATACTTTCGACACTACAACGTGCCTGTTCCTGAGAATGATTCACCATGACGGGCACTGGGGTTGAGAATTACGAAAATCGAAAAACCATGTGCGGTAATGAATTTTGAAATTGAAAGTAATGTTTTGTTGCGTGATGGATGTACCGAGGAAGAAGAAGTGTCATGATACGAGGTAATTATGACCTTTTGTTTGTAATTAGATCGACGTCTTGTGAAGAGACTACCTACTGTCTGTGAAGGGGTATGAGATGTGTTCACGGATCATTTACATCTCATTTGATGGCAAACGCGTGTATGAGTGTGAAATAATGAAATTTATTTGCTTTTTTTTGTGTTAGGAGGAATGGCGAGTCCCATTCAAATGGAACATACATATGTATTTGTTAAATTGTATAGAGACTTGTGTGGACCTTTTAATTATTCATGATAAAATGATGGAATTAGCATAAGTGTGTTCACATTTAACGGTATGGTGATCAGTGATACTACACGTGGCTTCTTAAGAACGCGGATTTGGTTTTGTGTAAAAGTGCAAGAACCTCTGGTAAAGTCTTTTGAATAATTTAGTAATAAAGAATCAACTCGTGAAGTCCTCGAGTTTTTGGTATGCATAATTTAAGAATGAGATTATATTTTTACTCCTTGGCTTTCTTAACCAAAATATTTCATTAGTTTTTTTTCGACTTATATGATACTAATGTACGGACTATCTGTAGGTCGGCAGTTCCCTCATATAACTCAGAAGATAGACCAGCATTTTTAAATTTATCTCTAAAAAATAATTTAACTGCAAGAGTAAACCTTTCTTTGTAAGCAGATATGGTCTGCTTCCTTTCAACGATTCTGGTAATGATGACTTTTCAAGTTGGAACCTTGGCAAAAAATGTATGCACCTAATCAGCAAATATACATACATTTTGCAAGACCATCATCTAATATTTTACCCCCTGGAGAAACAACGTGTTATCATACTAGGAGATGGCAATGAAAAAGGATTAGAAATTGTGGAAGGCCGGCTGCGATACACCTCACTTAAACTCTTCTCAGGACGTTTGACAGTGCCAATCATCGAGAATTTGTAATTGAGCTTTAGACTCAACAGTTATGAAAGGGTTTAAAGAGGCATTTCTATTGGTGGAACCCCACAAATGGTATCCTCATAAAGATTCGATCAAGAATGACCCCACGAAACCGCTTTTATTTTAGTTTCACTAAACAACTTAGTTTAAAATTCCTAACGCGATATACATTGGCTCTTCCATATTAAGCAAATGGATAACAATGCTCCCGCTAAAAGAATCTCTTAAATTCAGCATCCAGGTTCGAGACAAGGAAGATTGAACTTCCGATACAAAGACCAAGTGATCGTGGATGTCAAAAGGCCTGTCCTGAACTTAAAGCAGAGCGCTTGAGATCGAAGAGGATGGAATGTTGCAGTGTCTCAGCCAGGAACTCTTCACGATTCCAAAGACCCACAAGTAAGTAAGTATACCTCTGATGCTTTTAATAAGTCATAGACTTTGAATACTTTAAAGGGGATTATATGACTGTAAACTGGTGTTGCGACCAGTTGTCTAAAATTATGAGCGAAGATCTAGATTTTTTTTTTTTTATAATTCACTAGCGCTAAAGGGGTTATGAATACCCTTATGATGTTATCCAAACAGCACTAGTGTTGGTGTAGTGATTTTGAAACTCAGGTGGTATTGGGTTTCAGACTTTTTGCTCCGAGGGTGGTGTCCAAAATGACTGGGGAGAATTATTGGTACTGTTGCCATTGCTTATAACTCACAGTATTTCTTTCGAACATCCCAATGTCATTAGTACGATGAGCACCGTGTTGCCAGTGTTATGTCTATGCAGTAGAGTTGACGTCCGGACGTTCCGGAAGGCATGAAAAAGTAAACTTTCGAATGGTAAAAGAATTATATAAATCGGTTAAGAAGTTTTCCAGATTATCGTAAACAAACAAAACTTTATTTTTTTATTTTTCATTTAAACCCAATCAGACGACACTTCTCGCTCCATCTTGTAGGTAGGTTTGTAGTTCTAGACGACATTAAACGATAAAAAAAAAAGCTGGGAGATGACAATCAAGTTAGCAGACGAACAGAATTCAATGCTCCAGTTATAAAGGCCTTCGAGTCCGTAGAGACAAGGAAGTATAAACGATCTGAAATACCAGAAAACCTGACCCAATTTAATACTAACTTGCTTAACAAGTTCGATGCCCGTCAAGTAATTATTTTTAAATACAATAAAATTTGCATACAATTATATAAACAACAATGTATCCGTAAATACTACTAGATTTGTAGTGGTTTGGTCCAATATCACTTCAAATTTAAACTTTTTTTATATTCTTTTCTGCAAAAGTTATCTTATTTGATTTAATGATGATAATGTCAAGTAAGTTTATAGGTAAGCAAATCCTCGTCTTCTTTTGAAATTGATTTGTTGAAATTCTCATCATTTATAACTAAAAGTATCTCTCAAAGCTACAATATAAGCCCCTGTTATACTTTAACTGCTCTTTTCATTACAAACACAAAAATTTGTTATGACTAATTACCATGAGAGGATTAATGTAATTAAATTTTAACGCTTTATAATAAGCATGAAATGGTCCATCATTTGACTACCCATGTCGATGTCACTTAGTTTCAATTATGTCAATTAGCATCGTACAAGTTGTTGTGGTAAAGCCCATAAAACAAATGAAATATAAAATTAGTCGTAACGATAAATAATTAATACCTCTTTTGTTTTAATCTTGTAAAACAGTCACTAATTATGGTTTTATTTATAATAAAATCTTTGTTTGTAAATAAGGAAAACAGCCTTAGCTTAGCTCTTGAAAATATTCAAGATCCTCTCTTGCGATATGACATGGTCGATTGAAGTTGATTGCAAATTAAACAAGTACCTAATAGTAGCAAGCAACTTAACAACCCTTGACTAGGGACTAGAATAGTACAAATAATGACATCATTATTAAATATTGTATAATATAAAATTTTCTGTTAAACTTAAGAAATTGCAAAAAAAAATCTAAAATTCCTTTTTAATTTTTACCACAGGTATCTGATAAGTTTTCGACTGAGCATGCTAATCACGTTTGACTAAAGCTTTGGTGCTCGAACCAATCGTCAGATCCTATGAATATATCTTTATATTCGTTTAGAATTTTTTTTTATTTATTTTAAATAACACGTAACTTTTGGTTTTTTTTTATATATAAACTTTGTGGGCAATTCGTATCGAACTATAAAATTGTTAATGCCGAATGAGTACTCGGGGGAAAATCCTCTAAGGAATTTAATGTTAATTCATCTTTTGTTTTTTTTTTTCATTCATTAGAATTACCGGCGCTATGTGGGCACTTTGCAAATATTGGTCACAATTTTAATAAAGCACACGTTTTCAGGGTTAGTATTCTGAAGTTACCTGCAAGTAAAGAATGAAAAAGACATTTTATTAAATTTAACTTGAAGTATGTGATGAATTAGCTTTATGAGGGATAGTAAAAGTTTTTATGTGAATAAAACTTGTGACGAACCTATCGCCAGGACATTAAAATAATGAGGCCAAGTACCCTATTTTACAACCACCTTAATTATATAACTATGCTGGAAAAACGTTCGCTGTTGGGATCTGTCTGTCTTACGCTAACAAATTAACTTACTTGGACACATGTCATTTGTACTTGTACACCTAAAGATACTCCTAGTCAAATTTTTTTGTGTTTATTGATGAAATGGAGAATTTTAAAGGTTGGATTGCGTCCCTTCTCGCGACATAGATACCAAAGATATGCAGACATTAATAAAGGAAGTGATCCGTCGTAACATCGCTATCAAGATAGGAAATACACGGTGGACCCTTAATGATTCCTATGTTGGCCACTTGATCGCCACATGATTAGCCTTACCATAGTTCTCATAAGATCTTTTAATAAACACTTGGTGGTTCTGGAAGAAGCTAAGGTAGATCATCTATTTTTATTGAGTGCGACCATGTGAGAGTCGACTCAGTGTATAACTTTTGACGAATCACTGATTTCAGACTTACAGGGATAATCGCCGGGAGCTATTATAAAGAGGAACTTTACAGAGAAATGTGTTGTTTTGACATCCCTTCAAAGTTCCATCAAGGTCAGTGAAGAGCTCACCGAGACATTCGATGTTAAAAAAAAAATGCAAAAGTCCGTGCAACTACTTGCATACGCTGATTGACATAATCGATAGAAAGCAGCGGTATGTCAGTAGTGCGTTAGTGAGTATTAAGAAGGACACGGCAACGATGGGTTTAACGGTCAAATAAGGCAAAACAAAGTTACACGCTGTCAACAAAAACGGTTACCCAACACCAACGTCTTGGACACAATGTCTCCTTAGCTAGATAGATATAATTTTGAGGGACTTTTAGGTAAGTGTTGAGATCAGACGCAGATTAACTCCTGCCAATCGCTGTTTTTTTTCTCTCGATCAACCAAAGAAATTTTATACTAGAATCTGATCATCCCAGTCTTGTTCTATGGCGCGGAGGTGTAGCCTTTCTCATGAATTGATAAGATTTCCCTCGGTTGTTTTGAGGGACAAATTTTGGGTGATCTACGGTCCCATCTGCATAGGTAAAGAGTGGAGGAGGATATATACCGACGAACTGTATATGCTCAACCACTGGGTGGCCGTGGTGTAGTGGTAAACATCAATTCTTGACACACTGAAGTTTCCAGGTTCAACGTCTAATGCCAAGAAAGTCGACTAACTGCGAAAAAAAGCTGATGTCAACTCTGGCATCACTGACATCTAGGCATTACACTGGCATTAGAAGTAGTCATATGACTTAAAGTGTTGTTCGTATTAAGTAGTGATAATGACATCACTTCGAAAGAAATACTGTAAGTTACAAGCAATAGCAACAATACCAATAATTCTTCCTAGTCATTCTGCACATCACCTTCGGAGCAAAGGCTTAAACCTAATAAAACATTCAAAAATAATAAATTTCAAAATCACTACACTAACACTAGCTCTGTGTGAATAAGGGTATTCGAAACCCCTTGAGCACTAGTGAATTATAAAAATTAAAAGTTTGCCATCAGAAAGCACAATTGAATACTTTAAGCAGTTTTCGTTGTTAACTTTGACCCAAAATAGTTTTAAAAAAAGGGTCAATCGAACAAGAATTGAATACTTGTTTATGTTGTCTTATCACCACCTTAAATCATATGGGTAACCATTTACATCCTATACATACCGCTAAATAATCAAATACAAATTAAATAAAATAAAAAATCAGGTGATCATACAACAAAATACTATTGGTCAGGTTTCTATCTTATTTCGAAACTACATATATAGCTGTCAATGCCACCAATTCCAATTGACGCCAATCTCTCAATGTCAATGGCATTAGATTTATTTCCCCAAAAAAAAAAAAAAAGAAGATAAATAAACCTACAAATCACATTGCAAATCTCCAAATAACACGCTACGAACCATACCTTCCATTAGCAAAAAAGAAATATGCGAACCCACTGCGGAAATAATGATTGCACTACTGCTTCATTGCAAAAAACAATCTATTGAAGGTTAAACTTCCTCAAACATACTTTTTGCTTCTACAAATTACTTTGAAGTTTAAATTCACACAGTTAAAACATAATTGAATAAGCATTCTAAGTTCTATATATATGTCAGGTCGAGATACATATTGTATTCATCTTCGATTTAGTTATTAAACTGACCCACACAAATGTAAAGGTTGTGTGAAAGATTGCTCCACAAGAAACAGTTCATTCCAGAGATATTATGTTAATTTTCTTTTTATTCGAAATAAGTTAACAAATGTGCATCTTCCGTTGACAGGTTAAACATACGTGTGAGAGCATCTTCTTTTCTTTTCTTTTTTGATGCCGTCTTACTTTGGTAATAATTCATTGGATGTCCAAAGCCCAGGGACTTTGTTTATTGGAATTGAAGTTTATATACTAATAGTCTGGTACAGGTTTTTGATTTTGTTGGGCGGGAATTTGTGGCATATTGTGACATTGCATGCTATGCTGATGCTGACCATCGAGGTTATACAACTTTTTTTTTTAAATTCAAGTGAAAGAGAAAATCATGGAATGACCTATGAGTGGTTTTTGATTTTCTTTACGAAGGGTGTCTTCAAGTGAATTTTGCTTGCTACCTAATGAGGTATGCAAAAATGTATAGAAAATTAAAGAGTGCTCATTAATTTTGACCAAAAACTATGCACGAAGTGAATGACAACTGTCATTAAAATCAAATTTAACACGCATCAGTGAAAGAGAACCCAAACAAAAAAAAAAAACGAAACGAAACGAAGGAATACTCAACTAATTATCACATAGTTCACCAAACTATCATTTCATTGCATTTTAATTGAATTTGATATCATGTTTCATTTCAACATATATATAGTATAAGTAGTATCTACTCCCATTCCAAATCAATCTTTTTCATTGGTATGACCTTAACAGACAGATATGTTGTAGGCAACACGAACTATGTTGAATTCATCAAAATTGACATTCCCTCTAAGTGATTTATCAAATAATTCTATGCACATAACTAAATAGTTGAGATACAAAGTAGCAAAGTAAGATGAAGCGACATAAAAGCAAAAAAAAAAATTATTATCAAACAATTTTGGTACACACAATGCTTGAGTGTGTCTAGAAAAATATCCGATTGTATACTTATAGATTTTACATATACTCGTATGTAACTATCAAATCGATTATCAATCCAAAGCACGTTTGAGGGTCGAAAAAAAAGTTCCGTCTTATTTTTCGTGTGCTATCACCCTTATATGATATGTGGGGGAGAAATATGTTAAATGGATTGACGGTGTGCAATAAACATTCTAAGCAAAATAATTAATTGGATTAAGTTTCATTTAATTCATGTGTTAATAGAACAAACATACTTATGGGTGAACTTGAATGTTTGCAAAAAATAAAAATAAAAAATCTAAAAGATCGGAAGCTTTTGATTATGAATTCTGTTTTATGTTGACTTAACGGGTGAAGTTTGTTTGAGTAATTTGAATGACAACACGGAACTATATTTTTAGAAAGGAATTGCGATGACACGTTGGAGAATGTTGGTGTTTTTTTTTTTTTAAGAATTTGTACATGCTAACTAATAAGCGAAACAAAAGAGTTGGCGCGCGAACTTTTTTCGTAAATTCTAACTTACGATACGAGTATGTTACTCCAAACACTCTTATTTTTTTATTTTTTCAAGTTCAAGTTTAGTTGAATCAACCTTTTCACACCTAAACATTTTTTTCTCAATTAGCGTCAATTGCTTAGTACAAATAGTCTTGTTTTCCGAAAAATGTTTGAATTTTTCCTTACATAGGAAAAGAGAGAAAAAAAAAAGTAAATGCTTAATGTGTTGGTGTGATGCTAAAACTGTCTAAACAAAAAAAACAAAAAACGAAGAAGAGTGAGTTATATTTATTAGCTAACGAAAATAAAAGTGATGATGATTTAAGTAATATATTGTCAAATGGAACAAGTTTAATTCTAACATGTGCAGATCGGATCTGGTTTTGTATGACATTATTCTCGTAATAAGAGCCCAGGAATAACAATTTTTTGTCCGTTATTTTCAGTTACCTTTCCAGTTTCTAAATAAACAAAATCAGATAAATTGAAAAAAAAACAATTTGCGTAATTAAAATGAAACTGATTAAGACAACCAACCGAGAAGATTTAGTATGAGCAACAAAATCTGGTAAACCTTAATTATCTAGAAATTATTCTTCACAAACTTGTCAGTTTCTTGTTGGACATTTTAAACTGTTAGTTTTTAAATGTACTTATCAAAAAATAAGCACGCAAATCTTCGTCGAGAATGACATAACCGAATACCGAGTTGAGTTCAACGAGTCAAAAACCAAATGTCTATTAAAGACACCAACGTAGCCAAACTTAAAATGAATGGAGTTGATGTTGAGAAACGATTAGTTTTTTAATGTTGGGTATGCAGGTTAGCTCAAAGTTTCGTTGGAACCAGCAAATTACGGATGCTGCCAAAGTTGGCGTTAGATACCCTAGTTTCCTCTAATGATGCAAACGTTTTTTCACTCCCTAAAATTTGGCTACGATCTATGAAGCTTACATTCGTCCTAAACTCACATGTTTGAGCCATTGTTCCCCCCAATCTGCTTGAGTTTTTTCGATCGTGTTCAGAAGCAAGCATTCAGACCGATCGGTGATCAGTCCATCTGAAGCCGAATTCCTTCTCTTGAATACCGCACTCATATTTATTTTTTTATAAATATACCCTTAATGTAAAATACTCGCATTAGGGAAATTAGAGAAGAGACGAAAGATATACCGCTCGCGTTGGTTAAGAGCTAAGAGTAGATCATTCCACATTTGTGCTGAACGGCTTAAGAAAGAATCCCTTATTTGATGGTACGTCCGAAGGCAAACTGTTAGACTTCATACGTCAGAGATTTATATGTTCTAATCATGTGACATAACTCTCTTCCGAAAATTTGAACCTTCCTCAAAAACTGAGTTTCGAGCAAAGAAAATTACGTTCAGTGGTTGTTGAAATTATTCAGAAAAGACACTGTTTTATACATATTTATGTTTTACTAAATATATACTGAAATCAAAAGTCTGTTTTCGCATAGATTCCTCTCAAAGAATAAAGGATTTCTTCTAAAAATCAAGTCAAACACATGTGGATTCATCAATTGTTGTATTTTCAATTCTTCATACCACATTAGTCATAAATCAATTAAATACGTAGGTTTATTTTTAAACACATTTCACACTTAAGTGTGAATTCAAATGTGGTGATATATCGTTAAAATTAGATTATAATGTCTTGAGGAAACATGCGTAAAAGTTTACAAAAATTCATCGATCTTTTGTCATTTCATAACTTAAAAACAAATATCCACTACAAATAATCCACCGATGCACAACCCACTTTTAAAAAAACCGCATGAGTATATCACACTTTTATTTACACTTAAATCTTAAACAAAAATTCAAAAAAAATCCCGCGCGTATAGTCCATTCATTTAACAATAGCTTACTACTTAAATATTTGTTTTGTTAATTTATCATTATCTCTACTTCTTCTCTTCGTCGCATCGAAAAAAGAAAAAAACAACAAACTCTCTGTTTTGTAAATAAAATTCGGCGATTTTTTTTTTTTTTTGCAAATTTGTTAGCAAATTTCTGCATTATTTCACAAGACCTCGTGTCCATGCTTTACATCTCTAACGTTTCATAAATTCATAAATGTTTTATGAAGCTGCCCCCCTTTGGAAGGTTTTAAATTACGATGCAGATAAATAGGCAAGAAACTGAAAATTCGCGTGAAATTCACTTTCGTTTTCCCTTCAGCAAAAAAAAGTTTCAAACAAAAGGTGATTTAAGCATTTTTTTTTCATAAAACTCAACATCTTACAGTACCGTTGAGTGCCACAATTATTTTCTTTCATACACTCCCTATTGTCGGATAAGATATGCGTGTAACACATGCCTTTCGATGCCCGAAAAAAAAGTGTAAACATCCGCTCCTAACACAACTTTTTTTTTTTTCATTTTTATCTCTATAATCCTCACAAGATGTGACCATGATTGAGTGAACATTTACTCCCGATCAATATTTATAAATCCTTACCTATGCTTTGGAGTTTCGTTTGTATCCTTTTTTGCGGAGCTACGCGATCGATGAGAAAAAAAAATAAAAAACTTCACAATTTCGTTTGCACTTTTCGAAATACAAGTAAAATCAAAAAATTCCACAAAAAAAAATTGGACTTGCAACACTCGAATGCAATTTTATGGAAATCGTATTCAAAATCGCGATGCAATTTTTTATCACAAGGATTATACTTGCACTAGTACTTCCACTACTTGACACGTTCAGGTTGTGTGGTATACCTCACGGATCGAATAACTTGCACCGACTAAAATTCACTTGGACAGAGAGTACCGTCTTCTAGTCGATTTGAAAATCTGTCGGCACCTTTGGTAGACATATTCCAGTGGGTCTGGGACACTAACCAAGAGCTTTATGCGGTGAAGTATCTTAAAGAGCTTTTTGCAGAAAATTATTGTTGTAACGTCGATCTACATAGATTGGCTTCTGTTCAGATAGATCTTCTGTCGTTTGAATGTTGTTGGCTGGGGTGTTTGAGACTGAACAAGGTATTGCCACTGGTTTTGACGTTTCACTTTCATCGTCGTCATTGTATCGTTATCTATCGGCGCGCGTTTTGGCATAACGTACAGCGTGTATGGTCTTGGCATTCGCTGACCGTCGTCGTTTATGGTAAGTATGTAATGAAGTCATGGAGATGAGTACACGTTCGCTATCTTTTTCTTCCGGTTTTTCAAGGTCAACTAATTTTCTTTCTTGTTTTTTTTTTTCTCCCTCCCAATACCCTGCTCTGTTCGATGTTCGAAGTCAGAGTTGTGAGGTTTTTTTTTCGTCTTTGCTCTTTGCTTCTGAAAATTGAGGTTTGAATCGATCATTATTTTTGTGGTGGATTGGATGTTTTATTAAAATTCAAAAAGTTATTTTAGGTGATTTACGCATGTGGTTGTGGTGCATAAATATTCATTTAGTTGCAGCGAAAAAGTTGATTTCCTGTCCCGGAGGGAATAAATGTCAATATATTTTGCTAACGTGTATAAAAACAAAAGAGTTGAGGCAGAAACTTTTCAAATATTGAAAAAAAAAACATGAAATTGGTTAAAAAAAGAAATGGGACAGTAGTAGTTGACATTGAAAACAAATTAACTGCGTGATATTTTTAAGTTTTTGTCAATAGTTTGGTGCATTCGCCTTTGCACTTGAACACTTGTCAGTTGACATACTGGCCCCGCTTTTGTGTCATTAGAGACCATGAAATGGAAAATAATATTATGCTAACAGGAAACTTAGATAAATCAAAATAAGCCGGTGTTCGGTTGAGGCGGTTTCGGTACTTCTGTGGTGCAGTCTATAACTGGGATATTTCATTTATCAGGCATTTTTTCATTTGATCATAATGTGATTGTTCCTTATGAACTCATCGCCCGCTGCTCTAAAAAGTTTGACAATGAAAATGTCAGATCCAATAGCTAACTCTGTTAGTCTTAAGTTAAGCATTGACATCTTTACTTCATCTTAATAGTCTGAAAAAAATGTTAATCTTCAAGAAAAGAGACGCTCTAGATAGCGCCAAATATAGAGGCATAAGTTTCCTCAATATCGCGTACAAGATCTTCCCTGCTGTATTGCGAAAGCTCTATACGCTTATTATCAATATCAGGATGAGGCCTACTAGGACTTAGGATTATTAAAGTCTTAAATTTGTAATAGAGTAGCCAAGGCTTAGTAATATGTACTTGTAGTTGAACAACGCATTCCATCTGGTGTTACCTGCTTCTAGTGTTTACACTTGGTTACTTCAGATTATATGGCAGGATTTCGGTTGACACATCTTTCGCTGCCCATTCTTGTTCTTCTCGGGTACCTACGCAGTAGTGACTTACATTGTGTCTATGCTTATTAGGAACCCAAAACTCTTTGCCCTAGTATGTATGATACAAGCTTCCATAGCATTTCGACGGCAGAAATATATTTTATTGTAGCAACGCTGTTATTGCTCTTGTAGCAGCTTCACAGGTGGTTTTGATCGCTGTCAATAAAATGTTCCTGGACGACATTGCCATCTTGAAAGTCAATGCAGTTTCTAGAAAACAACACTAGCCACATAGATGCATATGGGTATGACAATTTTAAATCCTTATTGGTTTTTCATTGTAGCCTACTCGGAAAAGTTTTGGAAAACGGGTTTACAAAGTCAAGGTATTGCAATAATATATACGGAACAGGGAAATTTACTTCACATGGGAAGTTATTCGATTTCTAGTCGGAAATAAATGCATATTCATGTTAATTCAGGTCAGAGTTTGTATATTGGGAATAATTCTAATGTTAGTGACCTTGCTTGCCAGGAGGCGGTGTATGCAATTTTGTTAATCTTTCATAGCCAGATGTTTTATTGTTTTTGCGGACAAATTCGAAAGAAAATAAAGCTTCTAAAGTTAAGAAGTCTTTGCTGTGCTTACGTGCTAAAGTCAAATTCGATTTACGTTACCTTGACCTCTGGACAAAGGGAAATACCATTCTCACTCCTTTGCATTTGCTGTCGTCATACAATAATTTTTTTTTTTTTGTTGAATTAGGGAACTCATCATTTTATGGTTTTATTTTCCATTTCATTCGTTGAAATAAAATGAATAAAAAGGTACATTTATTTTGAACGTGTTTAAACTTACAAAGACTGGTGTGCACCACAAATTGAACTTATGAACGACAAATTTGACTTCTCTATTCAAGTCACATTGGCTTAGAATTGCTCCAAATACTAATTTGTTAACACGTGCCTTGAAAAATAAAACCTTACACTGTCAATGCTTCTAATAATGACAGTTAAATAGTTTATCTTTGGCTTTCGAAAACATTAAACCTAGCTAATGACGTATAGACTATAAGGATTATATCTTATAAAGGAGCAATAAACACCGTAAAAATAAAATGAATGAATAAATAGCATTTAAAAATGATTTACACATAAATCTTAAGTCTGAGTTCGTACATAGTTCAATGTTTTCCAACTTCCAGACTTCAGTCGGTCTGGGTGTTGGGAGTCTTTGCTAAACTATACATAAGCATTATGCATAAGCCGTTATAATCATTTATGGCTTCTGCTATGGCTATGTACTTATGTACGAGTATATGTGCATTAATATAATGCTTAAAAACTTCCCCTAGTTGTATGTTTCTTTAAAACTTGAGTTAAAAAAGCTGGTTTGGACTTCTGCATGTACTTTGTCTTGCCCTCGTTAACTATTAAGCCACGTACGTTGAGGTGTGAGTTCTATACACAGTTATTTCAATAACAATGCTGAAGAAAGCACAGGACAACGCGTTGCATTAGCGAGACATCAAAGGTCTCGGTGAGGTCTCTAGCGACAATGAGGGAATAGCGCTCTTTTCCACAGTCATGCTGCACAGTCAAACGATCTTGGCAAGAATGTCAGAACTAGGCATTCTTCTGTAATGTTGTCATACGCAGTGTTTAAATTCCATAAAAAGTTGGTGAGCATCGACTTAAAATTCTTGTGTTTTCTCTAGGATATACTCGTACTGTAGTTTGTGTACATATTTGGTCGGTGGGACACTTTCCTGCCACACTATAGCTTAGAGGGGTTTCTTTTTTGAGGATGGGGCAAACAAGCTTGCATGTGTACTTTCTTACAGTGTCTCGTTAACTGAAAAAAAATCTCTGCAATAATAGACGAGGGTGTTCGCAGATCAAAAATTTATTCTGGCAATGAATCACAAAAAAAAAAAAAATTAGTTGCCTTTTGACTAACAGGTAGTGTCTAAAGTTTGAATAAATATTTGTCTGATAGAGATCCTTCAGTTTGAAGGTACTCTCAGTTACCATTATGGTAGCGCACAATGCCCCTTATATTCAATTTTATTTAAAATAAATTGATCATTGGTGACCGGCACAAATATAAACCGAAGATTTAAATCAATATTTTTGACAACCTGCACGGCACTGACTTTATAACCGAATTTGAACTAATTGACCTTGTAGCAATGTCAAACCATGACATGTGTGATTCTAAAATTATATTATTCATAAGCAAGCGTGGCATATCACTTAAATTTATGGACCACCAATCAAACCGCCAACACCGAATATCTAGTCAATACTAGTCTGGTAACATCCCCCACACAATATCAAAAAACTTTTCTGAAAATAGGAATCATAAAATGACGACACTGGGCAAATTTGGAAAATCCCAAAAATGTAACCAGGAAAAATGGCATATGATTGGTAGACTCATTTGGACACCAAAAGATACTCACAACATTCAAGAAAATACTACGTGACAACTGAGTCATTGTGTTTACTTGTGTGAAATAAAACATATCTATCTCTACCCTACCGAACCTATATAATGTTGCAATTTAACAGTCCTCTCAAGGCCCCCTCAACACATTTTATGATCTTAAAGCAACTTACCCATACAATCAACCAAAAATCCAATCCAACCGGTAGCAATACTCTAAAACAAAAGTCGCACTCTAAAGTCTTAAGCCTCCGGGTGATTGTGGTCTAACAAATTATGCACATTTCCGACTCAATAGGATCACATCACATAAAAGATTCAAAGACATTGAACTACACCTTCAAAAATATTTTGGCACTGTGCCCCTGAATTCACAGAAAAGTCAAATTCCTTCCGCTTTTGATTAGTTCACCACCATCCATTGACCATCTTTCGTATGATTAACTAGTTTCCTAATCGATGCTGTGCAAAGTATCTGAGGTCGTACATAATTGAAATTAATAGTAGGTAACATGCCAAAGGAGAACATGCAACAAATTTGAACCAACCAAAGCATCCACACGTGATGGCATCGTAACCATTTGCCGATTGCCTTCCTTTTGGCAAAAACCAGATATATGTAGTTGTAGACGAGTATCTTCTGCACCAAATTTAAATCTTAAATACGTAATCGATGAAATCAATTGTGTTGATTGAACATGACGTCGAAAAAGTACGGTGTTTTTTTTCTTGAATGACTACAGTGAAAGTTATTTGGTGGCATCGATAAAAAAGTAACCTGATCTTGAGGCGTCTTGCTAAATTAACTGCGAGTTTTCAAGTGCCTTTATGTAACTTTTGTAACCCCATGTGTGTGTAGTTAGTTTTTTTTCAATATTTTTGTAGATACTTTGATGTTGTTGACCTTTTTTTCTTTCAATTGATTGGATAATACCTATGAAACATCAATAAACTGACAATCTGCCGGAAAGAACTGTTGCAATTCATTATGAACTTTTAGAACTCTTAAGTGAATGTTATACGGCTCAATGTTCTAAGATAACTAAATAGAATATTTACATTGAATTTGTTTATTTATATTATCGTATCGGTACTTTGCGCATTTCCTTTTGTTATGAGAATTATCTAAAACAACTGACCGTCAGTGAAACTACGACAAAACTTTCAAAGCAAGGTACACAGATTAATAGGAAGATTAGTCTTCAACAGTCTCCTTAACTTTATATATCAACGACCCTTTACTTGATCATTCAACCCACCGAAAAATCGATCACGCTGCAGAAGTTGACAACGGTGGCATTCCTAGATATTGGAGGAGCACTTAATTACGTTAAGACGCTTTCGATCATCAGGGTTTAAACAAACCTCGACATTCGGGAACCAGCCTACCTCTTTTGATAACAACTCACAGTATGAAGAAGCCACACTGAGGTACACCTTAACGAATTGACCTATCCCTTTTTCTATGAAATCTTTGATAACTGAAGGATGTGAAATGTTGAGATGTGTCGATTAAATATACAGCAAGATGACATCAGATTTCGAAGGAAGCTCATCTCTCGGGCAAACAGATGTAACCTGATAGTTATTCAACTGGAAATAATTCCATATAATCTTCTTTACCACTACGACCAGGGCCTCAACTGTGACCGTATCCATAACGCTGTCTACACCTTCCACCATATCGAGAAATAAATTCTTCAAAGAATCCACCACGGGCTAGAGCTGCGTCTGTCATTCCGAGAAGAAGCCGACTTTTTTTGACTTCTGCAATTATTTCAGCTTATAGAGGGCACCTAGGCCTATTTGGATATATAAATATTCTAAAAGCATTCAATTTACATACATTCAAGGTCAACATATGTATGCCTATCTTTTGTTCGTCATAAAACTTTTATCTAGTAGCCACCGCGGGAAGGTGATATGTTTGTAGACACATTCGTCTTTACCCTCAACGACATGAATATTCCCGTGACTGAAAAATGCAAAGACGATGCAGTTTATCAATAATCACTCTGTAATACATAAGCCCATAAGCCCTTGAAGAAATTTCACCAGAAATCAGTGACTCTATACAATACTAAGCCTCAGTAGATGTTCGATTGACCTTGAGACTTGTGTTTGGTAAACCACGCTGACTTTTACACAACACATCTACGTCATATGCAAATGATAGCTGACTGTTTGCCAATCATGTATCAAGTGCCGGCGCTTAGTTTCAAATTCACCATTGATTCAGTTGAGCGACCTTATTGCTCAACACTTGGAATGCTAATTGCAGATGACTCTTAAGTTCGATTGAACAATTTTCTTTTTACTTTTTTGGCAATCTCTTACAATTACGTTAATATTCGTAATTCAAAGTCCACTTCAAAGTCATTGCCAGCAGCAAGAAAATCAGCATCAAGAACATCCGGACTGTTTACATTTGCATAAGTTGTTAGCGACAGTAGATAATTCATATCATCGCTGTTTGTTAACCTAATCTATCAAAGATTTAGCAACGTCTTCTTATTTTATTTTTTTGAGAACCTCTCCAGGCTTTCGTTATATCACATCCAGCACTTTTTGCCAAAATGAATTCTGTATCTATCGACTTGTGGCCACACGCTGAATCTCATTCATATGCATGGTGAAGTTCACCCTGAACTTTAGTGCCGATGGCTACCACTGAAGACCAAAAACTATCTGAGGTTTTTGATTTTGGATAATTAAGTTTAGGAATATTGAATGTGAACTGAGAGGAATGTGACAGTTTCACATATACCTACACCGCTTGGTCGATAAGTGTGTTAAATCTATCCGAGGCAACAACAACAACAACCTAGACGACGACAACGAAAATGTTATTAATTATGCAACACCATTCAGAAGATCGAAACCACCAAAATAAGCAATTCAAATCGTTTGTTTGGTTATAAACTATTTAAGCTTTTTTATTATTTTTTTTATTTTTTGAAAGATTTCTTAAACTGTTTAAGCGGTTAGGTAAGTTTAGCTTACTGAACTTTTGCAGAGACCTTCGGGTAAGAGTTCAGGATTTTGACTATAATAAACTATAACTAAATATGAAAAAAAATAAAAAATATTGATGTGATCACCATTTCGTGCTTCCTCGTAGATGATTATAACTACAGGGTGCCGGAAAGAAGTTGCCGCAATTTATATATGAAACAAGTTTGTTTTTCAATTCTTTATAAATATCCTTCATTTAAGCTTTATAGGTTCCACCAACAAGAAATAATACTTGGCAATCACACAATCACAAGTGCGACCCTTACTCAGTGGGATGATTCTCAAATCTTCTCTAATGCTCAGGTTCTTGCTGCGTATTTCGAAGCCAGTTCAACGCTTTCAGATTGTGCTCTGTCTTCGTCTATACTCGAGAGAGTCGAATTTTCCCTGAGACAAATCCATTTTCGTACGCGTACAATTGCAGGAGTACTTAATGGTCTCGCTGGTCCAGATGGTACTCCAGCCATAGTTTTAAAAAAAGGTGTTCTTCCACGCTGACAAAACCAAAGCATACGATTTTCTCTTCATCTACTCCTTCGATCTCTTTTGAGTAGGTGGAGAACTGCATTTATCTGGCTCGTCCGTAAAATAGACATATCTTCTGATGCCTCCAATTACCGATCCATTGCACTTATGATAAATCGTTACGTCAGGTTACGAAATACTCTTCAATGACCGGCAGTACGGTTTTCGTTGTCACATGTCCAATGGTAACTCATATATTTTCGCGAGAAGTTTCACCACTTTGGTGAAAAGAAATTTGTTGCGCTCAATATTTCAAGACAGTGTTTTGCATCAAGCAATATTGGCTGCAACCTCTAATACAATTCACTTCCTTCTTTAATTAGAGTACTCTGAGTTTCTCATATCCGTTTCCAAACTCACACCCCTGTTTTTCAATGGAATACCAAAGAAATGTGACCTAAATCTCACTACTTTATCGATTCTTCCACAAACAATACTCTAGCGAAATAGCCAGTAACTTTTCCGCCACTTCAACGTTTCATGTATCAATGTACATCGGTATCTCCATTGTCTCTCCTCTAATTCCCCTAAAGTCCGTGCTTTACTTTTAGGGTAGTCATAAATTAGTTTGATTTTTTGTTCAAAACGGTCA
Source organism: Criorhina ranunculi (assembly GCA_951813785.1). Lineage (NCBI taxonomy): Eukaryota > Metazoa > Arthropoda > Insecta > Diptera > Syrphidae > Criorhina > Criorhina ranunculi. Next base: position 12,943,467 of record OX638381.1, read on the forward strand.
TTCTTATTTGCACGGTTGATGACCAAATTTCAACAACTTTGGTATGGTAGTTGAAGAGTCGGAAATGAAAGGTGGTACTGATTCCAAAATCGATGGCCTTAACTACGAACTATGTATTAGTTTCCCTCAGCGACTTTTTCACATGATTCGTACATAACATTAAATAAAACCTATACCTCTAGTAAAGAAAGTTTCAAAGGATAATGAGGAAGTTATTTTTAGGCCTCCAGTGATCTTAAAAGTTGCACGAGACTACAATAAATAACAAGTTAAATATCTAAACTAAACAATTTCTAGATCAATTTACATATCTGAATCTTGTTAGAGGAACTCTTTCGGCGTCTAGCCGCGTTCGGCGTTAATAGCGACAGCATTCTGATCTAAATGATTCACCATTTCGTCGGTCTTTGCACTCAATTGTGGATTTTCTACTTCTCCCTATACCACATAACTCCAAGTAATTTGTTTAAACTAATTTACCAAACTACTACAACTTCATCCTGGAGGCAGTTAGGCGTCTACTTCAAATATCACGAGCTTCTTAGTCATACATTTGACTGTTTTGTGAAATTCCAAGTTTATTTGCAGAATATTTTTAGTGGATTTCGCAAGTATTTGGAATTAATGAAATATTTTAGCAGCCAATTGACCTTTGTACACAAATTCCTTGGAAATAATTTTTTTTTTTTTGTGCATGTACAATTTTTGACGTAACATCGTTTATCGCATTGCAATGACTTGGCATATTTCAAAACGATGATCTGATGATTGAATTCGGACCTGTATCTACTTAGATAACTTTAGCCACGAAGAAAAAAGTGATTATTTCGACTTTGTCAGGGGTGCCTTCTGTCCACAGTTCTTCATTGAATGCGATTCCTCGTGTCAACGCTAACATTTGTTTGAAAGATATTTGGCTTATTCTGTAAGTTTCGATCCTCGTCGTCCTCTAAGAACTGCCTGCAGGCACCATCTTCTAGAAGACCAATTTTTCGTTATTGAGCTTTTCGGTATTGCGTGCCCTGTGGACGATGCTACTACCCATTTAAGAGTTCTTCGCGTATTGCTTAGAACTTCTTGACTTCTTAGAGCAGCGGGCAGATATTTTATCCCCATTTTGGGTTGTCTCTTTTTCGCCATACTTTCCCATCTTTTCAGATGTTCATTCATGAGCAATTTATCGATCTAACTATTTCAGTGTAGGCTGATCCTAGTATACGATGTCAACATCGCATCGCATCGTTTCCGCATCTCACAAAGGGAAGAGTACAAACAAACTCAATCTAGCTCCGACCCTTTCCTACGAAATGTCTCTGAAGAGCCCTGACAGCTGTCTAACTATCAATATATTATAATAGTAACGGTTTCGCTGATAATATTGTTTTAATACGATGACTTCGGCTTGAAAAACACTGCACCCGTCTCCAGTTCTGACGGGATTCACAGAAGATATCAGCTCCCGTTCCAACATCATAGATCAGGCGCCAAATCGTCTCTTCCGTGATCGTATAACTCGTCACGTAAAAACGAGCTTTATTACGTCGGAATGATCGTTTATACGTAATAATGCTCATTTTTACGTGACGAGTTATACGATCACGGAAGAGACGATTTGGTCTCAGATTGATGGCGGGATATACTATTAGCATGTTATAAAGATAAACTTATTATTATTTAAAATTTCGTAAATATCTTATTACAAATAATTTTCAATATTCTTTTTATTAATAGTCCGTATTTTAACAATTTCAGTTTCTCATCTTTATTGTATGTACCTAATTAATCTTCGCAAAGAGATTTCTTTATTTTGTTTTAAATTCTATGCTAACTGTCATTATGCAATACGTTAGCTATGCGGTACACTACCTATAAGTCTAGCCTTCTATGAAAAGAATATTTAATTTTATTTTTTTAATTTCAAAACCGATTTTTTATTTTTTTTTTTGTTTTTTTACTAAATCTACACAGTACACAATTTGTCTTCTTGTCATGTATGTTTTGTTTATAAAATTGTTTAATGAAAAATATATGTAATTACCAATCAGAAAGTAAACTGCAAACTACATAATATGCAAATGAAATTTATATTCCCACGACTACAAAAACAGAATTATGTATTAATCATTACATTCATTAAATCAATTTAATTATGCAATTATTTAAATTATATGCGTATGCAATTATTAGCAAAAACTATTATTGTTTAGGTTATTGTAATAAAAAAGTGTTTTTCCGTCTTTTCTTTATTTATCTTATAAGTTAAGATTTTGTGTTGTATATCGTATTATACTACAGTTTTATATTTATGTAAAAAAGAAGATGAGATCTCTCTTGTTGTACCAGTTAATTCTGATTATTGTTTGTTTATAAAAACTTTGATCACATGCATTTAATTCTTGATATGCTGCTTTCGTTTTTTTAAATTATTTAATTCGTGCTTTGAATAGTGTATGTTAAGATTGCTGATTAGACTTTTATTTTTTTAGTAAAATCACTCTTATACAAAAAATAAAAATAAAAGCAAGCTGTTGCAAATCAAGGATTTTTTTGTTTTGTTTGTTTTCAAACTTTAAACAATAATGACCTGTGAGGTAAATTTTTAACAATATGTGTGTCCTAAATTTGTACTTAATGGGGAATATTTTATAATTTTAGTAAACATCGAACATTTTCTTTTAACAAAAACAACTTTAATTAAGTGTTATGGTTTTTTTTTTCTTTTTTCTCTCATTAACTTGAACACCATATTTGTTTATTAGAATTGAAATTTTTAATTTTCTGATTGACTATTGGTTTTTTTTACAATTCAATAGGAGCTGAAAAGCTTTTTGGATTTATTATTAACTATTTAGAATTCTTGCTTTCGATTAAATTATTTTGGAGTTAATTTAATAAACTAGTAAAATAAGTACATATTTCAGTTTCTTTTAATTCTATTTTCATAGATCAACTATTGGAATGAGAAATAAGTTAAGATATTTCCATAAGACAGACCCATGAAGGTTTATTTTTCTGTGATTTAAAGTAACAACGAACCTGGAAGAGAAAATTGATTTTAAGGCGGTTTATTAAAATAAGTAAACAGTTTGAAAATTGATTTTGATTTAACTAAAAAGATGGCATAGTAAAACATAATATAGACCACTTTTATTGCCTTGAAGCCAGTAATTGATCACTTCAAATCCAACAAGACCATGTAGAAGTGGTTGTCTGGTAAAGCCCTACCAAAAACACAAGTAGAGCGAGTGGGCCGTTTTGATACCACAACTCACGTGATCTGGATGGTGATAGGTGTGGCTAAGAGCGTAGTTCTCAAATCCATCCTGTAGAGTTCAGAAACTTAATAATGTTGCAGAATTGTATTTCTAAAATCTCTGATAATTCCTTAATATAGGGTTTTGCCAAGTGTACGGTGCCTGGTGACCATGCTAACAAGATCAGAAAATGAGTCAACAAAATATTGCAGGCGGTACAACTGTGTGGTATTTTGTGAAAAAATCAAATGCTCTGCCCCATAGACCATCCCAGATCTTGCCTATAGTGGTAAAAAATATCACGGAGCCCAAAGAGAAAGCCAATCAGCTGGCTGTACTATTTGCAGTAAATTCCACCTTGCCAGACAGCTCGCTCAATCGTATGCTAAACCGAGTTCAAAATTCCTTAGCATACATATTTTCCCGAACTCGTTCAGTAGCTAGAGTCGTTAAATACCTTAACTGCAACGAATCTCTGAGTTTTATACTTTACTTATTCTATAGGCGCCTTTCCGGTTATGTAAAGGGTGGTTAAAGGGATGTTGAATGTGAACCACACCTAAACGTCAAGTTTTTTTCTGCATTTCATTTGACATTTCTCAATTTCAGACTAACCATGGAAAGATACACAATCGAGCAACGCGTTAAAGTTATTCAGGCTTATTATGAAAATGGGCGTTCAAATCAAAATGCATATCGTGCACTTCGTGATTTTTTCGGTCAATTTAATCGTCCAAATGTGCGTACAATCGGAAAAATCGTGCAAAAATTTGAGCAAACCGGGTCTGTAGGAGATGTGAAAACACCAGTACATGCTCGTACAGCTCGTACTGCAGAAAATATTGCTGCTGTTCGCGATAGTGTGGCTGAAGTGAAATGAGGCCGGTCAGGCAGTTACTGTGAATGGTGTTCGCTATCGTGAGATGATAACGAACTTTTTATGGCCCGAATTGGAAGATATGGATCTGGACGATATGTGGTTTCAACGGGACGGTGGCACTTGGACTTGCCACACAGCTAACGAAACAATGGCTCTTTTGCGGGAGAAATGGCCGTGTTATCTCACATCGTGGCGATGTTAATTGGCTGCCACGATCATGCGATTTGACACAGTTGGACTTCTTTCTTTGGGGTTATTTGAAAGAAATGGTGTACGTCGATAAGCCAGCAACAATTCAAGAGCTAAAGGATGAGATAATTCGGCACATTAACGGCATAGAACCTCAATTATGCCTCAACGTCATCGAAAATTTGGACCATCGGATCGCGGTCGCGGCGGCCATTTGGCCGATATTTTGTTCCATACATAATTGAACCATACCAATATTATCATAATAAAAAGAAATGACAATAATTTCCTAAATAATTTGTGTTTTATTCAAAATCAACATCGGCCCTTAAAACTTAACCACCCTTTAGAAACTTGCGCTTGTCCAGGCCATTCCCAAAAAAGGCGACAGAACCAATCACAATTCAATTCATTTCCTTGCGGATAAAAGCACTCTTGACTTCGCTTATACTCTAACATCTCCACGGCAAGGATCTGAATCCATTGAATTCCAGCGACAACGAATGTCAACCATAAGGTCCTATTCTTGAATATTTAACATCTAACAATTTTTAAAGAATTTGAGTTTTGGAAATACTAAATATGAAGTACTTTTATTTTTCGAGAACTTATTTCAGATTTTCGAAGAATCGGTAAAGTTTATAAGCCAATTTGTTTTATGCTCACCGTAAACATGGCGGTGGCAGTATCATTGTGTAAATTCAGTAACGCATCATTGGCATCATGATGCTCATGATGCTTTGCAAAATGTTCATTAATGCAAACTATTGGCATCACTTTCAACGTCAAGTGTTCATTTTTGCAAATTTGATCAAACTGATGCGCAAACATAAGGGAAAAAAGCATCACAGAAATACCTGATGCGCAGCTGATTCGCCGGCCAAAAAGGAAGAAAAATGTCGAAAGAGAAAGAAAACTAAGTAAATACATGTGCTTTTGAAAGAAAAGTTTATAAATTTTTGTTGAATTCTTACTTTTTTCACAAAACATTAAATTTTCTTGACATTAAAATGTTTGATGTAAACAATGCATTCTAAAACGCAATCGTCATATTCAATCAGCATAAACTGTGCATCGCATCAGCATCGCAAATAAGCAGTGATGCCGCATCACTGCGCAAATGTTTGACGTTTCTGAATTTACACATCGTTTTGATATCATTGACGGGATTGAAAAATTGTTCATATGCCAAGGGACAGCAACATTATGTATATTTTGGATGGATGTACGCAGTAAAAGCAATCTCAATGGACAAGTGGAAGCAAATGATACTTCACTTGATAGAATCAAAGAACGTTTTGACGGATCTGGTTTGTTTTCAGCCTAATTGACACTGCTCCTTGTTATACTCTCGGAAGATTTTCATTGTCTGCCGAGTGGTGGTGTTGCGCATAGCAGCTCGCATAGCAGTCCAGCGCACTAACTACTGAGCCACGGCGACAACTGGTTACAGGACAATGACATTAACTTTTTAGATTGGTCTGCTAGCCCCCGGACCGAAATCTTATTGAGCACCTGTTGCGGGAAGGGTGAAGAATTAAAGCATAACATAGGTTGAAGAACTGAAACTTGTACCAGGATGGGTCGTGTTGGTTATTTATATCAAAGAAAGACCGACTAAGTATTAAAAAAATCCGACTTGGGAGCCAGTACTGTACTTCCCACCTCATATTGCGTTATATCACAGTGAAAATTATTTCCGATATATATCACAACGTGCTTGCGTCGCCCAGCACACCTTTTTAAAAAACATATCTCTTTAAATATTTTAGCATCTTCTGGACCGATTTTGCTCAAAATCTAATCAGCTCTAAGTTTCATTCTGACAAATAAAACAAAAAAAACCGCATGATCGTATGGTGTTCCGTTCTCTAGATATCGAAGGAGAAAAAATTGTCACACACACGCAGATACAGACATCACTTCGAAAATGGGTGTAAATGATTTCTAGTGTATCGTAATGTGAAGCTCTGTTAAAATATCGAATATTTTTTGTTGGGCGATTACAATACTTCCCCTATGAAGGTGGGAAGTAAAAACGCTGATAAAATACAACGTTTTTTCAAGATGTATATATAAGGGTGCCACCTCATACTGTTTTCCAATGCTGTAAATTTAAATCAAAAATAAATAATAAAAACAAAAGAAAATTTTTAAGAATCAAGCGCTGCGAATGTCGTTTTTTATTAATCGAAAATAAATTAAATACCAACAAACTAATAACTTGATCTGAAATACAATATATTTTGCTTTTATCTATGTATTTTATTTGTCAAAGCCTCACAATGAACCAAATATATATCGTGGAAATAAATTGCATTAAAAATATATTCAAACAATTAATTCAAAATTATAACACAATCTTTCCTTTGGACAATTGAAAACTGTTTCCCCTATACTCCGTTCTTCTAAAGAAACCTCCTTCTGATTCTTTGCTTGCAATTGTATATCATCAAAACAACAGAAAACAAAAGGGAAAAAAAATATATATATATGTATATAAAAAATAAAAGTGCACTGAGAAAACCCACTAAACAATAAAATTTTTGTTTTGTAAAAATTAAGTTTATCTATGTTTTGATGTTAATATAATACTCACAATTTTTGTTTTTAATTTTAATTCGAAATATGTATTGAACCTACAATTATATATTGAGAATGCGAATGGATGAGGTTAAAGGGCCGTGAAGCTACAAAGGAATCGTAGGCGCTGAATCATTTTGCAGAGGGACGGTGCTTGTTAATGCGTGGTGGTTGTGATGGTGATGATGGTGGTATGACTAATCCTATTGGTGATTTCTTTTTCTTTTCTCTTTTCTTTGTTTGCTTTCTTTTTGGAATTTCGACTACTCATGTGGGTAGCGCAGTGTTGCTTGCTAATTCGCCTTTGTTTACCTTTAGAATGATATTGGTTCATGCGGGAGAGAGCATTCGCCAACGGTTACTCGATACATTGCCATCTCTGTGATGCCATGGTAGTGAACAAACGCTGCCGCAATAACCAAAATGTGAAACAGTTGATGAGATTGAAACTGAAATGAGAGAAGATTTGAATGTATAAGAATAGATAATTGTACTTAGTTCACCATTTATAAATGTTATAATTTTATAGAATTTGTAAGGTAAACCAAAATTTTAGACGATACATAGTAGTAGATTCGCAATTGGTGCTTAGGATATGGAAGGATGATTTCCGCAGACTGTATGATGGCGAAAACGAATTTGTGCTGTCAGGCCAAATGAACCTGTACGATGAGAACCAAACATTCGATTCACTCGACAACTTTATGTAAAAACAAAGCTGCTGGAGCTGATGACCTAATTGTCGAGCTATTTATAGCGGCAAGAAATAAATTCGTAAATAAGAGACTCTATAAAGTGCGCTAACCAAAGAGGTAAAAAACCCCTCAATATCGCTTACAATGTCTTATGATACGAGTGCATGAACGTGTAACTGCTACAACAAAAAGGTTAGTCAGAAACTTTGTCTACAAAGGTCCTACTACTAAATGAGTCAATAAAAGCAGCGTTGAGATCAGACTATTTCTTGCTAATGGCAGACCTCAATTGAATTGGCGTGCGAAACTCGAAAACTAAAAGCCAGAACCAAAACTCCAAGGTTGTGGAACGTCATATGTACCAAGAGAGGGAGGTACATTTCACTGCGAATGGAATCTTCTAAGCGATGGTTCAATCCCCTGTTGTGAGGTTGTTAATTTCTCGCCACCTCGTGAATGCACTATCATATGAGTTCCAATTCTAAAACAAAATTTTCTGAAATAGTGACTGGGCAGCGACGAAGCTCTAGGGACTAAAATGAATGCCGATGTAAGCTAATCACACAGCTCTGACGGTGGCGGACGGTCCTATTCTAGGCAATGTATCAGGAGGTAAGTTTACAAAATTCGAAATGAAACAGTGCATACACTAAAAGCCGAAGCAAAAAAAAAAAACAGTCCACGCCTCTGAACGACTGATGAACGTCATACCTGAATGTGTGGCAATTCTATTCTCATCCCAAATTTACTTCATGTGATTTTTTTTTTCATAAATGCTTACTCTATTCTGTAATCTACTCACCCAAATATCGAATTTTCCTGGGAACCACCTTTCGGGTACTCGCAAGGCATACAATAGAGCTCCAAGAATATACAAGAGGCCTGTAAAATTTATATTTTTCACTTTTACAATCAATCAAAGAATATTCTTTCAACTTACCCATTAATATAAGCCACCCCAAACTGGCACGGCTGATCGTGCTAAACCATCCCTCCATGAGACTGTAATGAATTGCAGGAATAATGCCAGACAATCCGAAGCTCATGAATACTCCTGCTCGTAGTGGTCTCAATCCGGGCTCCGAGAATTTATCCCACAGCGAGACAATAATCGATAGGCATCCCAATACACAAACCACCGACAGATAGATAACCTTTGGCTGATAGTGGCAGTAAAAACCATAGTAAAGCCATGGCACAAAGGAGCCCATAATAAGCAACGCTATTCCGCAATAATCTAATCTGTAAACAGAAAAACAAAAATCTTCTTTAGACTGGGCAGAAGGATACCAAAAATCAAAAGAACTTACTTTGAAAACAGTCTTCCAATCTCTACCGAGTGACAACTGAGTGTATGGAAAGCAAATGAAAAGCCAAGACATATGATAGCTCCTGCAAAAAATGCACCAAATATCATTTTCTCCTGGAATTTAATTTCAACCGAAGGGCGCGAAAGGAAATACAACGCAACGCCAATGAATGCCACACAGCCAAGAAGATGTGTCCAAATGTTACCAGTCTCTGTGTGGACACGGAAAATCGACTTGAAGCACGCACCGAACGAAGGCAGCGGTGGACGATGGCCCCGATGTAGGAAATCATTGTCTTGTAGCCATTTAGGAAGATTTTTATAGTGGCACACTTTCCAGCTAGCTTCCCATACCTGTGAACATAAAAATATATTTTAGTTTACCACTTACTCAAAAATTACCTCATTTCTTCTTACCTTGCGCACAAATTCTTCTGCTTGCTCAGCGGCATTATGGGCTAAAGCCCCCAAATCAATTTCATCAGAAAGAACGCCTGCTTTCAGTACCTCTGTCATCTGTTACAATACACAAAATACGATTTTTTGATTAGGTTACTAGTTCGGTTAGGGCTTGTCACATCAACTACACTGATTTTGTTGACATTTCGCATTAATAACCCGATTCTATCGCGCTTGCTTTGCGTGCCAACCCACAAGGTCAGCGAAGTGAAAATAAGTATTTAAAGAAACGCCAACAGTTTATCAGTTAGTCTTATATGTTTTAAGATTCCTAGCAACGTAATCGGTTCCTCGTCTATCTGAAGATTAATTTTTACATACCGTGGTGGCATACACTTATATATTTGTTTCACAATTCGGTGCATGAGCACCATAGCAGCGCGTTGTAGGTCAAAAAGAAACATATTTCGAAGCTAATCAGAAATTCAAATCAACACGGATTGATGGCAGTTTGTGGATGTTTCTTCCGGTAGCGGATTTATGTAAATTGAATATTTTGCAACCGAGTAGCGCAAACTCGAATGACTAGTGGATCTAGAGCCGCACCGCCATAGTAACATTGGGCTACAAGGCACACTGTGTAGTATGATGGTGAGTTCACAAAGCGTTGCAGGACAAAACAAGAGCAACAATAGAAGACTATTAAACCAAAACAAATTGGAAGAACAAAAATTGATGCAGATGGTAAGAGAAGACAAGAACTCAAATCCAGACGATGATAAAATCCTCACTCCCAATTTGAAAGAATTTTATTTAATTAAAGATATTAACATCACTGACAGAACTTAGCGAGCTCTTACCAATGAGTTCTTGAGTATTGAGGCCGAAGCGGACAAAATAGGTTTAGCGGTGAACGAGGGACACCCAACATCAACGAATCCGACAGAATGTCACAGTGGACAGCTATAATTTTGAGCTAGTATGAGATTTTGTCTAACTTGGCTCTATTTTTCTGACAGAGACACCAGAGATACAATTAAGAATAACTCTTGGCAATCGCTATTTCTTTGAAGGCAACTGTGTAGTTAGCCAACGAAAATCTGTATAAGACTCTTGTCAACCTACTCGATGACCCTGAAGCATGGATTTTATCTAAGGCCGATGAAGATATCCTTGTTCGTTTCGACCGAAAAATTCGATAATGTTTGCGTTGACAGTTTTTGGAGTTGAAAATTGAGCAACGATGTATACGAGCTATACAACCACAACGATCCAGTCAAAAAATCCGGTCCGCAGAGTGTCTACATTTAAACCGAAGGGACATCGCAGTAGAGAAAGATCTTCTCCTAGATGGGATGCACAAGTAGAATGGGATCTTACCCAACTTAGAGCGCGCAACTGGAATCAATTAGTAAAGGGCTAGGGCAACTGGAGAGGTTTCTCGGTTCAGGCCCAGGTGCATCTCGAATTATACCGCTAAGGTAGTCAATAAGAAGGCTAGTTTAGTTATACTGCAATGCTATCATTAAAACCCGGAGTTTCGAAGAAAATCCCTCCACGCCTATAACGTGTAGAATTTCATCAATAGAACAAAACAAAAAAATACAGCGTTCAGAGAATCAGGCGTTTTAAGAATTGCAAATTACTGAGTAGTAAAATGACTGCAATTATTATGCAGAATTCCAATTGCCGCAATTATTTCACATTTTGGTTCTTCCGAGGAACGTACGTTTGGTATAGGTAAATGCAGTGATATAAAAACCAATACGAAGAATAATACGATCCGATCGTTTCGGATAAATTAAATGAAAGATCTAATGAGACACTGAAAAATAGTTATATTTAGCACAATAAAAGAATAACCATCCTAAACTATGATACATATAATAATCATCGAACCGTAATCATACTAAAGATTATTTTGCTTTAGTCTTTTTACACCTCCTTCTGTCAAAAATGTCGGATTACACTGAAAAGTGATAGAATGGTTCCCATGAATCACACAAAAAACGACAACTCAACTACAGTTATTGGAGTTCAAAACAAAACTACACACCTATGTACTTTATTATCACCAATTGCAAAGATAACAAATGTGTAACTACATAAATTTGACAAAAAGCAACAAAAGCTCTTCAATGCAATTAGATATCTGGATAGAAGTTGAATTTCAAATCGGGAAACTGTAAGTTTGAATGCTGTATATATAGAAAAGACACCATGAAAACGTTTGGTAAACTCTGCTGATTGCACCTGTACGTAATCAACTGGATATATACTCTTTAATCAAATCTACGCTTTTGTATGCTAAGTACATAATGGAAGATCCAAGACAATTGCTGTGTTTTCCAAAGTGACATATTCGCCACTAATATAGCAGAGTGGTCGACATACATCTACTTGCAGGAAGACCAAGTCCATTCAGGATTAAGATTTTTGTGGACAACAATCAATGCAATAAACAGCGAGATCATTAGATCAAAGGCAATCGCAAATTGTTGCCAAAACAAGTGGAAAATGGCGATATCTAACAAATTAATCTCTACTATGTATGTTGATTCCAATTTTAAATAGCCTGGAAGTGAATTCAAAATTGTCTGTAATAAAAGGAGTTTTAATACTTAGAAAGCAATGTGAACCTAAAACTGATGAAAAGTAGCAGTTTACCTGGTAAACGCACATGGTATACCTAAATATTTTCACTCTAAGATGAGCCAACGGTTTGCAAAATGGTCGTCTGTGCAAAATATTTTATTAATCGCCTCTGTGAGCTGTCAGCAATAAATGCAAAGCAATAATATTTTGGAAGCTTGTGCTTTGTTTTGAAGAAGTTGCGTCAATGTGAAGTAGGTTTTTACTCCAAACATGTATCTCGTGGAAGTCGATTTAGCTAATTTTAGATATGTAGTCGTGTCATGATACATGAGGGTTGACTGTGCTGAAGTCTACAAAACCCATATCTTACATTATGTGGCAAACAGCATTTTTATAGCGGATGTCACTGTAGCAAGCACGCAGTTTCCTGTTCTCAATTTTCAGAAGGTTCAACGCAAGGTACGCATTTAAAATTCTAAACATCCGAATTTTACGAGTCACCAACATCGATTTGGATATGATTAATTTATTACAACCAAATCATGCCAAAACCTCCGCCGAATAACTCCTCAACAACTCCTATGCTGCCAGAAACAAGTGCCGAAGACCAGTACCAACATGCCATCCGAATCGCGGAAAATGCCAAGCGTTTACGGGCTTGAAGGAGATTTAACGACAAACTATACCAGCTGTACAGCGAGGTCAACCTAGTGGACGAAGACCTCGCTTTAGATAAAAGGAAAAGTAAACCATCTTGGAGCTCGCAATTTGAGCCAGTTGAGTGAGGACCAGGCTAACTGGAGAGGCTTTTTAGTTGAGGTTCAGGTTCATCTTGGACGGACTGTGTTGAATACCAAATCTACCGACTATCACGATTAAGTTGAGATCCATCATGTCATGACTAGCTTTGATACTTCTATTAGGTTCGCTGTCATGGACTACCTTCTTTTCTATAAAAACAATGCATAATGTTGAATATTTACAGCAAAAAAAAAGACATTGTCAGTTGAAAAAAAAGTTGCAGACCTAAAAATGTAACAATAGTAAACATTTATAAAAACGTACTAAAACGAAAAGAAAAAGAAAGAAAGAAAACGCATTCAAAAGACGAAAAGAAAATGTATCTCTGTCTATTACGGTACTCTCGGACAAAGTTTAACTTACAGATGCTTAACTTACCTCAGCAATAAGCGCATAACTTAGCTAGAAATAAATAAATCTTTAATCTTGTAGAAGCTTACAAAACTTCAATATGTTTTTACAAAGTCTCCAACATTACGGATATTTTGCTTTTTACGAAAAATAAAAAACAATAAATAATGTCCTAGTTTGTGTATGAATGGTGAAGGTAAAATGGCTGAGAAACTAATTACTGGTTGGTGTCAGTAGTGCAACAAGTGAGGTAATTATCAAGTGCGGATAAGAATTCGACTTTTTGTTGTTTCTGCAATACAGAACCCATAAAGAATTGTTTAATCCATCCTTTATCTAAGTTGGGCTATACGTCTTTAGATAGGAGAATATCAAAGTATTACTATGCAAATCATCCAAAAGTAGGTTCAGTACCCGTAAGACAATAGAATGTTGACAACTGACGCATCTTATTTAACGCGCAATGAAAATTGAAGTTCTCGAACTAAAAGTACCTAAGCAACGAAAACAATGAACTCAAGCTGACGATGGGGATACAGAGCATCATTGACCGCAATGACTATGGTGAACGATTTGAGTCACTAGCTGGTTATAAGACCAGTATTGTTTGAAATACCGACTTTATAATCAGTTTATGTGATACTAATATCGTATGTCGCACTCTTGAGTGAGAACAAGACTCCTGATTTGATTGACATTTACAAGCCACCAATGACTATGCGGAATCGAAAAATATAGATAAGGGCAGCACAATTAAAGACACATATTTGATACAGGTCTCAACACATTTCCTATCATATTGCATAACAGCGCATTTATTTGTTTGTATGTAAAATAATAAACAATTATATCTTTGTTTTCAAAAGACCGGATGCTTTAAGTTTAGCCCCTTGGAAACATTACCACGTGCATACTTATTTGAACTGATATGTGATCACGTTGAAACCTGATATCTGTGTTTTGAGTAAACCTTTAACCGTTGACATGGAATAGTGCCATTTTATTAGAGTCACAAGCCAAAGGTGCATTACAGTGCTTAGCGTACGATTTAATCAAATAACTGTGCCTAATAAAACACTCAACAGCACAATCAAATTCATGTTATCAAAGAAACCTAGCATAACGTTTAATGTACGAGTATTATATTGGTGACAAAAAATAATTTGAAGGTCAGCGAACGTTGACTCGCTTAAATTAGATTAAAACTTAGTACATGCTTTTGAGTTTTTCATGTGCTCTGGTGATACTTTGATTTGTTTACTGAATACAAGTCAAAGCCCGATTTTTCAGAAGCTGTCAGCAACTTTAAACAAACTGTTATCTCATACATAACATTTATCAGACTGAAATTCTAGAAGCCTCAACGGCGCAGTTATCATAACGTTATACTCAGTTAAGGGCGAAGGGGGGGAAGTTTTTAAACTTTATACTTTAAAGAGACTTACATACACTGACTGGGCAACTACCATTTTATAAACAAGATTTGAATTTATTATTCCAAGAACTTTACAGTAGACCCACAAGTACTAAACAAATTTTTTTCATAACAAAGTTTCAACAGTTCAGTTGCGCATTATGAGCGTAGATGAACTGCTCTGGGTGGGCAAAAACGTACAAATGTAAGGTACATTGAGTACTCCAGTCGGAGTTATCCTAGCGTTACCTGCGGAAACCGGACAGAAATCGATGCTCGGTCTTCGAACTCAATTGCATTAGGTATGCAGAATTGAAACTGCTAACCATGCACATAAGTGTATCTTTCTCTAGAAACAGTCAACCATTCACCCCGCTAACACGATCCTATAATTTCTCCACGACATCGATCTTGCAACATCTTCCAATTGTAGGAAAACTTCTGTCGGCACAAAACGATCTTTTTAGATCATGCTTTTCTAGTCTCCGTCAGGTAGAGAACTGCCCCTTGGAGAGCCTAACTCTGGCTCAATCCCGTTAGCATTTTAAACCAATGTGTCGGTATCTCCTTTACTTTACCACCCTTCAATTTCCACAAGACCACAAAAATTAGCAAAAAAAGGCACAGCACCGAACAGAGTACGATGATCTAACTTAGGTCGTTTGCTCCTAAGCTTGAGGTGAACGGATCATCGTCATCGTTTGGCACAAGATGATGTTACTTTCCTTAATATTTTTCAAGATACATGGTAGGTAGGTAGAAGTGGTTGAAACTGGTGAACCCGCCAGAGACAAAAGTAGCGCGGATGCGCCGTTTTGATACCACAACTCACGTGACCTGGATGTTGATGGGCGTAGCCTAGAGTGTAGTTTTCATATCCATCCTGTGGAGTTAAGAAAATTGATAATGTTGCTGAATTTCGCATTAGAAATCTCAGAAAGTTCCTTGAAAAAGGGTTTGTCGAGAGTGCGCTGTCTTGCTCTGGCAAGTGCCGGGCAGTCACAGAGAAAGTGGAATAACGTTTACTTTTCGTTTGAATTGTCGCAACTACGACAGTGTAGTGGAACGGGATGCCTAGCTTGGCGGCGTGTTGACCAATTGGCCAGTGGCCTGGGATTCTTGCTGTCTCGATGCGGCCAAGATACATACGAATTTCAAAAATGTTCTGTTGAAGAGAATCATTACCATTTTAGGAGTGTCAACTTGACTCATATTGTTTAAAAGATGTGATCTCAAATAACTCGATGTAAAACTACAAGCTATGTTGCATCGAGAGGTTGATTGTTTGAAACCGAAGTATATGTATATATATTTATGGTGCTCAAGGACAAATGTATCAGAAAACATCAACAGATCAAAGTCTTCTGTTAAAAGCGCTTAAAAAGAAAAACATATGTATAAACAAATAGCTACTCAAAGTTCTCTGACCGATATTTATAATCCAGCGTCATTCATTGACTGCGAATATTTATTGATTAGGTATATATGAGTTTCACAGATATGGAAATACAATCTCAGTGTTGAGATCTATTACAAAACAACGACATGTACTTGATTTCTTTCTAATTGGAGACATTATCCACCCGGTGAGCTCTAACTCAACCATTTATGTAGCAATTCGTATTGGTTTCCGGAATTAAATTGAATTGTGTATCGAAATTTATAACGATTTCACGCGTTAGCCTTATCATCTGCGCAAAATAACAGTCTGAACATTTTGGCTGACAAGCGATTGTAATATGCGTTGCAATCAATTGAACGACACAATCTATAATTTAAATTGAATGTAGTATACTCGATCTTTCTAACCCCTGAAATGTATTTCATTTACTAAGATCTTAATTCCACTCAGGGAAGTATATGTACGAGTATGTATGTAAGTATGTATGCACATACATGTATGGAAATTACTTTTTTTCTAGTTTGCAACGATCAATTTTAATTAAACTTCAGAGGGTGACATAGTTTCCGTTTTTTGTGCAAAGTGACGATAAATACACTCTATCCGATAGCGGTTAAAGAAAATTATAAATAGAAGCTCTATCTACACCTGTTCGTGAGTAATCATGGGTAGTTCCCATCTTTGTTTGAATGCCTTTAATCTAAGGCTACAACCTGATTAAACCAATTCAGCAAGAACAGATAAACTATCGAGACTTTTGTTATCTCTAGAAGGGGTTGACTCAATTTCGAACCACTAAACCGAAAAATATGTGATTTGAAACAGCATGCATAACGCGAGCTAACGAGGAAATTCACGTGCAAACAGAAGATTGTAATTGAGAACGTGAAATCAATTTGCATCCTACATCTGAAAAAAGAACAATGAGTCGCAAAAATATTTTATTCCTCGTTTATAATTTTGTTTACGACAACGATAAGGGCCATAAATGAACACGCAAACGATAAGGCGATCAAATCTATCAGTCACCTTGTAAAAACACACTCCGACACAGTCACTCTTTGTTCAACACTCACCTCGGCTTCAATCAGCTGGGTATCTTCGGGAGTTGATGGCAGTGGACATCCTGCATCATCCTCCTCAACAAGATCATCATCGTCGTCAAGCAAGTCCAGATCGTGTGAAAGAAGCGAACCATCTGGATGCCATCCACGACGTCTTCGCAAAATCATGCGTACTTCTTCAAAAAGATCATCCTCATCATCACTTCGTCCTAGATACGAGTGTACAGGCGATGGAATCATTTCTTCCGATTCACCGCTAATACTACGTGCATCTGCATATTCAGCCTCCGACGAGACACGAGGCAAAAACGTCGTCTCCACGTCAGATTTCTCAGCCATGCTTACTTGGTTTGTTGTTGGATAACTCTGTCGTCGTCTTTGTCGCAGTTCCACACACTGATCGTTCGCCTGGAGGAGTAGAAAGAAAAAAAAACTAATAATTTCCGAGCCAATTCTGAAGAACTTTCAAGTTAACAGAAAAACAAAAACAAAAACAAGCGACCTTTGGATCTTGAAATCATCTTAGCAACAAGATACAAACTGGTATCCGTATTGCATCGAGAATGCTTCAAGCTAAGAACATTTGCAACTATGCATGCATGCGAACAAAGGTAAACAAACGCGTTTTAGCACTTCACACTCAAAGGCAAATAGTCAGGCATAATCATAACGATTGCGACACAGAGAAATTTTCATGATTTCTTTGCCACCAATCGGGGGAGTTGCATAATTTTTTTCTTCTCAAAAATAAACTCAGATGTACCATCGAAATGAGGACGCAACCATGCCCCCCAAACAGCGTCCACATCCGGATGTAAATAATAAAATTTATTAAATTACACGAATAAAGTACATATACGACGTGGGATTAATTGGAAAATTCAATAATCACAACTCAAATTGGAACCCTTTCATGTGTTGGGTTGGGATTAAGAATTCCATTTTGATTTGCATTCATTCACTCACTCGATAATTGGATTGTAAAAAATAAAAATAAAAAAATTACAAAAAGACTATAGTTAATGTTTTCTTTGCACTATTTAACAATTTATAATTTAGTTTTATATGTAAATATTAAAAATTTGTAAAAACAATAATTTGTCTTATGGAACTACTGCTTCGGACAGTAGCAAAACGAAGCGAACGAACAATTGAGAGTGGGGAAAAAATGTGACGTACTTTTGATATTCGTTGACAGTTGGAATTCGTTGACATGACGACTCTCTTAAAACTGGAATATAAGAGTAAAGAGTATTTATCACAGCAAGTGCTTAGAAATTGAAACAGCTGATTAGAGGAAATTTTTTAATTCATGCAATTAGTTCAAATTTTGGGGCGAGATAGTATGAATTTATTGTTAAAGGGTACTTACACTTTGTAGCTTATGTGTGGAATTAATTAGATCTCGTTCGAAATAAAGGAAATTAATTAAAAAAATCGCTAAAAGAACGCAACAAACGATGAATAACCACGACGATGTTGAACTGTCAGTGGAGTTTTGGAAAAGTTGAAAAATATGGCCGATATGACATTTTGGGTGGGCACGCAGTGTAGGTGTGTTTGTTTTGTGGATTTTCAAAATGCATTGTGATTAAGTTTAAAGACAAATTGTACGTATTTTATTGCCATTGCCTAACTTTAGAAGCATTTACGACCAGTTATTCACTCTCATACTGATGTTTGGAAAGGCCTGCAAGCACGCTGAACTCGTCTACAGATATTTTGTGGATTTTTAGATGGTATACGCTCGGAACCCTCGAGGTAAGTTCTGGAGTGTTTACCAGCAGTATGGGATAGATGGTTCCTTGTTAAGGGCTATTTGCTCTCCTATACGCATAGGAGAAGCTGATTTCGTATAAAATGCGTTAAATCGATGCCTTTTGCTGTGGACGTTGAAATCCGCCAGGGATGCGTTTTGTCATTTCTCCTTTTCATCATATCATATGGACTGGATGTAACAGCACAGCTATGGAGAAAAATGTCTCATACTGGGAGATATGAGGATCAGTTATTTACTTTTTGCGGATGAATTGGTCATCCTTGGGTCATCCCAGACAGAACATCAAAGCGCATGCAAATAGTTTTTTTTTTTTAGCCATCTGTAATGATGCTGGAATAAAGGTGACTGTAAGTGAATCGGTAGTGGACCTTCTTGCGGAAGTTGAATGCTTTAAGGCGCAGGCCGCTGGATCTAGTTGATTCAATGCACGTTTCATGTAACACTATTAATCCAGAGTAAAAGGAGTTGGAAATGAGTGGCGCATGGGTAGACTCGATAGGCATAATTATCCTTTCTGGTTTTCAATGACACATCAGGGGATGTTAATGCTCGCAGGACCTTATTGCATTACCGTGAATTATACTGCGTACGCAACTCATCAATTTTGAGTTCAACGCATTCCATTCTAATTGACGAAGCTCTCAACTCTGTCCAACAGTACGATGGAAATCGTTGGAGATCATTGCTCATCGCGTTGCTCAACATATGTATGTACGGGCTCGCGTTGCTCGTTGAGTGAGGCTCGCAATGCGTTCAACACAAACGTTTAAAATTTTAGGTCAAATTGCGTTGGTCAACGCGAGCAACGTAAGTTTGTGCAGTACGCTCTAAAATTTGTTGAGTTAAATAACGAATTGAGCGCAGTTAGTTGAATCAGTAGATGGTTCTACTAACTAGTGGTGTACCAAACATTAGATTTCACAGAGTTTTGAACAAAGTGGAAATAATAGATAAATGTATGTGCTTTTAGTGAGTCGTTGATATCTCTTTTAACAAGGGAACCCACAAAAGTACCTTACCTGACCTAACCTTAGATTTTGTATTTGAAAATATGTTCATTTAAACATGCGGAGTAAAACTTTGCGCCTAAGATGCCTTTGAAATTCGTATAAACATCTAGAAACAATTCCACAGGTCTTATATATTATTTGGCACCAATTCATTATGCGGCTCAATGGTCTAGGGGTATGATTCTCGCTTTGGGTGCGAGAGGTCCCGGGTTCAAATCCCGGTTGAGCCCGATTATTTTACTTTTTTTTTTTGTTAAACTGATTTAACTTAATACATATGCAGCGAAAGATGGCTGTTATATCGATTTGGTGAAAATCATTTTCCTCATTCGGATGATGTACCTGTTCATACTTCTTGTTCCTTAGCAGACCTTTCAGAGGATGAGACTAATGTCGGCCCATATCATAAAGTCATAAAGGCATCATCTTTGCCTTTGCTTTGCAACTTTTTCACTTGCATTATGTAAGAGGCTTCTTAAAAGAAAGTCTTGTATCGATCATGACTCCTAGGTATTTAATAGCCCGTTTAGATGTGTTTTGTTTTCCAATTTTAAGTGTGGCTAAAATTCTTGGGTTTACAATTGATTGACCACAAAATAGAGGTAGTGCTCATCAATAGGAGAAAAGCAAAAAAGAAAAACCCAGGTAGATCACGATAAAAATACGACGACAGCTCAGCCAGGGCCTAGCTTTTCGTAACCATTAGTGTTGTAGATGTTATACTTTGAGCTCAGTTCCACCTGTTCCAACGTAAGAGATATGTTTGGCGATGTTTAGGCGTGATTCAGAATTTTTGCGTCAATTTATAACTGTGGACGAAACGTGGATCCATTATTACATACCAGAGAAGAAGGAACGGTCAAAACAATGGCCTTCTTCCAGCGAATCGGCGCCGAAGAAGGCAAAAGTCATTCAATCAGATGGAAGGATTTCTGGCATTTTAGACGATTTCTTTACGTAGGAAAAAACAATAACTGACGAATATAATTTCAACTTATTGGTCTGTTTCAATGAAGATTTGAAAATAAAAAAACCGGAAAGCAGGCTCTGCTGAGAGGATCATTATTGAGACAAATGCATATTTTGAAGGGTAAGACAACCCTTAGAGCTAAAAGGAGACAATGTTCATAAATAAAATAATTTCTTTTTCGAATCGTAGCCGTGGTAGGTACTTCATGTTGTGCATATGGAACCGTAAATACCAGTTCTATTGCCGTCTGCGAATGGCGGATTAAAAAGCTTTTCATGACAAATTATGCGTTCGCAAATTAGTTATTGCCTATCGATAGGTAGTGCGGCAAAAAAACGTTTGGTTATTTCTCTGACTCGAGTAGCTTGCTTAGTCCAATGCACTGAAAAAAAAAAACAATTTTTTGAATAATTCATAACATTCATCGACCAATTCATAGTTTCTTTTTGAATTCGATATTTCATATTCAAAAAAATAAAACATATACAGTTGATACAAATTTTGGTCAAGGGATTCATTCCTAAGTTGTGTGAAGTTCAAGGTATTTACGTGTGATACGAATTGCGAATTAAACTTGCAAAATCTAAGGTCAATGATTACTTCCCCGTCGGTTGTTTTACGTTGTTTTTGTTAATACAAGTAGGAAGTGTAATAATTATAATTTCCCACATTCAATGCAACCATGCACTTGTCTCTAGGCATGCGATCAGTTCCATTTGGCCCCGGAAGTGTGGCATCATTCAAACTCAAACTATCGGACACTGCGGCTAGGTACGAATAGTAAATTAATTAAAAGTGCTGCTGGCAAAAAACAAAAAAATTAAAACTCGTTCCGAGACATTTACATTTTTTTTTTTTTTTAGCAAGCAAATCTTTTCTTTGAGATAAGGTCAATGTTAAACATAGTTATAGGTGATTTGTGTATTAGACTAGCGGCAATAAAACTTTATCTAGTTATACTGGCAAAATTCGAATTGTCTAACACTTTGGAACGAAGCCATCGGAAGTGTATGAGGTAAATGTTGTCTCAGTTAGACATAGTTTCTGTTTACAACTACAATGGTTCGTTTTTGTATGTGACTTATTATTGCATTAACTATGCAACCGCAATGGCCTTGTCACAATAGTTTGCCAGTTTCGGTAGTTTAAACAAAGTTTTAGGAGTTTCTATACTGGTTTTTGTTCTGTTGTAAGATACGCTTTGGGATGGTTTCTCTTTTAATCTGTCTGTTTGAAGTTAATATTAGGGTGTTCCCCTGGACATAGACAATCATGTGAGAAATACCCAAATAGATACTTATCATAGATTCCTTTACAATGACCGCATTTGTACATTTATACCATTAACCTATGCAAATTGGATGATGTATCTCTAGTTTTTGAAAATGTTTTGCAATTTTTTGAAGCGTATGTGATAAAGTTTCTTTTAGGAAGATCTTATCAATACAATACCTACTTTACCCCATCTGTCATATTTGTAACATAATACGCGTTAGAATAGATGATTGCTTTGACAGTTGATGACACTAAGGCACTCATTGTATCATTTGAAGAAATATTTTGTGTAATAATAAAAAAAAAAGAAAAGGTAAAGAAAATCAACGGTAAGAAACTTTTAATTTGCTCTTAGGTTCTCCGATTCGTGGATATTGTGCCTTGAAGCACTTGTATGACTGTCTTGCAACAATTTATTTGATAGGAATTTCGTTTGAATGCTTGCGGATCAAGTTATGAGGAGACAAAGAGTTATGTAGATCATTCAACACTCGAGTCGTCCGGCTTATGGAAGAATTTCTATCTTTAACAGTAGGTATGGAAGTAGCCTGAAGGGGAAACTGGAGCATGAGGCATTTTGAAGGGTCGACATATAGCTGGCTTTTAAAACGCGAAAGACAGGAAATATTTCTTTTGCGCTCAAGCGATTGTATCAACTTTGCAATGTCCTCGTTCTGCCCTCAGGACAGTTTTTGGTACATACGACCAAATTACCTTGTTTTCTTGGTAAATAAATGCATTGCAGCTTAATACCAGGGCTTTTCATTTACAGAGCAAATGGTTTAGTAGGGTGAATGCATCAAATTATCAACCAAAGATTGAATATCAGCTCCATATGCTCTATTTACAAGAAAGGCGAATCTCGGTGTTGCATCAACTATCGAGGCATATTCCTATGTGAGTGTCTGAAACCCGTCACTGTTGATAATAGTAACTCTGAAGTATTTGAGGAGTTTATCAACCAAGAAGTAAACATCAATTCCATGAATGTAAACCTAGGAAACCGCTTCTACTTTGGTTTTGCGCAACAAATGGGATCAAAACTCCAAATCCGAAAGATGAAATGCATGCTCTGCAAAACAGTGACCTTGCCAATTCTGCTATATGGTACCGACAGAGTACTGACGTTAACTAATGCATTTACATATAGGCATCATGCATTTTCTAAAACACCTTGAATTAAATAAATCCCTTCAGGTTGAAATAAAAGAACTATCAGACATAAGTTGTTTGAAGTCTTGTGGTACAGAAAAAGAGGTCAAGCAGATATTAAAAAACTTTTTATTAGAAAATATTAAAATGAGTTTACAAAGCTACATTTTGGATACCATGACAATGAAACGCAATTGCATTGAAGTGTATCACTTGTTTGAACTTTTTATCAAACTCATTGGAATGCACCTGAATGTGTCATTGATTACAGACCGGTGCAATAGATTTTGAAGGTTTTCTTCTCATTTCTGAATTCATTGATTGGACAAAAGCCAGCTTACTTGAAGTTTTCAATGGTTGCAGGCATTTGTTCAAGGGAGATAAAAATTCCGGTCTATTTAATTTAATAAAATCTGAATTTAATATTACCTACGACGTTGGAATTTTATTGATCTTGTATTTTATCAGCTGAGCAGTATTACATCTAAGGGTTCTGAACTTCATACAATATCAACAGTCAATGAACTGCTCAAGTTTGTATTGAACTTAGACTACCCATCTTTTGATTTCACGATGTTGCTACATCAGGTCCCTTGATTTTGTACACCTGGTGTGTACTTCTGGTGTTGTATAGTTGATCACGTAGGTACCTTCAAGCTTATAACTTGATTTGAACTTCTAAACCAAAATATGAAACCAAAAGTATAAAGGAATTATTTCGCTTATTGTTCTATTGGGGATAACACATTTGTTGTAAAACTACAAGAATGATTAGAACTGGAAATAATACTTAAATATGGTGTGTAGATACAAGTGATGGATGAAATTTGGAGAGAAGTTACAAAATTTGAGGGCGAATGGAGAAGAAAATATAAGCTGGCAACTTGGTTGGTTTCCGTCCGAGTCATTTAGTATTAGCTTAAATGTTTTTGCGTTGAGTTTAGGACCTCAATTTATAGCTTAAAAGATGTAAATGTGGATTTCTTTAATACATACCTCCTTGTTATGACTCTCACAGAGCGAACAAACTTTTTTTTAAATAATGATGTATGGCGTATGAGCATTTTTTTAATACTTAAGTGGTGAAATACGTTTCAAAAATTTCGATTTGCAAACAATCACAGCTTATTCGTTTCGTAATCTTTTTACATTGTTTCTTTCTTATGGTGTATAAATAACTTTCCAATAGCACCCAATACTATAAAAAAAATCCTAAGAGAATGTAAAAGAAAAATAACAACAACAAAGTAACAACTGAGATTGCCATAAAAAAAAATGATTATTTGCTTATGTATAGGCCTGCAGTATAATTTTCCATTTTATGAAATTGATCAATCTTTATTACAACTATGTATTATAAATCACTAATTGAAAAGAGACAAATTGACTTTGTGCAACTATGACTTTCGACTGGTTTTACACCGCCACCACATATACACATATACCAGTATAACTCAGATAGCAACATGTGTCATCTTTTCTGACGTCTGAAACAAGTCCGCGGCATTCTATCTGTGACGTTTGTGGAGAGGGCGACGACACTGCGGAACACTTCCTATATGATTGTCCTGCCCTTGCTCGTAGCAGATTTTTGGAGCTCATGTGATCAGAGCTGGTAACCTAAGCTCTTTATCACAGAAGTACCCTGGCTAGACAAGGAGCAGCAAAAACCTTTATAGGACCATTCCGTAGGAAAAAGGCGATTATATCCTAATTCAGGAAACACGAATATGAAATGGAAAACTTTCTATGACTGAAACAATCAAAGGAACTTCTAGGGCTACAAAGCATGCATCAGTTTAAATAAAACAAACCTGACCAGGGGTTTCTTAACAGGGCAGTGTAAACTCACAGTACATCTACTGAAGCAAGGCTAAACTGAGGAGGGCCTTAAGAACATATCTGCCCAAGCACCAAATACCGGATAAGATTGTACGGATCATAGACCCGCTTCTCATTATCAGGTCTAGAGGAGGTGTTCTAGACCGGACTATTCTTACAAAGGCTTAATCAGTCAACTTAACTCTAAAGAGAAATGCATTCCTCTACGACATTTGTGGCGGCACAATTGCTTGGTTTGCCACTGTGACCAGGGTTGATTAGGGAGGTTCGAGTTGGTTAAGTCAGCCCGATCGTACAATAAAGAAGTTGACACCAAGTATTACTTGTATGAGTAATATAAAGTGTCAAGTCTAGAATGGATTTGAAGACGTAAAGAGGCGCTGCTGTTCGTTCGATCTACATGTCTTAACCAACCATATTCATCATCATTGATAGCTTATTGTGCACCTTTGGTTTCTTGAAACAGATCAAAGTTATTCCCTTTTTGGATAGTTGCCGACATTCTTTAAGATTGCGGTTTTCGAGAAAGTTCCTTAGCTTTATTGCATATAGGTTAGGTAAACTAATTTAAGTAGGCAGGCGAAGCGGAGGGTGGCCATGGTGTCATCGTTTGTCTTAGTTCAAATCCCGATCTCAGGTTAAAAGCTGACGTCAACTCTACTGCATAGGCATATCACTGGCAGTAGGGTGGTCATATGGCTTGAAAGTGTTGATCGTACTTATAAGAAAAATAGTTTCTCTGCGCCACACTTAGGTATCTTCAGACTCATGTTAAAGGCTATAAGGGGAAAAGATCTTGCCCTTAAGTGTTACCTGCATACATACTCACTGCGTTTGTGATACAATCCATCCTGCGGATTTCATAAAGCTCATTATGTCATTCACCGGTTTGTCGGAAACTTCTTCTAAATCCGGGAAGAAGTATTATTTAAAGGAATTTGTTTCTTATGTGCTAGAGGCCTCGAGAGTGATAAATAAAGTGGATTATATCCTTATGAGCTTCCCCGTCGCCATGAACCCTACACTGGTCTTCTATTGTTATACGTTATATGATACCGCAGAGTATTAGCCCCGGTTATCTCACCTCTAATAGTAGATACGGATTTTCTGTGATTTTGTATACGTCTGTCAGTCTTACCTTTATTGAATACAGCCCATAGCTTTCTTGTGGTGATACAAGTGTCTAAACAGGTCTATTGTTTGGTTTAGAGCTTTAGTCCCTGCTTCAAGCTTATTTGAGAAGGGAGTAAAATCTGTTAAATATACAAAAAAAACTATTGTTTCTTTGTTACGTTTACATTTTTAGTTACTACAAATATTATCTGTCCCCAACTTTGTTTATATTTTACAAATGAACACAAAGTGTCGTTAACTTTTAACACAACCTTCAATGCGCTTTTTATTCCATAACAACAACCCATAAATTAACAACAAACTAATATTCAAGCACTTGTATCTAACCTGAATAGAAATAGCTGACATTAATAATTGTTGTTATAGAGTTTTTTTTTTTTAAGAAAAACACATCAACAAACATAGTAAATCCAAGTTTGCTTTCAACAATTAATTCCGCGTATCTAAGCAAAATTTTCCTACACCCTTTCTTTGATTTTCGTCTTTTATTTTTTTCACCTGTATCAAAACTGACCTTGACAACAAATCGGCACACTCAGAGATACTTTTTCAAATCGTCATCATCGTGCACACACAGTCAGGCCAATGTACTTTTACCCCTCCATTCATCAATGAACGCGCTTCGCTCTAAATTCTCCTTGACCGAATGCGAATCCAAATCCGAATGCGAGCGCGACAGACAACAAGATACCTGTCCGGTTCGAGATACATACGAGTAAGAGTACACGTATCGTACCTGTCGTACTCAAAGTGTTCGAACACCGAACAAATGTAATAGATCAACAACCGAAGACAATCATAACTCTAGAGCCGACTAGCCAAACTTTGCTTTGCTAATTGATAGTTAATATGCTCGTTAAGTGACGTGCGAGCATGCGGCGTGTAAATCCTCACTTTTTATTTATACACGAAAATCATTTCGTTTTGGTATCAGTTAGTTTTGAGCCCGAGCAGCCATCAGTTCAGTGTGTCAATTTTAGTTTTAGTTTCAGTCTTGGGTCTCAGTCTCGGTGGAGTGGTTGAAGTTCTCTACCTATCAAGCGCTTTGCGGTGATTTCAAGTTACGAAACTCTTGGATATTATAACAGTGAATAAGAAAAAAAAAAAACTTTTTTTTTTAAAGAACTCTTAAGAGTAAAGCTCGACGGGCAGTAGTGGATTAACTTTTATATAGTAAGTTGAAAAAAAAATACTTTTATTTATTTGTTTCAAAAAAGTTGAAGTAATTTTAAATTGCAGACAGTGTTTTAGTTTTTTTTTTAAAAGGGAGTTGCTAAAATATTCTTTCAAGTGGCGTAATAAATTGCAACTTAAATAATTGAACCTGACTTTGAGAGCAAAACGAGTAGTGTTCCTTAAATTTTAACTTTAGAAAATGGAATTTCTGTGATGTAAGCCACACTTTGACAGTGGTTTGGAAATTATAAATACTTGTACATACTTATACACATGTTAACGTTAATTTATCCTGGTACGACGAAATCGATCACCCTCAAGTTCTAAGACAAATTTAAACTACAAATTGTTTTTGCTAAGTTTTAGTGTGGATTTCTTAAAAAATCACAGCTAACTTACTAAAGAAGGACTAAAATATAATCCTTTTTCAAAACGACCTAAATTTCTTGTAACTCTTGTTTGATTGCAAGGGTTTGTTGCAGTTTTATATTTTATCCAAGATAAGACTAATCTTTCGATAAATGGACAAAATAAATACTTTTATAACTCTGTCATAGAAAAGATAAATAATCCTTAAGGTTAGTTAATTAGTTATTTTTGTGTGATCCTTTAGAAAAGAAAGCACACTTTGACCAAAAGGAAGTCCATTGTGATACAAATGTAAGTGCAAGGGTTACCTAGTCTTGAAACCAATATCTTTAAGGATAACTGTCAAATCGAGTAATATTGAAACTCGTTTGCTGTTTGTGTTTCATTTTAAAAGTGTTGGAGTCTTTTGCAACCTGAGGTTGATTAAAAGTCCTACATGAACCAAAAACTTTTGAAGTTAGTTTACATGCTCATTAAACACAGGTATAAGCCACTGTCATATTGCTGGTTTATAACACATAAGAAAACTTTAGGAGGGAGGCAAAATGAGGTTTAAATTTACTTTGGTTTTAAAAACTTAACTCCTCAATTGAAAGCAGTACACAGAATTAAAGTATCTGTTATTAGTATATGTGAGTCATTCGAAATACATTTACTAGTACGTATATTAATCGAAAAGACCATTCAATTAGCCATCTTCTTATTTGAATAGACGTTTCCGTAGCTAAGTATTTAAAATATTAATTTGTTAAGCCAGCTGGCTTGGGTTTAAGTCTCAGAAAAACCAAAATTTTTCGCAACACTATGGTGTAAATAGTGGTAAAAAGAAACCTAATAATTGTAGTCTGATTTGATACTTCTCTGCAAACGTAAAAGAAAGAGGTTTAGGTTATGCTAGGTAGATAGGTGTCCCGTGGGACTCAGTTGAACTCATAGCCCATTGTGATCCCTATAGAATCTCTCTGAGAGAGAATTCTACACGTAGAACCATTTCGAATTGTTGATAAATGTGAGGATTTTGCGTAGGGATATTTGACTAATGTCACTATTATCATTGAACTGATAGTGCCCAAGAAATTTTCTTATGCTGTGGGAGAGTGCTAGACAATGGCAGAGGAGATGAATTGTACTTTTCTCTTCCTACTCATCCCAACAGCTTCTTCAAAAATCATTGAAGAGATCCCCTAATCTTCTGGCGTGTTGTTCTAGTAGGCAGTGGCCAATAATGGTGCGAATTTGTGTTTTATTGAGGGTAATAATCTCCCTTGACTTATGGTCGTCAATTTCAGGTCATATAAATCTGGTGGAAGAGGTTTAATAAGTATTTATCTAGTGATGGACGGTCAGATCTGACATCAAAGTAATGTAAATCTCTTTGAGGTTTTGTTTTTTCTTTTGTTACCTTCGAAATTTGTAACAAATTTCAGACTTCTAGCATCTTTACTAAAAAGACAGTTGATTGTAAGAAAAAAAAAACATCCGGACTTGTCGAAGGATGCTTCTTTTGTTACCACATCGTAAGCCCGTGATTTACCTCATTAAAATTAAGATAAATGCCTTAAGATTCTAGCAAAATATATGTTCAGTGTACCTTTTTTATGTCCGGTAATGTAAACATCACATTTTGAAGATCATATCTGACAATTTAAAGTTAACGTCACAAACAGGTAACAAATATGTTTAGCTCTTCGAGAAAAAATGTTGTACGTAAGAATCCCTGTATTGCTAAACAAGAATTCCTAAT
Organism: Criorhina ranunculi; assembly: GCA_951813785.1. Classification (NCBI taxonomy): domain Eukaryota; kingdom Metazoa; phylum Arthropoda; class Insecta; order Diptera; family Syrphidae; genus Criorhina; species Criorhina ranunculi. The sequence continues at coordinate 12,972,855 of OX638381.1, forward strand.
CTTAACTTGAGAGTCACTATCATTTTCATGGCCTAAGCGGTTATTTTCACGTTTTATCTGTCACCTATCATATTATATGTCAATGTCATATATTCATTTTATTTCGACTTCAAACACAAATGTCAAACTACTACTTGTCAGTGTATCAAAGAAAAACACAAAAATCCATCAACAATCTGACGTTTAAAAATGTCATTCTGTGGGAGATATCTTTGTGAAGATGCCACTTAAATCAAAATAATAAAAAAACAAGTGTCTGCACTTTTTGGAATTTCCCAATCCAAATCCCAAATGCAACACAATTTACTTAAGTCAGCATAATTTCCATATGGGAACAAATTATCTGCAAAAAAAAAAAAAAACCAAAACAATAAAAAAAAAAATGTAAACTCAACATATTGAAAACACAGCTGACAAATGTCGGTAAGACGGCAACAGTGCAAAATGTTGGATAGGTCACACAGTAGTTATATAAAAAGTTCCTAAATATTTAAATAAGGTTTCCGGGTCAGTAGTGAGTAAGTCGGGTCATAAACAAATTAACTTACTTTCATTCATTTAACCCAATGTGAGCATGTAAATAATGCGTACTATAGTGAAAACTATAATTGCTAATTTGTTACCTCGAAAAGTGTAACATGAATATAAAGTGAAAGTTATTTTTTTAGTCAGACATTTTCCCATTTTCATAGTATCAAGGTACAATATTGTCCTTAAATTAACATTTAAGTACGTAAACAAATTTGACGTCTGTTTATGTCACATTTGACAATATGTAGATAAGGGTATGTATATTTGACATGTCAATAAGAACTGTTTGTTAAGTAAACAAAGTCCATTACGAGAAATAGCGCTTAAGTACTTTGTACTTTACATATTTTATTTTGTGTTTATTTTTAAGAAAAATCATTAAACGGTAATTAGATGATATGCTAATGCATTATGTCAAGAATTTAATAACTCCTTAATTTGTGTAAATAGGTTTTTAGCAATGTAATATTCATTAGATTACAGAATTCCTTCATTACAATTCTTGTGAATCGTTGACAATTGAATTGTAATTAGTGACATACGCGTCAGAAAACTAATTGATGGCCATAGACAATAAAATTGGTTTTGTAAATTTTGGTATAAAATCCATGACGTCTGGAAGAAACAAAAGTGGAAGGCACCTCAAAGTAATGTCCACTCAGGGGTCACGCGAAAACATAATAGTGCTTTAATTGGTGGCGAATATTCTGTTAAACTAATATTTATCAAAGTGTCAGGTTTAAATGGAAGGTTTTTTAATTAGAAAGGTAATTTGGGAGGCTTAAGACAAAGAACTATGTAGGAACAGTGGTTTTTGTGTGGAAATATGATTCAGCTTCCAGTTAATTGGTGATTAAAATGATATATCACTTGTTTTTGGTAAGATGACTTTAAAAATTGTCAACTTCCTGGATAATGAATTTTGTAATTAGGTCATAGGACTGTTTCGAAACGATTATGGTCTCGATTAAATGTTTCCGCAACGCTTCATTGCTTTTCATAACTTAATAAGTCACACTTTGTGTCCACGACCGAAGATGCCAAATTCCGAACCTTTTGATTGAGTTAGAGTTAGAGTTCTTCTTTTTCGTTCTAAAGCTAAACGCTATGTATTTCTATTCTATACATTGGGTTTCCTGTTTACTTTCATCTGTATTTAAAGCTTATTCAAGGGCTCAGTTGACTCACTTATCTTTTTTTCTTGGTTAGTATATCAACATTTTCATCTATTGAAACGACACTGAGTATAAACGATGTTGAAGTCATAATAAAACGCAGCCTATTACCGACTGAGGTTGGTCCTAGAAGAGGTTGCTAATGCTGGTTATGGCAAACCTTTTTTATTATTATACGTCACAAGGTGATATTGCATAAGCCGGTTCGATTCCTCCACGCCTAATCGACTTTTCTATGAAAAGATCCAGGTTTCAGAGGTCTCATTGTTCAGCGACTTTTCAGCTCTTCTGCTAGGTTTCCTACTATTGCTGTTGAGTCTGAGCGATGGAGCATCAAAATCTTCGCTCAAATACATTATACTAAATAGAAGGCTCTTCACTTCGCTCTATCGACAGCCCTCACTTAAAGTCGCTTTCTCCCCGGAAGTGTATCTACAGCTATATGATGCACCACTTTTTTGACTTTCCTCCGCAGTAGGTAAGGACAGATGAGCTCGAAGCTCAAGGTAACTTTAATGGTATTTCTTCAGAAGTTAGGACTGTTTAAACTGTTAAACCTCGAAGTTTTTAGCGAGATAACCAAGAGAGAGCCTAGGCCTAACATCTCGCAATCATTCATGTTGTGCCTGTTGATTTTTCTTCCACGAGTGGAAGGGACTCGAAGGTTTGTCATTGCCTACCTAGAAGTGATTCTGCCTTCTTTTGTTTTGCTGAGAGTCAGTTAGCTTACCAGTCCAACGCAATAACTGCTGTGCTACGGTAACCAATCTTAAGTATTTATATTATTTCACATACATAAATCCCTTGTTTTAAAATGTAAAAACAAATTAGAACTACATGCCCGACGTTTATTTATGTTCGCATAAAATTCTAGCTACCGTGAAAGCTACGTCAAGTGCAGAAGGTAAGATCAGGAATGATACCGAATTAACAAAAGTTTTACCTCGGATTATTCACTGAATACCAAGGACAAATGTTCATTATATTCTTTTTTTTACGGAAACTAATTTAATTGCAATATGTAACTAAATGGTTAGTTATAAAGAAACGAAGTTACAATTAAATCTCAGTGCAACGCGGCAATCGCGATCTACTTCTAAGTAATTAGATCAGCTTTAGCTTTAGATCACTTAAAACCAAAAAAAAATAAAAAATATTCGGCCAAACAGAGGAGTATTCGACTGATTCGCTACATATGTGGCGAAGTTTACTCCGCTATGCTTCTAAAAGTCCAAGTGTTCTGTTTTCAACTGTCGTTATATTTGTACATATCCAGTGGGCACCAAGAAGATGGTGATACAATTTTATCCACCGGCAAATCCTTCGTGAACTGCAGAAACTAAACAACTCTTTATTTACTCACTTAGATGACGCTACAGTTCGTGGTGAAGCTAGGCCTTAACCAATAAGTCTCCCCAGTTACAGTGATTCTTGGCTAACTTGCCTACGGTTGCACACTCCAAGTTAGTTAGGGTCCCCTTCCATTTGTGCATGCCAACTAACGCGAGGACTTCCCTTACTTTAGCCGTGTTTTTTTGACTGTATACCCAGTCCAGTAAAATTTTACATACAAAGCAACAACAAAGCACCAAGTGGTGATAACACCCCCAGTAATCGCAAGTGAGGATAGCAGCTACATAAATTGGCACCTAGAGCGCGAAAAATCTCATAAATTTGCTTTTAGCCGATTGTATTTCTTGCTTTTGCTCGGTTTTGACATTTAACAACTGTCAAATAAAGAAAACAAATTCGAGCCGCAAACCAATTGATTGGTGCGGCTGCTACTGAGTATAAATCGTTGTTTTTGACTGAAGTGAGTATAATTCTCAAAAAAACACGGCTTTAGGTTTCAAGAAGCTGTGGGTGAGAGCTCCGTGTCCATTCTCTCTACATACATTACCTAGACATCTGAAACGTCCAAAACACGGTTTATTCGCTGTATACCAGCGTTCAGCACCGAAGCATAGGAGATGATGAGGGTCTTATGTAGGGTTTCCGTAGTTGTTCAGTTGCCTTTCAGCTCAAAGTTCCCACTCGTAGAGAATACTGTATTTGACAACTTAAGGATGCAAATTAAGTGCTATTCTTGTCAAATTATTCGCAAATCTTAAGAAATATTTACTTGTTGTAGGATAAGAAACGAGACACAGTCTTTTAAAGCTTTAGAGTTCTAAAAAGCCCTAAGCTTGACTTACTGCTTCAGATTTGAATAATATTTTAGTAACAATTGATAAGTATGCCTCTAGTCTTTTGAATAGATTCCAAGTCATTCAGTGTTAATGTGCATAAGAAAAACCACTTGATTAAGTCAACAGTCTTCAGGCTTATAGCGGCAACGACTTGGAACTAAGTTACAAGTGTTTACATAAGTTTATGTACACACAACATAAACAATGCTGTTTTAAACTTAATTCCAAATCGGCAAAACAAATACTTGTGAGAACCTCTTAATACATTCGACAAGGTTCATCTACTTACAAGTCATTAAACTCGTCAATCGTCAATCGTTTCTTACCTATAAAATATACAAAAGATAAGACAAGCCTCAGTTAATTGACCGAAATTTTGGTATAAAATTGATTTCTGAGCAACCATGTGTCTAAATGTTAAAAATTATTTCAGAAACCGAGCTTTTTCGCAAGCAGAATGCTAAATGAACCTTCTTACGTTCATATTACTGATTCATGTCTCATCTCATATAAGCACAATTTTAAAGCTGCACAAAATAAAGTACAAAAAACGGTTGCTGCCACATGACCACCATTTTACCTAAGAGCTGTATGTTAAATCCCAAAGCATGTAAACTGGTCATCGCGCCGAAAACGTTGCCTTTGAAATAATGTCAACGCGAAAGCCTGTCTCCGATTGTCAAACCAATATTCTGGTCACGTTTGACTACGTCAATGCGATGACGGTGACAATACTTGTATTTGAAAAAATTTTGGAGAGGGAGGGTCACCGACAGTATTTAGGGTGAAACCCCCATAATGGATGAGCGTTTAAATTACTCACATATATATATAGGCACATCTCGGATTGAGATACATCAATACTTGTACATAATTACCAGCAGGCATTATTTTACATTTCAAGTTACACCTTGGTGTTGTTGAGATACTTAAGCTTAACATGCTACATGGGCTATGTGCGAAAAATGGTCGTCGTGATATGCCAAAGAATTCTCTGTGTGTGAAAAATTTTAGTCTCGGAGAATGACCCTGAACTCCTTGGCGTTGGAAATGCTGTGAAGATTTTAAAAAAGGTGATGTCGGTATTGAACAATTCTACGATCTATAGTTCTATCTGATTATTTGCATCTTAATAGGTTTTTGCAATGCGATTGTGTGGTACAAGGTGATGGCAGCAATTGTTTTACGGTAATTTTGTTAGCATAGTTCGGGGATAATTGAGTGAGTAGACAAGTCACTTGGGAAAACAACTTATTTCCATCGCGTGCAAATCAATTGTTGTAAATGATGCAAAATGAAAATAAAATAAATTACTTTGGCCACCTATGTATCAACTGTTCATTGAATAGTAGGTGCTTGGATGCACATCAACGTAAGATTGAACCTATTTCCGGAGTAATTGAAAGCATGTTCTTGGACTAGAGTACAATGACAAGGTTAGCTTTTGTTAGAAAATTGTTAGAATCTGGAGCGGATCCAGAGAGAGTGAGTCCTATTTAATCTATTGCAGATCTGTTCTTTAGGATATGCTTCTGAATCACTTCATAGCTCCCACTCTTTTAAAGAGAAATGTAATATTTACTATGGATATCGCAGGTTTTACGGAGCAGCCCTTAAATCTCTAGAAGTAGTCTCATTACCTTCAAAAGTAGCTCCAGATTACCACTTATCTCTTGACGAGATGGCAGAACAATTCAATATTCACATATGCATGAGACATATCAAAAAACTGTAAGGCTGAAAAGCTTGTCGAACGCGGTACTATATTAGCCGTGTTTTTTTGAGAGCTGTATACCCAGCCCAGTAAAATTTTACACACAAAGCAATAACAACACACCAAGTGGCGATAGCTTTCCCAGTAGCAGCAAGTGAGGATAGAACTACACAATTTGACCACCAGAGCGCGAAAAATCTAAAAAATTAGCTCTTAGCCGATCGTATTTGTTGCTTTTCCTCGGTTTTGACATTTACAAACTGTCAAATGAGGAAAATTAAATCGAGCCGCAAACCAATTGGTTGGTGCGGCTTCTACTGTGCATGAAGTGAGTATAGATCGTTTTTTTGACTGAAGTGAGTATAATTCTCAAAAAAACACGACTAATGTCAATTTCACTACAAGCCCCGCGTTACAAATAAGCTGAATGATGAATGCGAAAAGCGATACGACCCTTAAATGGTCCAATGGTCCCCATACCCTGAAGGCATGTAATGAAGCCAAATTGCAGTGACAAGCAGAAGTAGGAAAGTACCCTCCACCTTCTATGGACGTGTCCTGCTACTTCCGTCAAAACGAAACTCCATTTGAAAGTATTCTTCTTCAACCCTATGCAATCTGCCACATATCCTACGCTTTATTCGCAGCTCCAAGTGGTATGACGAAAAATTAGGGGAATCCTACCGATATCGTGGCATGCTGGCTACGACTTTTTCCCACAGTAAAGTAATTTCAACTTTTTAGACGAAACTGTTGACAGTTGACAATTCATCGGGTTAGTGTCTGAAATGTCAAACATACCCACTGTCTTGAGAACATCAAAATCATATGAAAGTCGATGCCCTGAAGAGAACAAATTAAATCCCTTAAGGCATATTGACGACTCTCTGCAAATATATGTAAATATTTACAAATGAACAGAAATTTACATACATATGACACATACTGAAAGAACGTCGAATTTAATTTACGCCGCCGTATGGACACATGTTTAACAGATTTATTTGGATGTTTCAATGAAATTACCTCATTGGACTCTAGTGAAAATGTCGTATTAATTATGTTGACAAACTTGTATGTACAATGGAGAACAACTTCATTCGAAAAAGTGAACTGATTTCCCTTACAATAACTGGAAGATGTAATCAATTACGAGAAAAGTATTCATAACTTTTTATAATTGCTCCTATACAACATAATCATATGCCTTCTACATACCTACCGACTAATAATAATCGTAATGAAATTCAGTAAATGCACGAAAAAACCGCAAATGGAAATCCACTGACAGCAATTCGACAATAGTAACCTCAATTCGCTAAAAATATCTGCATACCCAAAGAGTCAGCTGAAGCGCCGCGACTGTCGTTATGCAATACTTGCTGCAATGAACCACGTTGTCCACGCACGATTTATGTTCGCATACTATCTCCAATAAAAGAAAAAAACTCAACTCAGATACAAATTCTGTTCCCATCCCCAATCGAATATCTTCTTTTTTTTTTTTATTTCATGACTTGTGTCTCATAAGTTACCAACCATCTTATGTTACCACCCCAATAGACTTTATTGGCACAAAAAAAAGAAAAAAAAAAAAAAACGCCAAACATAGCCCGACACATGCTTCGGCGACATTATAACGCGCCTTCAAAGTCAACAAGTTTTGCAACAAAATTGAATAAATTTTTCGAAACAAATTAAAAGTTAGCAGGTTTGGATCTAAAGTTTAGCCAAAGAATTCTTTGAACTATAAGTGGCTAGAGCTAGCCGCAATGAGTTTGCACACAAGAATAGAACACATTTCAGTAATTCGCGGATAGAAGTCAAGGTGTTCATCTCTTCTAGCATTGTGTTGGACATATGCATGAGATACATGTAGACTGCGGTTAAGCTACATATGCGATGATGCTTGGTGGTTATTCAAGGCTTTTGTAGGCTTGGAAATAAAATTTACATTTAGTTATTCGTTCTCAGATTTGGTTAGACAATTTAGAACTATTGAGGAATGTTTATCTTTTAAGACTTGATTATAATTAGAGGATGGAGGATTGGAGGCCACCAATGTAAGGCTGCAATGTTTCTACCATGGATAAATTGTAGATTCAGATCTTTAGGGGTATTTGCAGTTAACATTGATTGAGGTTTTGAGCTTGTATATGGAATGGCTACGGCATGCGTAACCTTTAAATTCGAAGGATATAAAGCCACTTGCATCAAATTATAAATCCGCTTATGTGAGAAAGAGAATGCAGAACTCATTCCTACGAGTACTTATTTTTCCACATATTCTCTGCGTCACCTCTATCTAATTCAAACCTTAAGAAAATAAATATAAGGTACAAGAGCCTAATGATTAGATCCATCAAATTTGTGCGGCGCTTACTTATTTTCTTACATATGTTGCGCTTGAGTTTGGGGTGAACCTAGGCCTCAACCAACAAACATCTTCAGTAAGCCCGGTCCTTAACCTGTCGTTATCTTCATAGCCTGGGCAAGATTTAATTCTTAATTCGGAATCGAACCCTATTTATGTTATAGCTCCTTGATGATGGCTCCTTCCACTGCTTTTTGTTGTTCAGGCTCAAGGTGGTTTTCTGGGAAGTCCGATGAGATGAATGCGAATTTGATCTTTCCTGATGTTTTCGCCATTTTCCGGTGGAGTCTGCGTCGCTGTTAGTCTCCATTAAAAGTTATACCCAAACAAACTTCGCAGTCATTTTTTTTTGGTTACGCCGGCCATAAGACGAACTCCTTTCAGTGACAAGTTTTCCGCTTTAAAGGCTTTAACTGATTCGGTTTCAGACGCTTTTGAGTAGCTCTTAAGGAATTCTCTGTAAAAGTCGGGTTAGCTGTTTCATCAGATTCTATATCACTGTCGTAATGTTGTGGTGCAGGGCGTCTTGGCCGTTTAGCATAAAGGTTGGGTTCAGCTGGCCCCTGATTAGGGTTGTAGCGTACCATGCTACAATTTCTTCTTTCAATGTCATACTCCAATCTAATCCACTATCATGTTTATAATAAACTTATTTGCAAATTCATACTCGTCGTATGGCATTTAGCAAGTTCCTGCAAAACCTAATTTATAGTCAAAGAATTATAGTGTCCGCTGCGTCGACCTTCGAATAATTATTAAAAAATCTTTGAAACGAAATGAAAGCTGATTAGTTAGTTATCGAAGATGCAAACTGAAGGCTTTTTAAAAGATACAGTGGTGCTTTTTTTCCTTTTCAGGCATTCGACTTTATGATGTGTATAGCTTGCTTCTATAACTCCGTAAAATTTCTTCGGATTTATGCTCTACACAACTCAGGTTAAAAATTAAAAGCGAACTATTTGAACTCATTTTGTAATTCATAAACCTTATGTATTTACTATCAGAGTCGGGTTGCGCCGGAACGTGTGTTCAGTGCATTTGTAGTATCTATGCGTCGTACTCAACGTCCCTTATTTCGGCGTTTACTGCGCATCGCTTAAACTCAACTAATAACAACGATACATATAACTTTAGTTGCGAAATTGCTTCCTCTCTCCCATTTTATTTGCGAGCAGTTGAATAAAAGAGAGTTTCATATTTTCGGGACATTAATTTCTTAATTTTAGCCCCTTATACATTTTTTTTTTATAATTCACTTTTGCTCGATGTAATGAATACTTTTATGATGTTATTTTCATAGAACGAGTGGTCTCAGTCTTGATTCCGAGGGTGGTGTCCAGAATAACTGGGCAAAATTCTTGATTTTGTTGCCGTTGCTTTATAGTTCGCAGTTTTTATTTCTAACTGTCTGATGTCAGTACTATCATTTCTTCAACTCTACTACCGAAAAAATAATTACTTCTCCATCCTTCCAAATGTCATACATTTCTCAGTCCATAGTTCTCACCAACTGTCATCATATCATTGCCATGTTTTGTGTTAATGCCTTAAGTTTAGTTTCTATTAAACTTCTTCTTTTAATTTGTATACATTTATCTTATTTTTGGGGCTCGTGTAGAACAATAATACTGACAGCGACATAACAGTAATATGTTCACGAAAACATCCGTCTTAAATGCTAAATTAATGATTTCGCAGAGAAATAAATTGTATTCTGATCTTTTGACGCCAAAATTATATAACACATGCCTCATTCAACACAGACACAGAGCCGCCGGTCGTCTGTCATTTAAATTAAGATGTTTTCTTAAAAATAAAAATAAAAAATGAACTGTCGGCACGCGTATCTTGATTTGTTTTACAAGAAAAAGAAAAAAAAAAACAAGTTTTATTTTTCTGAATAATTTTTGAACATAATTTTTATTTTTTTTTTATCGTAGACACATTCTAATGCTTAGCACTTCGGTCCATCATCTTTAAACTTTAAGTGACAGCTCAGACATGCGTCCTTATTTGATAGAAATCAATACCATGTATCTAATGCTTTTGTCACTCAGTACATCACCTTTCAGATTAACTAATAAAAATCACGTGTATGCATATTAATCCGGAAGACAGAACTAAATATGCTTTTTGAAATTCAATTCACGCGCTTGATTTTATCCTCTTAAGCCGATGAATCGATGACGGATACTAATCGCGTCCATGCTCCATACTGGGTAAAAGAAACCAAATTTGTTTTAATTTTATTCAATTAATTCAATTTAAGTCGGGAATTATGAGAGATGGAGTGGTTAAAGCGTTTGCACTATCCCATTGCAGTTACACAGTGAATGGGGTTAAACACATTCCTCGATATTTGCATCTATTAATGCATTACTGGGGCGTAACCATATATAAAAAAAAAAACCAATGAGTGATTTCGTTTTTGGTGTAATGAAGAATTTTGAATTTTTATCCGTCTGTTTGTTTATGGTATTGAAAGAACGTTTTCTAATTCAGGGTCAGTAGAGCTTGTTTTGTGTCTATTGTTTCGAGTTCTAGTGATGAGAATAATGAACTGTATTTATGAATGAATTTATTTAAATCGCCATTAAAGAAACATTCTCAGTTTATGAATTTAATTAGAATACGAGTATGTAGATGTATGAATTGGCATCGATTTGAAAAGGGAGAGTCTAGGGTTTTCCTAGACAAGTTATTAATAGAATTTTTGAATTGCTTGACAGTAGACACATGACTATTAGAATAAATTAATTTTAAGCTTTTTATATTTAATGTAAAGGTACTTTAAGTCGTCATTAGGATGACTGAATCTTAGACAAATTAAAGTGTTTTCATTTATTCATTCTTTTCCGGCTATTTGAAGTCTATAAGATGTCGCAAGTAAGTAATGGAGAAGGGCTAATGCTAATTGATTCAAGTCAAGGCTTTTATAAAATAGAACTTGGCGCTATCCATATAAATATAAGGATTCCCCCAATTATTGGGTATTTCTTTCAATTGTGGGTTTCTTTGTTTATGTTACATCAAAACAAGTAATAAACTTTCGCTTTTAAAGAAGACGAGTAAAATCAAGATTTTTTGAAGATCTAAATCAAATGTTCCTAGACAAGATTTACATATTTTGAAATATTAGCTTTACTTCGTAGTTAGAATATTAAGGAATTTGGTCAACACATTAAATTAATTACTGACATCAGCGAATTAGTTGTTTTGATAGCTCTAGGAACTATAAGTTAGGTTAGGCAGGATAGTTCGCTTTCTTACCTTAAACACTTGCTGGAAGTTTCTAGTAAGAGAGTCGATGTTACTGACTTCTATTTTCTATACAGAATAGATATTGTGAGTGCAGTCACTCCTGATTCGGATTAAACTAAATTTGTTAAGCTATACGCAATATAGTGCTGTAGATTGTCAGCGATTTAAGTAAAACTACCTAGTACAAGTTAACAATCAGAATCTTAACAACTCGTTTTCTAAAACAATAAAACTGATCAAGCTCAGGAGGCATTTATGAATGAAGAGACCAAACACTGACCCAACAATAAGGACTACATCAGTTCCTTTTTTTAAATTGGTTAACAATTCATTCGGCTAACCTTCAGTGTGTGAAATACATCGAACAATAGAAATGACTGACAGATGTTATCTGGTTCTGTTTCTGGGCTGATGGTGATGAGTGATGACAGATGACATTGTCCATTGCTTCCAGGTTTAAGGCAGAAAATATACATAATACGTCATTTGGTATGTTGTTTAATTTGTTGCTCCAATCTACATACATACATAGTAAAACTATGCGACAAATACCAATATTCTACGCATACACTCTCTGATAGAAACTAGTGAAAGCTATTAAGAACCAAAATAAAAGAAAATATGCTTGCACTTGTATAGACAATCATGCGTCAACACTTGTAGTTGTCGTTTCTATTTTTAATATTCTTTTTTTCTCTTTCTTCCATAACGTTTTTGATTATACATATATTATTTTATACATAGCCAAAGTTGGTCACCAGCTGCTTCTGCATTTCAATTAATTTGCACTTACCAATAGCGAACCGAAATTTATGGAGTTATAGTTTGTTTATAATTTTTTCTTTAAAAAGAAAAGTTGTTTCAACCATTGAAACTGAAAATCAAACCAAAATTAGTCGCTTGACGAGTATCGAAGTTGGAGTATGACCTTGATTTGTTGCAAGGTTTTGCCTGTGCACAACTAGAAAAGACTGCGTCGAATAGGATGCAGTCACCCCTTAAACCTTCCTTCATTTGGAGAATTGTGACTTCTAGTTTTCTAGACAGTTAAGACTAGAGATACGTTCCACAAAATGATAGAACATTGAACACATAAGCGAGGATATTTACCATCCGTGTACCGTCATCATGATTGCTATCACAGGGTGTTCTTCTCATGTTTCCATTTCAAACAAATTTTTCTTTTTTTTTTCTCTTTTAAATATGTGAAGATCAGTATTGAAGGTTCAACTAAGCCTTATACAAACAAATATACCTTCCAAAATGAGACGTGTTCCAAAAATAAGTAGCAAGACAATTGTTATGCTAATTTTAACTTACTGCTACCATTTACCATTATGTTAGCCGGCTACATATAATATAAAAAGAGAAACCACTGTAGCACAAACATACATATATATATGAGTACATTAACCATAGACCTACGGATATTTAAATTTTTAGATATGCCCTGTGTCACGTCTCATTTCAAATAGATCGTGATGATTATTGTTCGGTTGTTGTCAAGGTCTTCTTGATGTGAAATTTCTTGCGGAACAAAAAGCATATGTCCGTCCAAGGAATTCGCGCTGCTTTTATCCGGTAATGTGTGTGTTATGGACAATGTTAAAGTCAATTTGGAAAGGCTGCGGTAGAGCAAAAGAATGTTGGCATGTCCCACATTTAGCTTACTTAATGGATAAGCGTCTTTTAGCTTTAGGGCAGCGTTAGTGGTTTGCTACATTCTATAAATATGTATCTGTAAGCAACGGATCTAGTATAGTTTGAAGTGCAAGAGTTGAAGACGTTTTTAAAACATCGCTCTTACAACTGCAGTGTATATCCAATGAATAATTTCGACTGTCAATCTTCAAGATAAGGAGACAAAGCGAATGCTTACTATGGAGAACTGAAGGACAAATTATTTCAAGGTGAAGAAGAAAAAAAAAAGAAGCTTTCTGAGGATTTATCTCCACAGAAGACTAAGCTAGAGTACGGCGTCATCTTACTAAGAACGATCTGTCTGTACTATATTTAACGATTTTGTCAACATTCAAGTTGAATATCCATTAGAGACCATATTTGACTTTGAGTAACTTATGTAACTTTCAATTGAATGATCAGAAAAACCCACAGTAAATCTTTTGCTTTCTTTTATTGTCGAAACTGCCGCGCCTGCCAAATTTTACGTTGAAAATGTCTGAGTAATTCTTATTCACTTTACCTTTTCAGAACACATCAACATAATGACAATCGTTACGGAGTGCGTGGCCTACGTGCCAATAAAAATCTCACTCGGACTCTATACCCTTTACAGAGAGTTATTTGCAAGAATTCGTTTTTTTTTTTCTCCTTAACGCATTCATAACTGAAACGGATTGACGTATTACGAATCTCTCAATCTTCTCAATTGTAAAGTTAAAACGCCCCGTAGATACTTTTGAAAAATGAATCAATATTCCGAATGATTAATATGCCGGTGACTATCCTACGTGATTTGCTTACAAAAGTTACCACATACATATGTATACCGTCATTGCTAAGCTCTGTCTTACCATTGAAATAATGGAAAACTTTGTCCCAGTATTCTGCAATAAATGAACGCGATAGTACTGCACTCCAGTGGTTGATTTGCTTCAATTTTCGATTAAAGATTCTACACAAGATTTGTATCATTGACAGTTTAAAAACATTTTTTCAGAAAAAGGACATTGAATAGCCTCACCACTGCGTCAAAATGACGTCAATTATAAGGATAGTCAATGACAAGATCGCTAATTTGGCATATGGAGTCGGTAAGTTCTACAAACACCACACATCTTAACGCGTTCTTCATAAAATACGTTTTCTTTTGCAGATAAAACAATCGACGACTGGCTACTGATGAGCTCACCTCTGCCTGTAGTGACATTACTTGCAGTTTATCTGACGTTTGTATTGAAAATTGGACCCGCGTTGATGGCTAATAGAAAACCATTTAATCTAAAGAATACTATGGTTATTTACAATGCGTTTCAAGTTTTGTTTTCAACATGGCTGTGCTATACGGTAATTTGGTTTATAGAACTACACATTGGAATAGTAAAGTAACAAAAACTATTTTCATTTTAGTCACTTAAAGAGAACAGCATAATCTCCCATCTGGCGGAGAAAAAATGCGACGTTCATCGAAATAGACAGCAAACACTGCAATTATATTCAGGAGCGTGGTTTTACTTCTTCTCGAAGATCATTGACTTATTGGATACGATATTCTTTGTTTTGCGTAAAAAACAGAATCAAGTTTCATTCCTGCACGTTTATCATCACACAGTTACCGCATTATTCTCTTGGGGATATTTAAAATATGCTCCTGGTAAGTACGAAAGTTGACCTAAGTACAAGATCTGTCAAAAACAAATTGAAGTCGACGTCATTTGTAACAGACTAAGATTGAATTGTAATGAATAATGAAATTCACCACAGTCCGCGTTGAAAAACTGCTTATAATACCAAGAATGTTCGTTTACCGCGCTATTGGTCACCCTACTAAATAGTCCCGTGGTAAAATCTGCGCGAGGAAGAATGTATAGAAGTCCTCTTCGTTAGCAGAAAATCATGTCCAGACAATTGTATATTTTAACGTGATCCACGCCGAGACAAATTCAAGACGATCCTAACATAAACGCCTTCTGTCGGTCGTCTTTTACCACCTCAGTTAAAAAATTATGCAAACGGTCCAGTGGCACGCAAAGGATGGCTATAAAAGAATTTTTCTAGGAAGGAGAACATTTAGGATCAGGAGACGGTTATGTCCCGTTTTAATTATTGAAACAAGGAACCCATGTGCCTGTACATGCTGAAAACTTAACCTGGGGATGTACACGGTTGTAGTAAGGCCAACCTGAAACATAAAATACTACAAGTCAGTCCGCCTTTCAAACTTCACTACAGTTCTCCAAGCTAGGGTCCTAGCAATGACAATAACCGCCTGTGAGTATGCATTTAGGGCAATACCACAAGGGGATTAGCAGTTAAGGCCACTTCTGCTGTCGAAAAGAACTCAAAGTACTTGGAATACAGCTCAAGGTAAAGCTCTTCAGTGTCGTTGGACATGAGGGCATAACTGACAAATTTGCAAGGAGAGCCTGAGCACTTAGCTCAGAACAAGTTGACCACTCTCTGAACATCTTGCTCGCTTAAGCTCGAATCAGGGAACAAATCTCTAATAGAGACAAGCAACCACTGCCCAAGCCTTTACCTCCTAAAACCAAATTCCTCGGACGATTCTTCTTGCAAGATATAGAAGACCTATACGATAAACCGGTGAACGATATTGTTGATTGATTTAAAATTTGAGCTGTTATGCTTTGCACGAGTATATACTTATTATGTTTGCTTACGTTTTCATTTTGTCATTCTAGGTGAACAAGGTGTCATCATTGGAGTTGTCAACTCCTTCGTTCACATTATCATGTACTTCTACTACATGGTATCAGCGATGGGACCAAAATACCAAAAATTCCTCTGGTGGAAAAAATACATAACAACCATTCAATTGATCCAATTCGTTTTGATTTTGGCCTACATGATTACAGTTGCTGCCAAAGATTGCAAAATGCCAAAAGCACTTACCTTCTTCTTCGTGGCTAATACTTCGATCTTCTTGTTCCTCTTCGGAGATTTCTATAGGAAAACTTACAACAAGAACAAGAAAGCAGATACTACAAATGCTACCAATGCTGCCAAACCAAAGAATTCTCTACTCGCCGAAGGCGATCAAATGAAGCGACTTATCGATGTGAACAACAATAAAGTCCCAACAAAAGCGCAAAAAAACGATTAGACAAATTTTTATATACATACATAGGTATAGTATATATACATATATATATTTTTATATAAGATTTTTATAATTATTTTTTGTACCTAATTTCTTTACGTTAAGTTATAGGGTAATTTATAAGTGTAAAATATAAATCTTGAAGAAAAATAGAAAGAAATACGGGACAGAATCGTGACAATCCTGTGATTGTAACGTAAGAACTGAGTGAATGAATATTAGACTTACACAGGAGCATATAAAGTTTAAAAAATGTTGTTGGGGGTGTTATCCAAATTAAGGTGTACAGATGGTACAACAAAAGAAAAAAATAACTAGTGCTGTATTTTTTCTAGAACTCTCCATGAGAGTCTACACTAAGAAAAACAAAAATAAAATATAATTATTTTTATAAATAAATAAATAGTATATTTTTCGTTTAGTTGAACGCCCCGGTGACTGGTGAACCTATTCTGCAGCTCTCATCAAGTATTATAATAAAATTTCAAAAGTTAAGCTTGGAACGATTCTGCGAACATATCACAGAAAAAACATAAAATAAGAAAGAGACTCTCGAAGTACTTCTAAAACCCCTTTTCCAGGTTCAGGTTCGATCTTTCCAACTGAAATTTGGGAGAGTCTAGGTCTAGGTATCTGCCACCGTACAGTTGACACAATAGCACTTACTTCCTCTACGCTCTTTAGTTGTTGGCCTGGATCATGAAAGGCATTTATTGTCAGTATAAAACTTGAAAGTACCCTTTCGAACGTACTTCAATACGCATTACCCGAGGTGCAAAAGTGGTGCATTAGCAAATGCTTGTAAATCAAAGCCTCATACGGTAGTGTTAATAAAGATTAGGTTGTTTGGGCCCATGTCAAGTTTGAGTACTCCTGGGTCAAGGTCAGAAAGGACACTACCGAGAAATCCAACATGGCAGGAACTATTTTGCACAACTACTTGCTTACGCAGGCGACATTGACATCATCGACAGAACAAAGGGTAGAGTCACTACGACTTCGCAACATAAAATAAGAAGCTGCTAAAATGGGTGTGGTTGCAAACAAAGAGAAGACCAGGTATATGATGTCCATGAACACAGAGACACAACAGCGACGTCTGGGATAGAACGTTTTGATGAACAGCTTTAACTTAAGGTAGGGAAGGAGTTCAACTTCCTCGGATCAGATATCAATTCCTTAAACGACATCAGGGCGAAGATTCGATGTAGAATAACATTCGTCAATCGTTGTTACTATAGTCTTAGGAGACAGCTACTTAGCAGGGCCCTAACGAGAACAACCAATGAGGTACTCACCATCGCCGATAAGAAGAAGAAAGCTCAATCTTCAGCTATAAACATGACGGTAATTTTTCACTCGATTCCTGCCTTAAACGGATTTGTAGGGAATAAAAAACCCGACTCATTTACATGGCACATCAACATCATTCATTGCACCTATACCCTTTCTCATAAGAAGAAAAGAAGCTACACACACCTGCTATTTCCTATACCATCACAATGAATCTTGAAAGGAACAACCCTCAGAGATTCCTAATTTGAATTTTCAGCCGACACTGCCGCTTAAACAAAACCTACATCACATGAATCCCGCAGCAGATTCAACTCAGGAGGAGAATCCTTAATGGCGAAGTTGTGTTAAAGGAGCAACTTGCTGTCATCCACCTAAAGAAGTTGCTTGACTTCCTGACATCCTTTAAAAAACATTTTATGGAACCTAGGTATTATAATAGAATTCTGAAGAGAAATCTCAGTACCATTGACTGTCAACAGGCCCCCCAAACATACCTTAGAGTTTTACAATTTTATGAGAGTAGTTAAGTTTACGGAAGTGCATTTAATTACTTCCAAACCATTTAAAAGAATTAATTTAAATTTGTTTTAATTATTTTTTTCTTCATACAAACATTATGTCACCAAACAAGTTAATTGAAGGTAAACAAGTTTCATAACCTAATTTAACTTCGAAAGAATTTTTGATATATTTAACTTCCGCTACTACCGATAGTTGTACACAAGTACCTGCATAAATAAATGTTGTTCACCGTCTTATGATGCAATAAAACATTTAAACCTCGTTCTAATAATAATAGGAATTCATTGAATAATTTAAGTTTTTTATTAAAGTCGAAAGCAAAATTACTAAGTTTCTTAGGACGTGAATGAATATCGATGCTTCTACCCTACAGTACATGTTTGGCCTTAAATAGGATATTGACACAACACAGTTCTGAAACATCAACATATTGACTTGCATTCTATTTAGGTATTTACATAAGTTGACTTGCTTAAATTTGTTTCAAATCTTAAGATTGCTTCACTTAGTCACTTACAGTGCGGTAGCATTACAAAATTATGCTCGGACTTAGACGTGATCCAGGTTTTTTCAAAAAATATGTTTTTTTGGGTGTGTAATGCACTGTCATCCAATTTTTTCCTCATCATCATAAAACTAAGCAAACTTCAAAGATCAGGTGGGATCGGAAATGAAGAAATAAACATCCTGCCCCTGGACCAACACATGAAATATGTACGTCGTTTCTTGTAGTAAAATAGGACTGAGGGACTCTGGTCATAGCAATCCTCTTGATTTGCTGCCAAAGGATCTGGTAGCTGACTACACAATATCTAAACATAAATTTAATAAAAATATACAAGTCCATTTTTCGACCAGGACGGAATGGAAGTACCAAGTATCGATCTTCACCGATGGTTTCTAGATGGAATGCAGCGTTGGATTAAGTGTCTTTTCAGCGAAACTTAACTTATCTAAATCGTACCGCCTTCCAGACTCTTCTTGCGTATTCAACGAGAGGCCTGTAAGATAATAAATCTCAATTCCACAGCCAAAAAAAAAATAGCAATCTTCATGGCTGCCATCAAAGTGATCCATTCACACACCTCGTCTTCTAAATATCTACGTAGAGCAGGATAAGAAAATAATTACTTAGGTAAGCGCTCGGTTCACCATCACTCTCCTCTTGGTTCCCAGCCATAATTACATAGAGGGGAATGAGAGAGAGCTGATGCGCTAGCCAGACGCATCTTAAACCTTGATGGTTCTCTTACGGAGGTGGTCCGATAGGACTCGTTAAGGTTAAAATTCTTCAGCATTTTGTCTTTGTTCCCAACTCTAGAAAGAAAAGCCTGGAAAACTATATCATATTCAGGAAAATATGGCCCACCTTCCGTAAAAAATTGGGCCCACGATTTAATCAACAGAGCAACAGGTATTGGAATATCACGCTGGAGCACTTCTACAAAAAAAAAAAAAAAAAAAACAGTTTCACAGTACTACCAGCAGGTATGGCCTTTTTATTGTGTTTTCTTCGTCCTTCAGAGAAATTTAGACTCGAAGTGTTTCGAACAGTTTCCTATCTAAGATTACTATCTAGAAAAGCCAGCAGATGCTTCGGCATTGTCGTCTTAATATGCCTGAGTGAAGATGTTGGAACTCTTAAGACTGTTAAGATAGTCGATCATTATGCAATGCAACAACATATGTTTAGGATGCAATCGTCGAACAGGACAACAAATCGTTTTACTTGTATTTTGCTCACCCTGTCACTTTTAAATAAATTAAATAAAACTCAACACCTGAAAGTATGCTTTTATTTAGTTCATGGTGCGTACAGTACGATTCAAATTTATTGAAAAGCACCCTCAACTATAAAGGGACTTTGTGCGGAATGAAAATGAGAAAATGAGAATGATGCCAGACTTTATGCAACTATTTCCCCACAGCAATGACAAAAAATACCCTTTTTCCCCACGCCGTTGTTGGAAAATGCCCACTAGGTTACCCACAAGTTGAACTGGATCCCGTACTATGCCGAAAGATTTCGCTCTTTCCACATAGGAAGTTTATGCCGCAGGCTATGCATGATATCCTGTAGTTGTCCGTTGAAACTGGCCCTAACCAAGCAGCAAATATTGGATCATTTAACCAGCTTGTCTGAAAACGATTTTTATTTTATGAGAAAATGAAAATGAACGTAACATTTTCTGACTTTAATACTCAGCCTCTTTGAAACAGTGAAGGAAACGAGGTCACCGATGCACAGAAAATTGTAGATGTGTTTAAGCAGCACTTTTAGCAGGTTGCTGAATGGGAATAATGTAAACGTGCAATCTTTAGTTGGCGCAGGAATTAAAAAGCTAAAGAACAACAAGGCTGCTGGCTCTAATGACTTGATAGCAGAGCTTTTCTAATACGGAAGTGTTGGGTGTGGGTTAATGGTATGTCCGATGACTGAAATATCAGCTTTATATGTCTCATCTACAAGAAAGGTGATCCTACGATTAAGCTGTGCCGCGTAATGCTGGAAAATACACAATGTAATTTGGAAACAGCTCTTCTGAACTTCAAACATGCACCGGAATTCGGGAAAGAGCAAAAAGACTGAAACCTAATACCGTTTCAAAAATCACTACACTAGCACTGTGTGAATAGCATCATAAGGATATTCATAACTCCTTTAGCGCTAGTGAATTATAAAAAAAAAAAGTTGTATGGGGTTTCCTCAATCTTGTGCCGGAACAGATAGTGCGCAGGCCAGGTGTTCTTCTATCTTCCAACTGCTGGGATACGCAGACGACATCGACATCGGTCGCTTCCAGATTGCCATCATGAAAGCTTTTATGGCAATCGAAAAACAAGCGAAAAGCTTATGGATGTAGTCTAAAATGCCAAAACAGGTTGACTACACTGGCTCAGTCACGTCTATCGAAAATATCGAGCCTCCATTTAAAGGCTCAAGTTTGCGGATGACAGCGCTTGGTCTAGAGAATTGGAAACAGCTTGCACGGAATCGAAGAGGATAGGAAAATGCAGTTTTTAAGGCAGAGATTTTAAAATAATAAATGATGCAGTTTGCTGACTGTTTTGAGTCTTATTAGCGTCAAAAAGCTTGATCACATTGTGATTGACGCAACATACTGAACCAGTATAAGAAAGTCCGCAAAGACAAGGAAATGCTATGAGAAAGTTTGAAGTCGGGTGGCTACACTGCTACCGATCTTGGAAAAACCTAGGAATTTCAAATCGATACTACCGTCCTTTTTATCGATTTTAAAGTAGCGTATGACAGCATTTCATAAGTAGTAGCCTGTCTCAACTTCCAATAATATTTGGCGCAACAGCTCAGAGAGTCAAGGCCTTGCTTCGCACAACCATTCATGTTGTGCATTTCGCTAAAATGGAAGGCACTTGCAGTTTTATTGCCGACTCCGAACGGCGGATTGAGACAGATTATAGTCTTACAGATTTGTCATGCCTGCAAAGTGGTGGTGCTGCGAAAAAACGTTTGGTGGTTTCGACTTCGAGGATTGAGCCTGTGGCCTCTCGCTCAGCAGTCCAACGCACTAACAACTAAGCCATGGCGATCTATCTCAACTTCCAGCATTATTAAATTAAGCGTCCGAGTTTGAAAGGCTTGGGGCCTTTGTTTTTTCCAATCCAATCTTTTGGAAGATATTGAGTGGAAACCAGCCTCTTCGAGCTGTATTATTGAAGTTTTGACAGCAAGTAGTTCATTTAGCCTTCGTTCACCGCTTAACAAGGAGTACAAACCAAGTATGCAGTTGTGAACACTTTTGAAATATTGGACCTGGATTTCTTCTGTTTTCGTTATTCTTCCGAAGTGTAAATATTTGATCGAGTGTGGAACTTGCTGGTCTAAAACTACACACCAAGTTGTAAAAGATTTTCTTCATCCGATACGATAAGATCTTGAACGCAATGCTTACGAGATTAATGCCTCTGTAGTAAGCTCTCCTTTTTGAATAGGAAAGTCTTCGATTTTATTTGTGAGTTCTAAAGCATCTTCACCGATTTGACGCCTCAAATACATATGTTTTTACGTCAAGTCAACTCAATTCAGTCTTTAATACTCATGGTTGAATCTTTGCAAATCACTCTTCGTTTATGTCATCATCAGTTAAGTCCCAGCTAGACCCACCACGTGACTGAGAAATTCTTACTTTCATGTGAATCACATGACTTCGACTTGTGTTCACGCAAATTCCCCAACAAAATCTACCCATATCCAGACTAGAAAGCCGGTAAAATTTTTCCATAAAAGATTTTTAGTCCTGATAAAAATATGCAAACGACCATTTCACGTGAAGATCCGATACTTGTTGTCTATTTTTCTATCGAGCTAACCACAAATATATATAGTCAGTGGCAACCATTCTACCTAGTACGTCTTAGATTTTTTCTTAATTTAATCTCTTACCAAAATGAAGATCCAACAGAATGTTTGAATAAACAATTATGCTAATCCGAACATTTGGCTTAGAGACCTTGACCTCGTTTCTGAACTTTTTATTCACAGTCTAACAGTCTAGCAGGTGGCAGATGGCTCTGAGAAACTGGACTGTTGACAGTTGACAATCATTGATTAAATCTAGAATGAAACCCTACACCCGACACAATATCATTGAGCTTCTTCCGCATATCACAAAACTCTTAAGACAATCGCAACCTTAATAATGATATCAACACGTTTTCCAAACGCTCTATCTTTTATCGCCGGCACTTCATGCAAATGTTCCATGAATCCCATTAATCTTAACAATTGACATTATCTTTGATAAGCTTGGCATAGGCTTCACAGCGGCCAAACCAGTTCCTCCAATTGATTAAGTTGAAACACGCCTATCCATCGCACAGCAGTAGGAAATCAACGACAATTTCTAAAATAGAATTTGGTTACATAATTCCTCTTCGGACTTTTTTTTTATACATCTCTCAAGCCAGCACTCTAGCTTCAAACAATTTAAACCACGAAAGTCATCGATTTTGGAATTATAAATGAAAAAAATCACCCGGCTTGTGGCTAAATTCAAGATCACGGCAAGAAGCAATTTCCCTAACTGGTTTTCGTTTCTTAGGTCACTCAAGCTTTGAGGCTTCTTCCGGTTAAAGATACACAAAGAATACAAAAAACCATTTGTAACATGAGTCCTCGAGGTGATATCGCAACATCCAATAACACTTCCAATTTGATTCTAATTTCAACTTAGATATGCACATTTTAATCGGTCAGAGTTTGTGGCATTCTGGCTTGATTATAGATAAATAGCTAGCTACTCGTCTTGTGTTGGATGCTTTTTTTCAATTTGTTTAGACGAAATCGTTATTTATTAGGTGATGGCTCGCTTACAGCAAAGCTGATGACGGGTCGATTAAGTTTAGCCCGAGGCACAAATCCTTGGCTGCGATCTTCATTTACTTGATCATCCTCAATTTCAATTGATTGGTCCGGAAGTCTTGGTCTTAATCACCTTTGAACTTGAACTTTTGATAGCGTGTTGCGCCCGAATTGAAAGTGCCTAGGGGGTCGAAACCTATCGTTTGCTGAATCATGATTTGCAAAATTTTGCACATTTAATAAGGGGCTTAGCAAGTTATATGGACGATCACGTAATAAATGGGCGCTGAATATTGAATTGGTTTTTTCCTTGATTGAATAACTTGTGGAATTATATGCAAATTTGTGTTTTGTAAGGGTATGTATAAATGCGACTAAAAATATATATTACCTACTTTCATTTGTTGTGTAGTCAGGTTGAGCTGCTTCGGAAGATCAAAGAATGCATTGTTGGCGAATTTAAAAATTCCCCCCTTTTTTTTCAATTACTGGCGTTGGTAAGTCCAGTCTAGGTTGAAGTTAACCTCAATTACAGAAAAGTCACTTCTGATCCTGATCTGGTCCAGGAGTTCATCAATTTTTGCCAATTGAGTGAAGGGATTAGGGTATGAGAGATGTAGGAAAGGTTAGAACGAGTATCATTGCAAAAACGATATCCTATCCCATCTCTCGAAACAGCTCCGTCGATGCTGCTAACTGAGGATTGCCTGACAGAGTGGTGGTACCATGTTACCCTTTCTGGATATAAATCAACATACAACTAAAAAGTGCGAACAATATTAGATTTTGTAATCGGATTTTACAAAAATTTACCAAACATTTTTAAAAATTACCGAAGATCAAATTTCTCGAAAATTTTTCAAAAATTACCGAAAGTCGGATTTTTCGAAAATTTTTCAAACATTATCGAAAATCGGATTTCCCGAAATTTGGGAAATAAGGTACTATAAAGAAATGACAGAAGAAGTGGAAAATATCCGACAGGATCTCTTAATTCTTCAGCTGAAGTTGAGTATGGGGTTTGGACCTTTATCAATTTGATCAAGTGCTCCCGTCAGAGATTCTGCCCACTTAGCAGTTTAGGCAGACAAATCCGTCCACAAAGACTGCAGAACTCCTGCATAGCTTGTAATTGATGTGAAAAATCACGAAAGATGGTACCATCCAAAGGTCCTCTCACAAAGTCTCTAAATGCATAAGTCTGCTGTCTTCTGAACTTAAAATCTTTGGAATGTCTGACAGATTTTTGTACGTTAAAGAAGTGATTTGGAGGAACTACCTCAAAACTAGTTTGGTCGCCGTGGCTTCTTGGTTAGTGCGTTGGACTACTAAGCGAGAGACACAAGTTCGATTCTCAAAAACCACCAAACGTTTTTTCGCGGAACTACCTCTTCGCAGGCTTGGCAAACCTGCAAGAGTATAATCTGTCATGAAAAACTTGACAATTCGCCGTTCGGAGTCGGCATTAAAACAGTAAGTCCCTTCCATTTGTGCGAAGAATATAGGACGCACAACATGAATGGTTGTGAGAAGCTAGGCCTTGGATCTCTATGAGCTGTCGTGCCAAATATACATACCTTTTAAATAACAGTATTCATATTTGAAAGGTAGGTTGGTTGATACTGCGCTAAACAATGTAGGCAAAAGGAATTTAACTTAGGTACCCTTCTCGATAAAAGAGGGTCCCCTTATTAAGGATTTCACGGTTTCGAGTGTTAAAAAACTTGTCAGTAATTGACTAATTGTCGCCGGCATTAACATTTGATAGGAGGTTCAATGCAAGGATTCCTGACATATGTAAATTACTAGACAAGGCAGTTTTCCATCAACAACGATGAGCTGACCATTTTACTAAAATACCAAAAATGGATGATGGTCCTGGGGATGGAATCTAAAATAGATTTCACAATGATTGTAGGACTATTCAAGCCGGGAACGCAACTATCACAAACGCCGCAAGGCCAATCGAGGACAATATCGTAGATCCATCCTTCCGCTTTCCCTAAAGCAGTACTTATTCCAAAATCGACAATCGAAATCTAAATAGGTAAAGCTGGAATTTTCTCAGTCGAAGATATGCACCAGTTGTTTCTGGGATCCTTACTGGAAACTGTGCCAACTTTAGGGACGAAAAAGAAACAGAATCTGCTCAGCACTTGCTTTGCTAGAAATGATTGGCAAAAAGGTCTTCTGTACCGACGGTCATTGGCATGGGAGCCAGGGTTTACTGCAAAGCTTTAGGAGTCAACTGCTCTTTTAGAATAAATAGCGATTGCAGTGTATTCTAGGCCGATATCATGGCCAAATTGCCAGGAGGACAATACTGTCTACAACCAGGCAGCCCTCAAGGCTATGGATGATGAGATCAAGGCTTGTAAGAATCTACAAAAGACATTTAAATGAAATATCAAGAGCAATGCCTTGACCTTATCTCGGGTGTCAGCTCATATGGATATGACAAGTAACGAAAAGGATGATGAAATTACAAGGAATGGGTCAGATGTTAGGGTTCCAAAAGGCTCCTTTAAAAAGCATATTGAAAATGAACCCATAAATCGAGCCAATACACGCTGAGTTCAGCAAAACACATGTCTAATGACTTGAAATTTATGGGCGACCTACAACAAGAAGATATAATTTTCTCTAGTTAAGTTAAGTCGTCATGATGGCATTATAGCCGGACACTTGGCCATTGGTATTCATTCAGAATGTCTTGGTGTACTTAGGTACATCTCAACAGCTTTTGCAGGAAAGAAAGATAATCTGTCTGTCAACTGCTCCGGGAATGCCCTGTCTTCGTCGACAGAAGGATAAGGACTCTTGGCAGTTACTGCTTCACAGAAATGGAGGACTTATGTACTAATGAGCTGAAAGATCTTAACAAAATTGACGCAATGGACTCTATTGTTGGTCTTCGTAAGCAGTGACTAACGCACGCTTTTAATCTTACCTTGGCAGGGATTCCAAAACTAAATATTGATCATCTCTATAAATGCAGTCCTTACAATCGGTAAAATGGTCGTAGGAATTCGATTTGACATTCCTGTGTTTTCCCCTAAATTTGAAGTGGTGTAAATATTTGGTCAATTGTGGACTGTCCTGGTCTAAAAGCCACACTAACATACTGACAAAAGGTGTTAGACGCTCACACAACGCAGCTGATAAGACCTTATAAGCAATGTTAAGAAGTTTTATGTTTCTAGAGTTGGAGCAGGTTGTAGGACATCCTTTCCTGAGGACTGTAGTGTACTTACCAACATAAAAATTGCTTAATTTCTCAAAAAATAAAAATAAAAACAAAACACAATATCAATTATATAATAAAAAAAATTGTCATTTATTTTCGACTATCATATATACCGGTATATATATATGTCAGTTTTATCTTACACTCTACGTTCTTATAAAATTATTTTAATTAAATGACTAAACAGAACACAAAAGGAGTACTCCTTCCGTACCCCCAATGGAAAAGTCTTAAATGCTAACGACAAACAAATACAAGAATCGTGTACAATACAAAACGAAAATTATTAAGTAAAATTGCTAACAGACTTAAGAAAAACTTTACTACGTCTAATTTGCAATAGTCTTACGCAACAGGCGATAGACGACAAAATGTAGGCAGGACGACTAGGTAGGTAAAGAGAAAAAAAAAGAAAAAAAAAAGAAACAGACTTTCAAGTCAACTGAAACTTGTTACTGTTTAACTATGTACAAATGCCAAGTAAAGATTTTTTTTCTTTTTTTTTTCAATTACTTTGCCCGGAACACCTACTATTTGCAGTACAAATACGGAAGAACAAAGTGATTAATTCGGTTGCACTCCTGTATCTTTGTGGATTTGTCTACAGATCCTTTTTGTCTTCGACAACTTCGTCAGCGGCAAGTTGGTTTTGATTCTTGGCAGTGATACTGTTGTTATTTTCGCACACATCTTTGGCATTTCGTTCTGCTTCGTCCTTAATTCTGGCTGCTTCGGCAGCTGCAATCCTTTTCTTCTTATAGGACTTTTGGTAGAAATCATTAAAGAGGAAGTAAAAGAATACAGCATTTGGCAGGGTGAAGCACACAGACCACCTTGGATAGCCACAATCCGTGTAGAGCAATTGAGTCTGATGGATGAAGGCCATACAGAATTGGATCTGGTGACCAGCAAAAGCACGTAGAGTGTAGAAGAAAATGAAAACAAAACAGAACATAAATTAGCGACGAATTAGCATAGGAAGTGTCTGCTGGACCATTGAGTCGCAGCACTTACCATTTGCATGTTGGTGATATATTTCTTCCACCACAGGTACTTTTGGACTTTTGGCCCGAGGGCTGACAACAAATAGTACGCATACATGATAATGTGTACAAAAGAGTTGATCAGTCCAATGAAGGTGCCATGACCTCCTGGATAGTATTTAGTGGTGCCCCATGAGATCATCGGCATAACAGTGTGGTGATACAAGTGCAGGAAGGTAACCTGTCTGTCACGTTTTCTTAGCACGAAGAAAACCGTGTCAAGCAGTTCGGAGATTTTCGCCAGGAAATAAACGTATACGCCTCGAGCTTCCTATTAAAAAAAATAAAAATAAAAAAAACGTTTTCAAACCAGTTGGGATTAAAATGACGTTTGAACTTACCCTGAATGCCTGCGGTGACCTTGAGGGATCGACGGGTTGACAACGCCAACTGTAGTGTCTTAGCCATGCCGAATCTAAACCCTAAAAGAAAGACAGACTCATATGTATTACCTTGTGTATCGAAACGGGGATGTATGTTTAAATGTACCTCGTAAACCAGATACATGCTCACTGCCACTTGAATGAAATTGTACACGATTAGGGTTTTTTCAAGTTTGAAAGGTTTCCGATTTGCCATGTACCGGGGACCCCAATTCAGCACGAAGTAGAGGTACGCGGCAAGGATTGTCAGACCAGGTACTGGGGATTTGATCAATGGCCAATCATTTGTGCGTGGATCTGTTGAAAAATAAAGTTAAAAAATAGTGGCTTTGAAAAAATTTCGAGAATGTGGACTTTGACGTTTATACATAGACACGGATTACAGCTTCCTTAGAATAACTATATTTAGAATGGTTGTAGGGACATGTGTGAAGCAAAAAGAACTTCCGATGTACATTGCTTTTGAATGTTTGTACAAGATATATAAAATAAATTTACAAGTTATATGTTTTTTGAGAATACCTCTCCTAAGTAAATCACTCCAAAAAAACACCCTAAACTTTAAAATTATTGTGCCCATTTTTTTTGAAACCATCAATGCCCTTCCATCTTCAATCTTGTCGCTGACATGCATTTCAACACGTCTAGTCTCAATAAATATCTAAACTAAAACCCATAAAAGGTTGCTGAAGGTTAGTTTCGATTTTTCCAATTTTTATAAAAAAAAAAAATTAGTCATAAATATTTAATTTTCAAAAAGAAAATAAAAGACTTTTCTTTCAACACATCTCATGGGAATCTGTGTGCCTGCAATAAATTTCTGGTAAATTGATGGTCTGCCTACTGTGTCAAGCCCACACATTAAAAGAATATTAATCATTTCAAAACCAGATATTCATCAACATGGTAAATATTTTCAATTTCTAATTTTATAAAAGCAGACCAAACACGTTTGTTAGTAGTTGGCACGCCCTCTACTAGTAATTAAACATTGATAGATTGTCAAACTTGCTATTTTTATTTGTGGTTTTTATGACACCTTACGGTACTTTATTCATTAGTTAAGTCGCATTAGAAAATAGAATGATTTTGCTAAGTGTTTTCAAAAATGTCACTTTAAAAAAAAAAAAATGGTGCAACTGCGATAAAATGAAATGTAAGATGTGTATTGTACTGTATGCTTTCATTTTCCTGAATCTCGTAACGCCATTCAACATTCAACAACAAATCAGCACCTTGTTTAGAAACGTGCAGGATAAAGCTTCTAAGTCGCTGTCGCAAAGAGCAACGGGTTCTTGGCAAGCAGCACAATGTAGGACTCTGCTGGGTCCCTGGCCACAAAGGGGTGCCTGGCAACGAGACTGATGAGCTGGCAAGGGAAGGATCTTCTGTAGACCCCGACCAAGCTGATTCCAGATTGGGAGCAAAATTCAAAAGACTACTAATGATAGATGCAATGCGCTTAGTTCCTGTGGAATAACTTGGAAACTACGGCCATTCTACAATAAACAGAAAACTGATAGCATCCTGCTAATGAATAAAAAATCCCTATATTCCCTAATAGGTAACATCACCGGGCATAATATGCTTAACTACCATTCAAGAAGACTGGGATTTAACACGGATGACCTATGCAGGGGTTGTGGCGACGAAGAAGTAGATGAGGACACCCCACACTTTCTTTGTCATTGTCCAGCACTCTGCCATAAAAGATTCAAAACCTTAGGAAGACACTTCCTACAGGATCTAGAAGAACTGTCCGACAAGTCTGTGGTCGACATACACAGATTTATCCGTGCCTCGGAATGGCTCGACAGAACATATACTTATGGCTCCTAATAAGGGGGGCTGAAACCCCTAGGGTACCAGAATGGGTCTGAATTGACCTGAGTGTGACGGAGAAAGGACCTCCTTTCCCGTCAACCCTAACCTAACGTGCAGGATTACATCGAGGTCAATCATGAAATACGAAGGCTCACCTACATTACTTCAACTGGTCCAATGAAAACCATTCGAGCAGCAGGGTTCGAAACCACTTCGTGTTTGAAGAGAAAATTTCACTAAGTACCAGTCAAACAAAAGGGTGGTGGTCTGACAGAACTCGAACAGCAACGCCTAATAAAACCCTTTTTTTTTCTTATCTAACCGAAATTGGCAACTCTATTTAATTCGTTTGAGGGAACTTAGTCTTAAAGCCATTTGTCCCATCAGGTAGCAAGCTTCTTATATTTTATAAAATGCTACCTCCTGTAACAAACTTAAAGCCAAATAATCAAAGTAACGATCTCCATATTAGAAGGTTTATCACAAGCGTGATTTATCGCCATTTGACTATCAACATTAAAGTCTTGTCGTAGCTTTTATTCTTCATACTATTGGCGTATTTAAGCTGTGTAGAGTTAGGTGTTCTTTTACTTCCAGGTTTAGAAAATTAGTTTTACGTTAGCCTTGCAATTTATCAAATGTATAATACATACACAATTCTTAGAGTTTACAATTGAATTTTTGCTATTTTTTTTTCAAACAGATTTATTCGACGCCAATTACGTTGACTGACAAAGCTCAATATAAGCCTAGTACAATACTGTATTGCCTTCATTATACAAGGTCTTACATACACACTTTTCTCAAGACAATAAATCTAAGAGGAAACTTTAATTTAAAATTCTTCAACTTCAACACAAATTCGTTAATGGAATTCCGAAATAAAAAAAAAAATAAAAATTTGCTCACTATGCTGTCCACATAAAGATAACTCATTACGTCCAGATTAGGATGTAGAAGTACTTTTCAATCACCCTGTCATTGCATAATGAAATTCTAAATTATTCGTCACTCTCGTCATAGAACGTTTACAATATTAAAATTAAAAATTCATCTTACCCGCTAAGTCTACGAAGATATAATTCCAAAAGTCCGTCGTTTGATTTACTTCCGCCATTATTGTGCCTTCAGTTTCTGCTTCCACTTGGGACAGTCTTATTGAAAAATGTTTACACTGTGCTTGGACTTCAGTTACTTCAAAAATGTCAGAAGTCTATTTTTTCCTCAATCATCGGTGATACGATTGGAATCCCTAATGTATCTGAAAAAAAAAAAATTAATTTTTACTTTCATTTAATGACATCATAACTGGGTTTTAATTGATTTTGGCCAAAGTTTATGTATCCCTAACTGTGTCACATTTTGTGCTAATGATGTCACACTATCCCATCTTTGAGCCGGCAAAGACTTATAGCATATAGCATGCCATTTTGGAGTTTTGACGCAACGCCGTAACAGCAAAGTGATTAAACTTATTAACACAGTTTTTTTCTTTCTCCTCACACTCTCATGTGTGTTGCACCTATCTTTCTATCTTATTGTGACAAGATCATGGTTTGGTCTTAGTCAACAATTTAGACAATTCGGAAGTGTTGACCAGAAAAATAAAAAATAAAAAACCTTTTCCTTCAAGTCGTTGCGACCATGTGCGTATGGATAATTGCGCAAATTGTTGGCAAAATAATTGGGTGGTTATGAATTAGATTTGTTTTTTTTTTTTTTTTTTTGAAATGAACTTTCACTGTCTGTTAGACAAACAGAAGACAGAGGGTCTGCGAAGGTTGTTAGACAGAGAACTACATAAGAAAAAATTACAGGCTTTGGAATAATATGTTTTGTTATTTTGAAATGTTGACATTCCTTGGAAAAGAAGTTCACATGCGAGAAGTGGTGGAGCGATCTAAGATCGAGGAATTTTTGACAAGACAATACAATCGGTTTGGTAGTAGGTAGATACAAGTTTTTTTTATGAAAACAAAATGATTTAATTATTTCATTAGTATGTTTATCTAATAGCCAAAATGTGCGTATTAAATAAACATATTAAGTTTTTTTTCGAAGCAGATATGTAGTTTAGGAATCCGTTGTTAAAAAAAATAACAGTTCGTAGCTCACTCTAAGATCATGTTCACAACAGTATTTGTTTATTGACAAAACATTGACAATGACACATCAGGAAAAGTCAAGGCCGATCGCGGTTTGTAGCATGAAACTACATTTCTCGTGCAATACCCAAGGCATCACTAGTTCTGTCACACCTAGTTGTTGGTATTACAGACTTGTCCTTTGAGGCTAACTTCACAGACCCTTTCAGCTCTATCATCCTTGAACGCATTGAATGCAACATAGGTGTTCCGATCGCCAGCAGTTTCCAGTCAGTATGACTCCACTGACTTATCTTAAACCAAAAAGCGGAGCTGTTACTGGTTTGTACGGCCCTAATCTCAAGCAATCAGTCCATCTTGGCTAACCTACTTCTTTTTTTCAGTACGCATTGCTAACATTCATAAAGAATAGATTGTCATTTCATTTCTGACAGCTAGGCAGCGAAAAATGCTCTTAAGTTGCCTTAAGCAAAAGAAAAGTTGTGATATTTTAAGGACTTGGACAATTTTCTAAAAGAAAAAACAAACTTTGTACCGAAGTTGGTTGAAATAAATCATTCTCTTCAGAAAGAGGCATGTCCGTGTTAAATGTCATTGATACGATCCTATCCAACGTACTGCGTGAAAGTCTGAAGCCCCTTTTGTAGCACACTACTCGGCACTTATCAGGGTGGCTTACGGCCCGGCAAATAGGCCAAATCTTCACACTAAGGTCAGATGTGGAAAGGACCAATGAATTTCAAAACGAGACTCACTACCTTTTCCTCATGCGTGCTCTGAATACTTTCAGTTCAAAGCATACTAGACGTGTTGGAGCTCTGTTCATATCAAAACAATAGAAACGCCAGAGGTGTTCGATGTGTCCACTCGTTGGGCACTGAACTTACTCTACCTCTTTTGCCGAACCAAGGAAAGTGCTGTAAAAAAAATTAAAATTTCTTTGTCAAGTTTAGCTGATGATAGGTCATTTTGTTGAATTAAAACTTCTGATTTTAAAGTATTTGCATATTTGGCTAAATATTAATAAAACTATGTTTTTACGACATGAATAAATTAAATAAATTAACTATTAATTCATTAATTCAGTCAAACAAATATTTGTATTTTGCATTAAAAAAACATTTCTGCGGCTGATCTCGATTTTTTGACGTCGGAAATGCACTGACACTATATATTTAGGACACACTTGTGCTAGTTACAGCGGACATAAGTTGTGTTGTTGAACTTTAGCGTCAACGAATTATTGAATTTTATAAGATTTTGCCACACATTATCAAAAGATTATCATGCGAAGGTAAAGACTCGTCCTCTCGATTCGACTCGTACGACTTGGATATTTTAGAAAGACCACTTTAAGAACCACCACACCTTTAAAGTTGTGCCTATCGAATACTTTCTACTTTCGAATTTTCTTAGAAGTACAGCACTGAGCCATGGAGACCATGTAGTTTAGGCAAACACGTTAAAGAAGCAGGTAGTAAGAGTGAAAATGCCCAATGTAATCTATCAAAATGTACAGACACTCAAAACTTCTAATTGACGACTGTGGACATGGCCGAAATGTGAACTATTGTCTAAGTGGCATTTGATGATTAAAGGTTGCAACGGTGGAATACTTATGCTTCAAAAAGATTAAAAAATTCAAAGAAAGACACAAAGATGACTAGGTGTTCAAAGACAGATTCCGAGAGCCCTATAGTACTTCTGAAAATACTTGAACTTATAAAGAAGTTAGAAGAGTTTTTGGTCAGAGAGGATGCTTCAATCGGAAAGTTGTTGTGTCAATGAGAACTTGTAAGCGACGAATTGATCTTAGAATCCAGCAAATGTTGATTACATCAGAATACATAATAGCCTTTCAATCAAATTATAACATCCCTGGACGTGGTTATTTCTCTTCTTCTAGACTGTACAGCGCAATGATCTTGTTTTAGGAAAGTTTTCATCTATAAAGCTTTCTCGAAGAAATTAAGCGTCTTAGCTACAAATTGTGGATTTAAAACCAGTTTACATCGACACGATAATCAAATAAGACAATTCTTTAAACTAGAGTCACCATACTGACTACCGTCACCGAACTTAACCCGACATCTGACGCACTTTAAAAAAGTCTTCACACCTATAGTAGACTTGATAAAGGTGCTAAAAAGGTGCTAGAAACCATGGGATTTGCCCAAACACAAAGATTCTACTCAAAAAATTAAGACTGAAGCTAAAATAAACATGACAACCTTGATAGTATTAACAAAGAAACAGTTAATACGCTAACTCCAAATTCATCCTTACTCAGCTTATTTCATTTCCTAGTTGTTTTTTGTTATTCGAATTCTACAATTCCATTAACAATGTTCTGCGAAAAATGTTCGCGAATAACCCGAAAACAAAGAACCGGCTCATTTAATTATCGCAATTATTTCAATCAATATTCTGATCCGATATCTTCTGGCATGTATTGTAATTCCACCTTAAGTATGGCGACTTAGTTTGAACGTGCACCTATTGTGCGTGCATATCTTTTGGGAAATCGCCAAACTTCGACTTGAAAGTAAGAGGATTACTTCGAATTTAGAGGCTACTTAGCAAGATCACAAATGTGTGTAAGCATTTCCTCTATAGCCTTGCTTTATATGGAGGAATCTCTTGACAATCGATTCAATAGTGACACTAATCAAATTTACATACCCTTCTAGCTAACCTTCTCACAGATGGTGGACCCAAATTGTGTTCCCATTTAAAAAAGCCACAGATTGTTGCGACGTTGACATGAAACCTTTGCATTACCGGTTTATAGAACCTGCACGAGCTCTAGCCAAAGAAGCTCCATTACTATTCAAACAATAAAAGTGAGAAAATATTGAAAATCGATAGTGACGGGGCCACCAACAGACTCACCTGGCACGATAGTGAGAAAAAGTGACCAAGGGTCGTTGTCGGTCTGACAGTTGAGAGTATCTTGTGTTTGTTAACAAACAGCCAATTAATTTTCGGGCCTAAAGCTTGGGCAAATATTTGTCATAAATTAAGAAACAATACGCGCGTATCTTTTAAAAAAAAAAGCCAACAACCGTGCCGGTGCTGGTCGATTACATCATGCCAACAAACGGCAAATCGATACGGATGGGTAAGAAGATGACATCGCGTGAAGAAGACTGTTCGGATTTGTAGCCATCCCACCCATTGAAATGAGGTGTGAATTGGAGTATAAATAGACTCTGGGAGTTGAGTGTTGCTTTAACCCTGACACCTCAGCGAGTAAGGAAGTGCTCCAGTTGTGCGACTACAAAATTTGTAAGCTGAAACATTTTGGGTGACGTTGGTAGACTGTTGCACATGGTCAGTCAACTGTCAAAGGGGGTGGTGTTTAACAATGAGGATTTCAACGCGATGACTGGTTAATTCATTTTTAATTTTGACGTATAGTTACCCCATATGCCGTGGGGAATTCCTCCTTTTTCAAATAAAAACCGAACTTTTGTAAATATGACCTCGTTTGGGTAAGACAAGTTTTGGCGTTTACTAGAGGAACGATTTGCAAATATTTAAAGAAGACCGAGCTATTGACACACTAAAGTTGTCATAGGTAAACTCAACTTCTGAGTGATTATTGTAGATTAGTCTTTCAGTTCAATAAGATGTGTTTATGAGAAGATGATTTAAACGTATTCCAAAAGGCCTATGGAAACGGGTATTAGAGAGGTTAGAACACTCTGTCGAGGCCAAATTGAGGGTCATGTTAACCAGTTTGATTTTTTAATGTGGAAATTCGAAAATATTTAATATATTTTAAAAATATTTATGGTAGAGTGTAAACAAGAATGTCAAGTTTAAACCAGTCTTGGGAATTTACGTTTAAACTTATTCGTGCCTTCATGACGTTGCAAAAAGTCTACTTCATATAAAAACAGTTGTTTTTCTAATTTTTTTTTAAATGAATTGAGACTATTTAATGTCGGGGTCCAGGGATGATATGACAAAATTTTTGTTTACTTCATTCTGAAATTTTCGATCGATAAATTATTACTATAAATGAAGGCAACTATGTAAATTGTAACTTTTGAATGACTGAGCTGATAGGCATGTTTTTTTTCCCGAACAGGTTTATACCTAACGTTATCCTAAATTTTTCGAAGTCGAACAATGTTCATACAATGGAGTCAAACAGAAAAAATAGTAAATTTAAACATCTCTTAAGTGATGAAGACGATCAATTGCAACGTCCATATGACAGAAGAGCATTGAAAAAGTGTGTAATAGGTACCCTTATCTTCTGTATAATAAGCGGTACAACAAAAGACTGATGTAACAGTCGTTCCCAATCGGCAATAAAAACTGTAGGTCCCTTCCATTCGTGCCAAAAATAAGGAAATGAAAACATAGACAACTTGGCGAAGCAGAGGTCAGCTTCTCGAGTCGAAAACTTAAAGGACTTGATCGATAAGTGGGCCATGAATGAAAATATGAGAAAGAATTGTGAAATGCAAACAAGCAAAAAAAAGATTCATACGTTTTGACAATTGAAAATTGGAGTAAATGCAAAGTAACAGCAATTTCCGAAGATGAGTTTAAACAGTGGTTTGACTCAGTTTGCTTGAGTTATTAAGGGGCCCATCCCATGTCTGACATCAGTAAAGTTTTCTTTTCTTTCGATAATGACTATTGCCCTAAGACTACGTAGGCAAGTTTTTGTCTCTCGACCAATCAGACACAACTGCTTCGTAGCTGTATACGGCAAACCATACTAAGAAGATGGTTAAAGTTTACTAATCTGTCAACATGACAGATGCGATTCGGTAATTGTTAACGTTTGCCTTCAACTTATAGTATAAACAGACGATGGCCAATAATAATGTGGTAATTGCAATAAAACTCAATCAGCTAAAATGTACCTATACGTAACGATAGTAAGATGACAGGTTTGACTTCATTGTTATATAACTATAAATGACAGCTAAACCTGGGGGGTAAAATGCCAAACCAATACTAGAATTCTCTTGTATTTAAATCGATTTGAAACTTTAATCAGCAATCATTTTAATTATTGTAAAATAACGACAGACAACTTTATTAATTCAACAAAATATTTATAAACAAACAAAACTATTTTTTAAGTCACGCTGTAGTTGATGGTTGAACTTTTCAAATTTTGAATCTTTCATTCATTCGATCAAAATAAACATACTAACTTCCCTTTCCACAACCAAAGTCAACATTCGAATATGTAATGATTTGATACAGATTACAAAATTACCAATTAGCTAAACAGCGCAATACACTCTCAATACGTTTCGGTTTAATACATATATTTCATGTTACTTAATATTGAAAGAAGTTATTTAAACCCACAAGCTTTTATTTTGTTTTCTTTCCTTTTAATGATTGTTATTTATGAGGCGCGAATTGAAGATGCAATGCCGGTCTACTT
Source organism: Criorhina ranunculi (assembly GCA_951813785.1). Classification (NCBI taxonomy): domain Eukaryota; kingdom Metazoa; phylum Arthropoda; class Insecta; order Diptera; family Syrphidae; genus Criorhina; species Criorhina ranunculi. The sequence goes on from OX638381.1 coordinate 13,010,083, forward strand.
TTTATGTATAGTGTGCTTCGAACAAACCAACCATGGATTATAACCTCAATTAAAGTTCACGTGTATTGCAAAAATATCTCATAAAAAACATATTTCTTGTCAACCAAAAATCATCGATTGTATCTTTGTATTTACACATTCTTGTTATGGATGATAATTAATTAAAAGATGAAAAGACAGAAGGTGATAATGTGAGATTGATGGCTCAGCATGGTACCGAAAGATTTAAAGTTTTTACCACCAAATTCATTAGTTAACTTGAAAACATACATTTTTTTCAATTCATGCTTAGCTACCACAGAGTGAGTTTGTTTACTAAATATAGTTCGCACGTTTCAGTTCATGCTGTTCGAAATGAAAATGGAGAATTTCTACACGTTTTCGAAATGTCTAAACGATTTAATAACTTAATGACTCATTCATAAGTGTGTTTAGTAAACTCGTAGATATAGAGGCTCGCACTAGGGGTCGCCTTCGAGAAGCTCGAAAGGGCAAGAGTAAGTTCTGCTGGCAGGATGCCGGGCGTTGATAAGTATACTGCTGACTCCATCTTAGGCACAAGTCGCGTTGTTCGGAGTGACGGATTTTATCACAATTCAAACTAGCAACTGAACGTAAGAATATTGCATAAAATCTCATAGAAATCAGGCACGAGAAGATGAATATAGTGAGTACATACATTAAAGAGAGCAGTCTGGGAAAAAAAGGCCACGAAAGAGAGCTATAAGAACACCAGGCATGGAAGTTCTGCCAAGGAGTCTGTGGTATGACACAATGTATGCATGTTTACCATGGTTCATACTTTAAGGACTTACAGGGTAAGGAAGTTTACTTCGATGAATTGCTAAAAGGGCAGCGCACCGAAGGATTGTAGGTTTCATCAATCGAGACGAAGACCTGTTGTTACATGGCAATTCATAACATCATTATGCACGTAAGAAAGGATGAAGATATACCAGAAAACTGACACAAGAAAGAAGATATCACAAAGGGCAGAAACTTCAAGGGCATGCCATTGAGTGTCTTCTATATGACACTCTTCTCCTCTATCTTGCAATGTAGGGTAGCCCCATACGCTAAGGCCATCATTGACCAGTTCCAGTGTGGCCTTATCCTTTAATTGTCTATTAAGTGACTGTTCAGACCAGTAAAACCAAGCATATTCATCGCGAAGTGTTGCCATTAAAACAAACATATTCTAAGATAAGCACGATTTGTGGGTACCAGAAGACGGAAATAAAGGTGATTTTATAGAATGTTTTGATGTTCAAGCATTATGTTTCAAGGTGCAGAAAAGGGTGTTACACGTATTACATCACACGCATTTATATTGTATCCCACCTGAATCTGGCAGCTAAGTTCCAATTTAAAATTAACATTTATATAATAGTCGGAATTAAAATTGGCTTTGAGATGTGTCCACTATTTACTTTCTGTTTTTGGTTCACTTCGTTTGTTTCTTTTTTAAGATTTTAGTTGATGTAACTATTTAACTCTGTAGAAATTCAAGGTAGAGTCAAATATGGCAATTGGAAGGTAATCGTTCGAAATTAATATGAGATATTTCCATTTATATACATATTTGAGCATTTTGACAAATAAACAAGAGACATATATGTAGTTACGTTGTAGATAAATCAAATATACAGGGGTCATTCGAAAAATTTTGGATCTCAATCAGAAGATTGAGAATTACTCATCGAAACTATTAAACTACTATTATACAACTGTACATGCTTTGAATAACGTCACCGAAAACGTTGCTCTACTCCATCATTTGCCACCTAAAAAAAAGATACTAAATTTAAACATGGTTGCACCAGCTTGACTGCAACCAGCATCGATAACATCAAAAAGTTCACCAAGTGATACTGGATGGCCTTCGAATCAAGGTTAAAGAGATGGCGGAGACTGTGGGCATAGATTGTGAAAGCTTTTTATCATATGTCATCGGTTTGGAAAATACAAATACGAATACGTATGGAGAACCAAGTGAAATGAACTGCAGTTTATATTCCCGATTTCGAACGGTGGATTGAAAGGCTTCTTCATAACCCAGAGGTTAGTCGTTTGCTTGCCGAGAAGTGATGCTGTGAAGAATGCATAAGTTCTGCTGAGGAGGTCGTTGACTATTTTTGTAGTAAGTCAAATCTTTTAAGAATTGACGCAGCTGACCAGTCTGCACTACCTTCTCTAAGCCTTCAACATATTGTTTGAAATCATCTCCGAGTAGTGTGTAGAACCTCTTCGCAAGGGATTTGTTAAGATCTGAGCTTCGCTTGATTACTTCATCGGCATCCTCTTTGTCATCTCTACAAGAGGTTGTCACTGTCGAGGCTAGATCTGACTGTCAGTGCGTTTGAGTGATTTGTCGCTGCTGAATTCACAGTAATCTTCGCGGATTGCCAGCAGTTCCGTCTAAAAAACACTAGACCATGGTCTTCCACAAGAACTTTTACACTTCACTTACAGCGAGATACAAACAAACCTTCATATTTACTTAAGTTGTCTTAAATAGGTAAATAATGAAATTCAATAACCTACTAAAATGTCTTCGCTTTGCCGCTTTAAAGCATTTTTGCAATAATTCTCCCACGCATGCCAAACTTTTAATACAAAAATAAAAAATGCCAAACTTGTGTTCTTATGACGACTTCAAACAATTTCAAAGGGTCAGTGATTTCATTAAAAGAAAAGACAAACAAAAATAAACATTGTAACAACGAAACAAACAAATCTTTGTCTAATTTAACATGAGTGTTAACGTGACCGAAAGTATCATATCATAAATTAATGGCGGTCCGGATGAAGTAAGATGTTAATTATGATATAATGTTGGCACTAGCCGTCGTTGTATTCTTTGATTTTCAATAAAAAGAAATGACATCACAATGGTTGTTGTTATAACAATTTAAATTGACTTCAAGTGCAACGCATGGGGTTTTTCAGCAAATTCGGGAAAAGATAATTTTTTTTCTTTGCCGAGGTTAACTAAAATTGCAATACTTCATATTGCTAGATGTAAGATACTGTCATCCATCATCAATTCTTCTGAAAGATTCTAAGAACAGACAAGTGCTTGTATCAGTTAATCACAATTTACCTTGAGAGTCTTTTAAATGTTTATTATTTGTGAAGTGTTCTTAAATGAAAAGCCGCCAAGTGGTGCGGTAAAACGCACTCTAAGACTTAAAACTGACGCATTTCGACAACATTTTTTTATAAATTTCCGCAAAATCCAAATCCATGTTGCATGTAATAATCGTCAAACAAATACACCTCAGACAAAATTAATTTGATAATTGTTTGATCAAACACAACCAATTTTGGGTGGCTACTCAAAACGAGTAGACTATAATAAATAGCAAATATGTACAAGCAATGCTTGTTTGTTACTTTTTGGACACGATAAGTAATGGAAGGTCAATTTATTTTTATGCAAATTGTTTTGTGGTCTACACTTCCTTAAGTTTGTTTTGATTTTTGATTATTTGCATAAAGTGTATAGATTTAGTTTAAATTTTGAATGAATGAAAGTCTATCGAATTATATTCAATAGTTTAACTTGATAAAAGAACTTCCGTTTACCTTAAATATAACCCAGAAGGCATAATTTATTTCCTATTCCAGTTTTAATATGTTTACTCAACTTTTTCTCACGATAAAATGTGTCGAATATTTTTCATATGGCAACATTTTTCGATGATTTCGTTTGACAGCTGGGTGATAGACATGAGACTGAGAAGCTTGCAGAAACTGAGGCACCTGGCTTGCACCGAGGTGCTAAATGGCGTTGACACGTATTAATCAATGGAAGGCCCTGGATTTTAAAAATCGAGATTGGAGATCTTGAAATACTTATGTACCTACGGAGGCAAGATTACCGAAAGGTACACAAGAACTTTTATCGGAGATGAATGACTTCCGAATAGAAGGTTCGGAAACTAAATCATTTTCACGAATGGATCCATGATAGATAACACAGCAGATCGATCGATCTTTCATCTCAATCAGGGGATAAGAGCCTCAGTATACCAAGTTGAGATGTTGGCATTCCTTCATGCCTCGGACCACTTGCGAAAGGTTCAGGTGTGTGGAAGAACAATGGTAATCGCATTCGATAACATATTCGTGATCAGGCGCATGAAGTAGACTTTTATCATTAGCCATGGAATGTGTTCCAAAACACAACGACTTAATACAGGTTCGAAATTCGACCCCTCATTCGTGATATCAATCCACAATGATGCTGAAACACATCTTTAATGAAGATTCTATAACATTACGAAGCCATGTCTATATCCTGTTAGTTAAGAAAAGTCCATCTGCTTGAAGAATCTAAAAAAAAACTAAGTTCAAAAATTCAATAAAAAATAGCCTTGAAAATTATGAGTGCTAATTATATCTTACATGATAACGTTGATGACAACTGGTTCCTGAATTGCTGATTCCCTCTAGACTAGACTTCATAGATGAGAAATTTTACAAACAACTGCTTAGTCACACACATATGTTAGTTGACATTTTGTTTTATCCAAATTACATAATTTTTAAAATTTGCTAACTCATAAAAAAAAATATAGAATTCTCTAAGACATAACCTGTTTAAAGACGGGTAAGTTTCCGTCTCTAAGTCATTTTATATTAGAGTTAATCCTTCCGAATACAGATGTTCAACAACTTGCTCTTCGAAAGCAAGCTAGAATTTGATGGCACGGCTAGTTTTGTGAGACTTTTGTTAAGCAAAGGCTTGGAAAAATAACATTGAGCAGTTAAAATAAAGGATATCTTCTAAAACTAATAAGTAAAGGGAATCTCTTGGAACAAACACACTAAAGAATGTGCAGACTGTGCAGACTATGTTTTGAGAAGTATGCTTGAGGTCATCACATAGAGAACTGAAGTGGTTCAATAAGAAAACAAGAACAAAAAAGTTCATTAAAGCCTCTCCACTTCCGCGCTATTAACTTACATCAAGAATGGCGGAAGATCCTTAATTTGATTTTTGATGCCAAAAATCAACTTCGGAATGTGAGAACGACAAAAACACTCTCGAGGGTAATTTAACTTTAAAAAGCATTCTTAACATCATTGATAAATACTGCTCCATACTAAAGGAAGTCTGTTGTTTCCAGGTTTTAAGAAAATCACGATCAATGATTTTTTTAAGCAGTCAGTTGAATTTAATATTTTAATCGAAGTTCCAAAAGATTGTATAGTTTTGCCACCATCAAAATAAAATGCACAATAAACCCTTCTAGCTACTACACTAGACCGACGAAATTGACATCATTGCGCATTTTTGATCGAAAACAAAATATCAGGCATAACTTCTAAGTTGTTAAACAAACTTAAAGGAACTAAATAAAAATATGTAAATACTAAACAAAAGATAACCCAAGGGGGGATTTGACAAAGACGCTTCCTCTAACGTTTAGGCTTGGCAAAACAACATGTTTTAAAAGTTTTAATCTGAAGGATCAATGATTCTATCAATTTTACCTACAGAAAGAGCAAGAAAACAATGCAAATATTTAAGTCTTTGAAGACAAAATCCTTAATCGGTTATTTGATACCTACTTTGTACGATTAGAACTATTGAGACAATTTTCGAATACGAGACCAGAATTAAAGATACTAGAATAACAGCAATGTATCCGGAATCGGAGAGCCTGGAAGACTACATTGTCTTAGGCAAAGACTTTCCATGGCAAGCGAGTTCTTTTCAGTAAAATAAATGATTTGCTTTGTGATGCTTTTTTACGCACCTACTAATTACTTAAGAGATAAAAATGTATTGGATTTGCAGGTAACCTCTTTTAAAACAAAATTGCTTAGCGTTACCACTATTTTGAAGCCTCAATTGGCATTTTTGGTAGTTCGAAAGAAGGCAAAGAAAATGTTCGGCTCTAAGATCACGAAGTAAATCAGTTTCATGTTAATTTGAACAAATTTAGCTTATAAGAAACAATGCCCTGGCCAAGTTAATTTGAAATTCTAAAACCAAGGGTCATAGCAACAGGGAAAAACCAAATTACCGATGTAAATACCAAGTCATTGCAGAAACCTGTTCTATTAGAAAGCATTCTTGATAAAGGTACGACATTCAGTAATTCAAAGCTCATTAAGTAACTAAGAAGAATAGTCGATTTCATTATTTTTTCTAAAAAATTTAAAAAAAATCAAAATTAATGGTGGACAATTTGTATTTATTTATTTTTTTTTTGTCACAAATTAAATATTAGAAAAAAAAAAACCACTACTTTGGTAACAAACTTGCTCAACACACTCTGCATAATATCAAACAATTTTTTTTCTTAATTTATATTTAAATTTTGATATTCACCAAATCTATTTAAAAAATCTAAAAACACATGCAATCCTAGAACTTTCATCAAACCACAAGAAATAGAAATTTAAATTTTATTACACAACATTTGAACTTTTCGTTAATTGTATTGGAAATTAAATCTGTTATAGTATATCTCTAAATCGAGATTTTTTATCTTAAAAAAAAAATCAACAAACATTATATAGCACTAAATTAAAATTAAATAGGATTTAATTATATTTATATTTTTATCATGATTTTAAACACGTGCAGTTAGAAAAAAAAATAGAACTTGCATAAACGCTTTAATCATCCCTCGTCATATGCAACAGTCATATAAGAAAAACGAAAAGCTTTACCCTCACTCAAGAGAGAGAGCATTAGGGGTTGTATCTTGTCGTCTGGCGCATTGCAACTGCATTTTTCAAGAGATTTTCAAGAGAAAAAATTCAACAAGGATATGTTTTATTGACTCACCTCCTCAATCTATCTTGTATCCACACTTAAAATTTTCTTTCTTCTTTTCACTATGTTCGAATAATTTAATAAATCCTTTTTTTTTTCTTTTGTATAATGTTAGCTAATTCACAACCACATACATATGAGAAAAAAAAAAACACTCTTATGTTGCACTAATTTTAATTAATTTTTTATTTTTTTTTCAATTGACACCTATTAGGAAGCAATGGGTTGCAGATTATTGGAAGAAGTTTTTGGCTTTTTTAATAAAAAAATATTCATTTACAAAAATAAATAATGAAACACAACAAATTTGAGGAAAAAATAAAAAAATTAAATTAAAAATCCGTTTCCTTAGAGCCCCCGTTGTTTAGTTTTTCTATGTGTTGAGCAAAATTTTTTTTTAGCCAGCCATCCGGATTCGACGAAACCCATTCACGAACTGAGCTTTGACTATTGAATGTTTTTCTAGGTATATACTAAGTTGAGATACTGTATCTAACGATAGTTGTTGGCTGTGCTGACGTTTTTGGTGGTTGGTAGCTTGTTTGGCCCAAAGCTTCATCGGCATCTGGTTGTGTTTTGTGTTAATCGCACACACAAGAAAGACACAATGATGGGGATGGGTGATATTGAAAGTGCAGCATGCTGAGATAGAGCTATCTGATTGTACTAAGGGCTATCGGATGATATTAAATGATTCTTTTGTTTTAAGTGTTGACATTGATTTTGTCGCCGATACTCGTTAATGTGGTATCTGCAAGTTAACGAATCAATCACTTGACCTCAGTGGAGGTCTCTGTCGATTTGGCTATGCATATTGTTAGGCATCGGTCATTAACTCATGGTTTTCAACTGAATGGAATAATCACATCACATCTCACAGATGGAATGAGATGTATGATGTATCTTTGCGGTTGTGAAACGATGGCTATGAATTAAATGGTAAGGAAGTGAATTTCGGGTCAAAAGAATTGAGAACGAATGTAGGAAATGAGTCTGTACCTATCCGTATGTGTTTCAAGGAACTTCAACAGATGTTTGGTTGGTGAATTGTATGCAAAAAAAAAACTTCCGGATTTTGGTATTTTTCTTTTGAGAAGAACTGGATTTTTTCTTTGATTATACATAAATCATCGATCAGTTTGGGTGAAGAGAATTAAACTGGGTTATGTTAGTAGCCATCGAATTAATTTTGCATTTTTCATCGTTCCATGATCAATGTCAAGAACTTCTGTGGTCGATCGCATTCGATTTGTTCAAACTGGTGGACACTATTAGTTTTAATTACATTTAGATTGAAAGTCTAACAATCAGACAAAAAACTAGATTTTTGTTTGAATGTCATTGATTGTCGTGCTATTTGATGGTATAATGAGGAACCAGTTCCGAAGAAGAAAAGCAAAAGTGATACCTGCCAAGTCTATGATAGGTTAGTTCAAAATTTAAATTGCAAAAGACCGAGCCATCGTGCTTAGGTTAAAGAAGAAGAAAGGGAAACTTGTTTTTTTTTCCAACTGAACAGGTAACTACATAGAAGAATTAAGCGGTTTTTCAGTATACCAATGAGAATTTCGGGTTATAAATATATGTATGCTAATAGTCGACATCTAAGATGCTAATGTAAAAAAAAACAATTAAGTTTTTGTCTAAGCCAATTTGTTAGAGGACATCTTTTGAGCACATGTATGTTGAATTTTATTTGAAAATTCCATTCACCCCTAGCAGCGACGTTTTTTGTTTTTATTGATACGCATGCAAAAAGTTATTTATAAAATTCCAATTCATATATAAATTTTTAAAAATTAAACAAAAAAAAGGTACAAATACGGGGACTTTCTGTCTGGTGTAGCTAAGGCTGGATATCTTAGCACGTTTTTTTTAAAGCTCTCTGCCATACATGATGCTAATTTACAACGTGTGGAAATAATTACCATAATTTAGGCGAAACTTATACCTTAAATGTTTTTTTTTTTTTTTCTTCTTACTATTAGGGTTGGTCAAATTTTTTCGTTCTTAGTTGAAACACAATGGTGGTCTTTAAATTAGCACATGTCTTAGTATTTATACAAAATTTATTATCATTGAGCGAGAAAATGGTTAGAATCTATGAGATTCAGTCAGGAAGACTATTAGTTCTTTTGTTTTGAAAAAAAACTATAGTTTTGGTGTAAGTTTATTGAGAAAATACACAAAAATGTTCAAAATTAAATTAACTAAGATCTAAATAATGATGACTTAAGGAAGAAAAAGAATCAATTTCTTAAATCTAAGTTTTTAGATATAAATTAGCTCGATTGGGGTTTTTTTTTATTTTATTTTTATTGTGTGAATAGTGTCACTAATTGGAGTGAATAAGAATTCCACGTGATTTGATGATTTTTATGTGTTGCTCCACACAGCCTTCAAACTAGGATCAGCATAACTATTAGAACCTCGTGTAGTATGTATGCAAATCGGGTGAGGCTGTCAGAGAATTTGTCGATTCGTTGTTTAAGGTTGGTGGACTATAACTGCCAGCTTGCATACGCCATAAGTAAGTCAGTGGCTTTTAGCGAAAGTGAAAGGTAAGAGAGAGACGAGACAGATTTAGTTTTTTGCTTCAATTTCCATCTTATTTAGGCTCGTTGTCACTGACTTATGCCAAATGTGTTTTTGTGTAAGGAAATAATCAAAATGAGGTTCCGATGCACATTGATTTTTAATGTTCGGAGAACAGAAACGGAGAAAAACCGATTGTGGTAAAGCATTTCATACTCCTCAGGTGCCTTTTTGTTGGCAATAGCATTCCGAATGATATTCCTTGACAGATGTTAACTAAAAAAAAATAAAAATTAGAGTTCATCTCATGTTTCTAAATTTCCAATTGATAAACGAGCCTCTTGCCAGCGGTACTCCAATTTAAAAATATCCTTATGGTATTCTTTACCTTCCTGTACATTTTTCCACACCAACAGTTGTAGAGACTCATTAAACGTTGAAGTCGAGACTTAGTAAGAATTTTTCTGTCCACCATGTCATAAGCACGTGTCATGGGGCTTGACCATGTCAATAAAGTTATTTTTCTAATGATCGTAATGGGTTATCACATGCATTCGAAATATAATTAGCAACTGCGAACGGAAAGTTCAATGTCTCTTGTCAAACGTGCTGAAAAGTGTTGATTCGGAAATTGCTGCTATCTATTGTGTGATGGCCTCTGGATTTCTTTAAAGTTCTTTTCTAACAACGAACCACCGTGTCAACGTTTACATTCCTTTGCAAAATATTTGGATTTTGAATCCATTGCCAGCCGAGCAAATCATTACTTAATTGATTTTTAAGTTTTCTCTTACGGAGGGCTGAAGAAGTATTTTGCTTTTTCTTCAATTCTTAAAGTTGGCCTTGTATTCGTCAAAACTGTATACCTTCTATTTCATTTTATTTATTTATTTTTTTTATAATTCACTAGTGCTTAAGGGGTTACGAATACCCTTATGATGCTATTCACACAGCGCTAGTGTTGGTGTAGTGATTTTTAAAACTCAGGTGGTTTTAGGTTTAAGTCTTTTTGCTCCGAGGGTGATGTCCAGAATGACTGGGGAGAATTATTGGTACTGTTGCCATTGCTTATAATTCACAATATTTCTTTCAAGAAAATCTTAGAGAAGGCTTCAGAAAAAATGACCGATTGACATGATCCTCTTTTCGCTAGCCAATCTGCACATTTGTTAACTTTAAAACCCTCCTCTACTCTCTTTGAGGAGATTTAGACGATTCCAAACTAGCTTTGGGTCGGTGCTATAAGGGATTTTTTCCTAATGAGTTGGAGAATGATTTGCAAAGCTCTGCGTTTCCTTATCGCTATAACCAACAAGCAGTTAAAACAATTTGAAACAATTTAGTCAAATGTTTTTGGACTAGCTTTTGATTGCCGATCATCTCTCATTGAGATGACGGAGCAGCTCAATATGCACATTGGTTGGGTACCGTGGAATAGAGATATTCCAGAAAGCTGAAGAGGCAGTAATGTATACCGATCGTTGACATGCAAACTTAATTCAAGAAGACAATCGGTCTAACGTGTCTAGCGACAAAACAGATTTGGCCAAAGTTGAATCTTAAACTCTCTCAGAATTTACTTTCTCTCAACAGATCATATGTCAAAACCGTAATTAGTGACTTCTCAGGATACATTCTAATAGGTAAGCATGCAATATGGTTTCGTGTACATACATTCAAACGATTATCGCAGACCCTGGATGGACGAAGAGGAAGAGGAAACTATGCTCCACCTTTTAAGTAGCTGCACTATTCTTTCCTGCAAAAGAAGGGTCTGATAAACATACATGCCATGAACTTCCTCTGTTTCATCAGAAGCTCCAATCGGTTTAATGAGTAGGTAAGGTGGTCTCTTCAGATCCATGCGGCATCATAATGGACCTATCACTAGTCTAAGATTGTGATAGCCACTTCAACTTAACCTCGTGTTTTTGGTATAAATATATACAAATAACACGTGTATTCAAATTGTGGAATATTTGATGAGGTACTCACTAAATTACGCAAAAGAAATAATACGACAGTTTTACAACTACTCTTCTGTCTGATAGTTCAAATATGACGCATTTTAATCTACGAACATATTTAAAAATGTTTAATTCTTATTTATGTCAAGGAAAAATGTATTCACAAAGAGCCTTAATCTAATACGCAACTTTTAAACGTCTAGATGGCAACAAAATAATTCTCTAGAGGGAAGTATAAATCCCTATTTTGTTTCAGATATTTGTGTTAGATTAATTATTTAGCTCGTGGTTTTTTTTTAAAAATAAATCTTTAAGAAAAAGGTTTTCACACGATTTCTAGCGGTCTTTTAGGCAAGTATGAATACAAAATGTAAAAGAAATATATCTACATACATTTAGGTGTTTCCAAATGTTGTGATAGACTTTAATGGCATTTTTATGTTTTAACCTTGCAAAGAATTTAAAAGAAAATAAATGTGTTTCTAATGCTACTGCTGATTGATTTTACATTGAACTAATCAATTTAAAAATGCATTAATTTACATACATAATAATGTAAGCGAGAACAAGAGTGACATTCAAAGAGATGAATACATAAATAGGCATATTATAATCATATGTACATGTTTTTGGATAAAAAGTAGATGCAAGGCAGCAATCAAAAGATCATAATTATTTTATTTTCTGTCTGCTGATGCGTAAGCTCTGTGACTTGAAAGCGGTCTGCAACATTTCGGACATATTTCATGGGAAAGTTCGTGTACTTAATGCTGATCTGGTACCCTTTATCCAACTGCGAACTGGTCCCGATGCCAGTTAAAGGTATGCGATCAAAATGACTGTTTAGAAGGTTCTTTGTGCTGTCGCAGCACATTTCCAGCAGGATTCTTATGCAATTTATGGCATCAGAAGTCGACTTTTCTGATAAAAATCCGCATTAATTCTCAGCCACGAGAGTGACATTTTTCAGTCTTTGATCCTAAACCTTAACCAACAAGAGCGGCGGCTATTATCCAGTGATGCGGACACAACAGAAAGGACTGCAAGCATGAGGGAGTGGCAGCAACGCTGGAATCTTTCGTCTAAGGGCCGATGGACGTACCGACTTATTCCGGACATCGAGAGCTGGATAAAACGCAGACACGGCGAAGTAAACGTTTACATTACACAACTGCTAACGGGACATGGTTGTTTCCGATCATATCTACACCGATTTAAAAATGACAACTCCCCCACTTGTCCATCTTGCAGTGATACTCCCGAGGACGTGGAACATGTATTCTTTCACTGTCCAAGATTCCAGTCACAAAGAGAAGCACTACGAATTGTATTGAAAGAAACACCAACATTGTGCAGCACATGCTAGACTCGGAAAATAACTGGAGCTCAGTGAGTTTCTACGCCAAAGATATATGCCAAGAGTTGAGACGACTAGAGAAAGAAGAGAGAGCGAGAAAAACGCAAGAAACAGCGCAGGGAGCACGAGCAGACACATACTTGCAGAAACGCGCATCCCTACAGAAACGCACAGACTTACAGAGACGCACAGGCAGACAAACACGCAGCCTTATAGACCTTAAAGACTTAAAAAGATCTTTCGTGCAATGCACAAACATCCCTAGACGTACAGATTCACACAAATCGATCGACAGGAGGTAGCTATGGCTGAAAACCGCCCCCCAGGATTAAATGCCGGGATGGTGGTCTCATGGGGGAGCATGGGTTAGACGCAGAGGAGGTTTTAGTTTGGGTTAAAGTCCTACACTCTGGCTTGCGATGCTTTCCACCTTCCTTACAAAAAAAAAGTTCTGTGGCTTTGTTATTCTCTATTTTATTTAATGCTTTTTCTATTACTATTGTCGTAGTTACTACAGTTTTTTATAAACTTTTTGAAACACAATTTCCAAAAAATGTTATGTCTGCAAACAGAAGTGTAAGCGATGCTAAGCATTCCTAAAAACAATCGTCAAAACCGATTTCGTTATCCCCGCAGGTTTCTATTCGGAATCACTAAAAATATCAAATTCATTCTGACTATCAAATTTTGGCAGTGTTTTCCAGTCAAGAGGCTTACAGACAGTAACTCCTAACAGCACATCACCATGTTTGGAGATAGTTAAGTTGCTTTGATTAGTTAACCAGTTTCCTGGTAAGACGGTAAGTCAAGGGGAACTATGAGCATTCTGACGAATTTACAAGACAAGTATCGGCCATACACAACTCAATTGCAGAGAGAGTGTTTTTGGGTTCTTTAAAACAACCACCTTCCATCATCACTCATGCCTTCTTAAAGAAAAGACATACGAAAGAATTAGGTGCCAAACCTCAAGCGCAATACCCTAAAATAATCTCTCCACCAGAAAGTTGCAAATTGTATTAGTGTGTAAGTAGGCGCAGAGTATCTTGTCTCAATGGCATCAGACATTTTAGCGACACTCCTTATTTTGTACTATTTTTTTGCAGTTCTTTTCGATAACTACTTCTACTACTTTTGTTGCACTATTTTAGGTGTTAGTACTAAATTCTGATACCAACACGACTACTCTCATTTTGTTGATGTTTTTCCGGTAAAATTTAAATATTCAGGTTTTTGCTGTTTTTGGTTGTTTTTGCAGTTTTTTTCGTCAATTTTCGAGTTTCGGGAATTGTAATTTTAAGAAAGAAAATATAATTGCAGCTAAAAAGAGGTTACGTACCGCTTAGTCAAAAAACTTAGGTTTTCACTACGACAATAGTATTAATTTAGTACGAACTTTTAGTGTTTTTCCTCCTTAGGACTGGTTCTTTCTTTTTTCTGGTATTTTATGTGACATCAAATTTCAGCCGATTTTTTTCGTGATTTGGTGGATTGTGAGAATCCTATGAACCTATACAAATTAACTGCACTACTTGGATAGTTGTGGTGCTTTATTTATATCGCCTTTGATTCTTGGGAACCACTACTTTACTCAACCTGTTCTTGCGTAAATGGCTTCTAACCTCAATTACTTTTAATTTGTTTTAATACTTATTAGAAAAATGATCAATTTCATCTGGCAGAAAATTATATTTTTCAGTAAACAAATTTAAAGAAACTAATTATAGTTCAAATGCCCTTACTTGTAATGATATCAATATGACCCTATCGATTTTATTTAAAAAAAACCCCATTCCATATCCGAGTTAATAATATAAGTTGATAGTTCCGACATCACCCCAATCACTGTAGGTATTAGCCAACCTTTCACACTTTTCATTACATGATTTGCATTTAATCAGTCTATAAGGGTTATTAATCTCGCGGCTAAGCATGGTTAAATTAAAATTGCTAGACTTAGTAACTTAACTAATTAAGTAATTAGAAGTATCTTACTTACGGTAGTCGAGAAACATTGTACGTTAAAGTAGTTCTTATAGAGCAATTCTTATAATCGTTTTCAGGAAGTACTATAATTGCGCAGAATATTTACTGTTCCGATAAAATCCTTGAATGTACAAAGCTCAGTAACAATAACAAGTGTCTACTTGTCTTCACCTCACGCTTGATTGTTTTAGATGATAATTCAATCAACCAATAGATATGGTAGAAAATCAAGATACGCTTGGAAATTGTTACGATACACCATCATCATCATGTGTATCTAGTGTCAGATAAGTCTTGAGATGAGATGGTGCCACTCAAAATCAATCTATGACAGATGTAGAAAGACGAGACCAAACTGTAGAGACTGAATGTAGGATACATAAGAATCATCAGATATGTATTGTGGAGAATGTTTAACCTTTACTTTCGATTTCGTATTCGATTTTTGATTTTCGATAGTTTTGCTATTTGTTACTGGTTTCGTTTTATTCCTCTGTTACTATGTTTTGTTACGCAAGCCTATCGAGGTCTTTCACATTCTCAAAAGAATTCCAGTCAGACGGTGATTTTTAAATAAATTTATTCAATAAGACTATTTAAGAACTTTGTTCTATTGATATACTCACCGGATGTGTTGTCATGTGTCGCTAGACAAGTTTTAAAATTTGAAAAATACACATACCATTAAATTGATTAGATTTTTATTGTTAAATATGAAATTATGTCTAGAAGATAATACAAAAATATTAATATTTATTTTCTATATTCCTTAGTTTGACACATGCAATGATAAATTATGGTCTACAGGTTCCACGCATACCTATAGAGTTGTAGGTTTGACCGGTGAGATTTGATGAATTTCTTTTGCTTCAGGGGTTAATTTTGGATTTTCAACAGTAGCAGATATCCCTTGACGAGCTCGTTTAATAAACAAAACAAAAGTGACATTCAACTTTTTATCACAATGGACTGACTTTTGGTCTAAGTATACCTCTTCCCCCGAGGACCACTCCTAACTACCATCCAACTCGAGAAAATCCTAAAATCACATTTACAACACATTGATCCCATCTCATGACTTAAATCAACGTTAACTACAAAGCAGACCCATCACATTCTTTTGGTCTGCCATCATCCTGGAAAGTTATATTACATACACTTGTGTTTTCTAGGAACTCATAAGTCAATAACCGAAAATGTCGGTTCTGTACCCGAGAACATTTCCTCTGAACTAAGCTAAGAAAGCTCATTCGGGATCACATTTTCGAAAACCCCATTGTGCTTTGGGACGAAGAGAAGACTTAATTAATTCATTATCCAACCTAATTCAACCAAGTTCAACGTTTTCGACCTATAGATACAAAATCTCTTTAATTTTCATCACTTTTTGGCTTGTTTCCAAGGTAATTTGACAAATTTTGTAAAAAAAAAAAAAGTTAGTGCCTTAAAAAAAAAAACCATATGTACATATATCCATATTCACGGAAGGCTCACAATTAGGTTAACTATAGGTTAACTAAACCTCAAAATCACAGCAATGTGTTCCAAGTGGAGGTTCTAGCAATCACCGGCCCTAGCGAGAACTATCCAACCAGACACTCCCACGAAAATACAGCGACATCGGAATATACAGCCAAGCACCCATCATATCACCAATTTTTAAAAGCTGCAAGTATAAATCATAATGTCACGCCCATTTGGATCCCACGACTTATGAGAAACTAGCAGTTCACCCGCTGCTTCGCACGCGTTAAATACATACTAAGGTGTATACTAAGTCGCTAGAAATCATCTGTCCCTATGAAGCTTTCAAAGACAAAAGGTAGCAAAAAGTGTCACCATTCCTAAATTGAATTTTTGAAATCGGTTGAGAAATTCCACAGATACTTAAAGATCTATCCATCCAAATCATCGTACACACTAGAGTTGAGTCGTTCCGGATCTGTATAGTTCCCGGAACAATGTCCTCTGTCGGAAACATGTCCGATCTTTCCGTAAACTGAACCTAAACATGTCCGTAGTTCCATAAAGTTCCGATTTCAGAGAGGGATGAATGAACGAAAGAACTATGCACACACATAACACACATGCGAAATTTGCTTGCTGATCGACAAGAACCGTGTGTGTGAAGCTTATCGCTGGTATGTGAATGTGCGTGCCAGAATTTGAATTGTATGCGTTCTAAAAGGAAATCTTCATCATGTCCATAAGGGGGGTTCACATGATCCGGTATACCGGACCGCCTTGCAGTATGGTTGCCGGACAGACCAATCTCATTAGCGTTCGAATGGTCCGGCCGTGCCATCAGACTTCACTTTTCAAATGAATTTCAGAGATGGTGGACGTACTCGTAACAGCGCTTCTGATAGATGCAATTTCAGAAAACGAAAGAAATCGAAGAAAGAAAAGAAAGAAAAAGGAAACGAATTTGGGTGGATTATCCAGCGGATTACATAATTTTCCCAAGATGGATGCGGAAACGTATATTAAATAGTTGGCGAAAGTTAAACAATATATTAAACGACAAAATATGAAAACGTGAATATGAGAGATTCTATCACACCCAAAGAACAACTTTATATTTGCAATTGGTGCAGTGATCTCAATTGATGAAAATTTCTTTACAAAACCATCTAATAAATTCAAAAGATTCCTTTTTTCTTTCCTTCTAATTAAATTAAAACGATCCACCCAATATACATCATAAAAAAAAAATACCCACATAAATACTAAAATACCCATTTTGGTAAATACCCTCAAAGGATATTTAGCAGGTATATGCTCATCACCCGGTCAGACACGAGTTCGCACGGCCAGCCCTTTTAATTATCCGCGCACAACCGCGCGCATTGAATAATTTTCGAAAATGAAATTTCCTCCAGGCCGGACCGACACGCGTTCGAATGGTCCGGTATGTCGATCCAACCACCAAAATTTTGAAAACCATCCGGTAAACCGGACTGGCCGTCGTTTGTTGCGTTCACATTGAAAAAATTCCGTCGTTCCGGTATTTGAATTGAAATCAATGTGCTTCGTTTGGAGAATGGAATATTTTTGTTGTTTTTTTTTTTTTTTTGCAATTTGATGTGAAGTGAAATTCAAAAATATCTACGTTGGATTAATGGTAGTTATATTAAGTGAACTATTTCTTTAAAAATTTACTCTCGTGCTTAATTTTTTTCTCACAGGTTTTGCTTTGAAAAAAAAATTATTTCTGAAATGCCAATGCGCCATCTGTATAAATGTCTTTATTAAAATGTTATTTTTATTTTAAAGTTATTCAAAGACTGTTATTGTTGCCTACCTTCCTACCTATCTACCTATTTACAAAGTTCCAAACATGTTCAAGGAACTATCAATACATCATTTCCTTCAACGCAAAAATGTCCATAGAACTAAATAGTTCCGCGGACATGTTTCCCGGAACTAGTTCCGAGTAAAAAAATAATCGTTCCATGTCCGTTCCACCATTGGAACTGTTTCGCGCAACTCTAGTACACACTCGTTCCCCGTCGAATTACTACGAACTCCGAATGCCTTGTAAATAAACTACGTAGTGTATCCACAGAAGCAAGAATACGACCAAAGAAGAATAAATGAAAAAACTACCCTTGCGCAACTCGGCAAAACAAAAACAACACACGATCACGAACCGAATATGCCGATGACTACGGTTGCGCATACTATTAATTTGCAAACTTTAACACCCTGTATCTTGGCCCGTGGGTATAATTTTGAAAAACGGTGAAACACGTGTTTCTTTATTTTTATTGTAGAATTTGAATTTACCTACCAACTTTCAATTCTTAATTCCAATTTAAATTTTTGATTCCATACGAACTTGAACACCCTGTATCTCCCCTTTTGGAGCCGAATTTCGAAAAATCCTTTCTTAGTGGATGTCTACGCCACAAAAGGAAACTACTGTCCAAATTTCATGTTTATAGCTCTAACAGTTTGGGCTGGGCGTTGATCTGTCAGTCAGTCCGGGAAGAGTTTTATATATATAGAGATGAGAAGGCGGATCAGCTCGCTGGGTTAAAATCTGAAATGAACCAAATACTTGCCGATGACTCAATCCTGCCTCCACAAGCATTTTTAAAGTCTAGCATCATTTTGCGTCTTAGGAGCAGGTCCGCTCCCCTCAATCCTATATCGTTAGAACCTGTTTGTGAAAGCATCGATAAAACAGTGGCAGACCGGAAACATTGTGAGATTATGGACTTGCAATGTCCATGTCACACGTTTTTTAAATTCTATCCCGAATGTGCTGGATAGTTTTTAGTGCACCAAACCAGATATCAGCGTGTTGTACTTGAGCTTTGAGGGAATACACCAGTTTTTCTCCGACAAATAGGTGCAACTGAAGCATAAGTGAAGAAAATTGTGCTAACCCTCTCATGTAATATAGTAACTTATTCTTTGAAACATTCACCATCCAACACAATATACATTCTGTAACATACTTATACTAACCCCTTGACCTTAGTATAACATCCGTTTTTAAACATTTTTTTTTTTGTTAAAAGTCGTGTAAATTAACTAAGCTTTCAGCCATCTCTCCCGCACTTGCTTAGACTCAAAAGACAGATTCAGTCTGTGGTAAATATACACCCTACTTAAATTGATTATCAAACATCGTCAAGATCACCGGAAAAATACGCAAAAAAAAAATAAAATTCCACAATCACACTTTATACCTTGGCCCAGCAAATCCACCAATGATGTCAATGTACCGGTGAATGAGTTTAATATGATAACTCTGCATTAGTAATCTCATAACTCTGCATGTATGTTAAGGCGATACGATTGAATTGTTTCCTGATATTTGCGGGAATTTCTCATAACATTGACCTCCAGATGTGTAAAGGTCTCTGTTTTTGCTTACATTACTCTCAACTAACTTTTATGGGCACCAGTATCGTGAGTGTAAACCTTTCTTTCATCATCGATAGTCGTTAAAATTTCCCTTCATATCTGATTCATCTAGTTTAAGGCGTACAACCTACAAGACTCAACCCACTGCCTTAATAAAAAAAAAGTTAAAACCTGTTTTAATATCTAATTTTTTATTTTTTTGTATCTCTTACAGCTTTGGCCGAAAATCTAATGCAATAGTCAACGGTCAATGTCCGTAACCCACTACGGTCAAGTTTAACCGCCAAAATGCCATTGTGCATGAAACCAACTGACTACGTCGATCTGAACTGCTTTTTCATGTGTGAGTACATTTAATATTTTTTTTTTTTTTTAATTAATTATTTTATTTTACTTTAGCACTTTTTTTTTTCGTTGGCCGTCTGGTGTGCGCTGGCATCCAATAATTAGAATCTTGAGGTAGTCTCTGATGTGCACACACGTTTGCCCTACAATATTGCAAAAGTATCTGTCCTCGTACCTTGACACACAAGCATTTCATCATGAGATAGATTCATACATTAGTATGTGGGGGTACAGTTGCTTTGTATTGGTTGCTTCGATTCTCATGCTATTGGTACGGAAGTGATCAATGTAAGTGGACGACGAATTTGGACTTTGATGCCCGGAATACATAGATAGTGTGGTGTAGCTGCACTTAAAAATATGTTTTGTGAGCTTCCGCATCTCCTGCTTTAAAGTTTAAAATTAATTTATTCAAATTGCTTGTGAATAAATAAATATTTGCCAGAAAATAAAATTGGGTTAGGATCGCTTATAAAGTGTGTGTGTGTCAGCCCTTTTGCTGAGATTTGTGTTTTTTTATATCTTTTTCTCGCTAAATACTCACATCAAGATTCATAGTCTACACCGATGGAAACTTGTTTGCAGATTTAATTCGGCGAAGCGAGAGTGAGATGTATGAGTAGCTAATTCATTCATTGATCTTGAACGTTATAAAAATATACTTCCTGACTCCATGGCACAGTGTGACTTTAAGTGTTCTCAAAAGGTGAAGAGGGAAAAAAAAATTGAAAATATTTATCCAATTTACTGATACTGAACACATTGAATTTTAAGTGAAGAGATTATTGTACGATATTGAAGGGCTATTGACTTGTAGTACTTTAAATTATAATAAGCTAAGTTCAATTACCTATTAGAGGAACTTAAGTGCTGATTAATTTGTCAAAATGGATTGTTTGAATTATTGGATTGAAAAGAGAATTATTCAAACATGGAATGTGTCGGATAATGCTATCGATATGGTCAAGTAATTGTGAAGAAGGCACATATCTGTCTCCTATATGTTGTCTTCAGTTCAGATAGAACAGTTTGCGGGGATTAAGGCAGTTACTTCGTAGCCCAATGCATCATTGATAAGTGGTTCCACACGTTTGGTAAATGAGTCGACAATAGGGACGCAAAAAGCGACTACTTACCACGACAGCCTCTACTATTTGATTAAGCTGACGACACCTGACACCAAAAGATTCCACCAAATGACCTGAATCATGGACAGTAATGTGAAGATGCGAATGATTCATGGTGAATGTCGAACACCAACAAAATGTCAATTATGTAAATGACTCAAGTCTACACAAGCACTTGTCAATGAAATGTTGTGTTAAGTGATGGTGGAATCGGATAATGTTTATCAGGTTTTGATTCATTGTTAATTGTCGATTGGTTATTTAATGATCCTACGTCATGTGGTTCCAGGACATGTTTGTAATATTTATAAAGACTTTCTTCCTGCGACAGTAGCAGATTCAAGACATCAAAACTACCTCCCACTTCCTGCCATTGTGGGCACGTATTCGTCATCCTAAGTCCAATCTGTACAACTTGAACAGTAAAATATATTGTATCGTGTCTAGATCTATGAAGATATGCCCTACAGAGCCCATGCCTTGTAAGCAATCTATTTATGGAGGGGATTTTGTATCCCCCTCTTCGCTTCTTTCGAACTTTTTTTGTGCCTTTATAAGCATTATCATAAGCTGTTATAGTTTCCATTATGTTTCTGCTGCTTTTTCAGTCATTTTCTCAGCTAGTTTGAAACTTATGGATACCAGCCAGTCTTGTACAATTCTTATCGAACTGTAGCTGAATTGCTCTACCTCATACAAGTAGTTCAGCTACAACTATCATCACAATAGCGACCACAAGGGTATCCTCGGTAGTTGCAATCTTTTAATGCCATCATACACAACATTCCACAAAAGGGGACCTAGGACTGAGCCTTGTGGAACCTCGTCCTTTATTTCATATTGCTAGTACCGTTCCAAAACCATATGTATCTACATTGATCTAGTGATTGAAAAGCATTATCAAATCCAGAATCGTTTGCGGAAGCATCAAACGCTTCAATTAACCATGCAACACAACACATTGCTTCTTGCTCTCCAAAGAATGCACATGTCTAGCCAAGGCTACCAACATTAATCAATCTTAGCCAGCACCAATTACAAGCAAGCATACACTATAATATTTTCTTGTTTTGTTTACGATTATTTGTAAAACTCTGCACTGTCACCTATCCGTCGCTCAACACATATGACGACAACATAGGTTAGAGAAAAAAAATGTACCTCATGTCCGGAGATCAAGCTCAGGTCAATGAGGTTAGGCTGTCCCCGTACCAATGTGCTACTGACACTTCTTGGCACACGTAGAGAATAACAAAATCGCTTACTTAATTATTTATAATTTGTTTTGTAACATTTCATCCAGAATTGGACAACTATTAGCTTGTTTTTTTGTTGTTATTAAATAGATTTGAGAGAAAATATTGTAAAAGTTTTTTGTGGAAAAACCAATTATGGGGCAGGAACGAGTCTTTAGCCTGCCCTTCCATATAAATAAGTTCCGTCATTGCAAGGTTTCAACCTTTTCGAGGCGAATGCATCATGTTTATGTAAGCAGGTGAAAACGACCTTGAGATCCTTTGTAGGGCCAGGTATAAAACTGACTGGCAGTTTTTATTTTTTAAATTTTCAGACTGTATCTCTGTATCTCTATCTGTGATTCAAGCTAAATTTACTTCACGAAAACCTATAAAAAAGTAATTCAGCCACTTTTACGATCACTACACAGAGGAATGCAACTAAACGACACACATACACATTGTGATGCTTCCGTAGCTCATTGCTTATCAACCGGGTGCACTGCAGTTTAGAGATGATGCTGCAATGTGATGTAACAGATACTCTTTTTCTCCCTCTTTTTCAAGCTTGTTTATCGTCTTTAGACGTATTAACGGTCGTAGTAAAAAAAAACCCGCTCCGAATGCAACATTTATCTAGATACTTTTTGATTTGCGGCACAAGTTGCATTTTACTTTCAAAGAAAACCGGCTTCAACGACGACCTTGCAACTTTTTCTTTACACCAACGACTTGTAAATGGGCGTCCCGTCCGCCATTCATTTTACCTACTAGTGGCTATATGTTGGGCGATATTTTGATTTTTGGGAATATTTGTATCAACATTAAGATTTATAAGGAATTGTGAAACTATATACAAAGCATGGTCTTCCGTTTATGGTAAAAATGTGTAAAAGAAAAAAAACTTCGTTGGACGTCTGGTTTTTTATTTTTTATTTTTATTTTTTGTTGGGCGAAGCATTTATGAGCCTCAATGCCAAATTCTTAAGTTCGGGTGTCGAAGTCATAAAGAACCGTACTAGCTAATTACGGCACATTACTAATGTTTTTATTAAAGAAATTGTGTAACAACTATTAAGTTTCAACAAGGACAAGTAGTTTTATTGTTTATTAGTTAATTAGTTAAAAACTAAGAAAAACCGTCAAACGAATCATGATACTCGAGGGTAGTGGTTTTCTTTATGACTTTTCACTCAAAAGAAGCTTCAAATTTTGATTGACATTGAAGTAAACTTGTGACACATAGACTAACGATTAAAATGGAAGGTAAATGATTTTTGAAAGTTGTTTAAGAAAGGTAGAACGCCGGCTTCTCAGAAGGAGTAGTCGGGTATTTTTAAAGCAAAAAAAGAGGTGTTATGTCCCAGTGGCATATTACTGTAGCTGTCTGTCTTCGGTGAGAACACGGGGGAACACTCGTGGTGTAATTATCGTAAGACGGTAGTTCTTGTTTCGAATCACTCATAAACCACCTTAAATACTTGTCTATTGTGTCATGAAAGCTAGCTCCTAGAATAATAGAAAAGAGTGACTCAGACGATGAATGAATCTTAAGAAAACTATAAACATGAAAAGACCGTTGTCTAAATCAAGGAGAAAGAATGAAAAGGGCAACAAAAACTAAAGCTGACTTAATCAATCTAAACGTGAACTAACCCGAACCTTGGTCTAACATCCTATTTAAGACTTATAATGCTGTTGTTAATTTAGAAAAACGCAAGAAAGAATTTAAATACTTGGGATGTAAACGGGCCACAAAGTCCGAGTCGAAGCCTGTAAAGACCAACAAGAGAACATCGAAGATAGTAGAATCGTAATCGATGCTAGAAATATGCAAGGACAATTTTTGCAGACTGTACAACGGTGATGATAATGTCAGGTTGAAACCAATATTCAATCTGGATGATGGTCAACAATTCCATCCACCCCACTTGGATGAAGAAAAGAAAGCTATATTAAAACATAAATCCAATAAAGCTGCTGGTACTGATCGGATAGCTTCTGAGCACCTAAGCCTTTTGACAACAACCTACAACCAAATACTCACTGTAGAGTATCTCATGCGATTTCTTTTAGCAAAGTTCTTGAAATAAATATGCAAAACATGCATACAAACACCAGAGGATCAGTATTTTTAGTCCGTGCAATAACTTGAGTATTTCGACAAAATTAGTATAATTGGGAGAAAGCAGGATGATGTCAGTAGCGCGTTCATGAGTATTGAAGCGGAAGTAGTGTCTTGGACATAACGTCACCCTAAAGTCCTAGACAAATATAACTTTGAGGTAGCTGACGGCTTTGTCTGCTTGATTTCCAGTGTAAACTCAGGCAATGACACCGGTAAAGAATAACTCTTATCACTTTCTGTTTCTTTGGGCTAAGAAGGCAATTTGATACCAAAGTCCTCTCTCGAACAACTGAAGTAACTTTTATCATCCTAGTCAAACTTTATTGCGGAGAAGCTTGGACTTTGTCAAAAATCTAAGATTTTGCCAATGCGTCAAAATGTGTCATCCCATCGACGGCAGGTTCAGTCATAATTTTGTAGATATGCATTTCTTCAATATTGATGTTTACAAATTCATAAAATTAAGAAAACTATTTCCACCCACTTGGGAATATAAAGAACTTGCTTCCGCATATAACCATTGTATACCGCACTATTGTCACAGCTCATAACATAGCAAATAAATCACATTTTACGACTCAAGTGTATGATACTTTTTTCTCGATCGAATATTAATTTACAATTGTAGGGAAATATTTATTTTTATGGATGTTATTAGATGTTAAATCATGTTTTATGGTGTTTTTTTTTTTATAATATATAAAACAAAAAAAACAAGACCTTCGATTGTATTTTGAGGTTGAACGTCAGATCGTTTAAAGTTCTTCACATACGTCATTTCTGATTTGATTTATCATTTTGTTTTAGCAAATTAGTTTTGTTGTTACTTTTTTACATAGATTTAGATGAAATGAATTTTCACTGATACGAGAAATTCTGCGTTACTCAGAGTGACTTTTATTATCTTCACCTTTTATTATAAACATCAAACACTTGCTATTTCCAACGAACACAATTTATAGGAGATTCAAAAAAGGGATCCTTATAAAGGTTGTCAAACTGAGGACATATTTTCGGAACAAAAAACACAACAGATGACTAGTTTTGTTTGACAAAGGAAGATCTTTCTTAATAGTCTACTAATCAATGGTGATGGCGATGATTGTTCGCCACATTACCTTAGATGCAAAATTATCTGGTTTTAGTAGAAGTTGGAGCAGCGTAGATTTTGGTAGAGGAATTTGCTGGTCGTCAATGTAAATTATCTGCATTGTCACGATGAAGTGGTGCCACAAACAAGTTCCTTTTGTTTGTTGTTGAGATTTAGACTTAATTTATTATGTACAGCGCATTAAAGACTTGAGCTACGCCTATCAAAATCAAAACAAGAATAGCTTTGTTAATTTATTTAAAAAAGTATATTTCACTGTTGACATCTGTTTGAAAGTCAGTTGGTAGGACAGAGCATGGAATCTGCAAACGAAGTGATCGTTTCTTTCTTTTTCATTCAGGTTCTTACAACTAAAGCACACAGTGTAAAAGGAGATACCAAGCTAGCTGGATGTCCTCTTTCTAAATTTGTCTTTGGAACTCAAAATTTAGAGCCACTGGTTTGTAATTCTTCTGTCACAAATTCCCTTGTATTCAAATGTTGGAAATTCCGGTATGAAATGACCAGTCTCAAAATCTCTGGTCCCAAATCCCCTGTTTTACGGAGTGTAATATGTCGCGTGTGTCGTCATACATTCTTGGATGCTTTTCATAACTAAAATGGAGCAAGAAGCGCAACGAGTGACATGCCAAAAAAGTGTTAAGTTTCATACGTGTTTTTATACATTCATGAGATTATCAGAAGTGAGTTTTGAAACAGGGCAACCCGACAGCTATTGATTTTGACAATCATGTTATGTTTTGGTTAACGCCATAACCCTATGGAACACAACTAAGCCCATGGCCGATTGACCATTTTGAGTTAAATATTGCCACTCCTCTTAACCCTTTGCTTCCTAGTGGTTTCGCAGTGAAACCACACACTTAATTTATTAAACTTATTTTTCTCTATATTCCTAGTGGTTTCATGGTAAAACAAAGTGTATTTCTACGAACTGTAAAAAAAATTGTTTCGGGTAATTTTCAGTGCGTTGTAAGTGATTTTTTGTGTATTGGTTTGATAATTCGTGTCATTTGAAGCGACACCTCTGGGAACAAAGGGTTAACACTCCTTCCTAGCATTTATATCGAATCATTCCCGCCTAGAAATTCATTGAGGGCTAAGTGTGCTATAGGATGTTTTTCTATCAAGACGACAGTCCTTAGATAGTCAAGGCTTAACTTCTCGCAATCATGAATGTTATGCGTATGGAGAAGACCGACTCCGATCGTCAATTGAAAAGCTTTTTAGACAGATTTTACTTTCGATGACTTGTCATTACCTCCTAAAAACCCTTAGCTGTTTTTCAAGGATTTTAACTTAGGTCAGCTCGCATAGCTGCCCAACACCTTGCTTACTGAACCATGGTGATCAAAATTTCGTTTCGTTTAGTTTTTTTTGAAGAAAATAAAAACATTTTAAGGAGATTAATTTTAAAATTCCTTACAATGTTGAAATGTTCATAAGTTTGTTCAAATTACTAGATTTCTTATAAAAACCTGATTTACCTTGTTTTATTAATAAATCAAGTCGGCAAAAAATTAAAACCTCTATACATGTATAAAATTTGTAGTTACGAGTAATAAAAACAAAACATATCCGTCTTGAAGATAGAAAAAAAAAAGTAATGTTGACAACTTGAATCGACTCAAGTAAAAACTTTAAACGTTTCATTTGCATATTGTACCTGCTACAACAAATGCAGTTATATATATTTTTTTAATTGTACAACAGATCTACATATAACAAGTTCAATTGTTTATTTAGCTTCTTCTTACTTGTATTTAATCAGGATTATTCGCCGATTATGTGTGTTCTTCAAGATAAACTTTTCATACCAAAAATTTACTACTAGTGACTCTACCATAAATTGCTGCTTGTCTGTATATTAACAAGTTTAAAGACATTTGTTTACCACAAGCTAAAGTTATTAAAAGAAAAACCGGCTAGGAACTACTTGAAGGTTCATACTTTTTGGGAATTCCTTACTTTCGAGAGTAATAAAACTATGTACATAAGTACAAACAATGCAGTATAATGAAGGAAACAAGTTCAAGACTGCACCTTGTATTTTGTATTATGCCCTTAAAGTCATTAAACCGGGTGACTAGAGACCTTGTCAAACTGTCTTGCTGTCCTTTCATATTTTGGATTGACTGCAATGTTAACACTGAACTTTAGGCCTTGAATATTTTGAAAAAAAAAATGAAAATAAAAATGTTACACGAGAGAAAGTAGGGACTCTGCCGAACTGTATGAGCTGTATCTGGCTCCGTCACATGTAGCAAGAAAACAGGAAAACTGGAGTCAAGAAAATTGTTGACTCGCAGCTGGCTCTCCAAGTACAAGCAAACCTACGTTTTAAATAGCAGGTGATCACGCATTCCAGAAGGCCTTATTTCAGTTAACAATACAGAACCTTCACAGGACCAAGATCAATGGAAGTGGACTTTCAATCGGCCATAGTTCGGTTCAAAAGTAAAGTAAGTCCCTAAAGCTGGTGGTAACATTCTAACACAGTTGTTAGAAGATTTATAAAATTATGAGCCGCTCTTTGCGAACCATTTTAATGGAAGCTTTTGCACTTGGCACCATGTCTAAGGCATTGTTCGAGGTTAAAGTGATTTTCATCATCAGGAGACATTTTGCACACGCTCCTCAAAAATCCCAAGCTAATAAGTTCGTCCTTTTTTCTGTTAAAAACTCTAGAAATAATTCTAGATCTCTTTATCGTCGCTATCTACGTTTCGGGAAAACACCCTGACCAGCTGGTCTCATGGACTGAACCTGTAATTGGTTTACCAGAATAGACAGTAGTAGTACCTACTCAAATAATGCGTAAAAAATACAAAGACAGTTTCTAAAAGACCGAAGTACTGCATCAATGCTATATTTTCTAACCGAAACACGTCGCTCATTTTCATCTAACCCACCCTGTATTTCTTTGCCTTAACTGCTACTTCACTACAACTTCATTAATTTGTTCACATGAGCTGGAATAAATCTCGAATTTGCTTAAGATCGCATAATAAAGATATCATTTCCAGTCCCAATAGCATTTTACTGTAAAGAAGGTGCATACTATCTCAGATATAAAATAAAAGTCAAATCCAATAGCCATCAAAAAACATATCCCCAACTTTAAATGCGCTATTCAGAGGTGAAACAACTGATACTAGATGTCATCAATTAAAATAGTTCCAAGGTTAAGCATTTCTTATAAAATCCAACTCATTTAGAATACTTTTCTTTGTGTTTAGCTTAAGAACTAAATTAACAAATTTCTAATAATCATATTCATATGCCATTAACCAATCAATTCAAGCCACGTGACTTTAAATTAATGTCACCGCGTTAGACATTCAATTTCATTCATTTAAATTTTCAAAAAATATGGAAATTATATAAATATGTATTATTTATAATTAACAAATTTTAATATTTAATAACAAAAAATGCACATTTCTCACACATGCATTTGCATGCGAAATAGTTTTTTTTTTTTAATTTAGAGCAAACCCTATTTGAATTCATATTAATTTATACCATACATACACTTTCGATACTATATGTACATATATAGCTTAAATAAAATTTGCGGTTTTTTTAAAATCACAACAATATAAGCTTCCTCTATATTATTTAAATAATTGCTTTTATGCATGTCCATGATATTTCGAAAGTTCAAGGATCTAACTAGCTATCGGGCTAGTTTTTTTCTTTTTCTTTCGAAAAAAAATAAAATTCGAATAGAGCCAACACTAGTGCATTAAAACTAGTTATAAATTCACTGTGATTTAACATTTTATGTTAATACTGCAAAAACAAAAAAAAAAAATTGGTTTTATTTTTCTATCCATTCTGAACATTTTGCAAATTAATGCGAAACTTTGGTCAATTTTTTATCCTAAACTTGTGGATTTATTTCCGGAAACTGATTAGGGTACAATACATAATTCATTTAAATTATTTATAATATCCTTAGTGATTGATAAATTATGACAATTTTCAGAGAATCCTGTATTTAATTCAAATTCTATTAAAATTTAGCATTTAACTTATGCTACATGGAATTAAAAATTTAATTTCAAAACTCAAGTTCAAATTAGTTTCAGTATTTTTTACTTACTATACTAAATTGTATAAGACCGTAAATAATTTAAGGCAAGGAGAGATTATACAACCGAATTCTTAGCTCGATAGCTTTAAGCAAGCTAAACATTAA
Organism: Criorhina ranunculi; assembly: GCA_951813785.1. Lineage (NCBI taxonomy): Eukaryota > Metazoa > Arthropoda > Insecta > Diptera > Syrphidae > Criorhina > Criorhina ranunculi. The sequence goes on from OX638381.1 coordinate 13,039,752, forward strand.
AAGTGATTCGAAATCTACTACTTATTACTCGACTAAAATGGTAGGTCTGGAGATCTCTTCAGATCCATGGTGTATCACAATGGACCTATCACTGGTTAAAGTGTGCTGGCAATAGCTGGCAGCCACTTCAACCTAACCTAACCTAACCAACTCGACTAAAAAATAACCATCAATTATTATAAAATAACTAGATTGTCGCCTATCTCTTAACGAGATGGCTGACCAATCCAAAATTCACCTGATATGGGTGCCGGGCAGTTGACCGACACATATATGAAGTAACTTTCTGAGATGGATTTGACAATGGTTGCTAAATCAATCCTACTCCCATTAGAACTTAAAAAGTCCAGCATCACCACGAAATTCATAAATCTCGGAAACGAGAGATGGATTTCACTCACGACATGTCGCACCTCAAGAATGCTCTGGACAGAACTAAAAAAGAGAAAAACAAAGCAATCATCACACTTAACAGACCACCTAAAGAAAATGCGTTTGAGTACAGCGGATCTATGCAGAGAATGTAGCGACGCAGACGTCGAGGAGAAAACATTCCACCTCCTATGCGCATGTCCAAGCCTTAGCAGAAACAAGAAGACAGCCCTCGGAGATCATTTCTTCAATGATCTGGGGGAATTATCAAACGTGCCACCGAAAATCATCCTACAATTCCCTCGGAGCTCGGGTTGGTGCAGGGAGGCCAATTGATAATTTTGATTTTAGGTACCCCACACCACATCGAAACTGAACATAAGTGCAGCCACCCCTATAACCTAACCTAACTTAGAGTATTGCTAGCTTCTAAAAGGACACTAACGGATTTTTATTCAGGTCGTGCACTATTTGAAATACATATTTCCGAAAACTTTCATTTCAAGTATCTAATAGAAACTTCTTCATCTGTGTTGGAAATAATGTATACGGAAAAGGATAACGATTTTAATCAACAGTGACCAAGTTTTGCTTCTGGTGCACATAGGTACCTACTGTGTTTTTATTTTAAAATATTAACTATTTTTCAGTACATACGAATATATACACTGAAAAAAAAAAAAAAAAAAGGGGTGGTGGACTGTTTGTAAACTCTTTGTTTCGTTTAATTTCAGAGTTCACAGACCACCCATCTAGTGTCGTGTGTACTGTTAAGTTTTGAATAAAATTTTTAATCACTCCTACATCTGCAATAATTCAAACTTAACGTGCTATCACTTCCTATCCTATCATGTCGTATGTCTTTTAGTTCAAGTAAAATACATATAAATACACTCCCGAACAGACTATTTAAATCAACAACACTCTGTTCATTCTTCTTCTCATTACACTGCATGTCATGTTGCTACTCTAAAGTGATTTATTTTCAATGATTTGCTTAAGTGAGAGGAAGGTCTTCAACAAGTTTTGCAGTCAAGCAGCAATGTCTTAATAATAAGTTCAATAAACTCATCAGCAGGAGAAAAGAATACGTTAAAGGAGCTTGGTCTTTAAGAATATATCAAGCACTTGAACAAAGATAAATAAAGGTCACAATCGAAGTCTGTTTAAAGGACTTATCCTGACATCATTAAAGATGATAATGAGGAAATTGTGTACAAATGAATAATAACAAAATTTAAAAAAAAAACAAAAAAACAAAGATGACTTTGCAACAAAAATAATAAAGGAAGCTGAAGAGGTCCAGGCAATAATGACACTTCGTATAAAAGGCTATGGTTAAAAAAATCAGTGAACTGCACGATGTCCAAATCATTGTATGTATGTGATTATAAGTATAGGGACATCCTATAAAGCCTAGACAAAAATTAAAGGATTTACTTTATAGAAAAAGGGGTGAATAAAATACACGACGACTTAAAAGAAATTATGCCCCCGTTATTGCTTCGCCTTTTTCAAGATAGTTGATGGACAATATTCCATGACTATCTCAACAAAATAGTCGCCTTTACTTTCCTGGTCGATGAAATCATCTTGGCCTTCTTTGGAGGGAGGGCGTTTACACTTCGCAATTTATCATTTCACCAGTTTCTGTATTTCAAGAGTGAAATGATGGAAACAAGTTTCACCGACATTTATCAATCGACGAAGAAACTTTGACTTGTTTGGCCTCAATCCAGGGGCTAACAGGGCCTTGTATGTGTTTTTGATTCAAATTGAGCAAATCTGGTACCCAAGGCATAGCTAAAGCTGTTTCATTGTCAATTCCTTCTGTTAAGTATTATTTCGTTGATAGACATACAGCCCCTGCTATATCTCTTACCTTACAAGCACCAGTGATATCAAAATATAGAAAAATTTAAATGTCATGTTGGTCCAATAATTTAGTAGTGTTACCCATTTTGTTGGCTTTAATTTTTGATTTGTAAACCTCCAATCGCTTGCTTCAAGGTCTACATATTTTTGGCCAGGAGTAATTCGATGCAAATGCAGTATGACAAAGAGATATTTAATTTGAAACAGAGACGTTGTTAGCTTTGTTAGACCGAAATATGCTCCCATGACGAGCAATACAGGCGTTTGCTCTCTTTCATGACATTTCGAGCTTAAAACCACTAAATATTAAACTCTTGAAAAATTACCTTGCAATCTCTTGTTCTGCATGTTTTTTTTTTAACATCCGATTTCTTAACATTTACCCATTGTTATGTACTGTACTATATTCTCCGTCGATATTAGTAATACACTTCAGCTCTAATGTCATGCAGGCAATACGTATTGTCCAAAAGTCTTGCAAAACACAAATTCTTGTTCAGATTCACCTTCAAAATCAGATCTACATACTTGTAAAATTCTATTTCAGCAGGGACTTAGAGAAAACTTTTCTAATGAACTAAATTAAGATTCCCATAAGCTCATCTATAGTTTATAATTTCGTAACCTTCTCCATTTAGCTCCGTACTAGCCTCTTGATAAATAAACTTCTTGCATTATTCAAACTTGACTCTGTCACCAGTCAAAAAACCATAAACAGTTTCCGAACTCTACTTCAAGATTTCCAGTTTCAAATCCGGATCCTGAATTTCTTTCTTTTGCTTAAATTTTAACTGACAAACCCGCTGAACATACTTCAAGGGCATTTGCGGTTCAGCAAACGTCAAAAGCGAAATATATTACCACAGTTTTACTACTCCGACATATCACCAAACACTTATCTCCACTATCTTCAAGCGAATAGCAAAAAAAAGTGGCCAACAAATCAACCCTAACGCTCAGAATGAACATCACAGATTCATCGGTTGGCTAAACACTACTCTTTTTCAATTCTCTCACATATCTTATTCTCTCACTGTTAACAGAAACATCTGCAAAGAAAATCTGGTTTCAAACCCCCAATGTTCAGATACACTTTGCATTGCATACCAAATCGCAGTTCATTTAGTGACTACCACTGTGTTAGTGTTTGTCATACACATTCGCATCTGCCTTGAGCTTATGTTAACATGGCTCAAAACGTAAGAGGGTTAATTCTTGTGCGACTGTGTGTGACAAGACAGACTTGCAATATCGACGACGTATCTGGTATCTCTTCGAAATGCTTTAACATTATTTTAACTTATAACCGTCGAGAAGTTTTTCACTCAGTTAAGCATTAACTTTCAGTCGGTTCGGTCAATTTATAAGCTTTATCGTTGAAACGGTTAAGAGCGAAGGGATACACAACAAACAAAGGATATATCAGCGTTCAACGAATGCAATTGTTGTGATATTTTTCTGCTCTTTTAAACGAAAATCAATCGAATATTTGGTGCAAAAAAAAAAAATTTTAAATAAAAAAATTATGTCTCATGCAAGAAAATCATGATTGAATTATAACTGCAGAAAAAAAAAAGGATTCAGCTCAAGTATTTTATGTGTTCAACCTTTTGTGGTGTGTGCTGTGCGCTAAAAATTGTGATTAGAAATTAAATTATTTAATATTTAAGTAGTTCAATTTTATTTGCTTTTGCTTTTTTTTTGTATAAAACTCATAAAAAAAATGGAGAGGAATTTCACATCGAATTTTCAATTTGCTGCTGATATCGTCAAAGTAGCCTTTGAAGAAGCTCAAACACATCATTTGACCAGGAATTATACAGGATTAATTCAAAGATACTATTCCCTAGTGGAGGAGGAATATGGAGGTTTGTAACTTATTTTTAAAGTAAAAAAAAAAATAGTAGGGTATGCCAGTTGAAATAAAGTTTTATTTGCTTTATATTAATTGATAATTGAAGTTATTACATTTCAACTTGAAGGGATTTTCTTGATTTCTATGCAAATTTTGATGATCGTGTCATATTTTAACAAAAGAGTTGGGGTGCGAACTTTTCTTTTTTTACAGATGAAGTTGCTAAATCAAATTATGTTAGACACACCTTTGTCGATACTTTTAAGTAAACATTTTAATATTCTTAAATAATTGAATATTTAGCACAAGTTTTTTTTTAGTATTTTTTGAGATTTGGCAATCCAAGTCATTGAGCAAATGTTTTTTGAAAATATATCTGCTGTTATGCTGCAGTGTAAATTAAAACAAATTTGAAAACTGCATGTAGATGGGGCAATACTTACAAGAAATTGGTTCGGTTTTTCTTTAAAAAAAAATAGAAGCTAAATATATTCATAGAGCATGAATGAAAATATATATAATTTTTTTTTTACCTTACCTATCGCAACCTACTGCTGCCGGAGATGTGAATAAATTAATTTTATTTAAAAAAAAAAAATAAGATGCGAAGGTTATTTTTGATCTTTTATTGGCAAAAATGTGATCATAGTAGCATAAATAGCCTAAGGCTTAGGAAATAGGTTTTTTTTAATGACTCGGAAGTGTTTTGAATATTCATCTGTTATCTCAAGTGATATTTAGGAAGATAGATATTTGACAACATTAAAATTGTTTCCGATTTATATTTTACAAGCAATGTGCTTTATGTTGTACATACTTAAAAAAAAACAAAATACTTGCATCCTACAAGAATGTAAGTTCCAAACTCCACTCGAATCTCTAAAGATTTACTGTGTTCCCGTAGCGTGGAATGTCCAGACTGAAAAAAAAAACAAATACAAGATGTCTTTGTTAGTTGTCCTGAATTCGTAAAAAACGTTAAAATGGTTTTTGGTGGATTTTTAGAAAGATCGGCTAGGTCATTGAAATAATATTTGCCGAGGGCGGTCTTTCTAGTTCTGCATAGGCTGGGACATTTACATATGAATAACATGAAACTACGCATATATTTTTTAATGATTTTTATGAAATAAGTGTTCAGGTTTATTGATTCTTTATTTTTTGTAGTTGATCATGCTAATTGTTAAGCCTCAGATATTATTTAATGAAAAAAAAGTAAAATAAGTAAATACGCACTTAAAACATTGGCATTTCAATTTAAAAGATAAGAATAATTGCTATATAGACTGAATATATATATATATATTGTGGAAATATAAGTAGTTTAATTCTAAAATGTCTTTTCTGGTTTAAGTGCATTTATACTCTGGTATAGACAGCATCCCTAAGCTAAGGGACAGAGATGAGGAGGAAACCATTCTCCACATTCTCCAAAAGAAGGCTGCACTTAGGTGAATTCTACTTTAACGACCTAAGAGATTTGATAAACACAATTAGAATCCTCTTTACCTTCATCAGAAGCTCCTATTCGTTCAACAAGTAGGTAATGAGATCTCTCCAGATTCTTGTGGTATCACAATCTATTATGCCTATGAAGGGAAGCAAGAACCTTAGCGTTTTAGGAATAAACTTTTTCTTTTTTATTACGAACATCGTAGTTAAAAAACCCAACACGGTTGCAAGTCCCTAATGACCTTTATGTTGAAAGTTTCTGGACGTGAATTCCAAAGTATATAAACAGATATAGAAAGTTGTGCTGTATGTCCTGTATACTCATGGGGAATATTTTGAGTATAACAAAAGCTTCGATCAATTCAGTTTTGGGATCCTCAAGGTGGATAGTATAAGCGATTTTCTCTTTATTTTCCAATAAAATTGTAAGCTACTGCAATTTTTTGAGAACGTGTTCTGTTATAAAGTCACACCAAGTAGCTTTGATGATTTCTTGTTTGAGTTTCACTTGGGTTATGAATTTGATTTTAAAATTGTTACTTACAACGGCTGAAGCATAGTTTGGATGACAAAAAAAAGTACCCGGCTAAAATAAAAGAATAAGTTAAGAAAAAAGGACGACCTCGTAAAAGGTGGCAACAATCTCGTACTCCGCAAATTTATTAATTATTCCAAAACTTAATTCACGCAAATAATATATTCCAAATCATTTCATTCGATTTGATCTTATTTATTCATTTGATTGTTAACTTAATGAGACACAGCATCTAATATTACTTTCATCTAAAGATACTTGTATGAAAAGAAACAAATTTAACTTCATGGTCAAGAAAATTACTAAGATTAACTTTTTTTCTGTAGTTAGCCTAAGGTCCACTGGCATTCTCATTAAGAATAACTTAGCCTACATAATCGGAGGTTATTGAATCTAAACTCAAAGCACGTAATTAATAAACATACTATCACTGAATTATGGCATACCCTTAAGGGAGGTTGTTGACCAATACAATCCTGTTTTTGCTGACTGCCAAGATTCACCATGGAGTTTTGTAACATCAATCTTCTTTTTCGATTAAATTTTAATGTTAGTAAGGTCGGTAGTGCTTCGAATTGTTACAACATAGTGCTATAAGATGCTGCAAATTAGGTGTGGCTGTAGGATAGAAAGTTAACGAAATAGGTTCAATTAAAATACCCCCCTCAAAACGGATATCCGTGTTATGCCACATAACATTTCTAATGAAGGTCAAACAAAGCGACATAAAAAATTACATCCGACAAGATCTAGGTCATAGAGCAACTTTAAGTTCATTTTTTCGGAAGAGAGAACCTCACACTGAAGTACGAAACAAAATATTCCAGATAAAGTTGGAACATGTCTAAAGAACCCTTGTTGAGTTAGCACCGTCGATTAAAGAAGTTCGTTAATATTTTGTTTGATAAATTTGCTGACTTGATGAGTAGGCGCTTCAAAGGTTTCACTTAAGTCTAACAGATTGAAGTGCTTGGTGAAGGTCTTTTCTGCTAAGAGATAGCCAGAAAGCAACCGGATCGAATTGGATTTGATTGTTTTGTTTACTACCTGTAAAATTATGTCACTTTCGATTGTGTTTACTAGAAACCCAATCATCAATGCGCGCTCTGACCGACGACGATGGCAAACCCAACATAGGCCTGTGTCTTAAAACCCCTCTTCTGAATATTTACTAGCAAGCTCATTATTTCTTGTTATCTCATTGTGCCCTGGGACTTAAATAAGGTTCAGTGAGTTCAACCTACCAACTGAATTCATGAAGCTTTTGCAGTTCCGATTGAGCAAGTCCTGAAGGGCAGTCTGACTGTCATCTGAAGGCAAACACTTCGCCTCTTCCACCCATTCTTCACATAATTGTCTGCAGGCATTAGGAAATCATGAAAGATTCGGGCGAGAAGTGTGGATATTGTGGTGGTACCTCCAGAATCCTTGCCCAGCCGCAGTCAAAATGATTAATTTATTTTTTTTGCTAGTGCCACCTCGACTTGAAACATCTTTTCACATGTTTCTAACTTATTAAGCGTCAAAGTCAAATCGTTTCCTAAGCTTAATCCCATGTCTCTGATTATGATTTTTGATTTTTAATCCTGCCCTTGCGACAAGATTGCTGAAATGGGATGTACTTAAGCATTTAAGTCAGATGTCACAAATTTCAATCTCTTACTTTACACTTGAAACAAATTTCCGCATTCAAGAGTGGTAAAAGTGTCTATAAGAGCTTCCCAAGCTGGTAAGAAAAGCCCATAGCATCATATTAAGACTCAGACTTGTGACTATTTATACTAGTCATCGCGTACGAAACTGAAAACGTACTAAAAGAATGCTGTATTGTTATCTACATTGACGGGCAGTCAGGTCAAATCTAGTAAAACCCTACCAGTGCTACTGCTATCAACAGTCAAATGTGAATTATGAGCAATGGCAACAGTACCAATAATTCTTCCCGGTCATTCTGGGCACCACCCTCGGGGCAAAAAGACTGGAACCTAATACCAATCTGAGTTTCAAAAATCCACTACACCAACACTAGCGCTGTGTGAATAGCATTATAAGGGTATTCATAACCCCTTTAGCGCTGGTGAATTATAAAAAAACTGAAAGGATATGCCAAGCAATCCCACTGCAGGAATAAACGATGAGTATATAAAAACTCTCCGACATCTGCTCTGCGAATGTACTGCTCTCGTCAGTGCCAAGATTGAGGGCTCCTTGCAGTCACTTTTACTGAGCTGAAGATTAATTCAAGTGATTCGAATCCAGCAGATTTCCATAGTTCGCTGATATCAATTAAAGTGCTGATTCTCATTCAAAATATCCAAAGACCCTTGTCATGCATTCCAAGTACAAATACAATGAAAATTATGTACATACCTTCCAAACGTTTGTCTTAAATACTTAAACGTTTCAAGTGATTACCTCCTCACACCTTGGGAACGAATCTTGAAACAGATACCATCACCGTCTTATGCATCAAAACGAGGGATAATTGTTACGCGACGATAGCAGTTTCCATCCCAAATTGATTCAAATTAAAAATAAATTATTAAAAAAGAAAAATAAAAGCTAGATACTATGTCACAAAGAAATAACCACCAACTTAATAATGAACTTGAATATGCCGGCAAAAATAATGGCAAACGAAACCAGCAAGCAAGTCTGTTCGTCATTTCCATACGCTCTTACCTAAGACGACCTTGTCAATGTCAATAATTGCTAACAAGTTCATTCCCTCAATTTAGATGTTGTTATGCGACTACTACTGTATAATGATGTAGTCTCAAGCTGTATTTAATAAAAGTGCATGTGGAGCCATTTGTAGTTGGTCATGTGAAGAGGTCATGGTGAGATATGTTATCCCGCCAGCTGAGGGCAATGGTAGCATAATTTAAAAAAAAAAAGAAACGAAACAAACTAATATTTGAAACATTGATTGAAAGCAGTACCTTGGAAGTACATAGCAACAGATTAACCTACTAAATAGGCAAAATAGTCGTTCACTACTGGTTACGTCACAGTAAGGTTTGTTGCCTTTATGTGTCACATTTGTGACGACAAGTTCTTTGAACTCAAGGTAAGCTTTCGCTTTCAATTTTTTTTTTTGGCAAGAAAAACATGTTGAAGAACAGGAAATTAATATGATGGATTAATAATTATGTTGAGGGGGCTTTATAAGCCTGAGTAGGCTTTTTCAGTTGAAGGTCTTCTTCAATAGGTGCTAAACGCAATTGCCTAAGCCAATAGAAAATTAATTCTTTTGTCACGCTTTTGATTAGGGAATAGGTACGCCTCGTGATATCAAGGTAAAGTATGACGTAGACGAAGACATTTTAGACCTCTTGGACATCTTAACCACACGAAAGATTGGTCAAGTGGTCGGAATTGTGTTTAAAGATTTATCAATTAATTGTTAGGTTTTTGTTGTAAGAAGATGAACGTGCAAGATATGCATGAATTGATTGCGTCGTAAATCGTATAAGAGAGCTATTGTTGTACCGTGCATATCACAGTCTTAAAAAAAAAACAAAAAAAAACTCTCATTCTCGATTATCATTACGTTAAACTAGATTCGGATACCGTCTCGAAGGTGCACTTTAACTACTTTTGAATTTATAATTATTTTAACGAAACGAAAGATTCCTTTGATTTCTAGGATTGGATGGGTATGCATCCATTACCTCGCGAAAGTAGGCAGAACACTGTCACCGTTTTCGAGACAAAAGGTCCACGTATGGTACTCAAAAATTCTCATTTTGGTCTACTCATGTCCTATCCGCAGTTTTTCCTCCGTTTATATTGAGTTGGCAATTGGCTGTCCTCCGGAAAGTGTATTATGCTCGTAGATAAATAAAACGTCAGTAACTTGGCTTATAACTTTGATTCTTTATTAGTCCAATGTTGCTCTTACAATGTTTGACGCTCGACTGCTATGACTGTCTTACATATATTTGACAGTTCAGCCTATTCTAGCACTTAGCTGGCAGCACTTATTACAGACGGGTCCTTTTACAGAACACTAGATCATTTTGCATGAAGTTAAGCTATACCATCTCAGTTTATGGAGAGAAATCACATCATCAGTGTAAAATGTTTGCTGACCTGCCTTTAGTATAGCCTGGCTACGTCTTCGACGTCATCTCTCTCTAATTATCCAATTAGTTGCTTCGAGTATGGAAAACAATTTCAGTGGCTCATTTACCTAAAGCGTTGACTCCAGCACTGTTTGTGTTAAACACATTAGTAAAAATTCTTAAAAAGATCACCTGCTGTCAGGAAGATGGGACGTTGTCAAAGGGCATCATAAACAGAGGACATCGTTCAAATATCTTACAAAATAGTGCTCCATGCCGAAAATCAAATCCTTCGTGTAATATATTGTTTTTCCTGAGTCGACACATCCTTTTCATTGTCTCCTTCTAAATGGTTAGATTCAGTGGTACCAAATTGAGCAAAATATTTAGAACGTCGTCGCCAAGAGTGGTACATGTGAATCCAGTCCATTTGAAAGCAGTCTTCTCTTTCTTGTCTGTCAGATTTAAGAGTCGTCTCCAGACGCATGAGTGAAGATTGGTCTGATGATCGCTGAGTAAAACCTAGGGAAAAGCTAGTACGCAAACTATAGGAAAATAAACTTTTGGCTGTCTGAAAAGAGACTTCTAGGGATTTAATTGATGCACTTTTAGGCATCCAAATCCATTTAAATATGCACTTCTGCTTATAAGATGATTAGTATCTAGCTGAAAAAAACGACTATTCTCGTATTTTGTGCCTTGTAAAATAGGTATTCATACATGAGGTCAAAAAAATCAGCCCTTGAATTGAAAGATAGATGAATGTTACAATGCAATTTTCAGATTTAAAGCTCAAGCTTGGCACCATTTCGATTCTTTGTGCTGATAAGCAAAACCATCGGTACTATTTGAAGTGCTTCTACTTTCCACTTTCCCTTTCTTCGTTTGTTTTCTGGCTTGAACTTGTAAGTTGTAACTTTTTTGAGACTTGAAAAATCCTAATCCTAATTAATTATTACCGATTTTGACATTTGTCTGGCTTAATTGTATCAGTAATTTAGATTCACCATTTCTGACTCAAAATGGCCTGCAGCTTTTAATGCATAAAACAATTGTTGAAGTCGGTTTTACCTCCTCATTTTCTCATTTTTGTCCGTTCTATCGCTCTCCGCCTACATGCATATGTAGTTACCTTATCAGGAACCATGGTCAAATACGTCTTGCTTTCAAACACACGTGACTATCTTCCAAAACAAATTACTAATTCCATCATGTATTTACGGAAACATAATGAAATTTCCGCTTACGCTCTAAATTGTTTTTTAGCCTAATATATAAATTTGTTAAGGTCAAGACACATGCTCATCGTTTTGTAGTACACGTAAAATAGAAGAGTTAATGTATAAACTCAATACTTATATGCATTCCATTGAACCCAATCGAGTCCACAATTAATCTCAACTAATACAACACTAGATAGAAAAATAAATAATTAAAGAATAGTACTTTGGAATTGATTACCTCTTCAAGTGGCATTTAATAGTATTTTTAATTTCACTTCATTGATTGACCAGATCCTATCGATTAATTTGCATTGTGGTGGTGACTTGTAAATGGCTGTAACTGATTATCGCTCAGTGACCAATTGAAGGGTTATTAGCAGCTTGTTATAAATGTTTCTGTGTGCATATGTATATATACGGTAATACAATTATTGGATTTAATTGCGTCAAGGGAAGTTTTCAATTTAACTTCTTAAGTAAAATATAATTTCTTTTTCTTTAATACGTCATGTAACCTGTCATTGTAGGGTAGTTTATATTTGTTTTTTAAAATAAATCCTCTAGAACCTCACCTACTAGCAACTAAGCTTATTAAACAAAAGCTTGTAGAATTTATTTATTAAATTTGATATTAAAAAAAACTTGTAACTTTAAATTATCTTCACTTATCGTCTATAGGAAATGTACTTTTAAACAAAAATGTTATTCATTATGTTTGCTAATTTATTCTTTAATTTTTTTTTTTATTTTTAGATCCAAGAGCGAAAAGATTTCCCCTTATGGATAATCCTCTGACCACATTCGGATTAGTGGGAATATATTTAGCATGGGTGTTAGTTGTAGGTCCATTATTTATGCGTGATAGAAAACCATTTAAACTGCGACAAACGCTTGTTGTCTACAATGCGTTCCAAGTGGCGTTAAGTGGTTATATGTTCTATGAGGTAAGATAACATTTAATAATTTTTATTAATAAGTAATTACATCATAATGACAGAATCATGTATTCGTTTATAATTCGTGTGAATGTTATGCCTTTGTGGGGAGAGATATGATTTTTCAATTCCAAAACTTCGCGAAGTCAACTCTTTAGACAAAATTAATATTTTGTATAAGGACCTACTCTAGATCTTTGCCTTCACTTGTCTTTGAAAGCGTAAAATACGCCAGGGGAGAGAATCACTTTCAAATACAGATTATTGCAGGGAAATACTATATCATATGCCAGCGCACTTTGGTGGACCAAAACGGATTAAATCCATCAGAAAACTTAAAGAAATCTAACACGGATCAGTCCAACGGCTGCCTTAAACTTCACATTGAGTCATTCGCAAACAAAAACGTTCATAGAAATCGAAGCTAGACCTAGTGTCCACCGCCTCTTTCATTCACCTGTCAGTGATCTCAGGTGATATTCTATCAAAATACAGCTTCAACAAAAACATATCTCAGAGGAGAAACACAAGCCAACAATACAGATAGATCTGAAATGGGGGCTAGAACTAAGTGGGGAATTTCTGGAGAATTTTCTTGTAAAAACTTGTCAGTCTGCTTTAGGAAACACTCGTCTATCATCAATCAATCATCTTCGTCTTCTCGGACATTCAAGTTGATCTAAAAGCATTGGACTTGCCTTTTATCAAATTCAATTTAGCCTTGCAACTTTCCATCCTTCATGGTCCCGGGCACACTGCTTCCAGTTTACTAGACCAAGGCTTCTGGCATCCGCGATTGCTTGATCTTTAAACCGGAGGTTCGGTCTTTTCTTCGTGAACCAAGTGGCTGGGATTCAAAGATCCTCTTAGCTAGAGCATTCTCATCTATTCGCTCGATGTGGCCGAGCTAGTGCAGTCGATGGATTTTTGCCTTTCAGACTACATCCACATCTTTGTACAGCTCGTAGAGTTCGCGGTTATATCTACTCCTCCATTCACCTTCCTCGCAGACTGGACAAAATATTCGACGTAGAATTTTTCTTTTGAAGGATCCCAAGATCTGCTCCGCTGTCTTACTTATCGTCCAGTATTCAGCTCCATAAAGCAAGACTGTCAAGATCAGGGTTTTGTAGAGCATGATTTTGGATCTTCCAGTTAGGAGTTTGGACCCCAGTTGTTAGCCTGGCAACGAGTTCTAGAAAACCTTACATTGTTCTTCGATCTAACAAGGAATAATGTGGTCCAACCCATAATGGATTTGCTGGACTCGAAAAAGATGAGAAAAGATAACGCACTCACACCTTTCATTGGCCCTGAACCCTCTTGCGAGGTTAACAAAACTCATTTCAAAAGCCAGGTGGAAAGTCAATGCTCATCAAAATTTAGTGAAGCCTGACAGATATTTCTTACACCATTTTCCTCGTGAGTGATAAGTGCCTTCCCTCATTCTAAAGATTTTTTCAGAGTTCATTCCTCACCTTAATTCCTCAACCATTGATCACCGTTTTCAATGTTCATTAGTGGACTTTTTTTTAACCATTCGAAAGAATTGATGACTGGCATAAGCTACCAACGGTTCAGGACTTAGGAAACTGGATATTTGTGTACGTAGGTTAGGTACTTATTTTGAAGATTTCTTAACAACCCAACACTTTCTTTTTGAATATAAATTCTACTGACTTAATTCTCAAAATTTAAAAATGATTTCAACCCTTGCTTGTATGAATAAATCCTATTTAAAGGACCAAATTCTTCATGACACTTTGTACAGCGACGCTTTGTTGAAACCTATCAGCAATTTCGATAGATGGCTCGTGGGCAATTTGATGGTTAATTTCGTTCATGACTCATAAAATACGTTACGGTATTCAAATCAAGACCAAATGAATGAAAAATCTCTCCACTGATTTTTTTACAAATAAATTTATCAAATTTTATTTTCCCGTGTAGGAAAATTTAATTATTAAATAATCGCTAATTTTCGAGCTTGCGTTTGGCGGTCATTAGCATCAAAATTAAAAAAATATAAATCAATTCGGTACGACAGCAACCAACATTCTCGTATCTTTTATTATTTTATTGTTTTATGCATCCAAATAGTGATCTCTATTTGGAAAAGATGTTATGTGCAAATTACAATATCGAATTTTTAGGCCTACAGATTTGTCGTTTCGATTTCAAATTTACATATGTGCTAAATGTAGAAATCAATGCCAGATAATGACTTTAAGGTAACATAAATGAAAAGTGACCATGAAAATAGATTTTCAAGATTTGTTTCCTTTAAAAAGAATATAAGGGGATTATCATTTAAATGAAAATATAAATAACAATTGATCAAATCGAATGTAACTTTTTAAATGTAGATTTTGGCAAGATGTTGATCTTTGAAATTATTTAACAACCGTGACATAAAACAAATTTGATTTGTGAAATGATAGCAAATGATTCCGGGTTTTGCTGGTTACGGTGTCCGTGAAAATCTGAATCTTCTTAAAGTGACCCAGAAATGAGGGCAATATTGTCCTACAGAGTGCAAATTTAGTGCTATATCAAAGTTAAAAAATCATACCTAGTCTTGAAGACAGAAAGACTATTTTGACCTTTCATCGAAACTTTATTGCCCATCCCAGCTCTTAGATTAGGTTAGGTTGAAGGGGCTGCCAGCTAAAGCCAGCATACACATGGATCTTAGAGAGATTCTCCTTACCTACTCGTTGAACAATTCGGGGTTCTAATGAAGAGTAGGACATTTCTAACATCTGGGTTTTTATAAATGAAGTTTTCTTTTGCTGAAGAGAGCTCAGCTGGTTCAAAGGTGGTGGAGAATAGTTTCCTCTTCTCTGTCCATTTGAGTATTTACATATATATCAAGCCTCGATTAATGCTTTCCTATTAGACAGTGTCCAGCATCGTTTTCAGTGGAGTAGTATGAGTCGTTGAAGCGAATGCCGTCCTTTGTATTTTATTGAAAAGAGTGACATATATATATATTAGTTCGTTTTGTCCAGTGCTGTCAACCAGACTAAAATACTTTCCATAATATGCAGCCTAAAGTCAATGCATTGTCTGGGAGCAGATCCATCTACAGAAATATAACACAGTAAAGGTTTTCTTGATTTGCTCGTGCACATTCATTTTTAACCACAGTTTCCTGTTCGGAAGAAAAAGGTGAGCTGTCCTCTCTTCAGCTTTTGGACTACTCCTCATAAGGAGTACTAACTCTTTTTTTCATTTGATTGACAGATGGACCTCATTTATCGGTTCCACCTAACTAACTTAGCCAACGCTGGTTCCAAAAGATTCACTCAGTTTTGAAGGTTTTTTTATTTATTTTTTTTTGTAATTCACTAGTGCTAAAGGAAATATGAATACCCTTATGATGCTATTCGCATAGCGCTATTGTTGGTGTAGTGATTTTGAAACTCACTCTACATTCTTCTTTTTCTAAGGTGAAAAAACGTCACGTGTAGCAACATTTGGTTGGCCTAGTGACAACGCTTTGGAAATATTAATATATTATAAGTACCGCTCCTTTCTTATATTGCTTATATTCTTTCTGGATATTGCTCACTCAACTACTATCTTTACAAGCTGCGCATAAGTTCTACGGATCAGTGAGGACTCTACTTGGAAGATCAAGGAACTGTGTAGCATATCAGTGAATATCATCCGCAAACTCCATTTGGTAGGTAAGAGGTGCCTTAGAGCCTAGCTGCGGTATCCTAGAATAAATAAATTCCCTCTCAGTTTGAGAAGATAGAAATTATATTATAAGTGCTTATTCTTATGTTATGGCATCAGGTGGTACCCGTGGCTTAGTGCCAGTTAGTGCCTGAAACTGCTAGGTTTGATTCCCCAGTTTGAAAAAACTTCTCAATTTGTCCTTAGAAGTCGACAATACAAACTGTAGGGCTCTTTCGTTTGTGCGAAAAATATAACACGCCCAACATAAATGGTTGTGAGAAGATACACCTTTCTCTAACTAGAAGCTTTATTTCCATGTTTCAAATTGTCCTATAAGACGTTAGTCAACATTAGAAGTAAGAGGTAAAGTTTATTCTCAAGATCTAAGGTGGTTCCACAATAAAAAAAAAAGTTATTTTTAATTTGGCACCATCTCCAGTGTTATAATGTAGTCTTGTCGGCTGTGAATGCATTAATCAGAAGAACTTGTTTGTATACCCTTATACATCAATTTTTTTTTCCAAAAATCCCAGAAATACTAAATATCTAAATCTCTTAACGAGTGTTTTACTGCTCTCATTAGTCATCATCATAATAGCTTAGCTATGTTCACAACCTTGTTACACAGTGATTAAGGCCTATAAATTATGTATGCTTATGCATTAGTCACACAAGAAGTTAAATACAAATGAGGAAGGAACTTCCAACTCAAACCTGTTCTACATATGTTTATTTACTAAAAAATTACATAAAACTTAACAAAATTCAATTTTTTATCATTTTAGCATCTAATGGCTGGTTGGAACTTTTATAATTTAAAATGTCAACCGGTGGACTATTCCGATGGGCCAATGTCAAAACGGGTAAGCACTACGACTTAACATAAAACAAGTTTCATTATATATGTATGTATATATTTTCACCATCAAATGCATTTTTTCCATTAAAGAAATTGCATCTGCATTGCACAGATGCATTCGAAATTGCGACGAATAAATTTACATAAATTAATAAAATTAAGAAATTTCAAAAATTTATTTTGTAGTCTTTCGATTTTTTCGTTATAGTTAATTAGTAGTCAGTGTTTATTTTAACGAAAATAAATAGACATGGTGTCGTGTTTTTTTCCCATGCTCGGGTTATTCCCGAAAAATATTGAAAACAAACCAACAAGACGCACATTAACCTTGAATTCGTTTAATGGACTTGTTTTAAATTTAAAATTATTACTTGCTGCATGAGAAACTTTTTCATTTTATTTGTTTACATTGTATATTGTACAAGTTGTAAGAAAGGGAGAACCAACCAATGGTGCATCACGTTATAACTTTAATTGTTTTTGATTAAAACATTGAAATACGTACGTATACTGGTAACAGGTGTTATTAAGTTATAAGCGTAACTTCTAAAATTGTACAATAATGGTTTTATTATTTTAAATGTGCGTTGTAATAGTAATGTGATACCAAATACCCAAGTTTGGATTTGGTAATACGTAGTAAAAGAAGTAATGACTATAATTTTTTTGGTTAACAGCTTTCAACGTAAATAAAATTGAGCTACTTAATCGAAACAGACATTTGAGATTTATTAGTAATTCCATTCAAAACTAGATCCTTCATTTGGATTTTATGCATTGCATTGTCATGCTCGAGTTGAACAGGGAGTACTTCCTACCGACTAATCATATCTCACTGTCAGCTCCTGAAGTTTTGTTGAACTAAAGCTTAAGTTTTCCACTTGCGCAGCTAAATAACTAACTGACAAACTGACCATTAATTAATCGCAGCTAAATTCAGAGTATGACTATCCAACGCGAAGGAGCTGCGAATGGCCCAGAAAAAGAGAAACAGGAGCGAAGGGAGCCTATGTAGTCATCTATACATGGGGAATTGCAGATGTTTTTACACAGCACTTCCAGCAGTTACACAATCTTGAGAGAGTGATTAGGCAAAAAGAGCGTTCATCTCCTGTCACCGAAAGAGTAATCCTCTTTCTCCGTATAGATGGAATTGGCACAGCTATCAAAAAGGTGAAGAACAAAAAGGCCGCAGGCTCTGGATTACTTTGCCGGCAGAGCTTTTCAGATACTGAGGGTATGATGTATGCATCAAATCGCGAACCGAGTATGGGTAAATGAAAGTATGCCCGATGACTGGAGTATCAGCACCCGATGCCCCATTCGTATTCAACGTACTGTGTGAATATCTGAAGCCCTTCTATAGCATATTTACTGGAACGTATCAGTGTGGCTTTCGGTCCCGCAGATTGACGATAGGTACCCTGAGGCAAATCCTGGAAAAACCCAACGAATTGCAAGTCTGCCAGGATTCATCGTCTTGACTTCTACAGGGCGAAGGCTGAATTCGGGAAACATCATCATGTGATTTCTTCAATCTAGTGCTGGAACAGATAATTCACTGGGCAAGTGTTATTACTGAAGTCATTTTCTTCCAGCTGCTGGGATACGCAGACGACATCAACATCATCTTGAAGTAAATCAGGAAATACATTGGCTGGGCTACATCGAGCGAATAGACAAGCCAAGAAGATCTTCGGATCACAGTCCCCAGATTCGAGACGACGAGGAAGAACGAACCTACGAACCGATTCACGGATGCAAAAGTGCTTGACACGAAGAGCCCGGATTCAAAGAGAACAGAATGCTGTCACAGGCAAAGGCCCTCCATGGGTTGGGAGCCCTGAAATGAGATAGTGACTAGGGATCAGACCAAATAAGACATAGACTCGTTTAGCGATTTCATTGAAAGACACTCGTCAGTCCTTCACTGCCCTGGTCTTTAGGTAACAGCCTACCTACCTACCTAAGTCTTTTAACAAAAAATGTTGTAGAGGCAAAAAGGTCCGTCGTGTCTACGTTTGTACATTTTCTTACGCACTTTGTCAATAGTTTACAACTTGGTAAAAAAAAAAAACTCATTACGGATGTCAAGTTAAAAACTTTAATAGAACGCTATGCAAACCATCAAGATGTATTCAAATGAAAAGAACAAACACAAAGAAGTTTAAGTCCATCAGAAACAACATTTATCCGCAAATATCTTGTAAGAATATCCAATGATGTGTTCATTATCATTTTAAACAAACAGCGTGTGTCATCTACTAAACAATTATCAGCGGTAAATAATTTGTGTCTTTCGAATAATCTATTAACACCTAACCTCCATATCGGTGGTACAAACAAAACGCAAAAAAAAAAACGTATAATATCTGTGTAGCACTATTTGAAGTTACTAATTGAGATCGTGTTTAACGAACAAACATAACATTCTGCGACAATATTGCACAACATTGTTCAACAAAACACCACCAAATGACCATGGTGTGGTCCATTAAACTTGTCATCTGCAAATAAACAATTCGTACTCGATGCGTAGTGTGTTTTGGCCATGGTCATATGGAGAGAAAATGTATCTCTACAAACAGATATGTAGTAGAGCCCTCATATAAGGTTAAGGAACACACAATACAAACACTTTGACAAGAAAGACTGCAAAAATTAAACGAATCACTCTCCCAGATAAAGTACACTTTGTGGCTGAAGAAGCATCTAGTTCATGGATACAATGGTAAACTTGAAACAAACGCATACACATACTCGTACTCGTATCGTACCGGAAAGTAATGCATTAATTGATTTACAAGCGAATTATCAAAACCAATAGTTACTCCATCGATATTGTGTAACCATCTGTATATACGCCGCCGATTGATATTTCTATTGCTTCCTTTATAGAGCTTGTATCTTGTATCGGTTTCTTTGAAAAAAAAAAAAAAAAAAACCCCAATGGAAACTGCCATTCGCCATGAAACGCATCAGTGCACTTGAATATTGTTGTGTGTCTTCTAAGAGAATGCCAGTTTGTTTACCAAATCATAGTAGTACTAGTATGACAACACACCACAATGAGTCAGTTGAATGCCTAGTAGTGCTTCGAGGGTCAGATAGAAGTTTTTTTTTTTAAGTAATTAGGTACCTACTTCAATTGCGTGCTGGAAATGTTTTCGTAATCATTTCATACAAATTCATTAGATCTAGATTGATGTTCTTTCACCTTTTTAATTTAAATTTTTTTTTTTTGTAGATGCTCAACCTGTGCTATATCTACTATCTATCAAAACTGACTGAATTTGCGGACACAGTTTTCTTTGTGTTAAGAAAGAAGTCGTCACAAATCACATGGCTGCACGTGTATCATCATTCACTAACTCCACTTGAGACATGGGTTTTGGTTAAATTTATTGCAGGTAAGTCAGGGTTGTTATTGATTGCAATCGATTCGCACGATCAATTCGTTAAAATTCCTAGTTAAGACCTACTTTTGTTCACCTCTCTCATATGGCACTTCAAAACTAATCCACAAATTCTCGATCGATTTCTGGTCGGTGATCGAGATCTTTTAAAACCACATCAACAAATTCTGATCCAACTTAACCATCTTTCCTTTCATCTAGGTGGCAATGCGACATTCCCAAACATTCTAAACAACTTCGTCCATGTCTGTATGTATTTCTATTACATGATGTCGGCGATGGGTCCAGAATATGCCAAGTTCCTGTGGTGGAAGAAATATATGACTGAACTTCAAATCGTAAGTACATTTTAGATTGCTACCCTTAAGCCGATCTTTTTGGAACTTGAAGAGTTCAAAAGATCTCATATTTTTAGAGAAACTTGAAAATAATATTGTCCACCAAAAATGAAATATGTCATGAGTTATGTACTTATTTTGATGAAAAATTTGCACTCTGAACCCTTTGAACTTGTGTAAAGCATTTTTTTTTAGTGCTAAGTGAAGGTAATCTCTGACCAACGATAATAAATCTACATCTGGACGGATGGAGTCAAGTATACTAACCTCAGTTAAAATCGTTTGGATTTATTTTTATTTTTTTATTACTACTCCATTAACCTATGATGTGACTTAAAAAGGGTGCACAAAGTAGATAGCTTTTGTTATATCGAAAGTTGTTGGATAACGTTGAATTGAAAAATTGACACAAAAAAGATCGAGCAAAACTTGTCTGCAAATCACTTTTTTTTAAAAGTTACAATCGAAATGTATGTATGTATGTCGTTTTGAAGTTATTTTCGTATTTGTTTTTAAACTTTTATTATTTCCATTTTCGTTTTCGTTTTTAATGCATTTTTATTTAATTAATTCATAAAATCTTACATGCTGGACAAAAAACGCTTAAAACTAGCTTAATTAACTCAACTATGTTACTCTAACTTACTGGCCCTACACGGGCGCTCTAAGCTAAACTTAATGCTTATTCTATGTCTTTCGACGTAACCTAACTTAATTTACTTAAACAATCTAAGGACTTAACTACTGAAAAAACTAAGAAATTATTATTTCCACTTCTGACACCTATGCCATAAATGAATCTTAACATGCAAATCAACAAAGTCTGCCCTTAACGACTTGACCATAAATATTGCAACTATCATCAATCAAAAGAAAATTTACCTTGTGACTTTAACGAACTTGCCAATTAGTCAGGCACCGAAGTATCTAAGTACAGCTGTTACTATCTGCAGGTGGAATGGGCCGAGTTGAGGATTTATTGTCACACGACTTTTCTGATCTCTCGTAGTTGCCCGGCTGGTATCATTCCTAAGTTGAGAAGATATTAAAGCAACTGGTGTTATTGACACATGAGTAGTGAATTATTGTACCACAAGTACGGAGAAGGCGGATGAAGCTAAGCTCAGGATAAAAAAATTCGGACGAATTTGTCATAAATATTTGCATTCCTTCTACTCCTGGACTGTCTAAAAACTTTCCGGCACAGTAGTCCTATTTAATACTAGCTGCACCCGCAGCTCCGCATGCGTTAAATTATATTCAATTTGAATCTGCCGGTAGACTACATTAACAGCTTCCAGGTCAAGTGTTTCGATCAGTGGCTTGCGACTTGTTGAAAGATATGACGAAGAAGCCTTAAATGTGAACTAGAGCCCTGTTAGCACACGGTGTTACCCCCTCTACTCACCAACCCATCAGCTGTGAATTTAAAACTATTGAGTCGATTTTAAGTACACATATACATACCCAGCGTGGACAAAGATTGTGCAAGAACTACACACTGGCCAACAAAATAAAACGGATCGTCATGATTTAACAGCGTGAGTGTTCAGCGCCACCTATCAAATTGCTATTTTATCGCATTTGGAAGCAATTTTCCCCTCGATTATACCCCCTTTGGAGAGGTTAGAGTGGAATATTTAAAGGAGTCACAATTTTTTTGGTTATTACTGCAAAAATGTCTATGCGCGTTCTAATAATGAACAGCGCCTTCTGTTGATTTTTTATGTACTAAATTTTATATGCTCTATAATTCTAACAAAAGGTTCCTGATTTTTTTTTAACAACCGTTCGTGACGTCCATAGGCCTTCAACCCTTAACTTCTAACTTTTCTAACATACAAAAGTAAATTCCAAAAATCTTTAAATGACGATATATTTTTCCGACATCCGATTTTAATGAAACAAAACCTATTTGCTGCTCCAAATTATGCTCTGTCCACCTGTGAAAACTACATGAAAATCCGTTCAGTAGTTTCGGAGATGTGCGCTAACAAACAAACGGACAGACAGACAGACAGACAGAAAAGAATTCTAAAAATCGCTAATTTGTGTTCTATTACTCTTCTTTAGTCACCCCCGTTCTTTTTTATTACTTTTTCTTGTATGTACAGACACACCGGCTTCTACTGTTTTATTATATGTATTGATATCTTTGACGAGAGGCATTAATCTATAACATTTTAAGTTTCATATTGAGTTCAGGGAAGCTTATGACAAACATCTATAAAAAAAAAATAAAAAATAGATGAGACATTCCCTGTATGTGTCGAGTCTCAATCTCATTCTCTGTTAGACAGGCAAAAAAGTCGACGTCTGACAAAAAAGCCATTGCATCAATCTATTGTTTCCTGGTTATGTTTAGAACTATTGAATTTTGGGAGTTTAAATTACTGTTGCCCTTTCTGGCCTCTATGATTCTGGAGATGCTATCTCTCATACAGTCAGTATGAGTATGAGGGATCTGTGGAACAGTGTCAGCTTGTTGTCTCCAGTTTTACTTGGAACTTAGCCTTATACTTTGTACCTAAGCAATACATCCTCACCACAGAACAAAATTCTACGTTTCCAAATTTGTCCAAAGTATATTGGGTCTACCTAAGACTTCAACGTCAATTTTTCAATAAGTACAGTGCAAAGGGCAAATTGCATCAGTTATTTCATTGCCCATAATATGCAAACGAACCGATTTTAAAGAATCGCTTCGTATCTTCAAAGTCTTTTAACCGCCTGACTGTCTTTTTCTAAGAGGATAGGCGAAACAAAAGGGATGACAGTGGAACTATACGATATTTATTGAGAAAAACAATGATAACGACGTTGCGAGCTTACTAGGTCATCTTGTTTGTAAATATGTTCAAGATAAACTTATTTAGCTGCATTGGGAGTGGCAGAAATGAAAAAATCGAGCGATTTTAACTGTTGATGGCAAAAAAGGTTTGCTTCTATTGCTCGTACATAGGTACCTACTGTGTTACACGCATAATTTTTTTGAATGACGCTTCTATAGCAAGGGTTAAAATCAAGTTGTCACGGAAATCAAAGTTGGAAAGTGACAGACAAGAGCTTGAAAGTGTGTCTGCATATGCGTCAAATACAAAAGAGTTGGTCGAAGTAATAGGTAGTATTTCTTCAAAATGAACCTAAAAGAAAGAAATAGAGGTCTGCGTAGCACTTGCTACATGTGTAGTCGGCAGGGTAGACGTAAACCTTTCGCATTTAAAATTTTATTGTCTTCCAAAAATCGTTGCAAAATCTTGCAACTTAGTTTTCACCTACTTTCGCATATCACACTTTAACACTTTTATGACAAATTTAATTTAAGATGCCGTCTTCAAGGTGTGGTTCTATAAAAAGCAATATGCAATTCGTTTTTAAATTTCATTACAAAAAAAAAAACAAATCAAAAATTTCAAGGAAAACGATTCCAATGACTAACTAGTAACATTTTCAAATCCAACAATGTACTAACTGACTTTATTTAGCATATTTCATTCATGTTGTTTTGAATAATTATGATTTGTTGCACCTGGTTACAATCAAGCATGATTAGTTTTATTATTCAACAACAAGTGTTCATTGGCAAAGCAAACAATTACAATATCTATGCACTTCGCCATTCATTCTACCACAGGTTAATTTTATTAGTATTTCGTAATTGTTAAGCCAATCGGCAATGTTTATGAGTAGTTAGACAGCTGCTGTTTGTCTTTAGATAGGAAAGTATAATAGATAGTTTTCCAGTATTGGAGATCAGTGATATGATTTAGCTCCAATTAAAATATGATATATATGTAGGTACTGTACATGCTTAGTAGTACATATTCACTTATGGTGGATGGCGGAGCATAGAGAACTTTGTGAGCTCGTCCATCGCGGTTCAACAATGCCAATTTCACTTAAATTGTAAAATTCATGTAAAACCCGGAGTCAGAGCAACTGCACATATCAGCACAATAAATATCATCACCGGGAATTGCTTTTTGAGCAAGCTCGCTACAAGGCTTTGCCTTTTCTCGAATAATTAAGAGCTGCCATAGTTCGGAGTAAACTTGGGCCTTAACAAATGAACTTCTCTAGTAAGCACGGTCATTTGCTAACTGATTCTTGTTGTGCACACAGAGTGCATCCAAAGAGAGGTCTTTCTCTATTGCGTTTCCCCTCTGGTTAGAGTCGAAAACTCTACTGGCCAGAATATTTGTGTGCATGAGCTCCACAAGTTCTTTTCATCACCAAAGTTCAAAACGCGTTTTTTTTTTTTGTGTCAATGTCATTGTTCATCGTTTAATCTTGTCCTACGAAGTTCGTTTACGTAAACGGAATTTCTCGCTCGAAACGAAAAATCGGATTTTCATCCGCCTCAAAAAGAGTCCATGCTTTAGAGTAGGACTGAGGTGATAGCTTCCTACCGCAAATAAACAGCGATTCATGAATTTTGTTGTCAGAAGTGATACCAGAGCCAAGGTAGACAATTTCTCTTACAATCTCGACTAAATAGTTGTCCACTGTAAGGCTCTTTCCGATCATTCCAATGTTGGATGTCTCTTCTTGTTGACCGTTAAATTTATTGAAGACGATTCTGCATCAATACTCTTTAGCGTACCGGTGAGAACTCGTTTAGTTCTATCAGTGACCGTGAAAAATGTTGCCTCTGGTGTTAGCTCGTGAATTTCGCAGTTCATGCAAGTATGATGTTAAAGAGGTCACATGACAGCGCGTCAGCTCATCTTAATCCTTATTTTTTTGCATCAAATGCCTCGGTGAGGACCTTACTCCTTTCTCACCTTTTTCGCAGTTGATCGACATCAGGAGTTGAACCTGGAAGCTTCAGCGTGACAAGCGATAATGCAACCACTACACCAAGACCACCCGCAGATGGTAGATAAATAGATTTAGACTTCTTGGGTTTTTCTCTAGCACCTGCCAAAGTGTGAAACTGTCGATGAAAGGCTTTGCTTGTCTTAAATCAATCATTTGTTTGCCGAAAAGTTTTAGGTTTTCATACACTACAGCAGATAAGGTCTTGTATGCAATACTAAGGAAAGTAATGCCTTTGTAGTTGAAGGGACCACTCTTGTAAATCTTGTAAACGATGCTGAGATTCCATTCATCAGGCGCACACTCGTCTGACTAAATTTTAGAAATAAGGGGGTGAATGCTCTATTGAGCTCATTTATAGATTTTTTGTTATTGATTTACTTCTTTTCTCTAGCAACTAATCTACTAACTTTTAATTAAGATTACGTCCACCAAACTTGCTTACACTAAATATTTAAAAACATAAAACTCTGAAAACAAATCAAACTATTGCCCAACTATCCAACAAATTGCAATCAGTTTACGTTCCGTACACCATATTCAGAGATTTAATTTTTTTTTCCCGCCAAATCATGACCTAGTTGTAGAATTCTTCGTGGGTAATATTGTACGGCAACCAAGCTGTGCGACTGAAGTCAGCGAAAAAACTAACCAACAAAACTGGAAACTTAAAATTTCACAACATTTTCTTTTGCAAAACAGAAATGCTGTTAGAATAGCTGGAATAACAACTTGAATGGACACCGGGCTTGGCGAATGCTTTTGGCGTTCAAACTTCAAATGCCATGAAATCGATTGAAGTTTTTTTTCCTAACAAATTATTTCCCAATGCCCGGTGGAAGTAAACCTAATTCAGTTAATGCGGTAATAATAATTAATTCAGTTAAATGTTGAATCAATTTCTGTTAAACTAGAAACAAATGAAATTGTTTAACACAAGTCAATACTAGATGCTAATGCTAGGTAAAGTAAACTTAAAAAATTTATTTACATAAATGCTTATGGTTAAAGCAATTACCCTGGAAGTTACAGAGACGGATATGCGTATTGACCTCGAAATGATTTTTGCCTCAGAGCCCTGCAAAACGTTAACTGGATTTGCTTCACAGGGAGATTTGTTGATTTGCCAGGCTGGAAGCCACACTGGGGTGTAGGTCGTTAAGCCTGGTGAAAATTACTTCATTTTATGTGCGACAGAAGGGGTATGCCTCTGTAGACAGGGATATATGGGCAGCAGATCAGAGCAAGAGCATACCTTCTCGCAACCATTCAGGTTGTGCGTGTTATATAATTTCACACTACTGCAGTTTCATTGCCGGCTACGAAAGGCAGATAAAGAAGCTTTTTCATGACACTCTTTGAGGTTTTTAGATTTTTTTTTTTCTTCCGTTATTGGAAATCTCTGGTAGAATAGGTACAATGGAGCTTGAAACTCGATAGAAACTCACTCCCGTCCTCGGATCTCGAAATTTTTGTTTCCTTTCGACGAAATCTTTGGTGAATGGGTAGAATGGAGCTGAAAACTCCATGGAAACTCACTCCCGTCCTCGGATCTCGAATTTGTTTGTTCTTCCGCACTTCGAAATTTTTGGTAGAATGGATAGAATGGAGCATGAAACTCGATAGAAACTTACTCCCGTCATCCCTACTTCCGCGTTCAGAATGAGTCTGGACAGCTGAGAAAAACGGAACCTTCTATCATACTGGAACAGTATTCAGGGACTTAGACAGGCTAAAAGAGCCATCCAACCCCTGAACAAAACCACAAAAAATATCCTCAATCATAAAAGGGACGATATCAAAAGACTTGCCGGCTTCCTCACCGGTCACTGCAGCCTCAGATATCACTTACACAAACTTAATACAGTTCAGGAACTTGAATGCGTGGCTGTCTGCAGAGTCAGGAAGCGTTCTCCATAAGGAATTCCTAACACCGGAGGATCTTCGTAACGCCTCGACTGGAGATATTCTCAACTTCATTAGGAAGATAGAGGTTCTCCTTGTCTAACTGGCTCCAGGCATAATAGATCTTTTAGGTCGCAGTGCCATATGCGTCAGTCGCAGAGCCTTAATAATAATAATAATAATACTCCCGTCCTCGAAATTCGAATTTTTTTTTTCTTATTTTTTTCGAAATCTTTGATACAATGGGTAAAATGGAGCATGAAACTCCATTTTTTTTTTCCTTTTTTCCGAAATCTTTGGTAAAATGGGTAGAATGCAGCTTGAAACTCGAAAGAAACACACTCCCGTCCCCGGATCTCAAAATTTTTACTATTAGCTTATTAAAAGCTACACCGACCTGTACCACACTTTGAGGGGGGCTTGTTCATCGACTGTTTTTGCGCTATCTTTCTATCACTTTCTGTGTATTACTCATCCAGTGAGTGTTAAAAATGTTCTTTTACTCTACTAATCCGTTCAAGTTGGTGTCTTGGTTTCTATTCAATTTCATACAACTTTTCGTTAGGCACATGTAAAATCACAATAACAAACCTTAACAACAAACACATGTTCACATTTTATGATAACAACAGGTCCACGCGAGAGCAATTTATGAATTCTTTTATGAATAAGAAGTTCCACCGGTTTGACAGGTGGGCATATTCTTTTATCTATTTCTTCTATCTGTTATATGTTTATTTATGTTCATATAAATATTAAAAGTTCTAAGTTCTGTGTTCTGAATCCATTAACGAATTAAACCATTCAATAGTTCGACCAAATAGATGCTCTAATCAGTTAGCTGTGTTCATGTTTTTACATAAAACCGGCCATCAGTTAGGAAAGTCCTCTTAATCTTCACATTTGAATACCAATTTTAGCGTGAATAACCTTCTGAAATACCTCAAGGCATATACAGAACCTTGACCATAAATTCACTCACTTTTCGAAACCAAAAGTGATTTTGATTCATTCATTTGATTCAAGTGAGAAGGAAACAAGTTTTGCATAAACATGACTAGAGATAGATACATGTGCTATGTAATAGGTGTTCTAATATTAATTGAGATATTGAGTTTACAATCTTTTCTTTTACTTTAGCACGTTTAGGTTTTCTTAATAAATTACCTATTCCGGGGCGGGACTGAGAATCTATTACATGAATTAATGAAGGGTAGACAATAGATATTCGAATTGGAATGGCACATTCTTAAAATTGATAGAATAACACGGCCTCTCTTCATAAGGCACGTTAGTCCATTTAAGATTACAATATATGTTGACTGACAAGAAGTAATCAATACATTAGATCAAAGACAAAATTTGTAAAATATACTACATCAATCTATGCTGACATCCCGGATATACTGATATGTACTTTTACTGCTCATAAAAAGCAGCAAAGACCTTTTCATTGGACGAAAGTCGAAAGCTTTTGACCTTATTTTTCAAATTCAAAAACAGAAAATAGTGGTTTGGGGCTGGGTTTGGAGAAAACCGTGGGAGCACGTACTTATTTTACTTATTTACTTATGACATCGCCGTAGGCCTGGGCCTCAATGAGCAAGCATCTTGAACCAGCTTGATCGCCAGTTAGCTGCCTTTAGTTTCGTAAGCCAAGTTGTTTTTTTTTTATAATTGGGTCGGGCTAAATTGTTTATGACTACTCTTATACTAGAGCCCGGATATTAGGGAAATTAGAACAATGATATACAATCTTGTCGATTACGTCTGTTTGAGCCTAAAAAGGCTATTACACAACCATGACAAGGATAAGCTTATACGACTAAACTCTTGCATAACCCCAGCATGAATAACTTTAAAAAGAAGATGGTTCGAAAAAGTAAGCAAATATGGAATTTTTTTAAATCGAAAGTGGAAAGTCTCACAGCCTTCACTGAATCCATCAGACGGTGTCAATGGAACAATTAGCTTTAAAGTGCAGTAACTTACACTTTTGCAATATTTACATATGACAACGAAGGTGATAATAAGAAATGCATTCTTTTGAGATCTCATTTTGAGAAATTAAATGGAGCTGTTAATGCATGTGATATATAATAAAGTAATCCATTATCAAGTCCAGGATCGTTAAGACTACGCAACTGCAACTGCTTAAACGTCAGAAAGACCTATAAACCTCCTTTCTCTTCTCTGAGTCACTACATAAAAGGACTTTAAGAGAATGTTGCTGAGTACTCTTTTCAATCTTTTTGGACGATTTCGCTGCATTTCTGCCGGGAGGAATATCTTTCGATGTATAACGTATAAACTCTATGGTGACGACATCGTGATACTTGCGGAAGCCTCAAACATATTACAAATCATGATTAATAAATTGCAACCATACTGCCACCCGTGAGCTTTGGAACTGGAGAAAGGCAAGGAGTATTAATACCTACGGATTCTGATGATCGTTTAAAAAAAAACCTCCAAAAGAAGTTATAAAAAAGTTAAAATGCCCCATCAATTGAAACTGGACCTTTCCAGTCTTGGGGAAAGGGAAAGTCGCGCCGAGCATAAATCTTTCATTCTAAAAGCCAAACATGCAGGTGGCTCCATTAAAGGGTTTTCTACTAGGGATGTCTGGATTTTTTAATTATTTTATCTAGCAACTATACCTAAGTCTAAGGTTTATCATTTTACCATAGAAAGATACACAGTTCAACAACACAGGCTGCTATGACAAGGACTGGCTGAAAACCAAACTAAAAAGTCTTGAATGTCACAATCGACACAAGGTGTTAAAAGTTGATTCTAAGATGTTCAGAATATTGGTATGCAAAATGCATGAAGATAAAAACCAAAACACTAACTCTGTACAAATACACTACAACACTGACTGTGTTGCCACTTTTGTGTATAACTTACAATTATCTTTATTCTCCTTCTTTTTATACCGGAACAAAGCAAATCAACGAAAAATGAATTTCAACTGCGACAAACGTCTAATTGACAATTATTCACCTTAACAACAAACTACTGCATATCAAGTCTGGTAATATTACTCGTATTATTATACACAACCTTATAATTTTCTAACCCAAAACTATGTTTACGCGCGTTGTATATGTTGTCTTTTGTAATTATCGTTTAGAGAAAAGTCCATGAGAACTTTTGGACATAAGTACGACGAACGCTATCCACCAGACATATGAATAGAATTTAGTTAGTAGATATGTGGAATTTTTCACAGTATTACGTCAGATTTTGTTAGAAACCTATGAATACCTTGAATATTGAGTAGAGGTTTGGCAATAGACGAGGATGTTTGCATTTGTGTTAACCAAGTTTGAAGTCACTGGACAAATATTTTTTTGTATTTTTGTATTTTTTAGCGTGTAGGTTAGCATGTTGCAATTAAATTCTTGGTGGTGCTCATAGATAAAAAGTAAAAGTGATAGATGTCAGAAATATTTATAGATTCGTCTTGAATTGACACGAGAAAATAAAATTAGACGCGTATTTTTTTTTTTTTGTTATACATCAATTAATTATAAATTAAAACCATGTGACCTATTGTGATTATCATTTTAATGTTTACATAATTTTGTAATAATAATTAATATCTGGTAACGCTACTATTTGGTTTGGAGAAGAGAACTCACGCCTTTTAAGAACAATCTATAATTTATTGACATAAGCCCAACACGCCCTAAAACTTGCCTGACTCTGACACGACCTACACATCATGACACGTGTATGACAACCAGATTTTGCCACGCAATTTCAAGTCTTTCCATTTTTCTGTGAACTCAGAACTTCTGCACGTGAATGTAATGCGGGCTTATAAATTAAACATTTAAAAATCTAGCACACCTAGTCTAGTCACTGTATCTAGACGGCATACTAAATCCAAACATGGGCTTGATAAAAGCAAACCAAAATAAATAAACAAAATGTGCTGGGTTGCAACTGCTTTTCGTAGTGCCGCAGTTCGGATGGACCCGATCTCAGCCAATAAGTCCCTCCAGTCAGCTCAATCCTAAGGTCGCTGAGTCCAATTACGCCCAATTTGGGCGCTTCGTCGGAGGTAAGTTCGTTCTTTACTGCGCTGTCCGTCTGGATTTCATTTCAAGATTCTCTTTCTATCTGCAATCATCTATGTAAGCTGATAGATTCGATTTTTTTTTTTTTTTTTTGCTTAAATGTTTGGAGCTTCTGATGAAGCGTAGGAGGTGTCTAACATCTGAAGTTATTAGATCGCTTAGATCGATGTAGGGGGTGACCATGGTGTAGTGGTTGCATCATCGCTTGTCACGCTGAAGTTTCGAGGTTCGAATCCCGATGTCAAAAAAAAAATCGGTCAACTGCGAAAAAAGCTGACATCAACTCTACTACATAGGCATAACACTTGCAGTAGGGTGGTCATATGGCTTGAAATCGTTGACCGTACTAATGATATCGGGATGTTCGAAAGAAAT
The DNA here is from genome assembly GCA_951813785.1 of Criorhina ranunculi. Taxonomy (NCBI): domain Eukaryota; kingdom Metazoa; phylum Arthropoda; class Insecta; order Diptera; family Syrphidae; genus Criorhina; species Criorhina ranunculi. The sequence continues at coordinate 13,071,552 of OX638381.1, forward strand.
ACTGTGAATTATAAGCAATGGCAATAGTATCAATAATTCTCCCCAGTTATTCTCGAGTAAAAAGACTAAAACTTAATACTATCTGAGTTTTAAAAATCATTACACCAACACTAGCGCTGTGTAAATAGCATTATAAGGGTATTCATAACCCCTTTAGTGCTAGTGAATTATAAAAAAAGTAGAAACCTCCTAAATCAATTTTTTTGTTACAGGTGAGAGCCCGGCGGGTACAAAGTAGGTCAAAAAAGTGAAGTAATGGCACCTATTGTAGTGCTGATATGCAATCTGTTGAGAAGAATCAAATTTTAGGAGGCTTTCTGATCCAGCTTTGGCCAAGTCTGTTTTGTCGCTAAAGTTTACATGCAGCGATAGGTCAACCTAATGTAGCTTTACCTGGTAGAGTGGGTATAGTTGTTTCATATCTGATGAATTTGTCAGCCTCACAGTTCCTTGGGATGTTCCTATGCCCTGGCAAGCACTGATCTGCTATCTATGTAAGTGACGATCGGCAATCTAGAGCTGCTATTGAGTTAAGAGAAAATGATTACCCAATCCTCCTTCCAGAATAACCTGTACGGGAAGGTTACTTGAAAGTTCTTGTTTACATTTTTATGAGAATGCTGGAGGTCTGGCCAAACTCTTTACTAGACCACTGTGAGACTGTTAAAGTTGTCGCGGGTTATCAGATGAAACAGAATGTCTACAAAGGATGTCGTACGAAGTGTCCTGCTTATGCATAAACACGCTGCTCATCGGACTGAGATGTAGAGCCAGTAAGTGGTTCGCAATTGTAGACCGCATTTTTTCACGATAGCCTTTTTACACAGTAAAAAAACTGCGGTGAACTTTTAGGAAACTCTTTCGGAATACTTTCTTCACTTAAAAGTTCAACGAATTCTAAAAAGCCTTATGACAACGATAACTTCACGACTGTTCTTCTCTATATGTAAAACCATATGTACATATGTATGTCATCAGATGGAACTTTGATTGAATCATTTTATTTGTATGTGACCATACGTATGGTTATGATTAGCACGCTATAAAAGTTTAAATTGCCATATAATTGTGTTTTTACGGGTAATTACATTTTAAAACTCCCAGAAATTGTCTATAATAAGGATCGATACAGCCACATACATATGTATGTATGCCAACTATTCATTCATTCTTGCAAAGCAATTAAGGAATTTTAGTTGTTTATTTCCTTTTTGTTGATCATGTTTTGATTAGCTTTGTATCTTTGTATCTTAGAAAAAAAAAAAACATTCTACTAACTTTTCCATGTGAGTGTGGTGCAAATTTATTGCACACGAAAATAAACAAACTCTCCCCACTCTCCCTCACCCACCGATCGTGTCTTTATGCATCTGTGACCTACAAAACAATTCATTGGTCATCCGAGCGATGAGGGAACCATTAACACACAAGACAGATCCAAGATACTATAACCGCCACGCAAACTTGCATCGAACAGAAATTACATAACAATCCGGTTGAAAGCGCGATCAAGCCCGATAAAGCAAAATCCGAAAAAAGCAACAACAACAACAACAAAAAGTAAGCCCGGCTCTGATACTAAATCTATGCAGCGCCATTCCTAGGTATGTCTGGTTAAATGTAGTGCAATGCACTTGCAACATGATTTGCAGTGGAAAAAGAATTTTGTTGCAGCAGCTTCAGAAAAAAAAAAACACATTTTGAAAGTCTCGGCTGTCACGACGACTGAACGCGCTACAACGACAGCGACAACGACGACGACATGTAATCCTTTTGCGGCCACTTGCACTTTCAAGTTTTCAACACAAATTAACATCGCCGTAGCCGAGCCCACATCGCACCGTTCGCAGTGTGGCAGTGGGTTAAGACTTTAAAGTTCAGAAATAATCAAAAAAATTATATCTCCTGCACTGGCCCGATAAGTGTAGACGCAAACGTAAGGCCATTGGCTTTAGCTTCATGTTGTAGTGTTGCCACCTGCTGTTATATGGTTTGCAATAGAATTTTTGAGTTTGTATAAGAGTTGATTAAGTGGAAGTGGAAGTCGCAAATGCATAGTAAGCGGAAAAGTAAAAAAATAGCGGTAATTTTGGTGGGAAAGGATGTGGAAAATTAGATTTCAATTGGAGTTTACGGTCGATGGACGGTGTTTCGTTCTCCGAAGCGATTTTTTAAGAAAATTAAGTTGATGTTGGTAGACTATATGTCTTTGGACTGTAGAATGACGAAAGTGAAATTGTTTTGAAATTAAATTATCGCAATACTCCAAGCCAAGCTTTTAAAAAATTATTTTTTGTTTTGATAAGCAAACAGGCACTCTTTCTATCGATTACTACTTGTATTTTCGCAAGCATATTGTTGGTTAGCCCTGTACTGCCCGAAACCGCCTTTAGGCGTGTTTTTCACTTCAAAGTACATTTATAGAAGTTTTTTCAGCTCAACCAAAAATTTGGGCAATAGAGGGTTAAGTGGAGTCTCCTTGGCTTTAAAAGATAATAAGATGCTGCTAATAAAAGAAGCTGTTTTTTTTGCTCTAGATGTCAGTGGAAAAATCGTATAGATGGAAACAAAAGTGTGTTTTTGCAACCGTAGATAATGAGAATATTTATAAATGCTGAGCTCCAATTTAGAAATGTTTAACAATTCACCCTAAAACGCTATACATCGTACAACCGTGTCACCAAATCGGTCAGGAAAGATTATAATGAAAATTAATAAGAAGAGCTAAACTTCTAGGTATTATGTACAGAGGTAGGTCACCCATGAAGGTTAATAATTGTTCCATTTTGAACCGCGTGAGTCTTTGTATAAAAGAATGAATGAAAGCGATAGTAGAAGATTTCAAGCAAGCTGGCAACGTCGCAAAAATACACTAGATTTGGCTGGTTATCAAGTCGCTGCCTGTTGCTTGAAATAATATTGCCTCCGAACGTATTGTGATAGAATTTAGTTTATTACTTCAGTTTATAACTAGAAAGTCGCACTATCGAACGAGCTAACCTATACAAATAAAGCGAAGACGTCTGACAAATCAAAAAGACCCCCCAAGGTACGGGTCTTAAAGACGAAAATGTGAGCAGTGCGCCCTGGACAAGAAGACACGGAGTGCTGTAAAAATGACTCAGGAGGTATCAGACCCATAGACATCGAAGTGCAGCACCAGCTTATAGACTTATGTACCCACAGCATCGATCGGCGAGAAATCTGGGCTGAGTTATTCGGTGCTGTATACGATGTCAAGGACGTTGAGAACGAGGTTTATAACAAGCATATTGATGACACATTTCGCGAAATATTCATCAACAACCCTTTCGGTTCGATCTTTTCTTCAGCCTCATCATCGTATCGCACGTGGTCATTGTGTCAAGAAAATCTTCCCGAAATTGACTGCCTATATTCAACCTGTGTTCCACTTATCACCAGGCGCTCACCACCCAGACGTAGTTTTACGTGAAAAGCTATGCTCCCGTTGCTATTTTTTTTTTTTTAAGGGCGTTTAAAAGAGCGTTGCTACAAATCCATTAAGACATTGACCTTGAAGTCAGAATTTTTAAAATACCAAATTGTCTTGCGTGTGTTAAACATGAATGGATACTCTGATGGAGGAGTGACTACGTATCGAAAGTCTTGAGCCGCATCTAATCACTGTAGCCATAAACGTCAACAACCAGTCATCATTAAAAATGTAGGCATTATAACGAGGTTTAAAGACTGTTTTATATAGATACTGTAAACACTGTGCAGGCTTATTAAACTGATGCATACATGTATGTCAAGTTTTAAATATGATATCTATCTACAAGTTGTCAATGCAAAGATAAATTCAAAAATTGCTTAAAGTTTATGCTGACAACACCTGTTCTATAAGTATTTGTGTAAACGCGACATTTTTTAGCATCCTACACAACAACCCCCAAAATTAGTTCCGCATCTAATATCTACTTAGCCATAACTGAATACATATGAATCTCCGACATCAAAGTGAAATTATATTGTTTACCTGTCCATAAAGTTAACGCGCTTGATGTGTTTATGACTTGTTTAACAAAAAGTTGCTAGGGATCGATGAACTTTAAAAAAATAAATACAAAAACATTTTCTCAGATACATACATACCTGCATACCATGTGATGCGATAAAATCGGAAGCAGAAAAATACCTCTAAACACAAATTCACAACGAATGTACCCGTCTAAGCATCGACGAGCAATGCATGCCAATAAATCTCACAGCAGCCATAATTATCTTGAACAAGGCTTGACCTACTTTACGTTTACTTTTACGCACACCGGTCTTCAGTCTGTACATATGTAAGTGAAATAGTGGTCTACTACTGCACTCAGGAGTCTGAGGCACCTTTCAATAGATATTTCCATGTCTTCTTTGAAGCATGCTTCTTGCGAATGCACCATCAGCAAATAATAAATCCATGTGTTGTCCGGTTACTGCGCTTTTGCAAAAAGGAAACACACAAGCTGCACAAGAAAGGTAAACGTTCGGTTCGGTTTGAATTAAACTTTCGATTTCATCACAAGTTGTTGTTGTAGCATTGTTGTAAGCTTGTGCTGATGAAGTCGATTGATACTTGTTTTGCTTTCGATTTAATATTTTCCAAAACGAAAAAAGAAGGTAATCAATCATTTGTGGTGCGAATTGAATCATTAGTCCGATTAAATTTGCTATTGCCCATCATCGGCAGTAAGTTTTAAATCATTAAATCAAAGTACAATGTAATGTGCACCAAAAGGGCTTGACAAGTCTTGAATTTGAATGCTTACACCCATTAGTTTGACGTACAGCTGACATTTGTAGTTTTTTTTTCCTGATCCTCTCACGAAGACATTAATCAGCGACAGTAATTGGACGTGCATCGTTGGATGCAACTTATTGCGCGGTTTTTTGCTTGTGAGTAATACCTACAACCATTAAATGAAACAGACACCATACAAATATAAGAAGATACTCGTACTTACGGATAGAATTTTTTAACGAGGGGTAAATGTATCTTAGGAAATAGAGGTGTTATATTTTGTAGCTTATAAGATCGTGTTTTTGTTTTATAGCTTACTGTTGATAAACAGGTTTAAAAATTATGAAATTAAAAAAAAAAAAATAATAATTTATTATTGTGCGGTTTAAGAGGTTTTAGGTATTTTTTGCCTCAATGGAGTAAAGTCCTACCAAGGAGCGCCGAGGAGAAACTATACATGACTCCTATCATTACGGCCTAGCTGTATGGTGCAAAAGCATGGACTTTATTACTTTAAAAGAGCACTTGGAATCTTTTGGAGAAAAGGTCTACGCTCGATATATGGTCCTATTTGCGTTGGCAGTACCTACAAGATCCTATCTGCCGTATTGTGTGAAATTCTGAAGCCGTTCGTCAGCAACCTTATTGGTCCATATCAGTGTGGCTTTAGGCCAGAAAAGTCCACCATCGACCAAATATTCACACTTCGGCAGATCTTGGAAAAAACTTAGGAGCTCCAAAGCGATACACACCATCTATTCATCGATTGTAAGGCCGCGTATGATAGCATCTATGGAGACGAGCTAAACAGTCTAGTTTTTGGCATCCCTTGCCAAACTCGTCCATTTGTACAGGATGTCGATGGAGAATGCACACTATTCCATCAAGGTCGGTATAGAACTCACTGAGACCTTTGATGTCAAAAAAAGATTTAGACAAGGCGATGTGCTGTCATGCAATTTTTTTAACATCATTCTTGAAAGAATAGTGCAAAACTCACGCGCTAGCACAAGAGGCACAATCTTCCAAAAGTCCGTCCAATTACTCGCATACGCCGATGATATTGACATAATCGGGAGAAACCAGCAGCGCTTTCGCGAGTATTGAGATTGAAGCGGCAAAGATGGGTTTAACAGTAAATGAGGGGCAAGACCAAGTATATGCTGTCAACAAGAAAGGACAATCAACACCGACGTCTCGAAAAGAACGTCTCCCTCGACAAATATAAGTTTGATGTAGTTAAGGACTTTGACTACCCAGGCTCCGGTGTCAATTCAGACAACGACACCAGCGCTGAGATCAAACGAAGGATAACCCTTGCCAATCGTTGCTTCTTTGGGCTAAGAAGGCAATTGACTAGTAAAGCAACAACAAAAGTGACCCTCTATAAGACCTTAATAATCCCAGTCCTGTTCTACGGCGCAGAAGCAAGGACTTTATCAAAAATGGATGAGGGTGCTTTTGGATGCTTCGAGTGGAAAATTTTTCGGGTGATTTTTTGTCCTGTCTCCATAGACTGTAAGTGTAGGAGGAGATACAACGACGAACTGTACGGGCTGTACAGCGATATCGACTTGGCCAGAAGAGTGATGGTCCAACCACTAAGGTGGCTGGGTCATGTAGAGTGGATGGACACCAATGCTCTGGTCCGAAAAATCTTCGAATCCGCCCTCGAGGGACAGTGCAGTAGAGGAAAACGGCGAGTCGAAACTGGAGGCAGCTAGCTAAAGATCGAGTTGGCTGGAGACGCTTGTTGGTTGAGGCCCAGGTCCACCCCGGACTGTAGCGCCACCTTAAGTAAGTAAGTTAGTAGGTCTCAGACATGGCCACAAAGAATACCAGAATCAGGCTCCGTGGGGCCTACTTATTTTGACAGAGACCAGAAAAGTACTGCAACCCAAAAGACATTTTTTACAAAGTTCTCCTTTAACTCGAAAATGTGTTGACAACGAGCAAGATCGATGTCATGGAGGAACCTTTGGATGGTGCTCGAACCTTAGAATGGTTGACTATTCCTAGGGAAATGAACTTCCTTCCGAAGTATTTTCGTCTGCTAGACCCTTTCGCGAGACATTTGGACTAATACTCAGCTTGTTGAGATTGCAGTTTTTGTGTGTGCATGTGCAATGTCCGATGAGAAAGTCCGTTAGGACGTCAGCATCATGACGATTTTTTAACTTATTTGAGAGGCTAACAAACTTTTTGAGAAGCTATTTCATAACAGATAATACTTTTGGAGGTGTGTCATTCTCTGCCAAGAGGTGGTGTTGCGACAAACTTTTGGTTATTTTGCTGAAGTTCGAGCCTTTCTCCTCGCGCTTAGCAGTCCAACGTACTAACCACTAAACCATGGTGACGACTTCGAGCTAAAACATTTTCGTAAAATATTTGCTTTGGAAAGACAATGCGGTAGAGAGAGACAGAGATAAAAGGAACCTCAACCAACTTATGTAGGTAGAGAGCACATCTGGAGGCAGTTAGCTAAGGACGAGGCTTGTTAGGTGAGACCAAGACTAGTATCCCCTAAGTAAGAGAGTAAGTGCTTTTTACAAACATTTAGTAGAATTTCGGCAAAACCTAGAAAAGGGACTGTTGCTTTCCTGAGCTCCACTTACATATGCATAAAAACGGTGGACTATCTTATCCTCTTCAAGACTCGGTTGATAATCGAGTGAGGCTCCTAATATAAAAAGTAAAATAGAATATTATCATTGTTTCCTTTAGTTAACGGTGAATAAATATATATTACTTATTATTATTTTTTTATCTCTTTCTAGGCACAATTTATTCTATGTATAGTGCATACCCTTCGTGCTCTCTTCTCAACACAATGTCAATTCTCGAAATTCATCTCAACCCTGTTGTTCTTGAATTCAACGATATTCTTCTGTTTATTCATGAATTTCTACATGCAAAGCTACAGGAAATCAAAAGCCAAGCCAGTGGAAGCATGCAAAGAGGCTGTGAAAGCGGTAGAAGGATCAAAAGAAAAGGTTAACTAACCAAACGATGTCACAAAAAAAAAAACGAAAACAACTTTCAACACCCTTAAGACTTTGTTTTTATTTTTTATTTTTTTATTGTAAATTTTTCCTCATTTGTTTATTTTATTTTTATTTTGTGTATAAATGATTGTAGTTTTTTCTATAAAGTAAAACAGACAAATAAATATTTGTAAAGAATTTAATTTAAAGTCAATAGAAGTTGTCTCAATATAACACATTTTGGATTTATCTTTTCAAATTGTTGTTACAAACATAAATAAGAAGCCAAAAAAAATTGATAAAAACTCTTGTAAAAAGCTATAGGTCACAAATTGTAAAATAAATAAGCATTATGTACAACACAAAGTAGACTTTAAGAGATAACTTGCCAGAGATTTTTTATATTTAACAATTTTGTATATTATTTTTTTTTAGTATTAATGGTTTCCCTATAATATTTCAATTATAATTTAAGAGTCTTTTGTATTAGTAAAACGAATCTTAAAGTAACACTTAAAACAGAAGCTGGTGTATAATATAATTAAGCTTGGGATGTGTTCTTATTTAATCGAACCGAAATAATATATCCAAAATCAATTGTAAATATTGATTGTGACAAGAGAAATAACTTTTATTTGTAAATATGATGCGTTCAACATTGTTTTGTTTTCTCTCGTCGTTTTTTTTTTTTTTTTTTTTCTAAATATTGTATCCTAGTCTTTAAAGCGAACAACAAGAATATATACATATATTTATCATGTTAAGTTTTGATAATACACAGTTGTAAATGAATTCGAAAATAATATTATAAATATGTTTGTTATGTTGCCAAGTATTTTTTTCGAATAATAAAATATACAATTTTTTTTAAATTCTGTTTGCTTTTTTCATGCGGCTATAGACATATGTACAGTGATCCCCGCTTAAATGAACCTCGCTTAATTGATTTTCCCGTTTAATTGAACGAAAAAAGTGGGCTCGAATTGTTCCTATATAAGTTATACACGTTTTTGCACGGTTAATTAAGTCCCGTATAATTGATTTACCCGCTTAATTGATCTTAAAAATGTATACCAAACAAACTAAATGCATCCAAATTGTTCGGTTAATTGATCGGCGACAAATAAAAACAAAAAAATGGGCATATGTAGTAATTCCGGAACGCTGTTTTCACATTGAAATTGACAGCACTGCACAGATGACAGCGAGCCGTAGTTTGTCATATTTCAATTCTGGTAGCACGATTCATTTGGAAACAAAAGTTATTGGGCGCATTCCGATTTCTAGATACCTGAAATTTCTGATAGACTAAACTAGATACGGAACGCTGAAACTTGACTGAAAAACAAGACAAGGTCAGATATGACATCCAAGTCAAAACAATATTTTTATATTTTTACTTTCAGTTCTCGCATTGGAGTTGCTTTGTAACTTGTAAAGCTGAGCACAATATTAAAACACGAACTGCTCTGAAGATAACATTTTATGAAAGTAATACACTTATGCGATTTCCATTTCATTTGAGCTCAACAATTTGCTGAAGACTACAAAATCGATGAATTTTATTATACAATAAAACTGTGTGAAAATTAAACTATTAATTTAAACCAATATACGTCCAAGTACGAAAAAAAAAATGAATTCCAAAGTTCACCAATCTTGCGTTTGGCATAACAGCTGTTTTGTGACAATTTTCAACTGACAGGATATTTCAAAATTTCAAATGAGTTAAGACAAGAAATTTTTAGACTAACAATCCAGCCCACTACCTCACAAAAATATGTCTTGCTCATCTGTCAAATATGTATCAGGTTGTTGTCGAATCAGAATGCTCTCTTTATCTAAAACTTCAGATGGTCTAGAAATCGGAACGGACCCATTTTCATCACAGTTTTCGAATATAACATCGTTTAATTGTCTTACTGGCTTAATTAAGCCAATCTCGTTAAATTGCACGATAGAAGCAATTGAGCGGGTTTTCTTTAATTGAACACTCGGATAATTGATCGAAAAAATCGGACAAAATTGTCGGTTCAATTAAGCGGGGAACACTGTACATACATACAAACATACATATGTGCATTATGTAAGAACCTCCATCCATGATGACAACATTCATTGTCATGTGCTTTACAGGACGAATGCTGAATCGAATCCAGCTGTGTCACGTGACGCTGGAAAACACTCAGGGCAATGTGCTATTTGAAAAAAGCTCTTCTGAACTTTTCAAAATTTGTACCGTATTTGGGCTAGGAGATGTCGTTCTGGAGCAAATAGTGCACGGATGGCACAACATGGATCTATAAAACGCAAAGGAAGTAGAGAGAAAAATACGAAGTTTGACTTCAGAGGGCTACAAAAGGAAGAAATCGCCAGAATGTTCTCCGATCAAGTATCCTTTAATCTCTATATCAACCTATGCTACCAGCATCAAAGACTGAAGACCAGTGGCAGCACTATCGAAAAGTCTTCAGAGCCTCATATACCTATAGTTCGATGAAGAGTGCCGCTAAGCTATGCAACAAAACAAGATGCATGCACTGCGGCGCTGCATAAAATAACCAAAGCTGCTCAAAAGCTGTACGAGCAGAACAGAGAAGCGACGAACACCTGCTGACGACTTAGCTGCTGAACTATTTAACACAGTGGAAGATGACTTGGTAAGGAGCACGCACCGACCCATTTGCGTTAAGATTAAATGCAGAATGACTCTAGCAAATCGCTGTTTCTTTGGACTAAGAAGGCAAATGATGAGCAAAATCCTTTCGCATGGACTTTGTCACGAATGAATGCGGTTGCTCCCGGTTGTTTTGAAAGAAAAATCCTTTGGACGATATACGATCTCGTCTGCAATAGGTGGTGAATGGAGAAGGCGATGCAACGACGAACTGTATAAGCCATTCAACGACATCGACTTCGTCAGAAGAGTTCAGATACAAACACTAAGAAAATTGGGACATGAAGAGCAGATGCATGAGGTTTAGTTAGTAAGTAAGTATGCGTATCAACGAATGAAGCAAAGACAACTGATTTGGTATCCTAAAATCTACTACAATCGTAAATAAAGAATCAAGCAATGTCTCAAACTCAAGTTGTTTTATTTAATTTGTAAGATTTAACGCACTTTATATAAACCTTTCCGGAAACTGATATTGAAAGTCATTTCATCTTTGTTGTCATGATCTAACCCGTCAACACTAACATAAAGGCAATTCAGAACAAGTTTTAAGCCGTCATATTTTTAGATAGGTCTGACAAGATATGTGTGTTAAGAATACAAGAGTTTTTTGTAACTGCACACTGCATAGACGTGATTTCAGACATATACCATAATAGGCGTGTTTTTTTTGAAACCTTGCTAGCCAGTAGTTGCTAGTGAAGTCAAATTTCACACGTAAAACAAATACAACAACCGGCTGGCCACAACTCTTGATATTATCGTTTTGAAAACTTCTTTCATTATGATGCGGGATCCAGTGCAACTGATCGTTGCCGGTTGTAGCTTTTAATGAATGATGCTAGGTGTAAACAAACCCTTAGAACCTCCTTTTCAAAGGGAACAACATTTAAAATTTCAAATAATTTTTCCACAAAAAAGAAAGAACTTTTTGAAATGAAACGACAATTCTGTATTCATATGTCCTCTTCCGCTTTACTTCATATTCAATCACTACCAACTTCACACAACAGCCAGCGTCATTTCTCTTTCATTTCTGCTCATACTCTTTCAAAAACACTTCTCCCACTTCTACCAATCAAAAACTTTGTTTTGTTCTCTCTCATTCCACAATTTTACGAAAACAAATCAACGTTTCCTCTCTTTCTAATTTTGATTTTTGACATTTCCACACTCTTCGCCCATTTTTCCAATCGGTGGGATAAGACATAAAATTTCAAATAAGAAAAAAATTGCACAAAATCATTAAAAAAAAGCGATCGCCGAATACCAACAAAACGCAAAAAAAAAAAAACTAAAATAAATAAAATCTCCTAATTAGTATAAAATAGGATCGCTGCTCTCGTCTTTGCTCCGCTACTCGCATCCCGCCGCCACCTCTACCATAGTCGGAGTTAACCAATATTTGCATAATAAATTACCCATCAGACGGAATGAATTGCAAGTTGAAATCATAAGATACAATCGTAAAAGTATTCTCCTCTGATTATGAAATAAAACCGAAAACGGTGTACAGAAAGTCCCGGGTTAAGTGAAAACTTTCGGCAGTGCGAAGTAGAAACACCAAGCCAAAGCGGAGTGAGAGAAGGAAAAGTTTTCATTTAGTTTGTGCACAGATTTGCCCCGAAAAGTTCAGTGACTCGAAGTGAAAAATCTCCAATGACAGTCACAACCATCCATGCAATGGACGTGAAATCGCAAGTAAACCCTCCAGCTTTAAAGACAACGAATGCATGCCAGGCCGCTGTGAGCGCTTCCATAAGTCATTGTGCTGCTTTGCGAACAGGTGATGATGATTTCAAGGTCTTGCTGATCAACGAAAACTTTCACCCAGACGGCAGTGAGGATGAGGCCGCTGCTGTAGATGAAATGAATGGTGCAACTGTTGGAAAGGGAAGAACTAAAGCATGGAATGACACACAGAATCAAGTCACTTGGTTGGATGACGAAGAGATTGACACATTGGATTTGGATGTGGGGCAAATATTTTTCAATCGTGTGGATAGCACCGAGATAATTTATCAGCCCAAGAAAAAGAACATCAAAATGGTGGGGAAGTACGTGATGGGCGATGTATTGGGCGAAGGGTCCTATGGCAAAGTGAAGGAGGTGCTAGACTCTGAGAATCTTACTCGAAGAGCTGTGAAAATCCTTACGAAGCGGAAGCTGCGACGAATTCCAAATGGAGAACAAAATGTTCAGCGCGAGATACAGTTGCTGAAGAACCTTAAGCACAAGAATGTAATTGAACTGCAGGACGTGCTGTACAACGACGAGAAACAAAAAATGTACCTAATCATGGAATATTGCGTGGGTGGATTGCAAGTAAGTTGTTGTTGGCACCGAAAAACCAGTCCTTACAGTATGGTGTGTGTATTTTTTTTTTTTAGGAAATGCTAGACAGCGCGCCTGAGAAGAAACTACCTCTATATCAAGCACACAGATACTTCCGACAGCTCATTAACGGGCTGGAGTACTTGCACGGTTGTCGAGTGATACATAAAGATATTAAGCCGGGAAATTTGCTACTGACTTTGGATCAGACACTTAAGATATCGGATTTCGGTGTGGCAGAGCAATTGGAGACTTTCGCTGATGATGACACATGTACAACGGGGCAGGGATCACCAGCATTTCAACCGCCAGAAATTGCTAACGGACAGGAGTCATTCTCGGGCTCTAAAGTGGACATATGGAGTAGTGGGGTAACATTGTAAGTTGAATTTAAAAAAAATTAGCACCTATCAGTTGCTTTATAAAAAAGTGTTCATCAAAGTGAAAGTTCATTGGCTTAATGGATTATGTCATCACTATTATCACTGCAAGTCATGAGTTGTATCTCCGAAATTTGTGTTCTTATCTGATGTGTGACGGGGGTATCAAAACGTCAATGTCTGTCGGTTTTCTTCCGAATTTCTAGCATTAATCGGCCATTTAGCCTAAACCTTTGCGGATCCTCAGCCATATTGTGTTCTGACAATCTACGAATCTTTGACATTTGCATAAGAAATGATAAGATTCTTCGTGTACTACGTGTATAATTGTGATACATAGACAAATGGGAATGTGGCGCTCAATTTTTGCACACAACTACCAGGTCTCATGAGACTGCCCTAACTGCGCAGTTAGTCTCGAACCACTATGACTATCTAGACAGCACCTCCGTCCACTTTTGTCAATACCGAGATCCGTATTTGTAATAAAATTTATTAACAACATATTTTTCCAGATACAATATAACAACTGGACTTTATCCATTCGAGGGTGACAACATATATAGGCTATTAGAAAATATTGGAAGAGGACAATGGGAGGCACCAGATTGGCTCTATAAACTAGATGATAAATTGGCCAATCTTGTTCTGGGGATGCTGCAATCAGATCCAGACAAACGTTTTACTATTCAACAAATTCGCTACGAACCGTAATTACATATCCGTTCAACCGTACTTGACTATGATTTTATACTTATCTTCTTCTTCTCCAGTTGGTTCATCTCAGCCCCCGAAGAAAAGGGACCACCAATTCCCATTCCACCACTTAAAAATGACAAATATCGTCGATCCACAGTACTGCCTTACCTTGATGCTTTCCACTATGAAACCGAATATGACCAAGAAGATAACTACTTTACCGAACACGATCTAAACCGTAAGCCATATAAACATTCCTCCATCAATTCAAACCTAATCTAAAGTCCTCTTTTTTTTTAGAGGAACTTGCGAGGCAAGCAGCAGCAGCCGCTGCTGAAATAAAAGCACAAAAGAGTGCTGCATCTGTATCGAATCCAACGATTTCATCTGTAGGAGCAGTAACTGCTACAGCTGCTGCCTCATCTAATAGTCTAAAGGAAAACAAAAAGCATCATTCTTCATCAGCATCGTCCCTAAAACGGCGGGCGAAGAAACTCACATCGTGCATATCGGTTAGAAAACTGACAAACTGTCGGCCGTCTTGAAACGACTCCGCCACATATTCTTTCCTCTTATTAGTTATATTTATCGTTTGCTCTTTGTTATTTAATTTTCTTATTTTCTTTCGTTTTCGTTTTCGTTACCTTCAACACAAAACTGGACGCGTCACTTTAGTTTAATTGTTTATTCCGTTTTTGTTATCCAATCGTCGTCAGTGCTTTTCTCTTTCAGAGTCACAAAACTTCAGAACTTTCCTACCGACAATACAAAATACACACAAACGCATTCTCTCATATATATTTGCATGCAATTTTCATTATTTTTTCATTTAGGTTATTGTTCTTGCGCCATTTATTTCTATATTCTAAATGTGTTTCATTTCATTATTTTTTGGGTTATAAAACATCGTTTTCTATATCATTTTTCGTTTCGCTACTCACTTTTCACTCTGCAATGAAAAATTTCGAACCATCTATACATGGATTTTTCTACTCTCGGTGTAAAGTTTATTAAGGGAAACAAGAAATAAGAAAACAAAAAGAAATTCCAAAACAAATTGATGTATATGTACGTATTCTGTGTAAAATAGTTAAAATGAAAAGATCACTGCTGGTCAGATCGGTCTATATTTAGGGATACAGGACAAAATTCATGTAAGTGGGTATAAACAAAACAAAACAAAAAAAAATCAGAACCCGAATTGGAAAATATTGTTAAAATAAATTTAAACAAAATAAATATGAAACTGTGTCTGATAGAACTTGCTCTTTTTTTTGTATAACAGCTCAGAACCTGATCCTCCGGAATGTTGAGTCTGTCCAGAGTACGATATCGAAATCGTACTCCAAACACCTGCTTAATGGAGATCAGATAACGAGTGATAAGTCAAGAAGGGAACCGAAGCTCAAATCTTGTCAGCTCTTATGGCTTTTCAGCGAAACTTTCAAATATGGAGGTGATAGTTATGTATAATGGCGCATGCATCGAGTCATCAAATCAGTGTGGGTCGACAAAAGGACTGTGAGGTCTGTAAGCCCCACTTTAAAAAGGAGCGATCCTACCGAAGCGCATCCCTACTAAGTGTCGCATAATCGCCACGTACTAGTGTGGTCTCCGACCCATCAGATAAACCTTAGACCACATTTTCACACTTAAGTAAATCCTGAAAAACACTTATCAACTTTAAGTTGAAACTCATAACCTCTTCATCGACCTTAAAGCATTCATTAGTTCGAGCTCTACACGATGATCCCTGAATGCGGAATCCCGAAAAAAAATCCACTTGTGTTGCCCAACGTAAAATTAAAAAAAAAAACGCGATGCTCCGTGCAGTTCGGAAGCAGATTATCCAAACTTGCACTGCTTTTCAGAAAGAAGTTATCAACGAACAAAAACACATCAGTTCACAGCATAGAACAGAACGTCACTGTTGACAACTACCTCGGAGTAAATATTAATTTCAATAATTGACATTATCGTGGAGATTCAACGAAGAATAACCTTTGGGATCCGAGAGAAGGAAGATCGAACCTCCGTTACAAAGACCAAGCGATCGCGGATGCCAAAAGACTTGATCTGTAGAACTGGAAGCAGTGTGCACGGGATCGAAAAGGATGGAAGATTTCAGTTTCTCAAGTAGAGATTCTTTACAGGTCGTTTGCTCGTCTGAGTAAAGTCAGAAAATAAATTTCCATCCAGTTGAGGTTAGAACTCTTTAAGAAAACGCGTAACAAATGAAGTCTTGTGGAAGCTTTCATTTATAAATACCGAGCACCTCGGAAGCACCTTCTTTTGTTACAAAAGTACAAACAACATTTTTGGGGATTTCTTGTTAAATTTTTTTTATAGACACTTATAGACAAATTGCTTTAGCTTACTTCTACTCTAACTCATATCTCAACCGTTTCCTGCGGCGGATTATCAATCTCACCCATGTGAAACATTTGATGATAATGTGCACCAAGTTTTGGTAGCCTCTTTTGCATGATATTACGCAGGATATCTACATATTGTGGGGGAATTTTTGAAGTGTTTGGATTACGCCAATGCAGGCCATTATTGTCGCAGGTAAAAAGCGCAGGAGATGGTACATTGTCTTTGAGGTAACTCCAAATGCATTCTTTCAGTATGAGAGCGATCTAATTAAAGAAAAATTACATGTAAGATAAATGATTACACGCATTTTGAAAGACATACCTCCGGTGGATCAAAGTGTTCAACTATCATGTGCAAACTGGCCAAGGGAGGTGGTAGCAATTGACCCATACCCAGTATCTGTAGCAATTTTGTGGTGCATTTCATAAGTTCCTCATTTTTGTCGATTGGTTGAAATTTATTGACTAAATTCAGTACATGATTAGGAAAACTTTAAATTCAAATAAAACGTGCGCTTACCATTTTTCGCTCTCCATTGATGCAGACAGGTTGCACATAGCGCACGCAGGAGAACAGAAGAAAAACAAAGGGCCGGTCGGTGCGTAGCTATGAAACCCAGTAATGCCCATAGAATTGGTGAGGAAATGAATGCCCGTCGAATACGTAAGTCTCGCTCCATTGTCACTTTTGTGAATTCTTCGTCGGGAAACGGCAGTCCATTGTACATAACATCTGTAGAAACCATTTCCACCAGAAGCAACGAAACCATTGAATAACCCTCGACTTGATTTGGTTTATCCTAAAAGAAAACAATTAACACCTCATTCCTATCGTGTACCAGTCTCACCTACATAATCGTTGCAACACGAATCAATGGCCTTTAGCAACAATCCCTGCAACTCTGAATCTGGCTCCACTGCTTTCGCATTTGTGTTATCCGGTCGTAAGCCTTTTCCAATCACTCCTGCATGGAGGACTGTACGATTAGCATTGGGGCCAACCGTTTGCTTTTGATTAGAATATATCAACATTTCATAGTCCGGAATTGCTGTCTCTTCCACCTCTGGTTCTTCATAGGCTCCAAAGAGGTAGCCATAGAAAAAGAGTGCTCCTTCCACCAGTTCTCTCAGACAAGCTGATCGCGCAGACTTTCTCGCACTACACTGTCGTTGAAAGAGATTAAAAGCACGATTTACAGCCGTTGAACGAAGTGTTGGACCTGAAAAGAGAACATAGTCAGATTTATGTTTCTTCAGACTTTCGATAACACCCACTTTTTTCTGTAAGACTCCAAAAGAAGTACTTCACCGTCAAACTGGCTAGCTTAAGTACTTCTGCTGTACTCATAACATTCAACTTCGAACCTGCTTCGATGGTATTCAGTAAATCCACTATGGTGTGAGCTAATAGCGCATGATCACTTTGCTTGGGAACAATTATCGCTTCAAGGCTGTCCCCTTTATTACAGGGATGGTTGGTTTTTGGCCGTTTGGCGGTTTCGTTAGTCGTTGTACTACAGGGAGTGATGTTGTTATTGCTTGAGCAACGCACTGAATCTTCCATTTCCATAATAAGTGTTGTTAATGCACAATTGAGAACTTGTAGAACTTTTGGAAGGCACTCGTTCAAAGTGTTCACGATGCTCTGCTGTTTTAAGTAGGAAACTATGCCCTTTTTCTCTAATCTGAAAATAAGTTAAAGGGAATTATTATCTAACAATTGAGATACATTAGGAAGCAATTATCCATTTCATCATAAACACGAGATTGGTGCATGAGCCCAGAGATAGGATGCCTACAACGAATACACATACGCTCTTTCCTATGAATTTTTAGTATGACACTGGTTTAAGGTCTAAAGCAGTTCATAGGACTGTAGCAACCCCTAAAGAGCAATTTAAATCAACAGACAATGAAAAGAACACAACAAGTTTGAGCACCAAGCTCACCTTTTACAACCTTTTATAACCTAGCTAGCCGCTTACAGCAACATGAGCCGGACGAAAACGACCCAACCCAGATTGTATATTTACTCGGGTAGTATTTCAATCCCTCCTGGAGATTTATGTTCATGCAACCCATTTGCCGATAATAGAAATTCTTTTAAATAGGTTTTCTGCTTGTGGAAATGGAAGTGTTTTCTTGTGTTATGTCAGTCTACTTACTTTGCTAGCGACGCCAAATTTTGAAATGTATTCAGTGCTTGCACTTGTTTTTCCTGCTCGTGAAATTGTAATTTCAGTAAAACCTCCTCCAAAACCATCTGTATGCCAGGCTTTATACTAGGAAACTCCACAACACCATTCTGACCACCTATGATTCGTATTAATGCTCCAATTCCCGCTTTGTTGATTGTGTATGATTTTCTAAGCAGCTCCGATATGGTTTGATGGTAGATGTGAGATTGCTGAGTGGCTACAAATTACAAAATCGATGACATGACCATATGACATCAGTTTACCGTTTAATACTCACAAACAATTAAAAGCAATCGCACAGCAGTCTGTTGTTCAATCAGATTTGAACTGAGACAAGCTCTCCACAGTAAATACTTGGAAGCATCCGTACAGAGATCACTTAAAAGTGGGCAACGTGTATTCATAAGAATAACCTGTTCCAGTTCTTGTAGGTTGTACTCTAAGAAATCTTGACACCAAGTATACTGCTCTGCAAGCTTTGCTGCTATCATCAGAAGCTTGGAGCCATTCGTCTTCAGGTTGAGAGCGATATTATTGAATGAGGGTTGCATGTCCATAAAAGCTTTATTTGCCATCCATACGGGTGCATGAAGAATGACGGCTTCAATCAACCCATCGTTATCTAAAGAGACATTTAGCATGAATATGACTACCGGTTAAACTTTGCCGAAAATACTTACACATCTCGAGAAATACCGTGATCATGCACTGCAACAAGGATTCACAGAAGTGAGAAATTTGCGTCAAGAATGGAATTATATGCACATGTATCGATATCTTCGGTTGGAAGCCATCCTAAAATGAACACAAAATCAGTTTAAAAGAAAAAATGACCAATATAAGAAATAAAGAACCTCCAGTAAGTCTCGCACAGCCTGCATTAGCTCTTTTTCATGAGCATACGCTAAGTAGTCCAATATTCCAATCTCCGAATCAAAGCGACAACGGAAGTTTTCAAAAAACTTTTTCAGTCCACACTGAAGGATTTGTGAGATGATTTTTAGCGGGAAACATCCACCTAGACGTGCCACAACCCAATCAAAAGTCAGGGAGTATCTCTGAAATGCAGCTGCAAAGAAAAACTAAATAAAATCAATAATTGAACTATGACAACACGTGTCTCACCAAGTAAACTCTCTACACACGATTCCGCTTCGGCATTAGTTAGCTTTCTAAAACAAGTACTTATCAAGCTGAGCAGCCCTTTCATCGCACTACAGTTCAGCCAGAAATTGCATGATTCTCCAATACTCATTTTTCTTTTATGCGAATATTTGTCCGAGAGTTTTCCCACCAAATCGAGACTCCATGAAGCAATTAATGGTCCCCACGCAGGTGGACCTTTATTAACCAGGTTATCCAGTGCTTCTTGTATGTCAACAAAAGAATCATCTTCCTGTAATAATGGATTTTTAGTGTCAGCGCTGCCCACATAGTTGCCCACAGCAACATCGAATACAAGAGAAAAGTATTCAAAGACGATTTCACGAGACGCTGGCAGATCCTCGAGAAGATGTAAACTAGTGCGAACTAAATGAGTGGCGTTTATGTTTTTCGGATTGCCACGATGGCTGGTTACAGCCGCAATGAATTGTTTCAATTCGACGAGGATGTGTTTTTTTAACATTGTTGATTTCTATTTATTTTATCGGGCGGAAAACGAAAACGTAAACATCACATAACCACACCACAAAATAAAATGTTGTTAAGCTGTCAAAACGTACTTTGACATTTCGGTTGAAATGTCTAGCGACATCTAGACTTCAGACATTTCGCAATTGGGAAGTGTTTGGACAGAGAAACGTGGAATCGTTATTTTTAAAATTTAAAAAGGAATTAATAATTGCTTTCCAAATAAAACAAGTGAATAATAATAGAAGTTAAATACTTTGATATTACACTACATAATATCGAAATTTTTTTTAAGAATTTTGTTCCATTGGAGCGACATTCCATTCATGTTGTGCGGTGTTACCTGTTAGCACGAATGGAATAGGCCTGGGGTCGAATTACGTCATCAGTGATCGAGTAACTCGTCACGTAAAAATGAGCATTATTACGTATAAACGATCATTCCGACGTAATCATCCCCTATTTTACGTGACGAGTTACTCGATCACTGATGCCGTAATTCGACCCCTGTTCTTTTTATTTCCTCGCAACGCCAGATTAAGAAGCTTTTCATTACAAACTATACTTTCGGTCATGCCGCGTAAAAACGTTTGAGTTTTCTTTTACCGAGATTCGAACCTACACATGTCAGCTCGCTTAGCAGTCCAATGCACTAACCTCTGAGCCACGGCGAATATGCCGACAAACACAGAAGTTCTTGGGTTTCTTAACTCCTCTGCCATATATATTGTAACGTGTTTGCCGGTTCGCAATGATAAAACTTTTTCCTCTTTTCTCTTCTATTTATCTTTATTTACTCTGTTCATAAATCATGGTTTATTCCAACAATATTCAACTCTTTAAATTCAACAATTCACAAATCTCTTTTAATTCAAACAACTCAAACAATTAATTCTCTGATAACATCAATCTTTCCAAGTATCACTTTTCTCAAATCTCTTTTCAATTGTCTCACTATTAAAATCTCTATCCAAATCACTATCCAGTTGTATCTCTTCTTAAATCTCAATTCGAACTTTACTTCACTGACATCTCAATCGGAGTGTGTCTCTGCCGTCGAAGCTCGTCGTATTTATACCCGAGATACGAATCTAGAATCTTCCTTCCTGGCGACGATCTTACCATCTAGTGAGATTTCGATAGTTCTGGAACGTGCCTGAGGTATGTACTAGAAACTTCCCGAAGGTTTTGACAATTGCTAAATTGACCTAAATTCAGCACAACTCCCCACTAGATGTCACTGATTGATGTTCTAAACTCCGACCCATCAGCTTAATGTCGCTAATACAGTTGATATAACAATTCCACTAAATGTCGCTAATGCAGTCGATATTACACTGCCCCCCTCCTAAACTTGTTCGTCCCGAACAAGAGCATCTCTTAGTCCCCGTTGAATTCTGTAGACAACATCGTTGATTCGTGTAACCACTGTATAGGGAACCTCCCAGTCCTGCTGCAGCTTCGGAGACCTCCCTTTTTGTCGATAGGGGTACAGCCTGGTACAGCCATTCCAGATCTCCCTCCTGTAATCCCGGCGTTGTTGTCCTCGCATCATACCTGGTCTTCATGTGATTACTGGCTATTTCTTGTGGCGACATTTTCTCAGTTCGTAGCTCTTGAAGCTCTTTATCGGTAGAGCGAAGTTTTTCCTTTAAAGCTTTGATTTCCTCCTCCAGTGGCACCATCAATGATCGTAGAACTCTTGCATCTTCTTGAGCCTTCTGCATAGAGTCGTCCTGACTATCATGATCACTGGTTGCTGAATCCGCTCCCACTTTGCGTGCTAAAGTTTTCTTAACGTTACTCACTACTGGAGCTAGGCCTGGAGTTTCCTGTTGGTATTGGAGAATGCCTGCCTTAAGTTTCCTGTTCTCCTGTCTCAATCGACTATTGTCCTCTTGCAGCTTCTCTAGATCTGCCTTACACTTGAAAGACTCCTCAATTGTTTTCTGCATCAAAACATGCAACGACGATATCTCCTCTTGAGTCCCTTGCTCATTGAACTTTCTCTCTCGATCGGAACTACACTCAGCTACATACGCAATACTCTTCATTTCGTCGTAATTGCGTCTGCCACGAAATGCGTAGCCATCATCTCGTCGATCTCTCCACCATTCTCTATCGCAACCACTACCGAACCCAACGCTACCTCGGTATCCATTGTTGCGATTGTTACGCCAATCGTTGTTCCAGCTGCGATTCCAATTGTCGCCTCCCTTTCGGTCAAAGTTTTGTCTTCGGCTTCGGTCATGCGGACAGCTTCCGTTTCTTCGTGGTGCTCTGCACTGCCGTTGTAGATGTCCAATCTTGTTGCAATTCCAACAACGAATCTGCCGTTCTGCGGCGTTATTTTGGCGCTCGGCATCCACTCTCTGGCAGGAGCATTCCTCGGTGATTATTTCCCTGACACGATGGATTCTCTGGGAGGCCTGATCTGCTGCCTCCATTGTCAAGGCAAAAGCCAAAGCCTCAGCAAGTGATTTCTTCCCAGCCATTCGAACAGCCATTTGTAGTTTTTCGTCGTTAATGGCTTGGATAAACGCTTCGGTTGCCATTTCGTTGATGATCTCCTTTCCAGTATTGGGGTAGGACAGATGCGCCAGACGTTCCACATCTGCCTGCAGCTGCTGCAGTGTCTCTCCCTTCATTTGAGCCCTTCGGCGCAACTGTACCCTGTACACTTGTTGCATGTGGTCATCGCCGAATCGCATCTCAATGGCCTTCTGTAGCGAGCCATAGTCACGATGTTGGTCATCCGCGAGGGTTTGGAGTAGTTCGGCGGCTGAGCCTCGGAGTGCAAGTGTGAGTGCAATCGATTTTTCTTCCTCGTCCCAATTGTTGGCCAATGCGGCGGCTTCAAATTGTTTCTTGTATATAGGCCATGATGTTTGACCATCGAATACCGGGGGCTGCATTTCCTTTCTTCTCGGACCTTCGATTGAACTCACACGAAGTTTTTGCCTCTTCACACCGTCGAGTTCATTGGTCAGATGTTTGATGTGTTTTTCCATTTCTTCGTACTGACCTCCGAATTTCGCTTCCAATCTCTTTTCGACATCTTCGATTTGTTGGTCGATGGCCTCGAATTTGACGTCCAGGCTTTCGAATTTACCGTTCAGAACATCAAATTTGGCGTCGAGCTTGGCGTCCAGAGAGTTCTTCTGCTCGTCTAACTTGACGTCTAGAGAGTTCTTTTGCTCGTCGAACCTGGCGTCTATTGAGTTCTTCTGTTCGTCGGACTTCTTGCTCTGCTCATCGAACTTGGCGTCCATTGAGTTCTTCTGTTCGTCGGACTTCTTGCTCTGCTCATCGAACTTGGCGTCCATGCCGTTCTTCGTCTCGGTGAGCAGTTTGAACAGCGCAGACATGTCAATCGTTGCACTTACAGTCTCCTCCTCCTCTACGTCAAATAGCTCAATTTCGTGGTCTCCACCGTCTTCTAACACAGCATTCTGCAGCCGGAGCACTAATTCGCTTTTCAGCCCACTGGTCTGAAGATTTCTCTTACTCAGCTCTGCTTTCAACTGGACCAGGGACAGATTTTTCAATTTGCGACCCATTTCTGTTTAAATTTCAAACACTTTTTAAATCACACCACTGTTCTTTTTGTTCAGAAACTGTTTCTTGAACGTTTTTATCACACTGAAAAAGTTTTATCCCACTTCTGACACCAAATGTAACGTGTTTGCCGGTTCGCAATGATAAAACTTTTTCCTCTTTTCTCTTCTATTTATCTTTATTTACTCTGTTCATAAATCATGGTTTATTCCAACAATATTCAACTCTTTAAATTCAACAATTCACAAATCTCTTTTAATTCAAACAACTCAAACAATTAATTCTCTGATAACATCAATCTTTCCAAGTATCACTTTTCTCAAATCTCTTTTCAATTGTCTCACTATTAAAATCTCTATCCAAATCACTATCCAGTTGTATCTCTTCTTAAATCTCAATTCGAACTTTACTTCACTGACATCTCAATCGGAGTGTGTCTCTGCCGTCGAAGCTCGTCGTATTTATACCCGAGATACGAATCTAGAATCTTCCTTCCTGGCGACGATCTTACCATCTAGTGAGATTTCGATAGTTCTGGAACGTGCCTGAGGTATGTACTAGAAACTTCCCGAAGGTTTTGACAATTGCTAAATTGACCTAAATTCAGCACAACTCCCCACTAGATGTCACTGATTGATGTTCTAAACTCCGACCCATCAGCTTAATGTCGCTAATACAGTTGATATAACAATTCCACTAAATGTCGCTAATGCAGTCGATATTACAATATTATATATGAGGAAAAACACGGTGGCACCAAAGATTGCTTCTATATATCAGCTCCTCGACGAGACTTACAACTAATATATTTAATAAGGTTTAAATCATCCTCGGCGATTCTACCGCAAAGATACAAATGGAGGGCAACTTCGATAGCACAATCAGAAAGTACAGCCTTGACGGCACCAGACTCAGGCTTAACGACCTTGCGGTCGGGCACTGTAGGAAGCACATGTTTCCAATTCCTAAATATCCACAAGGAGATCTGGTGATATTATGAACAACGAACTGCACAACCGAATTGATCATATTACGATCGACAACAAACCCTATAACACGCGACCAAAAAGGTAACCAATGCATCGACGGCACTCGCCAGGATCATGTCCAATATCAGCAGTCAAGGGTTCAACAGAAGTCTTCTTCAAGCCGAGATCACAAAGTCAATAGTGCTCTATGGGTCCTTAGTATAGGCTAAAACCGTGAAAGTCAAGTCATATAGAAACATTACAATTTCAGCAATGAGTGTTGAAGGCTACACCGACTTTAATCGTATGGGTCCCTACTGTACCCTTAGTTGTACCTACTGTCGGTGAAGGAATCTGTGAATGATCTTTCATCACTTCTTCATACCTTTTTCATAATCTTAGCTCCGGTGTGCGTGCTATAGTCTGCCACGTATCCTACCTGGCACGTGTCCATAAAGTTAACCAGACCAGCGCCTAGATTCTCTCATTCTGACTGAGGCTCACAATGCAACATTTTTTTATATATATATGATCATGATGGAGTAGCTCTAGCCAAACCTTCATCAGATATGACCATAGTGCCTACACCAGCTAAGTGTAGCTCATTAAAGGTAACTAGTTGTCATATCAAATTAGACATATTTCCAACGATCACATAAAGAATGGATGCTCTGGTGAATATGAAAGACATTGTTATCATTCAGTTCTACTAGTGCCTAGGATTAAAAGCTACAACTTAGAGGTTAACTAGTTAACTAGTTCAGATAACTTGAAGTTAAGTACGACTCCACATTATATATACATACATATATACGTATCGATTTCAAATTGCTGGACTTATTTTTCTCAAAGAACCAACTAAATATTATATCACTCTTCTTAAATTACAGTAAAAGTTAGTTATGGTTTTTTGTTAGATATTTGATCCCATAAGTAATGGGATTTACAAAACCGCAAAGTAACTGGTGAAAATGTAAGTGCAGAAACAATAATGATGAATGCGAATGTGGCACTAGAAATAAAGTTTACTAACTAAATAAACATTCTTTAAGGTCTGTGGATGGAAACCATGTTCTAATACTTTTTCGAAATCTCTTGAAATATCAAAAAGATTTTATTTGATATGTCATGAGGACGTCATGAGGACCTCTGCAATAGGTAGTATTTCTTCGAAATCCACCTAAAAGATTTTATGAAAATTGGTTAAGCCACTACTTTATTTCAGTTACAAACTTCAGTAGCAGCTTCTGGTAAGCTTATCCTTGTTTCGGGTTCATTAGAGTTACTTACTTACTTAAGGTGGCGGTACAGTCCGGGGGTGACCTGGGCCTTAACCAACAAGCATCTCCAGCCAACTCGATCTTTAGCTAGCTGCTTCCAGTTTCGCACGCTAAGTTGGTTGAGGTCCCCTTCAACTTGCGTGCGCCACCTGAATCGCGGTCTTCCTCTACTGCGCTGTCCCTAGGGGGCGGATTCGAAGATTTTTCGGAGCATTGGTGTCCATCCGCTCTGGTGTTCATTAGAGTTAGTTTATCTTAAATAAGAGTCTGAAGAGATTCTGTCTGAATTTCGGGCATCGTTTTGGCGTAACTCTTGTCAATTGCTGGTTTTTTTTTAAGAATGCAATTGAGTAGCAACGCTTTCTGCTTTATGGCGCCGAATCATTGACTTCATCCAGAGTGGATAAGGTTGCACTTGGTTGTTTTTAAAGTAAAATCCTTTGGATGAACTAGGGGTCTGAATGGGGTCTTCACCGACATTGACCTGACCACAAGACTGCAGACAAAATGACTGTGATGGCCCGGAGAGTTTTCGAATCCCATCCGGAGGGAGGGCGCAATAGAGGAAGACCACGGCTCAGGTGCACGCTCAAGTAGGCATGTGAAACTTGAGACAGCTGGCTAACAATCGAGATCCGTAAGTAAATGCTCTTCAAGAGACTATTCCGACTGAAAATATGTCAATACTTTAATTGGATGATTGTCGAATATTTGTTTTTTCCAAATTATGTGAACCAAACAACATATTTATCTCTGACCAAAAAAAGTGACATTTCCGCAAATGTCATAAAAATCCAAATGTGTATGAGATTTACCATTCCATTGGGTGATTATAATATCATTATAGGCACACACGATGACACCTCTATGCAAGGCAACGCAGCATCTCTGTCGACACATTTTAATGAAAGATAGAAATCTACAAAGGTCACACTCCATGCACCCACTCATTATACAAATTCCGCACAATAATGTGTCCAAGTGTGTACCATTGTTGCCTTCTATAGGTATTTTCCGATTTCGAAACTTATAATACACTAGACATGTACGGGCTTCCAAGACCGACTTGTATGCTCCTTAAAGCTATAAAGAGGGCAATGAAAACGACTGCGCACTGAAATCTAAGGAAGGTAAGCACAAGCAACGCCTATGTAGCTGGGATTGAAAAAAAAACCTTTTAGCTAAAGGCATATTGCAAGCCTACCTAGTCATGCGAGTGAATATTTTGCAATAATGCCTGTCTACCGTTTTATTCGATCGATCAGTGCCCTATGTTCGATGATTTTGCCAACAACTCGTCGTCCGTTATTAATGAGGTTTGCATGTGGATATGAGGCGTCCCAAATCACCTAAGTACTCACGGCGATCATATGCATCAATGCCTTAGGGCACAGGAGTGCACAATGCAGTTTAAGTGTTCGAAATAAGGATTGAGAAACAATTATTGGTGAACGAATGTGAAACATTTTTGTACAAATGTCGTTAACACTGGTAGTTGATCTTGAGAGCAATCGAGCATGATATGTGTAATAGATTGAAAAGTCTACTCGTCGTCTATTGAATATGAATAAGACTTTACAACCTTTCCCAGGAAAAATTTTATTTAACCTAGTTAAGCGGAATTATTGTATAAATAAAGTTGAATGTTTATAAATAAAGCATAATTAAATTAAAATCCACCGTAATGACTTCTTATCAATGAATGAAAGCGTTCCTCCCCGTATAGCTATTTATTCTGAAAGATTTGAGTAAAAGTGCATTTTAAATATTTAGCGAAGGGCTCTAGCCTCTTCGGATCTGAAACTAAGGTGGCGAAATCACGAGACCTGTTCTGCTTCTCCATGTTGAACTTTGAATTTCAATTTGTGCCCAAAATATTTGACAAGAGAGGCTAGACTTCATTTATAAGTGGAAAAAGAGTTAAAAGGGGTTTATTTTAAGGGGGCCTATGACTAAGTCTCGAGGAACCCCTTCCGTAGTTTACGCTTTTCTCCGTCGTCAGGACCGTATATAATTCTGTTTTCAATGTAGCTTGACACTATTTGAACAAGGTACTCAGAGACTCTCTTGGTCTTTTTCGCCCAAAGTCGTACAATTATATGCTTCCTAAGCACCAGGTGTAAAAGTAGGTCTACAAATATTATGTAGGCGGTGTTGGATTGCAGCTTTGACCGACAGTGCCCTCACACGGTTAATATGGAATCTAGTAGTACTTACTCTCCTCAGTAGGCTTTAAATGTATGTGGGAAGCTGGCGATGAAGCTATGATAATAACCAGAGTTAAGTTCTAGGAGATACTCTTTGACATGATACACTTACTTACTTACTTATCAGGCCAGCGACCCTTGGAGGGTCTGAGCCTGAACTAATGCCGCTTTCCATCCTTAACGGTCCCGGGCATGCTGCTTCCAGTTTACTAGACCAAGGTTTCTGGCGTTCGCGATTGCCTGATCTTTAAACCGGAGGTTCGGTCTTCCTCTTCTTCGTGAATCAAGTGGCTGGGATTCGAAGATCCTCTTAGCTGGAGCATTCTCGTCTATTCGCTCGATGTGGCCGAGCCATTGCAGTCGACGGATTTTTGCCTTCCGGACTACATCCACATCTTTGTACAGCTCGTAGAGTTCGCGGCTATATCTTCTCCTCCATTCGCCTTCCTCGCAGACTAGACCAAATATTCGACGTAGGATTTTTCTTTCGAAGGATCTCAAAATCTAATCCGCTGTCTTACTTATCGTCCAGCATTCAGCTCCATAAAGCAAGACTGGCAAGATCTGAACTTTGTAGAGCATGATTTTGGTCCTTCGAGTTAGGAGTTTGGACCCTAGTTGTTTGGACAAACCGAAGTAGCAGCGGTTGCCTAAGGTTATCCCTCGTCGAATCTCCACTAGGGTGTCATTTGTGGAATTTATGTTTATGTGTGTTTATGTTTCATACACAGGAGACTTAAAATAACTAGGTGACACCTCCAAATACACCCAAGAGAAATCATACTTAATTGCAAAAGTCTATGACAGTTTGTACAAAAACTACGAGGGTGGGTCAATAAGTCTCTGCAAATTTAAATAAAGAACACTCTTTTCGGCAAAAGAACATTTTATTTCTTAACATAGTCTCCTTTTAGCTCTATGCACTTCGACCAATGTTTCTCCAATTTGTTGATGCCCTCCAAATAATACGATTTTTCGAGGCCCTCAAAATAGGCGTTTGTTTCATTGATGCCTCCTCATTCACCGAGCCATTTCTTCATATTTGGAAACAGGAAATAGCCGCAAGGGGCTAAATCTGGAGAATATGCTGGATGAGGAAGCAATTCGTAACCTAATTTATGCAATTTTGCCATTGCGACGGCGGATCTGGGCGTCGCCGGTGCGTTGTCCTGGTGGGAGAACTTTTTCCAAATGCGGTCGTTTTTGCTTCAATTCGCTGTTGAATCGATCCAAAAACTCTGCATAATTTGCACCGGTGATCGTTTTACCCTTTTTAAGGTAATCGATGTGGATCACCTTGTTGGCCGACAGACCCATCTTGACCTTCTTCGGGTTCAATTCGCCTGGAGAAGTCCACTGTTTTCACTGTTCCTTGATCTCGTATTATACATAAGTTCAGAAGCACTAAAATGCAAATAATACTACTCATAGATGCGTGTTTTCTTCAAGATTGTACCTTAAAGTGTCGTTGACTTGACGGAAAATAAAACGTATTTGAATATTAAATGAGAAAAACAATTGAATATTCGTATTTTTGCCAAAACAGATATTTCCGGAAACATCAAAACTGCGTTCGTCAGTTGAGTGAAATTTTATCGAAATCTGGCAGTTGTCACAATCCGCATCAATCTGTTGATGACATTGAAAGTATCAAAATTAAATTTTTTGAATACCTGTCTAAGCAACGATGACATGATAAATTTATTTTTATTTATTTTTTATATTTTTTGTTGCTTTAATTTAATTAACAAGACTGTAAATTCGCAACTACGTAATAAATTTAGTATATATGGGGGTGAATATTTTGGCTTTCATCACAAACTTTTGGCATTTACCTTAAAAATAATTTTGATGTATTCAACTTGTCAATACGGAAATTGTCCAAAGCATTCACGTGGAAAGTTAAGTAAATAAAAATGGCGGTTGAAGCCGGAAAGGAATTTAAAGGTGAAGCCAAATCTTAGTACGGTATTGTGTGAACCAATATTGGAATTTAAAGAACAAGTAACAATGCTCATACATTTCAAATCAACGATTCACTTAGGGTCCATTGTACGCAGTCACTGGTCGAAACCACCCAGATAAATGTGTGAATCTCAAGAGCAAAGTAGATCGACATTAAGTAGATCGATCCTCCAGTCCTACACAGAAATTACTGCCAAGAGGTATGTTTCTTTATGAAAGACCCAGCCAGGTTGTATGATTGCTTTAACCAAGGAGTGTCCAGTAAGGATAGAAGTCACTAGCACTTGTACGACCGATCGTTGAGTTTTAATAGTTGTTTTTCAGGTAGACACCATCACAACATATCACAGGCCAACCGATAACGATGCTAAGCAATGAGATCAGAGTATAACTCCATATACTATACATTTGCCCCAAAATATATTACTAGCTATTGTCAGCTTTAAGATCTAACTCTGGTGAAGAAAAAAATTGCACCTTAATGCATTTAGACGACTGTATTCTTCAGAGAGAACATTGAAACGTAGGGCACGTTAACAATTAGGATTGAGACAATGGGTTTCCCCCAAAGTCTAAGAGAAATAACGAGTTCTTTCCTAAATTTTCTAGAGATAATTTCGATGTATCAGTAGACCTTTATTCACAAGAAGCACATTAGCTTGATTTCTTTATTAGAAGTAGGTTAGATGGCAACAAGTCCTGTAGCCATTTTTAAAGTCTCTTTTGCACTCAATCTTAGAGTTTATTTGAATAGCAAGGCCAAAGGTTCACTTCTTAGATAAAATTCTTTTAAATAAAAATATCAAAAGTTGACAGAATTATGGCGTAAGAGGTCCTTTGTCGCGTACATCATGTGTGAACGACATTGTTTACATCAAAAGTTGACTTCTAACACTTGACGCCGAACGCAGTTCACCAAACATTTCCGCTTTACTTACTAAAATCAAAAAAATATGACGTTTTCACTTTTCTCCAAACCTAATCAATCGGTTTTATTTAATTAAATAAACACATTTTCATATTCTTGTTAATTGTTATTAATTAAAATATTCTAATTTAACATATTACTGTTACCGTCTGCGCGGCATCTGACACTGACATTTAAGTCTGTCAAAGTCAAGACGAACATTCGAACACACCCTTTTCGTTTCATCCAAGCACGTTTTTTTATTATGGTATTTCCCGCTTTTTTGACAGCAACAGAAAAGAAAAAAACGAATGCATCACTTTCATTTTTCAAAAATTTCCTAATTTTAAAATTAGGTCTCCCACCGAACTGGAATTTCTCAACACCCACTTCCTAAAGACTATAAATAAAAATAAAGATCATTAAATACTTCAAAGACGTCTGTGAGCATTGATCATCAATCGGGAATACGATCTGCATCTATCAGATAGGCCTGCTGCACTTGACGCTTTGGATACTGCATGCACAGCACAGTGTGCCGATGCTGAATATTTAGAGAGTACGTCCACGCATCTACACGTGTAGTGTGTGATATAATTTTCCGGTTTGTGTTTCCATTAATTTTTATTGATGTTTTGTGATTTGTTGTTTTTCGTTTTTCGTTTCTTTACTTGACGCAACTCACCGTTTTTTTTTTTTCAGTTCATGGTCAAAGTCTGTTTGGAAATATTGAGGCAAATATAATTATTGTTAAATTTTCATTGGATATTGTGAGCGGGTCCACCAACATTATTACACGGAATGCAAAAATAAAAAAAGTAAACCTCAATGATTCGGGCTTAATCTAACATTAATTAACGTTCAATAACTTTGGCAGATGCATTTGAATTTGTGATACAGTGAAAGACCGTTAGGGGTTGCGAGAAATCACGAGGTTTATGTCTTGGCTGTTGGATTACACAAGCCTTTGAAACTACTTATCGTTTTGTATAGGCGGGCATTCATTTAAATTTGAATGCAGTTTGAAATTGTATTTCCACCCAAAGCTCTGACAAAAGAGATTCTTATCTAGATTGATTGTGGAGGTGGAAGTAGTTTTGTATGATACCTTACATGTAAGCTTGTTCGATTGATGAATGTGTGTTAATTGAAACAAAGCTGTCGTAAATAGATTTCAAAGCAAATGTGGGCATAAGACTAATAAAGGCTTCGTCGAAACTGCAACAGGTTGATAATTGACAGCCACGTGGTACTGTGCGCGGAAAACAACGATTGAACATCTCTTTAGATCACGAGGAAGAAACGTAAAAGGATCTATGAATAGTAGAAACTTAAAGAGCTTGACTCTGCATCAATTTGATTCCAATTTGAATGTTTCTTAGAAAGTGGTGGAACAGTAGGACAAGCCGCTAAGGGAGACATATAACACTTAGTATCAGCATAAGATCTTCAGCTTAATATCATGCACTGGCTTTCTACTGCCTTGTGGCATTAACCTCTGGTATACGTATACCTGATGGTATGGAGGACCGGTCTAGAAAGGAATAATTAAATCAGTAAGATCTTTTAGAATTAAAGAAGTATGGAAATCACTACAAAAGCAGCTTTCTAAGTTGTATTAATCAATATTTATATCGTTGGCTGACAATTAATCGCTAGCTCAGCCTTGAATTATTGACAATAACAGGAATAAAGCACTGAACAAAACGCATCATTGCCTTTCCATTATCACTATCAGCTGAGTCTGAGTGGATGAATAGTTGACTATTTCTGGAGAGGTTAATACCCATTTTTATTTTTTTTTTAATTTTTATAATTCACTAGCGCTAAAGGGGTTATGAATACCCTTAAGATGCTATTCACACAGCGCTAGTGTTGGTGTAGTGATTTGGAAACTCAAGTAGTATTAGGTTTCAGTCTTTTTGATCCGAGGCTGATGTCCAGAATGACTTGGGAGAATTATTGGTTCTGTTGCCATTGCTTATAATTCACAGTATTTCTTTCGAACATCCCGATGGCATTAGTACGATCAACACTTTTAAGCCATTGCCTACCCTACTGTCAGTGTTATGCCTATACAGTAGAGTTGACTTCAGCTTTTTCGCAATTGACCGACTTTTTTTTTTCTGTGACATCGGGATTCGAACCAGGAACCTTCAGCGTGACAAGCGATGATGCAACCACTACACCATGGCCACCCTCATCATCTTAATGGAGGTGGTTACATAAAAAATCCCAAGATAAAAGACAAGAGACGACTATAAGAATCAAGTTCAGGACGCAAGAAGATTCTCCAAGCAAATGATTCCAGAATAACACTAATGAATCATTTGCGGAAATCCTGAGTGACCCTAACCTTGAAGTAAATATATTCCAAAACTTGTAACCATCAATTCGGTCTAAAACGATAGATTCCATTAAAAGGTCTGACCATAAGTAAAGATTACAGCTTTTCATTTATGGAACACTTCCAAAAATGGAAACCATTATGGTCCAAACCATGAACACATGTTTGCTAAAATCTTCGATAGACATTGACCCAATTGAGTTGTTTCCCCGTGCCAATGTCAAGGCGCTGTACCATTTTAAACAAACCCAAACTCATACGTATTTCTAATCTATTAGTCATGCTAATTTTTGTTCAATCTAAATAAGGAGATTTACCTAATTGGACACGAATTACCGCTTCGGATGACATTGATCCAATACCCAAATAGTATCACAACCTTCAGAAAACATTTTTGTCAACATTTATTGAATGATAGCTAGTCCTTGAGACAACAAATTTTCCAGTTAAATTCCTCATTAGTAGAACAGAAGACGCGGCAACTGACACACTGTCAGATGGAGTGAGGGTTGTTTTAAAAAAATCGCAACTGGCACAGCCAGTTCTTATGTGTCCTTGATTGATTTATTTCCCCCTTTCAAATATTGAAACAATCCACAGGAATCGTTCAATAAAAACACGGAAGGTGTATCCAAAAGTCCACCAGCAAAATAGGCCTCAGTTGGTTACGAAACCAGCAGAAGCGACAAGTTCGTAAACGTCCCACAGTAGGTATGTGTGTATCTTAAATTTGAGGTCGTACCGGCAATAACAGATTCTTTTTACTATTTCCGATTGAATTCGCGTTCAAGTGCAAATCAACGAAGAAACTGGTTGCGAAAACCAGTCGATGGTCTGTTATTACTGTCGCATGTAGGTAGGTACATGTGGTTCAATTGTAGGCCTAAGCGGATTGGTCGAAGCGCAATTAAAGCAAATCAAATCACTAGTTCGTCCATTATAAGCAAAACTAAGAAGTTGGTTCTTGTTTATTTATCTTTTTCATGGACATTTAAAGGCTGGCCAAGGATACAAAGTGAATTGCATTTGATGAATCTATTCAATAATGAACTTGATTTTAAAACAGCCTTACTTGTGCCACCAGCCTTACTTGTGCCATCAGCCTTTTACTTTAATTTAGACATATGTATATATATACAAAGACCGAGCCTAGATTTTATCGCGAATTTTACTTAACTGTGATTTTCTGAATAAACAACTCGTATTCATTTGAAGGTCACGCCGGGATATTCGTAAATAGACAAAGCGACGGGCATTCTTGATATTGGCAGGTTTGACAGGAAGATGCTTTCGGGTTTTGGAGGCAAAGAAATTGACAAATGTTATTCCAGGAACAATGTACGGAGGCGGTTTCGCCTGTAGAGATAATTTTTAATTTTGGTGGAGACGAAAGCCCCCATTTATTTAGCTAAATACAAGCTAAACAATCTTAAACTGACCTAAAATTAGACTTACGATAGATAAAGAAGGAAACCTTGTAGTGGAGTCGCAGTCGATGAGAATGTATAACGACGAAGAATATGAACGAAGATCCCGCTGTCAGACAGAATGAACTATTCAACCTAGACGACGATAGCCAAAACTGATCAAAAGAAAGTAAGCATAGCAATATTCAAGCTCAAATACAATAAAGCGGCCGGGCCCGATGTGTTACCGGCGGAATTATTCGAAGGAGCCGGAGATGACTTGGTGGAGAGCGTACATGAACTAATCCCTGAAAGAGCCCGGTGAAAAAAATTACTGGTGGGGTCTGTGAGGCCCAACGCTCACACAGAGACATCCTATTTGCGCAAACTCGTTCGTTACACTAAGGAATTGGTGGTAATCGCCGGCATAAGTATTTAACTCCAGCTACTGAGAATTTTAAATCGCTAGCGTACCTATTACAAGAGTTACAAGGTTTTGAAAATGGTTCGGGCCTATGAGACTCCATCAGGCTTTCGGAGGGTTATTTGTAAGGTTTGGGCAGATGAAGGTATGCCTGACTGATGAATGGAATCTCAGTATCGCTTACCCGATCCACAAGAAATGAGGCGCCTATACTACTATAGAGGCATCAGTCTCCTCAGAATCGGATTCGAGACCTTATATGCCATATTGTGTGAATGCCTTAAACCATCCGTCAACAATTCGATTGGCCCATTTCAGTCAAGTTTTGAACCAAGAAAGTCCACAATCGATAAAATGTTCACACTCCGTTAAATCCTGCAGAAATCTTGAGAACCCCAAATCCAAATCCACCATCTCTTTATCAAATTTAAGGCTAAGGCCAAGGAAACAAGCAGATACAACTTTTGTGTAGTTAAGGACTTTATCTAGCAAGACTTCGCTGGTAACTTAGACAACGACACCAGAATGAGGAATAACTGTTCCCAATCGTTATTGCTTTGAGCTGAGAAGGCAATCCAATATCAAAGCCCGCTCTCCAATATGTGAAGTGACTCTAACATCTTAATTATTCCAGTCCCGCTCTAGGTGGTAAGGGCGTGGACTTTGTCAAAAGTAGATGAAGATGCCTTCGGTTGTTTTAAAAGAAAAAATTTTGGTGACGGGATACAAAACTGGACTGTATGGGCTTAGTCACAAGAGTAAAAATAGCTTATCACCCGAGTCCTACCTCACACATGAAAAAAAAAGTTTATTTTAAACCAAACCGCTGTCTTCTGTTGCCTGCTAAGTCAAATAATAATTACTTAATGCTGTCGATGGCCATCGGCTCATACAGAAAGCATTCAAAATCTGCTCTTAATTGTTAATTATTATTTTGTTATAATTTATTAAATTAAATTTCAAAGTTATTCCACCGATTTCAACATCCGCCTCAATAAGACACTTTTTCAAAGAGAGCCTCTCTTTTGTCTGTAACTCTTATTTATAACAGAATTACAAGCTCCACACCACACTCAACTGTTATAAACACACTCAGTCCAAAGCTCTATGCTGAGTGCTCACCTGTTGTAAAATCCGAGATCAATTTTATGCATCCCAACTGGACCTATAGCGCTCATCCTCCAGCTGATCACAGCCACTGAGCACCGCCACGATCATGAGTCCACTGTACCATCGATCACATACCCAACCAAACTGAACTACAATAACGACAACGACCACGACGAAACATGAATTAAAATAGAGAATTATGCATTCCACTGTCTTGGAAACGTGGTGGGGTAAGCTCATATAAAAGCTAAGTGTCAATGTTGACGGAGACTTATTTCAGTGAATTCAATTTTAGCCAAACGTTGTCTTGTGCGTTGAGTGGTGCAGGAAGGAAGCTTGTTCTCTCTCTCACCTAGCTTAACTCTTGCGTTCCTCTTAACCGAAGGAAGAAGAAGGATTTATACACTTTGTTCTCTCGGTAGAGGATAATAAAAATAAAAAAATTAAAAAATAAAAAAATTCAAAAATTGAAAAGATTTCCATCATTAAAGATACTATACATCTTTTGGATTTGTTTCATCTTAATTTGTATCGAAGTGTAGTCTGTGATTTCAAAGTGCAAAAGTGTGCTCGTGAATAGTGTCAAGATTTGCATTGAGCTTAGAGTTATTTAAAAAAAAAAAATTAATTTTCACAAGGATTCACAAGGATTACCCAAAGGATATACACGATTTATGAGTTTAACGAATTTAGTGAATTTGTCTCAAAGTGTAAATTGTGTTTCAACCCCAGACAACGGTCCAGAATCGAATTGATTTCAATTGATATTTTCAATTACAACTTTAAATTTCTATTCTCCCGAAAAAAAAAGAAATGGTGAGTTTTCGAGTGTGTAGATACGAGTACCTTGTGTCATTCATTTATCAAACAGTGCAACTCATTTTGTTTATTAAAAACGTAGGGTGAACCACAGAAAAAAAAAAACAACTCAATGGAAGGAAAGAAAATGCTTAGTAAGCACAGAAAAGAAAAAGAAAAAATCAAATTCAAAAGTGTAACTTAAAACCAATTTGCACATGTAAGAAAAATTGAGAATGCAAAATGAAATTAAGGCCTCGAGAAGACGTATTATTCGCGCGGTTGGGGTACATTGCCACCTAAGAATTAAAAAAGAGTGTTGGTAAACAATTTATTAAATTCAATTGGGTGGACGGGGACGGTTTGAGTTTGAAATTTTCAAACGTTTTTATTTTTATTTATTTTTTTTTGCTATGAAACAATTTTAGGGCATTAACAGATTGAAATGCATTTTTATGAATAAATTTTCAAACTTGTTGGAAAGTCTTAAATGTTTATATAAATATAATGATTTGCATATCTAAATTGATGTCTTTGACTTTAATCGATGGAGTGTAGGAAATATATATATCTTAAGCTCTTGTGTACACTCACCGTTGTCAATTAAGTGATTAGTCTGAGTGAAAGATAGAAACCAATTGAAATTAATTGATTTGTCATCAGTAGAATAGAGTTCCAAATTTGGAAGAAAGAACATCAATTTTAAAATGTTGAATATTTATGAAATTTGGGGTTGTTGCTCGCAAAATTGTTTTCAAAATAGAGTAGTTTATGGGACGGATATTATTTTTTTTTTTAATTATAAATTTTTAAGTCGATCTCTATTGGATGGAAGTAGTAATTTGGTTGAATTAGTTAATGAAAACGAAAGACATCTGGGGGGATCAAAAAAATAAAAGCAACTAATTCACGTTTGGTCTGACATAAGATTCGTTAATGCGCCATTTAATTCATCTTCTTTTGACGCACTATACAAACTGGTCTTATCCGAATATTGTAGAAATTGTTTACCCTTTTATATTACTTTGACGCACTGCTGAGATCCTTAAACAAGTGT
The DNA here is from genome assembly GCA_951813785.1 of Criorhina ranunculi. Taxonomy (NCBI): domain Eukaryota; kingdom Metazoa; phylum Arthropoda; class Insecta; order Diptera; family Syrphidae; genus Criorhina; species Criorhina ranunculi. The sequence goes on from OX638381.1 coordinate 13,109,608, forward strand.
GACATTTAGACTTCTGTAAAACAAAGACTACCAATTTCCAAGCCAATCGACTTAAGTTTTCAAATATATTTTCTTAGATAACGAACCCTTATACATCTTTTGAAGACCACGATTGACAAGTTAACACTATGGAATTGTAATTTCACAATTGTGAAGTAAAACTTATGTACTTGACTCGTTAAGATATGCACCCTCATCGAGTAGCTTCAAAGTTAAATTGTTTACCATATTTGTCTTATTTTTGGAAAGCAGGCGTTAAGAACTCGCTTAAACGTTGTTTGCATGAACTTCAATTAAATTCTGTCTCACCAAGCAGAATGCAGTTCAAGGGCATACAAAGTTGGTTTCAAGACCGAGGTTGGAGGCGTCAGTAAATTTTTCCGAAAGCATAGGCGTTTTATTAGCCCACGTTTCAAAATTTGAATGGCTTTTGTGTGAAAAATAAATTTAACAACAGAAATGTATATTACGTAGTTAATTTTTCTAAAAAAAAAATATATATCTGCAAGTGAGCAAATTTTTTAAGAATTATCTTATGAAGATTTCCACTATTAGAAAAACTGTCATTCCTCTCAAATCAAGCAGCATCCCTGGTGCACCTCCAGGATAATGAAATGTAATGTTGTGCAACTGAATAGGCTAATCAATCGGCCTTGATAGTCTGCCATCTCTAAAACTGAAATTTCAATTTTCATTCAAATTTCTTTGATACAATTAAGACCTTTACTCTTTTTAAGTGTTGCACAAACTTAAATAATAAGGAAAAACCAAAAACTAATTGGTACAAATCAAAACAACTATTCTTTACCAATTTGCAACAAGCTTGCATCCCAAGTTCGAGATTACAGAGTTTATCTCAAGAAATTAATTGAACAAACTTTGACTTATAATATTGAATGCTGAGTTTTTAATTGATTTGGAGTTATAAAGCTTTAAGAAGGTATGGTTGAAAAGAGATTAGAGCGCGGAAGAGTTGAAGACATGCCACAGGTTAGATTCCTGTTGTTAATAGAGTCAAGTTCAATGTAAATTTTGCATCCGTGCTTTATAATTGGCAACAACAGGGTTCTGGCAAGAATCGTTTTAATTAATCTGATCGCACGAAGGACCTCAAATAAATTAGTTCTTGTTAAGAAGATAATTATGCATGCTTTCCAATTTCTAATCACTTAAGATAACTAAGATTTAACCAAACACAAATTTAGCTCAACGGTTAATTAATGTCAAATTGTGTCATATTCTATTATTGGTTATTTCTCTAAATTTACTTTTGCATAAATTTGCAAATGTCATAACATATGTACATACATTTATTAATTAGCATTTTAGACCCAATATTTTGAAACCTAGAGACCATAGAGAAAATTATACATATTTGCAACATTATTCAAATTCAAAACAGTTTTCTGTGGTTGACAACTTAACTTTTTAACTAACATTGACAGATTAATTTTTTTTTAAATGTCAACTGAATAGGTTTATACATTGGTCAATCAGAACTTTTGTTTAGTTTATTACAAGAAACTTAATGCCTGAAACATTAACTAAAACCGTACCAAATGTACGTATGAAGTTGCATAACTTATTGAAAAACTAGTTACAGTTCAAATTTTGATTTAAAATTATCATCAAAACGCGTTCCAAAATGTTAGCAAACTATTGCAGATCTGTTGCTAATATTTCAACTTCACTCGCGCGTAAATGAAGGTCGGTACCGACGTCATAGTCGACCCTGCGCTAAACCATCATGCTCAACTCTCGGAATGGGTTTTTGACCCCAAATTGGATGCCTGGGCTATCACTCTATCATATGCCAGACATGGATTTCGCGTTAAAAATGTATGCTTTCGCAGCAGTTTGCGCTAGATTCTATCTTGGAATGCTTTGATTGTCTGTTAAGTTCTTACTTCGCAAGGAATACTGGACCTTTGATAATCCTAAAACAACCTGACGGTACGATACACAAAATTGTGGAGGATTCCAAGAACATTACCCCAAAGTCCGAAATATATCGCATCTTTAAATGTCAATTTCTACGTTTAGAAGTAACTCCAATCCATGTCACTCGATATACATCTGTCAATACTTCATGGATTTGCATAATAAAAAATTCATAATGAATGTGTTCAATAGTGTACCAGTATTTATGATATGACTGGGTATATGGTGCAGTGAAAATGAGAACCCTCTTTCATTTATTGTGCACTTTTCATAACCAGTCACCTTAATAAACAGCATAATTCGCACACTAAGCTGTCACACTTGGCGGATGGCAATGAACTTTCGTGAACAATTCGTGGGTAAAACTGAGTGTTTTGTTTGTTTACAAGTACAAACAACTCAAAGCCAGCTTCGTAGTTAGTAATAAGTTAAGAATTAATTCATGTGATTGTTAAAACTCAGAATGGCAATTTGTTAGCAGAAAAACAGATGCTTTATCATTCACAAAAATTAATCTCAAGCATTGGCTGTATATCTGAAATTCCTGGATATTCCTAATCACCTTGACAGCTTACATCTTTAGTGGTCTGTCGTTGCTAAAACTGACATGCGAATCGGTTTTGCCGCTCTTTCAAAATTCGCGCTGACTCAGTACAGTACTAACAAATTTTTTCGAATGAAAATTATGATGACTTCGGCATGTTCTTGTGGTGCGTTGCGTTTTTGTTTTTTCAGAATTCGCACGTTTGCTGTGATCTTGTTGTTGTTTTAATGTAAACGCTTTCGATTTCATGTTTTTCATTGCTTTAGTTCAACACTTTCAGTATGAATCATTAATTTGCCAACACCCCAATCAATTTATTTATTTTCTAGATAACATTTGTCTAACTAATTGTTTATTGTGTTATGTATTACGCCGAATTTTTCTATTTTCCGGCACATAATCATTTATTTATTGTATATTAAATATTCCAAACACGAAACACTCATGCAAGTGCAGACTTAGCTAATATGTTTGATAAGGGTAAGACACGCATTTCACTTATTTAATAACTTTGGGTCAAGTTTAATATGCGATGGAATATGCATAGAAATTTAGATAAATTACCCGAGCCCCTTGAATGGAAAATCAATTTTTTTCTGTTTTGCAATTTTGGTGCGAAATATGCCAAAAATTTAAAGAATTTTGTTTTTTTAACAAATCTTTGTGAGGAATTATCGAATTCGAAGATTCTGTTCAAGTGGAAAGTGTAGAATAAAAATTTCATGGTTTTTTCACCATCATTCGGGGTTAGAAGTTCGGAATCCAGATGTTTTTTGACATCGAAATGACTCCTTTTTGCCAGGGTCAGTCTTTGTCGGATCTCCACTGAGGTAGGTGAAATTGTATTGTATTGTACCTCGAATTACACCTTTTAACAGTGATATTGCGTCTTAAGATCAATTCGCCTTACTTTTTATTTTAATTACTTTCAACGCCTCAAAAGTTGGATAGATTTGTAAGAGACTGTGCTTCTAATATGGAAGATCTAGTTAAAGAAATCACATCGTCAGACCTTTAGCCTTGCCGACTTCTTCAATAGTGAGTATGTAGTCTCAGGCTATTTGTATTATTTCCAAGAGACCATGTTCCGGACTTAAAGTCAGCTGACAATTTAAGCTATTTGCATAATTTGTGGTCCTCTTTCTTTCTGCGGGGATCGACTTTTTTTTAGAATCTTCCCTCGTTGTCTTTGTCCTCCCGAGACTGGGTCAACAGGTGGCTGGCGTTTGTAATTATTGAAAGTTTAGGTAATGAAAAAGTTCTTGATCTCAAATTTCTGGCTATTCTCCGAATACTAAGGTAGTTAAGGTAGAGTTTCAATAATAGACTGTATCGCAGTATTGCAAATTACCACAATCCAAAAATGGGTAGAGTTAGCTTTTGCCTTCCTCTAGCACCTTTTATTAAGAAATTTCTTAACGAGCTAGTACAAAATCGAATTATTGAAAATAAAGCTCTCAACCTATTCCAAACCTATTCCAAAGAAGAACAGAACGCAATGAACTTGAAGAAGGCATTCTTACTGGTCCCCATCTACCATCTAACATAGATCTATCCATAAAAGTAGGTAATTAAGCTTCTAATCTTCTGTCCCATCCATTCCCAAATAAGAGTTCTGTCGTACCTTTTGGTAACCGTGAGTCTTTTGCTACCTTCTATAGGCATATCCAGATCCATAATCTCATTTTGCACAAAAGTATCAAAGAAATTAGTGCCAATGCCCACTAGAAGTAGAACCTCTTGGTCTCGGTTAAATAATCCTGCTTTATGGCTTCAATGCTGAAATGTAACTTCTAATATATCTAAAGGAGTTTTACTAACGTCGTAAAGTTTCTTATACCTGTTCCTTACCTTTGACATATCAGACTTCAACACAATCATTACATCTTGCATGCAAGTATGTATTCAATTGTTGGTTTTGGTCTTGAAAAAACACTTATAAAGCATCTAAAGAAGAATGCTCTTCAACGACTTTCACGTAAATACTTTTTACTTCGATTTGAGATAATTGCTTAACTGTCTTCTCAGCCTAAAGAAAAAGCAACTGAATTCATGCTGAGGAGACTGATACCTCTGTAGTTGGTACAGATGAGGGATCTCCATTTTGGTGGATCGGTTAAACGATGCTGAGATTCCATACATCAGGCATGCACTCTTCTGCTAAATCCTAGAAATGAGTTGGTGTATGCTCTCTGTTAAGTCATCTCGAATTAATTTAAATATCTCAGCCAGTAAACCGTCAGGTCCAACGGCCTTGTTAAGACTTAAATATTGCTATCCTTTCTTCCGTGTGATCAGGTGGATGGAAGTTTTGCCTATCGTCGTCTTCGTTAGCTTTACGCCCTCAAAATTCAAAAGAAGTTTTACTAGTAAAAAATAGTTTGTATTGTATTTCGATGTTATGACACTATTTTAAGCAAACAACCTTTATATAAACTTTATACAAGTTTTAATGATTTTCATTTTCGTTCTATCCATTCCCTACAAATCATTGAACTTACCTAACAAAACCATATGTTCAGTAATTAAGCGTTTATCAACAATCATTTATAAACTTAATAGCTTATTAATGAACCTTAAGCTATCTAAATTACTTTGTCTAGTTTGGTTTTGTTTCTTTCCCAATTTCTGACTAATATACCGTTTATAACAAAGCGTAACCAACTCTCCAATGCAACCACAAAATTAAACGCAAATTTAACTCCAATCAAAAAATGCTTCACCAACATTTCAAATGAAATAAATAAACGAAACGGAACTATACATATTTCATAAGAAAAATTGCGCGCATTTTCTATAAAATTGAAATTTTTGTTTATTTGTTTTACTAATCAATTACATACCTTCTAATGCAAATTTTATTACTTTCGTAGAAAAAAATAAAAATAAAAATGTTTAAAAAAAAATCGAAAATACTCCAATGCTCTCTGTATCTACTACACCTTTTGCGGGGAAACCTTTCGCGTTCAAACTACCCCGTCCGATGATAGATGCCTAGAGAAAAAAAAAGCTTCTGACCGATATTACAGTCACGGGGGAGCCGAAACCAAAAACCTCTCTTTAATCAGTCAATTTGCTTGCCATGTCGCCTAGCTGAGTGTAGGTAAATAATGATAAAATTATTTTATCGCATTGTTGTTAAATCCCTCATCGCTTCGCACAATTGTTGTCTACCTTAGTGCTGACGGGTATCTTTTAGCGATCAGATGCATTTCTCGTTACGATCTTATTCTTTTTGATATGAGAAAATCTCGTGTAAATACTGTCTACCCTCTACTCTACTCGTATTTATGTTTAAATTTATCGGTTAACAAAGCGCGGCACTGAAATTGTAATAATAATTAGTTAAACGTCTGTGATAAAATATAATATTGTTGTTCGGCAACGACAGTTTCTGTGATTTAAAGACTCCACTGTGTACATTTTAATGATGTTAACGATAATTTCTCAGTTTGAAGTAAGTTGGATTGTTTACACAATTCCTTGTGAACAAAATGTTTGTGTTTGGTGGTAGCACGTGAAGGGTTTCCATTATAAGTTGTTATAAACCACGAGACAAATTGTTATCATTTGAATTGTAGTTTTGTAGATTTGTTAGACCGGTGGCTATTTCCGTGTGCTTAATCAAGGTCGAATCAACAAATTGTCTTTGTGTTTAATCGAATTGAAGATTTGTTGAATGTTTATACCGATCTGAGGTGTGTTACCATAAATACGAGCAAAAATGTGAAAAAGCGAAAAAGCTTTTTTTATTTTGATTAGATAGTTTCCCCGAAAATACTATTCCGTGACGTAATTCCTAACGAAAAGTTCTTAAAAAAAAATTGTTTTTGATAAACCCATTCATCAAAGTATTTTTATCTGTCGCGAGGCATTTACTTTACTTTTTGCACTTTGAGAAAGGCACGGGAAAATGCAAAGTCACTTCTTTCCATCTGAAGCTAAGGTAGTACAAATAAACAAAAGTAATAATTTGAAAATAAAATAAGTTTGAACGATGACGTAGATAAGGCGTTTACTAGCTCGAGAATCAATAAGAGCAGTGACGCCGTTTTGTAAATTACGACTCGTGTGACCTCATTGTTGAGGGTGTTATAAGTTGTCAAATGCAACCAATGGAATTATGAAAGCAAATTTAATTGCAATTGTATCTTCTCCTGCAGATGGCTATAGCCCTGGTCATATCTATACGAGTCTTGTTTTATAATTCTACAGTTTGGTTCGATTGTAGGAGGGTCACAATTTTCTAAACATGGCACAGTTATGTGGCGTTTGATAGACAGTGTGAGCAAATTTTTCATTGCGCAGTATCCAACGAAATATGAAGTTCGTCCACTGTGGGTCAATAAAGCTTATCCATCGTCCTGTTCATTTCCCTCCACGATTTTAAAGACATAACTTAGAGATATGAGATATCCTGACCCTAAATTTGATAAGCGGGTCATGGGCAAAAAAAGAGCTTGATGTAGGTAACGTGCGTGAAATATGTCAAAATTAGATTTGATCTTCGCCCTTCCCTCTGTAAATATGTATCTCATTTGCCAGCTGTTATTTCAAAATTCGAAAATTAGACGAAACTATGGATAGAGCTAATATATGCTTGCCAAATTTAGAAACGTGACCAGCAACGAGAACAATCAGTCCTTCCTAAGAAGAAAGTTCTTCCTTCGATTGATAGAGGGCGTAGAATGGACGCACATGCGATCATGGCTTTATACACTTTTTATCATTTCTTATTGACACTTATCTTCAAATTTAAACATTTTTACCACACAACGTACAATTTTGCGTGTACAATCACACAATCATTACAAAATTCGTCAATCTTCATGCATAATCACTTTATTGTGCCTGACTGTAAGTGTTTACATACCTATGATCTTAAATGTCATTTCTGTGGCCACAAGGAGGCACACAACACGACTTATGTTGTTTTTCCTTGTGATCACAGATTTATGTCATACTCTGCTTTTCCACCGCAAAGGTGGAAATGGATATGCATACATATGTACAAATATTTTAAGTTTTAAAAATATTTTACTTTGGTATATGTAACACTTCAATTAAAATTTACACTCGCAAACTCCTTTAGGAAATGAAATGAAAAAAAAAAAAAAAAAAAAAACAGTGAAATAATTGACAACATATTCACATTATGTGTGAACATATGTACATACATCAGTGCTAATGATGGTTACGGCATGAAAATATATTTAAAGCGTATGAACTTTTCAACTGAGTGTATATAATATTAGACTGGAATCCCCCGAAGTATTTCACAATTACATTTTTCATTAGAGATTAATGTACACCTGGTGGAATGTATATACAAAACGAAGAAGATGACTTTGCAAAAATTTCGACAAGAAATACAAAACACGCACTTTAAACTGTTAAGTGATTTGAGTACTTTTAAGACAGTAAGGGCTACCTATGTAATGTTACGCTCGTAGCATGCTTTTAATGAATTGAGTTGTGGCTTAGAAGTGTTTTGCTTGAATCTACTACTTTAAGAATAACAAGGGAATAAGGAGAAAAAAAAAACATCTCCAAGTCAAGATAAATTAATTAAATTTTTTTCTACAGCATAAACTATGTGCTTTTTGTCTTGCTTTTAAAGTAAGTTTATAAAGGGTGGGTCATCTATTGGTTTTTTTTAAAAAGGTTATAAAAATAACGTTGTTCAATATTTTTCAACGATTGTTGCTTTATTGGAAACAGTAAACCTTCCGATTAATTATGGAATATTATTTCATGTACCTTAATGACTGCCTCGGCCTGCCTCCTGTCAACCCAACTTTTAAAAACATTTCGATGGTTTCGGTTCTTATTTCACGAATAGCTTGAACAATATTGTTCTTGAGTACTTGGATCGTCCCTGGATTATTAGCATGGCATCGATCTTTAAGGAACCTCACAAAAAAAAAGAAGTCCAACGGCGTCAAATCGCAGCTCCGTGGCGGCCAAGCAATATCACCAAAACGACAGATTACACGATTATTGAACTACGTGTGCAATAAATCTATTGTTGGACGGCTTGTGTGGCACGTAGCCCCATCTTACTGGAACCAAAGCACGCCCAAGTCCAAATCCTCCATTTCTGGCCATAAAAAATCTGTAATCATGCTTCGGTAGCGCTCTCCATTGCCTGTAACTTTTCTTCCATTGTCGTTTTGTTCTCGGGTTTAGGCGCACACTTTCGGCAACAGCTGCAATATACAGGAATATGTTCGGTAACCAATCAGCAAACCAGCCCTACGAACTTTCTTCACAAACGTGCGTACACTAGCTACAGTAAATATATTTTTTCGACAGAAAAGCTTTTCAAAATTCGCATTTTTTCGGCAACACAGCATCCACTTTGGAAGTAACTTTGCAATATTTCCCAAAGTTTACCAAGCGTAAATCAGTACATTTCGTACCTTGAAAATATAACACTGAGTTTCTGTTAATTTTTTGACCGCGTAAGAGCTGTCAGTATCAAAATGAAACTAACAGATGGCCCACCCTTTAGAATGCAAAACTAAACATCTTTAACGAACTTCATCGTTAAGGGTTCAAAAAGCAACCACCATTTGTATATTGACCGGAGAACCCTTAAGTTTCGGGTGAATTTTGGACTTGGTCCAATGGACTATCTGTCTTATTCAAATGTAGGTCACTAATCGTCATCTGAAATACTTAATCATATTGCAAGACTTTGTTCTAGATGGAGTGAGAAAACGTTTGGTCTTTTTGATGACTCTATCATACCTGACAATGCTATTGCAGTGTTTGCAAAATAATGGTTTACTTCCAGTGGAAACTTACTCTGATCTATAATACTTAAGTGCTAAATACGAATGTCCTCGACATCATTTCTTTGGTTATGTTTTGTTAGAATCCAAAGACAACCTTCAGTTCGTTTTTATTTCCGCCCCAAATATATTATCTTTTACCGGGATGCAGCAATTTTGGGGCTCTTGATGAATGACAGTGGAGAGGAGTATCACGAAGGTGGACATTTGATGGTGAATAAGAGAAAGAAGGTCAGTGTTGTACATAGGTATGTCTACCACTGAAAAACAATAGAGCAATCTATTTTAGATAGTTGGCAGTAAAATGGCCATCTGCACATAGCTCAGACATGTGCAAACGAGTTGTTGACTAACAGTACATAATGTGTAATCAGTGCGCTCAATGCTTAACACCACTTTGTTGCTCTAATCCACTGGACCAAAGAAATCAATGATTGTGATTCCGAGACCGGCTGAGTCAATTTTGCGGACAAGAAAAGAGAGAAAATTCACCCTAAACTCGGATTTTACGGGTATCAAAACCTACTTAACTAGACTATGCGGATTTATAAATATTTTATAACTCCAGCTGGTCTGCCATGAAAAATATTAAGTATACGACACCTTGTCCGAAAAGACATCTATCAACCATGAAATAGGCAAAAAATCTTCTTTTGTTTCAAGGATTTTTATTTAACAATTATTAACACTTAAACTAAATCAATATAATCATGATTTCACACGTGTAAGGCATTCTAAAACGTTTTGATTATCACCATCGTATAGTAGCAGTTCAACAGCTGAAACAAAAGGTAATAAAAGCAAATTATTGAAATGACTTTTATTTCACTGTTAAGCATAAAACAAAATATATCTTTTCGAATTTGAAAAAGAAATGCATAATTTCCTCTACAATTGTCTCATTGTACCCGCTAAACGAAGGTGGTAACCACCTAATGATGTGGTAATAAAGATCAGACTATAACAACTACCCATTGACAGTGACACTTCCACTTTGCATACATTTTGTATGCCTCCGAAGCTGCGCATAGTTGGAAGCATTCACGCTTAACTGCCCTTAAGCAAACAATTTGTAGAAAATAACAAAAAAAAAAAAAACTCTACTCCAAGGCGTTGTATAGCATTTTGTCATCTTGTCCGATACTTATCCGAAATAATACAAACTCTTATAAGTATTTTAAGTCACACACCACTGGTCTAACATGGGAATAAAGCCCTCCAACAATTCACAGCCAAAGGCAATGCTTTAACTAATTAACAAGGGAGACGTACATAATGAAAGAAGAAAAAATGCGAAATAATAATAGAAAATTTGTCAAATATTCACCACAGTTAAGTTTACACAGCCATCAACTACTCATCGAATGGTCAACGTCCACCACCACGTGGAAATTACCCCAAATACCAGTCAGAGATTTATTGTTTTATAGCCCGAAGGTATTAAGTATTCGGACAGACAGATGTTTTACGGATACATGCCGATGGGTTTTTTCTTGATATAATTATATAAGATTTCTTGACTTGCGTACAATTTTGGATAGATACTCGTATCCCGGTCGGATGTAACAGATTTTCAATTAAAATCGTTTAATTTGAACTTCGAAACCGATCCATAGGTGCGTACATATCTTGGGATGAATGAATCATTGCTAAAGATTCATCGATCTCTCTTGGTAATTTGAGTATCCGAAAACAAGGCCAAGAGGTAAAGTTGTTACACCATGTCGATCATTGGCGTGCTTTATATACATATGCATTTGAGTTTTTCCCTCGATACTCATCTTCATTGTCCGAATACAAACACAAAAGATTGGTGCGCCAGATTTCATGCATAAATGTATGTATTATTAATGTCCAGCTCCTCCTATGTGTTTGTATATGTGGCACAGTATATTTAAGTAATATCATCTCAAAAGATATGACATAACCGCACACAGATACGTCACAATCATAAACAAAGTTCATCTCTCCTAATTTCACAAATGCAATGCATTGGTATCTCTCAACTGGTCGTTGGATGGATGAAGTGATGAAAAAGACAAAAAGAAAAAAAAAAACAAAAAAAGAGAAGAAAAGAAAATCTCTTCACAAAACGGATTCAGTTCGAATAAAAAGTGAAACCGATGAGATACTAGAAACGATGTTGGTAATGCTGTTGCTGATGATGATAGTGATGCTGATGGTGGTTTTGATAATCTGGAATACGCAACTATCGCATCGTGAAAGATACATTTTCCACAAGTAATGAGGTTCAATTCTTTTTTTTTTTTTTACCCTAAGCCTTAATGATGCTTAAGACTGGAACCATCAATATCGATCAGTAGGTACACCTACTGTATCTAATGAAGTTATTATGATTCAAAAGAAAAAAAAGACAAAGTCTGCGGGAGGTCGTCGCCGTTGTCCAATCTTTGTAGGTCAAGTTGAAATGAATGAATTGATTCATTGGGAGAAGAGAAGACGTTGGTAATTTGCTTGGCACAGCTGGGTCTTGCGTCTTGTGCAATTTTTTATTTTTTATTTTTTGTCATCCATAAAACCATTTCGCATAATTCGATTTGTGTAATTTGCGGTGTGCGACACTAGCAGCTATAGTATCTTTATCTCAGCAATTAATTAACGCAGTTAATTTGTGTATTATTTTGCGGATTTGGTTTATTAATGAAAACTGTGTGGACATCTTTCTACTTTTCGTGTTTTGTTTGGTGTGAGAGATGAATGTGTTAATTTTTAATATATTTTTCAAGTTCGTATTTAAATCTTAAAAAGAATTGAAGGAAAAATTAGCACTAAACAAATAGTTGAGAGAATATTATAAAAATGGATTTTGTGGAAACGATGAGGAGAGAAATTAGTCAAATTTTGAGAATGACAAAACATTTTCAGTGAACGAGTTAATGCAACTGGCATGACTGGTTTGTGGTAAAATATAGAAAATTTATATTTATTATCGTTAACTACAAATGTTATTTGAAGACTATGGCCAATTTGTGGATAAAAAAATGATTAGTGAATATAAATTATACGAATCTCCTCAACTGCAAATCTAAGATTTCGGTTGTGGGATTAGACATTAACTCAAATTGACTTTTGAATTTTCGCTGAAAATTGTTTTTTTTTTTTTTTGCTTGGCGCTTGGATCCAATGATGAGGCTTATAAATACCTCTCGATGCATGCATTCCGTAGATTAATATTGGTCTTACTACAGTCGAATAGACCCACAGGACAATGTAAACGTTAGGACCTAAGATTTAACTGAATATGTACTTCTAATCACTGTTTATAAAAAGGCTATGGCGTTAATATAAACATTCACTTAGCTTTAAAAACCATGGATTATGTCGTTTATCTTCGGCGATGAAGATCAAACAACATTGATTAATCTAAAATACAATTCGCATGCAAAAAGTGAATTTAACCTTCTTGAGGTACTCATTTTCGGGATAAATGTCGAAGAGTTTTGCCAATTAATCATGTTTCGAGGCCGTTAAAGTTAACGAGGAGAAAATCAAAAACAATCTGTAAAAGAAAAACATGTGTCAATTACGTAGGACAAAAAGTCGTTCCGAAGCAGTAAGACAATGTTCACACTTGCCTCATTCCGCCACCTTCCTGCGGCAACTCTTGTTCAGACACGAGCGGTGGCAGTCTTTTATCTGGGAAGTGAGAAAACTTGATGTCATTTCTTTAATTTGTATCTTTATGGATTAGAACTAAAGAGAATTATGAATTTTTCTGTCCTGGCCAACATTTTACGTAAGCCCTTAAACCTTTCTTATTTCATTAGCATCTTTCCGAATAGATTGAAATTATCGCATGCTCAGCCAATTTCCAAGGAAGACGATAAAACTGCTCTTCCAACTACCGACCAATAACGTCAGTGTTTTCTAATGTCATGAAGAGCATTGGCAGTTTCTACCTTATGAGTTATCTCGAAAGAAAAACATCTTTACAATGACTCATAGTGTGGTTTCAAGCACCAATGTTCCAAAGATGACCTAATGGTTGTCCTGTATGAAAAATGGGACCAATATAGCCACCAGCACGGTAAATGCAAAACAGTCGTCTTTGATATCTAAAAAAACGTTTAACAGAGTGTGGCATAGTTCACTCGGAAACAAGCTTCAAGCATCTTCTCGAAATAAGTTGCGGGCTTTATAAATAATAGATCAATACGGGTTGTATTAAACGGATGTAGTTCTACCTTCTGGTGTCCTCCAAGGGTAACTCCTCTCTCCGACCCTTTTTCTAATATTTATTGATAACCTTCTGCCTCTTACTCGGAATTCAATCCATTCCTTCGCGGATAAAGGAAACGCTCGAAGCTGTATTGTCTCTGCGACAGCGAATGTCAGTCGAGCTCAATTATCTGACAATGATGGAAACATTAATAAGACTGCAAAACACTGAGTTGAGTTCAACTTGTCAAAAACCCAGTGTCATCTCCTGCTTCTTAAGCGGGACACTCACACCAATGTAGCTTAACTAAACATGAATGGAGTTGACTCTGAGTAAAAGTGTGGTCTATCAATGCTTTACGTGCATGACCTTCGTTGAAGCCAGCAAATCACAGATGCTTGTAAATATGGCGCTGGATGGTTTCCTCAAAGGATGTAAACGATTTTTCACTACCTCTTGTTTATTTATTGGTACTTTCTTATTGCTTTAATTTTTAAACAAAATTGTTGATTGCTTACAAATGTCAAAATGAATCCAACAACTTAATATATCACTACTCTCTTCATCGGCAATCGTCAAAATGAGTCGACGGAGTAAAGCTATACATCGTCTTAAGGAGTAAACTCCGCCTTAGTGTCTCAGTATAACAAATAAGTTCAAGGCTGACAAAATAAAGTCCTCAAAGTCAGAGAGCACGAAAGACCTTAGGTGAATCTATATAAACACAATAGAGTTATGTCACTATAGAAGATTTGCAACATAGGACGGTTGAAAGAAAAAACTTATTACCAATAGTGGTGCCAAAGAAAGGTGTCATAAATGTAAAGAATGTGCCAAAGAACTGGAGTTCCTATTCTTCTTTCGAAGAATTTTTTATAAAAACTTTAAAATGATTGATACTGAACATAATTATGAATACAATGTGATTTACCAAGATCACCAATCTACGCACTAGGCCTCAAAAACATAGCTTAAATGCGTAAATATTTTTTCAATTAAATAAAAGACCTTCAAGTTGCTAAATTAGCTAAAAATTATCTCGAATCATTGCCGAAAGTTTAAAATTGGATTACTCGACATGTGGTTAATAATTCAATCAATGTTATGTATATATTATATTTATATACATGTCTTAATCATGTAAAGCATTTTTACCTATTTCTTATAAATTTGTTATAACCTTGGTATGGAACTTTATACTTTATGAACAAATAATTGGTAAATCGAATTGAAATGACTGATTACTAAATACTTATCAGAATGTGAATTTATCGAAACCTTCATTTATACAATAAATTTCAATAGGAATTTAAACTTGAGAAATAAAATTCAATTTTCTTTTGGATAATGATTCTGTCTATGATTTTCATTTAAATTTAAAATTTCGATTAATCTCATCATTTTACAACTTTTATTCAATGAAAGATGAAAAGTTCAATAGTTTTTCTATTCGCAGCATAAGACAGAAAAAAACACTTTCAAGATTAGACACGTGTTGGCGCCTTTTTCAGAATCTTGATTTGTAATTCTATGTCCGTGTTTACAAATATGTGTACGAGTATAATAAACTTACAACGATAAACTGGTAACAAGTTTTCCCATGACTATGCAATTGCCTATATCGGTCAGATACTTTTTGCTTGAACTTTATGCAAACAAGTCAGATGAAAATATCTGTGAAAACTGGTACTAAGCTTTGATGCACTCAAGGCTGAACAGCTAATGCTTGTGGTGAAGAAGAAGTTCGAAGTTCTTGTCCTCATTTTTGTATGAGAAAAAAAAAAAGAAAAAATATTGTTGAATCTTTTTCTAAGCCATCGGAAATCTTCAGTCAAACTTCAAGGTTTCTTGTACTAGAATGTTGTAATTCTATACAGTACACCATACCAAAGTGTACTATTAAGAAATTATTGCGTAAATTGTGTACCTCATGTACGGCTAATGACTTATACGAACTTTATAGGCTCTGTAAAGAAGAATTATTCTTTAAAACATTTTCTTCTAGTGCGTTGACTTCGAGCTTCTAAGATAAGAAGTCGTTTTGAATCAATGGTAATACAAAGAGCGATTAATTCGTGGATACTAAGTATTTTACCACAAGATATAGCATGACTTACAAAACTATATTTTAAGCTCTTATAAACTGTACAAGATGACGGAAACCCGTTACATGTCGACGATACCTAGTTGAACTTTGAGATTTGCCAAATTATGAAAACTTCTTCATAAGGTTCACTAAACTTGTTGTTAAACTGACTTCACCTGACGGTCTACCGTGACACAGTTTTCCTTAATTTTGTAAAATTTGACATTTTTCATCAAAGTATGAGACTTTGAAACCTTTCTTGATGATAACAGCGACGGTTTGTAGAGAGAAAATGGGCAAGTTTATTCCACAACTATTCATGTTGTGTCTGTAATAAATATTTCATTGCGAACTCTGAAAAGTGGATTAAGAAGCTACTTCATGACAGATTATACTCTCTGAGGCCATAAAAAATAAAAACTTTGGATATTTTGCTAACTCGAGCCTGTGAGAGCTCGTTTAGCAGTCCAATTCGGAGCCACTAAACTGATTTTTCCCTTCTGTTTGTTATAAGCTATTTATTTACGCTCAATTTTAAATCGAGTACCAATTTTTCCTTCGTTCTTTGCTGTATATTTATTTATTATAGAAAACAAGTAAGCTAATTCCGCGTCGTATATTTAAAAGATAACTTCCACTAGTCAAGTGTACATACATACATCAAGTTTTAGAGGACTAAAACAAGTAAAGATTACCTCGCTCATCAATATTAATTAAATTTATTGAAAATTGATATGCAATTTATATCAAAAGTTATTTTATTTATCGATACATTGTCATTATTTTAGGTGTGTACTATAGAATATAAATTCTAGCCGTCATCAAGCAATTAATAATGGATAAAGCCAGTAAAACTAGTTCCACATTCTTAAAACAAGTACATTCTTCGACAGATATAATAGATATGCATTTTTTCCTAAACAAATTTTTGTTTGCATAATACAGAAGCAATATCTTATTGTAAAATGTAAATCTCGCGAAGTCTGACCACAGATTGCAGTCGCGATCGCAAGAAATAAAAAAAATATTGGATACAAACATGAATAATTACCGATTAATGCTATCTTTGGACTCAATGCACAGACTAAAAAGAGACAAATTGTATTGCATTCGAATTTGCATGCCATTTTGCAATAACGTTGACCTCCAAGAGTGATTAACATGACCAAAAACTCTTTTTTTTTTTTTTTGTGTCAACATTACATCAACATTTTGATTTATTTCATCTCTATACATGCAATCTCTTTGCGTATAACCCATGTCATGGTTATTGGTCAAGTTTATTGAGGACTTTCATTGACCTTGATGAAGAATAATAAAATCCTGTTCTATTTGGTTCGAAAATATTTCAAAAATTTGTACAATCATTCTCAAAAGTGACGCACAGTTTGAAAGTCATCTTGGGCAGTTTGGTACCAAAATTTAAAATTCTTAATTTCAATTTTTTTGCTGATTTCAGATGATTCAGCAAATTAATTGATTTCACGTTGAGAATTTGATATTTATTGGGGGTTTTTACCAAAATGCTTAAGTTGCAAACAAATTGATTGGTCAGTCTGTCCAAATCCAAAGGTCGTATCTATGAACGGTTCAAAGACCCTCTTAGAGCTACGATCCACTTACTACATAATTAAATAATCACATGACCGGTATTACATCAGTGAGTTATAAAGCTCTAGTCGGCACAAAAACTATCATTGGAAACATGATTCCATCACCACACCTTCTAACCGGCATTTAGAATTTTGAATTATTTAACTAAACTAGTTTTCTTTTTTCTCTTTTGTTTGCTTGTATCGAATCAAGTTCTTTTCGCTTTTGTGTGCAAATCATTTCACTGTTAGATTTTATCGGTGGATTAACTTTTATGAAGCTTTAAAGTCATCTCTGAATCCATCTCCATGTGAATTAATGATTTATTTCTTATTTAATTTTTTATTTATTCTTTTTTTTTTTTTTTTCTTTGCAGGTAAGTTATTCTTCGCATCTGAATGACAGACGTTTTGAAATGCCTGTGGTAAAATTTAAGACTTATACTAAATTTTAAAAATTAAAACTTTAAATTGTGGTTAGAACTATGTTACTATAGTTCATTGACTTTGCAATAGACAGGATAGCTTATTAGTGAAATTTTGATAAACTTATTCAAAAGCGTGTTTCATATAAATTAGAACCGTTATTTTTAAGTAAAATGCAAATAATCTTCGGAATCAGACAAGAAGATTAATGAAAGATTGCCGCTGGAAAAATATTGCCTATGTATTATGTCAACGTTTTTTAGCCTGAGCATGAATACTTATTTATACAATAGCTTATGATTCACACATAAATTTATTATTCTAGATTCTTTGTTTTTTAATCTTTCTTACTAAAGTTCAATGGTCCCTTAAGGGACATCTAATGGGCTTGCTCTGTCGATACAAGTCGGATTGTAATACAGTTTATAACAAAATGGAAATCCATTTTAGTCTCTCTTCTACGAGTCGTCTCAGACAGAGTTGCCCTCTCTTCTGATTAGATTTAGATTTAAATTAGATAGATTTTAAGTAATGTACTTATTATTACAACTTCTGGTTTACAAAAATCATTGGGCATGGCATTGCCCAATTGAAGTACCCAGTGCAACAACCAGATAACTCCACTTTTTGCGAAATATATTTTTTAATACAGAAATACAAAAAAAAACAAAAAAAATCCTGCGTCGTTCGGTGTACAAAAAAGATATCCACGTTGACTCTTGGATAAGGAAACTCGCTTTTGGAGTTTTCACTGTTTTCAGAACCTAGCAAGAATAAGACATCTCCTGGAGTTGTTCAAAAAGTTCAAATAGTGGAGTTATCTGGTTGTTGCACTGGGTGCTTAAATTGACAACAGTTGAATGAATTGGCTTTAAAATAACAAATCTTCATTGACTATTGTTTCGATAATTTAACACGATTCTGCAGATAGCTTTGACACGTTCATTTTATTGAGGAGCATTAGGACTTGGTCCACCGACAGGACATCACTTCCAAAGATATACCTACTTATTTCTTTCAGAACAGGGAACTTTCCGACAAAATGAATGACATCTTCTCTCTCAACAGCTCTCCCCGAAGCTTGAAGACCGTCGACATTTGCTGGATGTTATATTCGTCACGGAAGTAGTTATTTCCAAGCAGGTTATGGTGTAGGCAGCTATAGATCATTCTATGCAACGATCCTGCACCTTGCTCTAAGTGCGTTTATCTAGCCTGTTCATCTACACTTGCGATAAGGTAATAGAGTTGTGGTTTCAGACTTTCAATATCACTGAGGTCCAAATCTATCCCACAGACTCTTGCTAGTTCCAGCCACTTTCGGTACCACCCTGTTTCGGTTTGTATTGCCAGTAGAGCTGTTTTTTTTTTTTTTTTTTGCAATCGGCTATCCGGCATATTCAAAACTTGCAGAACGTAGGCCACGTACAATTTAAATGTTTTGATGAACAGTGGCGACAAGCCTGTTTCAAGCATTATCATATAATTTGGAGTGTTGGATGTAAGGTGGAATGCTCTCTTTACGTAGTACCGTAATAGTTTCTCTCAACAGTCTTGTATTTCCTAACACCCCAGACTTGCGCAGCGTAGAGCATTATCGATTCTGCAATAGCTACGAAAACCTTATATTTGCTACTGTGGGCATTTGTTGCTGAGACACTTCTTCCAAACATCATTAATGGCAGTTTTAGACTTGGTTAGTTTTTCCCTTAGGAGTCTTTCTACATTCATCTAAATTTTTCGTCAGATAAACTCTAAGGTATTTATATTCTGTAACAACTTCTATTCTTTCGCCATTGTAGTGCAATTTTTGTTTCTGCAGCCTTTTCCTCCCCCTCCTTTGAATATCATTATCTTTGACTTACTTAAATTGACGATCAAGTTCCATAACCTGCGTTGATTATACAGCACTATATCATCCGCAAAAAGCAATTTTTTGATGAGCAGACCTGCATATTCAATACCTCCAGGCAGAATATCTACTTTGTCCTCGATGTATAGTGCAAACAAGCTTGAACTCAGAGAACATCCCTGCCTCACCACCGAACACGACTGGAACCATGATAAATGATTATGAATCAGCTCCTCCCCAGCTGCAAATATATTCACGGGCAATCCACACCGGTTCTACCTTTGGTTAGTAGATTTGCTATAGGTGGCGCAGATATTCCATAATAATAGATTATGGATAAATTTCTGGTTCAATATGATTAATTTCTAAACTACTCAAGTGGCACATGGATCAAATGAAATAAATTAAGTGAAAGTGATTCAGGCAAGCCCTTTTGCTGTATAAAAACATATATTTTGTATTTCTTGTGTAAATTGCATAATATCTGTAACATAAATTAGTTAACCTCAAACAGCATCTCAAACATGCTTAACACTTCAAACTTTTTTGCAAAATTTTACGCGTCATATGCTAATGGCGTCCGAATGAAAGGCATGACATTTTGGTATTTAAATGCCACAATAAATTGAAAACGAAAAACCTAATTGACATTGAATTTCGAGATAACCGCTTTCAATGTAAACATTTCCTCACCGGGGTATTAATTAAAAATTCAAAAATGCTAATAAATAATTTCGTCAACGCAATAATAGTCGACAACATAATTCAATAATGAAATCGTTATTGAATGGTGATGCTTTTATTTTTGTGAACCACTAAAACCAGAGGTTAGTTCAAATTGTGAACAGATGTTGAGTAGAGGATAGCAAGACACGTTTGTTTAATAAATAAAGTTGTAATGGTTATGTCACATATTAGATAGAAATAATAAAAATCGGAAGAAATCAACACCCCAAATGGTTTATGGGTAACATAAAGTTTGATTGACTTTTTGATAATAAATTTGCACATTTAAAGCATTTAAACAGACTTGCTAAAAAACTGCGTCCTAAGACTGCAAGCATCCAACTTTTGGAAAAAGGACTAAATAGATCAAACTTGTATCGCTCGATTGGTGAAGCTGGAAACAAAAATGTCATACTCTGACTTCGACTTAAACTTCCAAACTCTCTTTCTATCAAAATAAGGTTAGAACGAAGGAAAGGTCATTAAGCCCGACCATACATCCATTTTCACCGACGACGGCTCAAAATGGATAGAGGGGTAGGCTTCGAAATTTTCTCAGAGGAATCCACCATTAGGTATGTTCCAAGTAGAAGTTCTAGCAACAACTGAGATGTCAAAGTAAATACTCTACGTACATCAATAACCAAGCCATGTCATCCTTTAAAGTCAAAACTAGTAAAGAGATATCATAATGAGCTTGAAATCGTAAGCTCAAAGCATAAAGACTCACTCGATTGGGCCCTGAGGCATAAAAGCATCAATGGCAAAAAAAAATCCAATAAACTGGCAAGAATAGAATTAGAACTGACCTATTATTATTATTATAAGTAAGGCTCTGCGACCTAAAAGATCTATTGTGCCTTGAGCCAGTTAAACAAGGAGATCCTCTATCTTCCTAATGAAATTTATGATATCTCCAGTCGAGGCATAACGAATGTCCTCCGGTGTTAGGAATTCTTTGTGGAGACAGCGTGTGGAGACTGAACTAAACAATAATCGATCAATCAGTTTTGACCCCCAAGGAGGTTCTTAAACAAAACAAAAGAGATGGAACACACTCAGATCATGCCTCTCAGACAGATATGGGACATCTACAATATAAATGGGACCCACGACCGAATTAACAGAACCGGCACCGAGACAGCAAGAATTGTAGTAATCAGCGTAGGTCACTGCCCAATAGGCTTATTTGCCTCCAAGAAAGGCATTTTCTTTAACACTCATTGGCGAAGGTATAATTACACTCAAGAAGTCGTATCCCATTTTTTCTTTGACTGTCCGGTACTAGCTAGAACTAGACAACTCAAACTTGGCAAATTAGTTATCAGAGATCTATGGCATAAAATTTGACAACAACATTAACTTTCTCAACTCCATCGGATGGATTTAAAAACTACCCCACCCCTCTTAGTCGAACCCATCAACAGCCAGATCACGTGAGTTGTGGTATCAAAAAGGCGCACCAGAGCTGCTTTAGTTTCTAGTAGGACTTACCACACGGCCACTTCTATATGCCTACCAATGTACCCACCCACCTATTTATGGTGATTCTAGGTTCAACTCCTGATGTCAAGAAAGTCGATCAACTCAAAAAAAAATATAACTGATGTCAACTCTACGATATACGCAAAACACTGATAGTAGTGATAAAAACATCACGTAGTTCGAAAGAAGTACACCGTATA
The DNA here is from genome assembly GCA_951813785.1 of Criorhina ranunculi. NCBI lineage: Eukaryota > Metazoa > Arthropoda > Insecta > Diptera > Syrphidae > Criorhina > Criorhina ranunculi. The sequence goes on from OX638381.1 coordinate 13,131,437, forward strand.
AGCAATGGTAAAATTACCAATAATTCTCCTCAGTTATTATGGACACCACCCTCGGAGCAAAGACTGAAATCTTATTCCACATGAGTTTCAAAATCACTACACCAGCACTGGCGCTGTGTGAATATCATTATCACGGGTATTCATAACCCATTGACCTCTAGTGAATTATAGAAAAAAAGGATATGAATCTAAGCTGTAACTCACTACACTCGTTGAACAATTCAATTCAATAGACTGTGATAATTGTTTTAAAATTGATTCATTATAAAACCCTAACCCTCTAAATGCCTAAGATTGTTACACAAGTTGCACGTTAACTAAATCAACAAAAACAACTTCTTAAATGCAATACTACCTCGAAGGAAGTATTTTTAAATAACAAATTACTAGTACAATGTAATAAGACAACTAAATTGATCACTTTGGTCAATTTTTGTAACAGCAACCTACTCGCCAGTTTGCCCCTTTTCTATTTTGCAGAAGCATTCAATTTGAACAAAATATAATTTAATCTTTTGTTAAAGGAAGTAACAATGCAATCAATTATTTTCATTAATATCAAATAATGTACAATACATAATGACAAGTCTGTCATAATGACAATTCAGTCGTTGAGCATTTTGTAAAACAATTAATTCCTTTAAGTTATGAGAAATTCACTTAAAATAACATTATTGATAGAAATAATGATAATTTATGTCATAAATAATATTCTGGAACTATCTAATACATGTGTATGTGTATCTTTTCATATTTTAGTAGCAAATACTTTTCATTTGTTTATGAAGCAATTAAATCATTTATTGATGAAAATTCTTAGAAATGTTCCTGAGTATATTCTATGTGTAATATCATATAAATTATTAAAAGTTAAAGGCGGATACTTACTATTTTAAGGGATTTCTCTGTTTTTCTTGCCTTGTACGAGGAATGAAGAATCAATATAGTATACATAGTATAGTATAGTACTAGCAGTCCACCCGCGGTTTCGCACGCGTTAAATACATACTAAGGTTTACACTACGTCCCTTTCGAACTTTCAAATTCAAATTCATTCAAATTCAACTCGGAAAAACAAAAACAGCACACGATCACGAACCGATGTGCCGAAGACTATGGTTGCGCATACTATAAATCTGAAAACTTTAACACCCTGTATCCAAGCCCGTAGTTACAATTTTGAAAAACACGAGTTTCCTTATTTTTGTTGTAGAATTTACCTATCAAATTCTTAATTCCAAATTTTCGAATGATGCCAGTTAGGTGGATTACTGCAAAAATGTCTAAAGCGCGTTCTTATGGCATTTGCAGCAACCCGCGACACGATATTTATGACCGACATCGAAAAGGACCAAGAAGTAATAAGAATGCACAGTTTCCTATCTGCTACCAACCGGAAACATGTCATAAACAAGTCATTAACAAATGATTAGCAGTAATCGATGACAGAGCAGGCATCCATATAAATAGCGAAATTGTCACCTAAACGAAAAAGAGTTTTGTAAACAGTGTAACCACATAGTCGCATCATCCTTGGCAACAAATTAATATCCTTATGCTTGCATAGGTACGTTAAAAATAACAGATTTAGCATTTACTTAGTTGGTCTTCAACCCTTAACTTCTAACTTTTCTAACATACAAAAGTAAATTCCAAAAATCTTTAAATAACGGTCACTTTTTTTTCACAATATCCGATTTTAATAAAACAAACCCTATATGTTGCTCCAAATTATGCTCTGTCCGCCTGTGAAATCTATATGAAAATCAGTTTAGTAGTTTCGGAGATGTGCGCGAACAAACAAACAGACAGACAGACAGAAAAGTATTCTAAAAATCGCTAATTTGTGTTCTATAACCCTTCTTTAGTCACCCCCTTTCTTTTTTATTACTTTTTCTTCTATGTACAAACACACCGGGTTCTACTGTTTTATTATATGTATATTGATGATGATTGATGATGATGTTACAGAAATGTACATAACATTCTAATGCCACATTTGAACACATAAAACAATCTGTGTATCTTATTTATGGATACGAACTTAATTAATGAAATTCAAATTTCAAACAAAACTTTTTGACATTTTGTCAGGAACATTAAATAGTAAGGCTGAGACTTTACTTTCGACTTCACAGTATGTCAATGCTTTCTTAAAAGAGGTCATTGTAAGAAGTGATAACAGAGCCAATGTGGACAAAGTTCCTCACTACTTCGAAGATATAGCCGTCAACTACAAAGTCCTATTCGATTTGTCGATTTTGAGTTTCCCTTCTTGTTGACAAGCAAATTTGCTTTTAGTCACTTCTGCCTACATTTCTGTGGTCACAAGGAAAAACAACATAAGTCTTATTATGTTGTGTGTAACTAATGCCGTTTTTCCTTGTGGCCACGGGTATGTACTCGTGAAATTTTGCAAATTTCTGCTAATGATGTCAATGTCGTCTAAGTACGCTAGAATTTGCACAGAATTTTCTGCTTTGCTTGAAAGTTTCACATAATCCGTTTACGTATGGTTGTAAAAAAGTCAAATGACAGCACTTCACCTTCACCTCTACCACCTTTTTCGACATCAAAGATCTTATATTCTTCGTTAGCATGCTACACTGTCAGTTTGTATTGTTTCTTCTCTGTATATGCTATCATAGTCAATCTTAATATCCACAAGGAAATGATGGATATAGATCTGGAGTGGTTGGGGTTTTTTTTTCAAGAATCTGCTAAAGTGTGCTATAAAGTGTACCATACTAGACTTCTTTCTGCCGGAGCAAAGAAGTGATATTAAAAACGGTACAAAGCAGACCTCATTTAGGAATTGAATCTAGTGTAATACTTTTAAGTGTCTCATTACATCTACTTGTTTGTTCCTATAACCTACCTAGTTCATGTTAATATATACTGATCTTGCATTACCCACATGTACCATCCACCATCCCATTCAACTCACTCATATTAAGCAATAACCCCATGCACGTGCATCATTCAGTTTGCTTTCATTGGACCGCATGATTTGCGTAAACCTATTTTAACAAGAAAAATCAATGAGAGAGATGATTTGAATAGCTCCGTCCATAACTCAATTAAATTACTATTTTTTACCACAATTATCGAATCCGTAGCCGCACAATACCACGGTGAACAGATGTACAGAAAAAAAAAAGTGAAAATTACCCCACTGACCGACTGACTTCAAACACTCTCACATCATAGCAGCTCCCAAAAAAAATCCAATTATTATGCAACCACCGCCATACTCATCGTCATCGTCATCACATAATCGGCTAATTACATTTTTTCGATCTAAAAGTGTCCCATTATTCCCATCAAGACGCACAGCCCCAGACGCCGGGGCCTCGCTCGGCCGACCTGGCCCATGGAAAACAGTGTTAAGACTCTAATTTAGATTCGGGTGATAGTGTTTATTTTACGGATGTTTGAGAAAGTTTTCGACACGATTGCCGGTCAAAAGCTAGGGCCTGCCTTGGCTTTGGGTTACCTGTGTCTCCTAACTTGTTGGAATTTCGTATTTTTTTCGGAATACATAGTGTAATTACACAGTTGGTTGTGTGTTTTTACTCGAGTTACACACAACGTTCATCTAACAATCTTTGTCTTCGTCATCATCTAACACTATGGCTGGCATCTAATGAGTGTTTACCTTTATTTTGGCTGATTTGGTCCATAAAGGAGAGAAACCTTCGTGAAGCCGGACATTACATATTCGAAGAAAAAAAAAAAAAAAAAACAAGAAACAATCAAAAATGAGACATTTTAATGCTACTACCTTCGAATTAAGCATTTCTTGTTTCTTTCCGGGAATAAACGCATGCGAGGAAGTGATCTTGAAAAAAAAAAAAAAGAATTTTTGTGTGTTTGCGTTTTGAAATTTGTTTCTTATTTTTTCTTTTTTTTGGATAAAGTGAAATTTAATTGAATAACCTGCATTAGTTGGGTGTATGTACATGAGTGTAGTGTTTGACAGTGTAGTGGGGAACGCGGAAATAGGCACATACTTTTTTAAACACAAATTTTGTATGAGAAACGCAAAAATTTTTTCGGCCTTTTTTTTTGGGAGTTCTTTTTTTTTTGTCGCTGTTTCACGGATGATTAAGAGCTCAGAGGAAGGTCTCTCTAAATTTAGACGACTTTTTATGTAATTGTGATTGGACCGTGAAGAGAAAGGAAAATAAACTCGGAATTTTTGACAACCAGAAAAAAGGCGAATCATTTTTTCTCTGACAGCCTGATTTATAGAGGAAGATGGCGCATTAGAAATAAAGAATAGCGGTGTAGCAAGAAATAATTTGATTAAGCTTTAAATTAGGGTTAGTCTTTAAGAGAAAATCAATATTATAAGTTGAATAAAAAAATAAATAAATAAAAAGTAGTCAATTAGAATTGCAAATTGGAAATTCGTGAACTATAAAATTCTTTAAAGTGCCACCGAATCTTATAAAAAAACAACTTGGTTATATGTATTTCACTACATTGTAGGACCCAAAACGTTTTTATGATGACTACAAAAGTCGAAGCCGTCATACGGTTTCGTTAGACTAATCAGTGTAAATTTATACCAAACAACTTTTTACCAAATCCATATAAAGGGTCTTCCAATAGGGACTTCCGAACTTTGACTGTTGATAGCGGCCATATTGTTGAAGCTACATCTGTCAAATTGACTGTCTTTTATTCAGTCTGTTTTGCCAAATCACCATGGATGGATATAGCGTTCAACAACACCTGCAAATAATAAAATTGTTTTATCAAAATGGATGTTCTGTTCGGGCAACATTTCATCGAAAAATTATCTTCAGCGATGAGGCCCATTTCTGGATGAATGGGTACGTCAACAAACAAAATTGTCGATCCACATGAGATCCAAGACCGTTCAATGCATCCCAAAAAAGTTACTTTTTGGTGTGGATTTTGGACAGGCGGCCTGAATTGGATGATATGGACACCAACGACATGTGGTTTTAACAGGACGGCGATAGGTGCCACACAGCTCATGCTACATTGAAAATTCTGCACGAGCGATTCGCGGACATGATCATCTCACGTGGAGGTGATGTGAACTGGCCACCGAGATCGTGCGATTTGACCCCGTTAAACTTTTTCTTGTGGGGTTTTCTAAAGTCGCAGATCTATGCGAATAAGCCACAAACCACAGCGGCCCTCAAAGCCATTATTACCCATGCCATCGGTCAAATTCAGCCTGATTTATGCGCCGGAGTCATGGAAAATTTGACGTTTTGGATGCGCGCCACCCAGAGAAGCCGCAGCGGACATTTGAACGATGTTATATCCCATACATAATGGCATCGATAGACCTTTCAAACGAATAAAAAATGTCTACCATATCTCACATAATGATATCACATGATATCTTTATTTTAATTTAAAGATACGAGCGCTTAATGAAAGACCCTTTACCTATGTACCTACACAAAGTGATCGCCGTTCTGAGAAGCTAGGCTAGAAGCTGAATTCTATCCAGTTTTGGGAATTTGTAGCCCATATTGAAGTCGATTTCAGTGGACAAAATATTGCTTACTCTATTGACGTTGTGTTTCTTAGACTTTGTGAAATGTCATAATGACATCAGCTTAGAAATCTAACGAAGATAAGAACTTAACACGTCTCAAGTATTAGGTGCGCAATAAGTTCTCGCTGTTTGTCAATAGATGGCTCCAGCAGTAAGTGCTGGTCGATTTTGACATATCCAAAACGTCATGAACCGAGCTTAGACATATGGTAAACAAACAGTTTTGACACATTAGTGATTTTGTTTTGGCGTCATATACTTTTGGTTGTGTGAAAGTGTCTGATTTTGTGCCAAATAATCGTCATTTGCGGGAAGTGTTGATTTTCTTCTTTCATTCGAAAAAAACGGCGGCTAAGCGCATCGAGAGCTCCAACAAGTTTATGGAGATGCTACCCTAAGTGAAACAACATGCCGTGATTGGTTTCGTCGCTTCAAAGACGGTGGTTTCGACGATGACGACCGTCAGCGTGAAGGAAGGCCAAAATCCTTCGAAGACGCTGAATTGGAGGCATTGCGTGATGAGGATCCGTGCCAAATGCAAGAACAGCTTGCATTAGGAGTTACCCGCCATGCTTTTTCCAAGCGGTTGCATGCGTTGGGCACAAAAAAGTGATTCTACAGCATAACAACGCTCGGCCTCACGATGCCAAACCCGTTAAAACGTACCTGGAAATGCTCAAATGGGAAGTCCGCCGTCCGATTATTACTTGTTCCTTTCGATGGCACATGGTCTGGCGGATCAGCAGTGGGTGCACTGTTTTTATACCACAAGATACGTGACCTGGAGATTGATGGGCGTAGCTTATAGTGTAATTTTCAGATCTATCTTGTGGAGTTAAGAAAATTGATAATATTCCAGAATTTGATGATAGAAATCTCAGATAGTTCCTTGAAAAAGGGTTTTCCGAGTGTGCGCTGCCTGGCTCTGGCTAGTACTGGGCAGTCACAGAGAAAGTGGAATATGGTTTCCTTTTCGTGTGAATTGTCGCAACTATGGTATTGAGGGATGCGTAACTTGGCAGCGTGTTGACCAATTGGCCAGTGGCCCGTGCTAATTGCTGTGATTATTGCTGTCTCGATGCGGTTCCTATTGATAAGGTCATTCTTTCAGTTTTTATTGTAGGCGGGCTATATCTGTCTGGATATGGCACAGGTTGCGAGACTTTTCTACCTAGAGAGTGTTGGAAAATGTTGGCCTTGATGAGTCCCATCGGGGAGCAGGGAGGCATCCAGGGTAGAACCACATCTGGCTAACGTTTCGGCTCTCTCGTTTCCCTCTATGTTGAACTTGCAGTTCAGGATGTGATAGCAATAATTAGAATCCTAACTAATACATCTACATATGTAAATGTACATTAATTATTTGTAACTAATTGCAAATTAAAAATCTATATCATATTCTATGTTGAGTTTCAATAGCTTTTTTGTTTTGTTTATGTTCCTACATTTAACAATTAATTGCAAACAGGATCAAATGAAATTTGGAATTTTTATTTTTATTCTAAAGTAGTAGTGCAACTTTTATTGAATTTTATACTGAATAAGAAATGCGAATTACTATAAGTAGCTATTTTTTGATGGTGATCGTTAATATTTAATCTCTTAATCTCGTCCATACATTGGTTTATCCCATAAATCTAATGGCGGCTCGTTTTGTTTTGTCAATGATGTCAGCACCATCTGCAGGCATTTACTTACTTGTTGTTTGAAGCCTTGCGTATCAGTCGTATACTTTAAGAAGACGCCAATCCTTTTTCCATGCATGATGACTTGAGTCAGATCGACAACACCTTGTCCATAATGCATTATCCTGAGATCATCAAATAGTCGTGCTTTTATTTTAGTGGTTTTGGGATCCTTAGAACACATTTTTGGTTTGACCTAACTTTAAGTTCAGAATTTGGTTAATTTGTACTTAATTCAAAAGATTCAATCTGTTTTCATGCGGTTAAAGAAAGAAGGAATAACTTTTCAGTAAATATCAGCATTCATTAGATATCCAAAAGGTTTACGTATTTGATACAATTGCTTTCTAAACTAGTTGAAACTGGCGCAATGGATCTTTAGTTAGTCGTGAATGATTGTTGCCAAGGAGGCAAAACACCCTACTTACTAACTTAACATAGTTTACTCTGATGTTTCTTTGATACATCCGTTCAAAACAGCTTAAGACCTAAGAGATTTCCAGTAATAGGTCATCATTTTCGTTTACACTTGGTTTATGATTTAACCACATGCAACTCAACTCAATAGGCTACACTTCATTGGAACCGGTACCTACAGTTTTTTTTTTTTTGTACCTGCACAGGTGTCTTCTAGAGTTGTATTATTGAACTAGTTAACGATTTACGGCGTTAATTGATTCCTCTGAATTCCACATTAAAGAAATCTTAAAGAAATACTGAAATGCTATTATTTAGGTTTTTACGGCAATAAAAGAACAAGCCAAACGAGTTGGTCTCATGATGAACGAGGATAAAACAGAAGTACATGCTGTCGACCAGAAACTGATCCATCGAACACCGTCTAGGACAAAATCTAACAATTGACAGCTGTAATTTTGAGGTAGTGAAGGAGTTTATCTACCTCGGGGCAAATATAAACTCCACAAATGACACCCTAATAGAGATTCGACGAAGGATAACCTCAGGCGACCGCTGCTACTTCGATTTGTCCAAACAACTAGGGCCCAAACTCCTAACTCGCAGGTTCAAAATCATCCTCTACAAAACCCTGATCTTGCCAGTCTTGCTGGACGATAAGTAAGACTTGGGATCCTTCGAAAGAAAAATTCTACCTCGAATATTTGGTCCAGTCTGCGAGGAGGGCGAATGGAGGAGAAGATATAACGGCGAACTCTACGAGCTGTACAAAGTCCGGTAGGCAAAAATCCGTCGACTGCACTAGTTCGGCCACATCGAGCGGATGGACGAGAGTGATCCAGCTAAGGGGTTCTTCCAATCCCAGCCACCTGGTTCACGAAGAAAAGGAAGACCGAACCTCCAGCTTAAAGGCTTAGACCCTTAGACCCTCCAAGGGTCACTGGCCTGATAAGTAAGTAACTAAAGAAATACTGTTTTCCACTTTCGCAAGATAATGCAATAAACTAAACCTCTAGACGTCTAGACTTACCGGCGTTTCATTTAAATTAAGTTAAAATGCACAATCTACTGCATAAATAAAAGTACGGAAAGACGTATTTTTTTTTAAATATGTTAAAAACAAACAAATAAATTCTAAGCCAAGGTAGCTTTCTGAAATCTTAAATCTTCGTAAATTAAAATGACGTTAATCAAAGTATTCTAAAATCAAGTTCTGGTTATATTTAACAACTCTACATAGAGTATTCTGTTTAAATTTGAAACTTTCAAATATACATACATATGTTATTGAAATCAAACATTTATTCATACATGATTTCGAAACCTATGAATAGAAAAATGTACTCGATCAGTGATGCTGTCATCTCAAGTTACGATTGTTCAGGTTTGATAACGTAAGCGGTAATGCCCAACACATATTTTTCACAGTTAATGAGCAATAATATTAACTGATGGTATAATTCGGTCCCTGGTGTCCACATTCTTTAAGCAGACCTTGCTGCTCTTATTTTTTTGTTGCGAAGTCTTTCGACTGACTCATCTATTTTTGCATTCTTCTTCGTTAACCGGTTTTTGTCTTCGGTATCTGAGGGTGACCTTATGTGACTTTGACAAACCTCGTGTGGGACTGGATTTACTAGATGTTAGCACTCATGATGGTATAATGGAGCTTTTTTTTACAGCCTCTAGCTGGAATGATTAGAAATGACAATTTACCAATTTACTTTGCATTTCAAGATTTCTAAAAATAACCAAGTAGTGGCTTTCCAATTTATTAAGCCAAGTTTTCTGGCACCTGTGTAGCTACAATTGATCCAGAGGATTCCTTTTCGGGCAGGATACATACATGTTATGCAGAAATGTGTAGTCCACTGTTGCTTGTGTTCAACACGACCAGCCCATCAGAGTCGTTGTGCTTCGTCTTCGCCTGGAGAGGAATCAAAAAAAAATCCTTTGTTAAAACATTGTCTAAGATTTTTTTTAGTTCGTCAATGGCTGTCATAGTTCATGCCTGACAGCCATATGTGAGTACCGGTCTCATTATTGTCTTGCATATATTAAGCTTGCATTTCCTTGACAACAGCCTCCTCTTAAAATGCTTAAGATACACGTTATCTATCCTGTTCGTAGCTGCCATACGCTTCTGTATACAGTCATGTACACTGTCTTCATTTTTCAAGAGAATGCCCTTAAATTTATATCCGGACCGTCCCTATACCCAGGTAATCAGGTAAATGATGAACTGCCCAGCTATATCGTGTAGAGACAGGCAACCTTCTAGGACGGAATAAATCAATTCCAGGGACTTAATTGCGGCTTGCCAATTACAAATCGGGCGATCACAAATGTAGGTTTCATTTGCGACAGAAAATGTCCACGGGAAAAATCTGTTAGATCTGTAGACATCCTTACGATGTACGTAACAGCTGATGATATACGCAAGGGAGAAGTAAGAATCGATTACATCAGGGGATTTTTCAAAGCAGCACTGGAGAAGCTGATGGAAAAGCAGCAAAACAGCAAAATACTGGGAACCGCAGTGGACTTTCGAGAACGTGGCGGCCAACCAACTTAGAAGCCGTAATTTTAGTAGGACAAGGCAAGAAGTAGATTACAATCGACAATTAGCCTATCATTTTACGTTGGAAGCCATGGTACCTTAAGTATTGGTTGATTTCGGTAGTCTTACTATCCCTGCTGACAGGCAGCCTTCAAGGACGGAATTAGAGACTTAATTGCGGCTTGCCAACTGCAAATCGGATGGGTATAGGACCTAGGAATACAATTTATATTCAGAGACGTATTAACTAGAGATGCCTTGAATGGTGATCACAAATATAGGTTTCATTTGCGACAAAAAATGTCCAAGGGAAAAATCTTGTAAGATGGTAGTAAAACTAGCTCTTCCTTACGATGTACATACGTACAGCCCACTTATATAAATGTACACATATGTATGTATTTACTGGACTTATGTACGTTGTAGAAAGTGCCTCTAATGAACGAAAGCATTACACCAAAGTGATTATAATAATTTATGCCTAATTCTCTTATAAACGTTAAGTTCTCCTACACATGATACAGTGAAAGCTAAACGTGATTCTGTTGACATCACTTAGCCTCGGTAATTGTTTTAAATAAGTCTTACACACGATACTGTTAGAATAAAATACTTTTTTAGAAATTAAATTGTTATAAAGGCTCGTTATTTCAAAACAAGTTTCTTAATTCAACTTTCCTTCACTCCACCTGCCTGTGATACCTATTCCCATTTTTTCGCGCTCATAATTCGCGCTAATTTGATAAGACAATAAAAATATAATTACGGCCGGTCACTGTTTCAACACCTTTGTAGCTTTATAACTTAAAATAAAAAGCACCTCCAAGTACCATAAGTTGTAAAATCTGTCTAATAATTCTCACCATAAACGGCATCAGTTTCAATGGACCTAACCATTGTTTTGAGTTGGGTGGCGCTATTATCTCTTATGTGCCCAGAAGAAGATGATTTATACTGAAATCGAAAACTAGGACATGAGAATTATCAGGCATCAATTTTTGACAAGCGAGATGCTTTGGAATGCCATTTGTGCATAGAGCTTGACGTATGTAATTAACTTCAGTGTAAGCAGGTATTACGAGTATCTATATGTAATTTGCCACATCTCGTGTCAAGACGGTGTTGAGAGATAGTTAAATGAAATGTACACATATTAGTATATTGTTACAACAGTGTGGGTGACTTTAACCCAAAAGAGTATTATTAACTTATTATGGACATGGTCTTTGTTTTAAATTTCCCACTGTTTGAAAGCGTATTGTGGAGATAGGCGGTGTTTGTGGAAAATTTATATTTTATGTCGCGATTGTTATTCAGATATGAATCTTATAACGAATTAATAGAGCAATAAATCAATATCTTAACGAATGGATACAATTAAAACGGAATGAGCAGTTTGATTAGAATTTCATGAATGTTTATCTACATCTAGAAAGACACAGCTTTGGCATATTCCACTTTTGTACATATTTGTATTCTTGTTCTTGAGTTAATTCAAATTCTTTAACACTTTAGACATGTCTAATAACTTTATAAGGATCGCCTTTCAAATTGTTAAGCAGGGGATAATTTGATATGGAAAACTTTTCCAATTGCCAATTCTCAATACTTCTTAAGTTGACTACTTGTTTCAGACATTTCAGAATCAAGTGCAAGTGACATATGCCATATAAGATCATTGCAGTGCATTCAATGATCAATTTAAGTTATGTATCTATTTCTCTAGTGTTCTTAAAACGCAACCTTAAAACGGGTGAACCGATTGTCACGTCGCGCCGTTTATTTTTCAGATATGGTTTATCAGCTCTAATCATTTTATGAAAGCTGACAGCTCAGACAGAGAAATTATGAATCATTTTGTAACGAGCTTTAACCATTTTTTGATTTATTGCAAGGTTAGGTTAGGTTGAAGTGGCTGCCAGCTATTGCCAGCACACTTAGACCAGTGATGGGTCCATTGTGATACCACATGGATCTGAAGAGATCTCCATACCTACTCGTTAAACCAATTAGAGCTTTTTATGAAGCGAAGAAGGTTTCTGATATCTGTGTTTATCAGATCTCCTAAGTCGTTAAAGTAGAATTCCCCTAAATAGAGTTTTCTTTTACGGGAGAGAGATGGGCAGTTACAAAGAATTTGGGGAATCGTTTGCTCCTTCTCTTCGTCCATGCAGCTTCTGCAGAAATCATTTGAATGGACGCCAAGCCTTGCCTATTAGACAGTGTCCCGTGATGACACCTATTACGAATCTGATATGCGATCTGTTGAGAGAAATTAGATTCTTAATGCGTTTCAGATCCAGCCGTGGCCAAATCCGCTTTGTCGCTAGACACATTATAACATTTGTCCATCTAGAATTTATTTTCTCAATAGCATCCAGCTTGAGTTTAAGTTTACATGTAGCGATCGGTATACCCAGGGTGTCTCTTTCTGTGAGCACGGGTACGGTTGTTCCATATCTGGCGAGTTCATCAACCTTGCAGTTCCGTGGAATATCTCTATGCCCCGGCACCCAACAAAGGTGAATATTGAACTGCTCCGCCATCTCTGTTAAAGATGATGATCGGCAATCTAGAGCTACTAATGAATTTGAAGAGACTGATTTCAGGGACCTGATACGTACATATATCTGTGGAAGATATCACGTTTTTCTTCAGCCAAGATAAGACTTCATTGATCGCCAATATTTCCGCCTGGAACACGCTACAATGATTTGGAAGACGGAAAGAGAGCCTGAGATTAAGCCTATCGGAGAAAACAGCACCACCTACACCCTCATTGGTTTTAGATCCATCGGTGTAAAAATGGATCGAATTGTCCTGAAGAAATGACTCGTTCTCCCAGAGTGACCTGGAGGGAATGCTAGCAAGGAAGTTTTTATTGAAACTTAGCTTGGGTGTGGTGTAGTCTATGTTTCCAGGGAAGACTTTGAATTTGTTCAATTGAAATGGAGGCGTGGCCAAAATCTTTGGTAGACCACTGTGAAATTGATTTGAGGCCAACAGACGAGTTAGCAGCTATTTGTCTGCCAAGGATGTCAAGGGGTGTCAGATGAAACAAAATGTCCGATGCTCCGGAGGGTGTCGTACAAAAAGCCCCGCTTATGCACAGACATGCTGATCGCTGGACCTTGTCTAGATGGTCTCGGTTTATAGCCTTATCTAAGGCAGTCCACCGTACATGAGTATCGGTCTTATGACCGACATATTTATTGCAAATGTATGCCACAGCATGTTTTAAAAAATATTTTTGATCACGTTGGAGCAGAGAGCACGTCGGTCGGCTCCTTGCGAGATCATGCATCAGTTGCTATGTGATATGTAATCCTTCTCAAACCACATGTCATACCAATCTATTGAGGCAACAAGAAATCGGGTAACACGGCGTGGTACAGAATCCTGAGTTTCTGGTGTAATTTAAAAAAAAATAAAAGACCTGCCTAAAACTGCATTGGTCTCTTATAGATCGCTCAAAAATTCTTATCTGCCCAATACATTGTAATCGTCCATCCACTTCGGTTCCGGGTGCACTGCTTTCAATCGCCCAGACCAAGCTGCGATCACTTGGTCCTTGGAATTATGGCTTGGTCTTCCTTTTCGTCTCGAACTTGGTGGCTGGGATTTATAAATTGGTTGGAGTATTATTGTTCATTCGCTCGATGGGGTTGAGCTGATGTAGTCGATGTGTTTTCTCTCTTTAGATTTCCATTTCATCCGTATCTTGATACAGCTCATAGAGTTCGCAGTTATTTCTTTCAATTACCCTCCTCACACTTAATACAAAATACAAATATTTGATCAAGTAGTTCATAGAGAGCCAGGGCCTTGCTTCTCGCAACCATTCATGTTGTCAGTGTTATATTTTTCGCATGAATGAAAGGGACCTACAGTTTTAATTTCCAATACCTTGCGGCGGATTGAAAAAGCTTTTTCACTGAGGTTTGTCATTGCCTGATAAAAGGAGGGCCGCAAAAAAATATTTGGTGGTTTTGCTGAGTCTCAAGCTCAACACACTAATCACTAAGCTACAGCGACAACTCAATATTCCTAAACCATTTGTTTTCATCGGCAGAAGTCTAAAAAAAGCATTTTATTTTAAAAACGAAGTCAAGTACCTGTTTAATTAAATGCGAAAAAATCATATTTTACAATGTACGAACATATCCAACCAGTGCATATTTAATAAGTTTCAACATTTCATATTTATTTCACAGTTGTTTACTTATAATATTAAAACAAAACAAAATTCGAATTTTAAGTATTCGCCATTCAAATGCGTTAAAACATCAAACGACACTTTAATTTAAAACGATGTTCACATTAGCATCAATGCGTCGACATTTTTTTAATGCCTGCGAGTGGTAAGAATTTGCTAAGTTTGGGTTTTTCAAAAAATTTCTGAACTCGTTTTGATATTTCTGGTTTTTGCGAATTTTTCCCATTTTTTGCTTTAAGGAAACAAGTCAATGGCAAAAAATATCCTAATTCTTTCTACGTATTTATTTTTGGTTACTAAATTAAACATCAATCGAAAAAGTAAATTTTAGCCACGTTGGATGTGTAAGGAAATCATAAGGTTTATCATAGGATTTACCACCATGCGTAACCTGCAGGGAAAAAGAGAAAGAAAAAACTTATGTGAACCTGTTTAGGATAACCCACCTTCGAAAAGGCAAATACTTCACTGAAGACCTGAGTAATTTGTCAAAAATATATACACACTCCTTGTGTAAGCAGATTTACTACAAAATAAAAATGGTTCAGCTGACACTAGGTAACTATTTATTCTGTTAAAATACAAACTATTTGCTGACCAAAAACAATTTAACGACATCAGGACTCGATAGCATTAGCCATCTCCTACCTCCTCTCTACGAACACTAGACTTCAACCTAGTTGTGAAACAATATCACGAGGTTCGAATCTCTACGTCCCTCAAAGACAAGTAACAAAAGGAACAAGGGTTCGATTGTATCAGTCGCCGTCTCTACCCTGCACGAACTGTAATCATTTACGTTGGCCTATATACTTAAATATTAAATCTCGACCTTTCCAAAGCTTCAGCTCAGGGTTCGATTAAATCAGTCATTTTAACCTCCTTACCGTGGTCACCGTGGCTTATTGGTTAGTGCGTTGGACTGCTAGGTTCGATTCTCCAAAACCACCAAAAGTTTTTTCGCAGCACCACCTCTTCGCAGACATGAATAACCTGCAAGAGTACAATCTGTCATGAAAAGCTTCTCAATTCGCCGTTCGGAGTCGGCATTAAACTGCGGGTCCCTTCCATTCGTGCAAAGAATATAACACGCACAACATGAATGGTTGTGAGAAGCTAGGCCTTAGCTCTCCATGAGCTGCCGTGCCATTATACATATACATATAACCTCCTAACCAGGCTCTCTCGAAGTAAATTGAGGGTCATACGCCCATATCTTACCGAAATATAATTCTTAGGTTTCCCAGTAATTGTGAACCTAGCTAGGAACAACATGGTCATCCTTCACTGGATTCCTGCATATAGTGAATTTGACTCACTGGCAAAAGACGACTTGTCAACAGATTTCCTTGGACCCGAACCCTTTTGTGGGATAAGTAAATCACTCTTCGCAAGACATGCAAAGGGTTTGCGCATGCAAGAATCAAGAGAAGCCTGGCTCAATACACCAGGGCAAGCATGTTCAAAACTGCTATTCCCTGTACCGTCACAAAGAAAATCGAATTTCATTGTGAACCTCGATAGGAGCAACCTTGGAGCACTAATTGGATTCCTCAGCGAACACACTGCCGTCTGAACAAACAGATTCTGACGGATTCAAGCTGTAGACTCTGCCTTGAAAGTGAAGAGACCTCTCTACACATCTTAACGGAATCCCCAGCTTTCTTCCAACTTAGAAAGAGAATTCTCGGCGGCGAAGTCATCCCTACAGAACAACTCGCTGCCATCCCACCCAGAGAAGTTCCTTAACTTTCTGATATCCTCAACGGTGAAACAATTCATCTAAGAAACAGAAGGGAAGGCACAATAGGATTCGCAGTGCCAAGGGCTGTGAACAACCCTCCCGACACCAAAATAATTATAAGCCCGGTAGATTTGGCGATCTATACAAGTTGTATGCCAGGACAGCCACCTTACCAGAGCCTCTACTTTTCATTACATCGTTAACTTTGAGAGCGTTGTCATGACATGAAATGAAACTTCTTGTGGATCTCTATTATTTTAGGTAGAACACACCTTGTGGAAGCTTTACTAGTAATTGGTAAAAGAATAATTCTTGACGTGGATCAAAGATGATAAAGGACAATGAAGAATAGTAATTGAGTTGATATTTCGTCATTGATTCCACACCCTCAAAGTAAAACTTAAGTGCAGTTTACAGAAAAAAAGTGATCTCAATCAATGGCTAAGATCTGTTCTCAAGGTTTTGTATAAAAGACCCAAGCATGGAATGTTATTCAAAGTACAATCCATCCACCTGATAAATCTCAAATTAAATTACCAAAATCTCTGTTCATTAAAGCATTCAATCTAGATTAACCTTCAAGTTGAACCAACCCACTCAATTAAAAAAAAAAAAATGTTTATTACACTCCCCGCCTGGATAAGTTTTTCTGTTAATGATTCCATGATTAGAGCATGTTTCATATCACTAGGGTGTGTGTTTAAAAAAAAAACAAATCCTCTTCTTAATCGACCGCACAGGCTACACAACTAACACTTAACACTCCGATCTAATTAGAAGGTGTTGCGTCAGACAATCATATACATTTTTAGAACTGGTTATTTAAATTATACTTAGTTTTAATTTTGGGCTTGTAACTACTACTTATTGTGCAGGTTCCATAAACCTTAAGTCTTTATTTCATGCAATTAACATCGCATTGAAATCGATCTTTGTCGATCGTTTTGATCTATAAATCAATTTTAATAAACAAGTTATGCAAAACAGCACAATATTAAATTGCAAAACAAGTTGCATCTTATTCTGAGGGTGTTGCTGTTTTTCTCAAGTAGGTGTTTCGTAGACATTAAAACAATGACTGTCATCACTTTATCTTTCATTGACTACTGATTAAATAATGTAACTCACAGATCTGACCCCGAGGGTACAAAATTAACACACGGAATTATAATTGCTAACAAAAAGCGAATTTCAAGCACGAATAAGACATTAAGAGCAGTATACACATTGTAATTTACTTATATTTGTCTTGACATAAGTATTGTAAATACGTACTTAAATTTGAAGAGACAAGTCAAGCGGAAGTCTAACTTGACATAAGCCCTTAAGGTGTTTTTCATAAAAGTATTTATATACGTTTCAGACATACTAGAAGAATTTGACGTAATCGATTTTGTAACTTAATGGCAAATATGTGGATATTAAATGTTGTTAGCCACACTTATTTAAATTTATTTATTTAGTTAAACATTGTTTAATGTTGCATCTACTGAGTTCCCATAGATTGAGCGTTTCGTTTTTTGACGGCTGTATGACAGAAAAGGTTGAAAAATCAAATAAAGCTTGTCACAGAGAGCCTTAACAATAATTCAGTTTAGCAAATTTAAGCTTGTGCCATTAAGGAATGAAACGCTGTCAAAAATAAGAACGAAGTACCCACAATTACTTCAGCAATCTTATGTATCTGTGAAGCCTGTGTATCTCTCATATTCTTCGTTTGCGTCACTCTTTTCTGAAAAAAAATGCGTACGTTCCTAACGTATTTATTTTTATTTAAATTCTGAAATGATTTTAGAATGCGGCTGACCATTAAAAACTAGAGCCACGATTAGACTGTTTGGGCCCATGTCAAAACGTTAATAACAAACACTCGTTTGAAACAACGTATTCAAATGTCAAATTGTCATTTGGCACCAACAATATCAAATAGTTTCGAGTGAAACACCCTGTCAAATGATTTGATGGTATATCATATTGTTTGACAGATTTTTCCAAATAAAAATTTGGCAGGTTATAGTATTTAATAATTCTCGCCGCATCGAAGAACCGGACAAAGCTGCTGATAATAAAATGGTCACTAAAAGGAAGCCTTGCATTGCATGGGTCAAGAACTAGATATGAAAAAAAAAAAAAAAAAAACGTGAAAAGTGGGAGAATTGTATGAAATGTTTGAGAGAAATGCCCTTTAAGGAGCCTACAGATTTGTAGAAATGTATAAACTACGGTCCCGACCGACGATAGTACCGAAATGTATATGGGAAGCACAATCGGCAACGAAAAAACTGTCTTCGGAACGCTATTCAAAATCTAGAATAGTAACCCTCTTACCAGTCAGTGCATTCTACTCCAACCCCGAGTCACTACTCCATTACGGGTAAATATGACCATTTCTGCTACTTATAAACTGTTCCTGTTCGTGAATAGGTACCCGCATATGTATTTTACTAAGGATTTTCTTTTCGAATACACATGAGAATGGATCCTCTGATATGGTCTTAACTCTCTAGTAACACTTTGAAACATTCTGGATATAGCAGTTCTATTGCAATCCTAGCGGGTCTGGCTGATCGCGAAGTTGTTTGCCCCCTAGATTAGGTTAGGTAAGAGTGACAGGCGGTAGATGCAACCTCACTTACACCAGATAAGGTCCTTGTATTCTTTGTACATGGATCTAGATTAGATTAAATTAGATTAAATAATTGAGGTGGTCCAAAGTCCCTTATCACTGCGGCCACAGATGGGCCTATTGTGATGTCCTCTTAATTAAAGCTCCTCCATGATGCCGGAGTGTATGATGAATCCGGCGATGTCTTTGGGTGAGCTGGTGGTTGTATCTTCCTCGTCGAGGAAGTGTTTACCTAGAAAACGAAGACGTGTTCTTATGAGGCAGTTACAGTGACAGAGTATGTGTTCTGCTGATTCTTCGTCCTCGTTGCACATTCTACATATGTTTTCTTGTGCTATTTCCATAGTCATGAGGTGCTTTTTAACCCGACAGTGGCCGGTGAGAAATCCTGTGACGATTCGAATCTGACATGATCTATACTTCGTCAGAAATACTACCCGCAGAATCAGCTGGAGCTTGCTATGAAGCGCTGGAGGCAACCTATGCTGATGTTCGCCAGTTCACTTAGGTTGTGAAAGAAGCTGGCTCCTTAATATGCTCTTCTTCGAGAATCATCTCCTCCTCCTCCTGGTCCATGCAGCTTCTGCAAAAGTCTTTGTAGAGGAGGCCCAGCCTATAGGCATGCTTGTCGATGGTGCAGTGTCCCATTATTACACTAACTTAGATGCCAGTTAGCAATCTTTTCCATCTTATAAAACAGTAAGGACTTTTGAGAACCAGCCTTGTCCAAATCTGCTCGGTGATAAGACAAGTGTTACCTTTTCCGGAAGAATTGCGAGAGTTGTGAGTTGTGTCTGGCGAGTTCATCAGCCATGCAGTTGCCTGGAATGTCTTTGTGCCCCGGCACCCATATAAGGTGAATGACAAGCGACAATTTAGGGCTTTAGGCGACCGATTCCAGAGGTTTTATTACGGCCTGACTATCAGTAAAGATTGTGATATCCCGAGTAGATAGTACATTATATCTCAGCCACGATAGGGTTTCCTTGCTTGGAAGACACTGCTATGGTCAGACAAACAGAAAGAGATGCTTACGTTCACATCCTTGGAGAATACATCCCCGCCTACTCCCGATTCTATTTTCGAGCCATCCATGTAGAAACAGATGGATCCCTTTCGTTTGCCCACTATCTTACTCTAATCCTTGTTCAGATTTCAAACGCACAGACTTACCGTCTAGTTTTTTTCAATACTCATATGTACGTTATACGACCCCTCAAATTCCTTACCAGAATAGGGCATATCACATACCTTACAAATGCATTAATATTCAACCGGCATAAGTTGCAAAAAGATCAATTACAGATCAATATAAATCACTTGAATGACATAGCCATAGTTAATCAATTTATGTGCGGATTCCACTGTGAACGGAAACAAAAACAACAATGACGTTTAGTTCGTAAATCAATTTCAGGACCGCATCCATGATCTATGCGTATTTTTATCGTATGATTACAACTGTCGCACCGGATAGATTTCTATGCGTATGAATAAAGTTATACAAACGTACTCGTACTTTTTATCGGCTTTAAATGCAATCAATAATACATTTAACCTTGGTTTCGTGTCCATAAGCCTTGATTATTACTGGTTGTGTTAGCTTGTTTTCATGGAAAAGTTTTCATTTCCCCCTTTGCATCGTGTAGTAGATATGTAATTTATTTTTCAGATACATGTGCTTACATTATATCCACGTGTAGTTTGTTTACAATTATTATTCCGAAAGACATGCAGATGAAGTCGATGACAAATCATAACATTTGTTTATAATTATTTTGTAGTTTTCCAGAAAGCATTGTCGTCATTTTAATAACATTTCCGACAAGAACTTGTATCTAATAATTGTTTTCGACATTTTCCTTAATTTGTTTACAAAGACTTTAAACAAAGTCGTGCAGTTGAAATTTTTTAAATTGATGAAAAATAAATAATTTTTGTGGTTGAATACATTATCGGATTGACTGGTTTTCCCCTTTTTTCATACAGGAATTGGAAAACTTATTAGTTAAGTATAAATTGTTTCAATAATTGTTTTCATATTTATAGTTAATGGATGAGCAATTTATAATCCTACTAATATTATAAAAGTGAAACGTTGTCCGTTTGTTTGTTTGTTCCTCTGTAACACAAAAACTAAGGAACAAATCAACTTCAAATTTTGAACACAGAGTGGCTGTACCTCGGGTCACAGTATACTTTTGGTTATTAAGGTGTAACTTCGCAAATTATAGGTGGACGAAGTCGCGGGTAAAAGCTAGTAACAAATAGTTTAGGACTGAAATTGAAAATTTTATAAATTATTGTGACTGGTTGTAAATCGTTACTTCATTGCTAACGGAAATACAATTGCAATATAACTAAAGGAAAATGTCATAGCTGCTTATTTGTACTAAAACCACTTGACATTTATTGACAGAAAACTACCTCAAATTCTTTCAAAAATGTATCCTGAACCATATTCAAAAACCAATTGCTGAAGAAACGTTTTTCATGAATTTGTTGCAAAAATTACATCCTTGTTAACACTATGTAAAACAGCTCAACTCCATTGGAGATTGTCGTTCGAAATACATAAGTTTAAGTCGAAACACAAGTAGCAAGCTCATTAAATCTACAGACATTGAAGGCAATAGGGGCAAAATCTGCTCACAAGATCTTATCTGTCATATTATGTCAACATCTTGATTGGACCCCATCAGTGTAGTTCTAGTCCAAGAGAGTCCACAACCGATCAAATTTTCACAATTCGGCAGATCCTGGAGAAAGAAGTCCTGTTTATAATTTTTGATTGTGCAAAACTCCTAACAAAACTAGATTAGACCCACAATCTGTCAAAAGTCTCTGCGACTACGGACGATATTGACACCATTGCCAGAATTCAGCGAACTTGCAGTAGTATGGAGGCAGAAGCAACCAAACTGGGTAAATGAGAGCAAAACTTAATACTTGCTGTCAACAAGAAGGGACATTCAACATTGATGAATCGACCAGAACATGACATTGAACAGCTACAACTTCGGACTTTTGCCTACCTTGCAAGTGATATTGGTTTTATGGAAAGATTTAGAAAAAACTGACCTGTAAAGACCCTGACAAATGAATTGAAATACTATAACGAAAGTTAATTGAACTTGACTCTAAATTAGGAAGTAATCATAATCACATATTGATTCTTGCTTAAATTAATGTTTACAAGTACAGAATGCATTAATTCAATGGCCAGTCATATGACGAAATGCACTGTTTTTGTGTATTTACTTATAAAATGTTGATCTTTACGAACCAATGACCCTCTTTCTTGTTCAGGTGTTTCAAAAAGCATCTCTTTCAGCTCAATTAATATTAGTCATCGTCTCAATATTTTTTATTTATATTTTCAATATAAAAATTGACGAGCTGTTTATTGAGCAGCACTCTTAATCTAATCGGTAGTCTGCTGCATTTAAAATATTTCTCAACCTAAATAAGTACATATGGGGAGTATGGGTACTCTATGTTAGCCATTGATTCCTCGAAATTTCTTAAATCTTAAAGCGCTTCTTGCGGCATCATCTCTCTCGACAGGCAACAACATGGAATTTCTTTTCATTTTCCAATTTACGACCTTATTCCACATACTTGTCATAGTTTTGCCATTCCTATTTTGCTTAGTATCTAGTTTTCTGAAATGTACCCTAAGACGAGCTAGAATGCCTGAAACGGTTTTTATTCACACTGATGCAGTATTTACACATTCCCCTTGGGCTTTTTTTCTTTAAAAGAAATTTCCAAATCTCAGGAGCACTCAAACTCATTTCGGTCCATTGTACTCCTAGGCAGAAACCTCTTCTTGGTGTAGAGATTTGAGAAACTCAAACTGCGAAACAGATATGTTTTAGCTTGGTCTCGGTTTCTTACTTTTGGAAGCATCCTTGGGCATTCTTTTTTTTTTTTTTGGTTTTATAAAAACGAAATTTCCAAATCCCAGGAGCAATCGAACTCGTTCAAGTCCAGTGTACTCCTAGGCAGAAACCCCTTTTTGGGGCATAGGTAAGGTTAAGAGGGATGGGCACAGCAACGGGTGCTTATATGGGTGCATATTGGTCAATTGTAATTCGCCACGCCTCACATTGTTACAAGTTCCTGCTTGAATTTATCAATCGCATCAAGTCTATCTTACCCAGTTCCTCAAAAGGTATATTTCCCATTTGGAAAAGGCCACGATTCTGGATATTTGGGCATTTACAAAGCAAGTGTCTAATGGTCTCTATTTCTTTCTCCTGCAGTACTTCCGGGAGTTTTAGCCTAGCCTATTGATCATTGAACCGATCGCGCAATATCCTGTCGGATAAGCTTTATGGTTTCACCTCTAGACAACTACATATGTGCTGTTGTTTAGTTCATTCATCCTTAAGTCTATTTTCAATACGGATACTTATTAGTGTGTGGGTATGTTCTGTGAAATCTCATTTCCTTATATATCACTTTGTTTGGAAACCCAACTGAGATAAACTATGTGGATGTTGTAAAGTTAATTCATGGTTTGACGACATTGGACAGTATATCAATGAGGTTATGGTTTCACTGACTTGATTGCTTTTTACCTATCCGCAAGCCTTAGGACTTCATCATATGGCTTGAAAGTGTTGATCGTACTAATGACATCGGGATGTTCGAAAGAAATACTGTGAATCAATGGCAACAGTGCCAATAATTCTCCCCAGTCATTCCGGACACCACCCTTGGAGCAAAAAGACTGAAACCCAATACCACCTGAATTTAAAAATCACTACACCAACACTAGCGCTGTGTGAATAGCATCATAAGGGTATTCATAATCCCTTTAGCGCTAGTGAATTATAAACAAACAAACAAATCAAGAGACCCTAACTTCTTATTGAAGGTGACATATGGTGAGCCGCAAACCAATTGGTTGGCGGGCTGCTACTGAGTATGAATCGTTTTTTTGACTGAAGTGAGTATAGTTCTCAAAAAAACACGGCTATTATGACAACCCTATCCAAACTCTGTTGTCAATTTCATATCCGACAGACTGACCTGTCCTTCGTTAGCAAATGTTATGGGAACCACTGGTTTTAGTGTTCCAAAAAGTACACAAATACGAATGGTCTACAAAGATATTGCGCATAAAACATAATTTGATGTAATTTGTTAATCCGTAACAAGCACATTATTTGTAAATAATATACATTGTCTTACTCCGTGTACATTAATGATTAAAACTACATATTGTTTATTAAGAAAAAAATTAAATGGCACATGTTCCTCATCAATTTATTTTTTGTCTTAGTCAAGTTTGATGTAAATTGATCGATATACGTAATTCATTAGTACCGCTTTGCTCATGGTTACTTCTTCAAGGTCAATGGTAGCCTAACATGTAATTATTTATAGCTCAAGGGCCAACAACTATGTAATAACAACAAATTACTTCTCATTTGGGTTTTTTTTTTTCGTTTTTTTAAGTTCACTTTTGCAATTTTTCCAAACTTAGATTGAGATCATCTCTTATTTACTTATATTAAAGCAACATTTGACTAATGATTGCGCAATCACCTACAGGTGCAGACATTATTATTATCAATCAGTTACAATTAAGAATATAAAAAATCGATTTCTTTAGTCCAGTATTTCAACTTTCTGCTTATATTTATTGGTCTACTAAGTCAAGAAGTTTAATTTAAGTCAAAATCCATTAAATTGTTTAAGCCACTCCACACTTTTTATCGATATTAACGAATTTCATTGTTCTTATTCTAATTTAAGGCATTCATTACATCAATCTACGATGGTTGGCGAGACCTGATGGACAACAAATCGGACCCGAGAACAAGAGACTGGCCATTGATGAGCTCACCATTCCCCACGATAGCAATTAGTCTTACATATGCATATTTTGTTAAGGTACGTATCCCATCCATAGTATATACAAAGTTAAAGGTTCACAGTCTTGAATGCATTTTAGTGATCATGAATTGAAAGAAAAATCCAGATTTCTGTGGAATAAAAAAAAATAATGTTCTTGCTTTTACTGCGTGTTTTCATTCCACGAGCAATCGGAATGTCCTTCGAATAGTGCAGAGTTTCAAGGTTGTTCCAACCATCAGCATCTTGTCGAGCGACTACAATGCAGCGAAGTATTTCTTGTTGTGCATGTGGCTGGCACTGAGTCGATGATCTACCTAATTTCATCCGGTTTTCATGTAATGCGTTGTCAGTGGCGGCAAGGGAGTAGTGTGTAAGTTCAAGGGCAGTGTCCAGCCTCGTTAACTGGGTTTTCCGCTTAAAGCGATGGTAGAAAGATAACAAATGTTTAAATGCTAACGAACGATGAGTAAATTGCTGGCTTTTACGGGTATCCTTAACCGAAACCAAAACCAGTCTTCCGAATGAATGTGTACATTTATGTATTGATTTTTATTATGACAAAAACCTAGACTATAAAGATGTTACTATCAAAGTAATATGGATGGTCACTTAACTGAACTGAATGGGCATTCCGTTTATTGGAGTTCAAGATGAAATTGTGTGGGAGATCATTGCCTTTTAATTTCATGGCAAAGATAATTTTTACATTTCTTAAAAGAATAATAAGAAATCTGTAAAACCTTCAAATAGACTCTACAATTCTATAAAGATAAAGTTCGTAAGAGACAATGGAAGCACTGACCGAGGATGCAGAAAGGCCCAGGTTCCGGTCCTGAGAAGTCTTCCTCTGAGCCCTGTATAGCAACCTCATGGGACCCAGCAAAGAGTAAGAGAGATTATGTCTGGCTGGAGCACTGACCAAATTCTACGCCCATGGACTGTGATCCTTGGATGTCATTGCCATCTAGTCCGCAATTTGTCCTTAAAAAAAATAAAAAAAATATCTAGAGCGACAGCTCATAGTGAGCTCAGGCAGCTTTCCAGCCTAGCTTCGTGCGTGTTATATTTTTCGCACGAATGGAAGGGACCTACAGTTTTATTGCCGACTAAGAACGGGGAATTGAGGAACTTTTTCATGACAGATTATACTTGATTTATTTGTGCAGGAATCAGCAGCTAAAAGCGCCCTTCGCATAAGCCAAACTGGAAACTTGGATAGGGCACACACAGATCCTGCGCAAATTTTTGCAACATTGTGTGCACAGACTATATGTTGCCTTACTTAGACCTCGATAGACCTTTCCCAACCTACCTTCCCAGCAGAGATGAATGGCAGGCTAATCAGATACTGAATAACGACACAACAACCTCCGTCTATACGGATGGATCCAAAATGGACATAGGCGTGGGTGCTGGATTCTTCTCCGAGGCTCTCGGACTGTCTGGGTCGATCAGATTCCCAGACCACAGTAGTGGCAGTGACAACGGCTGCCCAACAGGTTGCAATGAAGGCAGTACTACCACAAGATATTACCTTTTTCATCGACAACCAGACGACAATAAGAGCTGTTTCTGCCATAGAAATAATGTCGAAGCTTGTTAGTCGCTGTCGCGAAGAGCTACGGGTTCTTGGCAGACAGCACAAAGTAAGACTCTGCTGGATTCCCGGCCACAAAGGGGTGCCTGGAAACGAGACAGCTGATGAGCTGGCAAGGAAAGGATCCTCATTAGACCCCGATCAAGCAGATACCACCGCCTGTAACATAAAACAAGAAATTGGGAGCAAAATCAATAGAACTGCCAACGAAAGATGGAATGCGCTCAGCTCCTGTGTCATAACCAGAAAACTATGGCCATTCAACAATAAACAGAAAACCGAAAGAATCCTGCACATGAATAAAAAAAATCCCTAACTTTCCGAATAGGTATCATCACCGGGCATGACATGCTAAACTACCATGCAAGAAGACTGGGATTCAATACGGGTAACCTATGCAGGGGATGCGGTGACGAGAAAGTAAATGAGGACACTCCACACTATCTCTGCCACTGTCCGCCACTCTGCCATACAAGATTTAAGATCCTAGCAAGACACCTTTTTCAGGATCTAGAAGATCCAGCAAGTCGGTGCTTGACATATACAGATTCATCAGCGCTGCGGGCTGGCTTAATAGAGCTTCGGCTTATAGTTCCTAGTAAGGGGGTTGCAACCCCTAGGGCATCACAATGGGTCAACGTTGACCTGAATGTGATGGGGAAAGGACTTCCTTCCCCGTCAACCCTCCTACCTAACCTAGCCTAACCTATCATGCCAGGGAAGAGGTGGTGCCGCAAACAAACATTTGGTGGTTTTGATGATCGAAACGCTACGGCTACCAATTTTTCTTTCACTTTTTGATTTAATATGCATGATGTGCGATGGACAGATCCTTTGAAAGTTACAGCCCTTCCGAAATCCTGTAGCAACAATTTGTTGATATAATGTTGTCCGATTGTGTATTGATAACTTGTGCCTGAAAATGGATACACCGTGACTGACATTTTTATTCCGATTGACATTTTTTAACGCGTCCAAAACTGTTCGATCGGAATACCAAGATAGCTCTGATTGCCACTGAGAACTTTCAATTATTTTTTTGTCGATTATCAAAATCATCATTATCATCAAACGATATCCGTAGACAATTGTTGTCTTACGTAATGAAACTCAGACTTCAATTAATACAAATGATCCCGATAGCTTATTTTATTACCTAAATAATCCAGTTAGAATATGAATCCCCCCAGAGAAAGTTTTTGTCAAAACAACTAAACATTTCAATAAAAAAATGAAACTTGATCTCAAAACACTTTCAAAGGCATAGTTTAGATTGAACAAAAATAAATTACAATATTCAACAAGAATTTCAACTGCTTTAAATTCCCATAAACTGAACCTGCTCCTTATTTTTAAATAACAAAATATTTTCATACACCTACGTCCTTTAACTTAAAATTGTTATTAATGCACAAAATTATTTAAAAACATATTTATCTTATAAAATATTTGACCTTAAACAATATTGTGAGTACATTTATTATTTTTATTTTTTTAATTTCAGGTTCTTGGTCCAAAAATAATGGAAAACAGAAAACCATTCGAACTGCGAAAGGTATTGATTGTTTACAATTTCATTCAAGTGATATTTAGTACGTGGTTATTTTACGAGGTAAACAATATTGAAATCAATTTTTTTCGTTAAATTATGTGGTTAACAAAAAATAATTTATAGGCGAGCCTGGGAGGTTGGCTAAATGGATATAATCTAAGATGTGAACCAGTTGATTATACAGACAATCCAATGGCATTAAGGGTAAGTTACGAAAATAAATTGAAATTCTCATGAAAATACCGTGTCAAGTTGTCAATCATTAAATCTTTTTTGTTCGGATTGTCTAATCTATCTGAATTATAATACCATTCTGATTTGTTAAGGTGCAATGCACGTCTTATTGAGGAGACTTAAAGGGAAGTCATTAAAGGATATTATCTTTGAAATCTTTTTTAAATTGTCTTCCGATTATCTGAGATGCTATGATCTGTCAAAAATTGCATGTGAGTCTTTTGACATTAAATCTATTTCTGGGGCGCGAACAACCCACCCCACAGCAAACATGTTGCAAAGAAGCAAGTTCAAGTTCAGTTCAGCACCAGTAACCCCCAAACACTTATAGTTGCTCCCGATTCTTAAAGAGCCTCTGCCGAATACAATGCTCTGCAATCTCTGGCGCTCTGCTTCTAGTTCTTCAAACCAAGCTTTCTGGAATCCGCGATCGCTTGGTTTTTGTGACGTAGGTTCGGCCTTTTTTGTCGCATCAAATCTGTCTGAATCCTCTTGCCTAGAGCATTGTTGTTGGAGTCGTCTTGTCTTGTCTTTTTTGGACTTCAAACATATCTAAATACAGCTCATAGAGTTCTTCTTCTCCATTCGGCTTCTTCACGCAAAGGACCAAATATCCACCAAGCTCACATGATAGCGCATCTTCTAACTGAAATGAACAGCTCCTTGATGCACGTGGGTCTTAAATGCTCGCGAGTTTTAGTGATGGCGAAGTACGAAGCTTTGTAAATCATTCCTTATTCCTGTTGCATGACTAAAAACAGAATCCTTACATTTGCCAGTACGTCTGAAAGTAGGATTAAGGGTATGATAAGCATTCAAGGCTATACGTATACAGTGCTCCCAGTGTTTTGTGTTTTTCTGATTTATTTGGGCACTTAAGAGGGGAAGTTACCGATCCGTACCCATTGCATTGAAGTCTAAAATATTTGGTTAGCAATGGGGGTTATGCAGCTAAACGGGGGAGTACTTATCCGGGTATTACTTTATTGAGGATAGAGACTAAGTTTGAGCATTGTACTGGAGCTTTGGGCGAATGAACCTTATAGATTGAGGCCAGATCAGAAGGGAAAAAGTATTTTTTGTCTCATGTAAGGAAACCCATATATTTGGCAGCATTCCGTTGGTTGATGTTCGTTTAAGAAACAAAAGACAGCATTTGGTTTTGCACGCAATTAATACCTCCAAAGAACAGGGTCGAAGAAGTATCAGACAAGAGATCACTACAATTTTTGTGGTGATTTTGCAAACCTAAAACCTCCTAAAGTAACTTGAATTGAACTTCGCAAAGTCGTTCAGTACGTTCTCCAGACCAAGCATAAATCTTATATTTCATTGATCAGGCAACCATTTATACTTGCACGATTATTTAGTACAAAATTTGACAGCTCAGTTAACCAACAATACTAAACGTCATTGATGTCTTAATATTTCATTTTAAACTTAACAAGGATAATATTTTATAATATGCATGTTATCGGCCACAAAGATGAGTGATATATGCCATAGATTAAGTGGTAAGCTCCCGTCTGAACAAAGTTACATTCATTAATCAAAACAACTCATTCATAGTTTTGATGTCTATTTTTTGATGTGATGCAAGCTGTCAAATTTATTCATAGTTCCGATGAAATTTATTCATTAAATCATTAGGTATGTGATAATATGCGAGAAAGCCTTTGCAAAAAAAAATAATAATAGAAAAAATGCTGGAATTTGTTATCTAATGACCTAAATTTCTTAAATCTGGCATTTGTGAATGTAATCTTTATAAAACGTCAATGTCAAGATTGGTCTTGAACTTCGTATGTCATGAATGATGAAAAATTGTGTTTTTAACCAAGAAAATTCATGTAAGCGCCACAGGGGAAATTAAGGCACCGAACTATGATGAAACAAACTTTACATCGTTTAACTTTAGCGATTATCATTTTGCGAATATGTGTATTGTTAGAACTTAAGGTTTAGTAGAGAGATGGCGAGAGGTCTAAAACTGGCTGTACTCGATTAGTAAAGTGGCCATACCTGCCAATCGATGAATATGGAAAAATGCATCTTTATTCCTTTAAATAAAGATTAGGTGTATACATAGGTGTCCCTTGGGACTCACTTACGCTCAGAGTCCATTGTGGTAAATAAAACCAAGTGAGGTTGTATATGAGCACTGAACTTGTCAATTTGAGTGAGTTTTGTTGGTAACAGTTTGACAGAGAAAAACTTTTTAAAAAAAGGGGGAATAGTGCTCAGCAATTGGAGATTAAAACCTGCATAACGTTGCATAACATTACTTTGCTATTCCACAGGCTTTAGGCCCATAAAAAGTCTCGTTATTTGAAATGCAGTCGCAACATCGTTTCGCTTAGTTGTCTATCGTGGGACACATGACGTCATATAATTGTTTTGTGAAACCGAACTAGCAAGAGTTAAAAAAATTTAGATCCAGTCGCATAAATTCAGGAGAACTTTATGTTTACTTCAACTTAAGAGCACTTCTTAACTGCACGTCAAAGTTATATAGCCCTAAACAAATAGACAGATGATTTTTTTCTTTGTCAACAGCATGTAAGTACTTAGTTTTTCCTCTATTGACAAGATGTTAGAAAGGTTAACAGTACTTCAATCTATTCCTGCACTTCACCATTCTATTTATTATTTGTTCACAGTTATACTTATGTATAAACTACTCCTGTCATTGGATTTAATTGTTTAACCTTGTTGTTTCAAAAGTGTCATGGTCTTCCTGTATATTTCCTGCACACGTAACAATTATCGTCATATTAGGTGTGTTTTTTTGGTATCCCGTATGGGATTGGCGAAAAAAACGACATCGGGGACAAGGAATTTGCGTGTTAAATGCAACAACAACTTATCCCACATAGCATTAGCTAAGACCACGAAATTTTTTGGGCTTAACTTTATCCTGGATAAAAACGGTGCTACCAGACTCGAGTTTCTATGGAAACGTGGCAACTGACGTGCGTTGATGTCAGTCGAGCGATTCTTTGTTATGAAAAAATGACTGAACAAAACAGAAAGTCCGTAAAAGCACAAATGCAATATGCAAAATAATTCGATAAATCTATATTTATTGTTAGCATACGTAAAAAGTGGTCAAGACCTGAGGAATTGGGGCTGCTGAGATGTTATTTAGCTTTTGTTTTGGTTGTCTATCTCACAGCTGTTGAGTTGAAATGTCAATCCACACGCAGTGCTGCCAATTTTTTTGTGATGACATTATTAGTCCCAGATGTCGTTTTTTTCGCCAATCCCATATGGGATGCCAAAAAAACACACCTATCGTTAATTTTTAAGGATGCACTCCTAAGTTATGAATTTTTTTTTGTTCAAATCACACACTATTAACTATGTTAATGCATTTATCTGGTCTTTTGAATATATTTCATAATTTTAACCCCTCTTTTGGTCCTGTCCTTTGAATACAATTCCAAGAGATTAGGCTGGTTAGGCTGGAAACCGTGTATACAAGTTCAATCTTCAGCTCTGCGTTTATAAAAAGCATTTTGGCCGCACTAGCTTCAAATATTCCAGGGACATGTCGACTTTCGTATTAAAGAATATTTCTTGCCTTTGATCTCATAGTTTTCCTAAGCCCATACTGCTTCTTGAAATATCCAGAGTAGATATAATCCGTTAAATCTCAGTTCAGTTCTAACTGCTAGTTATCTAAATCTTTATAAATATTTGTCTTCAAAACTGCAGACTCATCTGCATCAGTCTAACTTGCAAAAATGCAAAGCACACCAAAAAATGCAAATTACATTTGGCACCCGTGTACGAGTAAGCAAACACTAATCACAAACGCAAGTCAATTGTACATTACACTCGACAATCAATATTTACAAATGTAATTGTAAGTCTGTTCCGAGAACATTTCCATAAGTTTCCAGGTGGAACTTTAACCCTCTTCATTACGAATTTAATTAGCAATTCACTAATTTGTTTTTTGGTTTTCTCTCTTTAACAGGTAGCAGCCGGATGTTGGTGGTATTTCTTCTCGAAATTTACCGAATTCTTTGACACGTTCTTCTTCGTGCTGCGTAAACGCTATGATCAAGTCTCAACACTCCATGTGATCCATCATGGAATCATGCCAATGTCCGTCTGGTGGGGTGTGAAATTTACTCCCGGTGGTCATAGCACCTTCTTTGGATTCCTAAACACATTCGTCCATATTGTCATGTACACGTATTACATGTTGGCCGCTATGGGTCCAAGGGTCCAGAAGTACCTTTGGTGGAAGAAATATCTTACCGTCCTGCAAATGATTCAATTCGTCCTGGTCATGGTCCATTCATTCCAGTTGTTCTTCAAGAACGAGTGCAATTATCCAATTGGATTTGCTTACTTCATTGGTGCTCACGCAGTTATGTTCTACTTCCTGTTCTCGGACTTCTACAGACAAGCATACTTGAAAAAGGAAGCAAAGGTAAGTGTTTGGTGATTGGAGGTGGAACTTTGACATTAACTGGTTAAAAATTTCAGAAGGAAAGACTAGCAGCGGAGAAAAAACATATGAATGGGTTCGCCAATGGTGTGGTCAGCAAACTGAAGGCGACCGAAATCAATGGCAACACAATGAAGCATCTAATCGATGGAATTAATGTGACGACGACGCGGCACAGAGCATATGGTGGCGGGTCATCGAAGAACTAGGGAGAAGAGCGCTCGTACTAAAATAATTATTTTAACATTTAAAGCAAATTGTTCGTCATAATTTAAGTTTTTTTTTCATATAAGAAATACAAAAAAAAAAATGAAAATAAAAACAAACACATGTCCCCCCAAACACACACAACCATACAATGTAATGGAGAATTATATAGTTTTCTTGTAATTCTATTTTTTTTTTTGTTTAGTAATTTTAATTTTAATTAAACTTAAGTCGGATGCATAAATGAATTAGAGAATTAAGAGTGACAAAGATGATGTTCAATTAATTAATTCGATCTAAGAATAATAATAAACAATGGAAAGCTTTTAGTTTTTCTACATAAATGAGAGAGAATACAATTTTTTTTATTATTTAACGGTAATGCACTAATACATTCTTACACAAGTGCCTGCTCGATCAGATATATAAATGAGGGGAAACGTCCACCTTAATGGAACGCAGAAATTGTGGAACTTGTAATGGCATCGAAACATTGCTAGAGCCTCGCTTAAGAGAATCCAAAGAAAATTTGGAACTTCTTTAGACATACTTACATATAAGAGATACGATCGAAGAAAGCTTCTTATCCAGATCACGTAGTGCTTCGAAGATAAATCTTAGTCAGTTGTTGTCTTCTCAGCCCAAAAACAAATATCCTTTCTGCCTCAAGGTTATGGGTTTCTACTGTGACGTTCTGTCCGATTCGTCGATGTTGGGTGTTGCTTCTTGTAAACAGTAAGCATTTACCTTCGTTCAACGCTAAGTCAATTTGGATCGCTTCTCTATTAATACTTACGTCCAAAGACATACTATTTCCACAGGCTTTTGGAAGATTGTGCCTCTGGTGTTGGCTTGCGACTTTCGCACAATAGTCATATAACAGCGCACCATTTCGCTGAGATCGTTCTCGGTCTTAATGAAGCAGCCAGCATTCTTTACACTCATCCTACACAGTGAGACAAATTTGGCAAGGATGACAGAACTAAGATCAATAAAGGGATGGTAGTTATCAATTTGGTCTGCTTAAGGCTTTCCTCCAGGATCTGTCGAGGTGAGAAAATTTGACTTATGATGGACTTTATTGGTCTTAAACCGCACTGTCAGGGGCTAATCAGGTTGCTGTAGAAGGATTTCAGGCGTTAATACATTACGACTGATTAGATCTTGTACGCGATGCTGCGGACGCCTTAGCAGTTTACGTAGCTGAGGGGGTTATTACCTGTGGATAGGGCAACCGATTTTGACACCCATTCAGTCATTCACAATCGTCTGACCAAATCCGAGGAAGTCAGTTCGTATATGCTCTCTAACGTCATGTCTAACTGTTTTGAATAGCTTGACCGATAAGCCGCTTAGTCTTACATTTTATTTTGAATACTGCTACCTTTACTTCCTTTTAATCAGGTGGAGTGATATTTTAGCTACTTTCTTCTAAATTGTTGGTCTTCGTCGCTGTTACACAGCCTATAGAAGCAGTTTTTCAATATTCTCAGCACTGCGTGCCTACTACGAGGTTTCCTTCTTTATCTCTACATAAGCGTAGTAACTGGAGAGAACGTTGGGTGAAGACCTTTTCAAATCTTTACATTGTTTCTATAAGTTGGATACATGGTTGGCTTCTTTCTAGGTAGATCAACGCTAGATCAAGCCTTCACACTAGCGAAATCCCGAATAAGACCACATGAATTCTGGTCGAAATCTACCTTAAGTTTAGCCTCTTCAACACTGAAGGGCCTACTGGACTTACTACGCCATGTTACTATTGCAGGAAAGGTGAAAACCGCGAACTGTAAGAGCTGTACCAAGATGTGAATGAAATCTAACAAGTTATGGTCCGGTTATGACATTGGACAACAATCGGCCGAATGGGCAAGAATTATCCAACAAAAGGGTATTTAAATTTCATCCCTCATGTTCGAGTGTATTAACTTCGTGATTATCCATAGTCCTATTCCATAGTCTTGGAAAGAGCTCCCTGAAAAACGACAAAAACCTGAGGGAATCGTCAAAATCAGTAAAAATAAAAATAAAAAATTGTATCCAACAATATAAGCATACTTTCAGGATGGAGGACGATTTAAAAAATTTGATTCTTTTTGAAGATATTCAAACGTTGCATAATAATAGGTTGCAATAACAAACAACGAAATTTATGATCGAACCTAAACAATATTTAATACTGCATAGTTTTAAGTGAACTGGTTAAGTGAAGCCAAGTCTATGGTTTGATATAAAATACATGAACCACGAATGTAAACTAATTTATATCCCTTTAACCAATTCGTTCTTTCGTTTATTTGCTTACGAAAAAAAAGAAGTAAAACCAATAAGCAGGTTGCTTATGAGGTTTTTAGCTTTTTCACAGTTCGGTTTATGTAGAACGTTTCTGTGAACTCGCCTAAAACAACTGAGTCGGTTTTATTACACTTCAAATTTATACCCACACTGAACGAAATTACTAGACCGCTTCACTTCTCTGGTCCTTTTATATCCAAAATCGGTGAGAGGCAACAGGTTTTTGTTATATTTCGAGTTTTGGCCTTATGTCGCTTTTGCAAAGCAAGAACAAGAGCAGTAAAGAGGGGGAATCCATTTAATTAAGCTTTATTTCACAAACTTTCATAAAGTGGATTTTGAAATGCAGCCTTATTTCGCTCAGCTTTAATTCTTAACTAAATTGGGAACCTCGAGAAAAAATCATGAGAAATTCAGGACCCCACACCACAGTCACTATTTTCCAGAAATTGTTTACAACTCGCATATGTTGATGATATTAACATAAAAGGATGAATATAGCGGGCTGTCAGTGGTTCATTTGCGAGCATCAGAACAGAACCGACTATAAACAAGGTTGAAACAAAATACATACATATGTATGTTTATGCTGTTATCAAGAAATGACACCTCACATCGATGATTTGGGCAGAACACCACAGTTGACAGCAATAATTTTGAGGAACTAAAGGACTTAACTCATCTTTACTGTCGCTTTTCCGAAATTATGACATCAATAGACCCCTAGGAAGTTGCAGATTGACGACATTAGACTTATTCTTGTGGGTTTATGTAAAATTGCTCATTTACGCCAATAAACCAAGAACACAAGTTGAGCTTGGTGTTAAGTCTGAATTATCGTACGAAGCCGTGGAGGCCATTTGGCCTTTGTTTATAATTCCAAAAGAACCAAATCAAATTAAATAAAAAAAATTTTTTTAAATTTATAACAAGAAACAAAAATATATTAAATCATTGCATTACCAACTTAAATTATTTTAATATCCACTCAAACTCTTATCTCTTACTGTACCATTATATCCAGTTGTCATTTCTGCCGCAACTGAAAAAAAAAAGTTTTTCTTCGAGCATCCATACTCTTCCCACATATGAGCCAATGTTCTACAGGCCGACAGGGCGACAGGCGCTCTAGTAGCAGTTAACCTTTGGACAGTGGTGCCGTTTTCTTCATTCCTCCCTTGCTGGTTGCCAACATAAATTTTGTGTCCCGTGGTCGGCTCTTTTCAACGCACTCACTCGTTTCGTCGTGTATCCGATCCGATCCGTCGCCGCCGCCGCCACCATCTGCCCGCTCATTAGTGGTGTGAATTAATTTAAAACCAATGTGCAGCGGTTAACTTGGATTGAGTTTGATTTTATCCGCGACGGGAAGAATTACACGCGAAGTTGTTGCCGACGCCTTGGCCATCGTTCTGTTCGTTATTTTTCATGTGAATTTTCAATTTTCTTTCGGACACCCAGAGCGAAACAAATTAGCTTCGCCCTCGCCAAACGAAATTGCAAAGTAGTTTTGAGCGCTTCAATATCGGATTTTTCCACGCTTGTTTGTGTGCGCGAATAGCGTTTTTATTCTTCCCTATTTTCCGAACCTCAACTCATCAGTTTCTGTGTAAGTTTTGATTGAAAAGGAAAAAATAAAAAATTAAAAAATATTGTGCAAAGAAAAATTTCATCCAAATTAGTCATCGCATTCACAAGTAAAAAAAAAAAACAAAAAACGAGTGAAAAGCGCTTGCTCTTTCCCGTTCTAACGTCCTGCGGAAGAGAAAAACAGCCGGTGCCCCAGATTTTTGTTGATTTATTTTCCTCACACCTTGCTGCGCTGGTTGTCTGTTGTGTGTTGTGTCCTATTGTCCTACTCCCTCCCTCTTGACCATATTAGATCATCCATGCTTATTTGCTGAGGGGGTGGCGGTATCGGGGGTGATTAAAGATTTTTCAGTGAAAATTCTTTCTTATGTTTGACATTTGCATAACATTCGCAATCACAGCTTTCTCCCCTTGACAGTCCAGCCGTAGCGGTAGCGGTACACCGTACTGTTGTATCGAAATTTTAATTAATTAACGGGAAAACACGGTTGGAGTGAGGAAGACAACTCGAGTGCTGTGCACATGTCAATGTGAAATTGAAAATATTTTGACATTTCTCTTTGGTAGATAATAGGAAAATTCTAAGGTTTTTCCTTTGAGGTGAAAAAGTGTGCGAAAGGAGTTCGAAGTGATGACATCATTTGTTGCGTGTTGTGTTTTGTTATCAGAAAGATAGTGGTGTCGGGATTATGGCTTCTTCTTGAGCTCCATGGTGTGTTATGATTTGAAAATTTTAAAAATGACGTGGCTTGTCTAACTAGAAAAAATAAAATTGTTGCCAGGGGCGATTGGCTTTCTGTTTGACATAAATAGGGGAAAAAGCGTTTTTTTTCTGGGGTGAGTTTGTGTTTCGTTGGTGAATCCTTGTTTTTTTCTATTGGTGTCTCCCTTTGGAGTATTGTAATTTGTGTATGTTGTACCTTTTCTACCTGTACGCGCGCCGTTTCCGAACTGTCAAAATAAATGGAGTTGAAGAGCTCGCATTCCTAACCTCAACAAGGGAAATTCTTTCAAGTTTTTCCACAAAATTTTGTATGAAAAGATGTGAAATTAATAATTATGTTTAATTGGTTTATTTGGAATGAATAACGTGCATTTTTTGTGTAATTACTTTGGCAGCATAGAGAATAGGGGGCTTCCGTCAAGCGGTATAATTCAATTTACTTTCTGAAATTGTGGGCGTTTGTTTTAAAATTTTGTGTTTGCTAAGACTAAAAGGTCACACAAGCAGTTCGTTAGAACATTCTTAAATCGTGATTACGTTGCGGGCAAGGTCGCCGGATTGTCATCCTCTCATTGTGCTTCAAGGTCAGAGAAAAAATTAAATTGGGGATCGGTAGAGGCATATTGCCTACACATGACATGTGTTCTGAACAATTAATTTAAACGAATTGAAGGAAAATTCGTTTTGGTTAAGTTATTCCGAAAGAATGACGTTTGACAGCGTCAATGTAAGCGATTTAATTGTTACTCCAGTTGTCAAACTTTTTCTGGACCATTCTCAATTTCTTTAGCATTGAGCAGGTTTTCTCACAACCAAGGTTGCAATTTAAGATGCTTTTGTGGAATGAGACGGGAGGAACTAGGCAATAAGGGGCCTACCTGGTGGCGAACGTAAAAGCGAAGCGACTTAAAAGATTTTTTGTTCCGAGCAAGGTTTTTTGAATCTAAGCTAGATCAAGGTCATGGATGTTCATCAATAAAATTTGAATAGAGTAATAATTTGGAAAACGTTCTCTAAGTGGGGAATGTACTCGTACGTTAAGTCCAAAGTACATGGGTAATCTATTGTAGTTATTTGTCTATGTTTACTAACATATTATTTTCAGACTGGGTAGACTTGTTGAAAATAGTATTCCACGTTCATTCTAAGAAATATTTCCAAACTAAATGGTGTGCTTTCCAGTGGATAGATCCGATAGTACCTAGATCTCAAATGCAAGACTGTTCCATTTATCAAACAATTGACGTCTTCTTAATGTCACAACATCTTGCGAAATATCAGTGACGTCTTGTTGAATAAAAGTCCAGAATTGCCGATCGATGTATTTATGTAGGTTGGAAAAAAATATGCTTGGAATGTTACCTATCTAATGCAAAAGATATTTTTTTATTATTCAATTTGTGTTGTTCAGCAATAGCTTGCCACTGCAATCGCTTTCACTTCCTCCGAAAACCGGAACTATAACTAAAAGAATCTGTGTGTCACTGATTTGATTGTGAAATTATAACAGCCCTCCAGTTGTTTAGTCAGGTTTACAATTTTGATTGTCTTTTGAATGGATTGCTATGAAATAAGATCGAATAACAAAATTATTTAACAGTTTTTGAATAAGTTAAGCTCAACCAAGATGTGTCACTTTTATAGAGCTGTGATGGTCTTCCTAAGTTTGGACAAAACCTCGGTCCACCAAGAGATTACGGAAAATAAGATCTCAAACGTATACCTATGCCTCTCAAAGACGAAAGTTCATTCTTAGCATTTTTTTAAAGCTATCATATTCGATTTATCTTAATACTTTCAACTTGTCGGTCTACATTTAGTGCATTAAATTAAGTTCCCCTCGTTTGTAAAGCTACACTTCCGCATTAAACACACTCCACATCCCTAGACACAGACAAATATTTGCGTGTCCATCACCCTTTTACTCACATCAAATAGAGAATCTTCACCCCTTGTGGTTGGCATTTCGATAATAATGATGTTGGACATGCTACTCGTACATCCATCAGGGGTTCGTGAATAAATGCGGGTTCCAGTTCTACTACATTACCAAGTTTTAATTCAAATTCTTTTCCCTTCAGCATGTGACAACCAGAACAAACTTTACCCTAAATCCTTACTAGATTTGTACACATGCTTCTTTTGGATTGGATTTTTTTAAAAACTAGTACCACTCCCACCAAGTAAATGAGGAACCATACAAGTTAGTACCTAAAACAAGTCTTGAGTGCATATATTAAAATTCGTATAATTTTTCCCAAACACAAGTGTGCCTGGTTATCCGTAAACCACAGATCATTTCCAATTCATTTTTGGAGATTTATTAATAGAAAAAAACTTGTCTTGTTCTTTTATTCAGATTGGATTCAACAAACTACAAGCTTTCAGAACTAATTTCAACTTGCTAGATTTGATTAACATTTGATAAAAAAAAAAAACCCTGAGCAAGAAAATGTTTCCGTGTATCAGAAGGAGGAGCAAATGTCGTGAGCGTGCAAGCAATTTTTGCTTTGTTTTATGAATTAAAATTTAAATAAATTATATTTTTTAAGTTTTAGGAATGAAATATTGTATGAAGTTTCATTGACAAGGTCACGTTGAATCGTTAATTGCCAGTGTGCGCATGGATGACATGGAAGGATCGCTTTATGTAGAAAAAATGGTGACGAAAAGCATAGCATAGGCATAGGAAATAAAGAAGGCGATGAGCTGCCTGAGAGAAAAGACCCATGTGACTGAGACCTAACTGGCAAATCCATCGAGTTGACACAGTAGTGAAGCAAACCTCAACTGACAGTTATTGACCACCTGTGAAACAGCAAATCTCCTACAAATGAACACTGATCACGTCTTAAAAAGTCACACTTTAGTATTCAATGACTTACATCAAAGCTGTAGTGACGTGTGTGCTCTTGTCAAGAGGATGTGTTTTTGGACATTACGTATCCAAATTGATGTGGATGGTTGAAATTGCCATGGCTTGGTGGTTAGTGCGTTGGAGTGGTTAGGTTGAAGTGGCTACCAGCTATTGCCAGCACACTTACACCAGTGATAGGTCCATTGTGATACCACATGGATCTGAAGAGATATCCATACCTACTTGGAGATTCATAGTAAATTTTAATCAAGCGATTGTGCATGCGGAATAACCGTTTATTATCCCATTTAGTGCAATTTGTTTTTAAACAGATGGAGCCTTTAGTATTTTTTCCTTGGAAAAGGCTTGCACTTTGATATAGACTGTGAAAAAAAATTACGCGCATGGCCATGCGTATATGGCAACATTCGCAAAAACAAAACAAACTCAGTAAAGCACAACCAGGAAGTACGCAACAAAATAAACTGAAATCGACAACAACATCTACATTTACCATACCAAGTTGGAGTAAAATAATGCTTTCCCTTGTTTCGGTTTGGTATGTGGTGCAAATCGTGTGATGGCCACTAGCCAATGAATGTAATCCAAAACAAGACGCACCGCTGCTAATCGACATTTCCACGTCACTGTTGGTCGCAACTCCAGCACCGACAAACAGAACCATAAGCCGAAAGACATTTTGAAATTCCATTGAGTTTCGGATTTTTGTTTGATGAAAGACATGGATACGGTGACAGAAGTGTGTGTGTCGGACAGCGTACGCACATAACTCAGCCAAAAAAGCAGAAAACAAGTGGACGACGCAACATTTGCCACTGGTCACTGGTCAGTCGACAACAGCCGCAACCTGCGAAGCAAGAAGACTGTTTTTTATTTATTTTCATTTCGTCTTTTAATTTACAAAGAAAGTGGCACCCATGCTTCTAGCGATTTTTTTAGCTGGCGCACGTTTAAATTTAATAACACATAGGCAGGTGACATCGCCCAGTTAGCGCTGTGTATAAAGAAGAAAACAAAACGAGTGCTGGTAATGGAAAAAATCGGCAAGAAAAAGACAGACATTGCGTCAGACCCACGGATGTCTTGGACAGAAAAACCCGAGGAGGTTCTTCACATTTACATACGTGCATACAGATGGAGGACATTAAAATCCAACAAAACTGGATTTTTGTTTTGTCATTGTAGTTCCTCCACTTTCATCCAACTGGTCGACATCAGCTTGGTTCATATGAGACTTTGAAAAGAGTCGAGTCATTCTAGCGTGTCGCACGTATCTATGGTCCAGCAAGGGTATAGCACGGCGAATAATCCAAAAAGTAGGTGAGAACATTGACCTCTGAGGAAGATATTTTGTTGATAGAGAGGTCTTTTTGATGACTTCAGACTCGGTCGAGAGATGTGGAACTTGTTTTGTTTGATTTTTAATCTCTTTTTGTTTTTTTGCTTGTGCTCTTGCGAATTTCTCTGATGAATAGAGACTACATTGTTGGAGCACTGGAATTATCAGAGTCTGGAGGAGTCCCAGTTTATCAGTGACGCAGAACGAGAGATAAGAAGACTAAATATACTTCGTTAAACAAAAGTTGTAACTGATGGCGAAATGTGTCGTTAAGACTATTCAAGGTGAAATGTTGTCATTATGGTCGTTTTCGGATGACTCACTTTCAATGACGAGCCCCCGTGAAATAAAATGATTAGGCTGTAATCCCGTTTATTAGCTATTTAGGTTGTAGTAGTGAATGTCGTGAGAGGATTTGGGGGAATTTAAGTTTCCTAACGAAGATTTTGGAGAGTAATTGATCTTTGATGTAGGAATTGTGTATGACTGGGGAAGCAAGTAATAGAAATGATATTGCAAGTGATACATATTTTGTAAAGCCTTTAAAGCCTCACCTGCAATTCACCAAGTTTTTTTTTGGTGGCTATCGAAAAAGAATTTCCAAAGGAATTGTCTATGCCTGGAGTTTGGAATCCGCCGTCTGCACGCCATCGTGTTTGAACTTCTATTTAGAGCCCGATTGGTTAAGTAGATTGCATGACATATTTCGAAATTGAATTTTCTTTTTGTCACTTTCTTGGACGTATTGTGATGTATTGTTCCTGGACCGTTCTTATATAAAGTTCTTCATTCGAAATATGATACGGTGATAAAACTTCTATGATGATGCACAGAGTCAGTCTTGGTCACCGTCAAAGTCCTAGTAGTCATTAAATAGTGACAAAGGTTAAGAGAAACAGTTGATTCTGGTGCTGAAAACGTATGTACATAGGTGTCGACCTAAACAATGCTTGTAATAAAAGAAAATTGTCGGCTTTCTCAGCTTGCCCCTTGCCCCTCATTGAGTCTTGCCAATGATGTCAATATTGTCGGCTTACGCAAGTAGTTAAACAGACTTATTGACCTTTCCTGATCTAAAATCGAAATAATATAGGCCGGCGGTTGTTGACGAAATGTTTCAAACATTCACACAATAAAATCTTAAATGCAAAGCTGAGGAAAATTATTCCACTGTTGTCGGGGGGTTCTTCTTTTTTGTGGATCGAGCAAATGATGCTAAGACCCCATTCATAAGGCATACGCCCTTTAAACCAAATTTTAAAAATGAGTTGGTACATGCTCTCTGCCAAGTAATTTCCAGTTGCTTTGAGTTCACATATGTTGTTCAGCCGTCAGGTTTTAGCTTGGATATAGCTATCATCCGCAATTCATTTCAAATAGGTAGACGGAAGTTTTGGCAGGATGTTGGTCTTAGTCGCCGTCATACAGTCTACAGAAGTAGTATTTTTATATACTTAGCACCAACTGTGACTCTACTATAAGATTTTCTTCTTACAGGTCTCTGTATAGGTTTTGTTCTCAAAGTCTAACCTTGTTTACATCAAAGAAATCCATTTTGAAGTAGAAATACTAATTAGCGCGGAGAAAGAACAAATTTAAATCGAGAATCATTGGATTTACTAAACTGTTCGGTTATTTTCTTCTTCTCCTCTTCAGAAACTAGCGGAAAACTTAAGTTGCTAACTAATCTTAATTTATCATCAATAATCATCAAAATTTACCACCAAATTCTCAAGAAAAAATAATGTACCTACGCAAGCAAAAGGCATGCTTTATGACTAACTAAATTTTTTTTTTTTTTGGTTTGCTAATTTTAAATAACCATACAATTTAGATAACAAAAAAAAGGTTTTATCTTGGAAAAAAATAACTCTTTCTAATCCTATCCATCCAATGATAGCAGAAA
Source organism: Criorhina ranunculi (assembly GCA_951813785.1). Classification (NCBI taxonomy): domain Eukaryota; kingdom Metazoa; phylum Arthropoda; class Insecta; order Diptera; family Syrphidae; genus Criorhina; species Criorhina ranunculi. The sequence continues at coordinate 13,174,885 of OX638381.1, forward strand.
AAGTTCAATTAAACTTTTTACTCATTTACATTCGTGTCGTGTGCGCTGCTTAATCACTGCCTAGAACTATAGGCTTTAATTAACACTTTAATATTCTAATTAATCAATTAACATTGTTGCAGTGTCATTGCTCTCTTGACACTTGTAAGTCTTTTCATTAAAATTGCAATCAGATAAGAAAATGAAAAAGAAGTTAAATGACAAAATGAGAGTTACATATTTGTCAAGTTTAAGATTATAACCAACGTTTATAGTCGCTTACACGATTTACATTACTTTATTTTTTTTTAAACACGAACAGTAAAAAATTTTAAATATATTTTGTTTAAGTTGTTTGGATTTTATTGTATAATAAGCAGAAAACATTTTATATGTGTACACCAGCACGTGTTCCACCCGAAGCATAGAAAGAGTACCACTCCCAGTTGAATACTGTCCGAGTAATTGTACTTGAATATTTAAAAAGAAAAGAGCCCATACAGGGTGGTTCGGCTAAGGTTAAACATTTGGCAAGTAAAGTTTTCTGATTAGGGTCCTTGTTGCACATATAAGTATTGCGATTTCCGCAGGTAAAGAGAACTTCTTCGAGACTTTAATTTAACTTCCGAAAACCCCTTAAAGGTGAAGGCTCCACACTTGAAACAGCAAATAGTACTTAAAAAACTACGCTATCGATACGCAATTGAAATCGCAAAAGTAGTACTCTGCCAAAGGAAGTGCTCTATCATACCGTTACGAATAATGTCTTGTGATTAGCCCAAATATAGTTCTGCAGTCCTCCCTCCTCAGGTTGAAAAGGAATTTTGCAGCGATGTTATCAAGGCCTTTCATAAAACACTTGGTGGTTCTGTAGGAAGTTAAGTTAGACCATATGAGAGTCGATCGAGTGCATGTATTTTGCTAAACTAATTGCGATTATTGATTCCAGACTTACAGTGGTATTCGCCGAGCCCGCTTTCACTAAAGCGTCAAAGATTGCGTTGCCTGAAAATCCCTGTCACCCGGAATCCACTTGAAACAAACCCGGTGCCACTTGGAAAGCCTATTTAGTTTGCTCTTATATTCCAGAATAGTCTTGGAATGAACCGTGGAAGCCTCAAGTGCGAACAGTGCAGTCTGGGTGTCCCTGCAGGTGGTAATTCTTCTACCATACCATCTCCCTCCATTTACCCAATTAGCTACTCTGAGTATTGGAAAGACTCACCAATTTGCCCAAAGCGCTGGAGTTTGGTTTTGTCATCCAGATACAAACCATCTCAAGTATAACTTGCGGTGCTATGGAGATCTCTGTGAAAGATATTAGTGAAAACTTGAGGAATATTATTTTGCGTTATAGTGCTCTATGCCAAAACTTATGTCCTCCGTTCTAGGCTCCGTTAGTTAAGTCCAGCGGTAGCAAAATGAGCAAAACGTTTAGAGCGTCGCCAGAAGTAGTGTACATGGTTCAAGTTATTCCAGCAGGTCTCAGACTCCATGTCATATTGGTAGGACCACCCTGTGCACGAATAAAGTAGGTATACATATTTTAAATTTAAATGTGCGAAATCTTCTCTCAGTACTCTGTCGAAAAAGTATATTTTAACAATTAACAGATGTGTAAGTTGTTTGCTAAACATATTTTTTTCGAATCTGAGGTTGAGTTTCAAGTTTTTTTTTTTTTTTTCAAGAAGTAAACACAAGTTATTTTTTGGTAGCGACAAGGCGCCATTTTATTCACTTCAAACATGCGCTTTTTTTATTTATGAATGAATATTTTGTAAATATTTTAGAAGCGCAAGTGGAGCGAAAGTGATAATTTTTGCCTTCAATTGAAAAGATATACAGGCGTATGTATGTTGGTTGCTAAGTAATTCAATATTTATTTTTGAAACAAAATTGAGTAACAATTTAGGATGTGACCTTTGAAAATTGTAGTTAAAAAAAAAAACATAAAATAATCAGCCTTGAGAGTTGAGGTAAATATTTGGGATCGTCGACAATCTGTACACGGATAAGCTTCGAGTTGAAAAAAATATACAAACTCTCATTGACTGAAGTTGTGGGGTTATTTGTTGAATGAATTTGCGATTTTTTTTCTTTTGTTTTGTCAAGGGCAAGTTTAGTTTGTCTTTTGTCTACTTACACCCTGAATCCTTTTGTGGAGTCAGCAAAACTCAATTCAAAAGTTATGTGAAAAGTATGCTGATGTAAATCAGAGTCCTTCCTAAATAGAATTTTCAGTGGTCACTACCTCCTAAAAGTAACATCTACATCGAATGAAGGACCTACCTTCAGATTCGTGGACTTAATGTGCAGAATAAAGGAATTTCTTTTCATGTTCTAGAGCTAGGCATTATAGCTCTTTTAAGTCTCAATGAAGATATTGGATGTTCCTACACTCTAGCGATTTGCTCTAGACTCATTAAAACACGCAACAATAGAACTCTGATAGGAACTGAGCTGTTTAAAGCTGTCCCACATCTAATCTTATTTAACTGGGGAAACTTGAGCATCAAACCACATTTCCAGAAATATCGTACACAGCTGTTGAAGTCATTAAATGCCTAGGTAGCATGAGAAACTGCGTCCGTCTGTATATTGTCTTAATAAACACTGGAATTTTAGTTTGAGCGCCATTTTGAATCTGTCCATAATTTTTACAAGACTTGTCTCAACAAATAAGAAATAATTAATGGATTCATTTTTTCCTGACCTGGAAGGCTTCAGAAAAGTGGCTTTGACTTCCCTAAAAGTGAAAATTCTTACGATAAAAATGTTGCTCGCAGTCGGGTGACTCTGACTAGCTACGAGAGAAGAATTGAAATCAGAGAAGCTAAAAAATGTCTCAGCTTGAGAATGTCCTTGTGATGAACTCCATATGGACTTTCTTGATCTCTTCAAGAGTTTAGCTGCAGCTTTCGATCTCTCTATGAACTTGTCTTGAAGTTTTTCACATCCCTGGCTAAGGATGATATGTGAAGCAAGATCTGATTTTACTATCTTTCGATGTCTGTATATGTAAGTAACACTGTTTACCACAATTTTGTGGTAAGTCAATCAAACAAGATCATAAGGCTGTTTGATAATAAAATCATTACATTTGAGATAAGTTGCATTTCTTGATCATATTTCGTGTTAATAATTTAATTATGCAAATTTTTTTTATATCTACAAGTGGTTCTCCTTGGGTATGAGGAAGACGGTAAATAATCTCAAAGTTATTACATTCAGATTAACAAACAGAAATGGAGATGGGACTTATGAGACACTAGACAGGATTATGGTGGGTGTTTAATATGATAACGATGTAGAATTTGTATTTCAATCCGCACTGTGGTTGGCTTTGTTTCATACTGCGGATGTTATTTAACCACATCTAGTAATTTGTGTAGTTATATCAATATATTTGTTTTGCAATTATAAAGTGGTCGTGACAAACAACATTTGCAAAAAGATCTTATTACTTATTTACAGTACGTTTGCTACTTGAAGTAAAGTGATAATCTTAACAGCTCTTTAAAAATGTTGACGTAACCCAGACTGACCTCATGTGAAGATTTGAAAGATCTATTGTGAGCCCTTGTGATGTTCACATTCTGACTTTTGCTCAACCACCTCAACAAGCTTTATGTCATTGAAAAATGAACTTGCACACATTTTTGTTAACTTGGAAATATTGTCTTATTTGGAAAAGCAGGTTGCATTCGCTATGTTGTCCAAGATCTGGATCGTTAGATCGATACTTCAAAAATATATTACGGGTGATCTGATCGAACCACATTTCCAAGTCTATCATTTCGGGAGATAGCCTTTAAAACCTCCTGGTCCGGTTAAACTGTTTGCTTAAGGTCTAGTCTAGAATTTCATGTTGTTCGACATAAGGGACATTGTCTTCTGCCTCGATAGTTCGAAGTCAGGAATGAATCCTCTGTTTTTTAGAACATTGATCTTTGGTGATCTTATCTAATGCTTTCATTAATGAAAGTAAGGAAGAAGTCACTTTTAAGTATACGATGCTTAGTAATGAAGCTGATGTCAGTCTTTGTTAATGTCTAGCTATAGTTACCAAAAAGTAAAAGTTTCTCAAATTATGCTATCTCGTTAAAGTTTTTAGACTATGGGAAACTGCGCCACCCTTTAATTGGTTTAGTTACGGGTGACTTTTCCGGTCTTATCCTGATTGACGACTTTACAAAGGAACTTACATATGTATATCATGTTTGATAAATAATTGCATATGATTTAAGAGCTTTAGTAGCGGCTTCTCAAAAAAAATTCTAGAGAGAGACTTGAGACATCTATATAAACCTTGACATCTCATGCAAAATTTGACTGAAACCATGAGGCCATAATACTTATTTTTCTTGAAAATTCTTCAGCTACCCACCGTTAAATAAACAACCACAAAAGTGTAAAGTCATCGTCATCATCCCGGACATCGTCATAAATTTTACCACAAAACTTCTATTCAAAGGTCGTTGAACACAGTCGCCCATAAAAAAATAAAAAATTACAAAAAACACAAGAAAACACTTTCTCAACACGCACATAGCCCAAGCCCAAGCCCAAGCACAAATACAAGTAACCTTCCACTTTTGAAAGACCCTCAAAGCAATTAATTTTGTGTAACACAATATAGGCGAACAGAAGAAGCTCAAAATCAAGAACAATTTATTTGCAATCTAAAAAATTATATTTTAATTAAAATACATTCACTTGACACAAACCTCATTGAATGTCATGATCAATTGAGTTATGGGTCAGTAGAGAAGTCGTCATTGCCTGCCTCCGGCGGCGGCGGTTGAATGTACATATCTCAACTAAGCTACCTCCTCTTACTCTCTATGCTGAGTTTGTTAATGTATAATTGAATGTGCTATGACTGTGATACAGCTACATTTAAAGATTATAGTAGGTGCCTCCTCTAAGACCGTGTGCCGCCAGCGGTGGTCTGACCGACAGTTGCTCGTGTGCTCATGAATAAAGTGAACTTGTGTTGCACTTGCATATTATGACACTCAATTTGGATGTAGCCGACTCCAGACACGAGATTCGATCTGAGAGCCGGGCGCGGCGTCTCGTGTGCTCAAGGTAAACATGTAATATGCTGAGAACGATGGTAATAAAGATGCATTTCCGTATAACGTATCTTGCAATTTTTCTTTTAGTTTAGTAGCTAAGAATAGATAGATACAACTTACGTAATGGAAACTATTTCGAAATAGTTTTCCATATTTAGGTACTAGACGACCAAAGGAAAAATAAAATAAAAATTGAGTGCACGATTGGCTCAAACAGGTTTGCTCATACATGTTGAATGTTCGTAAGTCCTTCAAACCAAGGGCAGTGAGGTCCTTAAACTCAGAATGGAACCACAGAACTGTGTACATCGGCTATTAAAAAATTCGAATCGCCGACAGTGGCATGTTGCCAAATTAGAAAGCTTGAAGCAGTCAGTTGTAGCTTTTAAAAAGGGTGCAAACGCCTATATGCTAAGGCTATTTACTCCTAATGACAGCTGCCGAGGAGCCAAAACTGTGACTAAATGGTTGATTCCTCATTTTTAGTGTTCGATTTATTGAGACGTTGTCGTCCAGGGTTTTAAACCCACGCACATCGATGACAGTGTGTTGAACCATTTCTCATAGTATCTCTAGAGTTAGTCTCTTTAACTTCAATAGTAACTCATCTCTTGACTATACAACAGATCAATTAAATCTTCTTATTGGCTGGGTGTCAACGCATAGAGACATTCCAGGAAACTGTAAGATTGCTCAAGTGTGCTGCTACAATTTCCCTCGCTACTGTCAACCTACTTATTAAGCTAGAAGGTGCAATAAGCAGGACAAACCTTAGATGGTTCAATGGTATAACATGCTAGAAGCTAGACTACCAAGTAGATTTGACCCAAGTTAAATCTGAAAGGATCTCGCTTAGCAGCCTGCATATCAGCTTAACAATAAGTATCATCACTGGATATTGCCTTTTAGGCAAGAACGGTACATAGCTAGACTTCATTTTAAAATAAAAGTTCCACTTGGGAGTGTTCTTTTTAAACACTCTTGCGAGGTGACACAAATAAACGTGAATAGTCTTGAAATGGTTCAACGAGTAAGGTGGCGTATTCCTACCGTCTCTATGTGCTGGCACATGGTGGCTGCCACTATTACCTCCTGAATCCCTGGCTATCACTAAAACTTCCACTTGGAACATAGTGTAAAGTTTAATTGACCAGGGAACGATAAGTTTGCCTGAGAGGACTCCGGAGCTGAAGAGGTATTTATCGATTTTTGAGTCATCTCTGAAAATGGATATGCTCACCTAATTACTGGACATTTAGAGTACAGGACAGTCAAACTGTCCAACAGTCATTATTTTTTTTAAATTGTATTTACACCGGGGATGTCGAAATTAATCACGAAACCAATACGTGTGAAACGAGTGAAAATAACACACTCCAACCGAATTAGATATACCCAAGTGGAATTTACAAATGCCACACGCGTGTGTGTTCGCGAATACACGTTTCGCAAAAAATAAAATAAAAAAATCAGTTTAGCAATATACATACCATAAATGGTCCCCACCATAAGCGCATACACACACTCAATTATTATCTAATCTGGAGGAGGAATAGAAGAGATTGCAGAGCAGTTACGAAGTATCTCCACATTTATTCGTAGAGTTTTTTATGAGTGAGTCATAGGGGACTTCGAAAGGTGGCGCAATCCAATCCGATTGATCACAATAGTTTATTAGATTCCGATGGCGAATCACTAAAACAAAATACCGCTGGTGTTTGGGGGAGGATCACTCGTCATCTGAAGTCGAATTACGAGTACATATTTTGGTGGCGTGAGTAAAATCGAACGTGATTCGCATTGTGGAGGAAAAAAGTATCTACTTCTAAATTGTTTTAATCTATTTTTGTGTTTAATTGTAGGTGATTAAAATTTATTGAAGCAATTGTACGGTTACCGTTCGCTTCTAATCAGACAAGTTTTATCTTATACGAATGTCTAGTCATTGACTTTGGACGTGCTGAGTGAAGGAACTTTTGTTTAAAACATTGACGTAAGAACTTGAAGAATTTTGGAATTATTTAATAAAAACAATTTCGACCGGAGAAATTAAGAATTTAAAAACTAGGAAGAACGTTACTATGACCAAGGGGAACCTTGACTAAATTCAAGTATTTAAGTTCTACAACAGCAAGCTCTACAAAAACAACAAAATTTATATTAATTGATCTAGAACCAAATAACGTGTCCGCACGTGATATGACTTTGACTAGAAGCAGATTTTTCTACGAAATTATCGTTGAGTCTCTGAAGTGTTTTTGAAAGAATACAAGTGTTTTTTTTTGTTTGTTTTTTTTTGCAAAGATTACTAATGAAACTTGAAGTTGGTTATTAATATTTGACTTCAAATATTCAGCAACTCAATGACAATTGCTGCAGTTGCGTTGCGAAACAAGTGGAACAAATACAGATTTAAGAAACCTATTGCAAGTATACTTACTACTATGTGTACTTAATACTATGTGTAAACACTTAAGAAATAAGTCAATCTGTAGGGAGGTACAATATGGTTTTTCTTCAAGCGATTCCCTTTAAAGTTATTTCAGAAGAAAAAATGGTTAAAGTGCTAAGTGTCCAATCCAAAGTACAAACTAGACAAATAAATATGGAAACTGATATCTTCTGTTGTTTGCCTTCTTTTAAAAATGATCATCCTTTGAAAGAAGTTCCCTGAGGGATAAAGGCCGACCTTATTATGTCTCCGTTCCGCAAAGTAAAGAACACTAAAAACTCCTTAGGCAATAATGCAATTGCTTGACGTCTTATGTGACTTCTAGCGCTATCCTGCTTTTGTACGTACGAGGGACGTTCGAAAAGCTTTGAGCTTAAATCTGAAGATGGAGTTAGTCGTTGAAATAATTCTTGTACTACAATTTGAAAGACTTACTTACGGTGGCGCTACAGTCCGGGGTGGACCTCGGCCCCAACCAACAATCATTTTGGACGTTCAGCTATTGTTTGACAGTTGTTTGTATCTGTCTATGTCAGGGTTTATGAATAGGTAATGCGACTGCCGAAATTAAAGCCGACTTAGATGCTTTTACGGGAACTCTGATTCATTATGTGCCACCATGAAACAGATGGGTAACTGAGGTATCTGGAGGAAAGGCGACAATATCATACACCTCTAAGCTATACAATGAAATTCGCTTAAAATAGAAAAAAACTAATTCGCTCAAGAAAAACATCGCACAGGACAGTCCGGGACATCGCCGAATTAAAGACAACGGCGCGTAAGCCTGGTAGATATTCTAAGATCCATAAGGAGACGCACGTACGACCTAAATTTGTGTTTTTCTGTATCTTCTGACATTTTACTATTATTGCCAACGTCGGCACTGCAAGTCTTGATTTACATGTCTAGATCTTAAGTCGACAGCCCTAATTTTTTATTTTTTTTTGCTTTTTCACAGTCTGGAACCAAACAAATCTAATTTATATCTTTAGTGAGAAAATTACTTTCGTTATCGCTCCTGTCAATGTTTGAAAAACTAATTTAGGGTGCTTTAAGTTCCAAGACCTATTAACATCAACCTTCCTCTATACTTCGTTCATTTGTAGCTTTGTAACTACCAGTCATAAATAATTTCTTATCCAAGTATGTTTATGATACAAAAAATATTCTTCGCAGTTGTAAATTTACCTTTAATTGGGAGCCAGTTAGAATTGACTTATAAGACAATTGAAATTTGTACGTAGTTCTTCCTATCATTCTAAAATTGAAAATAAATTTTCAAAATAATTATTTTCGTTGTAGTGTAGTAGACATACAGAAATCAGTGACATAATCAAAGATTGCTGTTTATCCAACAGCTTCCTGGTTACTGTGGTCCTACATTATTTGCGATCTATACAAATGCCGAAAGTTAGAAAACCTCTTTGCACTAAGCCTATATAAAAACCACGCTTGTCCCCTCTAACCAACCACTCGTTTTAATAACTGATTAGAGCCTTATTTTTCGACTAATAATTTTCGCAATTAAAAACCTACTTTTCATCGTTAAAAGGTCCTCATAAGTTTAAATTTTGGTGAAATTTGGCACAGTCTGCTTTCAAAATTCACTATGTCACGGTAACATTTGTTTTTTTGGGATGTATCCAAAAGATTTACATAAATTATGTACATATCTCGCCACCTTGTAAATTTTGTGAATGCAAAAGGCGACTCTTGCAAATATTCAACTCAATATGCAATACACTATAGTAACCCCAATTAACCTTGAATAGAAAAGTGTCCATTCGCTTTGTGATGACCAATAAACCTTTTTTATTTGGTCATTAAAAAAAAAACAAATAATCGAAATCAATTAATTAAAAGCGTGGTTTGGTATTTTTTTTTATTTTTGAAGTGAGGAATCGATAAATAGGTGCTCGTACTTCACATTATTTAAGTGTCTATGTACAAACATATACTGTACTCTCTGTCGTTTCGCAAGTCACGTGAGAAAAAAACCTAGAATAATCAGTCACATATATGTACATATGTGGTGTGTCTATTGTTTTTTTATATATGAAGAATGGTTTTTCCAAATAAGCTCAGAAATTCAAGTTCACGTTATGCAATTAGATCAATTTGCGTTTGGTTTTTTGGTGTTATAATGACTTCATTTGGATCGCCATAGACAAAAATGTTAGCTATTATGACAGATACTAACAGAAATCCGACATTTATGTTCCAAAATGGCGAAAATAAAGTTTACTCATGCGAAAATCATTAAGTTTATCAAAAACTATGAATAAATTAGAAGAAGATACTTAAAGAAGAATTTTTTTTGGGATTCATTCAAACTATTTTCATGAAACATTCTGGCATCGTGAAAGAACTTTAACTATGACGGAAATTAAAGTTTAGACCCAGATGTAGCCAAAAGACTCAAACCCGCGAAGCTTACGAAGGTAGATTTGTAAATCTTTAGAATAAAATTCTAGTAAGCGATTTTTTTTTTTATCAATGTTTATTCCATTGATGTGGCAACTCTTTGCTATTGAACGGCGAAGAATACTTACAATCTGTCAAATAGTGTGTCTTTGGCAAGCATTCCAATCGAACAAGTCGAACAAGAACACAAATGGATAAAATTGAAATCAAACTCAAGTTCGACGCTGTTCTTAGGGATTCATCATCTTCATTTTCCTCTTAAAGCTTGCACGCGCAGCAATCCAGTTTAGGACATCCAAAAGCTGACACTGCATTAGAAATTATTTAAAAAAATCCTTAGTTAGATTTTGGATTACCATCAATTGAAGTTGGGTAAGGTTAAGGCGTCCACAACAAGAAACTTACTGACATTTGAAAAGATAGGTATACGACATACCCTAGCCGAATGTTTGAAACTTGAATTAAGTCTTTAATTCACTGCTTTATCCCGGCCCTAAAGTAGATGGGTTCCATTGGTTAGAAAGGTGATAATGTAACTTTTGTTTGCACACAGAGGATTACCCATTACTCAAAACTTGTACGTCACATATGTTAGACCCATCCTCGAATATGCTTGTCAAGTACAGTCGCCCTGTTATAGTAATCATATTAAGAGAGACGAGGCTATCGCGCGTAGATATGTTCGTTTTGCTTTGCGTGGCCTTCCTTGGGTTGATCCTTATAACCTGCCTCCCTATTTAGACCGTCTTCAACTGATTGACCTACAGTCCCTTGAAAAACGTCGAGAAGTTGCCGATGTGCTCTTTATCCAATGTCTGATGTCTGTTTGTCAGATCGCCTAAGTCGTTAAAGTAGAATTCCCCTAAATGGAGCCTTCTTTTACGGGAGAGAGCTGGGCAGTTACAAAGAAGGTGGGGAATCGGTTTCTCCTCCTCTTCGTCCATGCAGCTTCTGCAGAAATCGTTTGAATGGACGCCAAGCCTTGTTGCATCCTTGCCTATTAGACAGTGTCTTGTGATTACACCTATTAAGCTTCCCCCTTGCTCCTGTTTAATTGTAAGCCTAGCGTTAAGTTTAGTTTTTAAGTCTACTTTTAAGTTTTTCTTGCTTGTATTAGCAAGCCCCCCAACGGGGCGCCAAAATCATAAAAAATCTTTTGTATGGGAATGGCTCAGTGTGGTTTCACCTTGATAATGCGTCCGCTCATCTCGTGCCATTGCTCAGCAAAAATGTATCCAACTCCGTCGGCATGATAAAATCCACATTATATTTCTTGCACGCGTAGGTACATAAATGGGTACTGTATGTAGCCTTCTTGGATGTTTGGTTTCCAAGTTAGCTTTCTGTATAAAACTAGACCCAATTATTTCGCTTCATCACTATCAGTGAAGTCTAAGAAATCCATCCCATTAAGGGATGGAGGTGGTCTTTGTTCTTCCAGAACCAGTTTAGTATTATGAGAGACAACGAAAATCCTCCGAGTGAAGGTCTTCACCTTAAACCATCGCATGTTCTCCCTGACCTACCCTCACATAACCTTATAAGACTTCTGTGTCAAATTTTTCTTAACCTTAATGTATCATTTACACATAAAAGAAGAAAAAAAAAAAACCCTCACACATATAACACTTCTGAAAATAAAGACTCATTTCTCGACACCAAAATAAACATTAAACTAATGATCTCCTAAATACAAAATCCACTCTCACAAGATCGTTATCGAAGAGGAACAACACAAAAAAAAAGCTACAAAATGCAGTGCCTCCTCTTCGTATGAGAAAAAGTGTGAAGAACAACGAAAAAATAATGAAAAACAAAAAAAATTCACATCCAAAGTTCAGTTGAAAAGAAAGTTGTTGATTTTGACTTTTTTTTTTGCGCTCTCTCCCGTTCTCCACTCTTCGTCGGTCACTCTTTCATAATTATTGTGCTTTAACACATTGCGTCAAAAATTGAAAGTTGATTCAAATCTTGATGAAAAAGTTGAAAAATTTACCTCAGCCATTTTTTTTTTTTATCAAAATACATATGAATTTCAATTAAAAACGAACGAAGCGAGCGACAAAAAGGAAAGACAAAAGAAAAAATCCAAATTACTTAAGCTTTTCACTGTGGAATGTGCCAGTTAGTGGCTGGGGCTGCATAGTTTTGATACCTACTCCAGAGTACAATGGTGATAGATACGAATATACGAATAGATAGGTAAGACGACAAGCTGATTAAAGAGCTTTTTTGTTTGTAGTCACACGTGCTATCGCTCTGTAAGTATGTGATGGAAGCGTACCGCTGGATGGGATGAGACAGCCAACGCAAGTAACTTGGTGTCATGGTTAACATTGTGGTTTTTAGTGGTGCGCCAGTTGTAGCTCGAATGAGAACATATGCGGTAATTTGGGTCACTGGCATAGACCAACAAAATTAAAGTTGAAGTTGAGGTTGACGAAGAAAAAAGAAAGACGGAAACACACACAGTTCGTTCGATCCGAACCGAGGTTGTTGAAGCAGAGACATCAGCAGAAGCAGAAGCAAAAGTAGAGACGAGAAGAAGCTTTCAAAATAAATAATTAGCAGGTATTTGACACCTGTTGTCCAAAAAAAAAAAAATACAAAAAACCGAAAAGAGTGGAGATACCACGATCCGTGTGTGTATCTTATAATAGTCGAGTGTAGTACTTAAAGTCTGTGCGACGGCACGCCTGCCAGACGCTTTTGCGGTGCCGCCAATGTGTGATGTGTTGTTTCTTTTGGATTTGGTGTGCTAAGTGAAATTGTACGTAAATTTTGAACAAATTGTTTGTCAGTTTTTGAGTTCCTTCAATGGATGAATTGGATTAGGAACCCTTGATTTCTCAGTATCCATCTACAAACCGTCTTTTGTTTTTCTTGCAAATTGTGTTGTCATTATACCTGACATAACCACGCATGAACCTATTTAATGGATTACAGTGCGGTGTATAGTGTGAAACGTGCTAAGAATACCAAAAGTGATTCACTTAGCCAAAGTGTATCGTTCGATGGACTGATTAGGGTGCTACTCGCGGCGCGGTGGTGGTGATGGTTGGTGATGGTACTATTGCACTTTGGTTATCGATATTAAGATTGCAAAAAAGACACACTCGTTATTGAATAACTTGAGTCACAATGTCTATATAATTGCGTGTTGTTTTGTGTGTTATCAGAGGGACAAGTACAATTTGTGTGTTCGCCATAAAAATATTTCGATGCCTCATAAGGTATTCCGGGAAAATTTATTTTGGTAAAATGAAACCTACGTGTGTACGACCGATGTACGTACGGATAGAGAGTGTCAAACTATGGCTTGTTAATATGTTCAGCGATTAGATGACATGTTTGGTGGACTTATTAGCGCTAAGTGCATATGCATACGCAGTAGTGAGTGGTTACAGTTAATTGGGGTTGGAAATACAATTCTAAGTGTATGACGTTGTTTGTCAAATTTTAGAAGCCATTAGAGTGCGGATTGGATTAGTTTTTTGAGTGTTGAATGTGTTTCGTTTGGTGTAAAGCAGAGTCTGTTCTAAAGGAACAAATTTCAGAAGCTGAAGAAGTTCGTTAAGTGTGTGTGTTTCAATGTCATCTCGGGAATTTTATTGAATTAAATTCCATTGATGGTGTGACTGTGACGGACTTCTTGTCGGAAATTCACTGGCTGACTAGTCACAGTGGTCAATCTTCGACAGTTTATGGATCAGTTCGCTCCGTAAACCTTTTTGGGATCAGCAATCGTTGTGTCTTGTCATCTTGAACGTATGCGTTTTAAATGCATAGGTATATCCTTTTCAACTTAAAAAAAAAAAAACGTCTGCGAGAACTTGAAGATGGATTGCTTGTTCCCTATTTCATAGAGAAATCATAACTTATGAATTTATGCCAAGACTCACTAGAAAATGAGGGCAAAAAGTGCTTCATCGGATGAGGGTACTTACCGAAAGACTCTTTTCATTAGGGTTCCTACGATTTTATTGTTGTCAAAGTTTCGTCTAGATATCTGGAACAAGACGGCAGACAGAATTTAGTATAAAGCTTTGAATGGCAGAATTTTATGTCGTGCGTTCCGATGATCATGGTCGTACTTCAAACCAAAAGTATGTACAGTAAAAGCCCTTTAATTCGGAATTCTTTAATTCGGAAAATTCGTTTATTCGGAAAAAAAAATCCGAATAAAAGAGATTTTTCCGAATAAATGAGAGTCGGTTTTCAATTTTTTTATGTAAAAATTAAATTAAATTAGCAAAAATTAAATAACGCAATGATTGAACACGTAAAGGTAGCAAATAGATCTCAAATATGTAGAAATCGGAACAAATCATCAAAATGTCTATTGGGAGAGTCCCGGCAATTCACATTTAGAAGTCGGGAAAAGCCATAATAAAATTGTATTGGGGGAATCCCGGTAATCCACATTTAGATGTTGTTTGGGAAAACACCAGTACAGTTTAAGTTGGCGATAAATGTAAATCGTAGTCCTTAAGCACAAAGTTGATACATATTTCTGCATAAATAAAAATTAATTATAATTCAGGTGAAAATGTCAGTTAAACAACGTTTTTAATTACAAAAATGAATTATAATAAATTTTATGTATTATTTGCAATCTTTTGTGTTAATGAAATAATTTTTCGTTTAAAGTTCTTGCATTTTTTCATCAATAGGAACGCGTTTTAGTGCATAAAAAACAATCTCTCATTAATTCGGAAAATTCGTTTATTCGGACTGACCTTCCGACCAACCATTCCGAATTAACGAGCTTTCACTGTATTAATATCATATCCTCCAGTTTGGTTCTTTTTATAAACCAGTAGTGAGTCGAAAGAGGGTACATTTCTGTGTCTATCTGACAAAGCTTTAAAAAAAGTGGTTCAACTCTGTGATTCAGAGTTTTTAATTTTGTTTTTTTAGGCTGAGCTTCTGAAAGTGTTCTCAGAGTTTACAAGGATCCGTAAGAAAGTTCCGTTCGACATGATCGCAATCTCATGCTTGCGATAGTTTCTATCGAGATTAAGTTGCAAATCTAGAGATTGGCTCAGAGTAGTTAGCTCTTGACTCGAACGCTCCTGCTGATGAAGTTTTTGACAGAAGTGCATTTCATTTCTAGTTGCTTCAAGAAGAATTCCTATTTTGGCTAGTGAATTTCAATCCTTCATAGCATAAGGTCCTTTGTCTGGATGATAGGTAAATCGATCTATTCTTTGATGATCGAAGTTCAGTCGCATATTGGACAAAGTTGGGTGTATACGAATTGTTGATCACACATTTCGTTGAACTCAATACATTTGATTCATATTCAAGTTTAATTCGTATAGATCTATCTAAGTCTATAGTTTGTGTGTCCAATCGGATGTCTCATGCACAATAAGATTGATCGGTTCATGCGTGTTAATATGTTAAATGATCGGCCGACTCCAAAGTTTTTTATGCGCAGAAAGCCTCCATATAAAGTAGACAATCGCTGGGTCGTCAACATGGCGCTCTTATCGTGAAATCGTTGACGAGTAAGCAAAGTTAAAATAGAATTAGAACTGATAAGAAAAAGTCGGTAGCATGAATCATCGTGTCTTTTTGTTTTTGGAAAGCACATTAAGTTAGTATAATTATAAGTCAACAGTTGGCCTTGTTATCTTAATTTTAGCAAATCCTGATATTATGCAATCTTTTCCAATTAATTAACTCTTATCAATTCGATGATAGCAAAAATGTGAATGATTTTCTACGTAGGTAATGAAGTTTACTTCCTCAGAGGGATTAAATTGCCATTCTATCCACTGACACATCTCTTTAGTATTTGTTGCACCAGATTGTCTTCCATAATTCGCCTGAATTGACCGCCTGCTTGCTAAGATCTTTCCTTTAGGTTTGACTCGAATCATCTTTTCTCGCTATCTATCAGCAAATGGCAGTAATTGAAAGATTGTGCTTCTGATATTGATGTTTAAGTTTTGCACCATTCTTTCAGTCCTGTTTTGACATCGAAGGTCTCGGAGTATTCTTCATTGAGTTCCTGCACTGACTGCTCTATATAGCTCGTCTCCATGAATGCTGTCATACGCGGCCTAAAATCTATAGAAAAGTGGTATATATCGATTTGAAAATCTTGACAAACAATGCTGAGGTTCCATTCGTTGGACATGCTTTCGTCCGAGAAGAGTGCAAGTGCATGCTCCTTGACTTCTTCCGCTCCTTTATACAGCTCAACATTGACTGTGATTCTACCACTATGTTTCATTGCTCGTCTTTGCAGGTTTCGGTTCGGGTTTTGTAGCCTTGATATATTCTTTTTACCCTGCAGTAGCATCTCTGTCTCTCAATTTTAGGATTCGTTTTGGTGGTCTGCAGAAACCCAGTACATCAGAGGCGGCATCTCTTCACGCTTCAGCATTGATTTAGTTGGAAAACCTTTTATCAGTCAAACAAAAGTAACAGTTCGTTACGTGATTTGTTGGTTCTTTCCAAGTTAAACGAATGTCGCCAATACATTTGTTGAACACAATAGTGATTGAGTGAAATAAACCACTGAAACCACATGGAAAATGAACGATGCGAATCAATTTATTCCACTTCAAGATTCGCATCTACTTACTATAGTTGCTTTGCACTTATAATAATAATATGTAATTTAAATTTTTGAAACTGATATTTCCCTTTTATAAAAGCTTCTCAACAGCTTACAGCTTTTCAGATTCAGTTTTTACACAAAAAAAAAAAAAGAAGAAGCTTTTCAAATGTCAAATGTCATTTAGACATTTTCAAGTCAGTACTGTTGTACAATACTTAAGTGACGACAGTTTCCCTACCTAAGCAATTAAGTAGTTGTAATTAGAAATTATACGAGTAGATATGAAGGAATCGCTACTTAAGTCGCAAGTTGAGTCAAATACAATTCAGTTGAGCGCCACGACTGACACGATACGGGTCGCTTTGTGCGACAGAAATCTAAACTTGTGTTAAAGTAAGCTGCAGTGAGATTGTTTATCTAACAAACCTTCGTCATATTTGTTTTAATAAAATAATTTCACATATGTAAGTGGTTTCTTATTTCTTGGCTTAACTGATGTCAATGATAAGTGGGTTCTTGGCTTTTAAGCTATCACCATCGGTTATCGGGACGCACTTAGCACTTTACTTCTTTGCATTGTGGTGGTAGCTCAAATAGTTTATGCATTTGACTCCTTCAAATCTCAGCAACCATCTCTTATCAGGTAGATAAGAAGAGGATGTTTTTTTTTTTACATTACTCCTTAGGAAGTTATTAACACAGTGAGTTTTGGTGTAGTTGTAGTTTTTTTTGAAACTCAGGTGGTTTATGATCAACTCTTCAAGCCATATGACCACTCTACTGCCAGTGTTATGCCATCCAATATAGTACAGCTGACATTAGACATTAGACTTTTTTAACGGCAGGGGTTGAACCTGCAACCTTCAGCGCGACAGGCGATGGTCCTTTACTCTATTTCATGGTCACCTCTTCGTCTCACTTGGATCGATTCCATTTTCTGATTCTTACCATCCTGTCTTCTTCACAAATTTTATCTATACGTCGAAGAAGCATGTGCCCAGGATTTCGAAGATAGAAAAATTCCGCTTCTATTGGTTGGCGTACTTAAAAGCAAAAATATATGTTTGGCGCAACAGCTCATAAAGAACCAGGGCCTAGCTTTTCGCAACCATTTATGTTGTGTGTGTAATATTTTTAACACTCCGAACGGCGCGGCGGGGGATTAGGAAGAGTTTTCATGACCGATTACACACTCAGAGGTTTATGATTGCCTGTCGAGCGGTGTTGCAACACAAAACCTGTTTCGCTGAGGCTCAAACCTATGTCCGCTCGTTGAATAGTCCAACGTACTTACCACTAAACATGAACACGGAAAAGACCTTTGGCGCATCTTAAGATTTGATATGGTCGGTGGTCCAGTTATCAGAAAATCTTATAAAACTAATTTAAGATACCAAAGGCGCCTGAGGCCCAACAGGTAGATTCAATTTTGAAAGCCGGAACGCCCCAGGGATCTTCAATTAAGTTATGGACTGACTACCTAACCCAAAAAATACAAAACGAAGTACCATTGCTTACTTACTTGGAGGGTCTGACCTTGAACTAATGCCGCTTTCCAGCCTTCACGGTCCCAGGCACGCTTCTTCCAGTTGACTAGACCAAAGTTTCTGGCGTCCGCTATTGCCTGATCTTTAAACGGGAGGTTCGGTCTTCCTTCATTTTGGCGTATTTATATGCTGATAATGTAGCGCTTCTGTAGCCTATGTTAAGAATAAGACCAGCAGTGGTTGGCTAAGTTCAGTTCATAAAATCCGAAAGTTGTAAATACCTGGTCTCAGCAGCATTAAGGCTTAGAGAATCCTCAGTTGACAAACGCTAATACGGGCCACTCCAGCATCCTGTACGGCAATATAACTATGCCTGGTAAGACCTGGATTTGAAAAGAACAGAATAGCTTCTGCTCATAAATAGGACACGTATAAGACCTATAATTTGAGTCCTCATTGGGCATTGTTTGAAAGGCAAGGCAATCACGTCACTAGAATGGGTGTCTCTTCCAAAGATTTCTGCAAAAGCTGTAGAGACAAGGAAGAGGAAGAAATGTTTTTCGCAGCTTCCCTGCCCTTTAAAGGCTGACAAGCGACCTAGCCATGGTCGATATTTACAAAATAAGGAGCACTGTCCGTAGGTGTAAATGGCAAAGGACGTGCAACGACATGGCTATCTTCCTTCATAAAAGCAAGGAAATCCATCATACAAGGTCCCTGGTACTGGTAATCCGCTCCTGGTCTTAGTTCGCTTCTGCTTAACAGGGGACAACCACCTAGCCTAACCTAACCTTACATGGGCTCAAACGTTGCCAAGGAGGGCAACGTCGAGAGCTAAAAGAGACACACGGTCCAGAGTAAATGGCAGTGTTGGCGTTCGGTCTCGATCAGAGAAAAATTGAAAGAAAATAGCCTAAGATGGTATGGGTCGCACGTGTTATAAAAAAGACCCTGCCAACACAGGCAAAAAGACTAAGGCGACCATGCACTTGGATCAAAGCAATTACCAAACAAATGCACCACAAAGTTGTAGGGAACAGAACAACCAAACATATGATTACCTATCGCTTGAAGACGATAAGGGAAATTAACTTGTGGCTAAAAAAGAAGAGTTCTAATATAAAGTGTCTTTATCTCATCTGCAGTCCAAATCCTTACCGCTTGTGGGGTAAAAGTATGTGTTTGCGAACGTAAACTTTTAAACGTTTCATCAACTATATATGTACATATTTTCATCTTCAATCACCTTTGATGAGCATAATTTAAAACAGTCCAACCCACATGAATCACCGTCTTACAAAAAAACCCCAAGGTGACAACGACCTAACACAAAATCCAAAAAAATGTTGCAGTCTTGCCAATTCATTAACCGTCCTTTGTATGTAGGTTGTCATATTCCTTGGTCCGATGACTCCAAAAGTGTCAAATTGCCAAAACTATTCAAAACCTTGTAACACTGTCTTGTTTCCCAATATTTTATTCAATCGAATTCGCCCGACTAAATCAGAATTCCGAATTCACTGTGACTTTGATCTAATAAAGACGACGGGTAAACTCTTTACATAATAACGTGTGGCACACATTGAGGTAACTTTTTTTTTTTTTTAATTTAATTTCTTTGGCAAGAAAGTTACCACACCATACGCGACACACCATCATTGTTAAAACTTTCGGCCAAAAGCCATTTGTGATTTTGTGGTTGTTAGTTATTTATTTATGAGGCGCGACAGCAGCCCCATGATTTCTCATCATTTGAAATTGTCAATGAAATTTAAGGTATGATATTATGTATATAGTTCGTTAGAAAAGCAAAAGTTAAACGCATTGAAACGTAGCCAATTAATGTAAATAATTTACCATACATGCACGTGATAGTATTAAACTATAGAAAAAAGTTCCACAAAAAAGAAGTTACCCTCAGTAAAGTCGCGATTTATTTATATTTTTTGCAATTGTTTTTTTATAGTCATGGGCATAAAATTAAATTAACTTTTTTTATTTCTTTTATTTCTTTGCAGATTCTTAAGTAAAAAAAAAAAAAAGTTTGCGGTTAAACAGAATACACCCAACGCTGTTAAATAAGTCAAAAAAAAAAAAAACCTTTTCTATATACATACTTTTTTTTTAAATTTGTTTGCAAATCTACTTTTGGATTCATCGCAATAGTCATTTTCTAGTTTCATTTATATTTATAAGGTAAGTTGAATATATTTGCTATAATTAATTTTATGGTGACAGAAGTTTTAATTTTGCTCGTGTTGTATCCTTGATATTTGATTAATGGAATAATTCTTTTTTTTTTTAACTTTTCGGCACAAGCCGCAAGTGATTGGTGAGTTTCGTGTGCCAAAATGACGGATCCAAAACTGAATTGAAACTGAGTTCGTAATAATTTACTGTAAACGAGAATTTCAAGAAAGGGAATTCGAAATAGCGGTTCAATTTTGAATAGCAAAAAAATACTTATGATTATTATTTGCTATAAAAGTAAAAAAGCGACCTTAGGATAACTTTACTGCATATATTTGCGTGGCTTGGCGACAATTGAAATAAGCTTGTCAAAATAGGCAGTCAATCTCGCTTAGTGATAAAAATTTTCTTGATCACGGCCACTTGCTATATGATAATGAAGATCGGTTGAAGATTGAAGCAGACATGTCGGAATGGATAACCCGCGAAATGTGTCGTACTCAAACTACAGATACGCTTAGAAGTTCAGTGATACACACGTTAAACGAACTCCTAGAAAAAGCTTTAAATAAACTAACTAGATGGGCAATCCAGTCTAGTCTGGGTGCAAACCCTCACAAAACTGAGCTTGTATCCTTTTCTAGGAAATATAAAATTCAACTCATTGACTCTCCTCCCTTAATGGTATAAATTTAACTTTCTTTAACGAAGTAAAATATTCGAGTCTTATTTTGGATAAGACATCAAGCTTCAAACCCAACATTCAACAAAGAGTTAGGAAAGCAACAGTAGTCTTGCGAAAAAGGTATCGGGAACAAAAATATGGTTTACAACCTACCTGACTGCCTTTGATAAAGCTATGAACTGAGATAGTCCAAGTAAGGTCCAACGATCAGCTTGTTTTGTGCACAAACGGAGCACTTCGTATGACCTTCTGTTTCAGTTGAGACCCCTCGACATCTTTGGTAGGCAACTAGTCTAGTCTACACCTCTATTCTGAATAATTTCAACAAAAACCTCCAAGTTAGCAATCCTTCTAGGTCATTGTGTGAAGAAGATGTATTTTCTTAAACATGAGTTGATAAATAACCAATGACGGTTCAATTTTAGCCTCTCCTTCCGTCTTCAAAATCATTCCTGGTAAAATAGTGGCGATTAAAGAAGCTTTTTTTTTTTTAATAATTCACAAGCGCTAAAGGGGTTATAAATACCCTCATGATGTTATTCACACAGTGCTAGTGTTGGTGTAGTGATTTTGAAACTTAGGTGGTATTAGGTTTCAGTCTTTTTGCTCTGAGGGTGGTGTCCAGAATGACTGCGGAGAATTATTGCTACTGTTGCCATTGCTTATAATTCACAGTAGTTCTTTCGAACATCCCGATGTCATTAGTACGATCAACACTTTCAAGCCATATGACCACCCTACTGCCAGTGTTATACCTATGCAGTAGAGTTGACGTCAGCAGTTGATAGAATTTATTGTTTTGACATCGGACACATCCATCATAGGTATGTCTGCTGAAAGTTCAGAAGTTGAATGTGAGATTCGACCACAAAAATTCATTGTGTTCATAGCCCAGTGCTGCATAATGTAAAATAGCAATGTTTTCTCTAAAATTATTAATTCTTAAAATGCACCTTTTGCTCATTGGCCCAACCTGAATATACATATGCATATTCATATACACAACTCGAGTATATGTTGACTGGCTATTGGTCATTTGTTATTCGTGTTTTGTGTTTTATGTAAATAGTTCTAGAAAAGAATTAAAAGTCTGCTTATCGATACGCTTCCGAGCCGAGGTTAATTTTACTGTCATTGCATTTGAATTTTATTCTATTTTTGAACTATTAAGCCAAATAAATAAATACTGTAAATTTGCTAATAGTTTTTTAATTCTACAAGAGACCTTCTGAACCTGAACTTTCACTATAATTTTCGAATTAATTTAAGACAAGTGTAATATTTTCATGAAAATCAACTAATCATAGCAAGTTATATCTTACTTGTATTTCTACTTTTTCGATTTACTAGATAAGTTATACCCTTTGTAGTAAGTTCATGGAATTTGCATGCTAAATGCGACTGTGAGGTGATAGAATACATATTCTATACTTGTTTATCGAAATTATAACGTATTCTTAAAAAAAAAAACTCTGGTGTTTAATTAGTTTTTAATTTATTAACATTTATATTGTAAATATACACGTAATTTCTGAAGAAGAAAAAACTTCTTTTCCGAGTGAGGGTTAAAGAGACTTCATTACTTGTTTGTTTGTTAGTTTGGATATAGTTAGACTAAACGCCGCTGGTTGGAGAAATATGTTGCTGCCTTTGCCAATTTTGGGTCCATTGCGTCTGATTTTCATTTTGTAGAACAATCAGCTATGGACTTAATAAAATTATTTCCTTGTGATTTTGAATACCAAAACCCGGGGCTAAAAGAATAAAAATTACAGAAAAGTGTCATCACTGCACCTCGCAGAAGAAAAGTATTTGACGTGTCAGTTGCATCGGAATGAAAACGAATTTTCTTCTGTGAACAAATAATTTAAAGTGGACTGTATTTCGCTGTGAATTGAATTAAAAAACACGGTCGACTTATAAAATAAAATTGACAAATGCGGTTTTTTTTATATTTATTAATGTTTACATTTTTACAACATCATTGTTTACATGTTGACGAAATTTCCCTCTTGGTTACTATCACATCGTCACGTCGCAGTCGACAATAAACCACATTTTTGTTTTAGTAGTGAAAATGACGTGTTAAGAAAGGTGTGCTCGATTTTTATTATAACTTCAAGTTTTAATTTTTTTTTTTAGCATTCAAGGCAAGTTTTAGAATTTTGAATGGAGTCTGCTTAAAGTTCTGGGTTATGGATAAATGTACATATACTGGAAACATTCAAATACGTATTTAGCACATCGAACTATGAAAATTTAATCAAATGTTTCGGCAGACCAATTTATTTATTTTTAATGGTTGTTGATGCGCATATCTTATAGTCGTCTCAAATTTTGTTTTCGATTAAATTAAGTTGATTTTCGAACGTCACCTTTATAGGAGTTATCTATCTAAACTGGAAATAACAAAAGCAATTTTATCGTTTAAGTTATAATTTTAGCTTGCAGCCATTTAGCATGATTTAAAAAAACAAAAAAACATCTTGTTTGTGTTTTTTTGATTCACATTTATTTATGATTTATTATGGACAACATTCTAAGGCACTCTGTGCATATTTTATTCACTTTCTTTCTCTTCCATAATTCGAATTTTTGTTTCATAATGCCAGAGCAAAGGAGTCTTATTTTCTAGACACTTGACACCACGCAATACAGATGATACAGAAATGGTTTATGAGAAAGTCAAGTCTGGTAGAGGTATCCTGCGAAGACAGCTATTGTTGTACGATATTCAAACTTTTTAAAAGATTCAATTCTTAAAAAGTTTTTTATTCGGCTTAGGCCAAACCTGTCTAGTTCAACTCTGTACTTGGGTTCCTACTTATGTCTTAAGAATGACAGAGAGATTTAAAGAATTATACACTTTTTTTTGTTTGAATACTCTTAAATCCGTCCTGAGAGCACTATACCTACCGTTCTAAACCCCCCTCAAGTTTTTTTTTTTTTGTAGAATGCCCTTCCACTATCACACTGCCTGCCATCTCAGAAACAAGACTTCCATTACCGATTAAGAATGTTTGGCTGTCAACTGGCACCATGTAGATATCCTTTAAGGAAGAGAATAAAAAATAAGTCACAGGCTACTGAGTTCAGAGTGTAAAGCAGATAATTCATTAATTCCGCTTTTGAAGCGGTCAGCAACTCGATAGTTTTATATGCGATATGTGCGCTCCTTGCACTCTTTACATTTGTCTATTTGTCGTCGCAGATCCAAGTCTCGTTGCCAATTAAAATGCTCTGCTGCACTGCTCTTCACCGACCTAAACTGAGATTTGACTGCAACTTCCAGTCAATAATTCCAATAATTCAATCCAATAATTCATTTTTTGTTGTTCACATCTGACGGAAGATGGCAGAGCAATTCAATATTCCCCTGTGTTGGATGCCCCGGCCACAGAGATATTCCTGGAAATTGCAAGGCTAACGAGATCCCGAAAATTGGGTCATTGCATGAAATGTCTAGTATCTAGACAGATCTGGCCTTAACTAGATGAAAAACGACGATCCCAGCGACTAGGCTGGCATTTAAGTTAGAAGCATCCTTCGCTTCATCAGAAGCTCCGAATTGTTTAATAACCCTGCACGTAGGTATGTAGAACAGCGACAGATCCAGTGGTATGACAATGGACCTAGGGTATCTGTACTCTAGGGCAGACAACCACACTAACCTAAAGAGCTGCAAATTCGGCTTGGGCTAAATCCATCTAGTTGTAACTATAATAACCTTGTTCAATTAATTTATTTTGTCCATCAAGTTTATGCTATCGTTTAATTTATGGCACAAGATAGGATTCACTTAACAAATCATCAATGTCAGACGTGTTTGAAACGTCATTTGATTTTTATCATATGTATCTTTTTTTTTATTATAATAAATTAATTTAATAGATCAACTATAAAATAAATAAATGACTCTTCTAATCGAAAATTAATTTTACCAAATGCCCGATTGTCTGCTATGTCTCGAAGGTCATTTCGCACACAAAATAATGTCAAAAACTTGTTTACCATTCCACATATTTCATTAAAAAAAAAAAAACGTGTCAATCTAAAATGATCTAAAATTACAATAAACCACAAAATATAACATAAAATGTTGCAGTTCGTACACAAATTTTAATTGTTCAGTCACGAGTTTTTATTATGATAATTGCTTTTTTGGATTTTTCATTTTAAATTTACATAAAGTTACGATTTCTAATTACAGATACCAAAACAAAATAAAAAATGGCGGTCATATTAGACGATATTTATGACTGGTACAGAGACCTCATGGACAATCGCAGTGGTAAGTGTTTACACCGTTTATATCTTATCTTTAACATAAATCCTTATTTTTGACAACCTCGGGTTGAAAATGAAAAAAAAACCATGTCAAGACTTTGTTAGTCCCCTTTGTTCCAATAAACGTCACATCTGTTAATTACCGTCATTAAATTTTGGTACATGTTATAGATAACCTTTTTGCACGTTATACAAATGTACGTGAATGGCACAAAAACAAAAGGAGTCTCGGATTTCTTGAGGTCAGATCAGTGGTTGAGACTTATGTAGCAGGTGGCTTGAAGAAAAAAGTGAAGTAAGGAAATATGAACCAAACTAGAGGAATTGTTCCTCTGTGGGTAGTGGCGTAACTTGTTTTCTTTAGAAATTTAAGTCGACTTTTTTGTTAGATAATGATCGAGCCAAGTGTTAAATGTAGGTATGTGGTGATAATAAGATTATTCAGTCAGTTTAGTGTCATTTTACGGTTTTAAAGTATCGATTTAAACTGTCAAACTGTTAAGTGATAATAATTGTTATGCAGGTAATTTGCGACGAGTCGAAATGTCACGTTTTATAAACAGAGAGGAATTTATGATACAAAGTGGGGTCAAGGTTGCATCCTTGAATTAATGTTGTTTGCATGAACCAGTGAAGGACATCAAGACTAAACTTCCTTCTTGCTCCCACTGCATTGATCTGATTGGGTATTTGTAACTGGTTGACCGATTTCAGAATTTCTGGTACCCAAGAAATATTGACTAGTCTCAAGGTATTGGTAGTCAGATTGGTATCCTAAATCCTATGACTGAAATTGATCCCTTCTATTTAAAGATAGGTTATATAAGAACTTAAGAAGGTTTAAGGTGAATGGTTGATTTCGAATGGGGAATGAAAACCTCTGTCGAAATGTTTGAACCCGCTGCGAGCTACTGAGAGGCATTTGGGAAAAACATGTTCGTCAATTCTTTGTTTATCTGATTAAGACGGAATTTCAGTGTCTAATGGGGAAATTCATAAATTTTTTTAAATACTATCTTTTCGGACTGAGCCGGGAGGCAACTATTCGGGAATACCTGAAGTAGCCTTGAAGCTCTGAAAGTCTTCTACTTACAACTGGAGAATTGTGCTTAATACAAAATTCATGATTATGCTTGCGGATAAATAGTTGACTGTTCCTTGGGAGAAAAATCGCCGACCCAAGTGTTTTTACCGACTTATCGGGCCTTTTGGGGGTAGAGCACGTAAGTTAGCTTAGATTGTGTATAAACGTATTAGGGATACTTTGTGTAGATTTTGAAAGACTATTTTCGCTAAAAATAAATCAGTTTCTTTAAAATTAAAATTCATTTGTTTGCTTGGAAAGTCATCAATCTTTATAACTATTTAACATTTCTAAATTTTGAGTTAAACTATAATTATTTCGTTCCACCAAACCGGTTGCAATGTTAAAATCGTTTTTTTTTTTTTTTTGTATGCTAATGCAAAATCAATCGATTAATAATCAAACTCAACCTTTAGTCAATTGCATGTTCAACATTTTTTGAACAATTGTAAAATGAAGGGATTACATTGCCTAATCGGAACGACGGGCATTTTCCTTGACTTCGTAAGGGTAGCGTTTATTAATTTTCAATTTTTGATTAATTCGTCGTATTGAATTCAATTATTTCCCAGTTCTATTCAATATAATGAATGCAAGCAATGCCTATTACTTACCAATTAGGATTGTGCAATATCTTTTTTTTTTTCATTGCAGCTGCCCTGCTTCCATTCAAGTTCAATAATAAATTAAAAATTCACTAAGTGTAATTTTTGCATGAGATTTAATAAAATGTATATTGGGATTTTTTTCTTCAAACTTAACCTTTAAGGTATATTTATTCTGATAAACGGTTTGCAACGCAAAGAAGTAATTGAATTAATTTTAATAAACTAGCAAACCATCTCAGGTAATACAATACGTTGCCTGGTACTTTAAGCAATGTCGTTTTTTAAAGATATAGATCCAAAGGCACTGCAAGTTTTCCATCCTCTTCGATGCCGGGCTCGCTATTTCCAGTTCTCCTCACTAAGTGCTCTAACATCCGCTATACCTGAAACTTTAAAACGGAGGTTCGGTCTCGTCCTAGGGACTGGAGCATTATTGTCCCTTCGCTCGATGTGGCTGAAATTTTTTTTTTTTTAAATTTTGGATGCTGGTTCCTTCGATAAACAATTTTTATATCTAAAATGTTTATATTTAGCACTCGGCACTATATAATAGAACTGGCAGAATCAATGGTAGAGCATGTATTTTGTCTTTCACGTTAGAAGTTTTGAACCTATTTGTTTCGATAAACCAAAGTGGCAGCGGTTTTTGTAACTTCTTAACTATTTTAAAGTTATTGTTTTCGATAGTGACGTTTTGTGTTGGATGGTGGACAAATGCTCCTTTGTTTGTTGACAACATGTACTTGGTTTTGTCCTCATTAAATTTAATCTAGTGGTTTTCTAAGGGTCCAACTTTACCTTGAATCATACAGCACGATAGTGGTTTAATAGCGTTGGTGCGATCGTATTTGTCCTGAATGAGGGCGTGGTTGGAAATGAAGTACAAAGATGCGTCAACGCTTTTATTTTTCTATTTTTTCTGCATCACTAAGGGGTATGTCCTTTTACCACTTCATCTTTCTTCCATTTTGCTCTGGTGAGAAGGTCCACGTAGACATTCCTGTTTTCTAAGTCCCCTCCGTTTGTCTTACAAAATCGTTTATCTAAGTAGTTCTTAATATTTCAAGGTCTTATGACTACCATCAGTGGCCTCTTTCAAGATTCTCATTTAATAAACAATTTTTTTTGTTTTTATTAAATAGTCGTAAGTAGATATGTAGTGCGTTATTCCTAATTAAATAATCTATGAAACTGTTTTCCCAATAAAAATAAAAGCATCCCATTATCTTTTTTTAACTTGAATACATTTCGCTTTAACACTTCCAACTTAGTTTAAAAAAAAAAAGTCCACTGGGTATCACTTAGGTTTTCTTCGCGTCATTCATTAAATAATGTTAAATAAAGAAGAAACTTTTCGAATTACTTTTAATCTTTGACCGAATAACATTTTACTGACTTTTATAGCCTGAAATAAACCTTAATGGTCGTATAATCATATGACTATAACTCTACTTAATCTTATTGCATTTTCATGGTTTTATTTTGAAGTAAATAAATGTATTTAATCGTCGAAGTGAAACGATGTGGAAAAAATGAAAGAAAAATGATCCACACTTGAGAGAATATTATTAAAGGTACTTATTCCAATGGAATAGAGTGAAGGAAAAGTTTTATAAATTTTTCTGAAGTTTAAAAATATTAAAATGTGTATTTAGTTCCTTAAGAATTTCTTACTGGGTATGTATGGCCCTAATATCAAACTAGCATTCTCTTTTGGCTACTCCACTTTTATTTCTCAGATAGATGTAGATATGAACATATGTATATGCAATCGAATTGTGCGTCAGAGGGTGTTTTAAACATAACCTTTATACAAAACAGATTGTTATCAGCTCAAGCACAAAAGAACACAAGGTCGCCGTGTAAGGTACTCTTCCACAATAATAATACTCCTATGGTCTATTCTACAAATCCAGATGACATATCCCTACGGATCAGTTGGATCATGCTGTAGTGGCAGTTGGTTCTGTCTCCCAACAAACAGAACAACTGCAGGTTTTATGACTAGAATCGGGCAAGAAAAGGTTCAAGCATGTGAAAATGCTATCCCCACACCATAATACACCTCGTTCATAAGCATAACAAAGATTCTGGATTTCCTATTTTCTGAATTTTTTTATTTTTTTACAAACTAAAGCTTTATTAAGGAAGAAAACTTTGGTTGATGCAGATGGATATTCTTTCGCTATTCACAGACTTAAATTTCTGCATGTGGAAAGATTTACTTATTTACTTAAGGTGGCACTACAGTGCGGGGTGGACCTGGGACTCAAACAACAATCATCTCCAGCCAGCTTGATCTTTAGCTAGTTGCCTCTAGTTTCGGACGCTAAGTTGGTTGAGGTCCCCTTCAACATGCGTGCGCCATCTGAGTCGCGGTCTTCATCTACTGCGAAGATTTTTCGGGCATTGGTGTCCATCCGCTCTACATGACCCAGCCACCTCAGTCGTTGGACCTTCACTCTTCTGGTCAAGTCGATGTCGTTGTACAGCCCGTACAGTTCGTCGTTGTATCTCCTCCCACTCACCGTCTATGCAGACGGGACCGAAAATCACCCGAAGAATTTTCCTCTCGAAGCAGCCAAGAGCACCCTCATCCATTTTTGATAAAGTCCATGCCTCATAGGTTCACTTTTGTTGTTCGAGAGAGGGCTTTGCTAGTCAATTGCCTTCTTAGCCCAAAGAAGCAGCGATTGGTAAGGGTTATTCTTCGTCTGATCTCAGCGCTGCTGGTGCCGTTGTCTGAATTGATAGCGGAGCTTTGGTAGACAAAGTCCTTAACTACCTCAAATTTGTATCTTTCGAGGGAGACATTTTGTCCAAGATTTCGGTGTTAAGTGTCCTTTCTTGTTCTTTCATATACTTGGTCTTGCCCTCATTTACCGTTAAACCTATCTTTGCTGCTTCCGTCTCAATACTCACGAAAGCGCCACTGACATCACGCTGCTTTCTTTTAATTATGTTAATATCATCGGCGTATGCGAGTAATTGGACGGACTTTTGAAAGATTGTGCCTCTTGTGTTGGCACGTGATTTTTGCACTATTCTTTCAAGAATGATTTTAAAAAAAATCGCATGGCAGCGCATCGCCTTGTCTAAATCCTTTTTTGACATCAAAGGTCTTGGCAAGTTCTTTACTGACCTTGATGGAGCAGCGTGCATTCTCCATCGTCATTCGGTACAAACGGATGAGTTTGGCAGGCATGCCAAAACTTGACATAGCTCTGTATAGCTCGTCTCTATAGATGCTATCATACGCGGCCTTAAAATCGATGAATAGATGGTGTGTATCCATTTGGAGCTCCTGGTTTTTTTTTTCAAGATCTGCCGTATTGTGAATATTTAGTCGATGTTGGACTTTCCTGATCTAAAGCCACACTGATAAGGACCAATCAGGTTGCTGACGAACGGCGTCAGACGTTCACACAATACGGCAGATGTGAAAAGATTTAAAACCAGATATTATACACAGATAAGCATACTTTATATATTCATTCAGCTACTATTTTTTAAGTACGAAATTTGTAATTTATAAAAAAGATAATTGTAGTACTATTACTTAGATAAAAATCAATGCAATACTGTAGTGAGGCCATCAGTTTAAGATACCAATAGCTAATTTTCTGCAAAACAAATATGAATCAGTTTAATAGTTTTTTTTTAATCCAAAAAAAAAACGGAAATAAATTGCGACAATTAACGTACAACAGTCATGTTCATATTTGCATGTCAACGCAAAATAAAAGAGTTATTGTGCACATAAAACTGTCATTAATCATGTCATATTCATTATAATTAGAGTTTATTGTCAATTATTTCCTTCTAATTGCTATATGATAATTGCGGTACGGTATACTTTTTTTTTTAAAGTTTACTTTAAAATGATTACAGGTTTTCTGAAATGTTATTGTTCCATTCGATCTATATTTTTGATAAAAATGATCGCTGTCTCAAGTGCTGAACGCATAGTTGCTAGTTCATCAGGCCTCTCGTTCCCGGGTACTCTTTTGAGATCGGGTATCCAGCAGTGTCTATTATTGTCTTTACGGTCCCCATAATTTTAAGCTCAGCAGCAGTACCTATTGCAGAAATAGTTTTTATTTCAGTCTGGCTCTCAATGAAAATCATTACGTGGCAGTGCTGATTCTTCTAAGGCGTTTCGCCAAAAAATATCTAAATTTTTTAGATGCATTGGCCGTTACTTTCTCACGACACGGAAATAATTTTTTGACATCAATTTCTGACATCCTTCTTATGTATGTTCTTGTTTCAACTCTGTTTAATTGTTTTCTAATTTTTTTTCAGACCCCAGAGTAAAAGACTGGCCAATGATGTCCTCACCATTTCCCACACTCGCACTATGTGTATTCTACGCTTATTTTAGTAAATCTCTAGCACCAAAGTTAATGGAGAAAAGAAAACCAATGGACCTTAGAAAAGTTCTAGTATATTACAATTTATTCCAGACGATATTTAGTGCGTGGATATTTTATGAAGTAAGTCTCTATTGTCTTGATCTATGTAAAGGGTTATATGATAATACTAATTGTTTCTTTTCTTTTTACAGTATTTACAAAGTGGATGGTGGGGACATTATAGTTTTAAGTGTCAACCAGTTGACTTTTCAAATAGTGCGATAGCAATGAGAGTGAGTATCGGAGCAAGCCTGGTGTTTCTTAAATCTTGGATTGTGTCGTCTTCGCTTTTGTATTCTTAGCTTGCAGAACAAACTTCTATTTTTTATTTTTATTTCTATTGTATGCTTTTATTCTTTTTTTTTCGTTTCCATTTTCTTTATTTGTTTTGTAGCTGTATACTCTATGAATCTATTTATTGTTTCTTAAATTTTGTAATCTGTGTTGTGAGTTTGTTATTTGAGTTCTTGTTTGATTATTGGATTGTTTTGATTTGTTTCATTGTAGATGGCTCGCACCTGTTGGTGGTACTACATAGCTAAATTCACAGAATTCTTTGATACGCTATTTTTCATTTTGCGCAAGAAAACGGAACATGTCTCAACATTGCATGTCATTCATCACGGTTGCATGCCATTTTCAGTTTGGATGGGCATGAAGTTTGCACCAGGTAATGTTTAGTTTTTTTTTTTGTTTTTATTTAATTTTTTGTTTTGTACTTTGTCAAATTGTGGTCTTTAGTTTGATAATTAAATTTTGTTAAAGACAATGCGTGGTTAAATTTTTTGTCAAATTATTTAAAAATCCATTGTCAATGTCGATGGATTCAGAGACTCATGCCATGAATGTAAAATGCTTGATGATTCATTGATGTGTCGTGAAGAAGTCTGACCATGAAAGGAGAGTTGAAAATAACTTCAACAATGTTGCGAAAGTGATTTGTTATGAAGCGGATTACATCAATTGTTTATTTACTGTTTAAGAAATTCTTATTTTAAAACCGAAGACAACGTATTGGGAAATTTATAGCTCACGTTTGATAGAGACTTGAATTATGTACACAGCGGAGTTCTAAAAATAAGTGACATAAGTGCAAAAGTTCCCACTTTCAAGAATCCTCGATAAAGCGTGTGAAGGGCGTGTTAAGAGGTGTTAATTCTGAATTTCACGGCAATGTTCCTCTTATGAGTCATACGGCACTCACATTTAAGAGCATTGACGTTTCAGTTACGTAAAGCCGATTACAAAATGTGGGGGAAATCCATCATCATCACTTCGCATACATGATTGTCCACATCGTATGGTAATTGTGATTTTATTCAAAAAAAAAAATCGAAAGTTCAGATTTATTTGTATTGTGAAGATATTTTTCGTTTGTTGAGTTCAATCACCTGGAAGCAGCTCAATGCTTCAAGAAGCACTCTCATGTTTAAGAATTCAACAGATGGACAGGATAAGTGGACCATTCGCAATGCGACAAAAAGTCAATCGAATCCAATATGACACCCACTCTTTGATGCATATTTTGGATTGTTAATCTAATTGTGATGTGGTTGCGATGATGTGTTGACTATTAATTGGTTCTAGTTATCGTGATATGGTTACGATGTTAAGGCAGACATATTGTTTTAATTAGACCCTATAGCCTGCTATACATTGGGAGACACTTAATGAAACGATTCCACAGTTTAGGAACTAGATTCGACGCGAAACACACGTTTTCTGAGCGTTGAGTACGCTGTGTCTTCTAGCAATTAATACACGTGCAACGCCTGCAGTATTTTTTTTATTTTTTATTTTGCAGATGCACTCCATTTCATGAAAGATAGTCACTGGGGAAATCCCCAAGTAATCAGTTCCACTTGAAACTCGACAATGTCACACTCAAAGAGTCACCTCTGGTATTTACCTTTCTCAAAGTCATACCACGTAACTTGCAACTACTAAAATAAAACCCATGACCTTGCCAGAAGAGAAGCAGCAACATCATCATCAGAAATACAAAACCGCTGCATACATCTTTCCATGAAAAATTCCTTCCGTATGTTTACGGCGTCAGTCGGTTAACTTTAATGTTTATTCATTAAAACCGCATGCATTATTTGAATTAAAGTTATGGCGCAAATATTATTTTCCTATAATTGCTACCACTAGAGACAAGATTGTTACTCTGTCAATAATTTTATGAAACAACTTAATGGCGATTAGAATATAAATTTGCAATCATCCTCGTTAGTTGTTAACACTTTAAATCAACAACATTGGAGCGGTGTGTCAATAAAATAGGGATTTCAAGTAGTCAAAGGTTTCATTGTTTACCTGCGTTGGCTATTTTTCCAATAAAAAAAACTTCATTACGTTATGGTTTCGCAAACATTCATGTTTCCAGAAATGAACGTGTACATACCGGATCTGTGTAATGTGTCAAGTTCAATTATTGTGTACATTTTTGGATTTTCCATTCACAAGTTCACAAACAAAACGAATTCTTACACAAATCAAGAAAGAAACAACATAATAACTCGATGTACCTGGTTTCGTTGCAATGTGGTTTTGTAACCAAATCCCAGTGCTGGACGCTTCAATATGCGGAAAAGTAATTGGTTGAGTAAACTTGCCACTACCCTCTTTATTTTCCTTAAAGTTGATTAACACGTCCGACAACAGTTTAATTGCTGGATGGATTTTAATGAAGTTTGAAATGTAACTTGCCGATGCATCATAGGTGAAATAACAACATAACACATATTGCACAATTCTATGCAGTGGAATAACTTTCTTTATTATTAGTTGGCTAACTGACTTACGTTGCTTAGTGAGATTCTCGTATGGAAACTAGAACGGTGTTTTTAATTTGATTCTAAGAATTTTAAGGTAATAATAGAAAAGGCAACAACCGACATGGTGAAATATGGTTGAGAAGTCTGACTTGAAATCGGAGCGTTATGACACAAGAACCACAACGTTGTAAAAAGGAAGTCACTTAAAATTGGGACAACGAAATGATTAGGCAACGAGTGTCGATGTTTATGAAGTACTCGTTTGTAAATTGTTGTCTCTATGTTATTAGTTCTAAAGTTAATCCCGTCAAATTTGTTCAAATTCGTGAAATATATTGAGTCTAAATCACTTTTATAATTCATATTTCTAAATAACACAAGAGAAAACTAAAAGAAATAAAGTCTGGCATTCAATGCCTGTAGAAACCAGAAGAAATGCAGCGACAGATATCCATTTCATTTGTCCAGAGTTCCTTCATGACCTCGATTCCTAGTGTTATCATTAGCACTTGCTGGAAGGATGTCTTTGGATTACATTATCTAAATATCTTTCTACAAGTGTCGTCTTTCGGAAGGCTCATTTTCTCCAGATAAATCGTGCAACGTCCTAGTTATAACTACTGAAGAAAATATTACTACTAATCAAAGTGGTTCCCCTTTCCTGTATGTATCCTCTTCCTTATGTAGAGCCTTCAGCAATTTTAAATGATTGCCACAAGAATCTACTCTTAGCCTAGCGAGTCGCAAAAGGTGTTTGAAAACTCGAGGAGAGCTAAGCTCAAATATTGAAACTGGCAATGCCAAGCATTTTAAGCAAATATGTCAGCGAACTTTAGTATTTCGTGACCAGAAACCAATGGGACTAAGCTGGTGAAACCCTTTTCCGTTCGATGAGGATAAAATATTTACCTCTAACTCCGGGTAGAGCATTCCTCTCTGTTGCTCTAGAATTAAATACATTTATTTTTATTTTTATGGCCATGCTGCTAGTCTAGTAAATATAGCATTATAATCGCTGGCACCTGAAAACTTTGCACTTAGTAGACCACCTTTTTGTTGTTTATCATCAGCAAGGTGAATGCATTCCTGTAATTTTTGAATCATTATAAAGCTTTTAAATAACACAATCACATAAACTTCTGTTCCTTTTTTAATATTTTAACCAGCTTAATTCAATTTTCTATATTTTTCCAGGCGGTCACAGTACATTCTTCGCCCTACTCAACTCCTTTGTACATATTGTTATGTATTTCTATTACATGATCGCCGCGATGGGACCACAATACCAAAAATACATCTGGTGGAAAAAATATCTGACCACCTTCCAAATGGTAAACAAAAATCTTTTTTTCCTAAAAAATGTATTTAAACATTCTTTTATTTTAGGTTCAATTTGTTGCGATATTCACGCATCAGTTCCAATTACTGTTCAGAGATTGTGATTATCCCAAGGGATTTATGGTTTGGATTGGTCTACATGGCGTTATGTTCCTATTCTTATTCTCGGACTTTTACAAAGCCAAATATACAAATGCTGGACGTAGGGCAAAAGCAGCTCTCAAGTTAAATGGCTTCACCAATGGTTCGGTGACGAACGGCAGTGCGAAGCACGGAGTGAGCAATGGCAACAATAAGGGTGCTTGTATGGTAAGTGTGCAATCTCTCTCTCTCTCTCTCGAATGACATTGAAAACTTATTCCAACTATAACATTGACCTTCAAATTCACCTACAATCGTTAAATTAGCACAAAGCATTTTGAATCAACTTTAAATATTTGCACATAATTTAACTGGTATAACCCATGATTAGGTGGGGAATACGCTTCTAGGTTTAACGGGTTAGATAACAAGAGAACCCACATTTATTATGGTCATTACTAGCCATTAGCATATACTTGTGAGACCGGATAGACAAATAATCAAATACAAACTGCAAATCATCATCTATCTGCAGCACGATGCAAAGTTCAATTGGACCACACGTAACACGTGCTACTCCTTCAAATTATTCCATTTATCATTGATGCAAAAAAGAAACAAAAACAAAACAAGAAACTAATCCCATTGAAAAAAGAAACGAAAAACTAATGACCGGACGAAGTCGCCCTCTCTGGGCAATAGTGTGGAAATGTTTGTTGACCTCCAGTTAACTGTTGTTTTGTGCTTTGTTAAAACCTTGGAATCATTTGTGGCGACAGACGTTAACTTTAATAACTTCATTACAGACGTGTACTGTGATGTCTGATCTACAATTGCAAAAGATCGCATCCAAGGTTGCGTGTCTCGATTGTTTACCTCTTTGGATGCTGTGCGCAGTGGAATATTTTTCCCACTAAAACCTGACTTCTGAATCCTGATTCCAATGGTATTTGTATTTTCCAGTTTAATTTGTAATCAACGAGGGCAGATTTCAAGTTCACGATCGTTTTTGCCGGTGTCATTTCAGAATAGGCACCAACGAAGAAGAGACACGCACGTAGCGATAACGAGTTCGTGGCAAGTGATACGGCTACCGACGACTTCAAAGCGATGATTAAGTTAAAAATGAACTCCTCTGTTTCAAAGCGAATGTGAAAGTTTATGCGTGTTGACTGTTTTATAGATGCATAATTTATTTATTACAAAATGCGCGAATTTGCAAAATATTGATGAGTATGAGGAATTTTTTATCGTTCAGATTCGTTTGTGTGGCAAATGTCGCTTTTCGGAATGTTTAAGCGGAGATATACGCGCATTAATAGGTTTGGCAATGGAAGTGTGACAATTTTTGAATGAATAATTCGAAAAAGAGCCACGCATGATGAAATAGGGAACGTGTAGGTTCCGTTTTATTTACGATTATTTAATAGTTTTGGGGTATGTTAACCTTACTTTAGGTGCGTTTATTTGTATTACCTGTTCATTTGAATAGTTTTTTGTCGTAACTCATACGCATATGTTTAGTAACTCTGTCAAAGCGCGTATTTGCGGTGTGTGAACTTACTTCATTTGATTACAGTAGACGTGTGCACGTTATGTATGTACGTTTATGAAACTCAAACCTTTTATTGCACTTATTCCAGGTCCAACTGATCTGATTGAGTTTATCGTCTGTTTGGGGTAACCATTTCTTATAGGGTTATATCAAAGGGCTACCTAACGACTCGTGTAGTCCATTTGTACAAACATGCATTCATTGCTCAGAATGTGTAACCATTTCGTGGACATCAACAATCTTTGTCAATGATGCAATCTATAACTTCATCTTAATTTTTCTTGAGTTCTTTTCGGCATGAGTACATGAGTAATAGACAGTCATCATATGAGTTTGACGCCGGTGTTGCATACCGTGACTGGGCAAACAAAGCCAACGTCTGTCTGGTTTAACTAGATGTCGTCGATTGTTAAAATTGCACACGCACTTTCTGTGTCCTCGTTAGCAACAGGTTGAGTCTAAGTAAATACTTTGTTTGGAGGTCATACCGTCCTAAAATTTATAATTTATCCTCTACTAAGATAAATTATACATTTTTCTTCTTCGAATCCTTAATTCTCCCTAACAGCCCTTGTAAGAGGGCAGGTTCTTAATGTATACAGACTGTGCTCTTCATTAATTTATTCTAGTCATTCATTTGTTACTCTTCATCGTCAATATCTGGTTGTTGAAGGGCGCTTAATATTGTACGGTTTGTGACAAATTCTCAAATCCAACCAGAAGAACTCAGAAATCAGAATAAATCTGCAATTGAAACGCTTAGAAGATGAAGGGCCTAAGTGACATTTTTTGAAATTTACATTTTTTCTTACAGATCTTACAGATCTTATCTGGACTTCTCTATCGTTTTATTATTTGTATCAACAGAGGTACAAGTAAACAACTTTAAACGCTGATTATTCAAATGTTTGAAAATGTCGCTTAATCCCTTCATCTTCTAAGCGCTGCAATTGTATTCTTTGAGATTACTTTAAATCGCCACAAAAGAGTGCGTCCAGTGTTGGAAGTCTGGCTGTGACTAGTGCCAGACACTCCACAGGAACTGAAATAGTGACCCGTGCAGATCGCCACAGCCGTTGTACTATCTGCACGACTCCTGTTTTGGAGTTCTATTGTTTAACTGTAGTTGAAGATATGCTTGTTGGAACATTCATTCCTTTAAAGAAAGCTTACGACGAAGTCTTTTCTGAAGTTAAGTAGTTTGCATGGGTGATACAAGGCTGCTTGGTGGGGATTCAAGGATAATTCTCATAATCTCACGCAAAGCAATAATTTTTGAATGTATTCGTACGTTTGTAGGTAATCAAGCCGACTGTAACCAAGCTTAGACTGAATAATTCTGGTTTTAAACATGAAGGCTATTGATATACTCATGAACTCTTCAACTTATAGCTCGTTGAGCGATTTCAGAATAGATTCGGTATGGACTTTGTTGAAAGCATCCTTCATGTCTAGAAAGGAAGCCAGAATATATCGATTCGATCGTCTTGTAAATTTGACTTTTCCGACTTTCCACATAAATTTAAAGAACATGTAATTTAACTTCTATAATAAAACTTCCCTAATCTATTAATTTTCTATTTTTAGCCCGTTATAGACGACGACGATACTAGCAGTACAAAAAAGACTGCAAAATCCTCCACAAATGGACATGTTGGGAATGGATACAAAAATGGCTATGCCAATGGACATGCCCATAAAAATGGTGGCGCTCTATCCTCGAATAGTAATATTATAGGCGATAGCAGTAGCTCTAGTCTGCACCATAGACAAGTCAAATAACTAAAATACGTAGCTAGTAAACTAAGATAATTATTGGTAAAACTTTAACATGTATTTAATAATTACAATCGTAATCATAGTTATTATAGTGTTTATATTTGATATTTACCATTGCGATGGTGTCGTCGTCACCCCCTCACTCTATTAGTTTGTTGTCACTTCACTTTACGCGCGCATTTATTTTATTTTTTTTTTTTTTCTCTTAAATTCTTTTTTTCATTCGCGTTTTTCTTTTTCTGTCGGAAATACTCCACCTAAATTAGAAATTTTTGTATTTTTCTATACGCATAATGATATATTTTTCTACTGTTCTACAATGTTTAAAACCAAAAATGAAGAATGACAACAAAGAGCTTAAATTTAAAAAAGAGAAGGGATTTATTGAACGAAAAATAATAAGAAAAAAAAAAAAAACGTAAACTGTTGTAGTTTTAAGAAGAAAGGGTTTTTTTTTTTGTTTTTAAATTATGTTTTCTATATTTTAGTTGACAAACAAAATGTCATATGTACTCTAAATGCATTTGTAATACTGACTTTTTGTTTTAAATTATATATTTTTTTTTTATTTTATTATTTTTTTTTTATTTTATTATTTTTAGTACAAGCTAAGAATAAAATTGGATTATATACAGAAAACAAATTAATTTTAAAGAACCGAAGTAAAATGCATTTCTTGTTTTGAGAATACATACAATCAGTTTTTTTTTTTTTTTTTTTTAATATATATTTACTAGTTTTTGTGTAAGTGCGAGACTTTAATCGTATCGTTGGGTCGGGTGGTTTTGTTATTCAGGGAATATAACTTTCTTTTTTTTTTTAACTATTATTGTGCGAAATATAACAAGCGGGACAAATATTGTACACCTATGTATGAAATTTTTGATTATAATAAAAATGTATAGTTATTTCTTTTTACCTGTATAAATAAGAACTATGTAGCTTGGAAATAAAAAAAAAAAAAACAAAAAGCAAAAGTATGAAATGATAAG
The DNA here is from genome assembly GCA_951813785.1 of Criorhina ranunculi. Lineage (NCBI taxonomy): Eukaryota > Metazoa > Arthropoda > Insecta > Diptera > Syrphidae > Criorhina > Criorhina ranunculi. The sequence goes on from OX638381.1 coordinate 13,214,679, forward strand.
TAAAGGGAACAAATATATTTATATATAAATCTGTTTACATTTATTTTGGTTTTATTTTACATGTGACTTGTTGGTAACTTTCAATCGTTATAAAAAGTTAGGAAAAGATTGCCAAAATATTTCTGATTAACTTGTATTTTTTTCTTTCTAAAAACAGCTAACAAATAAGCATAGTTGTTGATCAATATTAGCAGCTTGGAAAAAAGTCACCCGTGTTCTTGGCTATTTCTCTTACGCCGACACAGTTAAAGATCTAATTCATATGTGGATTCATCTGGGACACTGCCAGGGATTAATGACAAAATCTAGATCCCACCCAATAGAACAGGAAGGCTCTTGAAACATAGAAGTATTTTATATAAATCAGGGTAGTAGCGAGGACAGCATTCAAGCCAGACATGTTATAGGACTTGTCAACTTCGTTAACAGAAGTAATAACAGCAATAAGTGTAGTTTTTATTGTTTAGACAACTAATGGATGCTCAAGCATAGACTGAATTCCAAAACGTCAAAAGAATGCGCATCGTGAACACATCACTGCCGTTGTGATGCGATGTTATGATGCTTTTGTTATGCGATGCTTTGACGATACGTTGCAATCTTCGATGTGTTGGAACACTGCAATGAGTTCATTTGTCCAATTTTTTTTTCTGTACATTTTATGAAATTCAATATGTAATAAATAATTTAAAATAATAATTTCTTACGAATCTGATGATAACACTTCCATTTTGGGGGAATAAAAAACAATAAAATGTCAAATTACATTTGCATCAGATCAGTTCACGATGCGCTGTTTGCTTTTGTTTGCGCAGTAGATACATTCCCAATGCGTTTTGGAACGTTATGCATTGCATCATTGTAACCTATTGACGTTTGGGAACGCTTGACTTTGCAGTACTGCGTTTTGGAATTCAGCCATAGGTTGAACCAGAGCCTGTCACACACATCGGTGACGTACTAAAAGTCCCTTACAGCGACCTCATCTGCACTTTATTACCTCGAACCACTCAGTCCAGATATCCGTTTGGTTGCTGCTTTATAAGTCGACTCAGTTTTGTGGCATTCCCTGCCGTCTTCTGAGCACGCTGATCATGTTTTTGCTTCGTCAGTATCTTGTTGGTCTTTTTGAATTTCCCAGAAGCCTCTGCTTTGTTCCTAAGTTCAGCTTTTCGGTCTTTGTAGCATTTTTGACATTTTTATATTAACTATCCGCCTTTAAACTCTGAAACTAGATTCGCATTTACTTTTGACGTAATATACAATACACTTCTCCCTAGCTTGGTACACAACTCAATGCTATCATAATCCGTTCAAATGCCATATCGTCGTCGTTCATGCTATCCAGCTTAACCACGTGCAAAATACTTTTTTTGTGAATGATTTCACAAAGCTTGTTCTACAATTGAGTCCCGACATGTACTGGGTATGTGTATTTGTACTGTATTTCCGACTATTTTTAGATTTTTAATGTTTATTACTAACTTTAAATGCAAATATCTCAAAACAGGAAAAATGGACTTAGGGAGTTTTCATTGAACGACGACGATATGAGATACAAAAATCAATAGAAGCTGTAAGTTGTATTCATAAACGTCAAAAAAAACTGCGCAAGTACAATCGAATTCCTTTTCGACTGCGTTTTTGAACGCTACCAGTTCCTAGAATATGAGCAGTCAAGATGAAGAACTGCAGTCAGAATAATTTTTCTAACCTAACTGCACGACGCTGATGGTATACTAACGTTTATGAACAAGAGGTACTGCAGTTCGGCTAGATAAGTTCGACTGAAAATCTGCCTTTACGAACGCGGATATTGTTGTTCTTTGTAAGTATGAATTCACCCGTACACACGACCCACCCCCGACCAAAAAGGACTCGGTGAGGTCGAGCGAACTATTTTATCGAGCGACTTCCCTCCAGAACGCATGAACTGTAGAGCGTTTTATTATCCTTGGCATTGAAGACGCCTATTAGCGTACTATTATCGCTTGAAGAACGCCAAAAAATCGTGGAAAATTAGTTTAACAGTCAGCGTTGTCCGCACTTAACTAATGACACTCTTAAAAGAAACATGTTTTAGTTAAATTCACGGAACAGACAATTTTCTTGTTTTCATACTACGCGCAGTGAGTGACAGAAGTCTAAGTAGGTATCACCAAAAATCAAAATGAATTAGACCAAAAGAGGTCTATTATGATACTACTGGATCAGTTCCTGGGCCCATATTCCCCCTGAATTCCAAGCCTTTTGGTAAGTGAACCTACAGTGCTGTGGTGGTTGATTGACGGTACTTTAAATCCATAGCGTTTTTGTTCTAGTTTTATTTGGACACTAGACATGTCGTGTCATGCCATGCTCGCATCTGCTGTTAGCATTGACGATAGTATCCATAGTATCGATAGTACATATAGATATTTGACAATCATTCCTGTAAAATTAATAATTTTTTTTTATAATTCGATACTTTGCACAAGGACTTAGATTATAATTTTTATAGTTATGTGTAAGAGTAGATATGTTTGGTTACTAAGTCTTTTAAATGCTAAATTTTGTCCTTGACAGCTTCATAAGTTTTGATCAAACTTTTATTCAACTTTTATTTTACAATGATTAAAAGGGTTTCATAAACATGTGCCAGTCCACGTATTTCATTGTGACTATGCTAGTGTTGTTGTTTCTTGTAAAAATTACTTTTCATTTTATTTTATGTCTTAATTACTTGCTTATTAATATTACTCTAAGCTACAAAGATATTAATTTCAATTCTGTAATGTTTATTGTTTTTTTAAGATTAACATTTTATGTTTCTTTGCAAAATGCATTAAGCAATGTTATACCATTACCGAAAATTGTTCAGAAAATAATTTTTTTTATAAAATTGTTCAGGAAATAGAAAGAAATAATTCAATGGGAACATGTACAAGCATTTATTGTAAAATAAATATGTATAAATGAAAATAAAACAAAATATGTAATTTATAAAAAAAAAACTGTTTGTGGAAGTTATTGTAAAATTACATTTATTTTAATTTATTTATTTTAAGTTTTTTTTTTAAAACACAGGTGTCTGTGAAATATTTTACGATTCAAGACAAACCCATGGATTGGGATAAAGAGGCTAATAAAAGAACCGGTGACAATTTTTCTCTAACTTTGACGACAATGGAACAATTTTTTCGTGTCAATTCATTTACTATCGTATGAGTAGTTCAAATCAGGACGAATTTTCTTTTGCTGCAATACTTAGTTTCAGAAAGGGTAATATGCCGCAAGCATAGAGTACTGAAGGCTAATGACAACATTCTCAAAAAGTTATCAAAGATGCTGCCTCTGATTTGCTGGGTTTTGTCGTTAAGTATATCGAAACATCTGGTTCAAAGAAGAATGGTGGCTGGCAAGCACACATGCACCGAAGCAGAAGTTATACAGAGCGACGCTGCTTAGGAGGACCAGAATTGCTGGCGAGCTCTACAAGCAGAAGAGAAGAGAAGAGCATTGGTTTCTCAAAAGAAAAAAGAAGAGGCATAAGAAGTGTGCGAGATGCTACTGTAGGAATCAAGTCTGGAGGTTTAACGAAAAGGAAAACGCTAGGAAAGGTGAACAATGGAACGTAGTATCAGAGTCAAACGGTGAAGACGATTCAAATTCTTGATAGGTGGAATAAACCGTTAGACGAGGACAATGAGAGCCAACAATTTCGTCTATTTCACCAACGTAGATAAAGTCAAGTCCAACAAAGCTGCTGCAGCGCTATTTAAAGCAGCGTGAGATGACTTGGTAAGGAGCAAGCACTAACCCATCTGTAGTATATGATCAAGGGCGATGAATGGAATTTAAGCATTGTTTGCCGATCCTGAAGAAAGGAGACCCTCTTAAATGCTCTAACTATAGAGCCATAAGTTTCCTCAAAATCTCTTACAAAAATCTGTCTGCTGTGTTGTGTAAGCGCCTTAAGCTTTTTTCAAAAACTTGATTATTCCAAATAAGTGTAACTTAAGGCTAAAACAGTCCACAACTCACTAAATGTTCCAGTCCAACGCACTTACCACTCAGTCACGACAAACACAAAGCTCTCAAAAATATCTAGTTGTTTCTAAGGCAATTGAGGAGCACAGCCCTCATTCGAACAACCAAAGTGGCTCTATACAAGCCCTATTCAGCCAAGTATAGATGAGATGGTCCTCCGTTGTTTTGAGAAGAAAAAAAATATTGCTGGTGAGAAGGAGATTCAACGAATGACTTAGTCGGTAGAGTCCAGATACACATTGACATGTGAAACTAGAGACAACTAGCTAACAATCTAGTTGGCTGGAGACGCTTGTGCGAGGGAACCCCCTGCTGTTCCATACTTACTTAAAAGCACTTACTGATAGTACATTTCGCTGTTACCACACTTATTAATAGTCCGATAGTGTACCTGAGAGTCAAAGGAGAGTATTAACTTCGTGATTATCCATAGTCCTATCCCATAGTCTTGGAAAGAGCTCCCTGAAAAACGACAAAAACCTGAGGGAATCGTCGAAAAAAAGGAAAAGAATCGACATCACATTTTCCATGTAAATCATAACTAATAATCGCATATTCGATAAATAATTGCATACTTTCCGGCACAAAATCACTGATTTATACCATTAATGTTTTTATACCAATTAAGTTTGAAAATGATCGTTAAAACTGCGGTTTCATAATATCAGAAATAGCCCATTAAAAGGAACGTACTAATAGCATTGGTTATAAATTTAATTTTACTAATTACAATTACATATTGTAATAATATTTTCTATAATGAGTGGCTTAATTGTTCAACAATTAGTAGATTTATTCTGTTAACTGGTTAAATCCATTTGCAGGTAACATCTGCCTATTAAGGAAAATGTGCATTCAAATTGATGGTAAACTCGACTTAGTTTACGGGCCAACAATTATTCATTTTAATTTATTCAATATTCATTTTCACAATCAACACATATGAGTATAGCACATGGAAATAAAATACTTGACAATAATTTTTCTTTTCTAACTTGAAGAAGGGAAAACCCGGCCATCATTTAGTTTTATTTTTGATTAATTTCTTATTTCTCATTCAAATTTATTTGCTAAGTTATTGATCTAATAAGATGCTATAACTTTATATATTTTCAACCACAAAATTTGTATTAAATCGTGACGATTTGTTAAGGGTTTTCGTTCACATATGTACGTTTGTGGGTAAATTGTTGATAGTCGAGCTGGAATAACCGGATTACAAGAAGATTACACAGTTTTTGCATCCACGATAATTGAAGGTACTATAGATCAGACAAAGGGGATGGAAAAGAAGTCAATTAACTCCGGCTCCTATAAAATCTAACCGCAAGTTGTAGATGTGATGTCACGTAGAATATTTAATTTATCCACGCTGGAGCACTCAGACACAAAAACAGGTCTATTACAGGTACAGAAGTCAAGTTAGACCTTAGGTTAGCAGCACTCATCACATCAGCCCCAAAAATCTGCCACCACATACAAGCAAAGGCAGGACAATCACATAGAAAGTGTTCCGTCGTGTCGTCGCCTTCTCCATAAGCATCACAAATAGTATTGTCACGTAAGCCTAACACGTTAAGAGGTTTGTCAAAGGCGTAGTGTTCCGTAATAACGCCAATTAGTTGTCTGCAGTGTTTTCTGCGTAAAGAAGTCTTACAGACTTCGGGAAGCATGCCACCTACAATCGTGTTTTCTAGAAATCCAACCATCGATGAAAGCCTTAACCGAAAATACGGGTTAACCTAACGTGGGTTCAGGGTCGGAGAAGTTCTCCTCTGAATCTTATCTAGCATTCTCGTCGGGGAACTCATTTCAGATAATTCCGCTGTGTCCACGAACATAACGCTTAATTTTCATCTACCATAATGCCCTTACAGGATTTTCTAGAAATCCATGTATATGTCGTGGAATAGAAACAAGTTCTACTTCATTGGGCTGAAGCATAGACTCTATCAAAGAAGTGGATAAAGATATTCCCGGTCGATTCTTGCGAAAAATTCTTCATAAGGTATTTGGTCCTATTTGCCTTTGATGGGCTTTAGAGGCGGAGATTCATCGACTTACTCAGAAAACTACGTATTGGACGTTTGAGAGTGGTTAGGACATGAAGTTCGAATGGATCAGTAGCAACGTTCCGAATCTAACAAAGCAGTATAGAAAGATGTCGACTTTTAGCCCTTTAACTAACTTGACATGTATACAATTAAAGGCAATTAGCTGAGGATTGGGCTACATGAAGAAGCCTTGTGGTTGAGTTCCAGGTTCACTTCGAACCGTAGCGTCAGCTAAGTAAGTACGTTTTTAAAAGAAAATCTGACTTCTCCAACGTACATTTGTCCGATTTGTCGATAGGAGGGAGTCTCCTTTCTTGAGAAAATCACGATAAGTTTACTTTTGTCTTTGACTTTTGAACATTCTGATTATTTCTACATGGATAACGTACTCTTAAGTTACTAATGATGGACCTAGTCTAGATCTTCTTTTATTGGTATTGTGAGTTTTCTAATAGTATCGTTTCCGGCAATACATGTATCAAAAACTCTTCTCCAATTGGCATGCCTTCTCTCCTTCAACTGTTCTGTGTAATGTATTTCTCTGTCGACCAAGCAAGCTTAGTCCATTGCTTTGGGAAATTAACAGTGGATCTGTCGCCTTTTAAACACGTATGACTTATTCACCAATCTCTGGGATCTACTCACTAGAACCCAACATAAAGAGTCAATACGACTTCCGAATGACGGGAGTGTGTTCCAAGCGGAAGTCCTAGCCATCGCCGAGGCAGCCCGTGAACTATAAACGATGCTAGTTTCTAGGAAAACTATTGACATTTACATAGATAGCCAAGCCGCCATTAAAGCCATTTCATCCACAGTAGTTAAGTCAAAAATCGTAAAACGCTGTCACGAAGAGCTTAAAACCCTCACCGCGAATCACAACGTAACACTCTGGTGGATCAGGAATAAAATGGCGGATAAATTAGCCAGGAAGGGCTCAGAACAGGACCTATCAATGGTCGACCACTCAGTTCTACTCCCACGTATAAAATGTATAATGTATAGCTTCAAACCTCCTCTACTCTACTTTACGAATTCCAAAAAAAAAAAAAAAACTAGCGAACGAAAGAAAGACTGCACTTACAACATGCCGCACCTCAAGAATGCCCTGGACAGAACTTAATAGGAGAAAAACATAAGAAATCATCGCGCTCAGCAGAAGTCACCTATCACTTCTCATAGGTCACAACCTGGTAGCGGCCCACCTAAAGAGAATGCGTTTGATAACAACAGATCTATGCAGATGATGCAGCGTCATAGACGTGGAGGAGGACACATTCCACCTCCTATGCGAATGTCCAAGCCTCAGCAGAAACAGGAAGACAACTCTCGGAAAATATTTCTTTAATAATCTGGGCGAATTGTCGGACAAGCCACCGAGAGCCATCCTACAATTCCTTCGGAACTCGGGATGGTTCAGGGAGGCCAATTGATAATATAATCTGTGTTCATTTATTTTAGGTACCCCACACCACACCGATCGAGATCCGAGTGAGGCTGCACTTAATTGCAGCCACCCATGAATGAAATAATAAAGATTACGCAGAGTGAATAGGTTCTCTTTTTGGTAACGTAGTTCGTGTCTCTCAATAAAATTAGTTTTTGTTTTTTTTTGTCAAATTCTTTGTATTCAATTCCAAAATTTTGAAATCTAAAAATTAGTTTCTCCTTACAAAATGTGACACAAAATTCAAAATCATAGTTTTCAATTTGAAAAGAGGGTAAATGTCACATTCTCTCACATAAATTGTCCCTGACTACGTAGTCCCACAAAATAAATCAACAAATCGGCGTAATCTTTATTATTTCATTCATGGCAGCCACCCCTATAACCGAACTTAAGCTTACTTACTCTATGACAACAATTTCACACTAATTGGTTAAGTCGCTCTGAAGGTATGATCGTGAACCTTAAAGTTTTTTTACAGGATGGAAAATATTTTATTAAAAAAAAAAAACAGTATTACAACAAAGTCCAGTATATACAGTTCTATATAACTTAAGTCGAAATCATCTCTACATGTGCATACAATTTTATCAAAAATCCGTTAAATCGTTTTTGAGATATTATAGAACAAACATACATTCAAATAGAAAACCCGTTACAAATCTATCATTCAGTGGAATTCCCTTAATTAGATAATCGTCATTACAATACGTTTAAAAATGCAATGACCGAAAAAATCCCACAGTCAAGTTCAAATGTGACATCTTTTGTAAAATCCACGTGACGTTAGGCTTCGCTTACTTTCCAAATAGTAAGTGTCTTGGCAAACAACTTTGCTTACGTGAGAGATCTTTAAAAAGTGCACTCAAAAGTTTATAAATGTTTAATCAGAGGTTGTACAACACGAAATTCCAAACAAAGAAAATACAAATGTTAAAATACTTATAACTGCGCATTTTCAATCAGCTTAATGCTAATTAACCACTGAATTTGTTAAATATTTAACTTTCAATACTAATTACCGGTCAATTGCAACACAACGACTTATTCATCGTTCAAATGGGGAGGTGGAAAAATACCCGTTTTCGGAAGGCATACACGTTTTTTCTTTATGACTTAATTGCTTACGGACGTTACATAACATTCAATTTTTAATTGAGTACTATCAAAAGTACTCATATTTTGTTAAGTAAACACAAATGTTTACACCCACGCATATGTCAATGTGCACTTGACTTTGTGACCCTATAAAAGCAACATAGCCTTCGGGGAGCCCTTCCAAAATTTATTTGACGCGAAATGTTAGTATCTAAACATAAATACCCAAACTTGTCTTAATGGCTACTGACATTGGCTATTAAGTAGTTCTATTGTTTGACAGGCATTCTACTTGCAAAACATATTGTCACAGTGAATTTGTGGTATCTTTTGAATAACACCGCTTTGCTTGGTAACGACATTGAGCTTTGGGATGTTTACAAAATGCTTAGCTCTCATAGAGGCGGTTGAGCGAAGCTAAACTATTTGTCACTTGACAGTGCAGTAGTAGATACATTTGTCACTTGTTGAAGGCAAGCAAGTTGATTGAAGAGTGCAAACACCATCACAATGTCATGCAATGTATCTCACAAGCACATAACCATCAGACGACACTTAAACTACTTTTCTCCAGTATATACAGGAAGTAGGGATTCACGTTTCGATAAAAATCATTTTGCCGATGAGTAGCAGGGAAAACCACTCTTGGCGACCCTGACAGCCAAATGAAGACCAATGACCTGGGGATGGTCACCAGAGGTTTGTAGTCGTACTTGGAAGCAAAATGTTGCACATGCAGTTCATGAATTATTTGAGGGTCGCAACGGTGCTGGAACGCAGGTATAATTGCAATCGCGGGAGACAGTGTAGATGGGCTGCAAAAAATAAATGATGGTTAACCTTGCTTCATTTTATCCAGCGAATGACAACCAGTTAACCGTGTTTTTGATATAAAATTCTTCATCCTAGAGATTACTCCTTTGTTCGGCTTATAAATCTCATTAAACGTGCAGTAAAAGGTACTCTGAATTTAAATGTGACGCTTCTCCAATAAAAAAAAAACTATCTTGTACAATTGAGCTGAATTGTGAGGTCATCCTTAAGGGTAAATGTACATTTAGTAGGTAGTTACTTTCAAATCATCATTCATCATAGGACAAGTAGAAGGACTTCTAGAAGTGAGTTTCTTTGTAAATTGTTGACACATGTTTTCATCCAACGTAATGTCTAAAGCTTGTCCTTGTGTAGATAACAACAATCAAGGCAAAAAGTTGTTCAAATCTACAAAATTGAGATGATAAGGGTGGTCATTCACATATTTTCAAAAATTTTAAACCCGTCGACCATGGAAAATGGAAAGACAGGCATAGCAAATTGAAAACGGGATCTGGGTTGCTAAGTTTTGGATTATCGATACCTATGGTGCATAACTCATCAAGTCTTGACACCGAAGGCGAATTTGGTTCTCCATGCTAAACATTTTTCAATTTGCATACATATATCGCCAATAATCCTCCAGGGGTCAGTGGTACTTAGATGCCTTTCAGGATTTGCCCTCAGTGTGAAGTTTTGTTCTATGATCGATCTGGGAGGTTTGACGCCACACTGTTACGTGTCGATTAGTGTGCTTCAGAAGACCTTCAGACGTTCAAATAGTATGCGACATTCAGTAGCGATATGCCTCGATAATTGATACAAGGCATATGTCCTCTTCTACCTACGCAGGATATTCTTCTTCGGAAGAGGTGTGGCTCATGTTTTGAAACGTAGCTGTGATACGGACTCCAGCCAGGCAATCGCTTATCGCTTATATTTAAGCTTTTGAGTAACACCAAGAGTGTTCAGTATACGTACATACATTCTATGTGCATACTTTCAAATCATAGTCCGTCAACGATCTGGGTCGTGATCTTAAATTAAGCGATCCTTTCGTAACTGTATGTTTTTTTTATGTTGTAAGGAAGTTTCCTCTATGGCATAACCCCCAAGGGATGCCGGATCGGTTAATCCGATATCAGTAACCCACTTGGTTGAAAAAGGGCTCATCCTTATCATACTTATTAAAATCCTTATCGGTGTGAGCTTCGAAAATGTTGAAGTAGCCCAGATTCCTTTTGAAAAGCTCGTCCATTGTTGTGCTTACTCAAATAGTACTCCGGCTTACGTATCTCGGTTAACAATCGCGCATAAAAGTGCGGGAAGTACAGACCTGTTCGACCAGTATCCAATGGCTACAACTTGTTCTACGACTTGTTCGCCTACAAGCCTATAAAAAAATTATTTGTTTCACTTGTTATGGTAATAAGCTGTAAAAAGATTCTTAATTTACATCTCAATGCACACTTAACACTTAAAAAATTATAGATTATAGACTTAAATGTTAATGTTTCATTAAAGTTGTTTTTAGTTAACTTGCGTGGTAAGTAACTTTTATTAAAAGTTCGTTTTTATTACGAACTCAATTTACTATGAACATCATTTGTAGAACTCTGCCTAGGCATTATAATATAAAAAGCAGTCAATTAGCATTAGCTTTACTTAAAGTGAATTTCTTTTGATTGCATCCTGGACAAGCTAAGTTATATCTTATAATCTTGTGCATAAATTTTATTCGAATCAAGAGATCTTCCGCAGTTGAAGCTTTTTTTAAAATAGAAACCTTGAAATTTGGTTTTTTATTTTAATTTTTTTTTCTTTAAAATTTAAATTTCAGATGAGTGTGAAGCTTATTCAGGTGGATGCATGAACTGATTTATTGAAAAGAATATTGAATTGAATTGAATTGAAGATTTATTTCACGGAAATCGAAAAAAAACCGACAGCTGTTGGTTACCAATTGCATTGTGATCATTATAGTTCGAATTTTTTAAGATTTTCACCCAAAAGGCAGATATTGTCAACTTATGTCAACCTTGCTTATCACAGAAGATGAATTTAATTCAAAACTCAGTCGTTCAGACATTTTTAAAGAAATAATATTTGATGAGCTAATCGGAATCACAGTCACAGACAGATGTCTACCTCAGCAAAAATTCCAAGGTTACATTTCTAGAACGCAAGAACTAGAAAGAGAGAAAACCAACATTTGTCAAGTACTCTTGTGTGTGGTACACATATGGATCCAAGAGAGATGAAGGACCTGAAGCTGGAGTTTACGATAAAAGTTCTAAAAAACAATTCCGCATTCTAAGCAGAAATTCATTGCACCAGAGGGAACATGAACAGATCAAATAAGAACATTTATATTCTCACTGACAGTAAAGCTGCTCTGCTGGAAATTCACGTCTATGAAATAACTTCTTAACTGGTTTGGGAGTGCCTACAACTGCTCATATAGCTAGCAAACACAGAGTCCATTTCACTGTGGTACCTGACCATAGCGGGTATGAACGCAATGAAAAAGCAGACGAATTAATCAGAAAAGGTTCTACATCAACCTTCATGATTTATACAATAAAACTGGACGGAAACGGACAAGCTTAAATATTTTTACCAACCCTTTACCAAAACATAACGAAACAGCTCCTAAACTTTTAACACAGACTTTCTAAATGGACACTGCCGAGTTCAAAAGACTATAAAAATAGCACAGGATATAACATACAGGATGTGCAACGAAGGCGAAGAATCAGCAAAACAATTGCTGTGTCATTGTAACTGCCCCAATAGAAAACGTCATCATTTTCTGGGTAATTATTACCTTAGGGCAAAAAGCATAATCAGCAGCAGGACTCGTCACACACTTCGGCTTCATAGATGAGCCTTAATGAAGAGGATATCACAATAGGCCCACCCATTGCCGCTTTGATAAAGAACCACTTCTCACCTCTTTTTTACTTACTTATCAGGCTAACGACCCTTGGAGGGTCTGAACCTGAACTAATGCCGCTTTCTATCCTTTACGATCCCAGGCACGCTGCTTCTAGTTTACTAGACCAAGGTTTCTGGCGTCCGGGATTGCCTGATCTTTAAACCGGCGGAGGTTCGGTCTTCCTCTTCTTCGTGAACCAGGTGGCTGGGATTCGAAGACCCTCTTAGCTGGATCATTCTCGTTCATTCGCTCGATGTGGCCGAGCCATTGCAGTCGACGGATTTTTGCCTTCCGGACTACATCCACATCTTTGTACAGCTCGTAGAGTTCGCGGTTATATCTTTTTCCTCCATTCGCCCTCCACGCAGATTGGACCAAATATTCGAAGTAGAATTTTTCTTTCGAAGGATCCCAAGATCTGCTCTGCTATTTTACTTATCGTCCAGACTTCAGCTCCATAAAGCAGGACTGGTAAGATCAGGGTTTTGTAGAGCATGATTTAGGAGTTTGGACCCTAGTTATGTGGACAAACCGAAGTAGCAGCGTTTGCCTAAGGTTATCCTTCGTCGAATCTCCACTAGGGTGTCATTTGTGGAGTTAATGTTTACCCCGAAGTAGATAAACTACTTCACTATCTCTATTTTATCTCAATGAAACTTTCCCATTTTAGGGGAAGTCAAAGTTCTCCACACCAGACTTCAAGTCGAGAAGTGTAGCAGATATAGCTTCTATTAAAATAGTGTTAAACCCTTCCTCTGCTGACTGGAGACAGTTGGTGGTTGAGGCCCAGGTTAAATCCGGAGTATAGTGCCACCTTGAGTAACTTCAAGTAAAGGGTGTTTTTTTGAGAGGTATACAAATATGAAACAAAATACTTGAAACTAATGTTAATGTCTATGATATTAGCTTTAGTTAATACATGATTTTATGCCATTAGTGTTTAAATATTATTTCGGGCATATGCGCGCCACAACTAGCTGGAATGTAGCGCAATCGTGAAGTCCAATTTTCGACAACTGGGGCTGTATATCAGCAATAACACGGCGAATGTTGACCTCCAAACCGTCCAACGTCTCTAGTTTATCTACATGGACTAGTGACTTCAACTCTTGCACAAGCTTGGTCTTATAAGCTTTTAAGCTTTCCGTAAAATCTTCCACAGAGTGGATGGACATACATAGTTCCAATTGCTGTGCGCGATGGCGAATCGACTCATTCGGATTCTCCTTAACACTGCGCTCCACAACGGCAATAATTTCTTCTGTTCGCACTGTTTGCCGCATTTGGGGATGCGTATTATCCACTTGAGTGTACGTGGTACTAAAACGATTCATCGTGTTCCGAATAACTTGCTCAGATGGACGATTATGTCGACCGTAAAATAGACGTAGCGCACGATAAGTTTGGCGAACCGAACTATGGTTTTCAAAATAAGTTTGCACAATTTGCACGCGTTGTTCTGGCGTTAATCTATCCATCGAAAAATGGCAAACATACTAACCAAAAATAAACTTTCAACTGTCAAATTGAGAATATGCAGAAACAGTGTTGCCAGTTTAAAAACCAAACCTTAAAACAAAACACAATTTAAAAGCTCTATGTCAAGAAAATAAATATCCTTGTTCTCTCAATGGTTCTTAACAGCGAGATAAAGGCAGTTTTCATCGACTTTCCTTTTCCAGCAGGTTACATATATGTATTTCTTCCACACACGAATACAAAAATAAGAACAGTTTCAATAAGGCAGGAAAGATCGGTGAGTGACAAAATATATATCCGGATTCAATACTGTGTTCTAAGTTAGAGTTCCTGTTGAAATAATTTTCAAATAAATCCCAATTACGTATACTTTATGGGGAAGTGTACTTTATTTGTCAGTTTAATGAACCATCTGTTTTATGTTTGCATGCTTTTATACAGGAATTGGGTTTTATTAAGATAACTACCGGTCTAAAAGGCCTAAAACACTTAATAGAATAGTGGTTTAATAAAAAGTTGATTGCTTAAACACTTGACCATTACTTATAGATTATGCATAAGTTTTCATAAGAAAATAAAAATAAAAAATTAAATAAAAATTCAACTGAATTGGCAAATAATGCACATGTAGGAGTACCTATCCCTTCAAAATGCAATAAAACTTTCCACTGAAAAATGTTTCCTTAATTTAATATTTATTTTATTTGCTTTTTATATTAGCTGGTCAATGCCAATGCATGATCACAAACTCTGCATCTTTTTTTTGTCTTATAAAGACGTCAGCAAATGAATATTATAAAACACTTTTCTATGTACATAGTTACTAGCGCAGAATTGAATGGCATTGTTAGTTTTCTGGGAATCACCTTAAATTATTTGTTCATTATACTGATGTGATTAGGTGCGAAATTCCTTGGAGTGATTATGATGACTAGTTTCTTATAACTTTGATTTTTTTTTTTGTTATTTAAATGTTTTAATAAAACGCGCTTTTGTTTCCTTCATACTAGGTTTATATCCTTGTACTTTTGGTATTGTTGCCATTACTTATAGTTCACCGTATTTGTTTCGAACTTTCTGATGTCATAATTCACTAGTCAATGCGGTCAACGCTTAAGGCAATATGACCACCATACTGTTTATGCAGAGTGACAAATGATGATGCTAACCACTTTACCACGGCCATCCCCATTTGCTAATATGTTGCACTCAAAGGTGCTAGATCGTACTTCCTAAAATACAAGTTTTAAATGTTTATTTTTAAGTCTCCTTACGAGCATAGGTAAGGGGATCAGCAATCTGTCCTGGCAGCAGCACTGACGACAAGTTATTCACCCTAAAAATGGTGTAAGGGTATGACCTAGAAATATAAAAAATAAGTCCGTTTTCTGTAGATTTGGAGAAGTCAAACCTGCCCAGCCATGTCCCAAAGGATGACTGTTTCACCTGAAAGTTTCTTTTTTCGACGATCTAAGCGAGTTGGCGGACATTTATGTTAGTAACATCAAACAATGACAAATTCAGTGGAATTTCAATGCATCTCTTCTCATCTTAATGTGACTGTGCCCTAGTACAGACAGCCACCCTAACCTTTCGAGAGGAATATTCTTCCCACCGTTTTTGGTCATATCTTCGCTAACCGTGGAAGGAGAAGAAATTTTATAACAAAAAGTGAGGAAGTTATTTGTTTGTTTTTTATTTTATAATTCACTAACGCTAAAAGGGTTATGAATACACTTATAGTACTATTCACACAGCGCTGGTGTAGGTTTAAGTCCATAATGACTACGGAGAAATATTGGTATTGTTGCCATTGCTTATAATTCACAGTACTTATTTTTGAAGATCCCGATGTCATTATATTTGTTCACTTCTTGATTTGACTAGAGTGATCGCCGTGGATCAGTGGTTAATGCGTTGAACTTTTAAACGAGCTGACATAGGTTCAACAAAAGTTGTTTTGCTGCACCACCCCTTGGAAGGCAATGACAAACGCACGATCCGCCGTTCGGAGTCGCAAATAAAACTGTAGGTCCAGAACATGAAAGGTTGCGAGAAACTTCACCTTGGTTGCCTACGATCTGCTGCTTCCCTTTTTATGTGACTACATCCTTTATAGAGTATTAATGCTAGTCATCTAGCCTGGAAAGAATTCGAATCCAATTCATACTAATTATATCTGTGGCCGCAAAGAAAAACAGCATAAGTCACACACAACACAAGTCAACTTATGTTGATTTTCCTTGTGACCACAGGTATGATCTATTGAAAGTTTAAGCCATCAACCCCGTACCCAGTATAATTTTAACCGCTTCTCCGAGTCTATTTGATCGATGTTGTCCTCAATGTTCAGTGCTCCTTCAAAGTGGAATAAATACGATTGCATGCATACACCTGCAACGATTTATGGAAAAGGTTAGTATAACCTTTTATTTTAAAAATTATAAATTTATTAAATTTATCTGATATTTCCGTATATCCTTGATATTTATTTTTGATCTATCTCACCCCGAATTTAATCTTGAAGTTGATTACGAAATCCGAAGACGTTTTCAAATATTTTATGATTAGATTGCGGTATACGCGACCTGGATAGATTAAGTTTACCACACAAATCAAATGTTGTAGTGATAGTTTTATTTTGACATAAATTTATACAGATTTTAATGGTTATGCTAAACATGCATCGTTAAATTAACCGGAAGAAACTAAAATGCATATGTTGTTTATGTATCAATAAAAAAGAGTTGACATATTTGAAGAGAGAGGCGAAATGAAGCTTAAGAGTACATTTAATTAGATATGTTAAAATTTATGCAACTTCATCTTGCTAGGGGTATTCCTTGCAATATGTTCTTCTGTATTCAATAATTACAGTTTTAATACCAAGAATTTTGGAATTTAAAAATGTATCTTTGCTGCTGTATGTCTGTAAAACCTAAAAAGTCGCTACAACGATCACGAGAAGGCATACAGGCTTATCTAAACTCTAATCTTCACTACACAAATCCGATATCTGTAGATGATATCGCGACCTTGATCGTGTATTATCCATGCTCAACGGATACGTCTGAGTTTTTTTTTCTGTATATACAGATGCGCTCAAGGGGTTATGAATACCCTTGTGATGCTATTTATAATGCGCGAGTGTTGGTGTAATGGTTTTTCGAAACGCAGGTGGTAAAAGTTGCTTTATAATTTACAGAATTTCTTTCCACTTTTAGGATGGCAGTACGATGAACTCTTTAAGCCTTATGACCCCTTTTCTACCAGTGTTATGCCTTCGCAGTAGAGGTGGCGTCAGCTTTTTCTTGATATTATGAATTAAGACTTAAATCTCAGCGTGACGTGAAGTTATAGAGCTAACCACTACACCACGACTACCCTAAAACCAATGAAGGTCCATGTGATACCACTGGATCTATTACTTTTCTACCAAGATGCAGGCTAATTGAACTAATCAGAGCTTCTTATAAAAAGGAGCATGCATTTGATGTCAATATCCGCTATATCGTAGAGATCATTAAAGAAAGGACGCCCGGGTAGTAATCTTCTTTTGGACAGGGCCTCTTCCTTCTCATAGACATACCTATATCCGTGTTGCTTCTCTGACAAAATACCGAAGGTAGTGCCTTTCCTGGCGAATCACTATTATCTCCAAACGGCTGACTAAAGCAGATGTTGAAACTGAGGTTTGTGAAGAAGACTCCCATACTCACCCCATTTCCAGTTTGGGAACCGTCTATGATAAAATAAGCCGAACTTTGGTCTTCAATGATAACATTATCTGACTTTCCACGGGTGGGAATTGTTGGCTTTGAGTTGCGATCAAATCATCCACATGATACATGGAGTCTTAGTTGAATCAGAGTCCTACTCGCAGACACAGGTACTCAAGGTATTATTTACGAAACTGTTTGCAGAGTCTTAAAAGCTTAAAAATTGTATTAATTAATCCTCCGGATTAGGATTGAAATGAAAGGCACCCGTTCTGGGAAACCAGAATAAGGCTCTCAAGTGCCTCTTGCCTATCTGTCAGAAACCAGAAAAGCACCGTGTACAACTACGAATTAGTACTAAGGATTGAATCGAAAGGATGAGGGGCTGAAGTGTGTCATGCAAATATCCCTCATAGTTTGACTGTTAGTAAAGTAAGAAGGTACACACCTATTTGCAATACGACTATTTCCAGTTCTTTTGGTACTTTCATTCGGTTTGACTTTTCAAAGTCGCGAGAGGACACAGGTTCGATCCTCACAACCACCGAACGTTTTTTCGCGGCATCGCCTCTTTGCAGGCATGACGAACCGGCAAGAGTATAATCTGTCATGAAAAAGCTTCTCAATTCACCGTTCGGAGTCGGCAATAAAATTGTAGGTCCCTTCCATTCGTGCGAAAATATAACACGCACAAAATGAATGGTTGTGAGAAGCTAGATCTTGCCTCTCTATGAGCTGTCGCGCCAAAAAATTGTTGTTTTTTTTTGTCAAAATCATGAAGCACTTATTTCCCCAAAATCGTTCTTATAAATATTCAAAATGTTCATATGTATTTGCATAATTGTTCACACTACGTCAATCTACAATATAATTTTATAACAATCGTTCATAATCACCGGGAACAAATGGGTTATTAATTTGCAATACCACGGTTTTACAACCCACAAGTGCATTGGATTAGCAAACATATCAATTCGTTCTCCTATTAAGTACCTACATCGTCCACAAACGAATCACATTTTGCCCCTGGCCAAAGTCTGACTAAAGCACATTTTCTACCAGAGCTTCGGAAGTGTTTACCCCGTTTATTGAGTACGAAAATCCATTTCCAATACATTCAATATCTCCTTAGTGGAAATGTACGCCTCTTCAAATTTCCACAGTAGGTACCTCCTCGGTCCCTCCTAACACAGTGAGTGCATGTCACAACGTTCAGAGTAAACAGTTCCCCCATGTTTGCCCATACAATTGATAGTTAGAGCTGTCCAAACACCATCCAACTTCGTTCAATAAGTCACGCCAAATAATAAGCAAAGTTCTCATTCGATTCTTAATTTCTGCGATGTCTGACAGCCGATTAACAATAACAACAACAAACAAAAGACAGCTCCACACACAGCTTAAAGAGTGTGCAACGATACTCACCTTATGCACTTATCGTAGAATATATCCATATACTTCTGAGTTAATTGACACTCGGCTTACACCTCATGTCAGTGCAGACCTCTAGACTGGGCTTCGAGGCAGGATCACAGACACTAGCTACTGCAATTGTCCGTCAACCAGCCAGCCAGACTGATCGCGATTTACAATCCGCACTGCATCGAGCGTCAAGTAAATAAAATACAAATTCACTTTCAGTGATCGTAAAATATAAAATAAAAATAAATAAAAACTTGATCGTGCTACTCGTGCATCCAACATTGTCTTCCAATCAGTGGGCACCGAAACCCAAGTCGGAGTTTTAAATATAATTTATGTTTTGTTTTTTGTTTATGGAGATCTTTGAAATACCCACCTGAGAGATCAGTGCGATCTACTAGCGTCTCTGTCAATCTGTCTTGGCTTTAAATTGGGTAATTTAATTGTTCGGTGTATTGATCTGATAGAGTTTTGTATTTGCCGCGCATAAATAAGCAGTTAAGTAGTGATTGCGTGGTGAATTTTTGTGAATAAGTTTTTTTTTTAACAAAAAAAAAAAAGGAAAAGAGGCACAGTTTAGATCTTAGAGAAGAAGGTGAGTGAGACATTTTAATTATTTAAGACCGGCTTGGATAGAATTGAAAAAAAAAAAACGAGTACATATGTAGGTACATATATACACACATCATTTTGTTGTTTAGTTTGACTGAGATTTGGGCGGTCTTGTCAAGTTTTGACACAATAAATGTCAAAAATATTTGTGTGTTCAATAAAATAAACATTTTTCAAGAGATCTGTTTTGCGATATCTTAAATTTATACGACAATAGTCTGTTAAAATTGTCTCACGACAACAAGTGAGATTATGTGAAAAAAAAATGTTGAAAATCATATGAGAAGTCAAGGTCTTAACAATGGTTGGCAATGGAATGATAGATCTTTTTAAATTATCTATGGTAGCCCATAGAAAGATCACTGATTTGGGAGCCATTTAGAAAGGGTAACTACGTATTTCAGGAAACTCCCGAAATCATCGATTTAAAGGTGCTCCACCCCATCGAAGAAGTTACTTACGAGGGTACTCATTCGTTTGATAGCCAATGTGGGAGAGTCGCAAAAAGGCGTCGTCTGGATTCAGTTTAATCTTCGTTCCTTAGTTGTCGTAAGGTAGTCTGAGTTGTTCTCCGAGAACTTCTTTCGCCTTATGAGGACACGGACACCTCATACGATTCACATTTCTTTCTAATTTTCATGAGATTGTTAAAATTATTCTCATTGAAGGCTGCCAATAGTGCACATTGCAATTGCACATTAGTCCTAATTAGTTCCTAAACTGGTTCCTATGCGTTGGCTTGGTAAAATAACACTTTTATGTGAGACAATCTTAGCCATTTGTTTTCCTTCGGGCGTTTAGAAAATAATGTTTATTGTTTTGCTGTTCTCGAAGAATTCGAAGGAATCCCAAAGAAAATAGTAGCCATCACTGTACCAGCTGTCAAAACCATTTTTGCCTTCTTAAGTGTACTTTCACCACTCGTATTTCCATATCGCCAAACATATGATTGCATTGTTCTCTTGAGTGTGTTTTTCACTTGCAATTTTTCATTCAGGATATTGTGCACTCGTTTAGTCAAGATGCCTGTCAACTCACTAATCTCAAGAACTTTCACTTGGTGGGCTACCATAACAATGCCATGGATTTTTTCAAAATATGTGTCGCATTGACTTTAAATGGGTTTCGTCTAGAGCCCTACTCAGCTTGTATGCATGTTCCATTTTTGTGAAAACTACTACAATGTCGTATCAAATGTTTGTAGAATGTTAAAAATTAGTTGCATCTAGTGAATCTAGAAGTGCGAAACTCACCAGTCTTGACATCATGAAATGAATTGTGGTGACAAATTCAATAATAAGATTCAAGTTATTTTTCCCGATAGGTCGGACTAGAACAACAATCTACTCCAATTAAATTACCAAGTATCGATCTTCACCGACGGCTCCAAGATGATGGAGTGTGGCGTTGGAGCAGGTGTCTTCTCAACGGAACTGAACGTATCCAAATCGTACCGCCTCCCAGACTCTTCCAGTGTCTTCTAGGCGGAGGTGCTCGCGATTAGAGAAGCCTGCAAGATACTTAGTCTCAGCCCTACTACCTTAAACAGCATAGAAATCTTTATTGATAGCCAGGCTGCTATCAAAGCGCTCCACTCACTTACTTCGTCCTCTAAAATAGTTGAGCAGTATAAGGAAACTAACGCAGGCAAGCGCTCGGTTCAATATCACTCTCCTCTGGGTTCCCGGTCATAGTAACATAGAGGGGAACGAGAGAGCCGACGCGTTAGCCAGATGTGGTTCTGCCTTGCATGTCTCCCTTGCGGAGTCAGTCTGCCCCCCCATGGGACTCATCAAGGGCAAAATTTTCCAACACTTTCTCGCTATTGCCAACTCTAAGTGGAGAAGTCTACGTACCTGTACCATATCGAGACAGATATGGCCCACCTATGATAAAAGCAGAACGAATGACCTCATTAATAGGAACCGCATTGAGACTGCAAGAATCACAGCAATTAGCACGGGTCATGGGCCAATCGGCCCTCACGCTGCCAAGTTAGGCATCCCGTCCAACCCCCATTGCCGTAGTTGCGGCAATTCTCACGAAATGGAAACCATATTTCACTTCCTCTGTGACTGCCCAGCACTAGCCAGAGCTAGGCAGCGCACACTCGGAAAACCTTTTTTCAAGGAACTATCCGAGATCTCCAACATCAAATTCTGTTACATCGTTAATTTTCTTAACTCCACAGGATGGATTTGAAAAACACACCCTTAGCCACGCCCATCAACATCCAGGTCACGTGAGTTGTGGTATCAAAACGGCGCATCCGCGCTACTTGTGTCTCTGGCAAGTTTCATCAGATTCAACCACTTTTACCTACCCTACCTACCTGTGGTGCCATCTTGTGGATAACGTGTGAAATTTTGCCTCAGTAGGTAAGAGGGATGTGCATCTTGAAGGTGAATCACTTACAAGTTATGTTACCATTTCGAAAATTGTTTCTAGTCAGTAGGTCCATGTTCGAACTAACTTGCGCTGCTAATAAATCTTATCAAATCCATCAGCCCAAGTTTATCCAGTTCTCTAAACAGTCTGCTTCTTTAATGCCAAAGGCGATGGATTCAAAGCTTTAGACAGTTACACAGCAAATTTTTGATGGTCTGTATTCTGGCAATCGTCTGGAGAATGTACATGAAGAAACGGAATGTTAACTAATATCTCGTTTAATGCAGAGCTTTACTGGGCGGTGTCCGACTTTCATTAAATGTAAAGCCGTTTCAACAACACCATTTTTCTTAATTATTTTTGCAGACTAGGTAATGACTTTGATGCTAGTTTAAAAGAATCTTGGGTTTCATAATATAACAGTCACTGGTCCCTCATCGTAAGTGATAAATGTCATAAATTGCATAGAGTGACCCAAAGAGAGGTCTGACATTCTGTTCATTAAAACTCTTTATTCCTTCGACGAAATCTTCCAAGACAATGTTTACAGAATTTCACTCTTTTTATAAAATGTTGGAGCATTTTACCGCATCGTTATGAAATCGTTGCCTAATTGGTTTTTTAACGCACGACTTTTGCGATCAAACTCTACGCCACAACGAGGCATTACGCAACCCGAAAATTGTGTATGCAGTAACTCCATTGAGTCTCTTCTTGTGTGGTAAGTAGCATCTTCTTCTTGAAACTACAAGAGGATGCCACCAAAACTATCCTATAAACTGCTGACGTAAGAGTATACCATTGGCCAATTTACCCCACAGATTAAGGGTGCAAAATATGTAAAATATCAAACTAATTTTTTTATTTTTTATAATTGATTAGCGCTAAAGGGGCTATGAATACCCTTATGATGCTGTTCACAGAGCGCTAGTGTAGTGACTTAATACTTAGGTAACATTAGGTTTCAGTCTTTGCTTCGAGGATGGTGTCCAGAGTAATTGAGGAGAATTATTGGTATTGTTGTCATTGCTTATAAGTAATTCACAGTAATTCTTTTGAACTTCCTAATGTCATTAGCCGTGTTTTTTTGGGAGCTCTATACTCAGCCCAGTAGAATTTTACACACAAAGCAATAACAACACACCAAGTGGCGATAACTTGAGGAGGAGTGAGGATAGAACTACATAAGTTGACCAACAGAGCGCGAAAAATCTCATAAATTAGCTCTTAACCGATCGTATTTGTTGCTTTTCCTCGGTTTTGACATTTGCAAACTGTCAAATGAAGAAAAAGAAATCGAGCCGCAAACCAATTGGTTGGTGCGGCTGCTACTGGGAGATTTATCCCCACTTGGTGTGTTGTTATTGCTTTGTGTGTAAAATCTTACTGGGCTGGGTATACAGCTATCAAAAAAACACGGCTATAGTTTTTTTGACTGAAGTGAGTACAATTATCAAAAAAACACGGCTTATGAATCGTTTTTTTGACTGAACTGAGTATAGTTCTCAAAAAAACACGGCTATTGTTATTTAAATCTTATTTCGGTTTACCCTTCAAGTGGATTCTTATTCTAATGAGCAACTTTTGTCTAGTTACAATGAGACTCTAATAATTTAAGTTTGTTCAACTTCGAAGAAGTTGTAAACATTTGACTTCTTAAAATCGATTGACCACGCCCTTTAAACTGGATTAAACCAAGGCGTTAGATCATATTCTCTTACAATTACTTAAATGGGAACAAAAATGCAATAAACTTACTATAGAACTTCTACCAAAGTGCAATGTTTGCGCATAATGCTGGCCTTTTGCAAACCTTGCAAATTAGGTTATGTTGATTTCATTCCCGTTTGCATTACACTATTACACATTTGACGCATCATAAATGCCATAAATAACGTAATGTGATCCTCAATCGATGTTATCGAACGTTGGGCATTTATGCATTTAATTTATGTTTTTACCTTTGTTCCTCTATGCGCTTGCATTTTGATTAGGAAAAACTGTTCCCAAGAAAAAAAAAAAAAAAAAAACTGGAATTATAAATTCATTTAAATTTATTATAAACGCGCGACTGTGTGAAGATCGAGAGGTAGCTTCGACATTTTAATATGACTTATGGTTCATTACTTAATTTGGAATAACTAAAATTTAACTTGTTTTTTTTTTTTTTTAATTCATACGAATGAGCTTCCGGGTAGTGGTTCGTTTAAATATAATTCACCTCGACCTACTGACTTGAGGCGCTTCCATATTCTAAATGTAAAAATCTACTGCTTGTAGCTACAGAAGGTTACCAGATAAGAATAGTGCTGACTTTTGCAAGTGACGTTTTATGTAAGCGTCTAACTTAAATGGTATCCCAGTTAGATGTATCTACTTTATGGGCTTTTAGAGCGGAAATACAATCGTTGATTTCCCTTTGAATGTCCGTTATGCTATTTCTTGATTCATGAGCGATGGATGACAAGTTAAATATTTTTTTAAGCTGGCTGTTCACAAGGATGCGGATATTTCCATACCGATCTCTAGGCTTGATCAAAACTTTCTTCGGTAAGCGGAAGTTTTCCAATGTTATTGCTAGCCTTAATTTAATTATGGTGAAGACGAAAGCCCTCATTTATTCCGCTAAATACAAGCTAAACAATCTTAAATCAACTTAAAACTAAGATTAATTGGAGCGATGAAAGAGATCGGATTAAAGGCAAGGAGTGGTAAGGTTGAAGTCAAAAAGGTAAGGTTCGAATTAGTCTTTCGTAGCATAAGGTGGATCAGTTGGTAAATAGAAAAGACGAGGGGTTCGTAGATTACGAGGGTAAGTGTTGAAGAAAACAGAGTTGTGAAGTGACGCACATTCAATGTGACCTGGAGTCGATGAATGAAGAGAATGTCGGCTGCATCTTTGCGTTCCTTAAGGGTGTTTAAGTGAATGAGGTTAAGGCGGTTTTGATAGGAAGGGAAAATGAATGGTCGTTTCATGGCGGACCTCGGAGAGCAAAGTGAAAAAAAACAGCGATTCTTGAGGTATGCACACGATGATACGGGGCCTACACTTGACTAGCATACTCTAGGAGGGGCGAACAAAGGTAATGTTGAGAGACCTGGTTACGTATGGGTTGGTGAATCCTTTGGACCACCGTTTTACAAAGCCTAATACAGAATTGGCCTTAAAAATGATCTCATCCATATGAACCCTATCACACAAAATGCCGAGGTCGCGAAAAGATTGAACGAAAGACACAGGTTGATTGTGCAGAAGGTAGAGTCGGGAGGAGACCGGTGCCCATTATGAGATAAGGTGATGGATTGGCATTTGGCTATATTTAATTGCAGGCAATTTTTGAGCCACCAGATCGAAAAACTATCGAGGCCTTGTTGCAGGAGGATAGAGTCTTGGGATGAGGAAATGGTTTTGAAAAATTTTGTATCGTCGGCGTAAAGGGAGACGGACGATGATCCTATCGAGATCGTTAATTGTTAGTATGAAAAGATGGGGACCTAGATGGTTGCCTTGTGGAACACCAGAGGTGACTTAAAAAGGAGCAGAGTGGGTGGACCTAAATCGAACAGTGTCAAAATGGTTTTCCAGGTAAGAAGATATCCATTTAGTCTTAGACCCAAGGCGGAAAAGCTTCTGAACTGCGCATAACCTTGTGTGATTACCGTAGACTATAGTAAACATGTCTGGCAATGTAAGTGCAATCATCTTTCGTAGGAACATTTGTGCTTTGCACGAAGTAAATGATTCTTTTTTTTTACTAGCTCACGAATCTATACGTGTGCACGAAGAACCTACTTTTTTTTTAATAGTTCACGAATCTATACGATCTTAAATCGAAAAATACCTAACCCTAGTTTAAATAAGCTGATTTTTTTAAATGCACTCATCTGGATGAAGAAGCTGGAATGTGTTGTGACGTTTGTTGCCTGCCTGTGTTTTGATTTTGGTGATCTGGCTCGTTTGGATCAACATTTTCTGCAATTCGCTGCTGGAAGGATGATTCCAAAAAAAAGGTTAAAAAAAAGTGACGTGGAGAACTCAGGATGATACCATCTGCTGCATTAGACATCCTTATGTACTTTTCCCCATTAGACTTAAGGCCCTCTTTTACTGGTCTGGTGTTCGAACTTGTGAAACAGCCACTCTTTTGCCGGAAAAACAGGTAAACTTCGACAAAAACTTCCAGATCACGATTTCCAATCGTTCGTTTTGAGATGACATCACTTCAGAAAAGTGATCCTTCTACAACCTACGTGGATGACTCCAAGACTAAATATGGATTAGGAGGGGGTGTTTTCTTCGACAAGCTAAATCTTAGCCTCTCATTCAGCCTTCTTTTAGGACTTAACCTTAAATGTCATGGTGACATTAAATTCTTCTTCTATTCCGCTGGAGTGACCTCTAAGGTTATAGAACATAGAAGTCACCCTCCTGCAGATGGTTTCTTTAACAACGAAAACTTGTTGCTTCCTTGAACCTCGAAGATATTTTGTGAAGCTGTTTCATGTGTCACGGTCAATTGGTAAGCCCGCTGAAAGTCTAAATTTGGCTCACTGAATAATCGCTTTTGCAAGGATTCATTGGCGACCCCACACAAAACGAATCGAAAGGAATTCTAATATTCGACAGGCATATGTCTCGGTTTTCGACATCAAACTCCACGGGTCCGATTCGGGTTGTCAAGGTGCTGTCAAAATGAGTAGAGTATTGCCGATATAATAGAGTATTGCTCTTTAATATACAAGTTCGATAATATGTGATCACCGTGGTTAAGTGCATTGAACTTACTTAACAAAGCCCCGGAAAAACAAAGGAATGCTGTTCTTGGTCCAACCCCAACAGGCAATCACAAACCTTCGAGAGTATCATTTTTCATGAAGCAGCCGTTCGGAGTCGGCAATAAAAACTGTAGGTCGCTTCCATTCGTGCAAAATATATAATACGTACAACACGGATGGAAGATCGACCTTCTCCCTCTGATGGCTACAAAATTGCGATAACGCAAAATACCAGTTTAAATTGAATGCCCACTTGACATTTCTGCTTAATAAAATGATTTTTCCATCAACTCTTCTCATGGGGTCACAAAAGAGCATTTAACTGCACAAGATTTCATCCATCCAACCATCCTCGAGGCTTGTAAACCTTTACGACCCACATTGTCAGTTTTACTGCTACAACTTAAGTGATTTTCGCACACGAGCAAAACTTGAACTAAAACTAAAACAAACCTCCAAACAGGCGAACAATTCCACGCTCAAACGACGACATCGACAACTGGTACTGATGCAGTCGCAAACCTTGCACTTGACTTATCCGGTAGGTTGCTCTTACTTTCTGGACTTGACCTTCTTGCAGTCTTGTTCGCGTATTGTGCTTATAGTAGTCGTGTTAGCTGTCAGTTTACGTTGGTGTATGAGATGCAAACAACCTCGTCTTATGGCAGAACAATACTAAATATAGAGATCGACTTCTGCCATCCTTATGTAACCTTCAATGCAATCCTTTCACTTTCGTTTAGGCTATCCCCAACAAATGACAAGTTTTTATTTTCATCTTCTGAGTTCCAAATTCGCTTTCACTTCCGGAGACTACCTGTTTACTTGAAACCAAAAGTCTTGAGCTTAATTAGGCAAATGAGCCAAAAGTGGAAGTGGAAAATGTAAATCAAATTCTCGATGAGTCGCAGTTGAATTTGTTTTCCGGTGTCCTCAGCTCGAATTCACGAGGCACTTACTCGTATGATATGCGCCGTGTCTACAGTAATGGGTCAGGTACAGCCGGATTGGATAACACCTTCCGCCGGTGCAAGTAATAATAATTAAATTAAACAATCTCTGACCTCATTTCCCGTTGTTTTCGTGTCTTGGGTCTTGTGTCTTGTGTCTCTGGTGTGCGGCGATTCTTTTTTTTTCACGGCTTTTGTCAAATTTGACAGGAGCGGGTGTTGACAGTCAATGGCGGCGCAAAAATTTGCGTTAATCATAGCTTAAAGCAGAGTGTTGATATTTAACCGCTGCTGGTGAGGAAAATAATTTTTATCGAATGGAAATGGAAATCGTTTAAGGTGATCACAAGTTATTTGGACATTGGTAAACATCATGTTGTTTTTTTTTTTTTTTTCGTTAACGAATTAGTATACATTTTTTTTTTTTTCGTTCGGTTAGCCTTTGTTTTTGGTGAGCCTCTGTCCAGCTGTTTGTTGGCTGAGTGGTGGTTCGTAATGGAATTGGGAAACACTCACAAAACAGACGTTCGGGGAGTAGGTAGGTATGTGAAATGAATTTGTAAAGTATTGTTAAATCGTTTTGTGTTGTAGGTTACATAAATCGGATATTTGTAATATTATTTGTTTGGGGGTTACATGATGTACACCTTCGGAGTAATTATCATAGTGTGCATGATTTGATGCGGTTTTTTCTTTTCTTTTTCGATTTTTTTTAAGAAATCTTGTCTAATGATTATTGAATTTTCTTAGGAAATTCATTAACATTGGCAGTTGTTTTTTTTTTGGGAATTGTGTAAATCACTTATGAGTTTATGAGTTGGTGATGTTATCCCTTTCGAAATAATTGTCTACCTTCGATGAAGTTACCTTGTTTGAATGGGCACTGACTGTGAATGCGTACATACTTGTGCAGGACAGATATGGAATGTCATTGGAAGTAATAACGTCTCGGTAACCAGAATGACATTTCAGTTTATATCTGTCAAATTCCAACAATGAAAAATGGTAACATGGAGACAAATACGACCTAGTTGCAACCATAAAGACTCTGCAAACAGCTGCGTGGTCTAATGATTAGTTGGAACTTTGAAAGCTACATGTTACTAGCTGGGAATCTGACACAAAATGCCTATGTACATCGAATTCTAAATTTCTTGTCAAAAGTTCTGCTGCATGCACAGAAGGCAAAACGTTGTTCTATATTTATTTATCAGTTTAGCGTTGGGTTAACAATGGAGGATAATATGAGTGCTAGCCAAAATTTTGAAGATACTGCTTTTTTTTGTTGAAACTGCTTCCCCAACTGGTAGAGTTTCTTCGAAATTCTGAATTTGCTCAAGGTCTTGTTACTTGAAGCTCAAATTCATCGTAGAAAGACTTAATGAGCGACAGGATCGTAATGCTTTTTTCGTTTAGTTTCCCAATAATGAGTTAATTTTATCTAGGATTCAGACCACATGTAGATCAAAACTTGCACCTACATAGCTAGCTAGCTTTGTAAGACAAATTGTCATTGGGATCATCAGTATCCATCTATGGAATTTCGACCGATTGATTCCCATTAAATAGATAAGCTTACGTACATCTTCCCTTCTTTCATCGCATAAAACCTTAAAGATCACCCTCTAATACACAAATCAGTATGTATTTGCTTAAAAACCCGTTTTACCTCCACCATATTATTATTTGATTTCGTTTCATCTTCAATTAGTGTCATCATCGATTAACTTTAAAAATGTTATTACCACTTAAGTTCGATTGATTGCAAAAGCTTGGTAATGGAATTGCATTCCAAGCAATAAACATTGAACATCAACAATTGAATGCTCCGACAGACTTAACACGCCTCCTCTACAAACAGAATACCTATCCCATACGTCAGTAAACTTCAGAAACTCCAAAGTGTCAACATTCGATTTGACATCTGTCACAAACGTGCAATCATCGGTAAAGTAATATAATAAAGGTCAACCTTCTACATGTGTGCGTTGTGCTACTTTTTTTTTTTTTTTTTTGCATGCGACCTAATCTAATGCATGTTACATAACCGTTACACGGTTTGCATAGAAAAGACAAATAAAAATCGGCATCCACCGCGGAATGCCATGTTTGGTGGTCATTTCTGACACTGATACCACATAATTGCCGATGAATGGTGGAATCAACACACTAACGTGCAACCACTGATGGACTTTTGATTTCATTTAAAAAAAAAAAAATGGACAAAGAGAGAGAGAAGACAGAAACGAAAGTTGACTAAGGCTTTTGTTTATCACAAGGGTGTTAATGTGGCCTAGACAAGGTTGCTGATGTTTTCTCTATTGTTATATAGGACACCGTGCCGGTATTGATTACCGCATTTTCGTTGTTAATGTGAACGCTTATCGAGTCATTTCCGGTTCATAAAACAGAAAAGACGTTTACATCATGAAGTGCAAGTGCTGGGACTTAAATCACCATAAAAATATCGATTCGATACACATATGAGATTGCTCGTTAGATATTGAATGGAAATTTTCCGGTCGATGATAGACTGATAGCTATTGTTGACAGGGCTGTTGTCAAACTACAATTAAAGTTCAATTGTTGCTGCCATTTTTGTTGTTATTAATGTTGTAAGCATTTCATATCCAATTGCGAAGTAAATCCAATATTAAGATGTAATTGCAGTGGGCGTTCCTGCGCGTCATGTTCGGTGTCGACTAATTGTCATCGATTATAGAGGATTTTTTTTGAATTTTTTCTAGAATTGACGGAATGTTTTAATCGGTTTATTAAGAGGTGTCTTGCGAATGTGCATTAATTATTTTAATAATATTGTAAGGCAAATATTTAGATTCTCAGACGGTCTGGTTTAGGGTTGAAAATTAATTGCAAATTGTGGAATGATTGCATATTTATTGACATGGGTACTTACACCTTATGTTTCACGTAAATTAATAAGTAGTTATAAGAAAACAAGGTCTGTGTGTTTATTTGAACTTTTATCCCCTAGTACCTCGTCAACAGCTAAATATCAGTTGAATGTGGTTTCTTATGCAATTTGCAACAATTTGTGTTCTAATAGTGTTCTGGAATTAATAGTTAGCAATTCATATAATTTGTGGTTACTTTCACCGAATCTTATTACAATAAACAATGCGCATCTGTGGTCATGTTCTTATATTCTATCACATCTTTTCATTCAAAGCTACTCAATATATTGACAACGAAATGCCAATGAGCACGTCAGACAAAGATGTCAATTATTATTTTTAAAACCATTTGACTTTTACGGCTTATCTGCTAGTCGTATACAGTTGGACAAATGAAACTCAAAAACAAGACTTTGACAAGCTCAAAGAGGAACAAATCTAAGAGAAATCAAAAAAGTCTCTAGTGTGATGCTAAGTTTCTTATGGGTTTGATTCCTGGAAACTGTTCACTAAACTACCATTGGACATGTGCTGACTTTGTTTAGAATACCAAGAGACTGCTGAGTACCTATATTTCAAATTCGTTGGTCCTTCCCAGGATTTGCCTTAGCGTGAAGATTTGGTCTGTCGTCGCAACATTAATACTTGCCGATAGTACAAATTGGCGCAAAAGTTATCACCCGATGTTCTTTGGCTGTTATTTCTTTTATGAATAAAAAACGTTGGTTCTGCTTTAGAATTATGTTTATTTGATGCTTTAAATTGATGCTTTAAAGTCGAGAAAATGATATCGACTAAGTGGCCACCGCCAGAATTGATGACCATTCGGCCCCGATTTATGACATTTTCCATCACTCTTGCCAGAACTTCCGGCGATAGGTTCTCGCATTCTTGACAGACATTCTCTCTGAGGGCTTCAAGAGTCTGAGGCTTGTTGACATAGACTCGTGACTTAAAAAAACGCCACAAAAAGAAGTCTCGTCGCTCATGATGATTGACGATGAAAAGTTGTCTTCCTCATCGTCGAGATTCAAGATGGCTTGAGCGCAGGTTACACGCCTTTGGCGGTCAACAGCTAACAGATGCACTGTCTGCACTTTGTAAGGGAACATCTTACAATCTTTCACCAAAATTCTTTGTAAAGACTGCCGATAGATGCTCAATTGTGTGGCACGTTGTCTGGTCGATACTCCGGGATCCTCTGCGACATCTTCAGCCACAGCTGCGATATTCTCAGAACGGCTACTCCGGGGCCTGCCAGACCTGACAGCATCTCGTGTTGTCCCATACTCTTCTAGGAGAGCGGCTAAACATCGTTGTGTTTGTCCAGTTGGTGTCGCACGACCGGGAAATCTGCCCCAAAATTCACGCTGCGCCCACCACTGACGAATTATTCCTAAAAAAAAATCTACACAATTATTCGGCGCTCTTTAGGCGTATAGCGATTTATGTCTTGTTGACGTGTATTTTGTGTCTGTTTACTTCACAAATGTCAAAGTAGAATTGACATTTGCCGCCATTTGGTGATGACTTTTGCGCCACCTTGTACATTGAATGGGAACTTCTATGCGGCATTTAGTAGGAATGAGCCTTGGTAGTTGATGGAAATAGGACCGCGATTCTTGTAAATGAGGCGTAGACAGCGGATATTCCTGTTATCGGACACACTTTCGATCTCTCATTCAGCAAGTCCAGTCCGGGTGGTCAGCAATCACAAATAAAAAAAGATGAAATAGCAACTGGGAATGGAAATACAGTGGAATCCGTTTACTACGACTTCGCTTATTACAACTAACCGCTTTTAGCAACGTGACAGAACAACATATAAGGTTTGCATACAATAGAAAAGTTAAGACTTTCAGTTGGTTTTGTGCGTCGTCCGGTTAGAACGTCGGTTCCTTGATGGATCCGGATTATACTGTTTTCAAGACTAAAATATAGTCTCTCTAAATAGGTACAACTACATATGCAACGGTCTTATTAACTTTGCATACAAGATCTCATCTGCTACAGTCCTCCTTTGTTAAAAGCATTAGTTGTTACGATACCACAAATCAGCTCATACAGAGTAAAATAACACCCTACTACCGGAATACATTCTAAATGCCGCTGGTAAAACAAGTCATCATAACAAGCCTCTCCTAAATACTTAAACGACTTTTATTGAACGTACTAACTTCAAAGAAAAACAACAATTACCACCCCCTCTTCAATGATGTCTTCCTCAACTACCTGCGCTTAACCTAGACATTCCAAGGCAATTTAAAGAAGCGGCCACATTACGCCATTCTATCATAACATTGCCAAGCATTTCTTCAATTTTAAAGGTCATATGTGTCATTAATTTCCGCTTCTTCAGCCGGTTAGCCAGCGCAGCATTGAAATTTCTTTGAGTTATTTGTTTGTCATACAAATTCGTCGCAGTGTCAAAATGTCCGACACTATGTAACAAAATCATGTTAACAATTTTAATAACTTTATGCTAAACGTTGCATAATGTGACGAAACAAAGAAAAAAAAACAAAACGAAAACCCCAACAACAATGTATGGGCACTTGCTTTTCGATTGAGTGCTGCCATAATTTGGTTTGGTATTGTCCACTGATGGAGCTGATGGTGGCAACTTGGCCAAATTGCGCTTGTTGATAAGTATCCATCCGTAGACAGTGATGCATGGGAGCTGGTAAGCTTATTAGAGTTCCATGATAGAATTGAGCTGAAGTAATTCAGGCAAACCGTCCAAAATGGGAAAAAATTGAGGAAAGTGTGCTTTCGATGGCGCACACAGAAACAGTGAGTTAGATGAGTATGTCATGCTTGGCGTGGAATTAGTGGAAGTTGGTCTCACTTGCAACACGAAGTGATTACAGGTGAATTGAGAACAGGGAATGAATGTATGTAATTATTTAATGGGTTAATTTCTGTAGGTGGCTTAATTAGGCCACTTTGACAGTCTGGTCACGCGTTTAATGGCTCAACTTTGTCTGGCCGATTTTTGTTGGTGTAAATTGCGGATGGGCTTGAATGAGACTGTGTCATATTCTTGTTGAAGTTAGTTACGTCGTGTATGTGATTTGTCATGTTGTTATGGGAATTGAAAGAGCCAGGCTTACTAAAATGTACCGTAGAACTCTTGTTTGGGGATAGTTAGCTTCCGAATCTATGAATGCAGGGCCTTAGCACACAGAGCAGAAAAAAAGCGCCCCTACAGGACTTAAGGGGCACACATACATTTTTACATTCACCCGCTTATCCTTCATGAAAGTCGCGAAGGTAGGACGCTCCTGTAAATTCGTCATCCTTTTCGATCCTCCGCCACTGACTTTATTTTATCAGAAGGTATCCTCAGACGGGTTGGGGAGAGATATTGGATTTTTTCCAACCGTCACATTTAAGGCCTACCAGAAAGTCGCTTACTTGATGGCATGGCATTCGCATCACATATTGGAAGTCGCTTTGGGTGCATGCACATTACGTGACCGCATCCGAGAAGTAGCTCCTCAATATTGAGTTTCTCGCGTATTCTGATGTTTCTCACTCGAACCCTACGAGTTATTCTATTATCACTCCGAAACAATTTCTTGTGAATAAGATTCCTAGGTACTTGTATTTCTCCACCTGTTTCAATGGGAATCCACTGACATGCAGAATAGGTTGAACTGACATGCAGAGCAGGCACTGATCAGGCCTTTCACGAGGGCACCAAGGCTATGTTTTCTTTTAATCTCTAAAACAGCTATAGACAGGTTTAGCATACTCCCATGTCTTTTCAAACACCATTTGGTCGGTAGTGTTTTGCCTGGACAAAGGCTTCATTGTTAATCAGATTACCTAACCACAATCACAGCTCTGGAAGGGGAGATATACTCCTATAATTGGCACAATCTCTCCTTTGCCCACTTTTAAAAAGATGAACAATCACCTCAGCTGATCACTGCGCCGTTTTTCCATGCCATTGCACTTCTTCTTTATCTTAATCTTTGAGCATTTCTGCCTTGATTTCATCCAGACCAGGAGATTCGACAACTTTTACGATTCAATCGCCAAAGAGACTTCGTCTATCGCAAAAAAACTATTTACCCTTTATGTAACAATTATTATCGAATTATTTTATAACCAATGGATCCATTATAGATGATGGAATGAAAACTAGATATATGTAACCTGCCATCCCAGTCTGGTATGAGGTAAAAATATCTTAATCGTGAGAACTAAGTAGTGATCAAAAACAGACAGAGGTCAATACATTTCTGGCAAAGGAATGTATTCAAAAATTGATTGACTGAACCAAATGAGGTGGTCTATTTCAACAAGTCTCCCTTTAGAATGCCAAGTTGCATATATACCTTTGGAAGATTGAATTCATAACACGTTTATAAAGAAACAACACAATTGAAACACGTACTATTTTTATCTTTTGCAGATGTTCCGATTTTTCTAGGAAATACAGGCTTTATAAGTTCGCCAGTTGTAAAATTCCACTTAACAAAGTTCATTACCTGTAATACTGCATGAATGCACAACCTTCAACTTTTTCATAAGATGGATGCATTTCAAAATGATCAAGATTTTTCTTCTCTGAGATGTTGAACAATAATTCAAGGCCTGTAAAGTCGCAACATATACTTTTTAAAAAAAATTATGATGATGATGAAACACCTGAACTCTTTTAAAGTGACTTTTCGTTGTGACTGAGATTACTATCTGATTAAGTACCAGTAATCACTTGTATGTGACATTCAGGAACCCTTTAAGAGATGAAGGACACAACAAAGTGGCCTTTAAGACAAACTCTAGTCCAATCCATCAAAATTGTCACAGGATTGCATCAATGTTTGTTTTGGATTTTCTCATTTATGTACGAGCATATGTAAATTTCGATAAACCGGCATTTGTCTGAAGAAATAACAATTTACAAGGTAATTAACTTTTATTTATGACTTACCCTACGCACTGTTAATGGCCAATTTTAAAATTTAATGCGAATTTAAACTTGGCATTCTAAAAATGTGATGATTAACATACGAAAGATGATGACAATATTCCTTGGCATTGTGAAGGGAATAGACGGTTAAACTGAAAGTTGTAAAGTCTCTGGACATTTAAAATGTTTGTCAATACAAATAATCCTGTTTTTAACAAGTTCTTTTATCACCTCCTTGTATTGATGGGAAAGCCTTGCATACATTATTGTGGTAACTAATGGGGATTTATATTGACAGATTTACATGGGATAAAAGAACCCCCGGGTGTAAGCAATTTTGGAGATTTTATTACATCACCTGACTTACTTATCTACTTAGGTGGCGTTTCAGTTCGGGGTGAACCTGGGCCTTAACCAACAAGCTTTTTCCAATTAGCCCGGTTCTAGTTCGGGAATGCAGGTCTAGTTTGAATACGGTTGGAAGACTGAATTTTCTAAGACTTGTATAGGTCCCTGGACACAGCGGGACTACCGGAAATGAGGTCTCCGATGAGCTTGCCAGGCAAGGCTCAGAGGAAAACTTCTCCGGCCCTAAACCCACGTTAGGTTTGCCCATATCTTCGGTTAGGGCTTCTATCGATGGTTGGGTTTCTAGCAAACACAACTGTAGATGGCATGACTCTCCAGGATGCAGGCAGACTAAACATATCCTTCCCGACGTCTGTAAGAAATCCGCGGTATTCTTGCTGTCTCTCAGTAGAAAATACTGCAGATAACTTATTGGCGTTATTACGGGACATTTCTCCTTTGCCAAACATCTCAACGTGTTAGGTTTAAGTGACGCCACTGTCTGTGACGCTTGTGGAGAGGGCGACGACACTGCGGAACATTTCCTATATGATTGTCCTGCCTTTGCTCGTATCAGGCGGCAGATTTTTGGGGCTGATGTGATGAATGCTGGTAACTTAAGCTCTTTATCACTGAAGCTCTTACTCGACTTTCTTAGAAAGACGAAGAAAACACAGTAAAAGGGTTGTACCTGCAGCTTGTACAATGGACCTGTTTTTGCGTCTGAGTGCTCCAGCGTGGTGTTCCAACATCCCGACAGAAAGAAAAAAAAAAAGCCCGGTCCTAAGCTTAACGCCTCCAGTTACGCACTCCAAGTTGGTTGATAGCTAAGGTCGTCAACAGTAGTATCATCCTTGTCCGAGGCTTGTGGTCGATACGTTACATACAATTTTTTAACGTGGTCGGGCAGTAACCCCAACGGTACAACCCTCAAACTGGAGGGCCAGTTCCATTTTGAGAACCCCTAGGACAGTCACGTACTTCAGGGGTATGAGCGCTACCGTTGATCCATTAGGGACTCATCCGTCACCATCTCTTTTCCAAGACCCTGACTAAGTCTCGGAAATCCTTCCCGGCTTGGGCTCCAAATATGTCGGATGTGAAGATTTTACTTCACCGTTTATTTCATCAAAGGAATTCATCCGCTGTCCCGTTTATAGTGCTGCTATTTTTGTCCGCTGGTCAGCACTCGCGCTTATAAGTTTAGCAAGTCGAGTCCGGATGGACATCGACCAGTACCCGATGGTTACCACTTGGAGGTAAAATAAGCACAATTGATGTGTAGGAACTGTTACAACACTGGGCATCGCCAAGTTGACACCTCTCAGTGCCTACCCCCAATCATCGACGGATTATGACCCTCAAAATTCAATTCAACGTAATACGGAAGACTGGGTTTATTAAGAAAGTAACAGATATTTATGAAAGTAAAAGTTCCTGCTTTAGTTGCAACTTGCAACTTTTTTGACTGCAAGAACACAACTACTTTTTCCCTTTTACCCTTTCACCAAAGTAGGCTAAAAGGGTCCTTACCTTCTGATAACGATGAAGCATTGACTTCAAACATCGAAAAAAGTCATAAAGTTTTACAATACATTAAAAGAATGACAACATCAACTAAAATAAAACATTCTATCATTCCTGCGAACCAATTGATTATCGTCATCTCACGATAAAACATTAAAGAGTACTTTACCTGATTTAAATACTCATAACATGCTACCTTATTCCAAAACTATTTTCTCCTCAATTTACAAAGCTAAACTATTTGTTATTCCACGAAATTTCTATACATGTAGCACTTCGGAAAGACCCCAATCCTGAAACCCCCAGCATGACTGACCAATATCATAAATTCCTCAAACTGTTGGACTTTGAACACGACCCTAAGTACACATACTAATCGAACATCTTAACAATTCAAATTGAAGTGATTCACATCAGATTGTCAAGTCAAAGCCTGACTCATTCATTTTAATAGCATGACTGCTCATCGGGACATGTAAAGTCCATGTTAGCATATGCAATCATTGTCCGTGATTGTGTGACTGTTAACCAATTAAGACAAAGTTGAAGAATCTCTAAAGCCAAAATTGTACACCTGTTCTTACGTCAAATCTTCCTATTGGACGTCATCACCTCATCCATTAACCCCTGAGGAAGGTTTAAAACTTCCCCCATTTGGAAGCATTACAAAATTTAATAAAAAAAAAAATTCAAATTCATCCCGACAAAAGCCATATTCACGACAAACATGTTGTGACTATCAATTAAGAGCTCTCACTTTATCATCATCGTAGCAAACACCATCGGAGAATTTCCTACTAAAGTAATATACTACTCAAACTTCTAGAATATTCTTCTTCTTTTTTTTTTTACGGATACAGAACCGCAGATTGTTCTTTCCCGATACTGGTCGTGTGCAAATTTTCACACGAATATTTTGTCCGGTGAATCAAACACTTTCTAGTCGGCTCTTGTTCTGTGTGCGAGAAGAAAAAAAAACTGAAAACTAAAAACGGAGAAACCCTCGACTTCTGATTTATTTAAGAGTCTCAAGACCAAGTGGGGGGGCAAAGGAGGCAAAAGAGGCGCACCGCGTCGCATAAAATCCGGATGAGTCTAAAGTTCTGACAAACGATCTTTGGTCGCACACATTAGTATGCCAAACGAAACGTGATGTGCTATGGTGGGTGTGGGAGTGTGCTGTCTTAATTCTGTACACTGAACATACTTACAAATAGATAGAAAAAAAAAAAAAAAAGTATCTGATGTCGAAAAAAACAAATGACTCTAGGTATACATAAAAGTATCTTTTGCGCTGATAAACGATTATAGTGCGATGACCGGGAAGGCTGGGGGAATTTTTGTAAGTTTTGTCAGGACTTTCAATTATCTTGTGAGTATGCAAATAATGAAGGTCATCATGACAGTTACTACCGACTTAGCCTATGTTATGATTCAACAACAATGATTTATAAGTCATGAGCATGTCGTGGATAGAAAGTCTGAAGTGTTTTCAGGAAAAACTGTCATTAGATTTATTATTTAGGGAGAGCTGAGAAAGTTCTGGAGCCAGAATGTTAGGAAAAGACTTACATTGTCTGTATGTCTTACCATCGTAGTGGGGTCTACATCCTCATGTTAATCTCGATAGTCTTCTGAAAATCATTAGACGTTCGGTGGGCTTCCTTATCACCTCCTCTAGGTATATGCTTGTTTAAGAGAAGCCTCCTTCTTTTGATCAATCTTCTAACCGGATGGGACTTTTGTACGGTAGAAGTCCTTTCCTGCTAATGTGGAAAATATATACTGTCGCTTCAAATCTTCACATTTCCCTCGAAACAATGTTGTGCCCAGTTAATTAATTGAGCAGTTTGTGTTGTACAGAGAGAGAAATATTTAAACATACCACCCCTCGGTCCCCCTTTTTGACTCTCTTCTGATTCGGATTTCTACTACTTTCTTTACTACTTTCTAGTACTGAACACTCTCACAGTCTCCTCGTCATCTTTTTCTAGAAGACCCATTTTCTTCAGATGGTACCTGAAATTTTGAGTGTTCCTTACGTCATGCTAAGAAGCCATTTTGGCTTATCTGCACAGTTTTCCAAACTTCTCATTAGTGGTCCACTTTTACCGATCATGTCCTTCACAATTCTTTTATCTATGGCAGTTTAGGACCCAGAAACTCAGAGACTGACTGCCAACTTTTCAATTCCTTCGATGCCTGAATGTCCTCTATCAGGTTCAAGCCATGTTAAATTACACAGTCATTGAGTTTTTGAACACATTCCATTGCTAGCGATGTGGCTGTGGTCTGCCCCACATTAAGGGTTGTTCCAATCGTATTCTTTCGTTCTTGTCTCTCAGTAGTCCTTGTGCTTTGCAGTTGTCGCATCAATTTCTGCCACTTAAATGTATATGATCTTCATACTGATTGTGCGTGAATTGTTCCTAAATTTTACAAGTCTCACATAATGTCCAAAAATATCCTCCGGGATCATTTGTCTCTTAAAACTGCAGAAAGCAATATTTGAAACTTTTCAACACTTACTAATACTGAAGTGTGATAACAATCTTCTATGCGCTTATGGTTGCACATTCCAACTTCCGTTCAATCAATATTGACAGCTGCTTTTAAATCCGCAGTCACATAACTGTTTGTTTTTTCTAAATTCCTACTCCACCACTTATCCAATAAACATAACATGTGACAAAGTTACTTCAACACGAGAATTCTAGACGTCTCTTTGGGACGTTTCATAGATTTTATCGAATAAAACGCTTTAAATGGTTTAAACAAATCGACTACATCCATCGTGGGAGGTC
This sequence comes from Criorhina ranunculi, assembly GCA_951813785.1. Classification (NCBI taxonomy): domain Eukaryota; kingdom Metazoa; phylum Arthropoda; class Insecta; order Diptera; family Syrphidae; genus Criorhina; species Criorhina ranunculi. The sequence continues at coordinate 13,254,922 of OX638381.1, forward strand.
TCGTATTCTAAGATCTTACCACGATCTAATAATGTAATTAGTATTGGTAGCATTTACCATTTCTAATTGTTATTCTGACCACAGACGCTGTGAGTGCGCATATAGGGTAAATAAGTTTGAATTTGATTTTCAAATAGCGAATTCAAATAATTGGGAAAAATAATTCAACAATTAAGGCTCGTAGATATCCTGTTGGGGTTACATTTTATTTTTCATGTATAAAATCCTTAAAATGCTTTTGTATCAAAGGTACTATGCCGTACTTACATAATGAGCTTCTAACACATGAAAAGTCGTTGCTTAAGATAAAATTCTGGGCACGTGGCTTTGGTTTTTAAATCTTAAAAATCGAGCTGTGATTTTTCTCATCATTAGAAACACGACTTAAGTATTATTGTCTTTGAGGTCTTTTTGTGGTCGCTGTATCTTAACTTTTCGGACTTCACATTTGGTACAGCTTACTGGAAACACCAATCATTTATTTGAAGAAGGACCAACTCTGCTTTTTTGGCTTACCGGCATAATCTTTGCTTCATTTGCGTGATTGTAGACATTTGAATCAGAGTTTGGTGATGGGTCTGCCCGTCAGTCTCCAGCGGTTTACATTAACTTCCAGATACACTTGTACATAGGTGGAATCCACAACTATTTTATAGTTATAGCTATCGACAGCGACTCTGTTTTATTTAAAGTGATTGATGTGCGGTACGGCTTACTGGTTAGTGCTTTGGACTGCTGGGCAAACTGATCCAGATTCGAATATCAGCATAAACAAGGAAAAAGTTGTTGTTATACTGACTTATGTCAAATTGAGTAAAATAAGATCATGTAGTCTTACAAAATGACGAAATTGTAGAAGTGGACTTTGTCTGAGGTTTGTTATTGTCTGTCAAGAAGAGATAATGTCGCATTCAAATTGTTTGGTTGTTGTATTGAGATTCAAACCTTGTTAGTTAGTTTGTTAGTTGTAACAAACGACTTGTGCCGCATCCATTTCAAAAGTCAGCTCTAAAACGGTTGTTTAACTCGCTACAAGCCACTTTGCACATGTTACTTATTTTCCCAGACGTGCGATGTGAGATAAAACAGCCCCTTTTGTTTGCACAGCAAAGTTACACGTGGCTGGTCGACCTCCAAAAATGCTAAGTTTCCATATAACTACCATTTATTCTCAACAACGGTATAAAATTCTGTACCAAGGCAACATACATTCATACAAAGTAGAACCGTTCATATTGTTTGCCAATACAGACCAACCCATCCACATACAGGCAGCCATGTAGTGGCTAATAGACATGGCAATGCTCTCTTAAGATTCTATGCTAGCACTTAGCCTACTAAGTGGCCAAACCTCTACATACTCATAGAAGCGTTCTATTCTGTGGAACCGCCTATCCAAACACAACAATCAGCTCATCTTGCAAACAGTGCTAACATCTTGACCAAATATTTGCTCTAGTCACGGCGTCCAAGGCTAACGCATTGAATTGAACGATCTTTGGTCAAGACCTCTTCGATAGGAACTACCAAACCAATTCGTTTCCAACTGTCAGCACTGTTTGTGTAATCAATTAAAATGTCACACATAAAATTTAAAACACACACACACAGGCAACAATTTTAATAGTTTCCCGTCGCAGTTGCATGTCCTTCCAACTGCCATTCAGATATGAAGTACACAAAGGTGTGGGTAGATGTGCATATCCCCCGCAAAAAGATATACGCATTATGAGAATTGACAGATTTCCTATTTATCACACATGAGATGAAAACAAAGCAACTCTGTGCTGGTGGTGACACTGATTGTCAGTGTCAGATTGACGACAACAAATTGACAGTCGGTCTTTCGTTTGAAAATTAAAATTTTTAACACTCGTGCATAACAACTTTATTGTCAAAGGTTAGTTTAGTTTTTGTTTTGAAGGCCAAGTGCTTTGGTATAACTTTGACCGGAGTAGGTACCTGGCCACACTTTCTGACATCTGTCAAAAGACAAAAAACACAAAAAAATAAACCAACAAAACAAAGCCAGGCACTCTGGCTTAAGGGGAAAAGTTTAATGATCTTTTAGTATTCAACATGAGGCTTTGATGTATGTATGATGGGGCTTTGCAATCTGCATGCACGTGACAATGTGCTCTTGGAACGATCGTAAAAATAACAAGTTTTAGTACTTGTTGTCTAGCATAAGTGATTTTCGTCTCTTGTCAGAAATGAACTTGAATTATTTATTGTTTATATTTTTGTTTGGCAGATTGGTTACTCGTACTTGTTTGTGTTTGTGTTTTTGTGATTTTGTTGTGTCGAATTGCGTTGTTTGGGAAAATGTGATTATTAACACAAACATCCGCTACTGAGATACAAATTGCTATTACGAGCTCTATTCTACCTTCGTGGAAGATTGTGAATACGCCCGACTAATTTGCAATGCGCTCAATTGTAGCAAGATGCCATTAAGGCTTGATGTTTTGAAACGTGAGTCGTAATGACTCGGAAACGCTTTAATAAAGTTATTTAACTCAAGAATGTTTTAATCGACTGTTTTGCACAATAGTGATGCGGATATAATCTTAATTTGTGTGTTGTGTGGGGAAACTGAAAAGCCTTGTCGGAGTCTTTAAGATATGCATGAGCAATATGCTTAATATTTGAACTATCTACGAGTATAATGAACAAAGTTGAATTATTTTCTGAACATAAATTCAAGTGGCGCACCGTTTTTTAAGTCGCTAAAGTGTGATGTTTGGCATTGCTTTAAGAAGTAGGAATAAATTATAGTTCCTGTATATTTAAGACCTTTCCCTCATATCTCGTTGGACGTCCTGAGACTTTTTTCTTTTCTTTTTGACTCAATCTTTGAGGGTGTCTGAAGAAGTTCAATCTCTGTGGTCTATTTAGTAGTTTAACAATTCATGTCTTAGGTGAGCAGAAATCTTCTTTTGAAAGATGGCATCACAGTGGTCTTGATAAGCTTGTACCTTGTGTCAAATGCAGGTCTTGAAATGTGAGATTTAAAGTTTCAATTTCTGTCAAAGTTTAAACGGTTTCGCATTGAAAATATCTTCAATTTAACTACGGCAAAGCATAGATGCATTTTGCAGACACTGACTGACACTACTTTGACATGGTAGTTATATTCCAAACATTTCACCGCAAAGTGCAAGTTTCAATCGATTGCAAACATTTCGTGGATTTGCATATGACGTTTTCTGATTGAAATTTTAGACAGAATTTTTGGACTGAATTCTTAGTCCACTTTGTTAGAAAAAAGTTGACTGGTAGGCTCTCGGCTAATCGGAAAGTTTCGTCTAGAATTTGGAATTTCCTAATGTAGGGGTTTCTTAGAAAGTAACCAAAACCCTGGGTGGCATAACGAGTTCTTCAATTCAACTGCGGATAATTTGTGGAATTTTTACTTTCATAATTTATTTCGGAGTCAAGTTTATAATTTTTTTTTATAGTAGCCGCTTTTTTTTTTATGTTAACACGCTGAGTGCCACCATGCAATCCGAGAAACTGGGTCCCACAGGCCGAACTTTGTTTTTTGCGGGAACTTGTCAATTATAGCTTATATAAGCAGGAATCGATATTCAAAATTTTTAATCCTACGTTCTTGACCACATTTTACAGTTATTATTTTGCGGTGAGATATTGGTCTTAACCGGTCTTCAGTAGTGAAGATAATTCTGAATGACCGCCACAGGACACGGGCATAGACATGCTCTTCTGGATGTATATGTAATTTACGATATTTCATAGTTCGGGACGTCTTAAGAGTCCAATAAAGTACTGTACAGCTTCATTTATATAAACCTACTGTGAGACTACACTGGTCTCACGCGGCACAAGTGTCCCAAATTTGTGTGAAGCCACATTGGTCTCATGTGGCACTCAACGTGTTAAACCCGTTGGCATATGGATATTCTTTAAGTTCGTTCTAAAAATATAGAAAAAGGATGAAACAGGATGAAGTCTGAAAAGGGCATTCAGAAGCAATATGTTTGACTGTAAGATATTCAAAAACCACTCTTGGCACGCATCGCTGATTAACTTTGAGGATATATTTAGTTGCTGGGAAATGAATCCACGAAAAAAAAAAAAAAACGGGGGTGGTATGCAAACTTACAATCTTGGCGCACTTCCAGTAAGTAACATATTTTTGTTGTAATTCGTTTTTTTTTTTAGTTATTAGCGTTTGGGAGACGTTCTTCTACAATTGCATGAGTCTTTATATTTTGCCTTCTCTTCTGGACTTTAAAAGGATATGCTCAGCAGACGCGAAGGATGAAGATCAATAAATAGGGTACACATATGTATGTACATAAAAATCTACATCTATCTACATCTATCTCCTCTCTTGTGCTGTGTACCTTATTATTGAATATTTTGGCGTAACACTTCAGTGGACCATTGAAAAGGCTTTAATACTCTCAGCAATTAACACCAAGAATTTGCTTTTTGAGAACTTAATGAAATCCAATGAACACCACAACAAAAACAGAAATAGATTTTTTTCATCGTTTGAGTCTTGCATTCATAAAGGCCGAGCCTTAGTCAAACAAAAAAATAACTTTTTTTAAAACCCACATCAAAATTTCGCTTAATTTTTGAACTCCAAACTTCAAAGTTTCAAAAGGATCAGATGGTACAGAGTTTTGTTGAATTTATCCTTTAAAATAAGTTATACTATCAAATAATCCATCGCGTTTTTAACTTGTTTTATTATTAAACACCAAAAAAGGCTTACAGCTTAAGCTGTATCAAGCGTTTTAAATCGAGAATTTCTACCACTTGCTGTGTAAACAAAAAAGCCTGTAAAATTGTGCAAGGCACCGAGTCTTTGTAAGAGATTCCAACTCTCTGTCTAAATGTTTTCTTCCAATTACAAGTAAATCACTTGAATTCACCACGTTCGTCTAAGCGTTCAACTCGGCTTAGATGACTATACCGTGTGCACAACAACCAATTTTCTTGTATGATATTATAATTCGTGATAGATATTCATGTGACGAAATTGCAATTCAAGACATCACCTCTTTTTCATCTCTCCAACGGTGTCTGAGTAGAAAATCTCGAAAGTAGTTACATTTTCCACCATTACAATCATGATACGATCTTAATTAACCACCCCTCTCCCGGTGGATATGGGGCAACATGGCTTACATAATGCACAACAACGATGGCGCAAGTGCGATGTATGGACTTTCTGTAAAAGGATATCAGCTACGACTACTTATCAACAAAACGAGTTCCCAACTCACTAACCAACTGGAATAGCAACCTTATAATTATAAATGGTCGTCTATAGACCTCCTGCGGCAGCAACTACTTACTACCCACCGTAAACTTTTACTTTTATCCTACTGTCCTCCTCCGAGACGCTAAACCACCATAATCCGTCAAATTGTGCACACTTAACCGAAGCAAAATGACGCGAAACTAGCCAAAGCAAAATGAAAATCCATAAAATGCAAAAATCCAGCAAATTAGCATCTTTATTGCGGGCTTATGGGCTTGTAAACTGATGAACTGCTGCCGAGCCACAAATTGATGGTTTTTCCACGTTTTCTTTTGTTGCAAACAACATTGACACATATTTCGGCCTTGAAAATAGGTGCGAACTATTGGAAGACGACGTTAGTCGCATCGCAATTGCATCAGTTTTGCGATAAATCTCCCCCCCCCGGCCCGTTTGTGTACGTACATGTTGAAACGACTTCAAGAAGACCAAGAAAAGCCCCGACAACGACAAAACTATGCAAGTGTGGCGAAAACAAGCACCGCACCGCACTAAGCCGTGCTCAAGAGTCACCTCGCTTTATCGTATTTCGCCAAAGAGCTGCCAATTTAGCTGGCTGCTAATGTGGGCTCCAATTTATGTAGTCAGACGTCAGACAGTGGAATGCACTTGATACCAATTCGGTGTTTGTTTATCTTCCTTGTTAAGCGCTTACTTCTGTCGTTTCTGTGGAATAGAGTGTGCAATTTATTGTGCTATTTGCAATCATGTGATATGACTTAGTACATTCTTTCGGGCCATGTTGGGAGTGCCATATGTAGATACTTTACTGCCAACCTAAGCATGTGCGAATATACCAACTTTACGCATGGCTAGCGTTTATACCGATGTTAATGACCAAGTTTAATTGGGGAAGTACCTTGTGTTTACAAAAGGTTTAGCGGGTAATATAAGCTGAATGGACAGAGAACTGACGAATATGTGCAAAAATATGTTCGGATGTTAATGGGGAAAGGTCTAAACCTAAGCGGGCAGATGTTCTTCTGATATCCGCAACTACCAGTATTGGATAGTTTATTTGCATTTTTTTTTTTTAAATCTTGTTTACTAAAAATTATGTTTGAAGGCCTTGCTCTTGAAAGTCATACCAAGTGAATGTGTGTTAATAAACTTTTGCTAGACATATGGTTGGGTGAAGGGTGTTTACATTACATACAGTGAGTTACAGTGAAGCAGAGATATAGTCTTATTCTTTATTAAATTCTAGCTCATTAAAGTTATCCGTTTTTGTATTTTAGGCCCAACAATGTAGTGATCCAAGTCTATTAATCAATTTGATTGATTATTTGTTGATCTTGACAGCGCCAAGATCGAAATTTTTATGGACGTAGAGGTTGAGATAAGTCAGATTTTTGCTGGGGGGACCTTCAGTCGTTAAGCTTTCTTTCACTTTGTCACTTTTTTTTTGCATTGACAGTATAGTCTATTCAAGTTCTCTTTAAGGGAATATGTATAAAGGACATTGGAACCTGGAGGGCCAGTAGCAATCGTATAAAATAAAAATGTAACTCCCCATAATTGCACTTCATCTATTCATTGAAGGAATGGTTATATCGATCTAAAGCTTCGCTCTCTTGGGAAAGTTCTTGGTACTTATGTACAGACGCTCTTACCACAATCTCATTCACCAATAGGACTAATGGAAAAGATGTACATTGTGGTGGATAGACCCATCTTAACCTACCGTTCAATTTTGTTATGAAAACTCTCAAAACGAAATGCTATCTTGGGAATGTTACAAATATTTTGGAAGGCTGCCAAGAAGTGATCTTAACAGCAGCTTTGGAAATGATATTGAATGTTTCTCCATTATGTGTAGATATCAAAGCTTGACAACGTTTTTCAAACGCTCGGGTAAGAACTCTGATAAGTGCTCGACTTTATGGTCGAAGGCTTTCGCTTGCTCTAAAGGGGTTATGAATATCCTTAAGATGCTATTCACACAGCGCTAGTGTTGGTGTCGTGATTTTGAAACTCAGGTGGTATTAGGTTTCAGTCTTTTTGCTGGGTGGGGTCCAGAATGACTGGGGAGAGTTATTGGTTCTGTTGCCATTGTTTATAATTCACAGTATTTCTTTCGAACATCCCGATGCCATAAGTACGATCAACACTTTCAAACCATATGACAAACCTACTGCCATTGTTATGCCTATGCAGTAGAGTTGACGTCAGCTTTATTTTCGCAGTTAATCGACTTGTTTTTTTTTTGACATCGGGATTCGAACCTGGAACCTTCAGCGTGACAAGCGATGCTGTAACCACTACACCATGGCCACCCTCAAGGGTAGGGTTAATCTACCCTGGGTGGTGTATTGTGAATTTTGTACGTTCAAAACCTGACTTCTGTCAACTTGGGGTGGCTCTCGATTGAACCTGGTTTTCGAGTAAGGCTGGTCGTATCTCCGAACTATCTAAGATGTATCATAATGAGCCTACCATGGTGTTATTATGTCCCAGCCACCTCTTAACTTAACTTAACAATTTGACTTCGACACTGAAAGCTTTATCTAAAGTCAACAGTCCGTAACAAACCATCATTCAATGAACGTCAAATTAATCTTAAAGTGTCTACAACAGTTCCATAAGAACTATACTTGCTAATGATTTGTATGTCCATTGTTGTCATTTCAAATTATACACCTGCTTAGCTCTTAGGGTAGCAATTACCTGAAATCAAAACAAAAACAACCACCAACTGACAAAAATCCATTGTAGGTTACACAACTCTCCTCCAAAACTAGCAAAACGCAAGTGCATGTACAACGCACTTGTAGTGGTTAATGTTAATGATACTGTTCCTTAATCACAGCCAAGTACCTTCTTGGCTTGCGAATTAATCCGAATGAAGTCAAGGACGGCATTAGCCTCATACGTGCCTACTTACCTAGTAAACGCACACATGCAAGACTACGCAGTGCACAAGCGTCAAATTGTAACACCCAACTAATATAATTGTTTCATTATATTGTAAATCATAATGTGGCAACGACCAGCGCGCTCTTGGACATGCGGGGCATGCGAAGTCTTTGATTTTTTTTTCTCTGTTTAGATGGATTCGATGAAAAGTCGCGTCGTTGGACGCACTTAAGCGATGTCGACGATGGTGTGGCCAACTGTAATAATTGTTGCTACACTGCAACAATTGAGCAGAGTTAATTTTTTTTTTCTATTTTGACGTTTGGTCCGCTGGTAAATAAGCGTTTATATTCCACGACATGCATACAGATTATAATTTAATTCTTTCGTCGATATTTCGACGCAGATTGTGCAAAAGTTCATTGGGTAGCGTGTGACGAAAGAGCGATTTTGGGTGGCCATCTGGGCCAGTCCGCAGTTAGAAATACAACGCTCGAATTTGTTGAATGTCAGCTGGCACTGACAATGGAACCATGGAAGAGAATTAGCTTGCTAATGCGTGTGTGTAATAGTGGGTAATGGAGGCCCATCCATATTTAACGATGTGGCGAAAGCGGGGCTGAATTGTATCACCCTTTGGTCTTGAACGAATAGCTTATAGAGTGAGGTAGTCACGTGATGACAGTTTCGATCAATATCTGTCAACGCATCCAAGTTCAACGGCTTGCAGACAGAAAATAAAGGGGATTTTCTTAAAGCTGAGGTTTCTCAACGAAGAACAAAAGGACACAAATCAATTTCCTTTGAGGGTTGGCAAGCTTATTATGCGACTGCGACGATGAACAAGGAAAAACACTCTAAAGCTCCCCATTTCTACAAAAGGATTATGAGTTGTTGTGGTGGAGTGTGTGTTGTAATAGTACGATAGCCTCCATGGCGGCGTCCCACAGTCTCGAATGTGGGTTAATTCGTTTTAGCGCACATTTTTCCCACTAGAGGGGGGTGAAACGCGTTGGAAATGTGTGAGGGTTTTTTTTTTTATTACACATGTGGCATTGAATCGTTGGGGGTTCATTGTACATGAAACGACGTTGTCATAATGCTTTTAAAATTACGTTAGCTTAGCAGGGACAGTGCAGTGTGTTTGTATGTGTGTGGTGTGAAGGATAATCGGGCTTACTGTGTGAGACTTTGTGAAAGACAATTGACAGAGACTAAAGAATAGATAATGCTGACTTGTGAAAACGTTTCGCTTGAAAGGGGTTGCATTTTTGTTGAAAAAAAAAAAGGAATACTGTGGAATCACATGTTTAAATAGACTAGGTTAGGTTAGGTATATGGGTAGATGAAGAGGAGTTCTTTTACGCTACACTTGGGTCAATATAGTCGTGAAACCCATAGGGGGTTTCGTGATAGAAACCATCATGTTGATTTGATAAAGTTCATTATGTCGTTGACTGATTATTCTGATCCTAGAATTAGTGTCGTGAGCACATCTCGCAAGAGTCCCGCGAGTAAATTCGTTGAGTCCTATAGCATTGCTGTTTTTTTTCTAAGTGCTGCCAGTACCAAATGGTTTTATGTTTTATTTTCAAATACAGTGGTTTCCGCTTATAACGAACTCGAAGGGACCGACCAAATTGGTTCGTTATAAGTAAACGCGCATCCGAAATTTTCCATGACTCTGGCGCATAAATCAGGCTGAATTTGACCGATGGCATGGGTTATGTTGGCTTTAAGGGCCGCTGTGGTTTGTGGCTTATTCGCATAGACCTGCGACTTCAGAAAACCCCACGGGGGTCAAATCGCACGATCTCGGTGGCCAGTTCACATCACCTCCACGTGAGATGACCATGCCTTCGAATGTGGCGTGAGCTGTGTGGCACGTAGCGCCGTCCTGTTGAAACCACATGTCGTTGGTGTCCATATCATCCAATTCAGGCCAAAAGAAGTTGGTAATCATTGACCTAAAGGCCTGGCCAACGTCGTTCTCAAAGAAATATGGACCGATGACGCCGCCAGCCCAAAATCCACACTAAACAGTGACTTTTTCGGGATGCATTGGACGCTCTTGGATCTCATGTGGATTGGTATCGTCCCAAATTCGACAATTTAGTTTGTTGACGTACCCATTCATCCAGAAATGGGCCTCATCGCTGGAGATGATTTTTCGAACGGAACGTTGCCCGAACAGAACACCCATTTTGATAAAACAATTTTATTATTTGCAGGTGTTTTTGAACGCTATATCCATCCATGGTGATTTGGCAAAACAGACTGAATAAATGCCAGCCCATTTGACAAATGTAGCTTCAACAATATGGCCGCCATCAACTGTCAAAGTTCGGAAGTCCCTATTGGAAGACCTTTTATGTTATAGTTTTTTTAAGCGCGTAGTATCCTTCCTCTTTCCACTTTGGAACTCAACTTATTTGTGCTGGCTTTTGAAATTTATCGTTTAATGCAAACATAATGTTACCCGGGGAAGTCCTGAAAAATTAGAGAAATCTGAATGACAATGTAAAGTGACACATTTTTGGTTCGTTATAATCGGACATTTTTTTCTTTTAACGCGCAAAAAGGATTCGTTATATGTGAAAGTTCGATTTAAGCGGAAACCACTGTACATTTTTAATAAATTCTCAATATCTTATGGTTTTTTCTTTTATAAAATTTTGTTTGCTTTTTCTAAATACTTATTGCTTAACAAAAAAACGTTATAAAACGATATTCGTTTCCTTCTTTTCCAGGCATATTTTTACTGTTAATTTAAGGTACGTATCTATTAAATTTGTGCTATGAATCTATTGAGTAATATTATTTTGAAAATTGATCCTGATGCGCAGTTCGAACTCAAACTGATCATGATCCATAACTTATGTCTTTATTAATTTATTATATCTATTTGAATAAAATTAAAAAAACAATTTCAACATATCTTGTAATCCTACAATACCCTCTAAGCTCATTGCCCATAAATCTATTTTATTGATACTTTGCGCTCAATGACCATAACTAAATGTAAACATAATTTGGTATCACTACCGGCAGGTGTTTCCAACTTTTTAGCCATAAAATAGTGAAAATCAAAGAGTATTACAAAATAATTTAACGAACGATAGGAAAAGAAAACTAAAGTAGAAAAAAATAAAAAATAAAAAATTGTGAAAACATCTTCAACGATAATCAATGATAGGGTCAATTTACTGTGGGTATTATTGCCTCATAGCGGTATATAAGCATCTTTATTAGCCACATAGATCGATTTCTATTAGCCAAAATTGCAATGCTATTGGTTATAAGCCAGCCAATACCGTTGTTTTGTGAGTCATTTATTTTTGACTAATTAATCGACATATCTGTAGATACGTATACAAAATGTTTATATTGCTTTCATTAAAGCCGAGACAATAATGTACTTGCATTTTTTGTGTAATGTCTTTGCTTTCTAGTTTATTTAACAAATCATAGTCTTTCTGATGGATTTAAGGGATTTGAAACTTCGAAACAAGTTTTAAAATTAAAACGTATTACAACCTGTACGCACGAATTATGGAGCCAAATACAAATGCATCAGTGTCCTTTGTGGGAACGCCTGAAATTGTTCGTCACCAACTTGATTGGCCTATCAGTATGGTTTTAGACCGAAAATGTTTAATGGAAATCATTTTCACGTTTCGACCGATTCTGGATCTCTTTATCGATTTTAAGGACGCTTATGACAGCATTTATAAAGCTATACCTAGTTTTGATATTCCTTCCTAACTCATTCATCTGTGCAGGATGACGATGGAGAAAGGTCAATGATACCTTTGATGTTAAAATAGATTTAGACAAGAACTTGAGAGAATTGTACGAAATTAACAAGCCAACACCAGAGACATTATCTTGCAAAAGTGTGTGCAAATACTTGCGTGCGCCGACAGAACTCAGCGAATAACGGGCATATTCGCTAGTAATGAGACAGAAGTTGGGGGTTTATCGTTGAACGAGGGAAAAACTTAGTATGTACTTGCTGCCAAGGAGAGGAGACACTTACAGGCAACTATTACTTCGAGGTAGTAAAGGAATTTTTCTACTCTGCTATCATTTCTGACAACGACATCTCATCAGAAATCAAACGAAAAATAACTCTCCCCAATCGCTGTTTCTTTGGACTGATGCAAGTAGTCAAGCCCATGCCCGAATAACTAAGGACACTCCGATGATGTCTTAATCATCCCATCCTTTCTTTACGGTGCTGAGGCATGGATTCTATCGCAGGCGCATGAAGGTATGAAGAGGTTCTGAAAGTATGATAACCAAATTCTTGCTCGAGCTTAAACACAACCAACCCGAGCAATGTATCACCACCTTTTTTTTTTTCTTCGTTCATTGTTAATCAGTCTTCAGATACGAGTTTATATATAAATCATTTTGTTTCAGTAACCGACTTCCTCAGTCAAGAATAGTATTTGACCCAAATAAGTTTCAATGTCATGGTGAAACCGATTCCATTGTAATTTATGTATGAAGAACCCGTTTGTCGTTGACAGTCGTTTATTATTTCCTACTACGTACATATAGGTTTTAGTAAGCACACCCCATTGGGGGTTCACAAAGGCAGGTCAGTTAAAAAACGTCGGGATGAATTTAGAAATAAACGGTTACTGACTTGTATAATCACAATCAACCTTTGTTGTGTTAATGCATCGACATGTTTTTTAACAACTTGAATTTTTTGCGAATCAGGTATTTGCTAAAGAGCTTTCGAAAAAACAAAGCGCCTTAAACCAAAAGTGCGGATTTTAAGCCCGTCCTTACGAGTAGATGAGATGTAAACAATCACTGAGCAACCTTGCTCAGTGATTGTTTACAGTAAGGTCTTTTTAGGACTGGAAGACCTACGAAATATTCAACTTTAATACGTGGTCTAAGTGAGCTGTTGAGATCTCTGGAAACAGTATTCTTCTGACATCACCAGGTTGAATTATTTCACTACAACCCTCGAGAAATGTTCGCTTACTTTTAAACTTATCTTCAGGGTACCACTCAATAAATACATGTTTTCATAAATCTACCTTTTAGCACGGGGAAAAGGCTACTAGGGACTTTACAAAAGCTTATTGGCCTAGAAGCCTGATTTTAATTTCCTAAGTGAAATGTGCAAGCTCTATTTTGTTCAATTTTTAGGAAGTTTCTTTGAAGTTTTTCAGGAAAATTGAAAATTACTTATTATTGTTGAAATCTGTGGCCGAGTATTATTGTTCAAAAACGTAGGTAAATTGACAGTTACGTCATGGAGTCGGAGAAATAAGAAAAAGGCCCGAATCCAGGTTTTTATACTCGATGGACAAATTGTTAAATTTCGAATTTCTCCCAAGATTGTTGAGAAGACTAAAGCATCGTTACTACGTCAACCGATCCATTAGGTCTTTCCATTGCTTTCACATTTGACAAGTAACTTTACCACTATTTCTATTTTTTAAATTTCAAATGGTTTTTGGGAAATCCTAGAAATTTTGGACAAGTTAGCTAAGAAAGAAAGAATCAATACATATTAATCGTGAATTAATGAACTGTCAAGTATCAACAATGACATCAGACATGTGTTACACAAAATGTCGTTTCATAGATAATGTGTCAAGTAGCTTTTGTTTGGTTTTCCCCAATGATTTGGATAATCTGTATTTAATTGAGAAGCAAGTTAGAACAAAATTCCCCAAAAAGGAAAAAAACTTATCTTGACATTATTTTCCAAATTATTACCAAACTTGACTATCGATAACATTCCAAGTGGAATAAACAAAACTCGGTCAATAACCTGTAAAAAAAAGTCACGCTACAATGTACTACATATCTGAAAATCACTCAATAATTTCCCCGTCATGCTGAATGAAATCATTACATAGTCCTCATTCGCGCTCTGCAAATATTATCCGCATACAAACAGGATCACGCACAATACCGATTAATAATTTAATTTTCCAAGAAGGCGACTATGGTTCCGGTCGATGAATAAGACTCCATCACCCACCGCAACTAGTTGTTGCCACCTCGAGCACCGCCCATGGTTCACTTACCTTACGGCGAAATGATAAACAAAAACAAGGCGAAATAATCAAATGAAGGTACTTGAAATTCAATTAAGTGCAACAGAGCGGCGGCGTCGGGATGAAGAATTTTTTTTTCTCTATTTCTTTATCACGCTTTGGAATTCTATACGAGACAAGCGGTAAAAATTTCCCAACGCTCGTTCGGTTGGGTATTCCAAAGTGCGCCAAAAATGTGATTACATACCCGTACTCCATTCCGTCATCATCCAAGTCTGTCTATACGATGGAAATCGCGTGTGAAATCTATAGACGATGGGGTATCTAAGTATTAAGTATCTTATATAAGAGCTCGATTTGGATTCGATCCCCATCTCCAACAATTGGTGCGAGATGGTGAGTGGGCACCAGTGGGCAAGTGCGTGTGCGCCTTCTCTGTCAGTGGGATATCGATGTGGTCTGTGGTATATGTCAAAACGGCACCATGTCTGCGGAGCAACTCTGTGTTAACTGTTTTTCTTTGAAATTATTATGAAATATGTTAGCATCATGTGGCATATGTAGGCATAGCCATACATGTATTGCACTGTGGGCTGCTGGTGACGTCAGGTAAAAATGTTTGGTGTATCTTTTATCTTTTTGTGCATTTCAATTGAGCAGGTGTTTAAAAAAATATATTCAAAAAGAGAGACTGTGCGTGTGTGTGTGTGTGTGCGTGAAATGAAAAAGATACATACGTTAACAATTTAAGAGAATTTTTTCACCAAAATAAGAGCGATCGGTACCTTGTATCTTTTGGTAAAATATATTTGTCCTTTTATCTGCCGATGATTACCTCTTTTAGAAGTTATTTCTACTAGAAGATTCTGTATCGATTATTTGTAACAAAAGTATCTAAATACATGATAGAAATAATTTCCCGCCAAAACTGTAAACAAATCTCTTTCTGGTGGTCATTCAGCAAAGTCACATGTACTAACTGAAATCTACTACAATTGAGATGTTTTCTTATTTCACACGCACACTTTTTTGGATTTTGCGCAAATGAAAAACGAAATTTAGTTGGAAGAGAAATGGATAAAGTAAAAATTCTCTGCGATTATATTCAACAATTGGAGATATTTTCATCAATATATCTACCACTAAGATAGGTACTGATACTAGAACTTGGAGAAATATAAATCTGAACTATAAAGTGAAGCTAGGTGATCAAAATTATAAAAGTACCTTCTTCTGACCAATTTTTTTTTTTATTCTACTCAAATAAACAAGGAATTCTCTTATACAGATACTTAAGTATTTGTTACAACAACGGTTTGTTTACCATTTTGTGCAGATGATCAGTGCTTATTCGCTAGTACCTATATTTAAAGCTTGTCTATCGTATATAGGGAAATGTCATCCTTTATGCCTGGATTGATCTTCTAAAAGTCGTTTCGAGACAAGATATTCCAGTTCAAAGCCAAAATAGATTATTTTGATAGATCCACATACGTCGTTACCTTAAATTTATAGTTTTTATTGTTTCTAATAAAACCCACTATTTCCTTGCTTTTTAGTATTTGTTGCACACATTAAAAAACAACATCAACTGACGTTATATTTAAACTAGACTTCATCTGAAGATCTAAGCTGTTTGGACGTAGCAGCAAGCGTAGTGAGTAAAATTGAAATAAGGACGAGAGGGTGGAAAAGCTTCACTATACTCTCGATTCAATTAGAGTTCTACCCTCAGGATCAGCCGATAGGTGCAACATCTCATTATTTCTCACTTCTTCATTGCATGGGAATATATTGATTGTTCTGGTTGAAGTGTTGAGACTTTCTTCATCAGTTCATTAGTCTTCTCGTTCCTCGTACTTTTGTGACAGAGTCTTTCATTGTGATGCGAATCAAAAAACTTAAGATCTTTGGGACAGGAATGTACGTACAAGCTTCGTTTTTATCGCTTCGGTAGATATCGGTTTTATTGCAGAGTGGCTATTGAGAAGAAAGGTTATATCATCACGACTAATTGCTTTCATTGCGGTTATAGTTATCATTGCTGGAACCTCCGCCTGGAAGACACTAATATGAACTGGAAGCCTGAGGTATTCTGAGAGATTAAGCGGCTTGAAGGAAACGCCTGTACCTAGTCTTACATCCATTTTGAAACCATCTGTGTTGAAGAACTTGCTATTACCGTCTCGTCTCGTTGGTTTATCATTCCATTTTACTAGGAAAATGTCTAGAGAACGATCTATTAAAGTGTAGGTAGAGTGTTGGGAAGTCTGTTGTTACTACATCAGCCACATACTAGTTAAAACAAAGCTTGTAGATCACGTACAAACCCAAACCTTTTATTCAATTTCTAAGTTCGTTTGAGTTCACGCAGTTCCTTGCGTGTCCATCACTTTAACACAGAACATAACGCAATTAATCTCACAGCTCATTGATCTTGCCAACAGATCTGATAAAAAACTGATTTGTATCCATTAATCAAAAACCACATCTGTTCCGCTCTTTAAACTTTTCATATCATAAAGCTGAACGCGTCAATTTATTGTTTAATGCTTCAATTTATATTGCTTCTGTTTGTTTAATAGTAATCCGCCTCCCCCTTTTAAACCCTTAAGCTCTAAAAAAAAATTAAGCAAAAATAAACACATTCCGTCAGATCGATATAAGAGTGTACCTGTGAGTAATAACATTTTCTCATCACAGATAAATAGATATCTGTCTAATCTTCAAAGTTTACTCCCTCCCACATATCGATGACATAATGTTTTTCCATAATCTCCAAAAATCAACCTTCACACAATTCCTTTCAATCACGGTTCGTCGTCTTTTCCTCACACTAAACTTTACTTACTTTTTTTTTTTCATAAATTTTCAACACGAAACCGGGAATATAAAATCAAAAGAAAAAAATGTTCACATCGCCAGAATGTATGAGTACACATAAATGTATCTCTCAGATTGCTTTCCCCTTCTAATGTTATTTTTTTGATCTCTTCCTAAATTCGCTTACAAACTTCGACAACGAGAGAAGGAAAGTTCAGAGAGGCATAAACGAGTAATTATGGTAAAAGAGAAAAACGATAGTGAGAGTGTGCGTTAGAGCTATTATAGTATAACAATGACACATGTTTCACTATTACGAAATCTGTACCTAAACCCAACCCTCCCCTTTTTGATGTTGAAAATCGCATATCTATCTACAGTCTACACTCGAGGTGCACAGAGAACTTTTTCTTTTATCTTAGCTTTTTTTTGTTCGCTCACAATTATTTACGAGAGTGGTTTGTTCTCTTTCAGATACTTTCACACAATCTAGTGTTAGTTCTTCTTTAGCTTGTGTCGGGCGGGTATATAAAAACAAAAAAATTTTCAAAATTTACAAGAAAATAAGAAAAAATACTAATTATTCCTAAAAAAAAAAAAAAACTACAAAAAATAGATCACCAAAGTGGGCTAAAGTACAAATTTTGTTTTTCATTGGATTACCACGCCTAGATTCATTTAAACTCGATCCTTCGGTAGTCAGAACCGCTCCCACCTACGTTCTTATTTTATTTTTTTATTTTGTCAGTTTAATTGCAAATCGTGTATGTAATAGCTTCTAAAGTGTCGGTTTCCGCCAGTATGAATGCAACATAAACAACCGCCGCATTGTGTAGGGAGGAAGAAAAAAAAAAAAATAAAAAAATTCACCAGACACATTCACATTTACAGTGCTTAGATACATACTCGTACTTCTGACAGTGCGGTTAGTTTTCTTAGATATTCTCAATGAAGTACGAATAGTTCCCTCTATATCTACACTCACGGAAAACGCAACAAAAACAACAATAACAAAAAAATTATCTTCCTGGATTTGTTTGTTTTGTTTGTTGTATCGACATCAACTTCACCACCTGCCATCAAAGTATCTACACACGATGTTGCGCTTTTGCAAATTTTGAGGAAAGAAACATGATCACCTACCATCATAGTGTGACAGTTGTATCCACGATGTGATATTTTCGCGGTCGAATTTGAGTTATACTATGCACGCATTTTGAGACCGTGAATATGTGTCCAAAACCGTGATCAAAATTTAACTATAAAGCTGAAAAAGTTTTAAAAAAAAGTTTGTTTAACCATTTTTTGGTTGATATTTCTTCAATATGCTGTTGATCGTTGTGGTGGAAGAATAAAGAAAAAAATTAAATTAAAAAAAAAAAAAAAACTCCAGCAAAAGAAGAAGCAAAAGCAAACCAAAAAAAGACGAAAAAAAAAACGCTTTTGGCCAAATCGAATATGTTTTGGCTTTGTTGACTCCAGTAGGTTTTCGATAAGCGTTCAGTCAACACCGTTTAAAGTGTTCCCCGTGTAGATTCCTGGGTACGTTAGTCTTTCTTTCCTGAAAAGACTCTCTTTTGAAAACGAAATTTTACACTATCTCTGACTTAGTTTAGACATTTTATTCCTTCAATGTGGTGACTTACTATTTGTCCCCTCCTCCTCTCGCGATATAGATAGAGAGTATCTATAAGTTGTTGTCGCCATCGATAGTCATAGCCGGGTGGTGGTTGATAATTTTTTCTTTTTTTTTTTCGTGCGTGTGTGTGACTATAGACACAAATTTTTTTTTTATACATTTTGTTAATTTGTCGTTACTAATTTGTTAAGTGTTAAGTTAGTCCGTTGTTTAGTTGACTACTTACCTTTGCGTTGATTAGGCGGTTCGATTGTAGTCATATCCGTAACTTCTATCTTTTTTTTTTTTTGTTTGTTCCCCAACGAAAAACTATATAAATATTATATTTTTTTTAATTCATTTTATAACCGTAAAGGATCCTTTATTGTTATAAAAGAATTTAAAAAAATCATAATTATTGTGAATCTAATCAAAAAAAAAAATGTATTTCTAAACTTTCCAGTAAAGCAGTACAATTACAATTACAAAACAAATTGTTTATTTTTTTTTTTTCTAATACACATCATGATATACAATAAATAATGATTGTAAAAAAAATATTTCAAAAGAAGAAGAAAAAAGTGAATGTGGTTTTTCGAAAGTGATATTTTTTTTTATTCGTTGCTGTTCGTTCGTTTGAAAGGAATCCGTTTTACGCTTTTACAAATCCAAAATAGAAAAACATAAATAAGTCATCATTTATCATTGCGGAATTTATAACAATCGACGTTACATGCAAAAAGGAAATAAAAAAAAAAAGTTTCATAAAATAAATAATTTTTAGTGTTGACAATTGCTGTGTTCATAAGTTTTAAGTCATAATCTACAAAAAAAAAGTATATAAATAGTTTTAAATAATTGTTTGTGCTTACTGTTTTTTTATTTTTATATTTTGTTAAAATAAAAGAATATCTTTCGGTTGTTGAAATAGTTAAATTATGGCAATAAATAAATAAGTAAAAGAAAAATTAAAATCGATTGTACATAGTGTGAACACGTGCTAAGCAAAGAAAAAAAAATTCAAAAGGATTCTGCTTCGATTAAACATAATAAAGTGTTTTTAATTATTTTTTTTTAATAATTTTTGAAACGAAAAATTTAACTTGGATTTTTCCTACTGAGAGCTGAATTTGATTTTGAATTGGATTTACAAAATTTTTAATTTTTTTTATTTCTCCGAAGACAAATCTTAAGGTAAATATTGTTTGAAAATTTTAAGTAGTGAATAAAATTATAGTGTTTTCAGTTTTTAAATACGTGACAAACTTACAAATTTAACGTTTGTTGACAATTTTGTTATTTGTTTACAAAATGTTTGTTCTATTTTGGCTATAAATGGCAAGTGTGTTGAATAAATAAGATGATGGGGATTACTAGGCTATTTCATTGGAATTTATTTCCAGTTGACCAATAGGAATACCAAAAAAAAAAAGAAGCGATGTGTCTTTGAATCATTGAAGTTTGCTTCGTCATTCGGTTAAATTACGTTTAATTTTCCTATTTAATCGGTTTGGCCTTCTGTGAATTTTGTATACACGTGTAATTTTGTATACTCGCTGAACTACTGCGAAGATTTCTTTGGCATGTGCTCCAACCATTAATTTAACTTTTGGAAAGAAGTGTCCCAGGATAAGGGTACCAAAGTACGTACATAGGCTACCTCTAGATATAGTTGAAACGCCCACTGGAATACTCGGACCGCTGAGGATTTACCTCTGAAACCTTTTGCTGTTTACATTGTTTAGACTATCAAAATGACTGTTAGACAGAGGAAGGCAACTAAGGTATTCATGGGAAAGAGAAGATAGAAAAATTAATGTTTCATTTCCAAAGTGTTACCATTTTGGTAAATGTTTAAGTGCCCTTCAGAAGTTCACATCAATTTTCATAACAAAAGCAGTACAAAACTTTAAAAAAAAATTATATTCCAATTGAATCATTCCTGTCGAAGAAAAAGAGGCCAACATGGTATTGACATAACAGTCATTTTGATGGCTTTCATTCTTGGGTCAATGTAAACACCCACAAAGAAGAATTTGCCAAGTGCGATTTTACTTATGTTAACGAGGCCAGAGCACGTGCAAGGGCATTGGACTGTAAGTCCCTCTTTTGTTTTCTTTGTCTTTAAGACATAACATCTGAGAATGGCTGTCAAGATTTTGGTTTTTTCCTGAATAAACTTTATTTGTTTTGCATATTTCTTGGTTTTTATTACTTTTATATTCTAATTCTATTTTGAACAAAAAAATTGTTCTTAGGACTACGTAAGTCCGGTAAATATTTTTCAGAGGTCCTCTCATACCTCACTCACTTTTTTTTTATCTAAAAAATTAAAGACCGAAACAAGTTTTTTAAGGGTTTGAAATAAAAGCCAATGATGTAGAATAAATGTCAAGCAATTGATGTGAAAAATCCCCTTCAGATTTGGGACCAAAAAAGGACAAGGAAAACATAGAGCCCAATAAATTGCAGAAGATAATTTATGTACATATTTTCCAAAGGGTGAGAAACCTTCTCGATTTTATTTGTCTGTAACATTTTCAAAGTGCCTCTACAGCTTGGTTCTGAAAGACCTGAAACCTTGCATTTGGGAAATGGGCGTTTAAACTTCGCGTGGAATATAGTATTTTCATAATTTAGTACTGTTCGTGTATTGACAAAAAATGTTTGAAACAAACTTTAACTTCAAACCAAGCCATGTTCAAAACCATCATAAAATTGACTGTTGCTGTTGGCATTTGAAAACTTCTGGAGTTGTTTTTACAGCCTTCGGGTTTCTTTTGATAAAGAATTGCCATCTGTTTTTCGCGCAGCTGAAATCGAATGCGTCGACAGTTTTTATAGCCCGCGTAGGGTGAAGAAAAATATATTTGACAAGAAATAGAGCTGGTTTTCACATTGATTTTAAATACTGGTGTGGAAATGCAGGGCCTTGTAGATCATTCCACAGACATGTTGTAAGGCTTTGAGAATAATTGCTATATTTAAGAGTCCATGCGAAGATAAGCTATTCCCTGGAGTACTGTGTATAGAAGAATCGGGAAACAATGAGAAACAGGAAATATTACTCCGATATTCAAGAGTGTCTTCGTTATGTCCCTTTAAGGTTAAAAGTGGTTTTTTTTTTGTTATTACTGGAATTTGTTACATATTCTTTGTGCTGGTCTTGGTTTGGTACCGGATGTGGAATTATATCGAGCTTTGAGCAAATAAATGCTTTTTAGGTTTAAGTCAGATAAGCTAGAAAGGTAGGCATTTCGGAGTATTTCTGTGGTCGTGGCAATAAAGGCGGTCATTGAGATATGTATACACATCAAGGATGAAAAGTTTTTGGGTTTCGACGATACATGTAGTATTCATAATCTTTCGAGGATTCTTTAGCAATATAGGGACTGTCCAAATGTCCACGTACAGAACAAAAATTAAATGTTGATCGACTAAATTTGATTTCCGGAGAATGCAAGAGAGCACAGGATCTTATGCAAATCTTCAACTTAGATATACGGGAGAAAACTAGTAAGCAAAATAAAAGATATCATCACATCTCCCCGACTTAAGTTCATGATCTTTATCGATTTCTTTAGCCATGTTTAAGCAATTTCCTACAAACTATAAATCTGTTTAACATTTCACATCTACATCCAAGAAAGAAAATATGTAAAGCTGTTCAATTATAAATATTTGGGTTTTGAAGTTCGTAAAGGTGCAAAATTAACTGAAGGTTTCATTAATGAATTATAAACATACATAAGCGTGTCATCTGAGGTACGTGCCTATTAATAATGAACTTCGTTGAACAGCAACAAATAAAGATAAAACATGAAAGTATGTGCAAAAGATATTTAAAGTATTTTGACAAGTGTAATCGGAGGGAGATATTGATGGTTCAACCGTGTTGTAGGTAACGTTTTACAAATAAATAATTTTTATTAGTCTAATAACTTACGTTAAGTAATTCAACTGAGATTTTTTTAAACAGGAAAACATTATACAAATGTCGACTTATGACTTCTAATAATTACAAATATTTTAAATTAGTTATTTGCAGGATAAAACCAAAACTATGCCTGTTTGTTTGTCCTTTTATATGACCACTTATAACTTGAGAACCTAAACCAAATATTATTCAAGTTTCCTCTACTTATATATTTCTTATCTCCACTTGTTAAAGTATCCCTGGTATCCTTAGTGGTAAGGAATCATTTAAAATATTAAAAGAAACCGGTATAAAAGCATATTTCACCATAGATGGGTGTCAGATTGAACAGTCTTTAATTGAATACTCGTTGAAAGTAACACATTGACTTTTTAGATTTTTTTTTTTAAATGTAAAGACCTCCACCACCGATGCTGCAGCACGACAGCAGACTTAAAATGTATGAAAAAAAATAAAAGTTCTTAAGACACGAAATGATAGAAGAAATCGTTTCAAGAATAGCTTACCACATGGATCAACCATTTACACATTAAAATCTTTGATTGTTAAAAATTCAATATGGTAACTCCATACTTTTTGCTATGATTGGCTTCTCAAAAGTTGAGTATTTCAAGCCTGAAATGTGTAAACAAAAAACACTTATTCGCATATGTTTGGATTTGCGACACAACCGGATATTTTTTTGTTGCAAATAACAAGTACATAGTGCTAATAACTAGACATCACATGGCGTTAAAAATTTGTTTAGAAATATTTTTATATAGTAACCACGCAAGTACACTTAAGAAGATTGAAAAAAGAATGTTTGTATTTTTGAGTCATTTGTATTCTACAAATCGGTAATATGATGTGAAGGTTATTGTTATTTTGTACCACGTTTTTTGTTCTTTTTGTTAAAAGAATGTTTATGAATCATTTATGAACTATAAGTTACAGTACGTCTGTTCTTCATGGAAACCTTTTTAAAACAAATCACATTTGTACACAAAATTAGGTGAATATTAATATTAGGTACACTAAAAAAAGGTGACTTTGTTTTCCACTTCCGTACTTTTGCTTTATATTCTTCCATATGCGGATGTGACATCATGGTATTTTCACTACTTGAAATCGATTTGATGCCAACAAGTGCTCCTAGAAAGGATCAAATGAACATAGATGTAACACCGTTTGCTAAATTACTCCAAATTCATTTTAGAGAAGCGCTGAGCTCTAGCAGAACACAGTTGACATCAGTAGTCGGACTAATGTCGGGTCTGATCAATCTTACCAAACTTAGTCGGTCAGAACGCAGAAATGATCATCTGTGTAGTCTGGTCCAATCGAAGGTCAGAACCTCACCATCTTTAACCAACCAACTACCCTTAAATTTATTTGTTTTAGAAAAAAAAAAAAAAAAAAATTAACACTTCTGTGGAAAAATTTCGACAAAAAAGCACTGGAACGAGTGACTACAAAAATTGAATGAAACCAAAGAGCAATGAAGTCCAATATTGAAGTTTGAAAGATTTTTTTCATGGAATCTTTTAACAAACAGTGTGAAATGCGTTAACCTTTTAAAGAAAAAAAAAACTGTTCAAGGAACTGTGGCATAAAAGATGGTCGAAAACTTTCTACCAACAATCAAAAACAATGTGTGCTTCATCATACATCCGGGCTTCATTCAAAACAGAAGTCATCCGTGATGAATAGTTTTTTGTACAAACAAGAACTTTCAAAAACCGAGTAGGCCAGTGCCTCATTTTTCTTCCAACGTTCTCAGCGACCGATTATCCTCGCTTGCTACAAACTTTTAAAACTAAAGGGTATCAGTGTCTATTTCTTAGGACAAATAAGTACCTACCCAGTTTACCTTTTTTTTATGAAAACTCAAAATCGGAGTCCCTCTGCACTTTCCCCTTCTTCTACTTCTTCTCTTCACTTCTCTCTATCCAAGTGTTTCCAAGTGTTGTGATCTAAGTACAAGGCCTATATTTGCGCAAACAGTGCGACTTTGAACTCAAACAATTAACCTTTAGAATTGCGCTAAAGTTCCTAGAGATTGTATCGAATAATTTCTTTGGATAACCTCCAGATACTGTTTTTATTTTTTTTGAAAACCCATCAGTTTTTGATAAGTTTTATTCACACTTTAATTAACTTTATCTTTAAGGCCTTCGGTTGATAACGATAAAAAAAAAAATCCTCCAATTTTCCACTGATCTAGATCTAACTATCTTTTCCTACACAAATGAAACAAATTTTAAAGGGAAATTCTTCAACAGAAAACCATTTTATGTTTACTTTAACCGTTTTAAATTTATCCTCAAACAATTAAATTAGTCCTTTTTCCTTATCATTTGTGTCGCTTCTGCTGTTCTGTTTCTTTCGTTACCAATTTAAACAGACTGCAAATAAAAAAAAAGAAGACCGAAAAAAAGGACCAAGTTAAGTTTACAAGGACAATGCTTCTAATTTACATGATGACAAATAGTAGCCAGACAAATTGTCGACATTTCTCACATCAGCAATAGGATACAGCCTCTTCTAATGTACCATAAGCCGCGTTGGAAAACTTCTCAATGAAATAGCAAAAATGTAAAATGTCCTTTCTACATCTCTTTTTCTCTTTCTCTGTGTGTATATGTATGCGTTGATGTAAAAGTCATGGTAAAGAGGAAGTTACATAAAATTTCCCTTCCCTTTATTGTTACCAACAAAACTTTCAGGACAACATAAGTAATACAAAAGGGGATACGGCCCAAAAAAAAAAAAAAAAAACAAGAAACACCACTCTGCTCAGCTTTAACGCCATTTGAGTCGCAAGGAATTAGGACAACGAATTCTATGTCAGAATAATATCCAAACAACGGGTCGATGTAAGAGGATTTCCCAAGTATCTGTGTAGGTATCTGTGTACACCAAAGTAGAACAACAAAAGCTTCTCTTTTTTTTTTATTGTGTTCCTTTACCACACTGCTCTGCCAAGGAAAATATAGGCTAGAGCAATACCGCCCGTTTTACTATTCGGGTATTTTCGGTGGTGGGTGATGATGGGTGGTTAGGTTTCTTGCAAAATTGTTTAAGAGCATTTCGTCCTGGGGATTTCCTTTTCAAAGGATATCATACCCGCTATTTACGTCATGTTCGGGACTCGTTGTTGTTGGCGTTGCGCTTTTCATGGAATTTCTTTGTCACATAATTGGAGCTTTCTGTTATACGCGCCCCGTTGAGTCAAAACACAATGAAAACGGGCGAATATCATAGATAAGGATGTAAGGACACACACAAAATACTCTATGGTCACGAGCGATTGTCATCGTTTCAATTGACTGTGAAGTTAGATATGAAATGGAAGCTAACATATAATTTCATTTACCACACATTTTGTTGGTGTTTTGCTATTTTGCTTTAATACCTCTTTCTTGTGTGTGTGTGTTTACTTTAAACATTTGGTCATTAGGAAATCAGCCGATGTGCGGAATGTGATATTGAAAACTCGTGCGAGCTGTAAATAGGCCGGGTAGGCGGCGAGGCAAGGCGTTGATATTAGGTAACCGGTTGTATAATATTTTTTCCTAAGTTTCCCAAAAAAATTTTTTTTCTTTATTTTCTTTTTTGGCTTTTTTTTAGGTGTCGATTAATTGTTAGATGGTTATATGGCTTGGTAATTGTTGCCAATTGTATAGCAAATCATATAATTGTGGTTAATTGGATAAGATTTGTTGGACCACGGTTTCGTGATAAATTATTTTAGGGGGAAAACCTTTATGTGTTATGAAGATGATGGTTTATGAAATAATCAGTCGAAAGAGTGAGAAAAGGAGTTGGTATATAAGCGTTTTAAGTTTCACAAACATTTAAAACCAATGATTAATCTTACCTTTTCCTTATTATTATACTTTGAGAAGAAGAGCCAGTCGATTTGAAAGTCAAAAATTGTGTCAAAGTGAAGTAGTTCTGTAATTGAGTCCTGAACAGGATTAAGTGTTCAGTTTGGTCAATGCAAGAGTTGAATTCATTTTGAAATTACTTCGTTGTTTTAATCGTAGCAGTTGGTGATATTAATAAACTGATGATTGTCTTTATAGCCACTGTCAGACCGGTGCACATTGCCCTCTTCATTCCAGCCTTTATAAGCTTTCAGTATACTTTATGATGTATAAAATTAAAAATCGAATTTCATAGCCAACATGAACAGATTAACATTACACAACGCAACACACTTATTTATATATTGTAGCCATGAGGATCCACTTCCGAAGAAGTTCACTGACCAATAGAGGTCTCCCAATGTCTAGCCATCATCAATGATTGCCATAGATAATTCATCCACTGTCGTGTTGAAAATCATCATCATAAGGTCATCTACTAAGGTGATTACATACAAAATTCAATCTCTTCAAGTCTTACCCTCTTGAATAAAGGTGAACAGTTTTGATTGAAGTGAGTTCAAGGTTCAAATCAAACATAATACACACTGCTAAACCGGGTCTTTCTTTTAAACAAATCTCAACAATCAATTTCGATAATTACATTCATTCAAATTTCACATCATTGTAAATAATTTACTCCAATCTCTAACCCTCTTCAGAGTAGTGCTTTAAAAAAAAAAAAAAAAAAAAACTAAATCACCCCTTTCCACGTCCGTCACAATGTCATTGTAAGTATTTCATTCACCATCAGTCAAAATGACAGGCCCCCCTAACTCAAACTCACACTATGTCCTCGATTTCAATTTGGTCTTTTCAAATTATTAATAGATACTTTTGCACACACATACACACTTATGCTTTCGTATGCTCTCGGGGGTATTACCTAATTCATTCGCGCATAAATATTTATACATAAATCTCTGCAGTCAATAAGGGAAATTAAAAGAAAATAAGAAATAAACTCTGACGACGACACTCCGTTGTGTGCTTATAAAATTTGGCATATGTCCAATCAAAATAAATGCTACTACCTCAATCCATCCATCTGCATCTGTATGTTAATATGAAGAAGTATGAGCTTCCTCATGCATGAATTGTTTGCATAATATGGAAACCAAAAAGAAATGTCCTTAAAAAGTCCTTTTTTTCTTTTCTATGCAGATATGTATGTATTGTTTAAATTGGAAATTTTTTTGCTTTTCTTGCTTCTATACTACAAGCTTGTATATAGAGTTGTTAAAGTTAAAAAAAATAAATAAAATTCATAAAATAAACAAACAAAATCTCAGAATAATTAGTTAAAAATTTAAAGATACTTATGTTTTTCGTTTACTTAATTTTTTCAACATTTTTACACTTCGAGCTTATTTTTGAAATTTCGCACTTTAAAAATGTTTTACTGCATTCAAATGTTTGTTTCACAATAATTCCAAAATGGCTTAACATTTTTTTATTAAAATTTGATGTCCATAAAGTGATAAATTTTGCTTAAAAAATTAGCTTTACTATAGTTGAGCTCTGAAATGAAGATCAATAAAATGGAATCTTGTAAAGCTGGGTAGACAAACCCTGGACGATAATTAAGAGTCAACAAGGTGATCCTCTGTTGGTTACCAAGATATGGGAATTTATGAGGAAACGAAAAAGCAGATGAGCTTGCTAGAAAAGGGTCGAAGCTTGAACCACATATGGAGAAATAGATGCGGAAACCACAGTAAGGGCTAATACGCGGTTATGTCATGTAGACACATGTGCAATAGTTAGATCAGTATGGCCAGCCTTCAATAAGAGGAAATCCAACAAGTTTCATAGAACATAGCCCAGAACGACTTAGACTACAGTGAAGACTGTAGAAGCCGCAGCGATGAAGAGGAAACAGTATCCGTACGACTATCTCGCCTTTGCCAACAGAAGAATAATGTACTCTTTAATGGGCAAAGGACCTTCAAATCGATGATCTAAGCAAACTGCTAAGATTCCTATCCCTTTCTGGTTGGCTCTTTAATAAGTTGTGTTTTTATGGTTCAATGTGACTCTTAGGATATTCAAAAATCATCTTAAAAGAGTTGGTTGTCATAAATAATGAAACTCCATTTCCTATTGAGGTTCTAAAACACATATTGATCAATGAGTTGTAGGGAAGAAAATGAGAATTTGAGTTTTTCTTTTCTTTAAGCACAAATTGTAGGTTCTGCAAATTCGTTTTATTATTTATTATTTATTTATAAAGTCGCAATATTTACTAAAAATTTATTTTTTTCTTTCTCTTTCAGGTAAGTGCAAAAACCTTGCTGATTCATAAAAAAGATCGAGATTATCTTCAAAACAAGTAAAAGTATACGTATATAACTAAGTAAATCTCCCTTTCTAAAAACGTTAAATTTAACTTGAATGTAAGACTTAAAAACTTGGAAACTGGTCGTAGTTTTAAAGTCAGTGATGCATATCTACTAGTATAGATCGACACATTCCAAAATAAAAAGTTAAGAATGAGCTATTTCTGTACTTGGAGCTCCATTAATCTGATGAAATCATTGCCCCGACTTCTGAGTGAAAAATCCAACGTTAGCTATTACTTCAAATGGTTTGCACTTGGATGGGTTTCAAAGGTTTGAGAATTGCTTCCAAAAGTTGCGGACAAAATTGCGAGGGATAATTTCATACACACTTTCAAAGTGTAAGGGCTAGTGTACTGTAGGATAAGAAGTCTTTCTGTTCTTCATTTGAAAAAATTCCTTGATGGAAACTTCTTGTTGTCGTAACTCCCCCTCACGTTCTTTGAGACGTTACAAGCCATAAGCATGATACAAAAATCTCTCTAGTCTCTTATTACTGTAATAGTAAGAGTGTGAATAATTTAGTTCACACTATCAGGATCCACTAACGAATAGGTCAGTCTGGACCTGAGATTGAGAAAAAACTATGAAAAGTTGAAATTGATTTTTCTGTAGAATGTGCTCTAACCGGTTGCTTGGGCTTTGATTGTGAATTTGTTTCATTTGCCTTCAGCTGATTTTTCACTTGAGACTTTTTCTCAACAGTAGGTATTTTCAGACGTCTGATCAGAACACAAGTCCTTGAAGCATTTAAAAATCCTCTACGATGCTGCCTTGATAATGACGTCAAGTAGCCGTCTCGCCTGCAGTGAGGTCGATTCCAATTATGACAAACCGTGCTTACAACGCAAGTTGGAAGTCGAATGCATTTCACAATAAGTAATTTGCATCAATATTCCACTCTCGAATTGGTCTTTAAAAAAGTCAGTACCTTAAAATCAGGAAATTCTCAAACTACGCAATTTACAAAGTCATGTTTTAGTAGATTGACAAATAAATATAGATCTGATTGCGGAAGAGAATCCAGTTTCAAGTATCCGTAATTACATTTATTTTTTTCTATAATTAATTATTCCCACGTACTTGCAGAAGGCCAACAACAATTCTAATTGCACAGCGGAATTTATTAGACATGAGGCAAACCATAAAAGTAATTTAACTGTTTCCTTGGAATTCACAAATCCACTGTGGTTTCGATAGGCAATTCTCATTCAATCAATGCATCTTATGGATTCCATTATTGTTTGACGCCATCATTAAAGTTTGGATCATTTCCATCGATTGCCTTGCAAAATATTTGACTTCCTTGTAGATACACACATACACAGTTAAGTACACGAGATTCCATTCATGCAATTTTCCAATAAATTCAAAGCTATGAACCTCTTTTTATCATTATCCTTACGTTTAGTCACGTTTTTGTCGAGTCAATAGAAAGAGCAAACACATACATACATAGTACTACCACTAACGTGCCTACACTCTGCAAGGATTCAGGATGATGAGTGGGATAGGAGAAAAGCTTCTAAATATTGAATAACAACCACTGAACTCGTAACCGAGCCTTGTATCTGTGTGTACGTTTTTGGCATGCATAAGTGCATGGCAGAGATATACGCCACCTACCGGGAGAATTGTGCTGGAAAATCAATATTTAAATTATAAGCAAGTCCTTATGTTTGTTGGTGGATAATAGACGGAGTCCAATCAAAGACGGCTCCAGAGCAAAACCACCACAACTAAATAAAGTTTTATTGCCATTCCGCACTTTTTTTTTGCTCTTTTACGCCCAACTCCCCCTGATGGAGCACATGGATGACTGAGTCAGGCGCTGACTCTGCCGCTGACAAAAAAATTGGAGATGAGATGAATATTGTTCTCTTTCACTAGCTTTGTGTTGACTCCTCCTGTGTAGTCCTGCAGAACTTAACGATTTTCGTTCAAAACTGTGAGAGAAAGAAAAAATGAGAGAGAGAGAGAATAACCTAAACAGCCGCCGGGTCTACTCTTTGTGTATGGGTAAACCAGGCATCTGAGGAAAAGAGGTCAATGAAATGGCGTATACTCAGGACACTGGAGGTGATGTATCGCGTGTATCTGTACACAGGTGTTGGTAATTAAATTGTGGTTGTGCACATGTTTTTATGTCGTTTCGCTTGATAAATTGAATTTTTACACTCAACACGAGTGTATGTGTGTGCGCTAAAGGATAATGACTATTTTAGCCTGGAAGTAAAATATCCGTAAATTTTTTACAAAAGGAGTAAATTGCGGAATTGCACCTAGAGAGAAAGAGAAAGGGAAAGATACAGATTGAATGAGTGGGTGTATGTACGTGTTGCGTAACAAAAGTGGATTCACCCCACTTGAGAAGGTCTACTATGCTTTATGCTTTGTTCGTTTCCATTTGGGTTGATGTATGAATATTCCATTTGCAAGGATAATGAATGAGAATGAGATTTTTTTTTACTTTTTTCTTGAAAAAAGTTGTTGCTTCCTCATTATGTGGTTAAATGAAGCGGGAATTTTTCTATTTAACTGGGTTAGGGGACAAAATGAGGAATAATTTCGTTGTAAGTTTGGTTTTTAAAATAAGTTTTTAATGAGTATTTATTTTAAAGACCAATCGTCTAGGCTAGAAATAGAGTCTGCTTTATATACGGCTTGTGGCTCGCTAATGTTTGTCATTTACATAAGAAGTGAGCAATTATATTCTTAAAATTTGTACAGTGTAATGCAGCTGCTTGGTCCTTAAGTGGTCCCCAGATCAGACAAGTTGCCATATTTCTAATGAAATCTTCTCATCCAAGCTGCGTTATTGGCTTTTCTTTGTAATTTTAACACTTAAAGAATAATTTTTAAGCTGCATTTTGAGCATAATTAGCCTTGGCTCATCAATCTTTTCAAGGATCTTACAGAAAAGAGGATTAAAGTATCTTTTATATACAAAATTTCATAACACTCATTTGTTTGAATGCCAAGCTTTGATCTTAATCCATCACACTAGCTGCTTCTTTTATAAATGTCGCAGAGCGTTTGTATTAAATTCAGCGGTGTGGGCATCACAGAAGTCAATTTGTCGTTTCCCTTTCGTAGTAATCTTTGTGGATCACGAGCTCTAAATTTCCTGAGATAACTTTGTTTGGTCACATAAGCCCGCCATTCACATTATGTCTTATCAAGGGAGTGTCATGAGAAAACGGCAATGAGATTTCTGTTACATTGCTAAGACTGGGCCTTTCTAAACATGCTTGTCTGTATTTGGATCAGGTGCGTTTCAAGAATGTGTAGTATTTTGATTACAATTTCTCACTACACATATAGATAATGCTGACTACTTTTCCCAAGACCTTGAAATAAAATAAACGAAAATTTATTCCACATAAGGTCTAAGGTTCAAGTCTATAATTCTACCATCCACGTGCATAATTTGCACCATTCCACTTTTAGGTTTCCGTTTTCACCAAAAACACGGCACACCGCCGCAGATTGCATAATAATGATATCAAGTCAAGTAACGCCGAATCAGACCTCAGTTGCCCTCGGTAAAAGTAGAATGCACGTCAGCGTTTTTTTTTACTTAGACTTATAAAAGAAAATCGAAATTTAAACTGAAACTGAAAACGAAACGGAAATACGAGGAAATAAACTTTTAATTCCTTTATACACATGAAAATTTATCTATGTATCTGCATACTCGAATAACACGTTGACATACTTTTTATAAAACACATTTTGTTAATGAATTTCGATTATCTCATCAGTGAAAGATACGAATGGCAACAAGAGAAAAAAATAAATAAAGTTGCATAAAAGAAAAGCTCAAATAAAATACGGGATTTGAGGTATATAACGCGCTTAGATGTCATAAATTGAAACTTTTTATATGTAAGTTTCCCAGACGTTTGGTTTTTTTTTGACGGTTCCTAAAGAGATTACCTTGTACATTATGCTCACACACTCGTCACAAAACTCTCACTTTCATTGTAAGTTTTTTTTTTCTTCTTTTTTTCCTTTCTTTGCCGCCATCTTTTGCCAATCATCATTATGATGATTTGGTGATGTGCTCAACAAAAGACCTTCCTTAGCGTTAAAGCTAAAATTTAAGTGTGAAAGTCACGTGTTTGTTTGCACTCGACTTGATAGATACATTTAATATAATCTTCACACTTGTAACTGATTTTTTTTTTGGGCTATGTTTAGGCATACTTAGATGTATGCATGCAAACACCTGCCACTAAAATGTTTTTCGACGAACCTTGAGCTTTTCTATCGCAAAACCTTTTATAAATGTGTAGCACAACATGTGTTTCTCATAATTTATTCGTCAGAGACACATATTTATAATTTATAATTTTGAAAGACACTTAGATACATTCTGAATGCAATAGGTATATAATTGCAAGTGCACTATTTTCGTATCCATTCTATGGGCGGTGAGTATTTTGTATTTTTAGGATGTCTTTTGTGTGTAACAGCGTCTAAAAATAAAATCAGAGCAACCGAATTAGTGTTGTAAACGAGGAAGGAATTGAAGATATTTTCGCACTGATGGACACGGCTGAATCGTTCATATGATCACGCTTTTGAAAATAGAGCTGAAGTGTTTGTAAACAACATAACGGATAATGCATATATAATGTTCTTTTACCAACTCACAAAATGACATATAGTAGAACCTCGATTATCCAGTACAATGACCGGGACGCGGTTGCCGGAAAAACACGGAAAATCGAAAAATTAATAAAAATATGCCTAATGAAAATGAACCGATTTATTTCTCTAAATATGTATTTGCCGCAGAGAATATGTACATATGTGAATGTTTGTAAAAATCCCTAATTGCAATATTATTTTAAAAACATTTTTGACAAATATATATTCGCATTTTTCGAAAGCTAAGAACGTCAATGTCGTCAAAGTCAGTTTGTTGCTCAAGGTAATTTAGTAATTCATTTGCAGCTTTGAGTGCATATTCACCAGATACTCTGTCATCTTCTAATGGTGTTTCTTTAATGTCCGAATCTGCCTCTGGAACCTCATCAACTTGGGCAGACGTTGAGACTATTGCAGTGTCATATAGAGTTTGATAACCTGATTCATTCTGATCTGAGGTTAACCATTCCTGCAAATCTTCTAATATGACATTTTCAAATTCAATGACGTTTTGTGCTGCATTCAGACGTTGAGATGGGGATATTACGTTGTCCCAGATTCAGAAACATTTAAAAGCATCTTCAATTCAGGCCAAAGATGAAACCATGATCTTTGTAGAGCAACCATTTGAATATCATTCCAGCTTTCCACCGCTGCATAGATGGTCTATTTCTTCTTAAATTCCTTCAAACTGCTCGGATAGTCGAGTTACAATCAAGGAATTTAAACGGATTAGCGAAATGGCTGGTACACACGAATAAGCGAAAAACACGGATTATCGGAACACGAATAATTGAGGTTCTACTGTATTTGGATACTACGGCCAGTCTAAAGTCTATTTCCACGCTCTTCTGGGTCTCTAAATGTTTTCTCCACCAAGCCTTACTGAAGAGTTTTCTTGCATTTAGAGCACTCATACGTGGAAGTTAGTAAGCTTCTGTCTGCAGCCCAGAGCAGTTTCTAGTCAAATCGTGCAATGGTTAAGGTCTGTTTCAAGAGTAAGACCATTGTTTATATTGGTATCACCCATGCTGTGTGTTGTATGTTCTCATCGCAGCTTCAGATACACTGCAATCTATTACTGCGAAGGAGTACAAATATATTGGTACATCAGGTTCCATGGGAAAGATAGGAATATACGTAATCGACCTTTACGGCTTTCGTATTCTCTTGAAGTATCTTGATGAGTGCCGCCATTAAATTTCTGCATATAAACTCTTAAATTGAAATTATAACCCCGTTTTGGAGCCCTTTAATTAACCCTTCAATGGTCAGTGGCTCGTAGATCATGGATAGCACCAGGTCTTCTTTAATGCTTTGGTGTAGACAAGATTTGTTTGAGGGAACTGCAACTTTAATTCGTTATTGATGTTTTGAATATACAAAAATGTTTGGCAAAGGATCCGTTCGAGTTGAAGCACCCTGTAATGATTTGTTGCCTTCTAGGCCCAGTGTTGGTATAAATATCCTTAATTACATAAATCGCCTGTGGTTTTTGTTTATTTTGCATTAAAATATCTTCATCAAGCCGTAGTTCACTACACGTTTCCTTGTTTCAAAGCGTGGTGTAAATATCAGAACATTTTCTCTGTGACTAAGCTGGCTGTTTTCCATTGAGAACTTCCAGGATCTTTTAAGTTGGCACCCCTTTATTGGAAATTTCCATTTATTTTATAGCAGTCAACTAACTTCAGCTCTTTTGAAGATAATAAGACCTTCAGCCATTTTAGTTATGAAATTAATAGTAGTGTGTAATAACTAACCGCATCAATACTATTACTCTGTTGATAAATGAAATTGCGATAAGCTGGATCATGTGGTTGCAAAGACAAGGAGCATCACTAATATTGTTTTTGTATAGTTGTAATCAGAAGCTTCACTTCCTATTGTTGTTTTTGCGGTTTAGAATCAAAATCGAATTATACTTTACGACTACCTACGTATATTTCCTATACTGGTAGTGTAACAGGTTGTATCATCAATCAGTTATACGAACCGTAATTTATTACATCTCTGCATGTGGATTGATATATTTTAAATTTAACATTTTAAAGGGAAAGAACATAAATAAATGAAATCTACAATTTTTTGGAAACTTAAACTGAAAGCTCTTCAGCAGTTGCTATAAAGTTGTAAAAATTGACATAAAACTCCACAAACTTTTGATTCCATTTGGTTTCAAATTGTTATTGTGCTTTAAAGGTCGTAAGTAATAATGATCGTAGATGGGTTTTTTTACTCACAAGACAGGGTCTATAGCTTGTATTTGCTGCGAGATTCATTGCTGTTGGCATATGTAGGTCAGTTTCTATTCTTTCCATTGGACTCTTAGAGCACCACTAATGAGCCAGTGCATTATTTTCGGAGAGGACACTCATTTTGTTTGACAAAATCTGATATAAAAGTACAAAGCTGCTGATTCCCTTTAAACCTTTCTTCTATGTATATGTATTCCAGTAGAACACGTCATAAGTCTCTGATATGTCACACTTTCTGATTATAGGTGATCTAGTCCGGAATCGACTCGTAATCACTGATCCTAGGTGCAAAATGTTGCTCAAAGTTGAAGGGATTTGTCACAATCTATATGGATTACTTAAGGTGGCGCTGCAGTCCGGGGTGGACCTGGGTCTCTATCTATCTATCTGGTTAGCTCTATCTTTAGCTAGCTGCCTCCAGTTTCGCTCGCTAAGTTCGTTGACGTCCCCTTCTGCTTGCTTGCGCCACCTGAGTCGCGGTCTTCCTCTATTGTGCTGTCCCTCGGAGGCGGATTTAAAGTTTTTTTTCGGATCGGAGCATTGGTATCCATCCACTCTTCATGATCCAGCCACCTTAGTCGTTGGACCTTCATTCTTCTGGCTAAGTCAGTGTCGCTGTACAGCCCGTACTATAAAAAGTATGTCATATCAATTTCACATATAAATACAATTAGGATCTCGTAGTTATGGTAATTTTGAAGTACATCCGTGTAAAAAGAGCACTTAATCTTCACTTGGTATTAAGTTGAACTTTGCTCAACTCAGAGTCGCAGGGGCAATGATTTCTTGATTCTTCTTACCCTTACTTCTAATTGCAAGCCATAGCAAATCACATTGTTTTTCGAAATGTTGTTGAACTCGTTTGTATTTATAAATTGTTCTCTTTATTTTGGCGTTATTCTGATAAGAAAAACAATTTCTTTTTTTCGGAATCAAAACAGCTGATTTTTTTTTTTGTTGGGGTAACAAAATTAAATACCTTGATAACATAAGTTGTTTACACTTAAAATATTGTTGTTAATTTTTCACAAAAAAAAAACGGTATCTCTTCCGCATCTGTCTGACATTATCATTCATTCTCAATCCAAATCTTACACTAAAGCAAATATGTACAATAGAATAAATTTAAATAAAGAAACAACTTAAACCAGTGTGAAGTCTTATCACTGTGCAAGTAGTTACAGAGAACGACAAACTATGTCAAGTCTGTTAATAAAAAAGAAGAGCCTTTACGAAAACCAATACTAGCCCTTTAGTTAGAAAAGCTAGTAGATAGTAAGTAGCGAGTCAACGACATTCAATGGCATCAATAAAATTAACCTTTAAATTGTATCTCATTCAATTTGTTGTTGGCATCAGTGTCACAATGTACAAATGTTACTAGTCTCAGAACAATTTATCATTCACAAACCTAAATAGAATGAAATGATTTACGTGATCATAAGTATGTGTGTACCTAGTTCTTTTTATGCCTATGCCTATACCTTTGTGATTGCTTTTAATTACTACCCCGTGCTCTAGCCCACATTTCTTTTCATTTACGTAATTCAAAAAATACGAAAGATACACTCGCTGACGTAGACTGTCGTAAATGTGACATATTTTTTGTATCTTTTACCTCATCCAGAACGTATAGATGGTCGGGGGTACGTACACTCGCCGTCTGATCGAAAAATAGAACAACAACACTGATGCAGATACTTGTATCTATTTATGCTATGTCTACCGGATAATGACATCAATGCCGAATGATTCGCGGGACAAATTTCCGTGCCCTCTTTTGGAGCACGTGGTCATTATGAAAAGCTATTTGGAGGCGGTTTTTTTAAAGTTATTTTGTATTCAAAATGGTGAAAGGGGCTGCAGCCCGCAGCACACGAGATACTGAAAAATTTAATTGATCATCACGGTCAGTAAAGACTTTCTGTATCTTTTGGTGTATCCCTACCTATATTTCGCTAAAATGTTTACTTAAATTGTAGGTGTCGGCTTAAATGGCTTGTGTGTTTATTGTTATAAAAAAAAACTTCAACAAATCACTAGCAAGATGAAAGGAATTTTATAATTGAAATTGTTTGTGTGTAGATGTCGCTCTATTGTGTATTCTATATTTTCCTGCGTGAGATTGTTGTTTAGATGCTCACTTTTTGTATGACGTTGTGAATATAAATGGAGAATGGCATTTGGAACAATTCTATTTGTTAAGAACAAGAAGCTGGTGTAACTTGCATCTTTTGATAGTAGCAACAATATCGCCTCTGTATGAGTTCATAAGGTTATTTAACTGCCACCAAATAGCAGAGTTGGTAATTTAGTTTGGAAACCAATCAAATGACTCATGTCATATAAGTGTTGTATGTTATCGAAATAGCAAAGTTCAAACACTCAAATATTGTTGTTGTTTTTTGTTATTATTGTGCGATGATAAAACATCGAATTTTGGTGCTTTTATACAAATTTATTTATCTTTATGGGGATTTTTTGGTTTTAACTTGTGTTAGCTTTTGTGATATTTGTTGGCAAAAAAAAGAGGGAACTCAAACTTCAATAATATTTTGGTTTTATCTAAAATTTATGACATATCGAAGTGGAGTGGCTCATGTGATAAAGTAGCCTTGAAAATTCAATTGTGTAAGTCACATACAAAAGTTGTATGTCATTGTGATGGATAACGTTTACGGTAGGATTAAAATAATAACTGATTTGAGGTGTTCAAGGACAGAAAACGACTTGATACTTAAGGCATTGCCCTTTAATGAAAACGGGGCCAAATATCTTACGAAGAACTACTCGCTCGAAATGACAAAGAGCATACCTATTCATCTGTCTTTCATAGAGTCAATGCTTCAGCGGCTTAGAGTAGATTTGGGATGATATATGGATGTAGATAGGTTTTATCGATTATTTTTTAGTTGTTCCGGATAGAGCTATTACTAAGTTGCCCAATTTGTCATTTGATTTCTGATAAGATCCAAGGTTTCCACTATGACAGTCTGAGCAATTCGTCGATGGTAGGTGTCCCTCCTCTGTTTCTCCCATTTTGGCCGCTTCTGCCTCAATACTTGCAAACCCACTGGCGACAGCTCACTTAGTTCTAGGCACCCACCTATTGCATGGAAAAAATGTTGTTAGTTTAGTAAAAGAGCTGGATATCTAAAAACGATGTAGAAAGTACTTTCATCTCTTTGTCAGGGCTAGCTTTACAGCTTCTGAACTTGACATGATTGGAAATCTGTGTCGTTGACTTTAAATCTCTTACCCACAGAAAAACTATGATTTTCGTCTTCTTCCAAGGTCTGCATTAGAGAACAGTCTTTTTTAGCCCAGATGATCTCAACGACTTCATATGTCCACTCTTTAAGAAAGAAAAAGTATAGGCTACCACAGAAAGAGTTACGTCAGGGTGTCAATCAAACATCAATAGTCACAAATTAGAAAATGTTATTTTTCGTTAAGTTGAAATTTGTAAAACGGACCATCTTGCATAGCGCTCAGTAATATTTAAACAAAATACCTTCGAAACACCCTGTATTTATACATATTTACACGTTTTCTAGCTTGGGCAAGAGTGTAGATTATAAGACATGAGATAAAATCAAATCAGATTTCATATAAGTGCCTAGGCAGTTATCACAAATCAGTGATGAAGTGATTCTTCGTGCTTAGAATTAAGTACTTAGTTGAGTCATCAGTAAACTTATATCAGCAGCTTATCATAATGATCTCTTTGCTATTGAATCTAATCAACAATAGTGTTTGAAAGCTTTGAAGGATAATAGACTAACATTTTGAGAGCCTATTGATGGAGAGACAAGTGCAATAGTTTCTTGCACCTACATAAACTTTGAAATTGGAATGAATTGATTTATACCAGTCAATACAAGGACTTTAGACTATGACTTACCTACAATTCGGCAGAACTCTTCCAATTTATATTGTTCGTACTATAGTTTTCCTGACGGTAGCAAAGAACCTGTAGTTTTCACTTCCATTTCAGAATAAGAGGCTTTATTTCTTGAAACTTTTACGAAAAACACAATTAAGGGGAAACCACCCTACTTTTCATATCATTCTAGACTGATAGTCACGAGCAGATGATTATCTTTTGATTAATAATTTTTTTTTAATACAAATCAACATTTTCGATTAGATTAGCTTGACTATATACTCATATCTACTTCGGCAACCTGAATAGTCCAAATAAAGTAAATATCTAGTCTGCAGACAGTTTTGTTATAGATAAGGGTTCTATACGTTAAAGGAAGTTTCGATTACTATTTTTTTTTTATTATTACCTGTTACCCTGTGATAAGATAGAGCCGTAGGTAATCAAAAAAATGTTCCGAACTCGGAATTCTTAGAAAATCAGAATTCAATGGGGAGTAAATGTAATTTATATTTCATATTTGTTTTCTATATAAACGTATTTATTTAATTTATTTATACTTGTTTCTATGTGACAAATAATAA
The DNA here is from genome assembly GCA_951813785.1 of Criorhina ranunculi. NCBI lineage: Eukaryota > Metazoa > Arthropoda > Insecta > Diptera > Syrphidae > Criorhina > Criorhina ranunculi. The sequence goes on from OX638381.1 coordinate 13,295,121, forward strand.
TTTTAACCTTCATTTCTTTATTTTTTTACAGAATAAATAAAGCACAATGGCCTTAATAATGAAATATATCGATAGCATGCAAAGATACATGGATTCACATGGTGGTAAGTAAAAAAAATGAAACAAAACTCATAAATCATTTATCATTTCATTTCATTTGAACTATTGTTTTACATTAAAAACAAACAAAAAGAGAATATATATAATAAGGATATGAACTCTGACTCCTGTTAAGAGATACAAGAACCATTCATCATACATGTTCTTATGAGAAAGACAGGTCATTAACTCATAAACAAAATACAAGTATTGAATTTCATTTCGAGACTTGAAGGATTTACAATTATGAACGTTCAAAGAAAAATTACTTTAAAGTCAAAGAATATGGAGAATACTGTCGATGATGATGTTAAAAAGGCTTAAGATTCTTATGAATTAACGTCAAGCTTATTCATAAGTGTTTTCTTAATGTATCTTCAAAGTTGCATCGTCATGGTGTTAATTTATTTAACAAATTATACTTCATCTTTTGATGTACACTCATTTGCAATTGATCCATTCGACTTTTTAAAATATGCTTATGACGCACAGATAACTAAGGTGAGTTAAGTAACTCATTCTCTTTTTTCAAATTTTTATTTTTTAGATCAGAAAAAAATTGCAAAAGGTGTTTATGAATGAGTATCACATTCAAGTTAACTTTCCAAAGTATTGCAGATGTAGATGTTGAGAAGTTTTGAACTGGCTTTTCATGTGGTTAAAAATTATGGCATCAACAGTTATATTCAAAAGAAAATTTTGTGTTGGTGGAAGTTCTAGTAAATCGCCATCTGAACTTGTCCAACTGCCTTTCGTCCGTGGGACCCAAACAAGATTCAGTCAAGTTATCCTTTTAACTGTCTGGTATCTTCGGACTTAATTAAAAGCTAAGTGTGGCCTTAAGCACAGTCTGACTGCTGTTCTAGTAGGATTAAAGTGTCCTTTAGAGTTTAGTAAAAGTATAAGCAGATGTCGCCGTGGCTCCGTGGTTAGTGAGTTAAACTGCTAAGCGAGTTCAGATGGGTTTAACTCAGCAAAATAGTCAAACGGCAATCTGGGACTTCTTAGTCTTTCTTAAAACTGCATACAACCAGATGTTCATGTTCAAACATGTATTTTAAAACCGGAGAAGTCAAAAGAATCTGTAAGTAAATATTACATTTCGAATCAGTCCACCGATATTCCTGAATATTTTTGGATCAATCAATCTTTATTGAACTTCTGATAAGGATTGCACCAATATGTGCATAAGTCTTCTGCTCTTTAAATGATTTTCAATAACCCAACGCAAGTGTCATTGAACTGTTTTTTAGAAGTTTGTTACAATGTACTTATAAAAAAATAAATAAATTTTGCAAATCTAAGAACGTCAAGCATTAGGAGCCCTAAATGCTCTCTATAGACGCTTTGATAGCAATAAATTATGATCCTCTAATACCACTACTCTTCTGGTCTCTGCATTAGTAGATGAAAAACTGCATTTGATCAATCAAATCATCAGCTAATTAAATATCTTAATTCGCGAAAACTCCCCTATGAACAGACAACAGATCCGCTGGTGATTTGATGGCATACGTTACCAAGAAGTTGAATTAGTATCTCCACCACTTTGATGCAAGTGAAATTGTTTCGCTTCATATTTAAGACTTTTGACTTTACATGCAAATTACATCACCCTGGGTATACCGATCGCTGCATGTAAACTCAAGCTCAAGCTGGATGTTATCGAGAAAACAAATTCTAGGTGGACAAATGGTTTAAAGTGTCTAGCGACAAAGCGGATTTGGCCACGACTGGATCTGAAGCGCTCTATGAAATTGATTTCTCTCAACAGATCGCATACCAGTTCCATTATAGGTATCATCACGGGACACTGTCTAATAGGCAGGCATGCAACAAGGCTTGGCGTCCATTCAAATGATTTCTGTAGAAGCTGTATGGATGAAAGGAGGAGGAAACTATTCCCCACCTTCTTTGTGACTGCCCAGCTCTCTCCCGTAAAAGAAGACTCCATTTAGGGGAATTCTACTTTAACGACATAGGCAATCTGATAAACACAGATATCAGTAACCTCCTTTGCTTCATAAAAAGCTCCAATTGGTTTAACGAGTAGGTATGGAGATCTCTTCAGATCCATGTGGTATCACTGGTCTAAGTGTGCTGGCAATACCTGGCAGCCACTTCAACCTAACCTTACCTAACCTGCATCAATATGTCTCCTCTTCAATAGATTATAAACTACTTTTCAAACCGTTTAATTCAAGTTACTTTGAAGGGTTTGAAGTCTGCAATCCACCACATAAAAGCTAATGTTTCCCAAGGCTTTGTTTAGTCTTCGACTCTTTTTCTCGTTTTTATAAATGATCTCTTGTCTACAACTTCTAATCCAATACATTCCTTCGTTGATGAAAGTAACCTTCGATTTCTATATTATTTTCCTAATACATGTTCCTACGTCCATCTTCGGACCAAGAAGACCAAATTCGCTCAAAGCATATTTTTGCAAAAAATTCAAAAGCAAACGTTTAGGTTAAAATTCGAGTACTTTCAGTCTGACAGGAATTTAAAGGTAAATCCGCACAATTAAAATCCATTATCATCTATTGCAACATCATTTTATTTAGAGCAATAAATTCAATTGTCTATAATTACTTCCTTACCAAAGAAAATAACATACTTTATTCGTTTTGTAAGATATCTTTATCAAATCATTAATATGCCACAGTTAATCGCAATATTTCAACGAGATTTCATTCATCTTTTGATTGAGTTTAGCATACTTAATCGAAAATAAGTCGAACACTCATTTAATTATTGGAAAACTTTATAGATTTTTGTGTGTGCCCCGCCGATTGGGTGTGATGTACGAACACATTCAAGTGATTGCATAAAAATAGGGGTGGGTTCGGGAACACCACCTGCGGAATAGGTATTTCTCTGTTTGACAGTTGAACGCACCCACCCGCATTCGTAAGTTCATTGTAATGGGCAAAGTATTCCGCTTGACCGACACGACTGTGATTTATGTCAAGTTTAATGTGGCATACATATGCAGGCTTATTAAAATTCTATGTAATAGCTCTTAATAAGAACATTTTATGGATTAAGGGCTGTGGCTAGAGGTTTAGTGTTGGTGAGGAATGTTTTTGTTCTAGTTTTATGACGATACGTATCTGAACATTTTTGACACAACGCTTGGATACAATTTTACAATTACAATTTGACTTTATTGAGACAAAAAAAAAAATCAATACAATTATTGTTTGTACAAATTGGATATTAATATGGCCGACTTATACATATGTCTGGCTAAACAGGCAACGGTAAATATTTATACATTTAAATCCCATTAATAATACTAGCAAAATTTATTAAGTGTATGCTTGCTCCCGGCATACATATTCAACATTGCTTCATTGGGCACTTAAAAACTATAAAATGACTAGAACAGAAAAGAGAGGAACATTTTATAATCAAGCCTAACAATAACATATAATAGTAAGAATAACAGTAATGGTTTTATATTCTATGTGCTTTAGCCTTTGATCTCCTTAATGCGTATATAAGGATATATGAACAAAAGCAGATCAAAAACTATGTATTTATAAGACTGGTCTTTACGATACAAGGGAAAGTGTTAACCGCGTAAGTTAAGCGGAGAAGCTTTCTCGTAAAAAGGCACTATAAGGTCCCCATCTACATATGGTCTTAACATGGATATGGATGCGGCATTTAATAGATTAAAAGGTGAAAGATAATAATGGTCATTCACACTGTCATTGATATTTGAGTCCAATAAAGATTTAACAGCCGCGTTAGGGTGATGCTCCATACGTTCTAATTTTTTGAACAGAAGACCAGTTTGGTAAATCATAAGAGGAATCACGTTGGTTTCTTCATATAGAGATTTATTTGAGAACCATTTTTTATCTGGTTTTCTGAATTTCCCACAGCAAAATCTTAATATCCGCCTTTCGAAAATCTGTAATTCTTTGGCTGCAGTGGGGGAAATTGTAAACCACGTGCAGAACCCATAGGTTAGGATGGGTCTTATAAGTGTTTTATAAATAAGTATTTTTGTATATGTGGACATTTGCTTGGATTGTAATAACGGTTTTAAGATGGCCGTTACCATTTTTGCTTTATCCAGAGTTTTTCTTGCATGCTTATTAAAAATGAATCTATTATGAGTATTTACCCCTAAGTACTTCATTTCATTACGTAGAGGAATATTATTTCCATTTATTTCTAACTTTAGTGCTTTGCTTTCTCCTACTGCGAGGTAGTGCCCTTTTCCACTTGCATTTCTGAAACATGTTATACCACATTTTGCGGTATTGATTTTCAGACCCCGCTTGGATACATAATGTGTTATTTTTTGTAACGAAATTGCTATGTCAGATGAAGAACGTGGATTATATTTGAATAACAAACAACTTGAGGATAAAGGCAAATTTAACTTTGCGACATACATGATTTATTTTTTGGTTAATAGCTGTTATTATAAGCTAAGAGGTTATTCTTTTAGAATATATTTAATGTATTTATCAACAAAGAATATCTGACCTTTGTGGTGCATAGTGTATTCAAGGCCATTTGGCCAGTGCTGGATCGCAGTATAAGTAGGAAAGCATTATTGGGACACACAAAAACGGATGCATGTAGATACTGTAACGGCATACATATGTGCCGAAGAGGATATGATGGTATACTATGTAAATGCTGGCGAATCGAAGAAAACAGATTTTAGAAGCTACTATTCCCTCAATCAGCCTTAATAGAATCTTCATGTTGAGAGCAGTGTTTAGATTTCTCACTACAGGTTATTAAAGGTTCTTCTAGGATCGCATTGGGCCCATTGTGGTGTTCTTACGACAACATAGCTTCATGCAACAACTTTGTTATTTTATTTTAGCGAAGTCTCATGCAAGTAGATTTCACATCCAGATACAGTGTGCCAATCTTGGCGCATTTATGACGCTAATGAAATGGTCTGTTTCAATAGTTATGGGCTAGATTAAAATGTTCTCCCTGAAAATGCTAGAACCAACTCTTTCCAGGTTTATTAGACTCGTATTGTTCATAATAAAACAAATGAAATGGTTTTTATCGAAGTCACTCACTTAACCCTGTGGGAATTCCCTTTTTATTTAAACAAATGTCAGTGGAATATACCAAAAAACCTTTATCTCATGCACATAAAGCTTAGATTAGATTAGATTAGATAGGAAACGATTGCTTAGCTCTGACAATACTGTTCCATTCCGAAAGGTAGGTATTGTGCATTCACATGGGCCTTACTGGAGGATTTTATTCACTCCAGTTGCAAAAAGTTCAGAAAGTTCTGAAAGGATAGCTGCAAGATGTTACAATTTTACCGCCTGGAGATCCATGTTATAGGGACAATTACCACTGATAATGTCGATCATGGTAATTGCACTTTTGAATGTAAAAGTCACTGCTTCTGTGGACTTTGAGTTTGTCAATCTTTTCATTTCTCATACGTCCTTTGTGACCTGCAGTATATATCAGAATGGCCAAGTAGCAAGTGCCACCCAATTTCACAAAACTCCTTTCCGGTTATGTTCTAATGAATGACCCTTCACCACGAAATAGTAAGCATTCATTTTACAACTTGATCTATGCATATATGTATTTGCGTGCTCAGTTACGCAATCCCTTCCATGTTCGAACTAAAGTGTCATGCCTATACAATTACAAACTTTTGAAAAAAAAAACAAAAAAAAAATCCAAATTAGTCACGTTTCCAATTGTAGTTTGTCACTTTGCTAATTTTTTGAGGAAAAAGAAAAAAACAAATTTGCCCATTTAACGCCGTTGATTAGCAACAGCCCAATAGATTGTGCGACCAATATAGTCCATTACAAACTACAAACAACAATAACATAGTAAATAATTTATGCAAATAACAATTAAAATCACAGTACCGTCCATAAAACAATTCAAAAACAAAAACAATTACAAAAAGGAGAACGTACAACTATTGTATGGATACAACTGTTGATTGGTAGCTAATTACGAACTGCCTCCAGCAGTACACCCTTCGAAGAAGGAAATGAAAATTAAAAATACTGTTTTTCAAAACACCTCCAGTTTTACTTTGTCTTTGTCTAAATGAGAATGCATATTTTTGCAAATGCTCTTTGTGAGGCTATTTCCTTGTATCCTGCCTTAATTGACTTCGACTTCCCCGTGCCAATTTTATTACTTACGCTTGTATAACATTGAAATAATTGTGTACTCTAATGAAGATTGCTTTTTGATATTAATTAGACATTGATTGTTAGGTTTGCACTTCAACTTGTCATCGAAGTTGTGGTATGTTATTTTTTCCAATTGAACCCCACTCTCTGCCTCTGTCCACTGAAGGTTAAGTGTTTGGATAAGATGCTTATAATACATACGTCAATCTTACAGTTTCCTCCTTTTCTGAAGTAATGAATAAAGCTAATGGATAAGGATTGATTTGAAAATAAATGATTTGACGCTTAAGTCTATAATTGCATAATGACACAGTGTCTGGGTTTTACAAATAGCAAACATTTGCAAAACAAGCAATTTATAAATCGCACCATGTTTGTTGACAAGTAGGCAGAACCAACGTCACTTTTAATTTTAATCGACGACATGATGTCCATTAATAATAAAAAAGGTGTTCATATGAAGCAGCAAACTAATCGGTTGAGAGTCGAGCTAGCGCACATATCAAAGAATCTTCTTTGGAAGTGTAAATCTTTAACTTTTCATCATAAAAAAGCAATATGTTGTCGAGGAAAGCCTGTTAAGTGGTTAAGGAAATATGTAATATCAACCCCACCAAGTGAGCCGTACTACATTACCGCCGTGTGAGTAGTCTAGTTTTATCTGAAGATTGTCGAGACAGAGAATTAATTGTTAAGATCACAACTTGCTACTTTCCGGAAAGGATCATAACCTTTTTGAAACAATCTGAAATGAGGAATTGAACAAGTGATTTGTAACAAACTGCAGAGCCTAGGCGGAGCAAATATCTTCCTAACTTGCTGCTTTTCGGAAAGGATCATAAGCTTTTTGAAACAATCTGAAGTGAGGAATTGAACAAGTGGTTTCTAACAAACTGCAGAGCCCAGGCTGAGCAAATATCTTCCAAGCAATCTAATCTAATCTTGCACTCAGAAATCTCTCCAAATTTTAAAGGAGTAAGATGATCCTTTCCTTCTGGTAAAACTGAAAAATGAAATGGCTTTAAGTTAACATTAGAATGATTGATCCACTCTTATGGCACTCTGATCCTTTATGCTTCATAAAATGTACTTCAAAAACTTGATTCATAAAGTTCTAGCTAGGCACTCTACCTAAATTTAGTAGATCCACCTTGCTCCTTTTCGTTCCGTCTAGATCTGTTTTATTACATTCATGAGGCGTTGAGATGCATTCAAAGACTCGTTTTTTTTTTTTATAAATCCTTTTATGTGACGATGTTGAAGTAGGATAACTAAGTGGCTGTTTTTGTGGGCGCAGTAGAGAAATTAGATATTCAGTTTTAGTAACCGCTTTTGGTAAACATTTGTCCATAATTTACCATTCAGTCATGTTTAATATTCGATAAGTTAGAAAGTACAGTCAACTTCATAATCCACACCTACCATTTCCATCAAAGTCATTCACCTCATATCAATTAACACCTTGTTTCACAATCACATATGCATGTGTTTCACAGTACAGAAATTACAAAAAAATCTAATTCATAAATATTTTCGCATATTTTTATTTTATTTTTAGATTCTAGGACAAAGGATTGGCCAATGATGTCATCACCATTTCCAACATTAGCCGTATGTCTAACATATGTTTATATTGTCAAGGTACGTAAACGACCCACACACACACACACACACACCCACTAACATTATTAAATTATCTTTCGCATTTAAGTAAATAGCAAACAGAAAAATTAAACGATTTGACTTTTATCGCATGCATGTTCAAGATTGTATCTCGCACTAAATGGATGAACGAATTGACAGCGAAAAGTAATGACCCTTTATCAATGAATCCGAAAAATGATTTGAAAATACAAAAACACATTGGAATTGTGTAATTATCGTTCAACTGTCATTTGCACTGCACAAACACCTTCATGGTACTTAGATATTAATCATGGTTTGCTACTAAATGAAATAATTGTTCGCGGAATGGCACAGTAGCGATAACGAGCTTGGTGGACGACCGATTACCGTGAAATTACCCATGATTAACAATTTTTTTTATGGAATTTATTCAATATAATAACAAAGCTGTGAAATTGCTGTAAGGAAGCGTGCTCAGTAGATGGAATTTACATATTTAGTTTTGAAACAAAAGCAGTTGCGTACTCATAGCAACATTGGAATTTTATCCATGCTGAAGTTTTAGACTAAAAAGATCTTGATTGAAGGCATTTTTGTTGTTGTAAGCTTGGCATGCCGGTTCCCTATGAGAAACCACAGATGATTAATAGTGGATACACTTGATTTATAAAAGCGGTAAACCGTCTTCCTTGTCTTAAGGATACTTTACCAAGTTATTGTGGGCTTCCTTTGAAAATTCGAGCTCAACATTTTAAAACTTTCATAACTAAATTCTGTTCTTCTTTTTTTTCTTTATCTTTTCGGTCACATTTTCATTAAATGAACTTTGCTTTGCTATGCAGTGCTTATTTGAATGATTCATCTATCGGTCTTTCCAGTTATATGCGCTCTTTATCGTGGCATTACTGATAGGTAGTCCTAATGTGTACCTAGGACCTAGTAAAGTCATGTTACTTACCAATCTCGATTACACAGTAAAATATAAAACCCTGCATACAAAAATGATTCCATTCTAATCTATTTCTTTTCTAGTAGTTCTGCTATCGATTCATTCAGTTAGGTTACATACTTAATTGTGTCTATTATCGGTCCTCGTAACAGAAGTAAGAACGTTGGGAATGATAAATCTTGACTTACACACGTTAATAGTTCTTTTTATGGCACTTGACAAATTAGGCAACATATTAACATAAGCCATTTTGTTTTATTCTAATTCCTTCGCCGAGTTAGCCTTGAGTACTAATCCCTGGTATTTGACTATATGGTAAATAAGGACCTTTGTACTTCCCATTAATAGAAAGTGAAAGTCACCTAAACAAGTTCCATGCTAAGCCAGTTTTGCCAAGTTATTTATAAAAAATTATAAAACTAGCACGACTGCTTTTTCCTTAATTATTTTGTTAAAAATAATAATTTAGGAACCCGTTTGCCATCCAACACATTAACATTTCTTTGAAAATTTTTATCCTAGCTTGACTGTATAATATTTGTTTCTCTTTATTCCCTTTCAGGTTTTAGGACCTCGATTAATGGAAAATCGCAAGCCATTCCATTTACAAAACACACTAATAGTTTATAATCTAGTACAAGTGATATTTAGTGCATGGCTGTTTTATGAGGTAAGAAATTTCATTTTTAGCGCGAAACTAATCTCATGTCGGTCCTCTTTTGGCTTCTACTTAAGAACTAATAATGCATTATCAACATTTGTATTTATTTATTTATTTTTTTTTTATAGAAAGGATTTTCGCTTGCAATATGAACAAAAACATTCATACGACGAGCATATTCATTTCTTGAATATAAAAGATAAAATCTTTTTTATAGGGAACAGCCATCATAAACAAAAATAATTTAATTATTTATTTATTTGTTTTTTTTTCTATTTGGATTTTTCAAAATTTATATTTTATATCCAATCAATTAATTTCTTTAGTCATTAATGGGCGGCTGGTGGGGTCAATACAGCTTTAGATGTCAACCAGTGGATTATAGTGATAGTCCAACAGCTAGGAGAGTAAGTGCGAACAGATTACAAACAAATTTAAAAAAAAATACGCCTCAGTTAATTGGCTAAACCAGAAGAAAAAAAGAAAATATAAAAAAATTGCACATAATATTAAAAATGAATATGAAGAGGCATTTTTATGGCAATTCGCGTATCTGCGCACTCTCGAAATATATTTATATATACGTATATTGTATACAACACTCTCTTGCAAAAAAAATATATTCACACAAAGGATGCAAGAAGGCACAAGCAAAAAAAAAAAGAAAAAAAATGCAAAATACAAAATTGTTTTAAACTTCCAATTCTATCGCTCTGTCTTTTCCAAATTAAACGTTTAAAATTGGTTTTTCCTAAACAAAAAAACGTAACTAATTGGCAATTAATTATGTGTTTTAACCAAAATTTTATAAACATTATTGGCAAACACACACAATTTTTTTTTTCACACACTCACACGCAGTTACACTTGTTTAAGCAGCAAATCTCAGAACAAAGTCTTAAAAAAAGGTCAAGATTTTGCTCGCTAAAACAGCAAAAAAAAAAGAAATACACATTTTTTTTTAATTTGTATGAAGTTCACGTAGAAACGATAAAAAAAAGAACAACAAAAAGTATCTATTTATCGAAAATAACTCAAAGTTGTTACTTAAACAAAAACAGAACAAACAAAAAAATGCTTTTGTAAAATTACCATTTCTTACTAAAACAAATCAAAACAACAACAGCGACACCCAAACAATACCGCTATCTGTGTTGCTTCCAAAGTATTTACATACATAAACATTTACTTTGCTATAAGTGTGTTGATTTGAATATGTTTTTAGAACTTTATGTGTTATATTTTGTTTATTAGATAGTAGATAGCACCAATTTGCAAATATATTCACCATTAATACAAATTGCATAGTTTCTTTTTTTTACGTTTTATTTAATAATTATTATTTTATTGCTTTATTTAAGCTTGATGTTGCTTATGGCAATTATTAAGTTAAATTTGTAATGCTTTAATTTTTATTTAAGCTTATTATTTGCAGCTTTTTGTTTTCAGTAAATAGTGTCTTAAGAGTCCTTAGCTGTTTTGTAAATGTTTTTTTGATGCTTAAAATGTAGATTAGTTGTGTGTAATACTTTTTTGGTTTACAGTGAAAAGAGTTTTGTGCTTACAAACGTATGATGGACAAGAAGGTTTTTTATTTTAAAAGATTAAATATAAGATCAGTTCTCGTAGTATAGGTGTGCCGCTAACACTCTTTAATTTTCTACTTTTGAACATAGAGATGAATATTATTTTGGTTATCCAAGCCAGAGAGAACGTTCAGTACTGGCGGTTTCTTGAAAAACTAATTTTTTTTATATCGTCCGCATAAGATGTCATGCCGCTATAATTCCTCCTTTTCTTTTTTATTTCTCTGTGACGAAGAGCATCCTTCATTTTGGAACTGCTTCATCTGAAGTTTGCGCTTTGTGAAGTTGTAGTCTAGCGATTCTTTGACAAATGCAGGCTTCAGCATATTTATGCTCATATTCATTTGTTTATTTTTCAGTACCTGTATGTTTCCCATGTACAAAGTCTGCTTTAAGATGAAGATTGACTAATTTGCAAGCCCAGTTATATGCGCGAGTCTCAATTGCAGCTCACATCTGTAAAATTTCCGCGAAATGTGATGCTTAAACCAATAAGTACGAAAAACCGATTTGAACCACTGCGTTTAAGGGCAACTAAATGATGTGACTTTTCAGTTCATTTAACATCTTTCCATAACGAACCAGATAAACGTTCTTGACGATGTTGCTCCGAAACGGGAACCTATTCACGACAGAGTAGTTCTGTCACACTTATTTTATAGACAGCCGTCATAATAGTACCTAATGCAAGTTCAAGGAAATAAGGAATACTATATCGTATTCATTAATCGAAGGCTTACGATTTGGATGAAACCCGGTCTGGTGATATAAAGCAATTTTTACAGAATCCTGTGAATTTCTTTGACAGTCTAAGACTGCATATACCTATTTAGTTTGTCTTTGCACTTCTGCGGACATTAATGACCAGTCTGTCTACTTAAAGCTTTCTAAAAAAAATGCTACATTTTGAGAAGCGATCAAATATTAATGGGCGACTGGTGACAACAGGACTTTGATCGAATATCACGAGACAAAGATGATAGTTTTTCAGCAGAACGACTAAGTCGTTGCAAAAGTATGTCCTTTTCCAAACTGTATGGTGCAAATACATCTATCTGTCTGTTTTACCTTCAAAGCTTGAATATTTGATGCGACATTCATTCCAGTTGTCCTCCAACGTTCTAAGAGCAATAAAGTTTAGTGGGTTTTGCAATATATTTATGTATGTACCTACATATAGTGGATATGTATTTTTTGATAGAAAATGTATTTTAGAATTTAGAAATGTTTCAGCCAGACAAAAACAGATCAACAATAATTACAATAACAACTTCTTGTCCTTCGTACGTAAATGTTACCTATCTCTCCAAATTTTTACTTTCGCTTTTCTTTTATTATTATATTTTTTTTTATAATTGCAAAAATATCTAAGCAGTGTCAATGCACCGAAAATATACGATATAAATAAGCAAAAAAAGCCGTATATTTCGCTACAAAGCCAAAGTTCAAGGATTATTCCAACCCAACCAGAAGAAAATAAAAATTATATATGTATATCGACGAAGCCAGCCGAAAAGGACCCACGTTAAGTATAGTTCATCGTTATAGGATGCAATTAGTTCGTAGAAGCAGAGAAGGAAGTGAGAGAAAATTTACCTGTACACAAAATAAAATGTACACCAACAAAATATATATATACATATGTATTCATTTGTGTATATATAAAACAAAAAAAAATTAATATGCACTTATACATCAGACAGACAACAAAACAAATACATCAACCGATGACGATACTCGTACAACCAGATAATAAGATAACATCATCCAAACAATGTTCTTTTCCTTTTTTTACAATTACAGATAGCTTTGTCCGGTTGGCTAACGGGACATTATAACTTCCGATGTCAGCCAGTCGACTATAGTAATAACCCTAGAACATTAAGGGTATGTGGTAACAGATATATGTGTGGTACATCATTTTATATTTTATTTATTAATTTATTTTATTTATTTAAATATATCTTCTTTTTTTAATATTGTGACTAACAAATTAATTAATCTTGATTAGTTTAACTTTGAGGGTGTAATGATAGAATGGCTTTTAGATTGCTATAAATTCAACTACATAAAATATGTTTATTTACATAAATATTATAGCAGCGTAAATAACAAATTATTGAATTACTTTCTTTAATTACTAATAGAAATTACTTGCTCTCGCATTAATATTTAAATTTTAAATATTATAAAGCGCTTTGCTTGTAATTAAATAGAAATCTTTCTAAATATTTTCATTAAATATCGTTTTGATTGTACTAACAGCCTTGGAAAGAAAAAAAATTTAGAGAAAATCCAAAATTATGGTTTTCTTTGAAACAAGAATTAAAGGAAATATTATTTATTTTCGGACTTTTCAATTTTTATTGTTTTTTTAAAACTTTCGAGAGAGCTGCAGTTTAATGAATTAAAATCAGTTATGATTATTGAATTCTCTTTTTTATTTGAATCTAATAATTCAATTTCGTGATGTGAACTTTTGGTTTTTTTTTTTATTATTATTATCTACTATTTTGTATACTTTTATTTTTTAATTTAAAATTATTTATGGAAAGGAAAAAACTAATATATAAATTCTTTTTCTAATCACTCTACTTCTTTTTTTTTTTGGGTGAACAAAAAAAAAAAAACTTTAGATGGTGCACGCGTGTTGGTGGTATTACTTTTCAAAGTTCACAGAGTTCATGGATACGGTAAGTACTTTTTAGTTGTTACTTCAATTTATTTAGTTTATATGAAGACAAGTCAAGCACAACATGTTTAACTGAAACGTATGTGGTTAGAAGAAGAATAGCTTTCATGAAACATCCTTTTTTAATCGCAACTTTCTTTTAAAATACTACTCTACAAGTCATAGGTTCATATTCATTTGTGTAAATGAAGATGAAATGGTTGCTTTCAAGTAAGGATTTCAGTTCCTGTATGACAATATAGTCATCCCCATTTGCAGCCTTACTAATCGCTCCTTGTAAAACGGCCATCTGACACTCAACAACTTCGACTTCATCCATCACCTCCTTCTTGCAATTTTGTACACTCTGTAAAGTACTTTTTAGTTACACTAGCTGATTCCAAAATGAGTTTGCCATATTATATAACGATTTCAAAGGTTTCTAAAAATTGGGTCTCCGTTGTCAGATAAAGGACCCAGTGCTCGATCATGAATTCTTGTTTAGAAAGCAGTGGAGGGTCGTTGTATCCACAAACATCGAAATCGGATAATAATAGAGGTGCATGCTAAGAGCAGAGGAATAAGAAGAGCTGCATCAGCGGTTCACTAAGAGTCGCTCCCTCCGAAGCATTAAATGTTATGTTTCATCTGTTTTTCTTAGACATTTGGCCTTCAGATAGCCGCCAGTGCAGCCATTCAGCTCAAGATAAAAATGTCGGGAAAGCGAATAACATCGAAGTCATGAAGGAAGCCCCTCAAGTAATGTCTGCCACCTGCCGATATGTTTTAGTATGATTCGAGCCAAGCTGAGAAATTCGCCCAAAATATGCTCAGCAGTCCCTTATTTTTTCAAATAATTTCGATATACTTATGTCCGAGGGCTTGTTGATTTGATATTTGAGGCACCAATGTACAATTGAGAAGTCTGTTAGAAGCTTACCATCAGACTTGATTAGTGTGAGAATCTTTTGACTTCTATTACTACAAATTAGATGATTTTTTAGCTTATCACGGTTCTGTTGTTGACTTTAATTTTAAGAGCTTCACCTGGTGCTTCCAAGAATTGTGCTCCAACTTTATGTGGCTATAACTAGAGATTCGTGTCCGACGAGCTTATTAGCAATTTTGTTGTCATTGTGTGTTATGACAGCTCAAGAAAAGCCGTGCCTCGAAACGGGTGACCTTTATTGGTGCCTAGCTATAAGAATAAATGACAATCTGTTTAGCTATAGCATGGTTGGCAATTGGCGCGATATGTCCGAGCTTATGAAGTCAGTGGATTTGAGCATTTTTTACACCATTCGCATCTTCGATGCAGTTTATTTTGTTTCCTCTGATTGTTCTTCCATGGGACATGGAACATGGGACAAAAAAGGTCAAACGGTTACCAGGGTGTTAAATATCTCATCATCTCTGAATATATTTACCTCGTGGTAAATGACTCGAAAAAATTTGAATTTTAAGGAAACAAGCACAAGCACTTTTGAGTTGACTCCTGACCTTAATCAAATCATTTCAAACCCGGAACAAAACTCTACATGTGTTCTTCCCCCATTGCAAATGTTAGTCTGCCATTTCTATACTCATTAAAAATCTATTTTACCGATATCCTTCGAAGTTATTTATATTTTTCTTATATAATCAATTTAAGCAAATTGCTAATGTTTTCATTAACATTTTGAACAGAATTTTTTTTTCATTTCCGCATTTGGCGGATGTCCCTGCTATTGCATAATAGAGCAAATATCAAACCGCAAAATTCTAATAGATTAACATTTAAAAAAATTAAATATTTATCTATAGAATATTAAAATCATTAAAATGTCAATGTTTGCCACTTGTTGCACCGCTATGGCAGAATAAAAAATCAAACTTAATTTGTTTGCATGCTTACTAATTAAGGAGCTAAAATTTAGTTTCTTTCCCCTAAAATTAAAAAGATACACATATATACAATAAATAATCCTAAAGTGCGACTGGGTTCAGAATCATTAGCGCAGCGCACACGTCTGTTTTATGTTGATTAAGTTAATTAATCACCACTATGCTGTGAATGCCGGTTGCTATCCAGCACCTTGTGATATTTAAACATGTGGTTTGTTTTTCATGGAAACTATAAAAATAAAAGAATATTTAAGACCGCACCATCGGCCTAGCCTGCTTGGCGGCTATTCGGCTCGTGGATAGTTCGGTCAATGAATTCTTTAAAAATAGAATACATACATGCGGTCTGAATTAACCAGCGTCAGACAAACTTTATTTGTTATGTTAATAATTATTTAAATCTTTTCTTTTGCAGATTTTCTTCGTGTTGCGAAAAAAGACTAGCCAAGTCACAACTTTACATGTAATTCATCACGGATGTATGCCAATGTCTGTTTGGTTTGGTGTTAAATTCACTCCAGGTAAGTTAATGCTCCTTTCTCCATCAATTTTTTGCCAGAAATCCGTGTTGGTAGATGATTCAATAAATTTGTCGAGTTATGATTCCACGAAAACTGGTTCCAAAACTGCAAATATTTGGTTTTTTATTTATTATTATTGTGGAATATCGTAATGGTGTATGAATGTGACGAGTTACTAGATTACAAATTAAAAACAACGACAAAAATGATGATGATATTTTATGGAGTTCTATTTGTAGATATTTTTTTTATTTGTTGAATCATTTCGCTGATAGATAGATATAGATACAATGAACAACAAGTGCTTATCTGCTGAGGTGCGAAGTCCAGAAATGTGTTAATTGGTTTGGTTACTTTGGCTAAAAGGATGACATCAGTCTCATTACTGATTTATTTGTATCTATTAAACAGGTTGCATTTGACTTGTAACAGTCATCATGATCTTGCAATTTTCAAACATTCTAATGAAATTTTTATGGGATTTGTTTAATGCCAGTAAATATTCTTATGTGATTTTAAAATTAATGGCGCGATAGAACAAACAAATCCAATAAAAATGACTTCGGATATCAGTTTATATCGTGACAACTCAAAATTTACAAAGTCATGAAGTGACACACAGTTTTAAACTTTTGTAGCAAATTAATGAAAAAGTCTCAAGTTTGGTGTGGCTAGATAGATTCTACTGCCGAACTTAGCAGTTTCTCACTTCGTTTTAAGATGGTCCTTGTTCTTTTAACATCAAAAGCAGGCCGTACGACTTTGGATCCTTCTATAACAAATCAACATTTACAATCATCATCGGTGGTAATACAAATTTAAACCATCCCATTTCGAAAGTTTATTCCAAATATTTGCAGACTCTACCATTACAGAAAGGACAGCAAATATTACTTGTCACATTCTATAAGATAAAACTAATTTAATATGAATTTTACATTTCACTTTACAGGTGGTCATAGTACATTCTTCGGTCTCCTCAACACATTCGTTCACATTGTTATGTACACATATTATTTATTCGCTGCCATGGGTCCACAATACCAAAAGTACTTGTGGTGGAAGAAGTATCTCACTACCCTTCAAATGGTAAGTACCACAATAAAATCGAATAATTTGACTTAAACATGTTGTATATATTTTGTTTTGCTTTTGTAGGTACAATTTGTTGCTATTATGGTTCATGCCTTCCAATTGTTGTTCATCGAGTGCAACTATCCAAAAGCGTTCGTTTGGTGGATCGGTATGCATGCTGTTATGTTCTTCTTCCTGTTCAATGAATTCTACAAATCCACCTACAAGGGCAACCGAAGGGTAAGTAATTTTTTTTGAAAAAAGAAACAAAAAGTATTTTTCATGCTTCAAAACACTCACATACAAGTATCACTTTTGCACATTCTACTTTTGTTTTATCGTCTTTTTTAAATCCTTTTGTCTTCTGTTTATTTGCTGGGATTTTTTTTTTCACTTCTACACACTAGACACATTTTTCAAATTTCTCTTGTATTTCGTTTGTGCAATGCATGAACGAAAGCGTATGTTCCTTCAGTCAGCGTCAGTGTATATCAATTAGACCGTTAAAATTTAAATTGAAGTTGCAACGAATAGAAAGAATCAAGATACTCAAACTACGACATTTAGAATTCAATGATAGAAAATATAAAGTATTTTATAATAAAATGTCTACAACATTGAAGGCACCGTTTAGGGATGTTTTTGGCTTCTGAACATAGTAAGCACTCAATTATTTTATTTTAACTATTTAAGCATTTAAAGTGTGCTTTGTAGCTTAAGAGTTTTTAATCAAAGA
Organism: Criorhina ranunculi; assembly: GCA_951813785.1. NCBI lineage: Eukaryota > Metazoa > Arthropoda > Insecta > Diptera > Syrphidae > Criorhina > Criorhina ranunculi. The sequence goes on from OX638381.1 coordinate 13,313,092, forward strand.
CAATTGATGCTTGTCAGTCGTAAAACTTAGAAAACAACTTACATTTTGCTCAGCAGAAAACAGTTTATACATAAAATAGTCCATTTCAAAACTACATCGTCAGCAATGCTTGAATTTCGCCAAACTGTTTCATCTTCTCAAATGTTTAGTGGCGCACTTATTAATCATGTCTTTCAATATTCCTTAACTTAAGGCAGCGAATGGTGTTGTTTGCAGAAACTCAGACTGACCGCCGCTTCACCAGGTTGCCTGTTTCGATTACCTCGACATCTGTGTATCCTCTTACAAAATCCAGTGTCACCTTAAATCTAATGCGATTGAGATATTTCAAATTCGCACCTGAAAAATGGTGTAATGCGCATAATAGTGCCAACATCTCTTCTTGGTGACCTAATGTGATTCTCCCCAGACGATAGGATATATGAGTATAAACCAAAATCTCCAATGGTTCCACCTGAATATGTACATACACTCTCATAAATGCGTCAGATTTGCATGAGAACAGAATAGTATTTACCTGCATTATTCAAATGTGTACATTATAACAATTTCTATTTTCAAATTTTAAATAGAGAATCCTTTCACGACACGACAGCTCGATAGCATCTCACGCCAAATCTGTTATTGTAAACAAAACACGCATCCGTATCGTATGTTGAATTGAAATTTTTATTGCAAATATTACGCATACGCCCCGTTACCAAAAAAAACATTTTCACTTTAATATCTCACCCCATGTAAATACAAAAGCTCTTGTCTAAATTTACTTGTTGTTAATGTAAATACATATGTATGACTTCATTTTTTGCATTAAATATTTGTATATACATAAGTATATACGTACCTTCACATACATGCATATACCCCTTACCCGTATATCTGTTAACTGGTAAAGTTTAGTTAAAAAAAAAAAGATTTACATTAAAAGTTTGAATGGACTTTTCAATATTTACAAATTAAGGTGAAGATACGGGTAAATACCCAAAGAAGACAAAAAGATGAAGATATCTGTACACACTGATGTAGTACAATTGTTTTTTTTTTTATGTAAAAATATTTCCAAAAGATAAAAATGAAATGTGTTTCTTTATGAGGGCTGATGTACACATATTCATTTCCTTATGAGGTAATATCCTTGTTAAATGGTTAGAAAGAAATATCCCACAGGAGTTTCTGACAAATAAATGAAAGGCGTCAAAGCAAAACATAATTTTATTTTATGAAGCAATATTTTCCGCATCATAATTCTAAAAGAATTTTACCCATTGCGGTGGAGCATATTATTTAGGGTTCTCTTAAATATTTTGAAATGAATCAAGGAACACATGATAAACATTTCTTTATTCTTATATTTTATAACAAAAGTCTTATCTTATGTTTGTCAATAAACAGATAGCATGGTTAATAGCTGTTATTAAAAGAAGGTGTTCACCTTTAACTTTTTCTGTTTAAGAAAATTAAAATATACAGACCATATTAAGTTTAGAATATCATATAGTTAAGCTATGATAGCGTTCTATTCCATTTTAAAGAAGAAGAAAAAATAGTTAAATAAGTTGCATTTTTAGAAAGAAAGCAGGAACATTTCCTTTAACAAGAGATCTAAAGAATATTATTGCTATCACCATCGACTTATTAAAACACTCTATTATGAAGCCAAATATTTATAAGTAACCTCCGATGGGAAACTTATTTGATCGAAGACGTTGAATCTAAAGCTACTCGTGCACTACCGGCATTCTGGCAGGTATCGAACTTATCACTGAAAAATAACTTCGTGACTCTATTAGGTGAGTTCTCTCCTTAGTTGTCAGCTGGTATAAGTTGACACGAAAAAACGTGACTGCTTTTTTCACTAGACTCTTTTTAGTTTATCACCTCATGATGATTGGCAAAACTATCAAGGCCAACCTTCCTTTTAAAAAATTGGTTTTTGGTACGATGCGCACTGGAGTTTTGGGGACTCCAATCTTATGCATATGCCATCTGGTGGCCTTTTACTAAAAAAATGTTTGAGAAACTCGTAATTTTTTTTTGGGAATATTTTTTGCAAAATATTCAGTGCGACAGCCTGTAGAAGGCCACGTCCTAGATTCTCGCAACCATTAATGTTGTGTGTGTATTATATTGTTCGCTCGAATAGAAGGGGCCTACAGTTTTTAATACCGACTACGAACGAAGGGTTGAAAAGCTTTTTTAATGACAGATTATAGGTAGGGTAGGTAGTAGTGGCTGAAACTGGTAAGTCTGCCAGAGACACAAGTAGCGCGGATGCGCCGTTTTGATACCACAACTCACGTGACCTGGGTGTTGATGGGCGTTGCTAACAGTGTGGTTCTCAAATCCATTCTGTGGAGTTAAGAAAATTGATAATGTTGCAAAATTTGATGTTAGAAATCGCAGAAAGTTCCTTAAAAAAGGGTCTTCCGAGAGTGCGCTGCCTGGTTCTGGCAAGTGCCGGGCAGTCACAGAGAAAGTGGAATAGCGTTTCCTTTTCTTGTGAATTGTCGCAACTACGGCAGTGGGGGTTGGACGGGATGCCTAACTTGGCAGCGTGTGGACCGATTGGCCAGTAGCCCGTTCTAATTGCCGAGATTCTAGCTGTCTCGATGCGGTTTCTATTGATTAGGTCATTCGTTCTGTTTTTATCGAAGGTGGGCCAAATCTGTCTAGATATGGCACAAGTTGCAAGACTTTTCCACCTAGAGTTGGCAATAGAGAGAAAGTGTTGGAAAACTTTGCCCTTGATGAGTCCCATTGGGGAGCAGACTGACTCCGCGTGGGAGACATCCAGGGTGAACAGATTATACTCTTGGAGGTTTTTCGTTGCCTGTCTACAGGTGATTTTGCTAACTCAAACCTGTATCACCCCGCTAATACACTAATAACTGAGCCACGGTGACGACATGTTGAACAGCTATTCAAACATTAGAAAATGCTCGTGCCAATAAAAAAGCTGTTCTTAAATCTTAAACTGACTTAAAAAAATATTTAGAATTCAGTGCATCCACGCGATGTCAATTTCTACTGGACTTTGTATATTCTTTGACACGTAATCGCTGCCACTGACTGCTGAAAAACCGTCACTGAACGAAAATGCATATGGTTTGTTTTTTGTTTTTAAATGCATTTTTATTTTTTAAATTTAGTACTCTTACTTGCTAGGAAAAAAACGCTTAAAACTAGCTTAACTAACTTAACTATGTTATACTAACTTACTGGCCCTACACGGGCACTCTAAGCTAAAAAAAAAAAAAAAAAAAAATGCATATGGCTTCCTATGAGTATGTTCAGCTGACCTCCAATAAACGGTCGGTTAATGTTCAAGCTTTAAGTAGTTTTCAATTTTTTATTTTAAATAAATTAAACTAACGGTAAGACTGCCTTATCTGAACAAAGCCTTCAATTCATGAATTTCAAATTTCGCACATACATTTTATAATGTTATATTTCTGGAAAATGACAAATTGAATAGCAAAAAAAAAAAAAAAGGAAGGCACATTAATTTTGCAGTAACAAAAAATCAATACTTCGTCATATAGTTTCTTAAAGAAGAAGAAGTTCATCCCCAGAAGGAGTGTCTTTTGGAGATAAGAAAAACATGCTAATCAAGATGCTCCAATTTTGTTGACCCACTTCTTTTTCTTGAGAATAAGTAATCATCCGGGTGCATAAACATTTAAATTGTAATACATATTTCCATATGAAGTCGAGATTGTAGTCATATGTCTCTGTAGGCGGTCACTGGATCTTATACAAATAAATAAGTTTGATGAACGATTTTGACCAGCAATTGGATGTCCGTTGAACAATTTTTCTTTTGAATTATGTTTAAATGAAAAAAGATAAATGACCTTTTGATGAAGAAATAACATTATCAGTTTCTGATTTAACCCTTAACTAAAGTCATGGAAATTGTATACACTTTAACAGTCGTGGGCCCATTGGACTCATGTCTTTTGAAAATCAAAAAAATAAATAAAAGTATTATGTAATTTTAAACAATAACAAAAGAAGTTTTAAAAAAATTAACCATAAGAACTTCAATTTTTAATTTAAATTTGCACTTTAATGATTCAGCTGCGGCAACCGTCTCATTTTTTATAGGCATTTAAAAATTGAGTATGGATTCATTGGACGCACGACTTTAGTTAAGGGTTAAAATCCGTAATTACATCAAATCTAATGATTAGTTTAGGAGAATTCGATACTCTTTAGGAATAAGTTCGTGTTGTTCTATGTATTTCATACATTTTCGGATTCGATAGGCACTAGTGCTACTACCATCGGTGATTCTTGTTCAATAATCCGATAAGAGTCATTAAGCTCGGACTACTTGTCCAAACGATTCTAAATAGTATTACAATTGTGCATGCTTTGAAAAACACTTCTAGAAATGTCAGCCATTTTGAACTTTCCGTTGATGTTTGACATTGATTTCCATAAGTCGTTGTTAAAATTGATATTCCAGCTCAAATTAAAGCCAAATTAGTTCCTTTTTACTCAAACTCTCAGTCAAAATAATTCCCAAGCCTCGTTATACCCTTACTTACTCACGCTACCGCCTTAAAACCTCTTATCAACAAACAATTCATAAATAATTTGAAATCCCACTGAGAGCACAATCGTAGCAATTCATCCAACCAAGCAGAAAAACACGCAAGGATATATTGGTTTCATTCTCGAGTCACAACATAAACACATGCTAGAATTAGGTGTGTACACACCCTGCTGACACTATGCACAGCTCTTATGCAATCTAATCTACTTAAAATTGTTAACTGGGTCAACCATCAAATAGCCAATTTGCACGATTACAATTTAATTGAATCTTTTAAACCACGTTGACACTAAAGCTCGCTACAAGTTCACTATGTACAGACTATAAGTCTGCGATATCCATTCCATGTGTGGCATAGTTTCTGCAGTTAATCAAATGCCACAATCCACTGAACTTAAATGATGAGCAATGAAAGAGTTGCTCATACGTCATGGTTACCAAAACCAATTCCATAGTTAGTTACTTCTCGTTAGACGATGACAGCTGGTGGCGGATATGTATTTCAAAAACAGAAAAAAATCACATAATAGGCTTTGGGCATCTTCAGAGGCTGCGGCACAGAAACAGTTCATTATCAATTCGTTTCGTCATCGTTTGTCGCCGCCGTCAATTTGGAGACAACGTGTAATAATTTTTTTTTAAATATTCATTGCTTTTTCACACTGGGCGCAGTAAAAAAGGTAAACACAAGTGAAAGTTGTTACATCACACTTGTCGCACAGGGGCGCTCCACCTTGTGTTTTTGTTTTTTTTCTTTTTTTACTGCTGCTGTTGTTTTTGTTGTCTACGTTTTATCCATCAGATACAGATTAGTAATAATCCAATGACGCGGCTTGGTACGGATGGAATGTGTGTTATTGGTGCTCTGGTATCAAGGCGCGTCTATCACACAAAAAGTGCTGACGCGCACTGTCAAATTGGTGGATTGTTGGATACACACAAACACACTGATATCCACCAAAAATTGCCCAATTAATGATGATTATTTGGAATTCATATGCCATAAGGTGCTTATTTCATTTTTCAGCCTCCTTATCATAAATCGAACTGCATAAAGGGTGCACAATAAGTTAACGCACAATCAGTAAAATAGGATACACAAATGATGAATACCTACATACATACATAAAAGTACATATTCACGAGGTACATATATTTGCCTCGAAATATCGGTGTGTATATGAACACTAGCTACGATTAGGCCTTAAACAAAAAATAAATTCAGACGATGAGGAAATGTACGAGCAAGCGACAATGGCCATTTGAATGATTTTTTTTTTGCGAAATTTTTTTCAGTCTTTGTTTGTTTGTTGTTTGCTAGTATTTAATGAACTTTGAGTTTTTACACTGTCTTCCAAAGAAGAGCGATAAAACATGTTGTGAGAAGATGTATTGAATCCTAGACTTAAAGCTGAAATGCAGCATTTAAAGAGCTTAGAGCTTAGCAATTTAAACTAGTATCTTCTTTTGTTTTTTATATCAAAATACCTTTCCCCTTAGGTTAGGTTAGGTTAGGTTAGGTTAGGTTAGGTTAGGTGAATAGGTGTCCCGTGGGACCCACTTAGTCTGATAGCCCATTGCGATGCCTATAGAATCTCTCTAAGAGAGAATTCTACCCGTAGAACCATTTGGAGTTGTTTAAATATGAGAGGATTTTGCGTAGGGGTATTTGCCTAAGGTCACTATTATCATTGAAATGATAGTGCCCAAGGAATCTTCTTCTGCTGTGGGAGAGCTCTGGACAATGGCAGAGGAGATGAGTTGTACTTTTCTCTTCCTCCCCTTCCCTACAGCTTCTGCAAAAGTCATTGAAGACGGCTCCTAATCTTCTGGCGTGTTGTCCTAGTAGGCAGTGGTCTGTGATGACACCGATCGTAGACTTCTCCGTAACACTGGTCTTAACGAGACATTGCTATTTCCAATCAAATCGATCGGTTCAATAACACTGACTCTCCACTTTACCCGTGCTGCGCAGACACAGTAGAGGTAGGTAAATGGAAGTGATTGCCTGGTAAAGTCCTATCAAGACATAATTAGCGCAGGTGCACTTTGATGCGTGCGTGCGTGATGGTGCGTTTTGATATCACAACGCACGTGACCTTGATGTTGATGGGAGTGGTAGGAAGACACAGTTGAAGACTTGGGGCATGTGTTCTTCCAGTGACCACGGTTCTATACTCAACGGGAGATACAGTTAAAGTGGAGTGCAGTTTGCATTTTTGCCAAAAGCATGTTCGTAGAGCTGACACACCTGTAAAGGGAAAGGGAATAGATATTGGTGACAGAGGTGGTCTTAGTTCGGGCTATAATCCCGCACTTAGGCTTTCAATGCTTTCCACCTTTCTTTAAAAAAAAAGAAAACAATCTTCACATCACATAAGCTGTAAGCTATGCCACATCAACGTATTCGCGAGTCAAGCTTAACAGCAAGAAATTTTAGGTCAACGCGGACGAAGTCGCGGGTACAGCTAGTTTTCTAATATACCATACTCTTCAAGTATTTGTTGATGAAATGAAATGTTATGATGTAGTCGGGTCACCAGAAAGACCACATTCGTAGATGAAGATTGGTACAATTTAAACTTTCCTTTATTCCACTAAAACACTTCACATCCCCATTACCATTCTTTTTCTAAAACTTGTAAAAAGAAAAACACACAAACTAACTTTAAATTGCATTTTATTGTAAATATTTAATCAAGAATAAATTATTAATAATGCTTTTCTTTGTCGCACTATGCAGCAGTACAAGAATTTACTTATGTTCGTTTTGCAAAAGCGCGACAAGAGCTACGTACCGGAAACCAATGGCCACTGCAATGGTGACGCTACTGCACCGCTAACAGAGAAAACCACAGCCAATGGCCATTGCAATGGTACAAAGTCATCGTATGAAAAGACGAATGGCTTCAAAACGGTGATGAACGGCAGTGCCAATGGCAGCCTCAATGGTAGCCTTTCAAATGGAGTACACAAAAATGGTTCAACGATCACGACGAATGGTGGTCATCATTTGCACAGCGATACACCCACGGGACTAGTACAGCGGAAAATTCAAAAATAATATTAATTATAAATATATAAAGATATATTTTTTTTTTTAATTAAAATTATTATTATTTCCGATTTTTTTTTTCGTTTTTTAGTTGTTTAAAAAAAATTATGTACGTAGACTTAAAATAACTAATAGTGATTGTATAAAAAAGAAAATTTCTGCTACAAAAAAAACGTTAAAAAAAATTAAAAAAAAAAAAATCAAAACGAATCCAAAACTATAAAAAGAATCAATCTTTAAAAAAAAAAGAATAAAGTAAAAAAAAAGATTCATTCATAGTAAATAATTTAAGAGCAAATTGTAATAATGTTGTTGTAAATTGCATTGAAACAAGTGTTTTAATTACAATCAACTGTAAAGTATTCGAAGAAAAATCACAGAAAAAAAAAATGTGCAGCAAAAGCATTAAAACTTTTGATTTACTTATTACGAAAAAAAAAATAGTTTAACAACTAAAATTACAACTTTTACGGTGTAAGGTAGAACATTACTTCTTTTTTTTTGTATTCATTCAACAGCAGGAAGGGTATTCCATCAAAATACAAACATTATATAAATAATTTTCGTTTCTAAAATATAAATATAAAGTGTGATTTAGTTTGTCCATAAGTATAAAAAAAAAATTCATAAAATGTTCAAAGTTCAAAACAAAAAAAACAAAAAACTACAAATTGGGCAAAAGTAAGACAGCCACACATAAACAATCGAAACCAAAATAAAAAGAAATATATTTAACAAAATGTAAAAATTAAAACAAAATCAAAATAAAATTAAATAAAAACATTTATTTTCTTTTTCACAAGCCGAAATTGTAAAGCATACGAGTACTTGTAAGTCACTGAGAAAAAAAAAAAAAAAAAAAAAACAAACAACACATACGAAGGGAAAAAAATAATAATCATTAATGCGATTGAGAAGTGATTTTCTTAATTTGCTATTAATTATTATTTATTTATTTTTATCACTTTTATACGCAAGGGCTAAAGATTTTTAAACCTTTTTTTTTTGTTGTTTTAGTAATTTTTTATTTCAAAATGCGTTTAATGGGTCTTTTAGTTCTATAATGAAAGAGAGAGAGCCAGCTAAACAAAATAAATAAAATAGATATATAAATTGTAATATAATAATTGCAGAAGTAAATTTAAAACAAAATATATAAAAAGAAAAACTACAAGAAGTTTACGAACCAAAAAAAAAAAAAAACTGAACTAAAATTTTGTTTACTATGATAAATTTGCAATAATATTGAGGAGAAGAAATAAGAGACGAAATAATTAAATAAAAAAAGAAAAAATAAAAACATTTTGTTGCTATTTTCAAAATAAAATAGGTTTGTTTGTTTTTGTTATAAGCCGATATGATATTTTAAGAAAAGCTGAGCACTTTTTTTTTAGTACTATTTCTTTGTCTCTACCAGTTGCGACCTAGTAGCTCGTTCAATTGTCCGGACAATGATTCCGCAGAAGAAACTCTGGCTCATAAGTGGAGCGCTGAAGCAAAAATAAAAAAACCTATCCAGATAAGTGTGCGAAACTTAAGGCATTTTACTAATGATTCAATAAATTAGAGAAACTGGAGACTTGAGTATCTATTAAAAGCTGTTGCTATAAGGTCTCAGGCATCCAGGTTTAAATATACGTCAGCGGCAAAGATTCTAACAGTCTTGTGGTAGGCGCCACATGTGTATCCTAGGTTAAAATTTGGTTATAAACAACATATCGAAGTACAAATATGTACCTACACATATGCATCAGAAGAGGTATACAATTCATAAATACTGTGTTACAGTCAGGAAATAGCTCACAGTCGAAGGAAGCTATTTTTTTAATAACTCAGAAGAAGTAGGATCTATTAGCTATAACAACACCTTTTAAGGGAGATCAAGTGGTATTAACTTAATCTCACCCTGTATGTATAGTACATGTTTCAGGCTAAGTACAACCGCTAGGCAGAATAGTGGTATAAGAGTCTTAGCAGTTTTTATGTGGTTTTTCGACGAAGCCAAACTTATCTACACTAGGTAGGTAGAGGTGACTGTTTAACATGAACCCAAGTAGCACTAGAGTGTGGCTTTTTGTTACCATGACTAATGTGACCTGGTTGATGATGTGTGTTGTTGACGATGTGATACAGTCGATGCCTCGATCCAGCCTATGGAGTTAAGAAAATGGATTCGATCTCATATCCCTTTACCGAGATAGCATTAAGGTCATTGAAGAATGGAAGAATGGTTGGTTAAGTGTACGCAGTCTAGCTTGTGCTAGTGACGGACATTTGCAGAGGAAATGGGAGAGAGTTTCCTTTTCACTTTTGTTCCCGCTACTGCTGCAGTGGGGGTTTCATGAGATGCCGAGTTTGGCCGCATGCTCCCCAATTAGTCAATGCCCCGTTATTATCGCTGTGATTCTAGCGATATCTGGACGGGTTCTGCCTAATAGGACTTTTGTTCTATTGTTATCGTAGGTCGGCCACATTTTCCTTGATATGCAGTTGGTTAACCCCTGCTATTGAAGGTTGGCCTACTGCAGGAATTGTGAGTGGATTTGTCCTTTAACCACTTTTATCGAGACCATTGCCTCGAGTGAGCCGTGTAGAGCAGATCTCTGCTTGGAAAGTTCATCTGCAAACTCGTTTTCTTAACTTCTACTTCTAATCTAAAACAGAAATAATGCCAAATGTAATACATTATTGCACTTTGTTTCACGGCATTTATCCGAAGTGAGTCCGTAATTTCATTTTGGAGACTTTAAAGCGCCATGTTCACCTAGGGCAAACTTATTGGTCGTCATAAACATTAGGCCCCTTACCCACATCAATATTGTGTAAGATATTGAAAATATTTCTTTTCATTTTTCCCCTTATTTATGCCCTACCTTACATCTGCTAAATTATAGACTTCTCGATCCAAAATGACTATCCTACAGTTTTTGATTGCATAAGGGTAAATCAATGACGATGTAGGTTGTATAGAAGTTTTCACATCACATCACAAATAGCTGTGTGAACTGGGCCATGCAAACACCCAGTCCATTATTGCTCGTACTTCTAACTAATAATCACTTGCACGAAACTATAGACACCTAGACGAAATATTAAATTTTGTTTCGTGTTCCATTTGTATTCCTTACTTTTATTTCAATTTCCAACACCATTGCTGCCGAACCCATAATCATGCCCCTAAACCATAAGCCCATTGAGTCGAAACTTCTAAATTAAATTTACTTCACGAATGTATAATTGAATATGAATTGTACAAGTATGTATGTAATTAGCCCTAGCATGTATGTATATCCTTCATCCCTACTAGGTGGTAGAGGGTGACGATTTGTTTACACCAGCTTTGAAGGATACCCAGCCACAAAAAGAAAGCCAATTATATATATACATAAGAAGTATATCGATCGACAAGGTTACGTTTACATTCAAAACTGTCTGTCGCAATAGGAACGCGATAACAAGTTTGGAATTACTGTGGTCAATAATTGACCAAGCTTTGGAGTGTAAACAATAACTTTGTGGGCTGACACAATAACCGGACGTGAACGCGGATTATAAATATTTTGTATAAGCCGTGAGAGACTGTTGGTCGAACTTTCCAACTCACCAAAGCCTATTTTATTAATTGTTGCGTGTCCATCCAATCATGATTTAGTTGATAAATGGATTATTTCTAAATACCGTGTTTACACTATCCACTTCACTCAGACACGTTTGCGATATGAAATTGCCGAAGAGAAATTAGGTAGATCCCAAAAGTGTAAAGAAGGACTTAGGACACGCAACGTCGAGATTTGTTTGCTTAAATTAATTATAATTAAAATTTATTGTTGAAGTAATTAACATTCTGAAATGTGCAATAATATTTGGAGAGTATTTCCAAGTTGGTGGAGACACTTTCGCCACGTAAAGTGAGGTCTTCTGTTGACGTGTCCCTCTGGGTTAAATTCGAAAACTCTGCGAGCCAGAGCGTTGGTACCTGTATGCTCTATACATCCTTACCATCTCAAACGCAGTTTTTTTTTTTTTTAATTCTTCATTTGATTTTAGATAAGATTAGCATCACCCCGACTTCATACGGGTACAATTGAGTTATTTGACTAAGGTTTTTTAGTTGTTAATCACGAATGTGGAATAATCTACAATCCGAAAGCATTTAAAACTAATGTACATCGGAATCTTGGTCTCTCAAGACAAGCTTGTGCATTCTGGAACTACCAAATCGGAAAAGGATTGGCGTCAATCGGAGTAGAATTTGTAAATTCTGCTCCTAAAGAGCACAGATCCCTTGACGAGTTGTCCAACACCTCGAACAATACAAGGAATATGAATGGTTGTAAACCTGGGCAATCAGGTTGTTGACGAAAGGTTTCAAGTCCCTACAGGCTTCTATCTATCTTTTTTCTTACGCGTCTGCAAAGAAGTATCCATAACTATGATGGTCGCTCGTACGTACGCTACTACACACCCGAGTACCCACATTCGCTTGACTGTCATATACGAGTGGTGGAGGAAATGAACATTGACTATTGTGTGTTCCTGAATATCAGACCAACTGGTTGTGTTCTGTGTGAAGAAACATCAGAGGAAGAACACAGACCAACCCTGAGTACATACATCACCATCATCTACATTCTACAGCATCGAATACAACGAATCTGTTTCCTTAAGAAAATCCTTGATTTTCCCATCCAAGCCTCTTTTTCTGCAATGCAATCAGTATTTTTCATTATGAAAGCACTTACTTAGTAAAAACACCCAAATCTCTTTCCCTGGACAAGCCCTTCCAAGTCTCTAGGCCCTTTTGTCTGAAATATTTCATTTCAGCTGCCCCTTATCCCCATTCCTATTCCCTTTTCATATGAGAGCTCTCAGTTTTCGAAATTCATCGCGTTTGGAGTTGTGTAATGCAATCGACTTATCACCAGCTCTCTCCAATTATCTGTCGATTTCTAAACCGACGACGCGACGCTTAATACGAACTGTTAAGAATTGCGTTAGACATGAAAGTTTAGGTTAGGAATCTTAATCGCTTTACACGTATCATTTTGACCGAGTCGATGTCGCTGTATAGCTAGCATACTTAGTTTGTGGTTGTCTTCTCCTCAGGTGGGATCGTAAATCGAATATAAAATTTTTCACTCGGGGTTGATGAAGGTCTGGTATAGCGTCTCCTTGATTCTTCTCGATAGGGCCTTACTTAATAGTTGTCTCCACTTTAAAATAATCCCATTTAAATCATGACAGCTTTAATTAATTTTTTTAATATCATTATTTATTTTATTCACTGAAATAACTTTCAGTTATAGCAAATGAAACATCTCACTCGTATTCCACAATGAAAATTCGCATATCAGTTAACCTAAATGTATGTAAATTGTACAGAACAATGAAAATTTCTAACAACTTACGTCGAAAACTCAAAATTTTACCTAAAAATATCTAATTAAGTTACACAAGAGCAGCTAGAGAGAGATTAGATACTTAAAAAGTCGCTGACAAGTGAACAAACTTAAAATTACGAATCAAATCACATTTCATTGACAAATATCTAAAAAAAAAAAAAAATCAAATCAAAAAAGTATATTTAAAAGTCTTTTCCTCATCAGTTGGACTGCAGCTGATGTCTGGTTGTCCCTGATCGCTGTTCCTACTCACTATACCTTGGGCGTTTTAGGAAGAATTCAATCACGTTGTCCAAATCGGTGAGACAATTTTTCGATTTGCTAACGTTAGAATCCCACACTCGGAGGTTCGATGAGAAATCCTGCAATTTGTCTAAACTGGCAGCTAGGTCTTGAGCAAGCGATTTAGCTGTTTGTGAAAGTCCACCTCCAAACATTTTCGATGATTTGGTGCTGCCACAGTCGTACGGTTGGGGGATTCTGTTGAATTCATGGAGTTCGCCGTAGTCGACCACATCCCAGTCGCCCAATTCCATGTTCCATGTGAAGAGAATTCGACACTCGAACTGTTTACGATGGAACACACAGTCGATGTTCCTTGAGCAGTTAAGACAGTTCTTGCTGGTGACAGGAAGTTGATCGCGAGCCGTGAAGTGGGCCATCAGGACACAGCAAATCAAATTGCTGCGGGGACACACCTAGAAAAGGAGATAAATATTCAGCATGTTGTTGGGAAGCATACCATCCAGCTTACGTTAATCAGTTCACAAGCCCAATCGTAAAATACGTCATATGTCTTGTTGTTCTTCTGGCACAAGTTGCTGATGACATAGTAAGTGAACGTTTCTAGGTCAAACGAGTGCTGGGTTATTACGACCGATGCACACCTTAGCTTCTGATACGACATTTGTGAGATCATCTGCATATCCGAATAGCATGATCCATGCACTTCCATCGGCAATGACGTGTGATAGCCCGGCGAGATGCAGTCATCTGGGGGAAAAAAAAAAACAAATCTCGCTTTCAACTCAAGCTCTGGAATCAGATTTGCTGTACCTACCTTCCTCACTAGTTATGACTGAGGCTGCATCGTCCTCCTCTACGTACCGTCGCTTGAACTTCTTTGTACAAGTTGGCTTCTCCTGACCAAAGCCACCTTGCAGAGGCACCTCAAACACTTTAGGTTCTTCTCGTCGGGGAGACAGAAATGGCACCGTAGTCGGTGACATGTTTCCAATCTCGTAATGATTCCTCTTGGCCATGGAGACTTGCAGTGGAGATAGCGTTGTCAGCGGTTTAAAATTCAATACTTGTTGAGTGGCGTTTGATGGTGGAGACTTTTGCTGCTGGAACAAATGTCCAGGTGATCGCATCATGGTGTTGCTCACAGGCGAACCGCAGGGAGATCGAAATCCGTGGTAATGATGAACTGAGGCGCTAAAGTTCTCATGAGAATGCGACGCCGATGAAGATGAAGGTGAAACACATGGCGAATGGAAGTGACTAGTTGTGCGATGGAGGCGATTCGACCCCGGAAGCATTAGTTGAGTTGTCATTCGAATTTTTGTGAATGGAATAATATTCTCAGAGTTATCCTCGGAGAACTCGTATTTCTTGTCTGCTAGACGGCGTTTGCGAAACGTGCCAATCTTTTCACACTTTTCGTTGTCTTCGGAGAATTCATAAGCATTGGACTTATCACTGACGCTGGTGCTGGCGCCTTGCAGGTCCACCGTGGTCACACCATTACGATAGGACTTGGTGACGATTCGATGGTTACGCTTGCCCTGATGATTGATCAGGCTCACTTTAGACTGACTACTACCAGCGATGCTATTCGATGTCTGACTATTAGAGCTCGAAGAACCAGCTCCAGAGCTCAAACCACAGGTGAATATCAATTCATCAAAATTCTTTGCCTTTCCAGACTCGGCACTTCTGTGTACGGATTTCTCACCGCCACCAGACTGAGCTTCATTTTCGATGTCAGAGAAGTCGGCGATTATCCGCGCGACTATATTATTCTTATTATCACAACCAAGAGTTTCTTCGGTCACAATTGCACTTGGTCTGGGGCAAGTGTTTGTCGGCTGTCTTCTCTCCACACTCGTTTGATGTGCCTCATACGGTGGAGTGCAACGTGCCACCGCTGTAGCCGACGTCGTCTGAACTACCGCATGTTGATGGTGCTGATGATTTGGACTGTGAGCCGCAAGTTGCTCCAGATCAACATGGAGCATATGAATAAATCCATTTGCAATGATGATAACTCTGTCGGGACATATCAAGTTGATATGTGGATTAAATTTTGGATCGGATTCTGTCGTTGAGTATTTTGTGTGTATTGTTAGATTGCACTTGATGCATAAGGCGTCGCAACGGTAAACTGAAAAAAATAAATAAACATAAGCCAAGATGCAAACAGGAAACTTAGATAACTTACATCCATCTTCATCGAATTCACGCAACTTCTTGCAATCCAAACAACCGAGTTTAGGAACTTTTACGTATGTAAGGTAGGAATCTTCATTCTCATTCTCAGCAGCGCCATGCACAATCAGCACCCTGGGATTGGTTACCCATTGTGCCATAGTGACACTCTTGAGATTATCAACTCCATGATCGTCAAAGAGACAACTTTTAAAGAATCTACGTAGAGGTTGGTGGGGTCGATAAATCCAAAAATATAATCTAAAGAGAAACACTTTTAAAATCTAGTCGTTGGCAATATTATAGGTTTCACTCACGTGTACTTATATCCAATATTAAAGTAATAAGCATTCGCATTTGAATTTTCGTTGCAGCATACCTTATAGCTAAGCAGATACTGGCCGCAAGCGCTTAGGCCCATAAACATATGACTGAAATGAAAATAAATGTTAAGTTAAGCCTCGAGATAATTTTTTTTTCAAATGTCTGCAAAAAAAAGTTACGCTTCGAATTATTGTAGCCTCTCTTATTAGCTTAAGTGCGTGACTTCATACTAAAATCACAGTATGCATATGCATACATCTCGCTGTAACAGTGTCAGGTCACTAGGAAGACCTAAGCAGTTGGGTTTTAAACGTTCTAAAGCTGAGCGAAACGATTATATGTACATCGATGACACTTTAAGTCATAAAGGACTAGATATAAGGCGTAGGGAGGACCATTTAAAAGAATAACGCCTACAAGCCACATTTTCCAAAACAGGCTACGCGATATCTTCGGGGTCGATGCAGAACATCTTTATTTTCAAAGAGCTGGGACAGGGTAATAATAGAACTTTCGTGATCATGTTCAGGACCTATTTCATCCAGCAGTCCTTTTGTTCGAAGGAAAATGAATAAGGATCGACCATATTACCTATAATATTAACTGGATATAGAAATGGGCTGCTGGTAGATCAAGCGTATTTGTGGGCCGGCATATTTCTCTATAGTTCTTGCGAGACATAGAATCGAAGGCAGTAACTATACATTCACTTGTCCATATGACAAAAATTATGAAAAGCTTTTTGCAAACGCAGTTTTTAAGAAGCGTAGATACCTCACATAACGCTGACGTTTAGAATGAAAAGGGGTTGACATGTTAAATGCAACGAAAAGAGAGACTATCTAACTTTACCTATGGTTGCAATAGTTCATATGTTTTTTCTTCACAAAGTTTTGCATCTCGAAGATAGAGACAATTCACTGGTCTGCATAAGCGACGACCTTTAATCCGAATTGGTACAGATGTGTCTTTACCTATACCTTCGGTTCATTTCAATCCGCTCTCTTCTATCGGCTCTTGCAGTAAATAAGTGCATAATGACGAGCTCAAGTGTAGGCAAACACAAGTATATATTAGTCATTGATCGATATAATACCGATGACTTAGACGCCTTATCTCTCTCCCTCGTCCTATCACTGAAATGCCAAAGAAAACAATCTGTATTTACATTCAATTCATATGGTAAGACACTTGAAGTATGTTATTCATGACCATGACCTAATTTAGGGTAGGTAACACTTTCGATAATTATAGATGTTTCTCTTACTTCACTGGACTCTTGACAGAAACGAAAATTAATTAGACTTTCGCTTAAAAATAACAATTTGAGGAGGAAACGCCGACACAGATTATGATATAAAACACACTGAAAACCGCGCACACAAATGGCATACATTTCTGCCAAGTAAACTGCGAAATCATTCGCATTCACCAAGCGTAAAATATTCTGGGTTTATCTCGAGAAATTATTCGCCCGTGAAACACTTACCCCTGTAAATAACAATACGGCACAATATCCTTAAGACAAAATCCTAGTCTCCTTGGCACTTTGATAAATGCACGTTGCACTTGTTTACATCGTGGATTCCCCGAAAAGTGTCCAGTGTGCTAATAATAAAATCAATTCACTCCATTAGAACTTGTACTTGTTGTTTTACCAGTAACAAGCCATCGATTACCTCCCTCTGCATTAGTTTGTGATGCAGGTTTACTTCCTCACTGGCTAACGCTACAGTATCTGGTGACCTCGACGTTGACATATTCCTGCACTCATCTGAATCTTCATCCGAGCTATCCGAAATAAACTCATCGGACGACGTTTCCGCATAGATACTCGCACCAAAGCGATTCTCCATTTTCGCCAGTTAACTTGAATGTCTGGAAAGATGAAAGAACAAAAAAAAAATCAAAAATGGTTACACTCCATCTCCTGTTGGCTAAAACCAGGATCGCATCCCCTCCTCTTACCAGGTTGTGGGATGAAATAGAATAAAAGAAAAAAGAAAAAAAAAACTCAAAACCCGAACTACCAAAGGAAAAAAAAAGAATCCCATCACTACTTACACTGAAGTTAAATCCAAATAAAGTTCCCAAAACATTTCGTGTTATATTCAGTCGGAATGCTCGACAATCGGTGCGGTGATTTCCATTTAATTCGCAAACATTTTGGCTAAAATTTTCACTTTTCTTGCGTCTATAAACAAATTTGCTGTCGATGAATTTATATCAGCCAAGCACAAATGCACGATTGTAGGTGAAAAGCGAAGCGAAACACAAACCATTTGACAGCTGATGACAGTTGAATTGAGTGAAATTATCCGGTTCAGTGTGTAGTGCCATCTGTAAGTTGGCAATGAAAGGTTTTTTTTGAATATTTGAAAAAAATGTTCGAACTGTACTGGACGACAGTGAAGGAACAAAATAATCAGGCAAATATTTTTGATTATTTTGTTGTTTTATGCGAGTTTCTCTGGTACTGAAAAATATTAACGAATGGTAATAGAATAGGATCTTTATAGAGCAACTACTGGGAGAAAATTGTCTTCTTAGGTTCAGGTCTTTGTTTAATTTTAAATCAGTTTCTTTTTTGGATTTGTTCCGAAGAATCAAAAAGAAAGTTTTGTTCATGTTCTCGATTAGTACATTTTAACCATTTAATTCTTCGTAGTCGGGGGCATGAAAACTTAAACTGACGGCAACCATTCATCTGCAAGCACGATCCTAAGGTTTATCCATGACCTCTATCGTGGACGGGACAACAACATTCTCTATATGTAGGAAAACTTTGCTTAGCACAAAATAATTTTTACGTCGCAGTTGTTTTCTGAAATCCTGATATCTGGGCTGAGTAGTTCGGGGCAAAGGAAAATCGAAGGAAAATCGTCCTCTTGGCAGCCCTCGATGTAAGAAATACGTTAAACTCAGCCAGCTGGAGAGATATGTTTAACGCGCTCGAAAACACATTTCAGAATGTCTTCTAGAGATGGTAAAGCATTACTTCAAAGACCGGGAGCTTTTATCCGACACTGAGGATGAATCCCAAAGAAAGGCAGTCACTATAGGAGCAGCATTGGGCTCAATCCTAGGACTCTATCTTTGGAATAACTCTTACGATGGTATTTTTCATATGGAGATGCCTGAAAGTACCTTTCTTGTGGAATACACAGACGACATCGGCGCGGTGGTTACAGCAAGAGACACGAAGATGTGGAGAGAAAGTTAAACCAAGTCATGAGACGCCTGCATGCCTGGAGGGAAGACCACGGCGGAAAAGACTGACTAGGAAATAGTTTCCGGCGGCTGTGGAGTTTCAAGAAGGCTCGGAGGTTATACATATTTGGCGCGACAGCTCATAAAGAGCTAGGGCCTAGCTTCTCGCAACCATTCATGTTGTGCGTGTTATATTTTTTCGCAGTTTTATTGCCGGCTTCGAACGGCGGATTGAGAAGCTTCTTCATGACAGACTATACTCTTGCAGGTTTGTCATGCCTGCGAAGAGGTGGTGCTTTGAAAAACATTTTATATTTCTGAGGCTCGAACCTAAGTTCTCTCGCTCAGCGGTCCACCGCACTAACCACTAAGCCAGGCTAGGAGGTTACAACCAGGAAAAATACAGTGAAGCGTCTGAGAATTACTCTTGACTCCAAACTCACTTTTTGGCAACAGATAAGGTCCTTATCGAAGCGAGCTGCAAAGGTTACTTCATTACTCAGCAGACTCATGCAACTACAAGTAGACGAAATCTTCTTATCCTTCTGACACCTAGCGTCCTATGGATCACGCATACCATTCTCCTGTTTTGGTGTGAGATCTAGGCTGATGACTTAAGCAGGTGAAATGCAGGAAATAGATGACACCAGTATAAAGACGCGGAGCCATTCGGGTGGCAAGTTCTTATCGTATGGTGTCTTAACCAGCCGCTCAGCTAAGTCGCAGGAGTGACTCCCATCCAAGTAGAGATTCTTCTATGAACATAAACCTGCAAAAGGACTGGGATTGACAAAGGAGTTCACCAAGCAACAGTGGTAAGGGCGATAGTTAGGAAACCACAATAAGGTGGACGGTCAGACTGATTAGAGATGTTGCTGAATGAATGCAACAGAAACATGTGAAAAGCATGAAGGGCGGCATTCCGATACGGCGACTCTCCAGTAGATGGCGCAAACCACAATACTGACAAAACCGTTAAATTGATTAACGAAATCATGTTTCCATTTTTCTTGTGTTGTACAATTTTCTTATTTTTTTTATTGAGAAAGTGAGGTGATGGTGAAATGAAATAAATAAATTCATGAGAACGAATGAGAAATAAATTAGCTAAGAACTTAAGAATAGTTAAAGTACGTATTGTTCTATGTTCTAAGTCATGTCAAGTTGACATCTGTCTGTAGGTCAGTCAGTGGATCTGTTAGTGCGTACGTCGTTGATTCTGTCTGTTGATCGGTCTGTAAGTTTGTTGTTGGTTTGTCTGTAGTCAGGTCTGTCTCTGCGTCTGTCGTAGTTGGTAAAACTTCTGTCGTGTAGTTCAAAATATTGACAGTCGTGGTATCTAAGTCCAGTGTCCTCTCGGTCGTTGTCACAGTGTCCAGTTCTTGTAACGTTCGATCTGTCAATGTAGTTGATTCGTTGGTTGTTACGTCCGTTGTAGTGTCGGTGAGGACTTCAGGTTGAAGAGTTGTTTGTTCATCAGTCAAAGTGCTAAGTCTCGTTGTTTCTTCGATTGTCGTCTGCAAAGTTGTAATTTCTTCCATTATTGCATCCAAAGCTGTAGATGACTGTTCTGTAGTCATTGGAACTTCAGTCGTCGACGTCGAAACTGGACTAATTCTAAGCTCGTCAAATGGCATAGGAACCTCAGCAGCTGCCATTGTATCAGTATTGTAATCCGGTAGAATAGGCAGAAATGGTTTCTCCTCTGGAGTGTCAAACATCACCCAATTGTCAGGCCTGGAATGCAGAGGACGTTTAGAAGCTTCTTATTTCAGATTAAAAAAAACTTACCTCTCAGGCTTTGTTAAAATTTTAATGGGAGCAAAAGCAATTTGTAAATTTATCGCCGGCCTTCTCCGTTTCTCTCCACGACCAGCTGTCCGTACACCCAAAAAGGATGTCCTTTCGTCGTAGTCTTCGGCTAGAATGTCATTGTTAAAGCTTTTTTGTTCGACGTCAGGAAAGCCTGTCGCATTCGTGGCATTAACGTAATCCTTGTTTGTCACCACAGTTTCTATGAATTTGTCATCTTGTTTCAGTACTGGCAGTACAAAGTTATCGTCAAGTTCGGTTGCGTTAAGTTTTGTCTTGTTTGTCGAGGTCTCTCTGAAGAGGACCATGTGTTCTGGTCGTAAGTAACCGTCTTTGTCGAATTTTGTTGCTGGTAGTTCTTCGTCAACGTCGTTGTCAATCCCGTGAGTATTACCCGAAGTCTCATCATCGTCGTCATCATTATAGTCATACTCTCCACTGTCCAAACCGTTGTAGTCCTTAGTTTCGTTTGTTTTGTTTTTAGTGTTACCATTTTCGTCAACTTTAAGTTCAGATCGTCCAAGGTCGTCGTAAGCAGGGTCAAATACATTTGTCGGTCTCTCATTGTAGTAAGGAGGTGGGGGTCGTCGTGTATAACTTGAGAAGGGATCTTGTCTGTTCGGAGGGTAATGGAAGCTCTCTACAGTCGAAATTGGCTTTGGTGGGATGGCATAGCTTGGTGTACTGGAGTACTGCGAGCGTCGTGGTGGTAAACCTTCATAATTCGGTCTTATTCCAGTGGGAGACACCAAATTTGGCTGTGGTCTGGACGAAGGTCGAATATTAAAACTGAAAGTGCTGTCACTACCAGCACTCGATGCACTCCCTACTATAGCTCCGAAGTGGCCTGTACTTACAGCGCTGCTGGATGCATGCGACAACCCACCAGCATTGGATGCTGAGCTAAAACTATTAGCTCCTGGTACAGGGAAAACTTGTGGTGGAGGCAAGCCATGTGGTGGCAAGGCATGTGGTGGCAAACCATGTGGAATGCCACCAACTGGATTAAAACTGGTAGGACCTTGTTGCGGGAAGCCCTGAGGTGGTGGGAAAGGTTGTGACTGCTGTGCACTTAAGTAATTGCCAGAAGTAGGCTTGGAGAATGACTGAGAGTGTGGTGAACTCAAATAGCTGGTCGAACTTGGTTTCAATTGTGGTAAGGGTCGAACCTGCGGTGAGTTTAAATAATTACTAGAAGTTGGTGAGTACCCATTATCGTGGCCAGTCCCGCTGTTCATGATTCTATTCGGGGTGTGAGGAAAGTTGTTACTTGGAGTCTCTGTCTGATGCTTGTTGCCACCAAAACCGTTAGTTGCAAATGAAAGTATGTTCTGGAAAAATCCAGGAGGTCGAGTTGTCGTTGTCGTCCTTTCGTCGTGTTCGTTTATGTAGATGATTGTCGGTGGTTTTGTTTGTGCCACGTACGGTGCCCTAGTCGTCTGCGAGTAGTAATTAGAGTCAGACGTTAGTTTCTGTGGATAGTTGTGGGCGTGCTGTTGGTCGATGTATCTGTCCGAATCGTAACGTTTGTTCGGGTTGTTGTAGTCTACGTAGTGGGGGTTTCCTGTCTGTGGTTTTGGATTAGTCTGTCGGATGTTGATCTCTATTTCGTATTGATCGGAATTAGGTCCGTCTAGGATTAATTTCTGTGGACGATTGTAGATAGGTCGTTCGTGGTATTGTCGAAGTTCTATGTTGCGTAAAGTCGCCGGGTTATCTGTTGTCGTGCGATCAACTTTTGGAAGAGAGACTGTTATATTTGGAAGTTCCGATTCTAGTTGTAGAGCGGCCTGTAAATCGGGTTGTTCTAAGTAGTTCAGTTTGGCTTCAAGTGGAAACTCGAATGCAGTGCCAGTCAGTTGTCTCCCTTGGAAAGTTTCTGTTTTGTCCAATTTTAGCGTTCTTAGTTTGTCTGCGAAGCCTAGGTGAGTACTAAGCTCAACGCCTCGCACTCTGAATTGGTTATAGCCTGGGCTTCTATGTACTCGTACATGTTGGTCCGTCGGGTCTTGGAGAGCTGAGTCTATTATTGCTTGAAAATCTTCGTAAGATTGACTTGAATTGTCAGGTGTCGTCGGTTTAAGGGTCGACGGAGAACCATCTTCAAAAGTTTGCTGTTCTGTTATCAAATCAGTCTGTGACGAGTATGGAATGGTATTCGTATCCCCTGTCGTAGTCTCAGTCTCCGTTGGTAGTTCAATCTTGTCAGTGGTATCAAAGGGTTCTTCGGTCGTGTAGTCCGTTACTGTTTCTGAAGATATCTGCTCATTTGTCTTTGTGGAGTTTTCAGTCAGAATGTCATCGTCTTCTTCTTCAGTTCTTGGTTCCCAGGCCTCAATGGCAGCATTCATCTGTGACCTAACCACTCCTGCAACTTTCATAATAGTATTCTGTGCTTCTGAGGCAATCAATTCCCGTTGCATATCCCTATCTGTCTTCTTTTTCTTATTCTTCTGTGCCTTCATGGCAGCACTTCTGAGTTCGATCTCTACATTGTGAATAACAACAGTTCGTCGGGTCGTCGTACTTGGTCGTTTGCCCAACAGTGAGGCAGGCTTGGGCAGCTTCTTAATTGGAAGTCGGCCTTTGTCAAGTTTGTTGTTGATGCCTTCAAAAGGCTTATGCATTGGTCGTGTTCCCACCTTCTGGGCCATGTCTAGTTTGTCATGAATTTTTGTCATATTTGCCACCCGATTGAATCCAATGGAACCGTTCGGAATGAAATCTACATGCGTTACCATTGTGATGTTATGCACCCGATTATTGATGCCTTTCTGTTCCTTGATCACTTGGACCCCCATAGAAGAAGGCGATGGAGAATTTTGGCTAATCGGACTATCGATCTTTTCGTTGGTAATTAGGAATGGATCTTGTTCTAGCCAGGGTCTCAGATCTATCGGTGCCAATGGGTCTTTGCCACACTCAACACGATGATTACCAGTTATGTCACTTGGAATGAATACGTGCGGTTGGAAGGTGCCACTACCCACAGCTCGGCAGAGGATAGAGGACAAGGAAACATGTCTCAATGAGTGAAGTTGTGCCGGCGTGAAGGAACTCTCAAAGCCGGGATTTTCGTACCAGAATCGATCACCTTTTCGAGAATTACTGAACTGCTGGGCAATGATACAAGCAAAGGTTGGACCTACAAGGCCGCCAACTACAGGACGCTCAGCGATTCCTCCAACAAACAAGTCGATGTCGTGGACATTTCTATAGGCATGACTGATTCTCTTTGCAGACTCTGAACCGACCACTTTTGCTAAGTCATCCCACGAAGTGATTGGTGTAAGGCCACATGGTTGTCGCCAAGCTGTGTATGGTGCGATTCCATGATCGCGACCCCGTTGGATGTTGATTGCTGCTAGATCAAGACCAAAGGGAAAGCCTGAAAGAAGGAGTTTGAGATTATTGTGTTAAATGGAGGTTTGAACGAGTACCTGGTGTCTGAAACAGATGATTGGTAAGCTCGGGTGTTATGAATTCATCCCGCTTAAGGGCCCTCTGAGCTGCCAAGCCCCTCAATAAGCGATGTAGAGACCCTGCAGTCCCGATATCTCCCTGTTGAAACTCCTCATGCAGAGTCACATCTAAGTTAAGGCTTTTGAGTGGGGTTTCTTTGAAAACTGGTCAAAGTACTCACTATTGTTGATGAAGTTATGATGACGATCACATCGCATGTAAGAGTTCTGCACTAGCGAGTGTCCGAACCGGAAGGCTGCCGCCGCAAAAGAATTCGCTACTGAGGGGTTTGTATTTGGATCGTAGCCTGTATAGTATCCAGAGTTCAACAATTCAATGTCAAACAGCTTACAAACCTCCCGTCCAAGTACAATTGGTAGGAACTCCCGATAAGTTATGTGCTGGAAGAGAGCGCCAATAATCCGTCTTGACTCCTGATAAACTTTCTCATCACTCCAATGTGGGTTGAGACTACTCAGTTCCATCGAAATTCGATTGTGTTCCCCTACCCAGACGTGGTGGAGGGCCAGCAAACCAGGTTGCTCACCACTTCGCCCATCTCCTGATCGGATACACTGATGTGCTATAGCTCCTCGCATGCAAACATCATCGGCAGGGTTGCCACGTCCATAGACCAACAGACCATTACGGAAAATCCTTGCATTGTCGGAGGTCTTAGCGTTGCTCGAGTATATCGGCGAGGCGTCGATGAAGGATGTCACTTGATTGGTCTGTTCTCTCCAAGATAGGACACAGTCTCTCCGTTGAGCCGGTGCCGATCGGAGGAATTCTAAGCAACGCACTTTTAATGGGGCCAACCATGGATCATCTAGTGGAACTTTAATAGGAAAGCATGATGGATGGAAATCTTTGGATCCACAGCAACTAGGAACTGAACCGTTGATTGATCTATGAAACAGAAAATGATATAACATGTGCGTTTTTGCCTAGAGAGTTCTAAGCCTTACCTTGGTTGTGCAGTCGAAGTTAAGTCGTGATCCAAAAGTTGTCCCCATTGAACAATCATCAGCGTGAGTGGAGCATCACCTTCTCGGGCACCATGCACCAGGAGACTGACAAACCTTGCCGACGACAATGGTCCACCTTCAACTGATCCTCGTATTGAATCCACTCCATCGCCGTATTCCGGTGGAAGGAAACGATTAAAAGGCATCTGCCCCGATCCCCATCGGGGTCTTCGGCGATTGTTACAAGTTCCATCGTGTGTGCGATACCTTTGTGAAGCAGGCATGCATGTTGGTGGTTCCCTCGGTGGACATAGACCTTCTAGCGGCGTTCGTCTGAATGACACTTTCTGTGACTGGGCTTGTCGTCCCAACACTGTTGATTCCTTAAAACTGTGAATGAAAAGACAATAAGCCCCAGTTTCACTTTCTACGTCGCGAGTCTCTAACTAGGTCACAGAGTTCTACTAAGTCACACTATCGGCGTTCCTGCACAATCACCGTGCCCGTTCGCAAACGCAGTCTGCATAACTAATTAGCACCTCAAAAACACACACACAAGCAGAAGGGTTTCACTATTCCACGATAGAAGCACCGAACACATTGCCGCAATAAACATAATATATTTACAAGTCAAGGCATTGCGCTACACGATGACGACTCTAGATTTCGACTAAAAGTGAATCGAAAGTCAACAGTGCGCTCGTATTTATAAAAAGCCAAACCGCACTCCGGACGACTCCACCGATTAGACTCCAATGTGACGCTTCCATGAGAGGGAAAATGAAGGAGAAAGTGGGAAATTTAATTTTCCACTTTACACCGACTTGGAGTAGGCTTGTGGTTGCATTGGGATGGCTTTTTGGTCGCTCGATTAGTGGATCTTTGTCTCAGAGTTTTTCAGTTCAATGTAGGATGAGATTTGCCTCTATCTACATTCGTTTTCATTTCGTTCTCGATTCGGAACTTGACAATCTGGTTCTAAGTGAATGAGTATCTGAAAGTGATGGTCGTGATTTTTTTTTTCTTGTCAAAAATTGGATTTAATTATTGTAATTCAGGTTTTTCTGTTGTTTTTTTGTTCCTTTTGGACTTCTTTTGGTCTCACTTTATTTTTTTTTACGATAGTGAAAGCTCTAATTGGAAATATATGAATACGTTCTTGTTTGCTCGTTGATTTCATTTAGACCAGATGGACAATATCGAAACCGAGTTAAAGACGAAGAGGAATTTGAAAAAAAAAAAATCTATTTTTGTATCTTCTGCGTGTAAAAAGTTGGATTTAGAATCGTTTTAAGAAACCAAAATGCTTTGTTGCATTCAATTGTTTAGGTTTTAGCTAACGGTCTTAAAATCCAGGATTGACATATCTCAAAAACTATATTTGAGATAATCTATAAACACGTTAAACTATAACTCGTATTCACATTTAACACATTTAACGTTGATGACAAAATAATAATACTCGTATGGGTAATTAAAATTGATGATGTTAATTTTTTTTTAAATTTTTAATTTCACTACCTATTATCTTACGTATTATTTAGTATTTTTAGCACGATTAACTTATTAAATATTAAAGACAATTGACCTCGTTTATTCGAGTCATAGTTTGTGTTCAGTATCTATTGGAACTCTCGAACTCTAATAAGGGCTTGTGTTAAAGAAAGTTATTTATTAATATGCAGCAACAAAAGTTGCAAATAAATAAATGTTAAGCAATAGATAAACAAAAAAATTCAGTTGTTTACGGAAGGTGGTAGCTAATGGTTCGCTTATTTCCTAGCTCATTTTGTTAGCATGGAGTTTTTGATTGGAAAAAAAATAATAAGCGTGTCGAAATGGTAGTCAATTGGTATTAAAAGTCTTTGTAAATAGTGTGATAAGTAGTGAACATTCTATAGTAATGGTTTCTTTTTTTTTTCTGTCGGGGTGTTGGATCACCACGCTGGAGCACTCAGACGCAAAAACAGATCCATTGTACTACCAGCAGGTACAACAGTGTCGTCGCCCTCTCCACAAGCGTCACAGATAGTGGTGCCACTTAAACCTAACACGTTGAGATGTTGGGCAAAGGAGAAATATTCCGTAATACCGCCAATAAGTTGTCTGTTGAGAGACAGCAAGAATGCCGCGGATTTCTTACAGACGCCGAGAAGGTTCTGTTTAGTCTGCCTGCATCCTGGAGAGTTACATATGCTATCTACAGTTGTGCTTACGAGAAACCCAACCATCGGTAAAAGCCCTAACCGAAGAAACGGGCAAACCTAACGTAGGTTCAGGGCCGGAGAAGTTCTCCTCTGAACCTTGCCTGGCAAGCTAATCGTAGACCTCATTTCCGGTAATCCCGCTGTGTCCAGGGACCCAGAAATAGTGCTAGATTGCGGAATGAGCTCTGCAGCTAAGTTTACAAATAATTGCTGTTATTCTTTGACAGGCTTAGCTAAATATCATGGAGAAGCACAGAGACGCAGGATGCGTAGAAATGATTCGAATTTATCACAGAAATTCGTTTTTTATTTCACCAAATGCGTCATGTTTTACGTGAAAATGTTAGCCAACATAATCGGTCAACTAAAGCTACTATCCGGCATATTGTTGAAAAATTCTAAACAACCGGCTTTGTAATGGATTTATTACTGCTTATATTTTATCTTACGATCGGTCGAACGAAAAGCGTACGTGCACTTCTATCTGTAGAGTTTTGAGGAAACTGATAAATCTCCTCTCCACCCCTATAAAATGCAGTTAATGTGGGAGCTAGAAGCGTGAAATCTAGGAGTGTCCATAGTAACCGAATAAACAACGCATTGATTCGATGATTCCTTTCAATCTCGCTTTATTGATGTGGGCAATACCAAAATGTTCTTTCGACAAGATAGCGCAAAGAACCCGTCCAACAATCGGCTCATTGGCTCAAACTGTCAGAGGAGCTATAATTTCACGAAATGGTGACATAATTTGGCGTCTAGCGTCTGAAACTTGGTGTTACCAGAAGTGTATTTCATAAACAAACAAAAAAAAACAATGTTGACGCAGTTATTTATTCTCAAACCCCCTTATGTGTGGAATGAGGACCTCCACAGAGACTTAGGTATGGAACCAGTAAAGTATGAAGTCAAAAGACATGCTAAAAAAACGTGGAGAGCCCTGAGTCCCTCCAGTTTCTGGACTACACAAACCTAGTTAGGAGATTGAAAAGATGAAAACTCTTGGAATTCGCGCAGAACTGAAAACGTAAAAATTAAAAAATGCGCATTAGTACGAGCGTAATGGAACGACAACAACGAGCGTAGGGGCGCTCAGAGTGAATTCTATCCCCCAACGTCCTGAGTGGTCTTAATCACACTTATGTTCCATTTGCCTGGTGATATATGTGCATAACTTCTTTCTTGTGAGCTCATGAGAAACGCCAGTGGGTGGAACTCTCATTTTATACACATATGTTGGTACAAATTAAAAGAGAAGTGAAAAAAATTGCGTATTAGTTCCAGTGACTAGATCACAGTAGTATGGAAGGATTTCTGTCAGGCGTAGAACTTGGCCTGTACACCAGCCGAGCATAATCAAATTCTAGATAAAAAAAAGTAAAACTTCTTTAGTAGAGAACAAAGTGACACAAGTTACCAGTGGAGATTTGACAAAAGATTGAGATATCAAATATGGAAAATGACCAAAGAGGCAAGTCAGCAATAGCTTCAGCCAATGATATCTCTATTTTGTTTAACCACTGTATTCTACGGATAGCATAACAACTATTGTAAGCTAAGACAGACCACAATCTACTAGCTGTTTACCTCAAGGAAATGTGGTAAATTACAAAAGACATCTGTAGAGCCTGTTGCGAAATAGAAGCAGAAGAAAACGCGCAGCACTTTTTCCGCGAATATTGAAGCCTGAAGGATGAGAAAGGCAATCCCTTTGTGAATACTTCTTCAAAAGTTCATTTTGAACTAACGAACTACAGTAAACCAGCGTTTCCTACACCACAAACGGTCTAAAGATGGTTGAATTTGAAATCTAAATCCCAATTGAAAACCTGGATACGACTAATTAGATAGCAAAAAGGTATTTTAGTGGAGCGGCCAATTGTAAAAGATGAGGCGAAACCCGAATTGAGGATGTGGGTACATATGTACATAATAGAAAATAAACCACAGCAGGCTCAAATCAGTAGAAAAGAAATTGACGACTAAAACAAGGAAAACTACTTGAAAAACACTTGCTATTTAATCTGTGGTGTTGGATTTTCCATGCAAAACTTTAACCGCTTCTAAAAAATTAATCATTTCCTCAACATCTGCATATTTGTGACCGGAAGTCTTAAATCACAGATAGCCTCTTTGAAAACAAGATCATATGCGAAAAGAAAAATTGCGTTCGCCATTTAAATCCGTGACCAGACTTGAAACATGACATTCCTGTTCCTAAGACAGAAGCACAAAGAAACAGAAAAAACTCGTCATCTCTTAATCCGGTACCGTGGAGAAAGTTCTCCTTGTTGCAAGAAAGTACCTCCAGCAACGACATGTCGCCAACATGCATATATGTTCAACAAATACCAAATTCGAGTATTAATTAAACAAAATATTTATATCCACACCTCCGCACCCTCAACAAAGATCATACTGCACGTTGGACAATCAAACTCGCGACAAGTGCAATGCAATCTCCTCCAGTCAGAGTTCCTAAAAAAAAAAAAAATAGCGGAACGTGTGCATCTTACATCCAAATAATGTGCAGATACTCTCCAATTACACTGAATGCAAATCTGATTTCGGAAAATGTATCTGGTTTCGTGCACACACAGTGGGAAAATTTCTAACTTTCACGGTCACGGCTTGAGTGTGGCATTTCAATTTGTCCCGCTGCGGCTCAGTTTTGACCCGATTTGCTCTTTATGTAGATGAAGTGCGGTTGGTTGGTTGCCTGGTTTGCCTACACAACACAACAGATAGATGATCCGTCCGGGATTAAATTCGAGTAGTCTCCGGGTTAAGCCGACGAACTTTTCAACATCAGAGAGACACGAGTATAATTGCAATCATAGCACATTGTGTTCGGTTTTCAATGTCAAAGTGAAAGTCGACTTTGGTCGTTAGTTGCTGCAGCCTGTTTGGGTCTTACCTACTTGTGTTTGATACCAACAGTTCAATTGAATAGTCGACGGAGAAGAATAACCCGCTAATCAAGTGGGAAAGTTGCAACGAATGAGATTTGGATTTCTTTTATCCTACTAGACAATAATTATCGCACATTGGCACTGTTCATGATGGAAACCTGAAGCTCCAAGATGGTTCATTAAGGTTTAGCCGTTCTATATACTGTGACACATACGATAAATTCATTTTGGCACTTACTTTCTCCGAAAAGCCTTAGTTGCAGCTATGGTTGCAAAAGCCGCCATTGCACTGTGTTCACTGCCCTCTGCCGGTGCACTGAACTTTGACAGTAACGCCGCTGGGTGATTGTCTTCGAGAATTTGTCCTTAAATAGAAAAAAAAAAAACGCGTGAGCTTTGTGAAAATTTATATTTCTCTTTACTTACCATTTCTGGCAATCTCTGGTTCGATGTTCTGATAGAGATCTTTCATGGCATCGATGCCCTCTTTGGCAGCAATTTGTAGGGCTATATCAATCATAGAGGGTTTCCTCGACTTTTCCATTTTAAAAACCCTTAAATTATATTTTCTAGGTCTTTTGTATGCTGTGTCAAGTTCCTCGAATTCTAGAGGCGGTATGGGCTTTGGTATTTCGGAGGTAGGAAGCTTGCTAGTGCCAGGGTTGATGGTAAGGACATCTCCTTTCAGTGTCGATACATTGTGTATGAACTGGAGGAGCAGAAGGAGTTGATATTTGTAGATCCAATCCATCAGGCCTGGAAGTATTGTTGTTGTTAATATCTTTTAAATTGCAGTTACAGTTGTTAGAAAATATACAATAATGGTGTACATATAAACCAAATAATTAAAGAACAGTTACAGTGATACACATACACTTCCTTTAGAAAGGAATTTAGTACTAAAAGGGCCTTCTCAACTGTTGTTATCAACATTTCCACAATCACCCTGGTCTATCATTCAGACTTCAACTTGGCAGAGTTGCCACCTTGTTGATGTCTTGGTGCAAGCTCCCTAGCAAAACATCGCCGGAGGCTTAATTGTTCTTGAACTTATTATTAATATCTACTTCAACCCCTTCGACTATGATTAGGCTTTCTTTCTGCTTGATCTCTCTTTGTGTTGCCATTAAGTAGTTCCTTAAAGACATCTCAGGCAACTGCATGGCGGACGAACTCGCTAGAGAGGGCACAACTCTACCAAATCTTTCGGTTGAGGGGAATTTAAGTGTGCCTCTCGCCACCTACATTTGCTACTCAATAGAATCGCGATCAATATCGCCAATCATAGATGGACAGTAGGTAGCACCTGTCTCATCACCAGGCAGATTTGGCCAAAGCTGGATCTCAAACATTCCCATTGTCTTATCAGACGGAATAGACTGCTAAAAAGCACCTCAGTGGGTGTCATTACGGGACACTGCACCATCGGTAAGCTTGCCTATAGGCTGTACCTCTTTTATAACGACTTCTGCAGAAGCTGCATGGATGAAGAAGAGGAGGAGACGATTTTCCACCTTCTCTGTACAAAGCCGGCCCTTTCAGCTCTGAGAAGAGCATACTTAGGAGCCAACTTCTTCAACAACCTAAGTAAACTGGCTGACATCAACATAGGCAGTCTCAAGCGCTTCATAGCAAGCTCTGGCTGGTTCTAAAGGTAGTATTTCTAGTAAAATACAGATCCTGGTGGTAACACACAAATTGTAGCCTGCCACTCCTACCTAACCTAACCTAAAGATATCTTCTGTTCCATGCAAGTCGGTGACAAGGTTTTCTGTAACATTTCTTAGAGCCCCAACAGTACGTTTCTGGGCTTTCCTATGAAACTTCTTGCTGTTACTTCTATCGTGAAACTGTTGGAAGTCACACAGACCCTTCTTGTTGCTACATACACACAAGATTTTCCCCCAATCTTTGCTACACTTGTTTTGCTTCAGCGAAACACCCTTCTTTCAGTTGCGAGCATTCATTATCATACCACGGTTTTTTTTTTCGGTGGTGGCTGGTTAACAGCGTAGTTTGGGCTACTTGAAGGTAGGAGGAGCTCGTAGGAGCTCTGAGATGACTACATCATGTAGAACGAATGCAAATCATCCTTTCAGTCCGAAGAGTTTATAGAATAAAAACGCTCGAGGTACTAACCAGAGCTACTATTCGATGGCGTGCACAGGTCCAAGGGGACCTCAATCAATGTGGTGTAGGAAAGGACAGTTGGAAATGCCTTTGGGTTGTAACGCTGGTACCACTAACCAAAACAAAGCAAAATACAACTAATCTTCGTTGCTTGGGGGTAATCTTCGCTCAAAACTCAAAGAGATCCTAAGTGACAATCTATCACTCATATGTGTATATTTTGCATGCCAATTTAATGACCTATCAATCGTCTATTACGAAATCGACTTCATGCACTTCTACGCACTTGTAAATAAATAATTTCTGCTGCATAAATCATGAAAGACTGCACTAAGATTTTTCCATCATCAATGGGTGAGTAACTGTATGCTAAATCTAAAAATCACGTGATTGGAAAATAAATTATAATGTGCCGCACCAGATTGTGCAACATCCAATTAAAAGAAAAATATTGGCTTTGGCCCAAACACACAAACTGTCTTCCGTTTTACGAACTATAAGCCACGCAAGGATGATGTAACACTCATAACAAAAAGTGCAACAAACATCAAATCATTATCGACAAAGTATCTCAACAAACAAAAGATATCAACTTCAAACAATTGAAAGAGAAATTTGTATACAAACTCAATGCTATACGTTGGAATAACAAATCAAACTAATGATCACTCATTCTTTTATGAATTGGTTACAGAAGATACCACCCACTGTCTGTCCACCCGACTTGATAATGGTTATATGGCTTTGCATCAATGTTGCATCGACATCAGTCATGTCTTTTTTGACTGACGTAACATTACATGACCCATTGATAAGACTAAATGGATAATTTGTGCCATTGGATCTTAAGACTCAAGACTGGCCTAACTGACGATGTGGTTTGACAAAAATGAAGACGTTTGCATAACAATACATGTGATACTTTTTGTCATTATTGTTGTTGTTACTGTTTCGACGTGTAATTTGTATTCATGTCGATGCCTGTGGCGGAACGAATTATTGCATACAATTTGCGGGTCGTTGCCCTGTGGCGGCTTATAATTACCTTAAAAAAAAAAACCGATTATAAATTTATTAACTACAAACAAAGAGCAATGCGATGATGAATTGTTGTATTTCGGAAGTTGTAATGAATATTTTGTGTAAATTGTTTTTTACTTTCAATTAAAAATATCTCTAACAGTTTTACTTGTTTTACAAAAAATAAAAACAACACTTTTTAATATTATGAACATACAAAATCTGTTTTGTTGCCAAACAAATTAACAAATCATCAGTGTCGACGATCATAAATCTAATCGGAGGCAAATATTGTGCCAAGAGTCAGCGGTGAATCTATTGTTTTGGGAATTGCTTTTGTTTAGAGAAGAAGATTTAAACTGTGTCTCTTGATGGCCTTGAGAATGTATCAACTTTATAAAATATTTGCAATAGTGACTGACCGCCTTAGGAGGGTCAATAAATAAGATCACGTATGCAGAATTAAGATTAAGTTGGGTTATAGTGACAGGCATTGTAAACATTGTGATACCATGATCTTGGAGGAGATTCCCAAACCTACTCGCCGAACTTTTGGAATTTAAAACTTAGGTAGCAATAATGGGGTAGGTAGGGGTAGGTTAATCACTCTTCGCGAGACCTTTTGCGTGCAAGAATCTAGAGAAGCCTGGCTCAATACACCAGGACAAACATGTTCAAAATTGCTATTCCCGGTACCGTCACAAAAAAAGTCAAACTTCATTATGAACCTCGATAGGAGTAACTTAAGAGCACTAATTGGACTTTTCAGCGGTCACTGCCGCCTGAACAAGCACCTACATAGCATGAATCTTACAACAGATTGAAGCTTTAGACTCTGCCTTGAGAGTGAGGAGACCTCTCTTCACATCCTAATGGAATGCCCAGCTCTCTTTCAACTCGGAAAAATAATACGAGGCGGCGAATTTGTCTCTACCGAACAGCTTGCTGCCTTCCACCAATTCTGATATCTTCTGGAGTGAAAAAATTCATCTAGGAACATTAGGGAAGGCACAATAGGATTCGTTAGAAACCGCAGTGTCAAGAGTTGTTCAGCTCTCCCGAACAATAATAGTAATAATAATAATAAGGGTTACATAGAGCAACTGAGTGCATTCAATACTCACGAACCCCAACAACATCAAGAAGGAGGCCAAAACGACATTGGTCCACCAACCTAAACCGATAAAGAACCTGCGCTATGATCAGCGGAAGAAGATGACAGTAGATATCCACACAATTGAGGGCTGCAGGGCAAAAGAAGGGAAGTAAAAGATGAATATCGAACTAAAAGAAAGGACCAGAATGAAATCCTGCCTAAAAAGAAGAGCACCTACATGCTCTCTCAACTAAAAGTCGAAGTCGAACAGTCCCGCGAAAGTGATAACATCCGTAGTTTCTACATGAAAGTGGAACAACTGGTAGCTCGTTTCAAACATGGAATGCTAGCTTTTCGAAACATGAAATCTGGTCACCGAGACTCACGCCATTGCATATGTACCTAAGTACTGTATAATTAAATCCCCCGAATCACTTTATATGTAGATTGTCAAATTAAACCAGGTTTTGGATTCCGGGTCACCGGAAAATTGAAGGCAACGAGTTCTAGGACGCCTTAATGAAAGTGGTCTCGGAGACTAAAGCTCTGAGTCCAAAGTTGGCAGTTTAGCAAATGTTCTGTACAGGCCTCCTTACATGAAGAGAGATAGTCTATCTTTACTTCTTGCAAAACCATAAAGAGTTTTGTGAAAGGGCCTCATGTGAGTACTATCAACCTGGTGACTAGGTACCCCTTTTTTTTTTTTTTCAAAGAACGAGTTTTATGCACCATTATCATGTTTAAGAGCAAAAAGTTGGGTCAGCAAACGCAGAGAAAGGCTTTTGATCTTTATATAGGATCGTTTAGAAATCTCTTGGTCTTGTTTTCTTTAAACAAACATTTTAGCTACTCCAAAATTTAAATCACTCTTGCAAGTGTAAATCACTTTCTAAAGCTCCAAATGACAATGAACCCAAACACTGACCACAGCGAACTATTTTATTCAGGTTAGTCGACATAGCCCGATGGTAATTCAACTGTTGAAACCGAAACTATTCAAATAAATCCCAAAACAGTGTCAGTGACCTTTTTTTTCCCCCCCATCAAAAGAGTGAGAGTTATGAAATTGCTAATAATTCACACACACGCACACAAACACATATTTCGTCAAAAAGAAACCGAAATATAATCCGATTGTGAGATCAACGAATTTTATTATAACTTCATTTCCATTTTACAATGCATAACATATATAGTTAATAGAAATGTTAAATAGCATCGTCATCTCTAATACTAGCATCTAGCGTCATAAGCCCCGAGACAATGGGACATAAAACGAAAGTTGCCATTTCTCCACGGGTGATTAGATTCTCGAAATGCTACATCATCATCATTCAATCAGTAGAGACGTCCACCATTGAGGGCTCTGGTTTTTCATATTGAATTTATTTGTTTAAATTATATCTTCAGATGCACTCACTTCATCATTAAAATGTGCGAGTGCAGGTAGAAAAAAAAAGGCTTCAGCTCATGGGTATCCATAATTTTTCGATAAACAATGATGCAGCAGCATAAGAGTCACGCTGCGTTGCGCATCGTCGTCGTCGTGCTGTACGATTAGCTAAGTGCTCTTAGTGGCTTATTGGTAGTTTTCATGTGAACTGAGGAAACCATAAACGTGGTTTTCCATAAGCCCTCCCAAGCATTTCTCCGTATGTCTTCCTGATGTCTTGATGGGGTGGATGTCTTACTTAGGTCTTGAGACCGCACGCCTTTATTTCGGTGAAAGTAAAAAGAGCTTTCTTGTTCGTTACTCTTTTGTGAGTGCGTTCGCAAAGGCCGATGATCACAGTCATTGTGGCCATTAATCGGAAATAATGGTCGAATAGTCGTAATAGGTTTACCACTGGAAGGTTCTTTCATACGAATACGTTTGGTATGTGGAAGATGAGAAAACCCGAAATTAATTGGCGGAACCAGAAAATTTGTGCGAACTATAAATTGTTCACAAAATGCTTTTTAATCAGAAATTGTGGGGATACTTGCAATAATGGGAAATCCGAGAGGCACTTGACTGAAATACGAGACTGTTGTTGGGTGCAGGCGACTTAAAAGCACTTGCACGCCGCCGCCGCCGCCGGGTTGAATGTACCTACATATGTACCTCTGTGGCGCATTAAGTTGTTTATATTTCTTTTGGTGTGTGTTTTATTATGTTTTGTTTTGACAAGCGATTGTTTTTCACTTTATGTTTTCGAATGGGAAATCAATTAATTGGATAACTTCAGAAGAACGTATGGACTTAAGTTAAGTTTTAATAAATGTTTGGTTTGTGGCTTGAGTTACACAATCTTATAAGCATGCGTCAATAAACTCAAAATAAATAAATAGAGACATTTATATGTAAATCATTTTAAAATAGTTTATACTCAGAAATTGTTTAGAGTTGGCTCTTTACTTGTTTTAGACACAGTTAGTCATAGGCTCTCCTATGAATCTTATGTCTCATACTCAGAACTAGTTGAGGCTTTCTTTTAAGCAACGGAGGTTCCTGATATGACCCATCCCTCATGTATTTTGACTAATAAAGCAATTTGTTCTTCGACGAAGCTAAACAAATTCAGGAAATAACCTAAAAACATCCCTTCTCGTGGACATTTCCAAGTAGAGAACCGTGGCAGAAAAATGAAGTACCCAAGGACATCAAATTCATCTATACCAATAGGTCAAGAATGGACATAGGAACGGGAGCTGGTCTCTTCTCGGAGGAACTTAAACTAAGCAGCTCCATACGACTCCCAGATCACAGGAGTGTTTTCCAAGCGGAGGTTCTAGCAATGACAAAGGCCGCCCAAATGGCGTCAATGCTGACAATATCACGGGCGGATATCACTATTTACATTGACAGCCAGGTGGCCATAAAATCAATAGCTGCTACGCAGATAACATCGAAGCTTGTTCAGAGCTGCCACGAAGAGCTTAAGGTTCTTGGCACGCAGCACAATGTTTAGCTCTCCTTGTTCCCTGGTCACAGCGGGATACCAGGCAATGAAGCAGCGGATAAAATAGCCAGAAAGGGCTCAGCCCTAGACCGGGAACTAGCAGATGACACGGTCAAGCCTCCACTCTGCAATCTTAAGGCCAAAATCGAAAAAAAGTCGTGGAAATCACGAACCACCTGTGAAGTATCAAGAAGCCTATGACCAGAGTACGATAAGATGAAAGCCAGCAAACTCCTGCAAAAGGACAGGAAATCTCTGTCAATACTGATAGGAGTGCTAACTGGCCACAACATGGTAAAATATCATATGAAAAAATTACGTCTAAACGACGATGACATCTGCACAGGATGTGGTGATGAAGAGGCTCATGAGGACACGGCCCATTTCCTCTGTCACTGCCCAAACCTCTTTCAACTCAGAAACAGAACCCTGGGCAAATTCTTTTTGGACCATATCGATGAGCTATCAGATGCAACACCGTCAAAACTGCTCAAATTCGCCAGGGTGTCTGGATGGCTAGAAACAAGACGGTAATACCACGGTAGGAAACAAATCATGGGTAGCACAATGGGTCCACATGGACCTAAGTGTGATGAGGATGTAACCATTCTCATCGGCCCGCTAACCTAACCTAAATACGTATATATATCTTGCCATACAATAACATGTACATCTACAGCCCTTCTGAAGGCCCTTGAAAGACTGCTAGACATGTATAAAAGAGGTCGGGAAGAAGACCTATCCACCTCACATAATGCATACATGAAAGGTGAATCAATAGATATCGCCCTGCACAGATTGGTCTACACGATCGAAATATCATTACATATAAAAAAATTCACATGCTTAAATCACCCGTTATCAATTCGACCCTAAGAAGCACAAACAGCAAGACAAACGCCAGCCGAGAGACCCCACAAGAGGGAGTTCTTTTCACTCTGATCTGGCTCCTATGTATCTAGTAGTAAATAAAATTCTTAAAACCCTTAAGCATAATGATTGACGATGTCACCATTCTAAATTCCTCAACGCTAAGTGAAAAACTCAACCATGCACTGACGCAAGTGAATGACAAGGTCTGGGAGTCAAGCACTCCAAAACAATGACATCGGGATGGTCGAAAGAAATACTGTGAATTATAAGCAATGACAATAGTACCAATAATTCTCCCTAGTCATTCTGGACACCACCCTCGGAGCAAAAGACTGAAACCTAATACCACCTGAGTTTCAAAATCACTACATCAACACTAGCGCTGTGCGAATAGCATAATAAGAGTATTCATAACCCCTTTAGCACTAGTGAATTATAAAAAAAAAAACAAAGATTGCGCTCATCACAGGAAGAAGATCGATATGTATCTAAGACGGCGTAATTATGAACTCAAAACGAAGGTAAAACTGGCTAAACAATCGCAAAAATCGCAGTTCGATTGTATGATGGGAAGCGCTTGAGAAGAAATTTCATCTTAAAAGTGTAGACTAACATTAACACCAATCTTCCAGCACTTTCTCGCTATTGACAACTCTAGGTGGAAGAGACTACGAACCTGTACCATATCAAGACAGATATGGCCCACCTATAATTAAAGTAGAACGAATGACCTTATTAACCGCATTGAGACTGCAAGAATCACAGCAATTAGCACGGTCCACACGCTGTCAACCCCCGTTCAACCCCCACTGCCCTAGTTGCGGCAATTCACACGAAATGGAAACCATATTTCACTTCCTCTATAGCTGGCCAGCACTAGCCAGAGCCAGAGGCAAACCTTTTTTCAAGGAACTATCTGAGATCCCTTACATCAAATTCTGTAACATCATTAATTTTCTTATTTCCACAGGATGGATTTGAAAACCACACTCTTAGCCACGCCCATCAACATCCAGGTCACGTGAGTTGTGGTATCAAAATGGCGCACCCGCGCTACTTGTTTCTCTGGCAGGTTTTACCAGATTCAACCACTTGTACCTACCTACCTAGACTAATACCTACAGCGGCAATGAAAACTCAGTTGAATCTACTGACAGTATTTGTAGTAGTAGACTTCTACTGCAGCAAAAATTTAAATAAAACTAAGGGAGTGGGGTCTATTCTGTGGACAATGGCCCACCACAGAGGAGTCCATGTCTACCGACTACATCTATCCTACCTCAGACCACGATAGGAGATTCAATATTAAAATACCAAGTGGAGAGAACTTGGATGGGAGTTTTCCTCTTCGTCGGAGTAGATCTCAAATGAATACTGCAACGGAAGTTGGCACATTCTGTGAATCTCGAGACATAGATGATAGAGAATAACCGATCGCAATTCTGTGGAGCATCTGTTCGCGTCGGCAGCCAGGATCTTTCTGTCGATCCTTCTGCACTCACAGGGTATGAACAATGAACCTCATAGCGTCCACACATTTACATAACAGGGGGCGAATCTACACCTACAACCATCTCGCACTCATACAGTGTAACTAAAAACAATGCAGAACAGCACTTAAACTTTGTCGCACTCCAACATAAATGCCTTACACAAGTCGAAGTCGCCACCATTCTGTAGGCTGCAAATATAATTAAAACTGACATTATTATCAGCAGGACCATTGACATTCAGCCACCTATTAAGGGGCTATGCAATGAGCATTGTCAGTTGGCGTATTAGCGGGTGTTGTGGAGTAGTCAGTTGAAGACTTTGGGAGACGGAAGAATCAAATTAAAACATCTAAATTTCTTGAAGATGAAACAAGATTTTGATGTCTTACAATTGCAACTTCATGATTCAAGAGGAGGACTACAATTTTGTGAGGATCATATTCGGTGAAGAAACGTGCTTCAAAAATAAATAAAATATTCAGTTTAGGGCAAACGAAAATCGGAGCCACTGTTTCGTGCAGACGGAATGATTGACCCAAAATGGAGCCGTCATCATTATAAAGCAGTTCATGAAGCCAATCGGTAAGACTATAATGACAGAAGGACCAACTATAGAAAGCCGACGATACTTGTCAACAGTTTTCAGGCCGTATCATGTCGCAAAGATCGCACATCAATTAAACAACAAGATCGTGTAATTTGATATCATGCAAGTCCTTTTTCAATAGTTGTGTGAAATCTAAAGGGTATGTCAGCAAACCATAAACAATTTCCAGCCAAATATCTGCACAATCGTCTCCACAGATTTCATCACAAAAACAGGGTTTTATCGACACTTTTTCTATAAAAGTGCAAATATAATTTTAAATACTTCTTTCAATAAATTTAGAACTGCATCCTTATATTTATTATAGTCAATAAAAATTACCTTTCTCTTTAAATACCAATAACTTTCTTAATAACACACAGACACACAATTTATTTAGATTCGTTTAAAAATCAAAACAATCACAACTTAAATTCAAAACTTAACACAGATATCCGCACGTTTTAAACGATATCCATAATTTCCATCAACAAAAAGCCTCACTATACGAGTTTATAATATCGTGAAGATAAAACAAAATGCAACCTGTGTCGATGATAAATTACTACAACAAGTCCGAAAAGATAGCTTAGATTCGTCACAATAACAATCTTAACACATTCAGAATAATTTATGTTAAACTATATCTCAAAAGATCCGCTCGTAGTGACAAATTTATTCACAACATTTATGGTGTGGATTCGTTTAAGAAATGTATCCGCGTTTGATTCTTGGATCGCCGTCAACTTAACTGAATGAATTTCCACAATTTAAATCTAGAAGTGATCTTCCTCAAGACAGAAAGCCAGTTCTTTCACTCAACCTTTTTTTTTTGTAATTTTTTTTCTTATATTTTTTTTTTTTTATTCTACCAATCTAATTTCATCTTGTGGAATGAAATTGCCCCAGGTTCGAGTCCCCATTTAACTTTGGAGTAACCACAATCACCACCAATAAGGTAACAAACCAAAAAAGTAAAAAAAAAAGTGAAAAAAGAAAAAGTGGCCACAAAAGACATCATGATCATCTCTGCATGAGTACGTAAAGATGCAAGTGCGAGAACAAAGATACAGAGTATATCAGCAAACAAACATTGACCGAAAGACCCAGAGTCGAATGGAAACTTGTTAGAATTGATTCTTTGTGGATCAACAGCGTCGTTATTATTTTTAGGAGAGTAGGGTAACCAAAGAGTCCGGCAAGAGTCTGCAAAAATGAAAAAAAAAACTTGGCAATTATTAGGGGTATTATCATGGTCATAATCACGGATACACCCAATTGATCAATCAGCTTAAGATCGCCACAGAATTGTGGTCAAGTCATTCCGTGTACAGAGTGGCAGCAACCGGACTGTCCACTAGAAAGGAGAAATCATAGATTAGATGCCAGTTTCTCACACAAAGGCGGAAACCTGACGAGCCGGTGCACGCTGGAATGTCCCACTCAACCTAGAATGGAATAATTGACGCCATAGATATACGAGATACTCGTACGAGTACAAGCTAAAGATCGATCGATAAATCCGTACTTGATCTGGTGGTACCTACTCGTAGATACCTGCATCTGTAAATTTTATTCATAATTTTGTTGCTTGTGTATCACAGAGTCCGGCTAGTGCTCCAATTCTGTTGTAGATACAAATTCAACATAGATACTTAATTAATATGACCCTATTCGATGATTAGGTTGAGTGAGTTTCTGAAGGAGGGCCAGCGAGGTCGGGTTCGAAGCTAGAGGAGAACGAGTAAAAGCGAATTGTGTGTGTGTGACTTAAGAGAGGAAGCAAGAGACTAGGTCACTGTTTCACTGTTACTTCGATTAAAATGAGAACTTTTTTTGTTAGTGTGAGGCGAAGTGAAAGATTATTGTTCTTCAATTCTTTTTTTGGGTTTTGTTTTGTTTGAAAATTTATCTGATGTTCTTATGTGTTTTCTTCGGAAATTCATTCATTCATTTGGATGCTTCTGGTAGTTAATCATGCGAAAGTAAAAGGAATTTTTATTATAATCTCGATACTTTTTTTGATGGTTCTATTATATTTTTGGGACACACACAAAAAGAGAGTGAGAAAGAGAGATATGAATCAAGTGGTTTCCGAGTTAGCCGTAGGTGGCGATCGCTGGACTGTGATACTTCCTAATTAGAAGAATTTAATGAAACTGAAACTTTCACAAGCGCTGTTGATCTTAGTCATATTTGGCGGATATACGGTTCTTTAAGTTGGGAGTTGCCTCTATTTTTTTTTTTGGACATGAAATTAGATCGTTCTATTGTTAAATATTTAGGTCGCGAAGTAAGTATTTTTGCAACAATCGAATCTGATTGTTTATCTACATGTGATAAGAAACTTAATGGGAAAATGTAAAATAGGTTAACGGGCAAGTTTTGGGGCGTGATAAGTGGCACACTCATACGAATATGACTTGAAGCTGTTTGGCCATAGTATCTGGACCACGATTGGTTTTTAGAACCCAAAGTCAAAACCAACCAATCACTAACTTATGTAGGTACTTCTCAACATACCCTTAGCCCTCTATACACCAGAACTAATCTAGCTAATCCTTAACGTACCCCCGTGCAATTAAACTTATCGCTCTTCTTCGATCCTGCACCAAGCCTTATCCCACCGTCAACTACTTGAATTTATTTTTCTTCCATATTCTTAATTCTACTTCAGCCTCACTTAAAACCTCCCATCAGCATTGATGGCAAGACAAAAACCAAAGTTACGGTAACTATTTACCAAGAAGGTCTACTTAATACTTATAGATCCAATCATCCTAAAACATATATTTAAAAACTATCATGAATCGTTTAAATATTTCACCTCAGATGGTTTCAGAAGATCTGTATTCATAAGCCTTCTACGACATCTCTAAATAAATTGATCTTCAGCTAGCAGTGTCCAATTTTGCACGCCAAGTTCGTTGAGCCAAGTTCTACTTTAGTCATGATCTTCCACTACTGCACCATTTCTGAGGGCTGGATTCGAAGACTCTCCATGCTGAGGCATCCAATATACATGTCGCAGCCATCTAACTCATTGCATCTGGAC
Source organism: Criorhina ranunculi (assembly GCA_951813785.1). NCBI lineage: Eukaryota > Metazoa > Arthropoda > Insecta > Diptera > Syrphidae > Criorhina > Criorhina ranunculi. Next base: position 13,356,630 of record OX638381.1, read on the forward strand.
TCTTCTCAGAGACTTTAAACTAGGGAATACCACATTTTGCAGACCAACTTCCATACAGGGATGCTGTTTCGATTAAGCCATTCACCATTCTGTATCTAAAAATATTTTGCGTGGGAATCCCGACAATTTAAGTGATAAGAATTTCCCGGTATAGGTATTATGTATTTATAATTTTCTAAAAGAACAAACTCTCATCGATGTTATTTATATATCTTGTCACTTGTTATCTTGAAATATCTTTTATTAAACTCAAATGGCAAGTTCCCTGATAAAATGTTCTCTTTGAAATTTCGTGGAAAAAATACATTTTCTTGCTGTAGTTATGCTTTTGGGGCTAACTTTAAGATAAGAAATAGACATGTGCTTCTACGAAATATCTATTTCTAATGCAACGGTTCTGTTGAAGTAAGAAGCTCCCCTCTTACTAAGTGTAAGTATGGACAGTCCAAAAAGACAATTGAGGTACATGAACTAAAACAGCACAACTTAAACCAAATTGAGAAAAAAGTGTTTGCATCTCATTTTCAATTCAATCGGGAGACGTGCTTACCAATGTATACTAAATTTTATTTCTACCTTTATGTGGTAAATCCTAGATTCCTTATCCTTGATCTGCAGATTTGATTCCAGACGGTGTGAAAAACTGTTAACGGCAGCTTGTGAAAAAAGTAGCAAACAGTTTTCTCTAAATGCAATAATTCTCCGCCCTATTTTAGCAATTTGCATTGAAACTTGGCAAAAACGGCAGACTTCATAAGACACGTTCTCGAATAAATTTAAAATGATGTTCAATTTAACTATCTAATTATGGATGATGAGGTCCTCAAGCTCAATATGAAAACTTACACTTACTTGATTAATAAATTCATAGAATTCTCTCAAAAGTTATTCATTGCCGAAGGTGTTTTAAAAAACTTTATGGTTGTTTTGCTGAAACTCAAATAGTTCACTTAGCAGCTCAACGCACTTACGACTAACCCACGATGATCATAGCCTGCACCCCGAACTTCATAAAAGAACTGCAAAGCTTACTATCGTTTTTTAAGTAAGAATAATGTTTCAAAAATATTTTCAAAAGACAATCAAGATATGTGAACTTTGTGGTCACTTCGAAGTTGAGGCTATTAGTCTAGGTGACGGACAATACTCCTTTATTCGTTGACAACATATATTTTGCTTCTCTTCAAGACTGACTCTTGTTTTCATTTTTTCAACTGCCCCAAAAGCTTCTATGCATAAACGCTAAGGAGGTCCAATGATGTTGATATCCTCGCCGTATTACAGCTACGACATAGGAGATAGGCTTGTTGAAAATAAAACCTTCAGTCTTAACAGCAGCCTTTCACCCTCTCTGTCCTGGCGTGAAATTGCAGAAACCACATAGGATATCTCCTTGTTGAAATCTATTAAATTTTTGGAATAGTTTCACACAAGACAACATATTGTTGTAGGTACCTAAGCACTTGCGATTGTCACGTCGAACGCGTTCTTCTCTCATCTTCATGCGATAGAGGGACTCCAGCTCGCTCTTCCCTATTGGTGGAGTAGCTGCAATCTAACTTTTTAGTTGATTTCTTTTGACGATCCGTCTCCAGATACCATCAGAAAGCCACACTCTATGTGTTGCGATAAACCAGATGTACATAGGTTACAACTATGTTAACAAGATACAAATGATTTTGAATGATGGCGGACAGCTAGTTGCTGATTGTTTCCATACTTTCCGTCACTTAATTGTTAGCGCATTGAGGGATAACTTAGTTTATTGATCATTAACCTGGGCATTCTTGCTATCATAAGATGGTTATCGTGTACTCCCATGTATGCTCCTCGTCTGTTTCGGACGTCCAGAAGACTGCTTCTAAAACGGCGACTGAGAGCAAAATAACAAATCTAATGTGAGATTGCTTACATTACGAAAAGTCTTGTGCTCAAATATGGTGCTACAAACTCGGTAACATGTCTGAGCTCTGTATCTGTCTACCTTGGCATTCAATTCGTTGTGTTAAAAATGACGCCCAATTGGTTAAAGATGAGCCCTTCATTGAATCGTAGCGCTGGATAATCATTACATGAAAATCCTATCACCATACGGCGGCGCTTTGGTAACTGGTACTTACCCCCCTTTAACCATCTTATTTCCTTTTTATCAAAATGTCCAGCCTATATCGCATGAATAGGTAAAGCAAGCACCACATCGAGAATATTATTGTTGCGCTATTGGCCCAAACCATGTTTTGAGTTGTAAGAAGTTTCCCGATCTCAATGCAGACTTGCCTTCTAGGCAACGGTATAATACTCATGTCCTGAATTTAACCCTTGACTTCCTGACTAATTTTTGAAAATGTGCTAAGACGGCAAGTCTCAAAATCTCATGTTTAAAATGCCTGCAATTGCAATTCAAATCACATCACGGGTATTGTTAACCTTTGAAATTCCTAAAGCATTATCAACCTAATCCAAAACAAAAAAACACTTTCCTCTTTTTCCTTTCTTTTTATCTTCTCCTCTTTTCAACTTCATTTACCTTTTTCTCCTACTTAAGAATAGATTTACGAATTACCTCATAAACGTTTATGTTTGCATCAACTTTCCCTTTTTTTCCCCCACTTAAGCATTCACAAACACAAAAACAAATGCTCGTAGTTTCTAGCTTAAAAACCCACAGAGCACACCTTCGATGTGCTGCTTTGTGTGAGATCCTTTCAAACTAATTAATGTTTGCAAAAGCAAAATCCATGAAAATACTCATACTCCTATCGTCATTGCAAAAAGGCGATGAAAATCGCTTTAGGTCAAATACCGCGACGAAGTTTACGCTTAACTTTTCCATTTCCCTTGAAACTAAAGAAAAAAAAAATGCAGAGAAAACAGGAAAATCTCAAAACACCATCTTAATCGTTACAAGGATGGCTAAGCAATATAATAAAGGTGGGTGTACCAACCACTGTCTCTTGTTATTTAAATTTGTCCCATATTTCTCGGTTCCGAAGGAAACCTTTCAACCTGACCCACGCAGAAACCCCATTAGCTTCTTTCAAAAATGGCGTAAATAATTGAAATTGGATGGTTCTGGAACTCGTGAAATAGTAAAAACACACTTTCAAACAAAACGTATATTTTAAAATGCTGTACGAAATTAAAATATATATAAATTCATTATTCTTTCCTTAATTTTACATAAACAATTATAAATAAATACACGTATATAGAGATATATCATAGAATTGCATAAGTAAATATATATATATATAAAAAAAAAAAAATAATAACATGGTCCCTCCCTCAATGCGGGGAGAAAGGCCATGCCTATGATAGGTGTATATTGCCATTCCCATTTAGCTGGGTCTTGAACCAACAATCAAGGCCCCAAAAAAAAGTGTGTCCCAAAATTATATGTCCTCTCTAAGTGTGCGCTTATCCTATACGAGTGCTTTGACTCCGAGTTCAACGTCATCGCAGCCAACATCAATTCCTACGATCGGTGGCACGTGCCGTGCTTTGACGGGATTTCTCTTTTTCTCGTAGCTCCTTTATGGCCCCTACTGTGCCAAACATCACTTTTGCCGTCAGCTGGGTTTGTGTTACCGCCGCCGCCGATGTCGATGACATTGCGGATGCGGACTGTGAAGCGGCGTTGGCAATTTGTGACAATTTTCCCATTGAACTACTGCTGCCGGAAGCAGCTGACCTGGTGTTATACGACGAAGCCGAAGATATGGCCGAATCGCGATCACCGCTCGAGTTGCTTGCACTTGCGTAGGCGTTTGCATACGGAATGTAGTTATTGTTAAGGTCACGGCTGCAACTTCTGCACTGATTCGACATGGTCGCAGCGGTCGTGGATCTTGTCCGTACTTCAAATGCAATTTCTATAACTAATGTATCTAGATGCAAATCTTTTGGATAAAGACGGCAACGATCACGACACCCATACACTTTCACAGACTCACTAGAACTAAAATTTTCAAATTTTTGTTTTTGTTCCGTTGCTTGCTACTGCCACTGCTTTTGCCAGCTACTTGGTGTATTTACACGCTGCTGCCGCGTCGCATTTGTGGTGCTACGCTTGGTGTATTTGCCGCGTCCGTCCGTCCGTCCTCCGATTGTGTTTTGTTTCTTCTATCGATCGACACAATGAGAAAAATTTCTCTTCACTTTTCAGTCTTTTTCTTCGGTTTTTCGGTTTTCGTTATTTTCAATTTCTTTTCTTTTCTTTTTTTTTTTATTCTTTCGTGCGAGCGATCGTGTAATCGGTTTAGATACTAACTACACTTGGTGCGATATTTTTATTTTTTTTTTGAGGTAACGCATCGAAATAAACAATTTTATTTGGTAAATTTCACTTCATTGCACTGGGCACAAGAAAAGACGACAACGACAACGAGAAGAATAGGACTATGAACGATCTCAAAGGTTCTTGAATGCATCGATTGCACCTGACTTGATCGGTACGCCAACAGATACAATCCACGTTACTTACTATATGCCTGCTTTGCTGCTGTAGCTAGCCGCTGCAGTGTAAGGGAGAGGCGATAGAAAGCTTTTTGTGATTTCTCCCACTTTAAGCTTTTTTTTCGGATCTTGCTTACCTACATCGTCGGACTGCATAACTCAATGAACTCTCCGACACGATAGGAAAAATTCTTAAGAGAGTCGAACCAAAAGAGAGAGAAGTTTAATCAGATGAAAAGATAGAAACGAAAAATCTATACACAAGCAAAATGAAGAGGAAAACCAAACTTTTATAATGTGTGTGTCGTGTGGGTATAAACAAAATTGAAATAGAGAAAACAAGAAATGTGTGGAAAAGAAATTAAAAAAACTAAAACAACCGTTGGTTTTTATTTTACTCGAGAGACTTTTAGTCTTTGCTTTAGTTTGGCACATCGTCGATGACGAATGACGTGACGACGACGACGACGACAAGAGGAGCAAAGAAAAGTAATGTTAGTGTAATGATATATCTATTCACTTTTATTGCATTACTGCGTCTCGCTGCTGACTCCAACGGAATATACAAATCAGGGCGAATAACCAGATGAGAGAAGAATAAACCAAGAGATGCATGGCCAGGAGCTATACTGTGAAGTTGCAGTTAAATTAGTGCAAACAAATTGAAGCTTCAAAAACTTGCTACATATTTCAGAAAAATTGCGAATTTAGTATTATGTAGGATCTGATGGTGTTTTTTAACAGCTTCAATCTACAGCTCGAACTTCGAACAAATATTCGAATAAATTAGACGTAACCTAAGAAGGAAACAGATTGTTATCTTTTCCTACAGCCAGGCAGTGACTACGGCTCCGAGTTCATATTTGTTTGACTCAAAGCCTGTCTGGAGCTGCCTGAGCATTCTGGCTGGTCATAGTAAATTCACAATCTATTGGGTTCCCAGTTACAATGCCATTGATGGAAACAAAATTGTCAATGAGCTCGCTATAAAAGGATAATCAGCATTTTTACACCTACTTTCCTTCGGCTATATAAAGTTGGAAACCATCTCTTCTGAGCACCAAGAGAAGCTATTAAAATTAAACTCAACAACAGGACTTTGACAAACTAAAAGTTCATCAACCTCTTTTACAATAAGAAAAGTCAAGAAATTCTAATACTTAACAAACGCGATGCTAAGCTTCTTACGGACTTTCTGACTGGAGACTACTCACCTAAGTACCATCTCAAAAAAGGTAGGTGTAAGTCTCTCGGAAATGTGCTAACTTTGTTAGGACAACCAAAAGATTTCTGACCAAATTAACCGTCAGAGTTCGAAGCAGATAAAACTAATGTGCCTTGAAGTTCATTTCTCTAGCCATAGATAACGACCCAGAAGTTCCATGACCTCGATCTTGCTTTCAGGATCACGACAATTTCCAGTTATGGAAACAATGCAACGTTGGCTGCTATTTGGACTCCGCAATCAAAACTGGAGGACTGATGAGGATGATGACTGACGTTTAAAAAGCACAACAACAAACCTCCAAAAATAAAATTTGTGAAATACTGTTATATCAAAACTGCAGGCTTGTTTATTCATGCGAAAAATGTCACTAACCTCCATCACGAATGGTTGCTTAGACATTAGTCGTCTATCTGCTGCCAAAATATTTATTTTTTTTCATTTAAAATATTTGTCTATCTAAATTCCAATCAAAACAGTTTTAATGAAATGTGCATTGAGAACTAGACAAATTGGATCCATACCTAGTAATGAACATTCCTAGTTGACAATTTAATGTGCATTAGTGTACAATAACTGGCCCATTGAATCGTAATATAGGTGACAATGCAATTAAAATATTTTAAATAAAGGTATCGCATTCCATTATTTGAGTGAAGTGATTACTAGTTTTACACTCTAGAATAAGATTAGTGTAGTTTTGAAGTCTATTACAAGTGGAAGAACTTTAGACTCTTCGGCAAATTTAGACTAACCTCAACTTGCATCTAAACTGGGCTAGTTTTTTCAAAGCTAAAAGCATTTGTCTATCTTGTCTACCAAATTGTCGCACAAGCAGTCCAAAGTTTCACCATTGTAGAAAGAAACTTTAGAATCCTGATTAGAATAGTATCTGTTCACAAAATTATCTTACCGACTTAGGTAGGTAGAAGCGATTGAAACTGGATGCGATTGGAACGGATGCGCCGTTTTGATGCCACAACTCACGTGATCTGGATGTTGATGGGCGTAGCTTAAAGTGTGGTTTTCATATTAATCCTGTGGAGTTGAGAAAATTGATAATGTTGCAGAATTTTGTATTAGAAATCCCAGAAAGTTCCTTGAAAAAGAGTATTCCGAGAGTGCGCTGTCTGGCTCTGAAAAGTGCCGGGCAGTCACAGAGAAAGTGGAATTGTCGCAATTACGACAGTGGGGGTTGAACGGGATGCAGCGTGTTGACCAATTGGCCAGTGGCCCGTGCTAACTGGTGTGATTCTTGCAGTCCAGATATGTTTTTTATTAGCTCTTTGAAATGGATATGTCGATAGATAGGCAATTGTAAGGAATAGTGATGGCTTATCAAGATTCGATAGGGATAAGGTATAGGACAGGGTTGCTTTGAACCCAATCCTAATGGCACTTTACGGGGGAAAGTATTAAAGTATTAAGAATGAAAGAAAGAGCAATAGTACCTAGTACCAGGCTTATCACCAGTCTTAAGGCTATAAACCTTTCAAGCTATCAACTACCAAAGAAAATAGATTTACATGGAAAACGAAGTAAAACTAAATAGTACAAAAAGTGGCTGCAACTAGCTGGTGGATGAAGATTGGAGCTGAGTGTCGAGGATGTGTGGATTAGGAATCTCCAACTTTAAAAGTTGATCGAATGTGTGACGAACAGATCAGAGAAAGGTTCCTGGGTCACTCCACAGACCAGTACACAGTTTGCCACAATTGAGAGTATAGTACTAATTTTCGCGATAGCGACAGTGTTAAACCTCCTGAAGATGAATTTCTAAGGCACAACATGGTTAAGCTAATAAGTTTACCAAAGAATGGGAACGACAAAATAGGTTTTCTTAAAAGAAAATGTCAGTGCCAGAGTTGTTCGAAAGTTATCTCGTCTTCCACTTCATTCTTGTTATCGCCTATCTACCAAGGACCTTCGAATGCAGCATAAGAGTCAAAATAGCAGCAAATTCTGTTGTGAACTTTTTAGAACTTCATCCGCCATTTTTCAATGGATCGATACCACGATGTCCACTGTCCATAAAGGAGAGTACCCCATAAGGTTTTAAGTCCTTCAGACAAAAAAATCTGCTGTAGACAATTTATGGGCATTTGGAGGGCAGTGGCTTGAATCTGAGCTTACATTTCCACTGAACTCACCTACCGTCCGTAGGGAGTATTCCCACCCTCCCTCCCAGTATCACCGGATACTGCTCACCTACTGTCCGTAGGGAGAAATTACTCGACTACCGTCCGTAGGGAGTGCCTAAACCGAAAGAGTTCGAACTCCACCTAACACCTATCTTCTTAATAGAACGCACCTACCCCTAAACCTAAAGCCTACCTACCGAATCTGGCGAAACTTAATCCAAGTCCTATTTTCTATATCTAACGAAATGCTTATCAGTATCCGGATACTGAACTCACCTACCATTCGTAGGTCGGTGCAAAATGCAGCCTAACCAATTATCTAGATCTAAAGTCCGCGGTGTACCTATATAGCTCAACCTAACCTAACACCTGTCTCTCATGTCTAACGCAAAAACTATCTAATGAATTCAGACTTAACCTAACTTTGTGAATCAGAAGTTTAAACGTCGCGTCGTCATCGGTTTAAGAACAAAAATGAATAAATGAGAGCTAGGGGTAAGTCAAACGGTTTGCTAAACTGGAAACGCGATGATTGGAGTTTTAAAACCGAGAGCTCTCATATCAAAACGGATTCGGAGTGAGCTGAAAGCAAAGTTTTTGAGACAAAGGTTCCTAGAGACTTGGGTGGATCAAGGGCTTTCAAAAGGAAAGAGATTTGGGTGTTGTTACTAAGTGCTTTCGGAAGGAAAGTCACTGCTTACAGACTTGGGTGGGCATTTATATCAAGGGCAATATAGTAAATGTAAATTCAATATAATAAATGAAATAGCAATATAGTGTATATATAAAAGCAATATAGTAAATATGAAAGTAATGTAATCAATATAATGACCACAAAACTCACCGGGTAGTCATAAATCAGGAAGCAGGAAGCAGGAAGGAAGTGCCATGAAGAGCTTGCACTGATGACGATGAATACCTGTGGAATAAAAGCACTGATTCTACGTCAAGAAAGGCTTAAGGCCTTGCTTATATTGCAATGGATTGTAAAATAAAAAAAGCCAAAGAGCCTTGTGTAGATAGAGCTTAGGCGTTTTCAGAAGGAAAGACGCTTATTAATTTAAAAAAAATTTAAGAAAACACAGATAGGCTTGCAGACTTGGGTATTGTTGTCGAGTGCTTTCAGAAGGAAAGCCACTGATTGCAATGCAGAAAAGACTTTGAGACTTGGGTGGGCTTTTCAGGGGCTTTCATAAGGAAAGAGAGTTGGGGTTTCTTTCTAAGTGCTTTCAGAAGTAAAGGCACTGATTGCATTGCCAAAAAAGACTTGGGTGGGCTTGTTCAGGGTCAGGGGCAATGGGTAAAATAATAAAATATTGGACTAACCTGGTTCATCAGTAAGCAAGGTACATGGCAACTTCTGATGGTGTTGTGTCTCAAGATTTGCTGATGATGTATATTCTGATGTATCTGCAGTCTTATGATGTGTTGTATGATACGTCAGATGATATGAGGTGTCTTATGATGTGTTCCATGGTGAGTATTATGTTGTGTGTGGGTCTGTGTATAAAATTCTGCTGCTGATGGGAATGGGATTGAAAGGGTTTGAGATTGAAGGACCCAGAAACTTAGGTGGACTAATAAAATTAATGTCAAGGGTAAAGTATTAAATATAAATGCAATATAATAAATATGAAAGCAATATAGTAAATATGAAAGCAATATAATAAATATAAATATAAATATATGTAAAAGCAATATAGTAAACATAAAAGCAATGTAATAAATATAAAGGCAATATAGTAAATAGGAGCGCAATATAATAAATATAAATATAAATAGCAATATAATATGAAAGCAATATAGTAAATGTAATAGCAATATGGTAAATGTAATAGCAATATGGTAAATAAAAATGGTAATGCAGTCAATATATTGTTTATATAGAAACCACAGAACTCACCGGGTACCTATGAATCAGGAAGCAGGAAGGAAGTGCCATGAAGAGCTTGCACTGATGACGATGAATACCTGTGGAATAAAAGCACTGATTCTACAGAAGAGAAGGCTTAAGGCCTTGTAATGAATTCAAAATCTAGATTCTATTTAATGAAAGAAGGCTTAAGGCCTTGGAAAGATTTGGTTTCAAAAAAAAAAATATAAATAAAAAGAATTGTTTCTATTCAAGGCAAAGAGCCTTAGGCGTTTTAGGAAGGAAAGACGCTTATTAATTTAAAAAAAAATTAAGAAAACACTGATAGGCTTGCAGACTTGGGTGTTGTTGTCGAGTGCTTTCAGAAGGAAAGACACTGATTGCAATGCAGAAAAAGCTTTGAGACTTGGGTGGGCTTGTCAGGGAAAAGAGAGTTGGGGTTTCATTCTAAGTGCTTTCAGAAGGAAAGACACTGATTGCATTGCCAAAAAAGACTTGGGTGGGCTTGTTCAGGGTCAGGGGCAATGGGTAAAATAATAAAATGGACTAACCTGGTTCATCAGTAAGCAAGGTACATGGCAACTTCTGATGATGTAGCATCTGAAGATTTGCTGATGGTGAGTATCTTGATGTGTGAGATGGTGTATCCAATGCTGTGTCCGATGATGTCAAGGTTGGTTGGATAGTGCTGCTTCACACAGAATCCAATCAGTTGGTGTTGGTTTTCAGGAACACACAATATTCACTCACTCCCTCAAGATGGAGGGTCGCATAGGATATTATAGCTAAATGCGTGCCGAGTAGTCGGCGGACGAGCATGTAAATGGATAATCGTACGTATGGATACGTCCTATAACAAAAAATACAAATTCTCCCGCTCTCTTTTACTCTCCCGCTCTCTTTCTTACTCTCCCGCTCTCATTCACTCTACCGCTCTCTTTTACGCTCCCGCTCTCACACATCCGCTCGCAAAAAAAAAAAAAATGGCATCCGAGATCCACGATATGAACACCACGACGGCCGGCTCAAGACTGAGATCCGCTCGGTCTTGCAAGTCCTTTTATGTGAAACGCAAAAACAACAAATTTTTCTTTGTCTAAAACTATTTTTGTTATTTTTTGTAAATTTTTGTTGTTTTTTGTCAATTTTCGTTGTTTTTCGTCAATTTTCATTATTTTTTTATTTTTTCTTCTGCTTTTCACCTTTTTCTTCCTCTTTCAACTATCTTCGCGTGTTTTTACACAGTTTTCCATTGGTTCCTGGGCTCGTTTAGACTACAAAAATGCCTATTCTCCCGATTTGTAATTTTCTGCACCGAGTTTTTAACTAAATTGCCTTATCCCATCTCCAGAATCGGCGAGATTCTATGGGTCTCTTTGTTTCAGGAACCAAAAATAAGTCGAAAGCTTGATTGGTGATAAGTATTCCCACCCTCCCTCCCAGTATCACCGGATACTGCTCACCTACTCTCCGTAGGGAGTGCCTAAACCGAAAGAGTTCGAACTCCACCTAACACCTATCTTTTTAATACAACGCACCTAAGCCTAAAGCCTACCTAACGAATCAGGCGAAACTTAATCTAAGTCCTATTATCTATATCTAACGAAATGCTTATCAGTATCCGGATACTGAACTCACCTACCGTCCGTAGGGAGTATTCCCACCCTCCCTCCCAGTATCACCGGATACTGCTCACCTACTGTCCGTAGGGAGAAATTCCTCACCTACCGTCCGTAGGGAGTACCTAAACCGAAAGAGTTCGAACTCCACCTTACACCTATCTTCTTAATATAATGCACCTTAACCTAAACCTAAAGCCTACCTAACGAATCAGGCGAAACTTAATCTAAGTCCTATTTTCTATATCTAACGCAAAGCTAATCAGTATCCGGATACTGAACTCACCTACCGTCCGTAGGGAGTATTCCCACCCTCCCTCCCAGTATCACCGGATGCTGCTCAACCTACTGTCCGTAGGGAGTGCCTAAACCGAATGAGTTCGAACTCAGCCTAACACCTATCTGCCACCTTACTTTAACCCTTTCAATACGGCTTTCGTATTGTGAACTTTTCTAAAAATTTATAGTCATTTGATGTTCCAGAGGAGTTATTTGTTGTATCTGCATATAAATTTTGTTAAGTTTCATACGCAAAAAAACTTACCTTTTGATTCGAAAACTTCTATTTTTACTCGAGAAAATCACTTTTTATAAGGAGCTCAACTAAAAATCATCAAAACACTTCACTGAAAAATCCAAATTGGAAGCAAAAAACACACGCGCGATCACGTTATTTAAGTCTCTTGACTACGAAATGGGACATTTTGGGACGTTTTACTGCGTATAGTTTAGTATTCAGTACACCTCAAACGTTGAGTGGGACTTAAATGTCCCCACAGTATCGAAAGGGTTAAATTGTCAATTTCCATTGCAAGTTCTTTGTCGGTAGACACAAAGGGATTGCCTTAGGTCCAAAAATTACCCACAAAATAAGAACAGCTCGTACCAATTAAGAAAAATTAAAAAACAAAAAAAAAAATTCTCTAGACACAGATTCATCTTTACTACAGGCAGTGTTTTAGAAGTGAATGCCCTCAGTTCTACCTCTCTTTCTTTCTTTCCTTTCATCTTTCTTCTTTTTATTTATTTTTGTCAATGTGCAAGCAAAGAAAAACAGCTGAACGACAAACCAACAGGTCTTCCATTCCAATCGCATTGGCATTTCCACGTTTTGTTTTGATAGATACTTCCATTCACCTCACTTACCTATGTATGCAGATACAAATTTAATTGAAACTTTTTATAGTTTATTTTCGTGTTCCCCGGTATACTCACGTCTTGCTGCTTTTGATTCCTGTGTGTGACAACATGAAGAAATAAAGTTTAGAGGGTGTGCGGCGTTCGGTCAGCCGACATAGAGATTCGGTAAGCGCGTCGAAAGAACCACCGAAAGCAAATAAAGCATAAAAGAAAGAGAAAAGCATCTTATAAAGGGGAGCTGGTGCTGGTGCTGGTGGTGGAGCGCTGAGGGCGCGTTGATGGCGTGTTGGTTGATGATGGAGACCTACTTCCACGGATTCACGGATTCAACAGCTCTGAGGCTGGAAAAGTGTGTCAGTCAGGCACTACGTCGTTGAACTGCAAAGAGAGAGGGAGAGAGAGATAACTTTTACACTTCTTACCGTTGCCAGTGGTTCTGTTTCTGGTCGGGTTGTGCATTTTATTTTCCACACTTTGCCTCCTTCATGTTCCATGCCCATGTCTATTCTCTCTTCTTCGCTGATGGTGTGGCGAATGAGCAAAGCACGTTCTTGCACTTTAGTTATTCTTGTACACCTCTCTATGATGGTAGAGCCTTGCTAGCGCCGATGATGGTGGACGATAGTGGAGGCACCCAATGAACGGAGCCAACTGGTCGTTCTCATGTTCGGATTTACGAGTTTATCTGGTTCAGCACTGGATTGACTTTTCTGCATCTGTCCCGTTCCTCGGCTCTTTAACTCTTCGGATTCTAGCGAAGCTACAGAGACTGCACATGCAACGTACGGTGCAGATACAATGTAAACTTTATGCCCATGTTTTGAAGCCGAGAGATTCCTACATAGCTGGCGGTACCGAGATCACGCGTTAATTTTTTTTTTTTTGATTTCTGTTTGCATTGTTTATTTTCTTGGTGCTGGTCTGTGCCTAGAAAAGGAATGTAGAAAAATCGTGAAAACGTCTGAAGCAATCAGTAGAATTCCTCTTGCATATGGTACTGGGTACTACGACGACGACGACGAGACGGTGAGCCTGGTGGAGTACAAGGTGTGGGTAGACAGGTAGACGAACAAGTGTTTTCTTATGGCGAGCTTTTCAATTCGTAGGCATAATTGAAAAAAACGACGTGTACAAGTATCTCATGGATGTAAAGTTTTGAGTTATTAACTGAGAACATACAATGGTAGCTTGGGTGTACGTGTGCATGTGAATCTGGGTGTACAAATTGAATTAAATTATTTTAATTTTGCCGTGTTTTATTTAGCTGTCTCACATCCGACGATACTGTTGGATACTGCATTTTAATTGATTGGGTGGAATGATTGCCAGACATGTTTATGACGTTAATTTGGAAGGTGAAGACTAATTTCTACCTTGTTATGTCTCTCAGTTTAAATTAAATTAAAATAGAGATGCTGATTACAGGTTGTAGGTATGTAGGTAGAAGCTTTAAGTCTTCAATTATCTAAATTTGAATATGAAAACAAGAAGACTGGGATGAGACTTGAATCTTTGTGGTTTAACATATGTATCTATCAATAATGTGTAGAAGCCAGTTTGTCCCGAAATGAAACCCGACGGAGAGGTTCAAACACTGTGATCTCCAATTTTAAGAACCTAAATCTTTTGAGACACTGCAAAAGTTAGAGCATAAACTACGTACGTCACAACACTCGCTATCTGCTCGCCCCCTTATGTCCTTTTGTACAAGAGTTCTTAACGTTTTTCAAAGGAGCCAGTATGTAACTACAAAAGAGAACATCACAAGACATGACGCCAATGGACTTGTAAAATTATTTTTACTGTCAATAGTCTACCAGCGGTTGCAGTTTTAACACTAATCGAAATCAGCATCACCATAACGATAATTATAACAATCACTTACTTATGTCTAACGTCTAATGTTCCTTCCATTCGTTTGACTCCAAACAGTGCCATTTAATTGTCCATTATTAGTTTTTCAAAGTTATTACCCGCGTAGACCATTTAGTAGCTTAGACATTACAGTTAGCCCTGCCCCTGATACATAACCATTATTATTTTTAATTGCTATATTCCCTTGCGTCCATATCATGTGTACCTACAGTGCTCGCATGGATTGTAAATTACTTAAGTGAAATCTTATTGACTGTTGGATGTCGCGTAAAATTAATTGCAACGATTGCCTTAGGATGGGATGAGAGTGACGAATTTGCAGACCCTTGGTACGGTCTAGGGAAGTACTTCCTTATCCCAATTTTATAAAAAATAAACCAGGTCACGTTTTGAAATTAATTAAGAACATCCTCCGCCTCTTACGGATTTTAAGATTAGCAGGTGTAGATAATCTCTCACCACCGGGTGACTGCAAATATTATGTCCCGCTTTAAACTGCGGTGAATTCAAATGACAACCTTTTCTATGAAAACAATTTGTTTAAATTGCCTTCCTCCCTCCCTGTCTGCTTCTAATGCCCACCATACAATGAGGTGTCCCATTGCAAGGGAAAATCAATTTTTCGGTCAGATACCTAATGACAGTTTTATAATTGCAACCAATCGATCATAAATCTCTCTCAGGCAAATACAATTTTATGACATATTGCATTTAATCTTTAGTCAGTGTATGAGTGTCTATTTTGCGACGCGTGTGGGCCGATTCACACACACTCATGACCTCGATGATAAATACTATAAGCAAGTATAGTACACGTTGAAGGGCATACTCTTCGGGGAGGAAACATCGAGAAACGTAATTACAAAGTCAAGCAAAGGAAAGTCCCAAGAGACCGCAATCACTATTAACTTTACACAGGATTTGCAAAATAGTTGACGTTGGAGATTGTAATAATATTTACGTCACATTTGACAGTAAATGATTTTTGTGTAATGACGATGGGTTTGCGTACATATTCTTGTGAAATTACTTTTGTTTCTGAGAATGTCCAACGTGGGTGGTTTTCTTTGGTAATTCTTGAGAGATTGGCAGATATTTAGATCGTCTTGTGGGCAGTAAAATGTCCAGAAAAATGCTCGTCTGTAAGGTGAAACGAAATAAAAATCATTCTTAGATAGACAACTTCCGTTCATTTAGGGGTAATTAAGGCCCAAACCGGACGAAGCTAAGCTTTGCGTATTTGTACTCACATTCCAGACACCATTTCACGAAGCAAAAACTCTGATTTAATCCGTCTTAGCATGTTTATGAGTTACGAAGTCACAAGCGGTCTGAAGTAAACAGAGCACTTTTTAAGTTCACTACAATCCTCATTTATAAGGGTGAAGTTATTAAGATGCCGAATCCGATCAGAAGCCTATCGTCCTGTTAATTGTGTTAAACTGACCAAAGTCGGAAATGTTAGGACTGGCAATAGCGCAGAAAAGAAAAAGCGGCAAAACGCCAAAAACAAGACGAAGCTGTAAATATATATACATATATTTGGCGCGACAATCTCATAGAGAGCCTGCCTAGGTATAGCTTCTCACAACCATCCATGTTGTGCGTGTTAGGTATATTCTTCGCAGGAATGGAAAGGACCTACCGTTTTAATACCGATTCCAAACGGCGAATTGAAAAGCTTTTTCATGACAGATAGTACTCTTGCAGGTTTTTTGTGCCTGCGAAGAGGTGGTGCCGCGAAAAAACGTTTGGTGGTTTCGAGAATCAAACCTGTGTCCCTCGCTTAGCAATCCAACGCACTGACCATTAAGCCACGGCGTTAAATTTGTAAATCTTTCACTAAAAAACGATGAAATACGGAACGTTAGGTTGAAGTGGCTGCCAGCTCAACACCTCTAGAATATAGCGCAGCAGAAGTCTCCGTCGTCCCGTTTTATTTGCTCTACTGTCAAAAGTTTGTTAAAATAAGCTTTCCCCAATTAATTGATAGGAATGCTTACGCCACTCTACGTTTGTTTGCAAAGCACCATACATTGTGAATTACAATATTCAATCAAGGTGTAACGCACCCTGCATTTCTCACACCTTCTATCAAAGTAACAATGCACCTGCCTCGGCATACTCGAACTTACACTGTTATAAATTTAATTTTGAGATTAATGATCTATTGATTGCAGTAGTCCTGGATCCTTCCACAACAAATGCGTCAAAACGCGTTTTTTTATTTTTTTTATTGAATATACGTTACGAGTGTGTACTAGATAGTCGAACAAGTATCTGATTTTCTAAGCGGAAAACTCATATATTTTCCTGCGTCGGTAATCATTATCGTGTGATTTATGATGGTTTTCGAGCGAGGCGTATGCCGACACCGGCGATATCAAATAACATTCGGGCGGGATAATTCGAGTTTATTTGTTTTCGAAATGTCACATGGTAAACATGTTACAGACAAGCTCCGTATCTGAATTGAGGCTAGCGATTTATGATGACTAAAGGAGAAGTTATGTATTTCGGGGTAAACATTTGTTTCGTTGTAAGTGGCTTCCTAGAAGCGTAGCAAATTATAATCCGCGTATGCGGAGCAGCGTGGGTGTGTGTGGGTTGTCTTTTTTTAGATGCACTATCTGCGTACTTTGGATTTTAAGAGTCGATAGACGTACACAACTTTGAGTGTGTATATTGTGCATAACCAGCCAATGACTCAGTAGTTTTTATTATAAAAATACAATGCGAATGTTTTGTTTTTAGATGACAAAGCGATAGATGTGGTTGGTGGGTAGATTGGATTAAGTGTGGTTACTAAGGAAAAGTCACTCGACTAAACTTTGTTGCTAAATTGTCTCTCGAAATAAATACCCACATGGAAAGTAGAGGGAAGCACATTGCGATCGACTCCTTCTATGAACAAGTCCTTTTAACCCAAATAACTTTGTAAAGCGGCGAAGTAACAGTGGTATATGATTGTTGCGAATTATTGCAGAATACCACAGTAAACTGAGTATGTTTTTCCATACTTGTTTTACTAATTTAGACACGTTCAAATAAAACCTTGCATCAGAGATCCTTAACGTAAATGCGGGAAATCCTAAACGTGAACAAGACAGCCTGGCTATTATCCCAAATGAAGCCCTTAAATTAGCTACCAACGATAAGAAGAAACCTTTTCAGTCCAATGCAAGAAACAAAGTCTAGTTCTCAACGAATGCTAGATACCCTGAAAACGATTCTAAAAACACTTGTGAGGAAGCTTCCGGCCTCTAGAAGAAGAGAAGGCGATCGAAAAGCTAGTTCAGTACAGTCGGAAACGGATGAGTGCAAACCGTATAAGTGCAAAAACCGTCTTAGTGCAATGCCTTCAAAAACCCTTGCCAATTCGCATATTTTTCATAAAATAATGTTTGGATAAGTGCAAATTTCTTGTAAGTGCACGTCATTTTGTACACCTAAAATTTTATATGTATTTACTAAAAAACATTCGGATAAGTGCAATTTGTACATAAGAAATATTGTTCTCTTTTCAGGAAAAATTCACCATCTAAAAGTTACAACGATAAGCATGTCTCGGCATCACCGGGGCTGTGAGAACCTAACTTCTGGAAATCTTAGAGGCAATTGTTGACCTTACTCCATTGCAACATCTTTGTCAAAAAAGTAGCAATACACTGTGCAGTTAACCTCCAACGCTCTACACAGGAATCCAGCCAAGTAGACTTACGGTCACATGGCTTGGCTATCCTTTCCCGACTTTCCCGAGATTGAAACAATCAGTACCGTATCCGATTTTATGCCCAACATACTCTGTTTTGGCAGAAAGTTTGAGATTGAGATCCCGAACCGCAATTCTTGAGAAATGTGCGATCTGCTGCTGAAGATAAAAGCTGGTATTCATGGCCCTAATTATAAAGTCTCAAAGGCACTTGGAATGTGGCCTAGGGTCTTTCAGGCAGAACTACATGCCATTGATACCTGCGCCAATAATATTCTTGATTCCGGTATAAAGGGGACAACCATCAACAGATGCACCGATAGTCAAGCAGCGCTCAAAGCATTGAGCTCCAATTATTGCCGTTTAAGGCTGCTTCAATGCTCTCCAAGAGCCCTCAAAGAGGAATAAAGTCAAGTTCTGGTGGATACCAGGACACAGAGGTATTGAAGGCAATGAAATTGCAGACCTACTTGCCAGAAAATGTGCTTCAGAAACCTTCTGCGGCATCTCTACTTCCGCGTTCAGAACGAGTCTGGACAGCTGGGGAAAACGGACCCTTTTATTCTACTGGAACAGCAGTCAGGGATTTAGACAACGCTTTCTCCACAAGGAAATCCTTACACCGGAGGACATTCGTAACGCCACGACTGAAGATGTTCGCAACTTCATTAGGAAGATAGAGGATTTCCTTGTCTAACTGGCTATAGATCTTTTAGGTCGCAGTCCATATGCGTCAGTCACAAAGCCAATAATTTTTGTTTTTTTCTAAAGACGAATTCACGGAAACTGAATTGTTGAAAAATAAGTGCACAAGTTTGCACTTACGGATAAGTGCACACAAAATCGAACCCAATGGGTTGTGCACTTAACCGTTTCCGACTGTAGTATTTTTTTTATTTTTTATAATTCACTAGTGCTAAAGGGGTTATGAATACCCTTAGGTTGCTATTCGCACAGCGCTAGTGTTGGTGAAGTGATTTTGAAACTAAGGTGGTATTAGGTTTCAGTCTATTGCTTCGAGGGTGGTGTCCAGAATGACTGGGGAGTATGGTTTGCAAAAGCTGGTGGACGACATGAAAAGAGAAATGGAACCAAAGATGATGCGGCACGAATTACCACGGGACTGGAGTTAGCGATTACCTGCGTGGCTGAAGCAATAGTAACTAAAGCAACTAAATCTTTACCTCAGAACTGTTTAAGTTTGGTTGCTGAGAGAGGACAAGTGATCGTCATAAGATGTCGTAAAACCTTGAATACGGTGTAGGTTGCTTGTTACACACCTACGGCTTCTGGATATACAATACTTAATTCGCTTTTTGGCTTTCAGGATAATCGCTCTCCAATAAAGCGATCGCATTAGTTAAACTTTGATCAATTGTGGTGCGACTTTTGTTAATGGAATCATCCACGAAATTTGTACCAACACCATTTAGATTTTCTAACCTTTCTCTCTCCTCTAATTTCCCTAATGCCCGTGCTCTAGTTTAAGGGTAGCAATATCCCCTTTAGCGCGCGCTTATTATAAAAAAAAAAAAAAACCTAACTTGCTAAGGATGTCTGCCTAGATGAAGTGCCATTTTATGATGTTAATTTGTTTGAAGGGACGGCCTCTTTTTAGTCGAATTATCGCATTCGATCTCTTAGGATTGAAAATAGGACAAAGAAAGCCCAGCATTGTTGCAATTGCCAAAGATATTGACATCTACAATTTGCTCTCGATAGAGCATTGAAGTAAATCAGTTGCTTAGCAAACGACACACACAGGCACTTTGACATGATCAAGACTCCTACTGCATGTATTTACAGAGCCTCGTCTGGCTAGTTCGCCAACAGCACTGAAATTTGTGACATAATCACAGAGTGCTGCCAGTAGAGCGTTCTTGAGTATTGAGAAAAATATCTAGTAGCGTCGATATCAAGTGCAGAGACTATAGCGCCGTAAGGCACAACTTCGTTGAACAGTGTTTTTTGACATATTCCTACATATGTATATGTGCGACTAATATTCTAACCTTTTCAATCATCATGTCGAACTTTAATTTGTATTTTCGAAAATCCTTATCCAAATTCACTTGACATACAGTTGCAAATACTCCCACACACTCATTGAAATTCCCTTCACAAGAACGAAGAATGTGTCCCCTTGTCGTCGGCAATGACAAATCGTGACATTCCTCTTGAACAGTTATAATGCGAACATTATGCATGCAATGAAAAAGGAGTCCACTCTGTTATGAACTAACAACCCCGTTGAACTGTATGACAAACGCGATGCATTTGAAAACTACAAGTACGATAGCAATCAGCAGGCGAGAAATTTTCACAAGGAAAAAATGTCCTTTGACTCCTTATTAAGACTGCAAATGGATACGATTGCGGACAGGAGAAAACTTCGTTCCTTCCTTAGCCTTCTATTTTTCATTTTGTTTCATTGAACCGATTGTAACACTGACAGGAGATACATTGCAAACGTCTATGACGTAGAACACCCACATCACAGAAGAAAAGCTCAACTCAGTACAAAGGATAAACCACATCCTATTCAGATATGTGTATGCACATAGTCCTTGATTGGATTCAAAGCACTCAATTAAATATCACACTGCTAGCGGGCACAAACATATGAATGGAGGGTATATATTTGCGTGGTCATTGGGTCTCTTTAAATCACAAGATATCGTTTCCGGTTTGCGGTCCCTGAATATCCGCTTCGCACATTTGTATTGGAAATACTTTGCAATCCTATCCCATCCGTCGCTTACGGCTAAGCAAAGTCAATAATTAATATTACTTTTGCCGATGATGGTGTTGGAAAATAGTTTCTCTGCTTCTCTTTATGTTTTTCTCCCCGTTCAAGGATGGCATTGGCATCAACCGGCCATTACACCCGTTTTCGCCTCGTTGAAGTGAGAAAACAAAAACCGTGTGGAAAACGCAACTGGTTGCCATTATTAGAAAAGTTGGAAAATGCAGATGAGTTCAGTTTCAAAAGGGGAGACGAGCAAGGAATGTTTTTAAGGGTGACATTTATCAACTAGCAAGTGGCAACATTCCCGTGGGAGGGGATGTTTGTTTCAATATGTGGCATATTTGGCACTGCTGAGTAGCAGCAAGTAGGCTTAAAGTTTTTAATTTCAATGGAAAGTGAGCAAACATAGGTTTAAGTGCTTCATGACGTAAGCAAACCCAAACAAACAATAATTAGATACCTCAGAAAGTTTAAACTGTAAAAAAAAAAAAACGCCACGTCTGCTTTTTTTTTTTTTTAATTTTTCTAACAATTGAGGTCACGTTCTGGTTGTTATTCTCTTCTTACAGGACAAATTCCATTTGGAATATCCTTGCAAATATGCAGAGACATGTATTTGTTTTGTTTTCAATAAGGCTATCGCCTTAAAGTCGAACCAAAGTATTTTAAAGTGACTTGTGCTGGATTTGAAATGCAAATGGAAAAGTTTGATACCTACTTCACGTGGTGTTGTTGTTTGTTGTCCATTTGGTTTTGAAAATAGATTTCAATTCTTATTGAATTGAATGGACATATATTAAAATCGTTGTTTTAAAAGTTTTATCAATTTAAATGTGGGTAGAAGTCAAAGGTCTATAACCTAAAAGTAGCATTTGATGTTTGTCTGAAATCGATCAGTGAAGGAACAGACTATGTGCTTTTTACAGTAAGTAAAACAATGGCTGAGCTTCCACAATAACTGAGAAAGAATGAATCACAAATGTGGAAGTTTATTGCGAATCGAACATAGCTTTAAAATTCGGTATCCATTTCCAAGTTGAAAAAAATATGGAGGCAAATTAAAAGCATGAAACCACATGGTCCTTTCCACCAAGACAGGGGAAGAGATTCTTAAGACATTTATCCCAATAAGGCAGCAACTTAGGACTTGCAGTGGTGCTTATGAAATCAGGAGCCTTTAAGACCTTTTTTTTTACATCGAAGACCATATCATCCGCCATTAACTAGGATAACTTAGTAAATTAGGCGAGGAAGCCAAAACTGGACTGTAGAGCTCGTCATTGTAGCCTTTCTTCAGGATGGGTCCCCTCCAGAATCTTTCGTAACATGAATATTTGATCGATCGATGAGAAAAGGTTTCAGGAATAGACGATACTGATGCTCCTTAGGATTCCAATTATCAGGCAACAGTTCTTATCTGTCAATTTGCTTGATGGTTGGCAGATTTAGAGACCCCGTCATGTAGTCAATTAGCCTAGACCTGATTTTGCAGGTGATGTGGTGTACACTGTATTTCTCGACTGTACTCGTCTCGTCTGTTTTCGCATTAAAGTCACGAAGATTGTGCCTGAAGCTCAAGATAGCTCACCTAAGCCTTCTTCGACGGCAAATCTACATTCAAACAGAGACTGATTTTGTTGCCGTCAACAGTCCTCATAGTCTGGCCTATTCCCCTGCATTTTTTTTTTATTTCGCTAATAGCAGTCAAGGGCTTTCCATGATTGTTAAATTCTATAAACAGATCCGAAGGTCATTGCTCTCATTTCGTCTTTGAAGGTGTCAATGTCTAGATAATAAAAGAAAACTCTTTGTATAGCTACCAATGACCCTTCTATATTTGTTTTAAGGTGATAAAGATCCTTAACAGTGGGCGCCAGAATTTTGTTTGCAAACACTTCTACTAATTAATTTACAACAAGTTGAATACCATACCACACAAGGATACCAAGGAAGCCAAACTGTCTCAAGACCAATTGATTTTATAATTTTATTTTCCTGCAATAACTACTCATTTAGTTGGACGTTATCCCCCTTTTGTTGTCCCTCAATTAAGTTTGTTACTAGAAACTTCATGTGTCTCTTCCCCCACAATGGAACCATAAAATTCTCAATAAAACGACACGTAAGTCGTTACTTAAGTGAAATCACGCCATCAAAGTTGAATGCAATATCATAAGTTTTAATTTTGTCGCCATACACACCGTACAAAGGATTCAACAGGTTTCTCCACACTGTAAAGGTACTCGGAACTTAATGGCTCCAATGGTTAACAGGAGACAGAACAACAAGATTCACAGAACTACGTCACATTCTACCTTTGTTGCGATACATTTTCGGAAATTTTTTCTCTCCTTACGATCCTTGTTTCACCTTTATACAGTGAGAATGAATGTTTTGTCGGGTCGGTTTCTTTATTTTTTTCATTGTTTCCCACGTGAAATTAATTCAAGTGTACCTCGCGCAACATACAAACAAACAAACAAAGGACTTATAGAAGAAGAAGTTTTCCATGTCAAAGTTACTTAGTAAATTGTTGAAATTGGTACTCTAGTAGAAAAAGTTGACATTATGAGAACATTGACAATATTTGATGAGCAATTTAATGCATGTGAGTGCGTAAATAGGAGGTTGACAAATATGAGCAAGGGTTGGGAAACACAAACAAATAAGTTATTATCTAGCTTATTAGCAAGGACTTCTTAAGAATAGATTGTTGTGAGAATTTCTTCAAAAAAGAAGTCAATAATGAGTGTATACTGCGAGCAAATCAGTTGTTCGTCGTAGCTATTGTGGTCTTGGGTAGGTTTGACATTTCATTTGGATTCAAATTAAAGATGATTTACATCGACCGTAACAGCATGCATAGTCCAGACAAAATGGACCCAAGTCACTTCGGTATTCCATATAACCAACGAGGAAGTTCAGGACCATAGTTAATGCTGTAAACAACGAATAAAGGATTCTCGTCATAAACGGTCATTTTTTATCGTCAAGATTAAGTAAAATGCTTGAAGAGGCCTTGTTTTCCTTTTTTATGTGTGGTCCTCATTCCGACATTAAATTCAAGCCTCTACTGCTATCTGTCTTCAGATGTCTTCATCTGACTTCTGTCGACAAACAGGAATGCTGTCCTAAACTGACTTACACTGTTCTATTTATTGTTTCCGCTCCTGTGGGAATATTGACGAAAATTTACTGACAGGCAGAAGGGATCAAAAACCTGTCGACATTATTGGCTGCCTGCCGATTGATACCCTAACTAGCAATCAAGAAGATCAATATCGTCGTTTGACTTAATGATTAGTGCTTAGTGAGAGGACATAGGTTCGCTGCTCAAAACCACCAAAACGTTTTTTCAACACACCACCTCTTCGCAGGTATGACAAACCTGCATGAGAATAAGATTCAAACGTCCCTTCGGAGTCGGGAATAAAAACAATAGGTCCCTTTCATTCGTGCGAAAAATATAACACGTACAATATGAATGCTCGTGAGAAGCCAGGCCTTGGCTCCCTTTGAGTTGTTGCACAAAATATTTATATTTGTTTGAGCGTTGTAAAATTGTCCTTCTCATCCTCGCATGCATTGTTTAAATTTTGCCGTCAATATTCGATGGATAATTGATTTCCAGGATATGTCCCTTTATGTTTTTGGTTTAAACATTATCATCACGTTTTCAAATGCCCTCGGTTGATTTATCAGAATCTAGCAAGACGGTATTTCTATCATTAAACCTTATTCTCATGCATCTGACCACCACCACACTTTGTCTCTGCATATGTGACCATAGATCACCCGAATTATTGCTCTATCAGGGCCTTCTATTACTTCCGAGGTAAACCTCATCCACAAAGTCCATCCCTTCATGCTTAAGAGCACTACTGTTGGTTGTTCTGAAGATTACTCTGCTACTCAATTGGTTTCTTATTCAAAACTAGCTGTACCCGCAGCTCCGCTTGCGTTTAATTATGTTTAATTTGAATCTGCCGGTAGACTACATTAACAGCTTCCAGGTCAAGTGTTTCGATCAGCGGCTTGGGACTTGTTGAAAGATATGACGAAGAAACCTTAAATGTGAACTGAAGCCCTGCTAGCACACGGTGTTACCCCCTCTCCTCACCAACCCATCAGCTGTGAATTTAAAACTATTGAGCCGATTTTAGTTACACATATGCATACCCAGCGTGGACAAAGATTGTGCAAGAACTACACACTGGCCAACAAAATAAAACGGATCGTCATGATTTAACAGCGTGAGTGTTCAGCGCCACCTATCAAATTGCTATTTTATCGCATTTGGAAGCAATTTTCCCCCCGATTATACCCCCTTTGGAGAGGTTAGAGTGGAATATTTTACAGAGTCACAATTTGTTTTGTTATTACTGCAAAAATGTTTATAGTGCGTTCTAATATTGAACAGCGCCACCTGTTGATTTTGTATGTACTAAATTTTATACGCTCTATACTTCTAACCAAATGTTTCTGGTTTGTCTTTTTTTAACAATCGTTCGTGACGTCCATAGGCCTTCAACTTTTAACTTCTAACTTTTCTAACATACAGAAGCAAAAATCTATAAATGACGATAACTTTTTTTTCCGACATCCGATTTAAAAAAAAACAAAACCTATATGCTGCTCCAAATTATGCTCTATCCACCTGTGAAAACTACATGAAAATCCGTTCAGTTGTTTCGGAGATGTGCGCTAACAAACAAACGGACAGACAGACAGAAAAGAATTCTAAAAATCGCTAATTTGTGTTCTATTACTCTTCTGTAGTCGCCCCTTTCCTTTTTTTTACTTTTTCTTCAATGTACAGACACACCGGGTTGTACTGTTTTATTTTATGTATTGATGAACAGCGACTGGCAAGGGTTAATCATCTTTTAATCACAGCACTGGAGTCATTGAAGTCTCTAGGTAGACGAAATTCCTTACTACCTCAAAGTTAATATCTGTCTAGAGTGACGTTCTGTTTGAGTTATCGGTGTTAACGATTGTATCCCCGGTGTTGACATTTGAGTTTTGCTCAATTCTTTCAAGAACGTTGTCATAGAAATCGCATGACAGCACGTCACCTTGTCTAAATCCTATTTTAACAACAAAATGTCCTACACAATCGGGCGAGTTCAAGAATGTCAAATGGCGTCAAAACTAGACATTGGTCTATACAGCTTGGCTCTACATAGTTTGTAGTGTATCGCTTTTAATTTCCTCGGTTTTATAATAAATTTAAATTTAATCCAATGTAGTATTTAATCATATTAACCACTTTCAAAATTGATTTACAGATGAATAAAATTTAACAGCCGACAATAAATAACCAAAATAACTATAAACTAAAGCGTTATATTTTTTAATTAAGTAAATGCGTCCTAACTCGTAAAATAAGAAACCAAATTTCTGAATGATTGCATATTTTTATTGAGTTTTTAAAATACGTACTAATATTGTATTGCAATAAATGTTCTGTGGCACTATTTCAGTCATAACTATTCTGCGTCATATGTACACTATCCACAACACCGCCTGGCGACTCCACAAAACTATACAGAACTGCAACAAGTACTTGCCGTTGACAATCATAATTATCAATGCAATGTCACCATTGTTGCCCACTTAAAAAAAAGAAAAAAAATTAAAAATTTCACATTGCCAACCCTTCAAAGGACAGTTTTATTCCAACCACAAATTAAATAGCAATGATCTTGAGTAGAAAACTCATTTAACATAATTGTTTGACCATTTCATGTCCTCTACATGGACCATAGAATCCACGAACAAGTGCTATTCCAAGAAAAGATCCAAGAAAGTGTATTAACAAAACACAACCGAGTTAATTAATTCAACAACGTTCCGAACGGAAAAAAACTCAACAATACCAACGAGGACACTAATCTCACTCTGTATGGGCGGAAAACGCATGTCCGCAAAAGCCAAAAAGTCACACACAGATTCCTCGCGCTTTTCCTGAATCTCCAGTGGAAACCAAGAGGAATCTCTGCGCCTGTATATGTGGGTGTTCCAATGGGTGGGTCTATGGGGGTTATACAAAACAGCTTTTGCCAACTTGTTACACACTGATAACACACCGCTGCTGTTGCTGTTCTTGTTTTTCGTTGTTGTTGCTATTGTTGATGGTAGAGGGATGAGCACCGATGATGATGACGATGACTTTTGTTAGGGACCGACGATTGTCCATATAAAGGAAGAACTTGGATCGTAGTACTTTTAAACGTCAACGAACAATTGACTTGGGTACACATACCAAGGAGATATCAACTGTGCGCTACCATCATTGTCGTCATTTTACCGTTGTAACAAACAAGTGGATATAAGAACTGTTAAACGGATAATAAAAGAAGTGCGGAATTTTTTCTTTTTAATTTTTCGTTGTGAAAAGTGTGCAAAATTTTCAAAAGCAATTTTTTTGTGTGCGAAATTTGTACTTTTTAAGAGAAATTTTCAAAAAAAAAAAATTAAAAATTAAATAAATTCAATAACTGAGACGGTTTCGAAATAGTCTTTCTATTTTATTGGCAATAGCTTTGCCTCTAATTTGGAGTTTTTGGAAACTTCAATTTACCTATCGTTATATCGGGTAAGTTTCGAAATAAATGTTAATACAAAATTTCGATCAATTAGTGTCAGCACTTGGAGACGTTCTTTTTTCGGATACAGTCGTTGAAAACTAATTAATCATTTGGTTTATAATTAAGAGCACTCGTGGGGAAAATTTGGTGAAGGCTGTTTTAAATTTCCACTTTGTGGTAAAGCTCGTCCACTAAATACGTTGTTTCCACTTATTCAATGTTTATTGTGCGAAACGATCAACTTCTGATGATTGCTTTTGAAAAATTACGAGTATTTTCGATTTACGTATATTTTTCCACTTGAAAGGATATTTTAAAATTAAAGCGAAGCGCAGTTTGTATATTTTTTTTTTTGTAAAAAAACAACTAGAATTGATGAGGGAGATTCATTGAGAGAGTTTTTAAAAAAATTCTACTGAGAAATTTTCAAACTTTAATATAAAATCTAAATTTTTGAAAAAGTTTTAAAAGCCTTAGGAAGTGTAAAGTTGGTGAGGAAGTTCATAGGTTATATCGACTAAAAGCTCAAAGTATCGAACAATAATAAGCCGACATTTCTTATTACAAAATACGCCAAGTTTTAAAACAAAACCAAGAAAACCGCATAACCAAATTTTTCAATATAAAACGTGCATAATTTATAAAAAAGTTGATGTGATTTTTCATTTCCCAAGGCGAGTATGCTTTTATGCATACAAGTTAAAAGGGCACATCAAACGTAAAATGTTTCACTTTGAAACTACACTCTTACATCGTGCACCAGGAAATAAAAGTTCCTATCCTAGACTTTCGTATTCCAAAAATGTCTCCTTTAATTAATATATCAGACATTTTATAAGACATAAGATGGCAAGGAGAATAAGTTCCAATAGAGTTGTTTATAAATGTAGTCATATACCTATTTAAAAACTAGAAAAGATACTGAATCAAAAGCGACGCGATCATGGCTTTACTATGGTGCTTTTATTCACGTAAAACTACGTCTGAATGCATGGCCACAAGTGGAGCACAGTAAATACAGTCAAGACAGTTAATCTCGCTCAGTGGCAAACACTTTCTTGATCATGACCATTTGCAATGCGGTGATAAGGCTTACGTATAGACTAAACCAGAGTCTGTCGCACAAATCGCAAACATGTTCGAACGGGTTGTTGACGAATAGCGCGAAATGTGTCGCCAGTACGCTTTTTAAAAATCTCGGACTCAACGTCTTTGACATCAGCGTATATTTCAACTCGGCACAGATTTTTAGTCGGTCCCTGCTATACGTCTATAAGCCCGTGCTGCATGTCAATTTCGGCAGCCCGAGAAGTAAGTAGTTGTGGCTTTGATGCCGCCTTGTCTAATTTCTAGGGTTCAAATATGCTCAGTTGATTTTAAGCCACTCTAAGCCTGGGTGAGCAAAAATTTATAATCTCCTGTGTTCAACAATTGTTTCAGCGGATTGTTTCAATATTTCATTTGATTTTATTTTCTGAAGTTCTCATAGTCAATTCCAATAAGGGTTCACTCATATAACTGGGGAATGATCTGACGATGGATCAAAGCTTTCTTCGACCATATTTTTAGGATGTAAATACCCCTTCAATGAAAAAAAGACATAAGATCGGGAATTTTATTTGAATCTGTCATCCAATAAGTTAGTTTTCCGGTCGAATGAAAGTCCCTGTGGTATTCCATACCCGCATTATATAATCTTTTACCCTTTGCTGATATAAGTCTAGATCTTCAGAAAGTGTATTTTGCGCTGAAGTCCACAACCGACCGAATAGGATCAAATTTTAAGCTCATTTTCGTCTTTGTTCTTGTCGGAACTCTGTTATGATCATAAGGGGTTATCCAACGGATAACTACGCAGAATTTCGATTGATATTATCTGATCTATATACCCTATAACCGCTATTACAGTATTTTATTCGAATAATCGTCAAGAGATTCCACACAAATTAGACTTCATGATGCAGGCGATAGCAATAAAGTGTAATAATGTGCGTCCAAAAGAGAATTTTGCTCTTATTAGTGAAAATGCGGCTGAAGATTCGAATAAAGCTATTCAACGTTGTTCACAACCAGTTGGGCTCTTTCCGTATATAACTTGGAAAATTATGCCAAAAGTTCTATGACTACATTGCTTGAAGATCCATAGCCACAAGACTATGATTTGCATCAAATATTCAGAGATTGAGCTCATTCTTTATGTTTCTTTATTTTCAGCTTAATTAATACAATAATAAGCACCAATTCCAAATATGGAATGACATCCAATATGAGTCGATAAAACATTTAAAGACATCATTGGGTCTTATATCCTTCAAAATTAAATAATGTAGTTATGGTTTCAACAGGATAGTGCTATGTACCACACTAAAACAATCGACATATTAAAACTAGTGATAAAATTTTTAAACCCTTTGAATTTCTTTCTTTGAAAATACGTAAAGTCCCTGTTTTATCCTGTGAACTAGCAACTATTGCCGCATTGGAAGACAATATAAGTCGAAAGAAGGTCGCAATGGCTGGAAAAGTGGCCCACAATTATATTGAAAGAATGCAATTTGTCAGAGCTAGTTAAGGTGCCCTTATGCCCAATATAATTTTTAAATAGTTTAATATCGTAAAATGGACTTTTAAAAAAACAATTTTTTGATTGTTCGATAAATAGTTTGCATTTTATTTTAGTTTAAGGTTGTAACACCCTTAAAAAGCACCCAATACTTATAAAAAGGTCTTTTGAACAAAAATAAGTTGCATAAACTTTAAAGTATGATATTTCTTGAACTTCTTACTTTCATCGTAGTTCTTATTTTGAAGTAAGTTTTACCTCTTGTCCTATTCTTTTTCAGTCAATCTACATACATATGTTTGAACAACCTTTAAAGTATTTAAATTTTTTGTCTAATTTGAATTTATCGATATATTTCGGAAGAACTGCAACAGGATTATTGAAATTCTTCATCATTTCAACGAGCTTATGTTACAAGTTTTTCAGGAGGTAGTTTGCAATATTCTTAAATAATTTTTATTTGATGATAATTCGTTGAAATCAGCATCCGACGGTTGACATTCGAAAAGATGCACTAGTCCCGCAGAGTCCTTTAATATTTTATTTCTTAGTATGCAAACAGATTTAGATACGCAAATGTCAGACCAATTTCATAATTTAAAGAAAAAAAAAAAAAGTATGATTTATTATGGTGTGAGAGTGAGGGTGAAGTTATCAAAAGGGACATGTTGCAACAGTGATTTACACAAAATAGAAATTTTGTGTAAAACTTTTGACGTCTTTTTTTGTGTTCCTAAGAATTTCATTTCTGTTGGTGTCAATAAATCTTCATTTTCGTTCGACTCGATGGAGGAAATCTTATTTTTGGATAAGTAAGAAGTTTAGAGTATTTTAAAAAGTAAGCAAATTGGTCAAGAAAAGGTACTACGAATATATCTGTAGATGTAAGTATTAGGTGCGCAATTAAGTTGTCGCTGTTTTTTTTTGTGATAAAAATGCAAGTTTATTGTGAAAAAATGGTTACAAATGAATCATTCAAAGTATTATTCATCGCTAGCTACAACTTTTTCCCATCTTTCTGGCGGAGCTCGAATAGCGTTACGGTAAAAGTGTTCATCTTTTGTTTTTGAATCATTCTCAATGCATGCAATTGCTGGGAAATGGCTTGGCGGGTAACTCTTAATGCTGAAGCAAGCTGCTCGTGCGTTTGGCACGGATCCCCATCGAACAATGCCTCCAATTCAGCGTCTACGAAGAATTTTGGCCTTCCTTCACGCGGACGGTCGTCAACATCGAAACTATCGTCTTTGAAGCGATGGAACCAATCACGGTACGTTGTTTAAATTAGGGCAGCATCTCCGTAAGCTTTTTGGAGCTCTCGATGCGCGATGAAAGAAGAAAATCAACACTTCCCGCAAATGACGATTATTTTGCACAAAATCAGACACAACCAAAAGTATATGACGCCAAAACAAAATCACTTATGTATGTGTCAAAACGGTTTGTTTACCATATGTCTTAGCTCGGTTCATGACGTTTTGGATATATGAAAATCGACCAGCACTTATTGCTGAAGCCATCTATTGACAAACAGCGAGAACTTACTAGCGCACCTAATACATAAAGTTTTTCTATAGCTATTAAGCCAGGTTTCAATTTGTATGCTGTATTTGATGTTTGTACTCAGTATACTTTGGCAAGCCCTATGCCATCACAAATAAAATCCAATTTAATTGTGAATCTCGATAGGAACAACCGAATAACCTTCATAAATACATCACATGTATTTGTTAAGACACTGCATTGAGAGTAAAGACACCTCTCTGCACATCCAGCCCTCTTTTAACTCAGGAAGAGAACCCTTGATGGCGAAAACATTTCAAAGAAACAGCTTGCTACCATCCACCCAGTGAAGAAGAGAATCCGTAGTGTCAAATGCTGTAAACAGCTCTCTTGAACACATAACCATAGCAAAGGTACGTAAGGCACCAGTTTAACTATAATAATCATCAGTAAATGCACAATGGTACACAAACCAACAAGAGTGTGCTTCTAACAAGCTGGCACCTCTTCCTCCTTAAAAGCGGAGCGTAAGGCGAATTCCAATATTTCGTACTCCTTGATTAAAAAAGGTAGAAACAAAGCTTGAAACAACCATTCAAGCTGCCCCGTTCTAGTTACCCCGGCTCCCGTTTCATATGGGTTTGGTTTGGTTTTGTCACTGAAAAAGAAGCAGATTTAAGCCCTAAATCTATCCATTGCTTATCAGCAACTACTTACTCAGTTCGAACTGTCAAAATAAGGTTTAACTAGTGCACCACGCCTTGCGCTAGTCAAGATAGGATATGCAATTATGATTTGGCTCCTCGCAACCATTCATTTTTTGCACTTTAGACAATTTCTATTACCGACTTCTTACCGCGGTTTGCGAAGCCTTTTCTTAACAGATTATACTCTCGTAAGTTTCCCATTTGATTATTTGAGATAAGATTTGAACCTGGGTAAGCTCGCCTTGTAGTCCAACACACTAATCACTGTACTCTGGCGACTAGTTTGGCTATACATATGTTGGTCAAATTTGTATAGATATGACGCAACTGTCTGAATACTAATAATGCGATGTTACATTTGGGCCTTGGGTTAAAACGAAGTTCACGTTAATCCAGATGGCTAGCCTTGTCAATTATGAGTTTTTCAAAGTGTTGTCTATCACTCCTCCAATGTTGAAGGGGAACTTGTTACCATTTGAAATTGCAACGAACCAAGCTCATAATATAAATAATAACCATTTCCGTTTTGTATAGATTGGGCTGGCCTTGAAAGTTATAACCTTTTAATTTCGCACACATCTCCATTCGATTTTTTTAAAACAATGTTAAAGATACACCTCCTAGTCGGTACTTCCTTGATTGCTATTTACCTTTACAGTCATCGCAACTATGGTAGAATTTACCGCAAATATCGAATTAGCATTTCCTTCAGTTCCTTACACCAAATAGTTTCTCTCTCTTTAGCGTACAATGTAATAGGAACCCAAAACTTTAAGGACATTCTCTCCGCTGGGGTATCTTCACTCAAACGAACGATGTGTCTTAGACATCGTTGTGGTTTAGTTTCATGGTTTCAGATGCATAGTTATACAGATATATGTATGTATAAGCATGATAAGCATTTTACACTCAGAGAACTCAAACTGTCTGCAGAACTATTCTCATTTCCTCTTTAATAAATACAGGATGGGAAACAAGTGAGTACCCACTGAATAGAATAATTCATTAATTTTCACCTTTGAGGAATCGA
The DNA here is from genome assembly GCA_951813785.1 of Criorhina ranunculi. Classification (NCBI taxonomy): domain Eukaryota; kingdom Metazoa; phylum Arthropoda; class Insecta; order Diptera; family Syrphidae; genus Criorhina; species Criorhina ranunculi. The sequence continues at coordinate 13,389,815 of OX638381.1, forward strand.
TCTGACATTGCTGTTCCTTGGTTGGACTGAAATTACATCTGTCATTATCAGTCAAATCGTTAGACTATAGGGCTATTACGAGGTTCACTTCGCTGACCACAAAGGCTTTTAAGCTTTGCCGTATTTTTTATGCGTCTTTTAATCAAACTTTTGAACAAACATAATTCTTATAATAGTACGTTTCTATAATTAGTGTACTTCCCTTATTTGCAGTAAATAGCACCCGTCTTTGTCTTATGGTCGCTGGACAAAATCTAGTACATTAGTTGTGTTTATACTAAACATATAAATGAAAATACACCACCAAAAGTTAAAATATATCACTCCTGCTAATTCTACTTTGCCTTTTCGAAATTAATGAGGGTCGATGATAATTTCAAGCTGATACATCGTATGCAGTATTAGTATCGACCAATGGTGATTTTAAATTAATGATTCAATGGTTTTTGATCCCTATTTGTCTACCAGCTAATGAAATGTAAAACTGGTCTTAATATGACTCTTCCCATCAGTTATGTTATGTATTGTGCTTTACTATTTTTAAAATATCTATAGTATTTTTCCTAATGATGTATTTTTTTTTTTTTTTTTTGATTAATTAGCAGACATTAGGTTCGCAAATTCAAATCATAAGCACGTTATGATTCCTAAATGTTACTAGTCCACTTGAAAACAATGGTAAATATTAACTTATGATGATGCTTTATGCCTTTGGGGGTTTCCTTTCTTTGTAAATTCTTGAACTATGAGTTTTAGTACACTCTTCCTGTGTTCAAAGTATTTGTTGCTTTTAGGCGGTTTGTTAAACTTAATATTCTGCCTTAATTCTTTATAACCAATGAAATAGTTAACAGGCTTTGAATCATGTCAGAAGTGATTTAAATTGGGGGATTTCTTTTGTAGTAGTTCGCTTAATAAATGGAACATGAATGCTACTCGTATATGTAACCATTTAATGGCGTTATTTTTTTAAGCCTTTAAGCTGATACAAGTTTGCAGGCATTTACATTTAATAAAACGATTTAGCATGGTCTATACGTACAACAAACAATCGTTTAATACCCGGATACTGAGCAAGTTTGTATGAACTTGTATAGAACACTAACGAATGGCTTATCACAGTTATATTTTTTTTAAAGACTTTGTCTCTGTTTTCAAAAATCTCTCCATCTTTAATGGAAAAAGGGTAGTTCGAAAAATTCAATTTTATTTCTCTTTTTAAATCGATATTCTTTTCACAGCGATGCTCCTGAACTAGACTTGTTAGCCAAAGTTTGAGCTTAGGAAACAGAAAAGAGTCGCACGGACCTAGATCGGGTAAACACGTCTATTAATTCGAAACGCAGTTCATGAATTTTGGGCACTGTTACCACCAAAGTATGAGACTGTGCGTTGTTTTTTATGGAATAGCAGTTTCTTCTTCTTCAAATGGTATAATGTTTCATGATTTCTGCCTTCAGCTTGTCAAGTAATTCCTTTTTTTTAAAGGTTTTTTCAAGGTCTAAAAAAACAATCGCCATCACCTTCCTTTGACTTTTATTTTATCTCAAAAGTGTAATTTGGGACGCGGGCCTAAGACCAAGATACACTCATGAATGTAGTAACCAAAATATGGAATATGCCAATACTTCACCACATGCTTTCACCATCAACTGATTTGTTTCTCACAGAAATTGATTTCAACATAGTTGTTTACATCTCGATCTTTACGAACCTCTAAAATAGCCAAAAGAGTCGAACCAGTCGTATTTGTATAAGCTTCTGACATTCACCACTCTTTCAATCTCACTTGTCCCTGAAGCATGGTTGGTGATGGCCAGGGTACGATCAGATCTCTCTTGTATCAAGCACAATCAAATCTTAAGGAATGCTGGACTGCACGGGTCTATAAAGGGATTGATAAGCTGCATAATGTTAGGTCCTAGGTCTGGAGAACTGTGCAGAAGACGAATTAGCCGGTCTTTCTTTCTATGAACGATAAGAATATTCCTTCGTTAAACATCTTATCTACAGCGTAACAACGGCATCGGTTATAAGATCTTTTTCGCCATTTTGTGTGAGCATCTAAAACAGATCAGTAATGACACTTAATGAAAAAAAAAGTTTGAGACAAGAAAACGCGCTTTCCTGTGATTTCATAAACATAGTTTTGGAACAGATATCTGTACTTGCATATGTCAATGAGTTGATTAAATGGAATGGACCCAGCGACTAGGATGAGTCTATCATCAAAAAAGGACATCCAACGAATCGGACACAATTGACAGCTACATTGAAACATTGATGCCATCGGCATTCATCATACTTTGTAAGGCAAACAGTGTGATCTCGTCGGCCGCTAGTAGAAATGTCATAAAATGTGAAAATAAGTTATGGAAAACCAGAAGAAATTACTTTTTTTAATAAAGCTATATATATATTTTGAATCTTTATAGGACGTACCACCACACAATTATGTATGTAAGTCAGATAGTAAGTTAATGTAATCCCTCACTGGTATGCAATATCTTGAACTTTTCTGAAAAAACTTTTAAGACGTCAATACTGACCTTAAAAGGAGCATCATATCTTCGCTGCCAATATCAATATGTACCGCTCTAATAGATTTCACAAAAATAGTTATAAAACTAAATTCAAAATACAAGAAACATTACCCACCCTGATTGACTTGTTTCTATGTCTAGAATTTCATTCTACGTAACTAAGTTTTTTTCTTCTGTTCTTCATAGAATAAAAGAATAGAAGAAAGAATGATAACAACCAACTTAAACGCCCGCATTGTATAGACTTTCCCCTTTTTATCTTTTTTTTTTTGTGTAATCGAATACATCTAAACGATATCAAGTGTGAAAAAAAACAATACCAACCGATACAAAAAGGAAAAGGAAAAAACATGAAATTCAATACAAGTAGTTGAGTGATGTACTATGTGCAAGTACTTAAGAACATTTTTTTCCTTTTTCTTTTTCTTTCCTTGGTTGACACTGACAAAAGGATTATTTTAATTTTCTCATGTTAAGGGTGCAAAATGTTGTGGGGTTATACATTTCTATTGAAGCGGTATAACATTTCACAGATATCCACCAACGACAATTTGTTTTGTTGAACCCTTATTAGATGTTCGGATAGGAGGTTAAATTTATTACGATGCGATGGTTCGATCATCTTTGAGTGTGACATTCTACTTGAATCTTAATTTGTAAACTGAAATTTATTGGCATTTCATTTTAATGAAAAACATAGAAAAACGTTCAAAGGGGTTTAAATTAACCACCGATGCATGAAATAGAAAACAGTACCATGTTGGGGTTAATTTCCATATACAAATTTTAAGTTATTTGTCTTAGTCTCACAATGGAAATGATGAACATTATTTAAAAAATACAAGCACTTCTTAAAGTTAATTGATTCTTAAACATAAGAATCTTCTATCGGTTGTTTCACAAAGGGAAACTGCCTATCGGTGTGGAGTGAAAACAATAAGAATTGATCACTTTTAAGATGTTGTTACCCTCTGTTAAAAATCAAATTCTCCGATTTGTGGTCCTTGTTTTATTTAAAAGATGTAACCATCTTTAAAAGCATTGTATGGTTTTAATTTGATTTTTTTATCTCGTCTTTTTTGATTCATTTTCGTTCCTAAAAATATGATTAACCCAGACAATGTATCCTCAAATTTTGAGTTCTCCCCTCAATGCTGATACTTTAAATGTAATATGTAGGGCATTCTGTGGAACGAACTCATAATTAATGCATTTTAAAGGAGAAGTTAAGAAAAGATGCCTTCGCCTGCGTCCTTTTCATTCTCGTCCCTTTTAGATATGTGAAAATAAATTAGAAAACAAAAGTCGAATTTAACCCCATTTAATGAAAGGAATTTTAGAGATGGTTTTAAATTGAGAAACTTTAACTCATTTAACACATCATGGTTAAACAGAAAAATATGTTTTTCTCTTACCCATTTCTGGGTAGGTAATAGTTAAGTTAAAATATGAACAAAAGTTTAACTCTCGCAAAAGTGTTGAACCCAGGTCGTATACGTAACAAAAAATGTAAAAAAAAAAAAATATGAATGCAACCTTTTGGTTCAATTTGGCCTTGCATTGTGGACATTGAATGGTACGGCAGAAGACGAAATAGGGGTGTATACCTTAGGTTTGCAGAAGCTCGATGTCACCGGCTAAAAGCTTATGAACGAAAGTACATCGGCAACATCATGACGTCAAGTTAATCAGTTTAAAACGATCCATGAATGCACAAACATTTGAATTTCCGATTTGCGGAATATGGATTTTTTAAATGAAAGTCATCTGAAGCTTTTTTTTTTCTGTCGGGGTGTTGGAACACCACGCTGGAGCACTCAGATGCAAAAACAGGTCCATTGTACTACCAGCAGGTACAACCCTTTAACTGTGTTTTCTTCGTCTTTCTAAGAAAGTCGAGTAAGAGCTTCAGTGATAAGGCGCTTAGGTTACCAGCATTCATCAAATCAGCCCCAAAAATCGGCCACCTGATACGAGCAAAAGCAGGACAATCACATAGGAAATGTTCCGCAGTGTCGTCGCCCTCTCCACAAGCGTCACAGACAGTGGTATCACTTAAATCTAACACGTTGAGATATTTGGCAAAGGTAAAATGTCCCGTAATAACGCCAATAAGTTGTCTGCAGTCTTTTCTGCTGGGAGACAGCAAGTATGCCGCGGATTTCTAACAGACGTCGGGAAGGATCTGTTAAGTCTGCCTGCATCCTGGAGAGTGTTTGCTAGAAACCCAACCATCGATAGAAGCCCTAACCGAAGATACGGCAAACCTAACGTGGGTTCTGGGCCATCTGAGGCTAGTCCAATGTGCTTTAATAAAAAGTGCACTTTTTGGTTACCCTAAATTGAAAATAGGGGAAATGAAAATAGTTGCGTAAACGAGAGTTCAATATCCGTATAGAGTAGAGAGCATGAAATGAGTACTATTACCTATTTCTCCCTGACTTCTGACTTTCCATGAATGGCATGATTGATTGAAAATATCCTTGCTGCCTTTGGATGTGGTCGCAAATGAATGAAGAATAAATGGGCCAAGGTTCTTAAATATTTTCTCTCAAATGCAATTCATATACGTCGTCAAGGTGTTATGCTATTGCTTTCACTCTAGCTGATAACGAATAGTCAACGAAATAATGATTGATTCAAAGAACTGGATGACAATCGAAGTAGAGCCTAGTCAGTTTTGGAGTTCAAACACAGTACCAGAAAGACCAAACCAAAATCACTCATGTATTATGGATAAACCATAAGAAAAAACAGATATTTAGAGCGACAGCTCATAGAGAGCCAGGACTTAGCATCTCACAACCATTCATCTTGTGCGTGTTATATATTTCGCAGGAATGGCAGGGACCTACAGTTTTATTGTCGACTGCAAATGGCGATTCGAGAAGCTTTTTCATGACAGATAATACTTTTGCAGGTTTGTCATGCCTGCGGAGAGGTAGTACCGCGAAAAAAAAACAAACCCTTAAGAAGGCCCTGCCAATTCTGAGAAAATATAATCTAGCCTATACCTATCTATGGACATATATGCTCATGTATCTCGTAACATCGGTTTTAGATTTTACAAGCAGTCGCGAAGTCCCTTCCCTGAGTTACGACCAAAATTAAGGCGGAACCTCCTTTCTACCTTTTGTTGAGACACCAAACCACATGTGAAAGTATGCTAGGGTAACCATTAAAAATTATTGATATCAAAAAGACTGCTATGCCTACAAAAATATTCCATTCATTCTATTTCATTTTAAAACCGCATTTCACTACTTACTTGGTTGGTTCATCAACTCATTTTTTTAAATAAGATAGTTAAAATAATTTTCAACAAACCTCATTTACACATTAAGCATGCGATGAATTTTTGTTTCCCTCAGTAAATTCATATGTATCTTTATTGCCATGTACAGATATTTTCAAACAAATGGAAAATCCAACGGAATATTATAACAAATGTATCTACATATGAGTTAATATGAATTTTGAATTGTATTTCCTGAAATACCAGTTAAACTTTTCTATTTATTTCATTTTATTTTTAAATGTTTTCCAGTAGGAGTCTTACTCCTAAAAGTTCGTCTACACAAATATCATTGGAAAACCCTTTTTTAAACCGTCGGTCTACCTATTTAAGTAAACTTTTGTAAAATGTTAAAAACTGGTTCAAAATCAAGTATGTTAACTTTACTTTATCAAACGTTTTCAAGGAAAACAGCCCCAAGAAATATTTAAATATGTTGTGGATGTTAAAGGATATCAGCCAGCCCCTTATTTATATACGCGTATTCCATACGCAATGAAATAATTTCTTATTCATTTGTTCAAAACTAAACTTTTGTTCGAAATTTGTATATTTTTGTACATCCTTAAGGTCTAGTAGGGTTTTATAGGCAAAGATTGATGACCTGAAGTCAAAATGGGTGAAAAGGAACAGAGTGATACCATTTCTATCGGATTGAATGAGACGGTGCCATAAAGTTCAAAAGAAAAACTAAAATAAGGATTATTATACGTGAGTTTTAACCATGAGATTCCTCAAAATATTTGGTATGCACTTGTCTAGTTGAAGTAGTTACATATTCTGCACATACCTATAAACGACAAGCCTTCCTTCAAAAAGAAGCCACAAAATCCCAACTAAGAAATGGTAAATTTAAGGGCGAGAAAACTCACAGTCTGTTAGACTTTTTGAAGTGATATTTCCAAAGCGTAGATACAGAATCTTAAAAATTTGTCACGGAAATCAGAGTTGGAAAGATACAGACTTGTGAATGCGTACGCGTGAAAGATCGAAGAGTTAGAAGAAGTATAAGAGGGAGTCGCCTGCAAAGTACCCGGGTACCTTTTGAGTTTTTTAAGTTAAATTTTGTTGTGTTCTAGCAATCGTAAGAAAATCTTGTAGCTCGATTTGCATCTACTACCTCGTCATAACCAATAAAATTGAAAATTGGCAGGCGTAAATATAACAATTTTAAGTCATAAAAATGAAAGATTCCGACTGCAAGCCGACGGATTTTCGAGGCCGCTAATTATAAATTTTTAGGCAAAACTCGGAATTTCTAGATGGCTGACTAATTTGACATTTTTTATCAAATTTGACTCAAAATACCGGTTAACGAAAACAATATAGTTGAGGGCAAAGGCGATCAATAGCAGAAGGTCGACTGCGGCAAAAAGGTAGACGAAATGTAGCGCAAACCATTATTCATGACTCCTCCAGATACACGATTTTTTGAAAAAAAAAATGTACGTTGCTGTTTGTAGAAAATGAGTTCAGATATCATTTTACTTTTTTTAATTGTTACTTTTTTATACACACTCATACTCTCAACATTGATGTAATTACAATACTTCCAATCTTCTGGTTTCAAAAATTCCCAACATCACTCATGTACCTTCGAGTATATTATTTCCGTTTTTAAATATTAGCATAAATCCAAATATAAATACAACACATCCTCCTGAGAAGTAACTTCCAAAATAAGTAAGCAAAACAAAAGTAAAAGACAGACGCACGCGAAATACACACCACATCCTTCTCTAATTTCTAAGTAAGGAACTTTATTACTTTGCGAAGACATGTTCAAGAAATAATTAACGTTAAAAATTGTCTTTGGTAATTTATCTAGGATTTTCTTATATGTTAATTAGACTGCCTCCACAGCCTCTATAATGATGGATAAGGCTAGGGCAGATGGTGAATGACTTTACGACGACATCATAGTGTGATTATGTTGTCTCATTTACAAGTTTAATTAATCATTCAGTGTCACATCCTATCATGGAACCTATATAGGTGCAAAAATCAATAATCGAATGAAATTTTACAATATTTATGAAATTGAATATCATAAACAAACAAAAAAATGCACCTATCCTTGTGGCACTTGTTACTTTAAAGTACTTTTCATAAGCTCGTGCAACGATAAAAAAACAATTAGTTTTAATTTAATACAATTAGTAAATTAAGTTTCGCAGAAAAGAAAAGAGTAAAGAGTAAAATAGTTAGACAAGGTTTGGCTGACTTGAGAAAATTCAACCAAGCAGAGCAATGAGAATGTCCTTGCTCATGAATAATTCATAATTGTTTTAGAAGGACTGTGTGAGTTAACATTTTCTATGACTTTCTGTGTGTAAAGTGCAAAGTGGCAAAAAGTAAATTTAATTAGAAAAAATATTTTATTTTTTTCTCAGAAAATCACGGCTAATAAGATATATTGTAAAAGGCATGGAGGAAGATAATTAAAACGACATTACAGAAGACAGTAGCCATGCAAAGGGAAGAGCAGTCTATTTCATTTTATTATATTAAATAACCTTGTGATGTATAACACAGGAAAAGTAGCTACCCACGCTTGTGGCCAGAAATAAGTAAAAGGTTTATCTTTTAATCCTCTAAAAGCAATTAAATCCTTAATGCGAACTAAACCAAGAAAGTAAAATTGACTGAAGATTGATAAACGAATCTTAAATAGCGAACAAATTAGTTTTGCAGCATTCCACTTTCTACGCCTGTAGTAAGACCTTTGGCAAAAGGTGGAGACTTAAACCTACACTGCTGTAGTTCGTCCAATCCTTACTCATGGTTTACTCGTGTGGTGGCCCGCCTTAAGCAGAGCTTACAACATCACAAAACTAAGTAGAGTCCAACGAACAGCTGGTATTGGGACCACAGGAGCGATCCGATCGAACCCGTCAGAAGCTCTTAACGCGCTCCTCCATATCATGCCCCTAGACTTGCACATCAAATACATCGTTTCGTGTAGTGCTATCAGGTTCAGAGAATCTGGGCTTTGGTCCCCAAAACCCTATGGCCAAAGTAAGGCTCTTGACCTGCTGCCTAGGGATTTGGCGTCGACCATAACTAACTACACGACTCCCACACTCAAATTCAATAACAATATTAAGGTTCACTTTCCAGACAGGTCGGAATGGAACAATAACCTTCCCCCATCAAACTACCAAGTATCGACCTTCACCGACGTCTCCAAGATGGAGTATGGCGTTGGAGCAGAACTGAACGTATCCAAATCATACCGCCTCCCAGACTCTTCGAGTATCTTCCAGGCGGAGATACTAGCGATTCGGGAAGCCTGCAAAATACTTAGCCTCAGTCCTACTAACTCAAACAACATAGGAATCTTAATTGACAACCAGGATGCCATCAAAGCGCTCCACTCACTTACTTCGTCCTCTAAATTAGTTGAACAGTGTAAGGAAACTATAACGCAGGTAAACGCTCGGTTCAACATCACTCTCCTCTGGGTTCCCGGCCATAGTAACATAGAGGAGAACGAGAGAGCCGACGCGTTAACCAGATGTGGTTCTACCTACCCTGGATGTCTACCTTGCGGAGTCAGTTTACTCCCCGATGGGACTCATCAAGACAAAATTTTCCAACACTTTCTCTCTATTGCCAACTCTAGGCGGAAAAGTCTTGCAGCTTGTGCCATATCTAGACAGATCTGGCTCACCTACAATAAAAACAGAAAGAATCAATAGAAACCGCATCGAGACAGCTAGAATATCGGCAATTACCACAGGCCACTGGCCAATTGGTCCACACGCTGCCAAGTTAGGCATCCCGTTCAACCCCCACTGCCGTAGTTGCGACAATTCACAAGAAAAGGAAACGTTATTCCACTTTCTCCGTGACTGCTCGGCACTTGCCAGAGCCAGCCAGCGCACTCTCGGAAAACCCTTTTTCAAGGAACTATTTGAGATTTCCCACATAAAATTCTTCAACATCATTAACTTTCTTAATTCCACAGGATGGATCTTTAAACGACACTCTCAGCTATGCCCATCAACATCCAGGTTACGTGAGTTGTGGTATCAAAACGGCTTGTGTCTCTGGCAGGCTTACCAGTTTCAATCACTTCTACATACCTACCATAAGGTCTACAGAAGACCTTTTACACTACGACGAAACAAATTCTTAGCCAGAGACTTAATCTGCTTAAAACTTGGTCTGAGTATGAGTCTAAGTTGCATCTTATACTAAGTTTCCTTTAGATCATATTTAAGTTCGTAATAATTTATCAAAGGCTCGTCAAGTTCTTCCAAGTCCCAGCCAAAATTTTTCTCCAGTCAACGCCATCGGCAGCCAGGCCGATTGTTGGTAAAGGTCTATTTCCACTTGCATCTTTCTCTACTACTCTATCCGAGGGCGACTTCATCCATTCTTGACAAAGTCCATGCTTCTGTACCATTGTTATGATCCAGGACAGGGCCACGGAGGCATTTCGGTGAACGCTCGCGGTTGCACGGCTAGGCTCGGCGGACGGGGTGGTTCTTGTCCCCCTCCAACATACACCACCTGTTCAAACACTTTTAATTCGTGCCTAGACTAACTAATAGAAGAAGAAAGAAGATCCCTAATACCCTACTCAGACTTCGAACGGGCATCATTAAAGACAGGAAAGAAAAGATCGGAAAAGAAAATCTCCAGGACTGGGACTGGAAATGGAGAGGTGAACATCTATTTGAAATGATTGAGTTTTTTCCTCGATCTACCACAGTGTGAGCGGTGTTCTTTCATTGACTAAAACCACAGTGATACGCAACAGTCAGATTGTTGACAAACGGCTTAAGGCGCTTTCTTAATATAGCAGATAAGGTCTTGAAAACGATGTTGAGGAGAGTAAGGGCCCCTAGTAAAGTTCAAAAGGAATCTCTTAAGAATCATAAACGATGTTGACTCTAAAAATTTAAAGATTGACAAGACCTGTCTGCATGTTCTTGCAAAATATCCTGCATTTACGAATATCAAAAAGCGGACTTTAGGCAGTAAGCACGGTGATACACAGAACAGCAAACAAGATTTGGTAGCAAGCTAGCAACGTTGTGCATCAATAGGTGCGGTTCGAGCCACCCAGCTATTTTTAACGAATTTCCTTTCACTGTTGTAAGAATTTAAAAATTTAGAACTCAGGAGACCCTCTGTTAGTTGCTAGTCTGCAGTGCTGCCTTGTTTTCGGTACCAACTACCAAACACTCCCATAATTTTTTTTCTTATCTTACAGTGCATCCCAGTAACTTAACCATTAAAAAATCTCATATGCTAAGCTCCACTAAATTTACCTGCTCAAGAACAAAAACCAATTCTATTACCGTTTAAGTAATGTGATAACATTTTAACTCCGTCATTTCATAATTTACCACTTCAAAGAACATTTATTTTTTTAAAGAATGCAAAATGCTCACTTACTGATATGATAAAGAGAGGTAGGAAAAAAAATATGTATGTACATATATAAATTTTTAATATCAATTTTTAACTGAAAGGACGAAGCAATACGAGGAAGACTAATTCACATGAATAAAGTTTCTTAGCCATGCATAGACGAGCAACAGGTGAAGATGTGAAAATATATGCCAGAAGCGAAAGGTATTCAAATTGCTTTAGATTGTTACAAAAAGGATATTCGTCCTTTTATTTTGTGTAGTGTGTGGATACGTAATTGAAAATAAAGGAATATTTACGTTACGGGACAAAAATACAATAATCCTTTATCAAAATACTGACATTGGACATTTGTCTCTTATGTATTATTGATGTATATTTTTGTTTAACTTTAAAATATGCGGATTTTTAGAAACGTGGGCCTTAAATTGACAGTATTTTCTTATTTCTTAGCTTCTTTAGCGAGGGATGGAACAGTTTACAAAAGACAAGAATACAAAATGCTCAAGAATTGTATATCTATGCATCTACATTAAATGCCTTGACAGCGGATTGTGTTCTAGTTCTACTTACTTACTAACTTAAGGTGACGCTACAGTTCGAGGTGGACCTAGCTGCCTCCAATTTCATACGCTAAGTTGGTTAAGGTCCCCTTCAACTTGCGTGCGCCACCTGAGTCGCGGTCTCTCTCTACTGCGCTGTCCCTCGGGGGCGAATTCGAAGATTTTTTGGAACGGAGCTTTGGTGTCCATCCGCTCTACATGACGCAGTCATCTCAGTCGTTGGACCTTCACTCTTCTGGCTAAGTCGACGTTGCTGTATCGCCCGTACAGTTCGTCGTTGTATTTCTCCCTCCACTCACCGTCTAAGCAGACGGGACCGAAAATTCCCCGAAGAATTTTCCTCTCGAAGCAGCCAAGAGCACCTTCATCGATACCTACAGTTTAATGCCGACTCCGAACGGCGAATTGAGAAGCTTTTCATGACAGATTGTACTCTTGCAGGTTTGTCATGCCTGCGAAGAAGTGGTGCCGCGAAAAAACTTTTGGTTGTTTTTGAGAATCGAACCTGTGTCTCTCGCTTAGCAATCCAACGCACTAACCACTAAGCCACGGCCCTTATATAGGGTAACTTTTGTGGTTTGAGAGAGGGCTTTGCTAGTCAATTGCCTTCTTAGCCCAAAGAAGCAGCGATTGGCAAGGGTTATTCTTCGTCTGATCTCAGCGCGCTGGTGTCGTTGTCTGAATTGATGGCGGAACCTAGGTAGACAAAGTCCTGAACTACCTCAAAGTTATATGTGTCGAGGGAGACGTTCTGTCCGAGACGTCGGTGTTGAGTGTCCTTTCTTGTTGACAGCATACATATGGTCTTGCCCTCGTTTACCATTAAACCCATCTTCGCCACTTCCGTCTAGGAAGCGCGAAAGCGCCACTGACATCACGCTGCTTTCTTCCGATTATGTCAATACCATCAGCGTATGTGAGTAACTGGACGGACTTTTGAAAGATTGTGCCTCTTGTGTTGGCGCGTGAGTTTTGCACTATTCTTTCAAGAATGATGTCAAAAAAAGTCGCATGACAGCGCATCGCTTTGTCTTAATCCTTTTTGACATCAAAGGTCTCGGTGAGTTCTTTACCGACCTTGATAGAGCAGCGTGCATTCTCCATCGTCATCCTGCACAAACGGACGAGTTTTAGCTCTAATAAGTCCCTCTAACAAGGAAGGTTGCAGAAAGTAGAATGACTAAAACCTAATGCGTTGAGATGCTTAGCAAGAAGTTGTTAGACCAAATGCAGTCTTGACCTCGCTTTTTCATCGCTGGTTTTGGAACCAGCTTAAAAAACTAAGATAGTAAAAGTCATTTGAAGAAAGAACTTTACACTCGTATATTTCACCTTGAGAATGATTTGAGTCTAGTTATTATCTTAAATTACATATACGGCTGCCATAGCTGAACATTTCTTAATCATCAAAGAAAAGCAGAAGTCAGTTGTGACTCTAAGAAAGTTCTAAGAAGTGCTATTTAACATGCAGTGTTGATCCCCATTTTTCTAATTCTTATGAACGAATCTCTTACCAACAGAACCTAGAAGAAAACTTTTCAGACTTATCTATAACTTTCTTGTGTCTATAATTTTTTTCCTTTTGCAGTGAGGGTGCAAAAAATTAGTTTTTGAAAACTGTTTGAAACCCATCTCATAGTAGATAAGTTTCGCATTTTACACAGCGCATATGTGTACTCACAAGCGAATTTCAAAACCCTGTATGTTCATTAAATTATGCATTCATTCTGAACAATATTTCTTTTCATGTTTTCAATCTACATAATTGTGATAGACGCGAATCCAAACCATATTGGTGGAGTAGATACTTTTTTTTTTCTTTTTGATTTCCATAAATGGTGTTTGAATTTATTTTAATATATTTTTGTTCAATAATGGAAAAGAACAAGTACATATCTCAATCATTTTGTACGCCCATATCTGGCAGGAAGTAGGCTGATTATGGTATTTTGCTGTGGTAAATACTCGTATTTATAGACAGAAATAGACCATTTTTTGAAAGTCGTTGTACGAGTATTTAATAAGAATTGACATATGGGGAATAAAAAATGACAAATCAGAATTTATTTAGAACGCTCTTCATCAGTCCCTCGTTATCGCTTCTTTACCTTTTCTGTTTTGTTAAAGACGAAAACTTTTAAGACTTTCAAAATTTAGTACAAAATGGTGGACTTTCTTACACTGGAACGATAAACTACATTGATCTCACTTTATTTGACGGTAGTCACTCGTTTTTCGTATGCAGAGAGAAAGAGAAGGAGATTTTTGACCAAATTATCTCATTTAGCTCTGGTGAAAATGTATTATTGCTTATTCCATGGCTGAGAATATTAATATCCAAAGCCAACTGTCAGGCTACTGTAATACGCTATCAATTCTATAAACGACAACAACGCAAAAGTCTAGTCACCTATGCCACTATAATAATAAAGAAAAAAACGAATCCTTCCAATAACACTTTCCATATTTTCCTACGCACAATTTCTAAGATGTCTTAGCCCATCTTGACACGATAATAAGTACACACAAAACCAACAGAAATCAATCTGACTTGCAGGAGTTGATTCCATCACAAGGTTTGACAAAATTCCAGCAGCAATGATGCTAACGATGATTCTCAACACAATCCCATTGGCATTGGCATCGTTCGCTTCCCTGCGGATATGAGAAATCTGCAAAGAAATATTGCAATCACTTCTTAAACGGATGTTACGGTGGATGTAAGTTCTGTAGGAGTTGACTTGACATCCTTACAGATTACCTTTCATATCGTAAAACAGAAAAACACGACAGCAGCACAATAGGGTGAAGACCATAGACACATAAATAGATAACCTGTGGAAGATCGTAAAATCTCCTATAATGCCGTCGTTTGGGTGACGTATCCTACGCGCCTTTATCAGGATAAACAAGTTGATGAGATTTTATTTCTCATGCGGATGGGTTCACCTTGTTTACGTCGCGCGCATCGTAAGACGTACGGCATAAAGAAGGTCAAAGCAATTCTGAAAATTGAGATTGCAATGTGTTGGCTGGCTATAAGGGAGGTTAGCCAACACGTCAGCTACAACACTGAATGAATGAATTGTGGGGTAGCTATACCCGCACCGCTTGTTTTGGGGATGCAGGATGAAAATCATAAAAAATGGCTTCTTTATTGTATTTCTAAATTTTAATGATATACCTATGCTGTTAAAATTAACTTTACAGCTAAAGGATTGTTTTCCTGTTTGCTTAAGGATTGCTAAGGACGTATGGTTAATCAGTTCGGAAAGCCATAAAGGCGGAAGTTTTGTTTTAAAATGTAGTCTTTAATGGTCTTTAGATAACCCTTGTGGCACCCACTACCTGTAGCTTCTGTTTTCTTTATTGCTTACGGTTGTGATAATAGCCAGGTTTGGTTTACATTTAAAGACGCACGTTTGCATGGCATAATACGTGTTGAATTGTATGTTATCAGCCGACACGACTGCACTTCTATTTAATCGGATCTTGAACATGAAAGCATTCAGATTTCTGTGCTTGATAATTCAAGTGCTAGGTAAAAATGGAATCGGAAGGCAACTACAGAAGGTGTTTTATATTCGTTAAGGGGTTCTAAGAATGCAAAGGAGATGTGCGACATGAAAGAATGTGAATGAATGTAAATTGAATACTGTAGGTGCTATCTGTCACAAAAAAAGTAAATAACATCGTTATCTGGTTATGATATGTAAAAGTTGGTGGATATATAAGTTTTGCTTCAGAACATACCTAAATTTGACAGTTTAAGGTTATTGGTTTATTTTAAAGTTCCTTCGAGCTGAGGACCATTTTTTTCTTCAAAGGTTGTCAAAAAATAAACAATCTTCACTCGATATATTCGCTTAAAAGACTTCCTTGCAGGAAAAGAGGTTTCCTCGCTCTAAATACAGAATCTATAAAGAGCACTGTCCCCGACTATTTTTATCGGGATTCTAAAGTTGTTCGTGTCAAGACTTACATTTTTTGTGAAGATACGCAATTTTCTTTATTCGATAGTTGCTTTTTCCAAGGGACGGTAGGGTCGTTATTTTCTTATATCAAGCACTGGCTACAAGCTGAGGGTTACGACATAAAGACTTACGTACTACCATTCTTTCTCAGCCAGTTTTACAGTGGTTTGGTCTATTAACTTGGTTTCCCAGCGTATCTATGTCAAAACTTTTACCGGCTTTTCTTTCTGCATAGTTCATACCATTTGGAATGAGCTTCGAGCGAAAGGTCGAATGTCTTAATGCACAAAAAAACAAAATCGCATAAAAAAAAAATGATATCCACCCTTTAAATATTCTGTACATTCTCTCCCTTTTTCCGGTAGGTCCAATGCAATTTAATCAACGTAGGAACATCTCACAGTAGCCATGGTGATGCTCTTTGTCATCCCTAAACACAAACGATATTTTCATGAGGCCAGGCAACACAAAGCATACAAAACACTAAAACAACCGCAGGGTCATCGAACAATAGCGACACCTAGTACAAAGGTGTATGCCACATTTCCAAACGTTGACTGATACCATCTCCTATCTGTTGATAAAATCGCACTATTTTGAGAAACTCATTGACTTCATGTACTTGGTCAGCAAAAAGCGCTTCAAATCATCAAAGCCATACACAGTGCAATGTCAATTTGTGCGTTACCCACAAGGAAATGCATTTCAAATAGGGGACGTTACGAGCAAAACAGAAACCCCCCCAAAAATACCCCACCCAAAATGTCAATATTGACTCAGAGTTAATGGAATGAAATTATGATTTAAATTATATCATTATCACCAAAGATGAGCTGACAACCCACAATTAATCTCGAGGGGCAACGATTTATCCTTAAGAGTTCTCTCTCTCTCTCTATCAGTGGTAGCCGCTGGATACCAAGAAAAAAGTTTAATTAAAACTTAATTGACCAGTAACAATACAAAAAATAATTAAAGAACTTCTTTTCGCCAGCAATTAATGTCAAATGTCCTTTTTCTTTGGTTTTTGTTGGTGCCACGTTTTTCTATCCCATTCATCTTGATGTCTACGTGAAATTCCTTTGAAAAAGTTCATAGACCTTAGATCTACCTTAAAAGCTTGAAATTTGATATAAGCGCTGGTATTAGAGTATTAATGGGTGATTGAATGAGTCGAAGAGACTAAGGAGGTGTTAGACCATTAAAGCCGACTTTCTGTTTTATTCTAAAAAAAAAATTAAAAATCGAATGAACAGGGTGCTTATGAAGTACAAAAAAAAGAAATTTGAACAAATTTTAAAAATTTACAAAAATATTCAATATTCAATTCGGAGCACAGGGTGTCCAAAAATAAATTAAACTACAGAGTAAGTATACGATAGTTGAAAAGAGAGGGTTTGAGCCTGACCTAATGCCGCTTTCTTTCCTTCATGGTCCGGGCACGCTGCTTTCAGTTTACTAGACTGAGATTTTTTGCCTCCGCGATTGCCTGATCTTTAGCTGGAGCATTCTCTTCCATTCGCTCAATGTGGCCGAGGCAGTGCAGTCGACGGATGTTTGCCTTCCGGACTACATCCCCATCTTTGTACAGCTCGTAGAGCTCGCGGTTATATCTTCTCCTTCATTCGTCCTCCTCGCAAACAGGACCAAATATTCGACGAAGAATTTTTCTTTCGAAGAAACCAACGATCTGTTCCGCTGTCTTACTTGTCGTCCAGCAATTAGCTCTTTAAAACAAGACTGGCAAGATCAAGGTTTTGTAGAGCATGATTTTGGACCTTCGAGGTAGGAGTTTGGACGGTGTTCGACGGATCGGTTTTTGGTAGACAGCATGTACTTTGTTCTACCCTCGTTCATCGTGGGACTAACTCGTTTGGCTTGTTCTTCTATTGCCGTAAAAGCTTCAATAATGGCACACTGGGAACGGGCGATGATGCCGATATCTTTCGCGAATCCCAGCAGCTGGATGGATTTGTTAAATATAGTTAAATATAGCCTTCTGTGTTTACGCCGGCCTTTCGCATTATCTGCTCCAGCACAAGATTAAAGAAGTCACACGACAGCGCGTCTCCTTGCCGAAATCCGGTGCATGTTTGGAATAGACCTTAAATTAGTATAAAAATCCATGACACTAGACACGATGATAAACTAACTATTCACGATCACTAAATAATTTTAGAAAAGATACAGAAGTTAAAAAAAGTAGATTCTTTTCGATCTGTCCGTATTCGATGATCATATCATCAACTTGTTGTGATATTTCTTCCCTTTCAAGTTAAAAGTTAGTTTTCTTGTCTATGTTTTCAATAAAATCAGCGATTTTGAAGCAAGTATTGCAACAAGTCATAATGTTTAGAATTAGATTAGAGTGATTATTAAAGTTCTTCATAGATTCTGGAGAGTCTTGGAAGAAGAAGGTATTAGGCATAGAGCTCAAAATACTTTTTGAGATGGTCAAGCTGATCTAAGATACTTGTTTTATCTAACAAAATGTTTGAATTTGTTCTGGGAAAACTCTTCGAATTGTTTCATTCATTTCACTGAACTCCAGCATACAGCGAATTTACACAAAATATAAACCTGCCCACTTTTGCATTAATTTCATTTGACCTTATTTTACGTCACCCAAGCTTCTGTACGACTTCAGGTGAAGAAGAGGAAACTTGAACGCATCATCTCTCTGTTTTTATTCAAAATGTTGCTTAAGAAGAGGAATTTTTTTTAGGCTGTCCTCATTTCCAATTAATTTCTATCGAAAGGTCATCGCTACAGCGTTCTATAAAAATCTATGTAAACCATCACTTGAAAATATAGAAATCCATTAGTATTCCACACAGCAAGCAAGAACCTCTTGTGCTCCAAAAAGGATTCAATTAAACTTGTGTTTATATTTATTTTGTACTCCGTCCTTTCTGTCCTAACCCTGCCATTATGTTTACAATACCATTTCTTTTACTTCGTTAAGGCACTCAATTGTTTCAACCGTCTTCTATTGCTTGATGATAACGAAATTGTTCATATATAATTGAATATACACTATTCTATGAGCATCCTTCACAGAAGTCATGATCTCATCAAAAGTGCAATACCATGTTCAAATACAATAGAAGACATCATTGTCGCATCGAAAATGGTACATCTTCTGTATTGTATTACAAAAGCATGCTTGACCTTCCTTTCATTTCTAACATCTGCACTAAATGCAAGTCACGTTTCAACTACATACAGAGTTCACAGTCAATGCGTTTTATTTCTGAGCTATGTCCTGTTTTCCAGCCGTTTTGTACAATCGCTTCCAGTGTGTTGAATCATTTTTGTGTCACAAATTGCACATGACCTTACATCTCTCTCAAGTGAAACAAATTACACCACTTGATGGAGGAATTCTTTTTCTGCGAATAAGTGGGCGAATGTATAGATCAATCATCTATTTTAGAGTTTAAAATGAAATATTGTGGGAGGTTGTCCTATGCAAATGGCATGAACTGCCAGAAGGAAATCCCATTGAAAATTCCTTCACCTCACCTCTTACTTGCACAATATCACTGCATATACATATCTCTAAGCCAAACAATCCCCGTAGAGGATTACGCGCAGATTAAGGTAAGCGTCGATAATCGTCCACCTACGTACTCCACATAACCCCTCATGTTAACGTTTGTTACTCCCCATCAATTAGATAAAATGGCACAGGATATTACAAGCTCTAAATACTTGTTATGTTACAACGATAATAAAACGGGTAGCAGTACCTACAAGAGAAAAAAAAAAAGGAGTGCCCTGTGGACACTTGTTGATTGTTATGACACACATAATGCTATTACAAGGATAATTTCACTTCCCTCTTGTTTGTTTAAACGAAAATTAGGATAAGGATAACTTCCTGTTTCGGATTATGGGTAAATGGGTAAATTCAATTTGAAAGGAATAAAGTCAAACAGTTGTACTGTAGTGCCATGCCTCCATATTAAGAGGAATATCCTCGGCTTCATCAATTTTAAGAACACTTCCTCAACAAGATTTATATTTCTTTATTCTTCCAGTTCTCTACCCATGAGGAATTTTCTCCCCATTGCAACCAAGGATTCTGGTGTACAATCAACTTAAAGAAAAATGTTTGAAAAAAAATTTACTAATGTCGTCGTGTAATATGTATTTGAGCCACTTTGACCTATTTTTGTGTTAACACAGATAAAAGAGGATTGTGTGCAATGGGTGGAACGGGAATTCTATTTGATTTTGTCCTTGGTTAAATCACTGAATGATTGATACATAGTTACTTTGGGAACTCTGTTTCAAAACATTTCTAGAAATAAAGATAAACAGATTATCGAAAGGAGTTTTAGTCCTAATTAGCTTATCAATTAACAGATTAAGACTTTTATTTAACATAAAGGCTACAAGCAAAATGAAACATTTAAGGCTAACAGAAATTTAAATGAAGTAAGGTTAGGTTAGATTGAAGTGGCTGCCAGTGATAGGCTCATTGTGATACCACAGGGATCTGGAGAGATCTCCTTATCTACTCGTTGAACCAATTGATTAAGCGAAGGCGGTTTCTGACATCTGTGTTTATCAGATCGCCTAAGTTGCTAAAGTGGAAGTCTCCTAAGTGGAGTCTTCTTTTACGGAAGAGAGTTGGGCAGTTACAAAGAAGGTGGGGGATGGTTTCCTTCTCCTCTTCGTCCATGCAGCTTCTACAAAAATAATTTGAAATCTGATTTGTCGCTAGACACGTTGTACCACCTAGAATTTGTTATCTTGATAGCATTCAACTTGTGTTTAAGCTTACATGCAGCGATCCGTATATCCAACGTGTCTCTTTCTGTAAGCACTGGTACGATTGTTCTATAACTGGCGAGCTCATCAGCCTTGCAGTTCTCTGGAATATCTCTAAGCCCCGGCACCCAACAACCGTGAATATTGAACTGCTTCGCCATCTCTGTAAGAGATGATCGGCAATCCAGAGCTACTAACGAATTTGAAGAGACTGATTCCAGGGACCTGATCGCTGCTTGACTGTTTGAAAAGATACGTACATATATCTGTGGAAGATATCACGTTTCTCTTCAGCCAAGATAAGACTTCTTTGATCGCCAAGACCGCCTAGACCACGTTACAATGATTTGGAAGACGGAAAGAGAGGCTGAGATTAAGCCTATCAGAGAAAACACCACCACCTACACCCTCACTGGTTTTAGAACCATCGGTGTAAAAATGGACCGAATTGTGCTGTAGAAATGACTCATTCTCCCAGAGTGACTTGGAGGGAATGGTAGCAAGAACATTTTTCTTTAAATTTTGCTTGGGTATGATGTAGTCAATGTTTCCAGGGAAGATGTTGAATTTGTTCAAAATGGAAGCGTGACCAACATTTTTGGTAGACCACTGTGAAATGGATTTGAGGCGAAGAGCCGAGTAAGCAGCCATTGGTATCAGATGAAACAAAATGTCCAGTGCTGCGGAGGGTGTCGTACGAAGTGCCCCGCTTATGCACAAACATGCTGATTGCTGGACCTTGCTTAGATGATCTCAGTTTATGGCCTTATCTAAGGCGGTTAAAGTAAGTTAGAAGTTTGATCAAATACGTAGACAGCAAACTTCACTTAGAGAGGACACCCGAGCTTTGTAAGAGCTTGTGTCTTGTCCTGCTTAAATTATGGAAGAATTTCTTAACCTGAAACTTCTGGAGCTTACAAACGGGAGGGAGCTGTTAATATTGCAGCTACGTTCCTCGGCTACTCGACTTCATAAGACACAATCAATCGTGTATCATTTGTCCTATTATTATTATTATTATTTGGATCGGCTCTGCGACTGACACAAATGGCACTGCAACCTGAAAGATCTTTTGTGCCTAGAGCCAGCTAGACAAGGAGATCCTCTATCTTTCTAATGAAGTTGAGGATATCTCCAGTCGAGGCATTACGAATGTATTCTTTATAGAGAAACTCCACACACAGTACGTGTTCTGCTGATTCATCTTCTTCTAAGCAGAAGTTGATATTTGAAGCTGCAGTGACCGGTGAGGAAACCTGCCAGTCTTCCGATATCGTCCCTTTTATGATTGAGAATGTTTTTTGTGGTTTTGTTCAGGGGTAGGATGGCCCTTTTAGCCTGTCTAAGTCCCTGAGTGTTTTTCCAGTAAGATACGAAGTTTCGTTTTTCCCAATTGTCCAGACTCATTCTGAACGCGGAAGTAGGGATGCCGTAGAAGGGTTCGGCATCTATGTACCTTTCTGAGGAGCCTTTCCTGACAGGTTGATTTGCAATTTCATTGCCTTCAATGCCTCTGTGTCCTGGTACCCACCAAAGTTTGTCTTTATTCCGCTTTGAGAGGTCCTGGAGAGTATTGAAGCAACCTAAAACGGCCCTGGTCATTTGTCCTTACTTCCCACTAAGTAACTCTCTGCATGCTTAACTTAGTCACCAATCAGTTACTAGGACCTATGAATGTGTCATTGAATTCGCAAAAAAAAGAACCATCTATCCGACTTTATTGTAGGAAAACCTTCGATTTCTAGTCAAATTTCACACCATGCAACCTTTACGTATGTGCATACCTAATGGTGCAGTGGATAGTGTGTTCGCTCGTGACCCGACCTGTGCAGGTTCGAGCCCGATCCGGGAACAGCAACAGCCACAGAAAATAAAAAGAGAAACGAACTAAATCTGAGTTTCTCAAGCCACTGCACCAAAAAGGGGTTTCTGCCTAGGAGTGCAATGGACCGGAACGAGTTTGAGTGCTCCTTGGATTTGGAAATTTCTTAAAAAAAAAAAATAAAAAATGTGCATACCTAGAATAAATTTGTTAGCATTGTTTCTGCAAAGCATGTCTTTTTACAACCTCCTTCTACCCACATTGCCCTTCTAAGCACGCTTTCATCTCTAACTCAACACATATGTATCTTACACCTTTAACAATAGGCAGTTATGAATTTGGATAGTAGAATTTATTTCATTCGATTATAATATAGTTTCCCCAAATTAAGACCATGAAACACAGAATTTCCACATCAGACTATAGTCAACACCCCGAACGGGGTTCATCCCACATGCATACGAGTCTACCCTTATCTGTCATCGTCCTTTAATTTTAATCTCGAAATTCCTTCACCTTTGTTATTACCTCACGTGTTTCTCTTAAAATGTCATCCAACAATAGGATGTCATACGTAGGTAGAAACGCACCACAATTATTTGATTCTATATTAAGCATTCTATATATCTGTCAGAAAATGCATCCATGGTCAACATAATCAAATGTCAGTACGAGTAAAAGTAAACATTTCATATAGGATCTCAATGGATAAATACAGTGAAAAACCACGATGACACTTGGTAAACGCGTATTTCATGTATTGTACTCATACTTAAACTTTTAAACAAAATGACAACTTTAAGCAGTGCCATCAAGCGTCACCGCCGCCATTTGGTATCGGGGTACATCATGAAGTCCTGGGAGCAATAAATTTCGCAATGTGAATGTTATAACTGTGAAAAGTGCACACATGGTGATGCGCCAATGACCACCACACCAGCCTCGTCCTGATGTTATTCACTTACCTACACGAATGTTGTGGCACTTGTTGCTGTCTTCTTTACAGTATGAAAGCTTTACCAAGCTGTAACCAACTGTCACCACTCCATTGTTCGGTGCAGTCTTACCCTTTTCAATGGGGGTTAAACTTGACACTTCGAGTGCAATATTTTCTGGCGATCCTTCATAAATTACTATGTCGGAGTCCTGGCCACATTAGTGTTTCGCATTTCACTTCAGTTGATGTTGGTATAGGTTCAGGTAGACGCATTTGAAATTTACGACATCATTGGTGGTGGTGACACGGCAGGTGAATTTGTAAGTTTTAGTCCTTTTTTAATATTCTAGCGTGTGCTTATGACGGGAGGTTAGTGATTCTTGGGTAAAGGATTCGCACGGTGTGCAAATTTTGTCCTTGATATATGATAGGAGTTCGGGTGGGGAACGCGTGCATTCATTATGTAGAGGTATACTTGTATTGAAAATGGATTCCGGTTCACGTAAAGTGTTACTTTACTACTGTTTAGTTGAGTGGAATTGGACTGTAGATATAATCCGACAGTAAAGTCCCTATGAAAGGGAGATATGTTTATAAACTGGGTTAACATCTTTTGTAAGAACAGTAAATTTATGAGTTTTTGTTGCTGATTTATTATGCATCTATATACATATGCAAGTCCGTATGTAACCGCCTTTAATATCGATTTCTGTGACGAGTCTTTACAACAACCTAAACAGAAAACTTGGAAAGTTTTAAGGACATGGCAAAAAAATCCATTCACGTTCTTTGGCGATTTGACTGCAATTTAACGTCATCTTAGCACAAAAAGTATGCATCTGAAGCAAACTTTTTAAAAAGGATTTGATGCCAATCTTTCTATGAATCAAATCAAATACCAAGATGTCTTTCAAAATGTGTGGTGCATTAGAGCTTCTACAATGATCTTCTACTGATCTTTTTTGTTTCTATTTGATATTTCTTGTCAAGAGCTATTGGGAAGAGTATAAGGTTCTTAGATTGTTGGGACTGTTGAGTACAGGGAATAAGCAAACGATCTTTAGCTGACAAAATAGTTATACTTTTAAACTGAAATCATTGTGAACCTGACTGGTAAGACTTTTATGTTGCTAAACAATCAGCTAGTTCCACTATCATCCGAATTCAAGGAGGCGCTGATCTTTCCGATAAACAAGAAAGGTTGTAAGACAGATCTGGCCAACTACAGGGGTATTTCGTTTCTAAACGCATCCTACAAAATTTTTACGTCGATCCTACAAAAACGGCTTGTTAGATGGGTTACTAAGTCCCTGCCTCTTTGCGCTCTTCATCGAAGACATTGTAGACTTTTTACCTGGAGGAATAGAGTATGCAGGTAAACGTATCAAGGCTCTACTATTCGCGGACGACATAGTACTGCTAGCACAATCGCCGGAAACGCTCCAGCTCATGATAAACCGACTCTCGGAGTACTGCCGTTTTCTGGAGCCTGATTGTTAATCTGGAGAAATCGAAAGTAATGATTTTTAGCAAGGGAGGAGGCAGGAATAGCAGGAGCGAAAGATGGTTCTATAATGGAGAAGACATAGAGGTTGTCAACGAATTCAAATACCTTGGGGTCTGTTTCACCAAAAACTTAAGCATGGAAAAACATCTGAAGGAGAAGCTCGCAAAAGCCAAAACAGCTATAAATATTTCCTGGAAGAGATGTTTTGCAAATAAGTGCATAGCACATAGCAGCAAATTCAGGATATTTGAAGCAGCGTCTGAATCCATTTTGTTCTATGCGGCCCAAGTGTGGGGATTCAAAAGACATGATACGGTGGAGAAGCTTCTAAGGTATTATATCAAAAGAATATTTCGTCTACCATCTAGTACGCCGAACTATCTTATTATGCTGGAAACAGGTGTAGCTCCTCTCTTTATAAAGACCCTAAAACTCTAGGTGGACTACGTGCTCAAAGTTCTGCAAATGTCAGAGGAAAGGCTGCCCAAAAAGGTAGCCATCAAAATCATTTTCAACGGGAGCAGTTGATTCGGGAAATGGCGCGACTTAGCCCAAGAGTGTGGGATGGATTTTAATTTGCAACCAGCGGAAACTTCGACCTGTAAGCCAGTGCTATACCAACTAATTGCTAATGTTGATTTAAAGTGTCGTGAGAAATTTTTAGAGGAAGCCGTAAACTCGTTGCATAGGTCAATTTACAGGCGATTAAGTCATAACCTAGGTCATCTGAAATATTTTCGGGACTATCTTCGCATAAAGTGGAAGAGATATCGACGATAGTTAAACTGAGGGGAGAACTGTTGAAGTTGAACTATGTTCCCCATAGAGATGAACTTCCGATCATATGCGGGTTATATAACCTAGGAGAACGCGAGGATATACTTCATTTTGTTGGAAAGTGCCCAATTTTAAGGGAAACTCGACGCAGCATCTTCGGCACTGACTATTTGTCGGACGACCAAGTAATTGATCTCCTGAATGAGCCAAATGTCCCTAAACTATTCAAATACTGCCAAATCGTTTTGACTTATAGAGACCGAATAATTAATGAAAGTTTTTGAAAAAGAGTATGATACCGTCAATGTAATCCATATTTGTATATATTTTGTCCTTGCACCTTTCTGAGTTAAGTATTATAAATTATAAAAATGTAGCTATGTATGTTTTTAATTTTCTTTTTTTTTTGTCAATCGGCAGACGGCAAAGCCATGCTATGTTGATTTGTTATTATTTAATAAGTAATTTATCAGAAAATATAAAGCAATCAAAATCAAAATCAAAAATCAAAATTCAATTCGATTGCTTCCAATAGTGCTGTTCTGTTAAGGTTAAACATTTCTAAAATTATTCTGCTTTCCTCGGTGAAGTGTTAAATTTGTTCAAAGATAAATCTTCAGTTGTTGCAGCAAAAAAAATACTTCCCATCTAAAAACTATGACCATCTCTCTTTTCCAACACCTAATTAACCTATTCAACTTCTCATCACGACTTTTTCTCTCAACAATAAGTTTTAACTAGAACTTACTTTCCACTGGCATGAACCTCAATCTACGGTAGACCATAATTAACTTGAGCAATGCAGCATCATCACAACCCTTTTTAAACACTCCTCAAGACAATCTATATTTTCCTTCTGGAAGAAATAAATATCTACTCGTACTACCTCGAAAACCCCTGCAAAACACTTGTTGCACTTGTACCAACACCATCCGTACAAAGGATTAAAACTTCAAGAACAAATATAATTTTCGCGAATTCCACAAGAACAACAACAACCCTTTAGAGACTCTTAACCAGATCCTTGCATAGATTATCCATATTAGTAGTACTTGGGTAAAGAACACTTCTCTACAGACACAGGACTCATTTCATTCCACTGTAAATGGCAAACAGGACTCGACTTCTATTTAATTTCCCATCAAAAAACTTGAGAAAATTTTGTTCTCTATTTGATCTTTTGCAGATTTTCGCTGACAAAGTAGATTAGATTTATTTTTGCGCGTTTCACTTGTAGAATGTCATTCGCCTCACATGCCCACTCGCAGGATGTGCGACATAACTCAGGATATGCAAAGGGTATCTTATGACATTTCTAGAGAGAAAATATTTCCTTTGCTGTTATTAAAAAGCAAAGAAGACATTTGTTACACTTTGCACTAGAAGAAATGAAGATGAAAACTGGTTATGTGAAGTTCTTTTGCGAAACGCACATTCGTAAGTTCTTAACAAATAGATTCTGTCTAGTGTCATCGTTTGTTGCAGGAGAAAGCAGCACCAAAGGAAAGAGTGTCGCACAACTTCACCTTGGGAAAGCATTAAGTGAACAAATGAAGAAATAAGAAAAAGTGTTTTTACCTCCTCTGTGGGAAAGTCGACGTCTATTAATTTCTCATTTTCACTGTGAAAAATGGAATCCTTTATTTTTTATTTGTAATTTTCACAAGCTATTGCTTTAAGCGATAAATAATCTTTTGTAAGAATTTTTTACAAAAGAGAACTGAGTGTAGAACAGTAACAGGTTTCATTGTATTAAATGGCGTGAAATACCAAAGTCTTTGGTGGAAGAAAACTTCTCATTTATCAGCACTATTAGACAGCTTGTATATCGTATTGATTCCATTTGACTGAAAGTATAGAAAACAGAAGAGATAGTTTTGTGGAAGACCCCTGAATTTACCTGAAACCTGAAGAGAATCAGAAGACTCTTACAATAGATTAGAAGTCTAATAGAATCACAATTCCCTGTGTTATCGTATGGCCAGACAAATCAGGCTCAGTTAATTACGAAAAGTTAAATGGATAATTTTATCCACCGTCCTTATGCATATCACCATGACTGACAACCATGTTAATTCAAGGTACTCATTCCTTAAAAATCCAGAAGCGTTCCTGTACTGGCAGTTCAGTAGCTACGCGCAGTCTTGAAAACTATCCTAGACCTGCCTCCCTTGCTTCTCACTTTGTCTTCCATCTATAGATCCTTTGAGCTATACCGATTCTTTTAAATTCGGTTATTTATATTACAATCTTGATGCCCTCTAGAATTAATAAGTTTGGAGTGGTTCTCTAGAAAAAAAGGGACACTTAGACTAAAAGTAAATCCACTGTAACACCTAGGACTAACTTCATAAGCACTTTCATCTCTATTATCTCAAAGGCATTGTATGGAACAACGATGGTCAAATCACTTATGATTTCCAAAAAGTATGGTACACTGACTGATCTAAAGTCGAAAATGAAGCTGATGCGAATGCCTACGGCTCGAATTTCAAGCTAGCAGTCTGTCTTAGCTGATTTACTTATGTTTTATAGACAGAGATATATAAGAAATCTAGGTACATACGTGTTAATGAATGCATTGAACGTAGCCTCCATAAAAAATAGATTGTCATGTTTTCGACAACCAGGTAGCGATGAAAGCCGGAGAACATAAAAAATCACCATCTATTGGACACAAGAGCATTAAAAGCAACGATATTGCCGATGAGCTCGGCAGGCATCGAGTTTAATTAACATTAATAGGTCCGATTTCCTGCATCTCTCTTGAAATTGTCGACAATCAAGCCGCAAGCACAATTCTGAAGATCCTCCATGACCTTTATCTTATTCGCAGTACTTTTTTGGTCTCCTTATGGAGATCCAGTTCTATCTGAAAAGGTAGTTCTTCATAATTTTCTTCACAGCAATAGAAGAAACTTTTTGGAGCATGGCATAGCCTGTGGCTCTACTCTGTGATTGTTAGACCCATCGCAACAGCAGTTCATTTAAAAAGAAAAGTCTCGGAACTGTGACGAAGGTGCAGAGGCGTACAGGCATACAATGGAAATCCCTTCTAGAGCACAATCCAAGATAATTGGAAATCCATGTACGCATAGTCTGCAATCTGCAGGTTGTCAAGCTTAAATGAACACGCTCAATACTTAACCAAATACGTAGGCGACGAACAAGGTAACAATGAATATAGCAGTGTATGAATTTCACAACTAATCTTTTATGGATTTACCAAGTTTTAAGAACCCAAAGATTGAAGGTTTTTAAAGTGAAACACTTTTTCCATTCGTAAGGAATCATACCATCAATGAAGGTCATCACCATGGATCTACATGTAGTACGTAACCCACTTTCGATGCTTAGCAAATCCTATATTTCTATTGTCAACATAATAAATCTTTACAAGGTGTTTCTATTATACTCAAATTGATATTTGTTTCACATCACCCTTATTTTCAAGTTCCGTCGAGTCGAAATGTCATTTAAAATTAAACTTTCACTTGAATAAATATTTGGTATTCTATGATCGGACGGTATGAGATTCAGTACCGTATAAATAAATTGAATAAACTTTATTTTCGAAGTTAAATAATTCACTTCCCAGGGGTTATGGTTAGGCTTGTAATTTTTTGATTCATGTTCAAATGTATGAAAAGAAGGATTCGAGTTCTGTACAACTACACTTAGATCTTGAATTTCTTGCAATTTGTTCTTGAACGCAATGTAATTATACTGGCAACACTACACAGAAATAAGTTATTTATTTTTCAAATAAAAAATAAAATTAGGTCTTGAAGTGGAGGACGATTTCCCTAAAAATTATTGGCCCGACATCGTATGTCAGTTGATTCTTAGCAACGAAAAATTCAACTGAATTCAACTGGGCCAAATGGTTTCCATAGTCATTGACACATTTTATGAGACGAACCGCAAGTAAGAATGAGTCGTTACTTTTGACGAGACAGTCTAATAATTTAGGGCATTTTCGAATACAATGGAAACATGAAATGTGAATTCTTTACATTAAAAAAATGATGGAATATATTTTAAATGAATTCACACGTAAAATTGAGGGTCCAGATTTAAATTTGATGAAAAAAAAAAAATGACCAAAAAAGTTTACACAAATGGGAGACAATACAATACAGTCAAAGAGCTTGAAGAAGCTATACAAGTTGATTTGGAAGAATTTAGAGGGTGAATATCTTCCTTCAAAACTTTATAAAGTTAAATGTCAAACTGAAACTTGATGTTCATCTAATCAATAAAGAAAGAAGTACCTACGCACGATTAATCACAATTTCTATACAAAATTTTAAACACAAAAAATATTATGGTGCACACGTGCTTGATATAATTTGTTTTTGTTTTGTAAAAAGGGACCGATAAGAACGTTGCAACCTGGTGAGAACAGATGAACGTTGTATGGTCGGGCTAATCACAGGACACAATAAGTGTGAACATCACATGGCCAACATTAGAATCATTGAGGACAAAACGTGGATGACATAAGCTATCAATAACGCAAGAATGGACTCAATCCAATCCCTTAACCTGAACTTGACTGGGCCTATATCTATGTTTTTTTATTGGGTTCAAGTATAATGAACCAAGTCAGTTAAGTCTGGCAGAGCACACCAGTAAAACCATGCTCTAAGCAGCTATCACAAAGAAGTTCCGATCTGTTTGTGAACCTCGATCTGTGACCACTGCCCTGTGGAGAGCATTTGGTAGGTAGGTAGAGGTGGTGGTTCAACATGAACCCAAGTAGCACTAGGTGTGCCTTTTTGTTACCACGACTCGTGTGACCTGGTTGATGATATGTGTGGGACAGTCGGTGCCTAGATCCAGCCTGTGGAGTTAAAAAAGAGGATTAGATCCCTTATCCCTTTACCCGAGATGTCATTAAGGTCGTCGAAGAATGGTTGGTTAAGGGCACGCAGTTTGGCTCTTGCCAACGCCGGACATTTGCAGAGGAAATGGCAGAAGGTTTCTTTCTCATTTTCGTTCCCGCAACTGCGGCAGTGGGGGTTGTAAGTGATACCTAGTTTGGCCGCATGGACTCCGATTGGCCACGTCCACGTGACTATCGCTGTGACTCTGGCGATGTCTGAACGAGTTCTGTTAATTAGGTCTTTTGTTCTGCTCTTATCGTAGGTCGGCCATATCTTTCTTGATCTGGCACAGTTGGTTAACCCCCTCCATTGGAGGTTTGCCTTTTGTAGGAAGGGAGCATTTACATCGAATAAATCTTTCGTCAGATTCATTTTTTAGAGACAGTGTCTGGAGAGTGAAGAAACCTCTCTTCCTGACTGCCTGACTTTCTGACAACAATTGCTCTAAACTCTTCAATGGATTCTGAAAGAAACCGCAGTACTAGAAGCCTCTTAAAACAAAAAAAATTGTAGGTCCGCAATTTGAGGGACCACACTTTTAAAAAAACAAGATGTAAAATACATTTTGGGACTTTAAAGTTTGCTAAAAGTTACTTAATGGCAAAAAGAAAAGGAGAGGTCTTCTCCATAAGCCTTAGAAAAACATTTTTAAATTTAAGTTTTTTACTTTTTCTAAAATTGCCTTCCCAAACTTGAACCCAAAATAGTGGAGGCCTGATCTCGTGCATCTGTTCTTTAATAATCTTGTTCTAGGTATTTCACCTAGTTTTCAAAGTAGACACAGTCTTTAAAATTTGACTTCAAGAAATAACTTGTGAATAATAATATTCTATTCACGTCCTGGTAAACAAATATATGAGATGCTCATTTTCCTATTAGTCATTGAAACAATGCCCATTTGAGTTTGGAATTTCCAATATACCTACGGCCATGGTCTCAATCCACATCAAGAACCAATAAAAATAAACTGGAAGAAAAAATATCTTATGGTACACATCTATTCACCGAACAATTTCAATATAAGAACCACTTGTCGGCTGCATTCGGTGTTTGAAAAAAGGACAACAGCGTTAGGAATGCGGCGACATTTGTTCCCGCACACTATTGTGGTTTGGTATTTCAATCTGCGAATATTTTCACGTTTTTCTTCGAGTCCTTCCCCAGTTTATGCTAATCGGTTGGTTATTTTATTGCCTTAACCATACCGCGTTAGTTTACATCCACCAGCGAGTTCTTGCGTGAGATGAAGGTTGTGAAATTTATACGAGAATTTGCAAATTGACCATATCATAGCATGTGGGAACTTTTTATTAGGTTTTATCCTTACAGACTCTTCTTAACTGCCAGTTCCAAGTATGTGATTTTTTTTTTTTAAACAATTCGATCGAATGTTGTTCATTTTAGATACATGAGAGTATGTACCTTGTATCCTGTTAAGATACTTGGATAGATACCAATTGTCCGACTTCACTGATAGAGCTTGGTGGACCGTGAATTTTCAACGAAGCACACTATAAGCCTCGTTGAACATTGAAGCAATAAGACTTTCATTGTATTTCTATTTTACAGGAAGTTAGTTCTGTACCTAGTACATCTTATAATTTATTTTTTATTTTTTAATGAAATTGAATTTCATATTGTCCCAGACCACCCCGGTCTGTGATTTCTAGTTATTATTTGTTTTCCGCATGAAGTGCGGCTGAATTAAGTTGTCATTTTGAAGAAGGTCGGTGAATTTTTGAAATGTTCTATGTAACGTTTTTTTTTTTTCATAGTTTTTTGAATAGAATTTAATTTCATTGGATTCGTGTGGTACTGATGACTGATAGCTTTTGATTGATGTGTACACCAGCAAGACATGCGAGCACTCATGCTGCCATGTGTGCTGAAGTGTATATGTTTTTCATTAGATAACAAGAACATTTTAAGGAATTCAATTATAAGCAACAGTTTGATTGAACATTTTGACATTTTTTCGAATAGATTAAGTTGAAATTTAAGGTTTTCATGAAAGGATAAATCAATGATTTTTTTTTATTTTAAAACAAAAAAAGGCACGAGTATGGATGTGTAGAAAATAAATTAAAAAATGCCTTGCTTCAGTAAGTAAGAGACTTTTGAAAGCGAGTAAATGAAGAACAACTTAAGGGCACTTTAAAACAATTAAACGTTAAAAGAAATTCAAACTGAGGGATTGAACATTAAACACATTCTTTCACCTGATGTTTTGAGACAAGTATTGACTTTTTTAAAATGGTTCAGCAGCCAAGTAGAGTTCCCTTTGAACACCGGCAACAACTCCATCGCGAATAAAGCGATTGCATGAGAAATCTATACCGATGTGCATCCATATTAGTCCTTTAACGAACGAGTTTGTTAGGAATGCCAAAACTAGACCTAGTTTTATAAGAGTCGTCCCTATAAGTAATGTCATAGCTGAGTCTAAGATCGATAA
The DNA here is from genome assembly GCA_951813785.1 of Criorhina ranunculi. NCBI lineage: Eukaryota > Metazoa > Arthropoda > Insecta > Diptera > Syrphidae > Criorhina > Criorhina ranunculi. The sequence goes on from OX638381.1 coordinate 13,422,741, forward strand.
CGAGATTGTGGGTATTGATTTGGAACCCTTGGGTTTTTTCTTGAATCTTCAGACCAAAGCAAATCATCGAAAAGGCTTACGAATTTTAAGTCATGAGGAACCTTTTTTTTACACTGACGTTAAGACCGCATATGACCACTTTTATTCTCTGGAATTCTTAAAGACTTAAAGTAAATTATGCCACAGAACGCGGTATAGAACATGACTTCTTCAATCTTATAATGAAGTAGATAGTAGAGTAATTATCAGGTCTCCGTAGCGATTTCGTTGGAACACTTTAGTGATGACAAGTGGCATTTTTGACTAGCGGGATATCAGGAACCGACTTTTCTTAAATTAAACTTCTTTTATTCCATTTTTTTTCCTCACCGATAATCATGAGATCAAATCTCATTAGCCTATCATTTTGTCTTGGATTTGCTATCAGAATCAGAAGGCCAAATGATGGGACCCTTTCCACGGACGCGAGTCTCCCCTTTGGAAACCTTTCCAAATTTTACAGTGGCAACACTGTTTGTAATTGGTTTGGCAGTAATAATTGTAGGTATGAACAAGCGAAAATTTTATTGAAACCTGTCGCGAATCTTCATCAGATTTCATTGCTATAAAAAGTCTCTACCCGCTAAATGTACTCATGCTAATGAAGTATAATCGTTCGTTTAACAAACTCAATCTCAATTTGATTTTCAGTTACCAAATTATATGCTAGTACCCATAAAAGTAATCTAAACAGTAAAGTAAAAGAAAGTACAATCAGTTCAGCCTTTCTAAAGTTACACTTCAACAAGGCGATCGACTAAGGTAGATCACTTGATTATGTTTTATTAACAATGGTAACATGTATCTGAAATATTGCTAATCTGTCAATACATTCCTTTGGTTCATTTCAGAAAAAAATACATCTCCATCCAGTCATCATGCATAAGTTGTATACATCTGTCATTCTAATTGCAATCAGCCTCACATATGTGTATTGTGAACCACTCTCGGAGGATTCTGATCCATCGGTTAGCTTAACAAATACGCTGCTCGATGCGGACTCTGACGTCGCCAACAATGATCCAAACTATGATAAGCGAGTGGAAAGATATGCATTCGGCTTAGGTAGAAGAGCCTACACATACACAAATGGAGCGTCAGCGAAACGATTGCCTGTGTACAACTTTGGTCTGGGCAAACGAGCACAACCCTACTCATTTGGTCTGGGCAAACGCGTCGACTTCGAAGATGAGCAATATGTGGATGATTTCGATGGAAGCAACTACGATCCCTCTTACTATTATGGTAAGTCGTTCATACACCAATCTTTACTCGAACTTTAAAAAAAATAAAATTCTCTTTTCTCCTTGTTAGCTGGAATTAAGCGCACCCGACCGTACAGCTTTGGCTTGGGCAAACGTGATCCAAGACCACAAAATGATCGATATGCTTTTGGATTGGGCAAACGTGAGACCAGACCAGAGCGATATGCCTTTGGACTAGGCAAGCGTGAATCATCACCACACAATGAGCGATACAGTTTTGGTTTAGGTAAACGTGAAGTTTCACCACCAACTGGACCCGGCCGACGTTAAGGACATCACAACCCTTGCTCTCACTCTGACTCGCTTACCAATGAAATTTTGTAAATTTTTTTGACTTGACCCCCCGAATATGCACATTATCCCAGTGATCTCACACCTAGTCTATCCTTTTCTCCAGCCGAGATCACTGGGACTATAGCGCATGCATATACATATATATATACACCACAGGCAGCAACAACTTATTCATTAACAAAACAAAATATATATTTACAAACAATAAAACAAAATTGTAAAAAAAAAACAATTACTATTTATCGTATTGTAATATTGATATATATATTAAAAAAAAAAAAACAGGAAACTCTGTGTGCTTTCTTATAAATATTCATCCGTTGTGAGTAATTATATTTAACAAAATCAAATATACAGCAACCAAAAATTATAACAATTATGTAGGTATTTATGTATAATACAACAAGTTAGTGCCAAAGAGCCCTTAAGTGAATAAAAACACATGTTTCTTTTTATTTCGTTAATTTTTTCTTGTGATTCCAACTAAAATTGGTTTTACTAAAAACATATGTGTAGAGTTATGAATATTACAAAGCACACACAAGGATATACATTTATTAAATAAAACTCTTCAACTTCCTAAAAAAAAAAACTAAACAAGTAATGAATGAGTGACAAAAAAAATTTATTAGTGCATATAAACAAAAAAAATTAACTTATGTAATTGTCTTATAAAAGAAAACTATATATACATGCATTATACAAACAAACAAAGATAAACAATAATTATTGCATTCATTGTAAAGTAAAATCTAAAACATACATATTTTTGAATTAACAACTCTGTTAATTTTTATATTATTTGTTAAATAATTTTTTTCGTTTCATTTTGTATAGTTCAAATAAAATTTGAAGAATTAACTTACTTTATTTTTCGTTCTATTCGAAAACAATAAGCATTTGTGTTTTGAATTCATTATATTTTCCTTCTTGGCCACTTACTTATTGGGCTCTCGACCCGCAGACACTCAGCCTTCCATCCTCTTCGAATCTGGGCACACTGTTTCCAGTTCTCCAGATCAAGTGCACTGGCATCCGCGATAGCTTAGTCCTTAAAACGGAAGTTCAATCTTTGTCAAATTTCTACAAGAGTGTCAGATAGTATTAGATGTCAGTCTTTCCTCGGAGAGCGGTGTCCAAAACAACTTGGGAGATCTTTCTGGTATTGTTGTCATTGTTTAATATTACCAACTTTCTGGTGTCGTTATCATTACTCAGTACGATCAACTCTTCAAACTATATGACGCCAGAGTTATGCCCGTACAGTAGAGTTGACTACAGCTTTTCGCAGTTCATCGATTTTCGTGACACCAGGAGTTGAACCTGGAACCTTCAACGTGACAAGCGATGATGCTAACCTGTTCTTCGATTTTCGTAAAAGCACATTGCACCGCGTCTTTTTCACCGTCAAGCATTACCGCTGAATGCTTTATTATTTTTATTATGGTGTCGGGAGGGTTGTTTACAGCCCTTGGCACTGCGGTTTCAGAGAATATCAGAAGGTTAAGGAACTTCTCTGGATAGATGGCAGCAACTTGTTCCGTAGGGATGACTTCGTCGCCGAAAATTATATTTCTAAGTTGGAAGACAGTTGGGCATTCGGTTAAGACGTGAAGAGAGGTCTCTTCACTCTCAAGGCAGAGTCTACAGCTTGAATCTGTTACAAGGTTCATGCGAAGTAGGTGTTTGTTCAGACGGCAGTGTCCTTTGAGGAATCCAATTAGTGCTCTAAGGTTGCTCCTATCGAGGGGTACAGGGAATAGCAGCTTTGAACATGCTTGCCCAGGGCCCCTACTGTGTATTACGATTCTAAAGTTCGGATCGTTCGAAAGTTGAAATTTGTATGGGCAATTTGAAACGTAATTCATTAAATCCATACAAAATTTCCGCATTCGAACAATCCGAACTTTAGAATAGCAATACTGAGTGGGGGCCCTGGTGTGTTAAGCCGGACTTCTCTAGATTCTTGCATGCAAAGACCCTTTGCGTGTCTTGCGAAGAGTGATTTAATTACCCCACAGAAGGGTTCGGGTCCAATGAATTCTGTTATCGCGCCGTCTTTTGCCAATGAGTCGGCTTTTTCATTACCCGCAAATCCACTATGTGCAGGAATTCAGTGAACGATGACCATGATGTTCCTAGCTAGGTCCACGGATTACATTGCGGGTTTCTAGGACTAGTTTGGGTTTGATGACAGGCGAGTCGAGCGCTTTTAGGGCAGCTTGACTGTCTGAGGAGATGAATATGATTTTCCCCATAATGTTAGAGGACTGATTGAGTCTCATACATTGATTGATGTGAATGCTTTGCGGAAATTCCAAATTTAGCCATCGCTGTGTAGAGCTCAAGACGATGAATACTAACAAGTCGATGAAACAATGGTGAATCTCGACTCTCGAATTGTTTTTCTCTTTGCTCTTAGTGCGAAGATTTGGTCCAATTTCGGTCTACCGGATACTGATAACGTGCCGATTAGTGTCATACAAAAAGGGCTTCACACATTCATTAATTAGGATTTAACATGCAACATTTAGCAGTTAGCTTACGAGTTGATTAAGGATTTAAAGTGTTTAAATACATCGTAAGTTCTACTTGAATTTTACGTAGAATTTTAAAATAAACGATTTTATAGAAAAAATTCTTTATTTTCTTGAATATATTACAAATGTATCTTAGAGGGATATAAAAACATTGTCTTACCACAAGCTGCCTCAAAGAAAACCACAAAAAAACATGTATTACAAAAATTATTACAGTAAGCTACGAATACTTATTTGAGTATAATAGGACACTATAATACAGGCACAGAAAAGAATAACATAAACTAATTAATTGGATTAATGTATAACAATGTCCAGCTTCAACAAAATAGTATCGAAGGCATAAACTGATGATATAAACGTGTATGGCTTGTTGCGTATAACCCCATAGTCTGGCTCGAGGCTTGGTAGTGCTCTACTTGAAAATACAATGCCTTGCTGTTGGAAACGTGAGGATGTTATTGAACTCGACGGATTGCGAATGTTCTTTCTCATTTTTTCCTTGCGGGCAACGAGTTTTTTCGTCTCGCGCACTACATAAATAGCTTCCGGTGTTGTCATAAATTCACGAATTTTCTGAAAGTATTTACAAAATTTGAAAGGTTTATTTCGACCGAATTGAATGCAGATTTAGATGTCTCACCTTTCGCTTTTCAGGACAATGGGAAAAAATCCAAATAAGCGTACAGAGTGTGTTGAAGATGTCAGAATCTTTGTCACACCATCGCAATAGCATTTGTGCGATGGTGACCAGACCACATTCTTGGAATGTATTGGCTGTAGTACTGTTGTGTCGTGCCAAATTCAGAATGATACGACTGCAGTGTTCAATAAGATGCTTGTCAACTTCTGAGCGTATCGCCTGAGCCATAATTCCATAGCAAAAGGTTGAAATGAAATCAGAATGACCCATCAGCAGTTGCGGGACTGTACGAGACATTCGTTCTACAAAAAAAAATAAAAAATTAAATTAAATACAATTCTTGAAGATTAAAGTGTTAATCCTACCCAATCGTGAAAGTACATTTAGGGCTTCGGAAGCACTGAATCGTCCTCTTAGAATACGAACGGAATCTTGAACTTTACAACGAACCGAATTAACCACGCTAGCGTTTTTTTTAAGCGTCTTGATATTATTACGAATTGTGCGTATGCGGAGATTTTGCCAACGACGTCGGACACGATAACCCCGCCACATACGCTGAATCACCCTAGCCGCTTTCTTTTGCGCTATTAACTTTTTCATTTCAGGTGTCATCAGCTCTTGGTAACGATTTCTCGCCAAAAATCCACGTGCTGATGTCTGTAGACCTAAAATTGCTTTCCTTATCTGCAAGAATTTCTTCTGAGCTATGGCAGTTTCAATTCGCCCTCGGAACTTTTGCTGGATGGAGATCACAGCTTCTTTTAAACGAAGAAACTTCTGTCGTTCCGCTTTCATTGCCTTATTAGCACGGAATTTCCGCTGAATGCATATAATAAGCGATTTAATTAGCAGATATTGACTACGCATTTTCAACATTACAAGACGAGCACGGTAACGCCTCTGCAAGACTATGGCACTATGTTCCTGTTTCTGATAAATGATTTGCTGAATGCGCATGGCCAACGTTGCTCTCCATTTCCGTTGAATTACGATCGATGCATGCCGCAAACTTAAATATTGTGTTTGTTGCTTTCGCGCATTCAAAGTTGCCTTCCAACGCCGCTGAATTGTTAGAGCACACTGTCTTATGTGAAGGTAAAACGTCCTTTCACTCCGCATTACCAGCACTGACCTGAACCACCTCTGTATGCTGACAACCGAATGCCTTTGGTGAATAAACAGTGCCCTTTGCTCTTTTGCCTGAATGTATGACCTGAACCTCTGTTGAATTCTTATAATCATCAGTCTTTGTGACACGAAACACTTGCGATCTTGTTTCGCTAAACGATTAGCGCGGAATCGACGTTGAATAAGAATAATCGCAGCCTTTTTCTTTTCGAAATCTCGCCTAACTTGCCTGCCTAACAATTTGGCTTTGAAATAACGTTGCAGGGTTATAATCACGTTACGACTATTTTCGTAATTTAATTTCACTGCCTTCATTTCCCGTTGTGCTCGCCATCTTTGTTGAATATGCAGAGCGCTTCTGCGAAGTTCCTCAAATTCTAATCTCTGCGCTTTCATTATTCGGCGCTCCCGGAACCTCCGCTGAATCAGAATTGTAGCTTTTCTTATTGCCAGAAACTCGTTGCGAATCTTTTTCATATGTAAAAATGATCGAAACCATTGCTGAATACATATGACAGCCAATTTCCTTCCGCAGAATTTCGCACGATCCCATCGCATCGCTGAATTTGCCCTCAGTTTACGCTGAATAATTAATGCAGACATTCGCAATCGAATGAAATAGCTTCTTTCGAGTTTCATTTGCTGATTTGCTCGGAATAAGCGTTGCAACTTTACGACACAAGCCCTTTTGGCTAAAAATTCACTTCGATCAATTCGCATTTGTCGTATTGCACGGTAACCCTGTTGAATAACAGTCGTGTAGTAGCTGAGACGAGTGAATTCGGCGCATATTTTACGAGCTAAAAGTGTGGCACGCCATTTCTGTTGAATTATCACGATGCCTTCAATGGTTCTCTGGAATTTAGCTCGATCCGTCTTCATTTGAAGGCGAGATCTGTAGAACCGTTGAATACAAACAACCGCTGATTTCACTTTCACATATGCAGCAACTTGTTTCCGCATTGCTAGTGTCGCCCGGAATCGCTGTTGACACCTAATCACTGCTGATCTTTGTCTCTGATAGTCTGATTGGATCCTCCTCATCAGTAGAGTTGCTCTAAAATAGTACTGAATGACGATGGTACTATGGCGGATTCTTAAAAACTGCGTTCTTTGAACAGAGCACAAGTGGTTAGCTCTTAATCGACTTTGAAGCATTACAACAATCGACCGTAATTTAAGATATTCCTCTCTTTCTTCCTTCATCAATTTAAAACCACGATAGCGACGCTGAATATTAATAGCATGCCTTCGCCGAAGTAGATATTCCTCTCGAATCACTTTCATTTGTCGATAACCCCTCCATATTTGTTGGATCTTGCAAATAGCGTCACGTTTCTTTTTAAATTCTCTTCGCTCTTTTAACATTCTGCACACAGACTGGATCTTAACTGCACTTTTGTGTTCCAATTTTGAGCTTCTTACGTTGCTCACAACTTCAGAAACCAGTTTACGGAATTTCCTTCGCAACATTACTGACTTTATATATCGTTGAATAACAATCGCCTTCTCGTGGCGCAATTTAGCTTCAGATTTTATTGCTCTAATAACTGGAGCAACTCGTTCCAGCTTTCTGGCAAATATCATTCGCCGCATCCAGCGCTGAATAAATACAACCCTGTTTCGGAAATCAACAAACGTTCGCCTGACCGCAGCACCATATTTAAATGCACGATACCAACACTGAATATACACTACACTATCAACAGTGCGATGGAAGTGTTTCTGCGCCAAATATCGACGAGTGAACTTTTGTATACAAATGGCCGCATTCGTACGCTCCCAACGATACACTTTAGTATACTTTCGGGACATGTATCCTCGGAAGACGCTTTGAATCACAGAGGCAGCTGCATTTCTTCGTTTTTCGATTTTAATGCGGATCTTACGACGAATGCACACTGAAAGCCAAGAATTTCTCCACCATCGCTGAATCACTGTCGCAGCAGCATGGAACTTTGGCGAACGGAATTTATAAATTATCTGCCACAACAAGGACAGAGTTTTTTCTCGGTGGCCATCCACTATATCTGCGGCAGTGATCTCGCCCTTTAACTGGAAATTCGCCTCTGCAAGTGCTCGCAGGCTTAAGTTCACATTGTGGATCCTTTGAAGGCGAGAGATTGCCGGCGCACGCAACTGTTTGTTCAAGTCATCCCGTAGCAGAATAATTTCCATAACACGGGTCAACCTTATTCCATCTCGAAGATCCACAGCGAGGTTGTTAAATGCATAATTGAACTCATCCAGGAAGCTTTGCTTGTGAGTAATCACGTAACCCAGCCGCTTTAAATCTCGAGTGATATCACCAACGTTTGCCAGCAGTTCACTAGAGAACTTCAACAGAATCTCTCTTGTCTCCTTGTATGGAGAATTTTTTACAAACAGACATGGATTATGCTTTATTATTCGCTTCGTCTTCGCCTTGTCCAAAAACAGAAGCAGAAAGAGCACTTTCTGCAAAGTGAACTTCTTGATGTGATCCGCATATTCATCTGAGAGCGTGTATGCCTTTGAATATTTCTGTTCGAGGAACTTATCCTTAAACAAGCGATTAACAATGAACGTGCTCAATCCAACCACATCAGAGCACGAGTGAAGATGTATTTTTTCAGCAAATACAACTTCAAGACCCAATCGCAGCCACAGGTGATTGAAACAAAGCAAGAGTTCCAGAATATAACGCTGCATTACGACATCTAAGTGCAAGTTCCTATCAGAACGAATACGAATGGCATGTTTGTGCACATAAACAGCAACTTTCGAGCAGGGAATCTGCATTTCTTCACTCATAAAGAACCGTATGGCTTCCTGTCTTAAACTCTCCAGACGGAACTTTGTAAGATAGTTCATAGACTGTTCTTCCTTCGTCGGTGCTAAGATCAATTCCTTGTTGCGCACTTCATTAAACAGTCGACCCACATCGATTTTCTCATTGCAAGCCGTATCCAAGTCAGCTGGAATTGATACTAACGCATTTAACCACTTTTTAAAGGAAAATTGATGCTTCTCTACTGATCGTTCATCCAAGTACATGGTGGAAGCCAAAAATGGATCTCTTGTTGTGGACGCAGCAAATGGATCGGGATTAATGAACGATTGCATGTACAACTCAGAGTCGTACAACTTTACTATCGGTTCCTCTTTTATCTTTCGCGGTGTTATAGGTTTCTTGACCAGTGACAGCGTTCTCGCAAGTTTCGGCTTCTTTGGCTGCACCTGAGTCCATTTGTTACCATTGCAACTGGAATTTGATGAAACTCGGGCAAATGGATCACATTCTATTTTCGCCCTCTTCGGAGGGGAAACACTTATCATTGTAGCCTTTGGAATGCTCTGAATGGAAGTGTTAAAGCCTGTCAAATCCACCAGGGACAAGTCCCTGTAACGTTTGTTGCCATTCGACTTGCCTGGACTATCCAACAATCTTCTAGATGACTTGGTTGGTGTTCCCTTTCGGCTACTTGGGACAGGAGTACTGACCGGGCTGTAATTCCGAGATTTTTTACCAATTTCGTTCAAATTAAACCGACTTGACTGTGCCAGAATCTCGTTCTGGTTAAACAGAAGATCTGCCTGTGATGTGCAACTCACCAAACTGCTATTTGAAGCATCGGAATCATCCAAACTGAAGGCTTTTGGCTTAAGTGAATGTTGCTTCTCTGTGGTTGAAGTAGTCTTCAAAATATGGAAGTAACGATTCTGTTCAATGGAACGTATATTCTCCATTTCATTTAGATTTGGCATTGATCCTTGAATGGAAATCTTTGTTGATGGAGACTTGAGTGAGAGATCCTTCAAAGATTCCGAGTACTTTCGTAACGGAGTGCCAACAAGCTTTATATCCCGTTTAAGTTGCTCATCAATCTTACAGATCTCGTAGGTTTTTTGCAACATATTAGGTAGACTATCAGCCTCCTCCTCGTCGATCATAGAAAGAGGACGCGACAAAGCTGGAGTTATTGTACCAGTTTTATTGAAACTTATTTTATCACACGTACTTTCAAGGCTTTCTTGAGATTCACTAAATGAATCCGATTTATCCATCAGTTTCAGGTCAAAAGTCTTGTTAATAACATGAGGTTGTAAAACGGTTAGTCCACCATCGATTTCAGATTTATTGCTGCTCACCGCTGTCCGCGTTTTCAAATGCATAGGACTCATCTCGTCTTCCGAAGATTCCACTGCAACCGTAAGACGTCTTGGACGAATTTGTCGAATAAGATTAGCCTCATCGACGATGCTGGGCCCCGCATTGCGATTGATCGGTGTAGGAAGAGAAGACAAGTACTCCAATCCAACTGATGTTTCCATTTTACACGTACTTTCGTTGGCAGGCGTGAATTGCATTTTATCAATCATATCCAAGATGTTCCCAGGGGTTACGGGGCTAACATTCTCTTTAAGAAAGTGCATTGATGCTTGTGGGCGAGAAAAATGTTGTGGTGGAGCCGAAGGGGCCTTAATAACCACAATTTCTGGTATGTTTCTTTCGAGTAGTGGCGAAATCTGTTTTTTTGGTGTTAAATGTTTCCTTACTATCGGAGACATCCTATCAGTCTTTTGAGCCTTGTAGTTTGGCGATTGTCGATGACGACGTTGTTGTGCTTGAGTGTTCGATTTTGGACCAGTTGGGGATTTGAGGCGCAGTGTTTTCACGTGACTTGTTGCCGAAGAGATCGTTGGGTAACGTTTGATATTCTGAAGAGAGGAAAACATTGTTTTACTTTCAAGATTGAATAAGACAGACTTTACCTTGGAGGCTGGTTTATTGCTAATTGATTTAAGTATAACCATAATATCTTTGCGAAAATTCCTGTTGTCAGTCAGTTGAAGGGATTCCTTGCAGGCTATTTGCATTGTGGGACTCCACATCATTTCCATTTGAACCTCCTCTTCTGCTGGGATCACATTTGTTGTCCAATCAATGGTAACATTGTGCTCAGCACGTATTGGTTTTGTTACTTTCACCTTTTAAAGAGTTTCAAAGCAAAGCATAGCTTATTTTGTAATTGAATAATAGAAATTCGTTTTGTATTGCAAATACTAAATCGTTTAGAATATTATGCAGAAAGAAAATATGTACACACATCAATCTCTCAGTCAGCTTTGCATGCATTTTTCTTCACAGGCATCGAAAAAAAAAAAAAAATCAAAAATCTTACAAACCAAAATCCAAAATAAATAAATTTGAAGTACCCAAAACTTACAAGTTCAATTTCTTCAACATTTGGAAGTCCTTGGTGTCTTTGAATTCAACGCTAGTATGTTATAAGATATAATTCACGAAGATATATGCGCCAAAATTAATAACAGGCGCGATGATTTGCATCTTTTCAGCTTATCAGGCAAAACTTAAAGCATTAATATCTTACTCTATAGATTGCATTGCTTTGATGCCTTGCAATTTCTCACTACACCCAGACAACTACGTCAAACCGCTTTGATGGGTGCTTGGACGCCGAAGTATTGAACAAAAATAAGATTATGTACAGGCAAATACTTCGAGGCAGTGAGGGGCTTTTGCCTATCTAGCTCTGATATACCGATCAACTAAGAAGAATCTACAAATGTATATATAGTATAAGACCTCAATCATTCCAATTATTTACTATGACATTGAAGAATGGACAATTTTGTAAGTGGATAGAGATATTCTTGGACGTATTGACCGAAAACTTCGATCTCTCTCATTAACATTGACAGGCTTTGGAGGAAGAGTTTCAACGATGAGCTACACGAAGTGTACAGCGACATCGACCAAGTCAAAAAACGACATACGTCTAGTCTAGAGTATTCCGCCCCTTCAACCGTAAAATAGGCATAAGTCAAGTCGGATTGAACGATGGACCACCAGACACTGAAACCATAGTAAAGTGGGTCGAAGTAGGAACATGAAAAGTTAGCACATTTGAACCAAATGTTTGCCATTGTAATCAACGCGCACAATTTATGTATAATTGCCATTTAGTTAATTTACTACAGCCGCTTTCCTTAGTAAGAAACAAGTATAACCGTCCATCTATGTATTCGTATTTTTAAAAAAATGTTCTCCTTGACTTCATGTTCAAGTCAAATAGATAAACAAACTACCAGTCAAACAAGATTCAGCAACCCTTGTTGGTTTTTCCTCGCACATGCATACATATGTCGACGGGAAAAAGGACAATGGAATGCCACAGTAAAAAAACAAAAACTACCTATGCTACTACCTAGCGCCGAAAGTAATCATTCTACAACACATTCAATTAAATTCAGGTAGTAAAATGCAATGAAAGATTTCTCCAGACCTAGCATTTGATTATTTCCCATTCGCGTGTACTAACAATTCATTTGGACATCAAATGTAACTTAACCTACTAACAAAACGCACAGCTGTGTCATGGATTCCAAATATTTTTTCATGCAATGCAATTTAGGACAATTATGGTGTCCTTATGATCGACCAAACTTTGCAAGGTCTCCAAGGTCGCTTAGATTATTTGATATGAGAAAATAGATTATATTTTGTTCGTTTACTCTTATTTACCTCAATTGGATCCTCGGAAGGATTGTAGATTTTTAAAATACGCTTTGCACTCTTTGATACAGGAACATCTTCGAATGTTACTATTGCTTTGGATGAGAATGGAGCCATAACAACGCTGGTTGGCTCTCGTGTTTCAAGGCGCTTTTTATTTTTCAGTCGAGATGGAGTTATAGTTACCTAAACAAACAAATTGTTATCTATTAATTGTATTTAAATAAATGGCTTTAAATTTACCTCAAAGGCACTCATATTTGCAGTTTTTCTTTTTTTGATTTAAAAAACAAATGAACAATTGAACATAGACACAAAAAATTTTGTACAAAAACGATTCACTTAAATATTTATAACTAGAGACATTTGTGTAAAGTGGATTTTATAATAAACTTGTTAACAAAACAATTAAACAGGCAAACAAAAAACTTATTAAAACACAAAACTATAATTGGAGAATTTATCCAATAAGTGTGGCTACTGGCTTGTTAACTGTGAACGGGAACAATTGAAAGAAAAACGTTAACCGTTTGTTTTTGATTTTCGTTCGAAAATTCAATGTGACAGTGATGACAGCTGTCAAATGGGACTTATTCAGTGGTGACAAAATACAGATAATGGTGGTGGTAATGTTCAGTAAAAGAAAGATAATGGATTATTCGCAGAGATATTCATTTTAATAGCACAAAATGTATTTGTATAAGCGAAACAACAGAAAACATATTTTATATGTTAATTTTTTATGAAAGATTTTTCCATTGGTATTGGCGTGTGATTTTTGCCCAATTATTATTATTAATGGAACCGTGCGCATTCTATACCGTCATTCTGCACTTATGGACGAGTTTGGAAGGGTTGCCAATACTAGACATTGGGCTCGTTCAAAATGTTAGGCACTAGCTTTGATTGGTCAACTGCATTTGCAGTCATTTGCATCTGTGGAATCATATCCACATCCTCTGTAGTTTAATACACATATTCTTAACTTAATTTTTTATTGTTTTTTTGTTAAAAACTTTGACAACAATTTCGCTTCTCAAAATTTTTGTAAACAAACAAAAAGACATTGGCCTTTCTATTTCCAAAGAGCGCTTGTTAAAAAAAGCCGTTTCAAACAACCATAGGCAAAAACTGGTTGACCGGAACGCGTGGATTTGCTGTTCAACAAGTTAGTTTTGGCTAAAATAATAATGCCTAGAATTCTGAACAACCTCATTGCTCTGTTGTATCTAAAAATACTTTTGTACGCAGCAATAAATCCAATAAAAGGTGGCGTAGTGTGAATATTTGATAAGTGGCTGACTATCATGGCTTAAGGTTAAGTGTTTTTCAATAAACCAGATTCAGTAGTCAAATTTCTAAATCTAAAGGCCCAACCATAATAGACTTATATGAGCTTACGCCAGCTTAATGAAATGTCCCATAACATGCAAATGCTATGGCATACCCATAATGGGATTATTCACGGTTTCGTCAAGTTTTCGTTGACTTTTGTTTGTCTGAATGGATTGAGACATTCCGTACGGAAATTTGACAGATGACAAAAAAACTTAAAAAATAACAAAAGAACGACGGCTGTGGAAATTACTTCTTAATATAACTATTTTAATTCCACTGGTAGAAAGAAAATATGTCTTTATGAAACCAAACCGAATGAAAACAATTTGACAGATCACGAAGCTTGCTCAAGTTCATTATGGGTATCTTAAACGTTTGGCAGAAATTGAGTGGGCTTTTCGTTCGGTTTTGACATAAGGTTAATCCCACTAAAGTCTATTATGGTTGGGCCTTAAGAAAGCTTAGATTTTCTGTAGAAATTAAATACATATTTATTATATTCACTGAACACAATCATCAATGAATCGTCGTGAATCTTTCATAAAGGTTGTGGTATATACTGCGCGAAATATTGCATGTGTTAAGTGAACCGGTTTTGGTCGGTTTGTGTATTAGACGGAGGTTTATGTATTAAAAATAAATTGCCTTTGCATGTGTTGAATACATGAAATGTAGATGGAGCTTTGAATTTTTTTTATCTTTGACGGAAGTGGAAATTTAAAAAGCATCCGTTGCCATGAAATTAAAATGCAGTGTGAGTTGAGGCATGTTCAAGCAATTGCAAGGAAATTTTAATGTCGTATTTGAATTAAGTGGAAACAGAATTTCTTGCACGACATTTACGAAGATTTAAATGATTGGAGTTCTACATGTGTGTTTTATAAGGCGTGACTGTGTTTCATATCTTATAATGCTTTTTGTAATCGGTGTTGCCATTGAGTAAAACGGAAAATATTCTTTTATGCTGCAATAGTCCTCCACTTGAGCTTCTTATATTAGCTTCTCGTGGTTGCATGGATCTATAGTCTTTTGTGGTTAATTACTTACTTATCAAGCCAGCGCATCTTCTTATAAAAACGTTTGGAAAACATCAGATAAGGTGTTATCGAAATTCAGCGCTATGCACCACAACGGGATGAGTTTTGTCGGGTCCCAAATTCAGCCATCGTCGTGTAGATCTCAGGGCGATCGTATATGATCTTTTATGCGGCATTTAACAGAGATATGCCTTGGTAGTTCTTGCAATACTGAGGCATATAGAGTCATCCAGTCATCCTTGTTGCATACACTTTTCAAAGCTATCACCTGTGTATTTGACGTATTTGAAAAATTCCTCTGGCAAGCCATCAAAGCCTGCGAATCTTCTGGGTCGATACTTTTCTCTTACTACCCTTGTTTGCGTACATTTTAGTCCATAATTATACAAAAAGAAAACACTTGTCTTCATTCTATTTACATTACTTGTTATTTTTTACTTTAAAATTTACACAAATATACAAACTATTTACAAACACAAAATCAAAAATTTGAAATGTTCGTCGTTAGATAAATTTTCCCGTTTCCAATTTGCGATTATTTTCATCGTAATCATCGTACAAACTTCCATCCGATGCATAGTATACACTCTTCATGTATCCAGGAAATGGGGTAGCGGAATCGAATGCATCTCCAGATTCTTCATCAGGCGGTTCGACAGATATAAATGACCCCGCGAACCCCTTTAACGAGGTACTCTCATCCGACTGAAAACGAATTAAGATTGTATCCGAATACGAAGTCACCGGTGGTGGTCTCTGTTGAAAGAAAACAAGAAAATGATTACCCTCATTGTCGGAAGACATCCCATTTTCTTCTCAAACTAACCCTATTCCCACAGAATCTCCCGTGGTTTGTGTTCCGGATGTAGTTCAATTCTTCGGATATCTCTACCGAATCATAGTCGCATCTGTCCGAGTACTCCACTTCAAAGCTAAGAAATGTTATTTTAACACTGCTCTCCGGGTCAGCTTGGATACGCCAATTGCAGTACATGTTTCGTTTATACGGTCGACTTCCGAATCTCGGATGTGAGTAGAATACCTGGGTCTTGTTCGTTGCACGCAAATATCCTCCACATTCTGAAAAGAGCAACATTGACATATGAAATGGGATAAATGTTTACATAACGTCTACATCATATATTCGAACTCATAAAAGCAAATAACCTCGACCTAAACCGTCTGCTTTCATCCTCCTTCTCACATAATCCCTGAAGGTCTGACCCTGCCAAAGTGCACAAGGATAAGTTTCAATATTTCATGTGGTTTTCATTTTCATAACGCTCTACGCAAAGTCAACATGATGCACAATGCATCCTGAAAGATAGTAAGTGTGTGCTTCACATGTTTGCCAAGATTTACGAAAGCACCTCTTGATGGTTTTATGAAGAGACGATGCTGCACTTGGATGTTACATTAAAGGTAAGCATGGAAGGATATCACCTCCCCCCCTTTTGGTGCGTTGACGCGTGGGTGATTTAATGGTGAGTCTTTGAAGGAAACATGAAAAGATGTGCGTTGATTTCAATTTAAGAATTGCAAAAATCATAAAGGAAAAAAGTGGAATGAAGGGACTTCAAAGGAGTGAATGCTTAGATGAAGAATGGCACTAGTGAGGAATGTGAAAGCATTCTTTTTGTTGTGCAAGTATAGTGCTGTCAATAGGACTCTCTGACAAATTGATTCCGAGAGAAATGGTGAATGGTTAATAGGCTACGAAAAGGAGACAAGGACCTGCGAGAACTGATAAAAGGTTAACAGAAGACGAAAGAGAGAAGAAGACCAGGGTTTGCTCACGGCTTTTGAAAACATCTTGCAAACGAAAAAGGACAAACAGAGAAACATTCTGTTATTACTCAGAGTTTTTAGGTTTTCCAAAGGCTGGTATAAAGGTCGGTGTAGATGATATAAAAGAATAAGACCGCAGGTTGCTAAACTTTTCAAATCTGGTCCTGATGGTGTATACAGCAGATCATTAACCAAGCAAAGGTGCTTGTCCGCTCTATAGGTTAGGTTAAGTTGGAGTGGCAGGCTGCAATTGCAACCTGACTTAGACCAAAGAGGTTCATTGTGTTACCACCAGGATCTGTATTTCACCAGAAATACTACCCGCAGAACCAGCCGGAGCTTGCTATAAAGCGCTGGAGACTGCCTATATTGATGTCAGCCAGTTCGCTTAGGTTGTTGAAGAAGCTGGCCCCCAAGTGTGCTCCTCTTCGAGCAATAGTCCGCTCTATAAGTCTCATTAAAAAAATAGACGATTGTAAGAAGTACCAGGTCCTATCATTTTTAAACGTTGTATCGGATCTAACTTACTTTGTCGTCAGTAGTTTTTCAGATGGATTTACGCTGCTAACTTGAAAAACTGAATGACGTGAAGAGGGTGGAGTTCTTTCAGCTTTATTGTGGTGCTTTGTCATTGATTCGCTATTCGTAGAAACGACTAGAGTTTCCAGAAGTGTCGAAGCGTACACACTGATCATTAGACCTATTTTCTGTAGAAAGGTGGTCAAGGACGACAGTTAAACCTTCTTGTATTTCACTCACCTGATTGCAAACAGAAGTCTGTCTTGGACTAAACGGCCGCCATGCGCTCCACACACCTGTTTTCATGTTTATGGCAGACGACCTTTTTTAGACTTTCACTGGATGATGAAAGCTAATATTCCAGCCATTTGGGCGAATTGATGACTGTTTTCCAAACGGAAGTCTTTGTCATATTCGGAGTAGCGATCTAGATAATTGATGAGGGATGGTGTGGTAGAAGAATCAGCATTTGCAATGACAGCCGGGCTGCATTGTTGGCATTGGGGGCTCGCCTAAACCACGGGAAGATTGGTCTAGAGTGTAAAAGCAAACTTAAGGCTTTCCAAATTAAAACAGGTTTATGTTGCTTAGGTTTCGGGTGTTAGGGGAATTGCACATACACAACAAGAAAGAGTATTAGAATCTACCTAGTTCATGCCATTAAAGTGGAACCTGTAGCTCATTTATGTAAACCTGTGGTTCCGAGTCGGCTGCGGTTGTGTATGGTGACTTTAAAGAAATCACATGTTTCAAACCAAAACTATCTAAGACTAAGATTGAGGATGTGACTTAGATTAACAGGTTCCATAAGATTGATTGCCAGAGCAACTATGATGATCCAACTGGACTTGACAACTTTAGCAACCCTTCGCATCGCTCGGAGAAAGTTCAAAACATACTTTTTCTCAATTTAAATTTAACAATCGAAAAAGATAAAAGCATTAAAGACTCCTTAACTTGTCGCAAACAAATGAAATCCATCCTCATTTCAATAAACTACCACATCAAAACTTATTTCTCAGTGACGACGCTACAAATCCTGTGGAACGTAAATAAAGCCAAACATCCCCCATCAGCTTAAAAATCAGTTCTACCTCCTTTAAACGAACTCGATGAAATCTTCTTTGGGCCACCACATCTAAAGCCCACCTTGTCCTAGTTTTTCTTTTTGAATAACAAGAAAATCATTTCCGTCTTATCCACCACCACCCAGAAAAAATCATACTCCTTACCTGTTGAATAGGTTGCCATGAATCCCTTCTTCTGTAGACCAGCATCCGTTTTCAACACCATAAACATTTCATTTGTGGATGCCAACACGGCATACGGCTCCCTTCCGCCACAGTAGACTCCCAGAGTGGAGCTGTTCTCCGATCTGCCATCATGGATGGCAACCGAATCATAAATGCATTCCTGAATATTCAAAAAGGAAATAAGAAAAACTTCGCATGAGAAGCACGAACTTTATTGAATATTTCAAGAGGAGCAGGAGCACCGGCGACGAATTTACCTGATGATTCTCCACTTCGAATTCATGGAAAGTTAACTGAACCCGATGACCGAGGACAGTGGAAAAATGCCAAAAGCAATATGTGTTCCTCGGATAATCTTCCGGGTAATTGGGACTGTAGATGACCCCATACGGATTCGTTATTTCGAATTTGCATTTCGTTTCGGTACAATTGTGGCCATCCTCATCCAGTGTATAACCATTCCGGCAACTGCACAGGTACGAGCCCAGTGTATTCTGGCAATGATGCTGGCATCCGGCATTGTTCACGCCGCACTCGTCCTTATCTGCATAAATGACCAAAGCAAACCAAAAAAATCAAAATTTTACAATAAATCCCATATTGGTTTCGAAACTATGCTCGGAGGGAAAGACTCTCCTCAACTCACCTATGTGGAATAACGCCGAGAATCCGGTTCGTTGCACAGAATTATCGGAGAAGAATTCCAACCGCAGGATGTTCTGTTCAGAATTTATAATCGGTGGAATCTCATGACCGCAGAAAACACCGATTTTCTTGAGGCGATTATCCTTCAGCTTTGAGTAGATGGTCAGGTAGTCGTAATTGCATTCACTAAATTGAAATTTCGTCCCTTCCAAGTCGAAATGGGTGAAGTTCAGAAACACACTGTGATTCTGTGGGGCGACCACCTCCCAGACGCACTCTTTTCCGATTGGATACAATTCAGGAAATTGGGGCGATGTAAGTGTGCCGTTCTCAGTGGTGGCATTGATTATCCCGCCGCATGCATCTGCAAAAATAGATGAGGAAGTTAATATTGTGTTTTTTGTTTAAAAAAAAAAATGAATCTATCTCTGAATGCAATTACCTTCACATGATTTGCCATCCATTTGCAGTTCATAACCAGCAAAACAACCACACTGATAGCTCCCCAGGGTGTTGATGCATTCATGCTGGCATCCGTGATCACTGTATTTGCATTCGTCCACCTCCTGCATGAACAGCGCCGAGAATCCGACTTTTTGTACCGAGCTATCGGACACGAACTTCACATACATATGATTCGAATTGGTCCTGTAGGAATAATTTCACACCCAGAGATATAAAATAAACACTGTTTATGGGTATCGAATCGAGCCGGGTGGTGGACCGATTGTTAAATATGTACATATGTACTCACTTAATGTTCGGTGGCAGCTTGTAGCCGCAGAAGACTCCAATTAGCTCTGAATCGGATCGATTCCCATCTCGTATCTCGACATAGTCATAGATGCAGTTGTCGTGGTTTTCAATTTCGAACGATTGGAATTTGAGAGCCACCTGGTGATTCTCTGGCACGGTTATTTTCCATACACACACCTTATCGGATAGATACTCTACGGGGTAGTTTGGCGAGTCGATGCGACGATGTTCTGCGTTGAGTTCGATTTCGCCACCGCAAATAACTGAAATAAGGATAGAAATGTTTTCGATTAGCTGTTAAACAAGAGATAGTTGTCTCGTATGATAAAGGAGTTTGTTTATTTTCAATTCCAGGATTCAATTCAATTCTTAAGGATTTCTACTTTTGCAACGGAGAGAACTGATAGCTGAATAAATTTGTAAAAATAAATAGGATACTCATCCTCAAATTGTCATCCGCATTTTTGTAGGTTGGATATTCTTAACGAGGAGCAACTAACTCAAAAAGTCTGTGTGGCAGATCTTAGATAGCCACTCTGGAAAAACCAAACCGAGTTTGAACACTTTTAAGAATATGGTAGTTTTCAATGGTACTTAAGTTTGTGATTGGATTTGGAAGGTCCTTAAATCGACTTCCTGGTAGATAGTAACCTACTCTGAGGGGAGCACGTATCAAGTGGTGATTTAGATGATACAAATCACCATCTCTACGGAAGAGAGCGAAGTGTGCATGGAAAAGGCAAACAATACTGAAATGCATGTAAGGACACACCTAGAATTGAAAGACATAATCAAGATGAAGTTCTTATACACTTGCTTGTTGGTATAAACTACATGAAAGATGTCAAACGGAAATCTGAGAGTGGTCTACATTCAGGACAAACCGATGGATGGACATTGTTAAGATACCCATGAATGTCTGCAGATGAGGGTCTTAGAGAACGAGAAAGACAAAAGACAACGTGGCAAAGTTCTTAAAACAGAAACATAAAAAACGAGAATCTAACCAAAGTGGCCATTCAGTGCAAGAGACCATGGAGGTTCAGGATCATTAGAAGTGCCGACCTCAATTAATTGGGACCTAAGACTAGGAAAAATAGAAGAAGACCGCAAAAGCCATAAAAAAGGCTTCAAGAACCAGCATCTTAGATACTAGTTTGCTTTCGCTAATAACTTTATTTTTGTTTATGTCTAAGCACTCACTTAGATAATATTGGTGGCAACATTTTGAGTGTGGAAAGCTTTCGTCAAGAGTATAACTAATGAAACGTAGAGCTTAGTCCAAGCCAACCCTATAAAGAAATGGAAGTTGGTTTTATGTACTTACTGCGATCAAAAAAGTTCTTTGAGAAAGAAGAAGCTGTGTCAAAGGAAGGATCATTTAGTTTTCGAAAATCGAAAAGGATTAAGGCTCCAAAATGTACACGGATTAACTTGTGATTAAGCCCGATCATAAAAATTAGAGTACCTAGGACATGTGCTCAGGAACAATAAATATCAACTGCTGCAAGTAACAATACAAGGGAAGATAGAAGGAAGAGCAGTGGCAGGGGGGCAGAGACTAACATGGCTGGCAAATCTGCGCAGATGGCTCAACCTTCCAATACCAACGATTTTAAGAGGCGTTACAAACAAACAGACACTGAAAACGATGATTTCCAACCTCCGAAGCAGAGAGGAACCTTAAGAAGAAGAAGCCCGATCAATAAAATGCGTATTCCAAAACGAGTCAAGTCTTTTCAGAAACTATTCTTACTACTGATTCGGGGAGGTATAGACATTTATATACATATGTACATTATAGCTAAGTACAGCAATGAGAAGGCTACAGAATAAGCTCAAAGAGGGTAGAATCTGAATCAGGCGATAATCGTACACTCAAGCCTAAGCCCAATAGAACCAATGATATTCAGGAAAGGCGACACTCCTGCCATCCATTTCTAACAATCATATGTAGAAACATCTGAGGCTGAAGATGGCACAGCACACTTCGTTTGAGAAAGCTAAATCGGGAGAAAAACCTGAAAGGCTGCTTTTGAAGAACACTTCTACAAGGTATTATGCGAATCGTTAGACGGAATAGACTGGTAATAAGCACCCTAGTCGGTGTCATTACCGGACACTGCACCATCGGCAAGCATGCCTCTAGGTTGGGCGGCCTTTACAACAACTTCTGTAGAAGCTGCATGGATGAGGAAGAGGAGGAGACAATTCTCCACCTTCTCTGTACATGCCCGGCCCTTTCAGCTCGAAGAAGAGCATACTTAGGAGCCAGCTTCTTCAACAACCTAAGTGAACTGGCTGACATCAACATAGGCAACATAGTCTCCAGCGTTTCATAGCAAGCTCCGGCTGGTTCTGCGGGTAGTATTTCTGGTGAAATACAGATCCTGGTGGTAACACAATGGACCTTATCTGGTCTAAGTGAGGCTGCACCTACAGCCTGCCACTCTTACCTACCTACCTATGTGAATCGTCAACCGATCTACCAAAGGTTATTCCAAACTTTGGATATAAATATTAAAAAGCCGGAAGGCATCTATTCTGGAAATTCAGAATTAAGCTCTGAGGAGCCTCTCAGAGACCGGAAAAGAACTGCGAACTAAAAGGTCTTTTGAGCAGAAAATGTTGCGGTCCAAAGCAAGATCGAGGTCATGGAGGAACTTTAGGATCGCGGATGCTTAGGACCGCAACATTTTCTTACTCTTATAAGTTCAACCAATTGTTTACCTGGAAAAAAAACCTTTAAACAATTAAACACCTTTCTTAAACACACAAACAAGTGACACTTCCGATGATAATACATAAAAATATTCACAGCTCTATAAAAAAAGTATTAATTTCTAGCCAACAACGGAGGAAACATGACACACATTCATCCCCACAAAACGTGCTAAATCCCCACTTCCATCGGAAATTTATCACTCCTACCTAAAAATAAAACTCAAGTCTATAAATGCAGAAAAGAAAAAGAGAATAAAACCACTGAATAGGCAGTATCATGGCCGTAGGTAACCCTTGCTGAATGTGCGACTTTGCAAAAAAGGAAGTCGTCTCCTGCAAAATTGAATGGGGGCCTATTAACATCCGAAGTGAAAGAAAGAGTCCTAAGTAAACTATGTATGTGTGTGTTTGTGTGGAAAAAAAAAATGGCCAAATGTGTTCGAAATTGCTTTCACCCTTACCACTTCCCCTCGACTCTGGCTCTCAGCATCCGAAAATGCCAATTTATGATTATGGTAACATTGGTTATTGATGGGCGCCATGGTGCAACTAATATTACTCGCACGAGTATTGTTTCCTGGTGCTCCGTTTACATTGCTAGGTTATGCGGAAACAATGCTTGTTGTACACTTTGTTGGCGTGTAATTCGAATTAGGTGATATGCGCAAAATTTTAATCAAATCGTGTACATTACGAAATATATCGAATTTCAATTAAATGGTCGGTACCCATTGCTTCTGACCCAATGGCAAAACAAAGTGATTGGAATCGATGTACAACGAAATTGGATTGCGTTCGAGTCATGTGATGGATGTGACATGAGCGTAATTTAAGGATGAAAATAACGGAATGAATAAGAACTAGTTGTGAACTTTACGTTGTAGTTCAGCAACGCCCATGAGTGTTCCATTATTCCAGTCTGAGCTTCGAAGTTCTATTACCTTTTACTAACACTCGATTCTTCGGTTTCGAAATCCACAAGGCATCTCTTACAAGATCAGCTGTAGTTTATAAGCCGAGCACCGAGTAGCTATCTTTTAAGGACAACACATCCCCCTAGAGTAACCGTGAAAACCAATCTTATATGAGACAAACCTTATGGAACGCAATGCCGCAATGCCTTGATTAAATTGTTCAAATCAATAATCAAAGCAAACATTATGGGTGTCGCAGGTGCTACAGGCATCTTGACAACCACTTTTAAGACAACTTACAGGACGGTGGCTGGTAAGCAAGCTTCAAATCTTAGCAAACAACCAATAAGAATGTCACGGCACCAACTTGAATGTTTTCGAGAAGCTGAACCCTGACATTCTACACGGCAGGTGAAAGGAATCACTGAAATCGGTATCTAAAAAATGTGCTTCCTCCCAAAGAGGAATATCACTTTAACCGAGGTAAAAGTCTCACCCGTGGGGAGAAGTTCAGAGATAGAAAGATCTGACATTTGATTGTGTCCTCATTCACTTTAAGGTTAACTCGTTTCGCCTTCTCTTCCATTGTCGTAAATATTTTGATAAAATTCTTGAAATCTCATATTTTTTACTCACTGCTTGTGTATGTCAAGCACATCCTTTGAAACTACAAAAACTGAATCTTTATCCCCCGTTTAACTCATCCAATCGCCCCTTTAAATGTCAATTACCTCACTACGAAAACTTTAAACTACCAAACACATGCCTAATTAATTTTAAAGTTAAATCGACTTAAAGTTACCTTACCCATGGAGAGAACATTTATTTCTATTTAAATCCTCTCCATCAACAAAAGGGTTCACCGAAACCAAGGCAGACAACAACAAAAAAAAAAAAACTACCACAATTCAGGAAATCCCTTTGGCACTTAGAATTTAAAAACAAAAACCTCTTAACCTCTTAACCCACTCTTGCCTAAGAAGCTTACATACCAAGTGGGTGTATAGATACATTTTAAAACTTACCTTCGAAATCACCGATAAATCCTTTGTATCCTTTAATCACATTATGATTCACGTAACTAATTAGCATTCGACTGGAATCGGTTCTAATCACTTCCGATGTCGCATTACCACAAATCCTTTTAATAACGGGTGATTTGTGCCAATAACCGTCGCGTATCTCCAAATAATCCTTTTCACAGTTCACTGATTCCAGAAGGTTCTACAGAAAAGAAAGTAAATCCTTTAAAATCTCTTTTCTCACCAAAAGAAGTCGAACTTTATCAATAGAATGACAGGACATCGGAATCCTTACCAACTGATGAATCCTGAAAATAATCCTTTCGCCGTTGGTGGCTGTTACACGCCATTCACAACGTTCCGGTGACCCTTCAATCGCATGCCCATAGTCCTCGTTTCCACTACTATAATAGAATTGCGGTGACACTATATCACCGGTGTCCTGTTGGAAAGTCCTCCCACACACAGCACACTTATACAGTAAGTTTGCCTGAGCAATATCGCCCCGACTCAGTCTCACTCTCTGGCCAATTTCAATGCGGTCGTCTGTGGGCAGTCCAATTGGCAGAATTGTGTCCAAATACAGGCTCTTCGAGAACGTGTTCTTGGCATAGTGCATAATTGAGTTGTAGTCATATGGTAGACCTAATGAGTCCACCTCCTCAGGTGTGAGTACATTGAAATTGTAATCCTGACCCTTCATGATGTTCGCACGATTTATTATTATGTGTTTGTCGCGGTCAGTGCGGGTATGCTCGTGCCAGAATCCTATCACATGGCCCAGTTCATGGACCACTATGCCAAATTTTTCACAATTGCGACCAATCGAGATGGCCTGACGTCCATTGCCACGTTTGCCAACAAAAGAACAGCAGCTGTAAAAGGAAAATTCCCACATGACATTGGTGTTTGGATATTTTCACTCGTAAACTTACCCGCAACTTTTCACCGTGAAATAAATGTAATTTGGGTGTAGCTTCGTATCACGTTCCACGAATTTAATGCAAGTAAAATTCTCCCAGTGTCGCATGGCTTGCTTGAATAGTGCTTTGTGGGAACCACTGAAGACGCGGTCAATTTCATATGGAATGACTCCATAGTCCCATATGCGTTCCTTTTTGGCAGTAACCGCACGAGTGTTTCGTTGAAGAGATTCGATTGTCGGAGCTCTATGTGGTCTACAAAATAAAAGGAAAGAAGGAGCATTTAAGTGTCTTGTAAATGTTGGTTTTTTAAATTGTAGTTTTCCAATATTTTTTGTAATGAAAAACGTTGAAAAATATAACTAACTAAAAAAAAGGGGTTTGTTAGATGTGATTTGAGATACAGAAAATTTGAACTCACAGTAATTTGTGGTCTTTCTTTGCATTTTTACTTTTCTTCTTTGAGTGTCTTTTTGTGATCCGCTTTTTGTTGGCCTTGAGTTTTTTAAATAGACGTCTGAAAGTAAATAAAAAGAAGAATTTTGAAAACAATTTAATTATAACGCCGAAAGACTCCACAGTGTCAAATACTTTTAGTATTCCAACCCCCATGTCACCATCGTAACCAACTCATCTCTAGATTAACCGTGCGCCATCTATTGACTTAATTTTCTTAAACGATGCAAACAAATAATCTTCTGATCTGGTTTCAATCTTTAAGACGTCGACCATAACGTTAACATCCGGGTTGGTGTACCAAAAACTGTTTTAGATAGAATTCAAAAGATTTATTTAAGATTTATGGGGACAGGAACATTGAGAAGTACATCATCGCTTGTCATGCTGAAGGTTCCAGTTTCCCGATGGCAAAAAAAAAATGTCGATCAACTGCGAAAAAGCCGTCAACTCTACTGAAGAGGCATTACACTGGCAGTAGGGTGGTCATATGGCTTGAAAATGTTGATCGTAGTAATGACATCGGGACGTTCGAAAAGAAATACTGTGAATTATAAGCAATGGCAACAGTACCAATAATTCTCTCCAGTCATTCTGGACACCATCCACAGAGCAAAAAGACTGAAACCTAATACCACCTGAGGTTCAAAATCAGAACACCAACACTATCGCTGTGTGAATAGCATCATAAGGGTATTCATAACTCCGTTAACTAGCCCTACCTAGCGCTTACAGTCCGGAGTGGATCCGGATCTCAACCAAGAAGCATCTTCCGTCAGCTCCATCTTTAGCTAGCTGTCTCCAGTTTCGCACGCCAAGTATGTGGAGGTGGATGCAATTTTGTGACCGGATATTGGCAAGATTTCAGAGCTTGATAAGTATGGTAAGTCACACAATCTTATATCGAAAGTGTTCCTTATTCAATGCCAAAGTTAGCAATGACAACATCGCGCTTAAACATGTGATGGAAAATTACGGGATTCGAAACCGAAATGGCCAAATTACCAACTATTGTCTCGGTTGATGGCGGCTCCTCACTTAGTTGAAGAGGTTCACGAGTCATTTCTAACGTTGTAACCGGACACTGTGCCATTGATACTCACACTAAACGACACGGGGTACCTCACACCGATTTTTGTGCGAGTTGAGGTAACGACGAAGAAATATAATGTCTATCATGTCCTGGCTAAAAGACGAGTCAAGAATCTTAGCAGCCACTTCTTCAACGAGTTGAAAGAAGTTATATTGACCTGGGGAGCCTTTTGAGATCTCTATCTCTATCTGGCTGATTCCTCTTTCTTGGTTCTTAGGATTACACAATAAATCCACCTCGCAAGACACTCGCCCACCTAACCTAACCTAACCTGAGGTAGAGTTGCTGAAAATGCGTAGAAAAACGTAGAAAATGCTAAAACAATAAGGAGGTGGTACCACTGTTATAAGCAAGTAGCAGCCCTTTAAAGTCAGGTATCTTCTTAAAGATTTTCTGGCCGAAATGTGCCCAAAAGGAACATCTTGATCTTTGGAAATGAGTCAAAGGCAGCTGAATCATGTGTTAGAACTCTGAAAATATATGCACGCAGCCGTTTCTGGCGTCTTATTCTGCCGAGGGGTCGCTCCAGCAACCAACCGACGCAACAGTTTTCTGGAACTGGTAGGATCTTGAAATAGAATATTGTTTACAAAACTGAGTAACAAATCTCAACCGGAGTCGATTTTTTTAACTTGTCTTGCAACTAGTCGGCTTGTTATAAGAAAAAAAGAAAACGTTTTAGAAAAAGACGAAAACCATTCATTTTAAATTGCACAAATACCATCTCGAGGTCACTTACTAAAAAAAGGGTTAAACGCAGCACTTCACTTTATAACCATAACCATATCCACCTGCTCTTGCAGTCATTAAGCATTTCTGGGTATTTCCCACAACCTAAGGCGACTTATTCAAAAATCTCTTGGAAATCCCAAACGGTCCCGCAGCCAAAATTAATCGCAGGTAAGAAACACACTTTCTCATGACCCTACTTACCATTCACGGGATTTCTGGGAAAACCCAATAAATCGTGAATAGAAAGACTCGGTACCATTTTCAAAATAAATTTACAACCTCTGATACATGTGCACTTGAAAAAAAAAAAAATCGCACCACCCCTCAATGCATGACACCACATAGAAAAGTTTTTCAAAAATTAAAAAAAAAAAATTCAATTCATCTTACCTTTGGAAAGACAATCGTCGTCGCTGCAACTTCTCCTTGTGCACACCCTTGGAATTGTCTCCCTTGATTTTATCGCCGTTGAGCGCCTCCATTTCGGCTCGTATCTTGTCGACGGGTAGCGCTGGCTCCACAATGATGTTACGCTCGTAAACAAAATTTTTCCCGGAATCATTTTTGATATTCTTCGCATTCGATTGGATCTTATTCAAATCGGAATTGAAGAGGAACGCGGGTAGTCGACTATTCGACTTCTTCTGTCCTTTTTCAAGTTGATCGGAAGTGGTGTCCAAGGATTTTGAAATGCTACCTCTGGGATTGTTGCCTTGACCTTTCAGATTTGGATTCTGTGTAAAAAAAAATTTCAAACATTATTCTATAAATTGCGCACAATTGTTTCGGTAGTCACACTTACAAACACTCGCGGCTGGTCGATCACTTTAAAGAATCCTTCCTCCTCCACTTGCAGTTCTTTGTCAACGTGCACTGTAAACTTTTTTAAACTCTCACTAGACACAAATGCCATCAAGATGATGGCAATCATTATCACTATGGAAGAAGGCATATTTTTTCTCTCTCATCAACTTCTTGGTTCGATTATGAAAGAATGAATTTAGGGAAATCCCGAGCGCCGCTTTATCGCACACCTTCCCGCACAAAAACAAAGCACTTACTGAGGACCTCGATAGACCTCAGGCCAACATATATATGAAGCTGTCAGCAGCATGGTGATCGGTGTGCGGACAACCGATGGAATAGATGGATGGGATGGATCAACGGCAGCAACAGCAGCAAGAGCTGCATTTATTTAGAGGGGTAATCAACTGAAGATACACCGAAGATCATCCCAGGTCTCGGAATGCTGTTGCCTGTTCTATTGTATGGCGATCGATGAGATACTTCTTTTTTGTCTCTTCTTGTTCTTCTGTTGTTTTCGTTTACCTGGGTATCATCGGTTTAGGGTCCTACCGTGTCGTCATATAGATATACTTAGGTATGCAGCTCTGTGTATGGAACACCTTCAAAAATGCCTACACATACAGATATTTAAGATATTTTGGTATCTAAATATCTATTCTCTTGCTTTATTCATTCTTGCTTTCCTTCCTTTCCCCTGCAGGCTTACCTGAAAATGAAAACGAAAAAAAAAAAAACTAAAGACGGATGGATTGCTGTTTTTTTGGTGTTGGTAGAGTTCAGATGTTTTTTTTTTTTTTTTTTTTTTTTCGTTATGGATACGTATGTTTGTCCTCTTCACCTTCACCTTTACACCTGTTTATGGGCCACATAAATCCAGTCTTATTGAATATTCTCCTCGGTTACCTCATAATCATTGCCGTCAACATCAACAACATCATCGGCATAATCGTTTGTTAAGCTGAGTGCATTCGAGTTAAGTGGTGGTATCTCGTATCTTGCTAACCGCAAACTAACTATAAAGAGCCAGGAGGTGGGGTGAAAGAGAATAAAGGATTTTTTTTCTTTTTGTCTGTTGTTCGCCTTCTTTTTCGGAGGATTTGATGTTTTTTGGAACTTTTTCATACAAGTATAAGCTTGATGACGTTAATGATGAAAAATGAGCTGGATACTCAAATCATTTAGGGTCAATTGACATTTGGGAAGTTTTTATCGAATGTCCAACGAAAAATAAAATGGAAAAATATTTAGCGCCAGCTGATGTGGTTAGAGGAGCTCCAAGGACAGTAGTAGGTAAATGCTAACGAGGTTATGAATTGTTTTTTTCTCTTTTGGTGGACTTACTCAATGGAATATCCCCAAAACGTGGAACGACCAATTTCGAGGAATTGACGTTGATGCTGATGCTGAAGTGCAGATATTTTTGCTTCACTAGACATGGAGAGATAAACGTGATGTTACTTCTGAAACCAGAGAGAAGGGGTGATATGTTGGGTTTTTTTTTTATTAAGAGATCTGAACTGAATCTTTTTTTTATTTCAATTGAAATTTAGCATCTGTGATTCGTTGACAGCTGTCAAGTGAAAACTGTACGGATTAAGAAAACGGAACGATTAAAGCATGAAATAAGTAAAAGTTGTAAAAATCAACTGCAAATATGATAATAATTTCATAGAAACGTTGTTGCACACCAAAATTACGAGTCAAACTCCTACTTACACAAAGTGTAAGACACACTGTCATTAAGGAGCGACTGGGCTTAAGCACGAGGTCTGGGAGTCCACCCTTCCAGAACTGAGATTGTGTTTTTTTCACAAAACGAGATCGATGCCTGTTTCGAAGAATACTTGTATGGACGACACTGACCAGACACTTACATAAGAGGACAGCGGAATCCTTGAACGTAATTTAAAACTGAGTTGGAAAGACAATATGTATCGCTAATCGCGTCAAAAGGGCATGCATAGCGTTGTATGCATGTAAAAATATGTATGTACCTGACCTGGGGCTTTGAACCCAAGGTTGTATAATGGCAGTACAGTTCGATTGCCATGTAGACGGCGCTTGAGAAGAAATGTAATCTTGTAAGTGAGACTAAAATTTAAAGATCAATGGCCACAATGGTATTGAAAACAATGCTTAATCTGATCCCTAGTAGTCGTCTACTGCAGCAGTATGTCGATAAAAGTGGCAGTTAGCAAAGTGTGGGTCTATAGACAAAAAATTCTTTCGGTCACGCCTCTTTCGTGAACAGAAAAACTTACGGTTACCGGCTACATAATCCCTACCTCAGTTTTTTATAGGAAATTTGAGGTTAATAAAGCAGAGAGGTCTTCAGAATCGAAGATGTGTGTTTGAGTGATGAGAGTTTTAGGCCGCAGTCACTGACAACACCATTACAGCGCATGGTGACAGACATTCATCTATCAAGCTATGTAAAAACCCTTGAACTATATATCAAGTGTCAATAAGGTATATCGGGAAACGAGAAAGCGAACTAACTTGCTAGAAAAAGGTCGTAACTAGATACTATTTGTACTCTCCCCTTTGTAAGGATACCGATAAGCCATTCAACAACAAGACTTCCAGCAACTTCAAACAACTTAGTAGAGCTGTGTCAATCGTGATTGATTCGGTCTTTTTGACCCTTTCACGTAAAAGTATTGATGATTGCAATCGCACAACCTAAAATCAATCGTTCACAAAGTCTATACTTTTCTTGCACATCAGGCCTATTCAGTTGCCTCGATTATTTGCATATGAAAGAGCGAAACAAAAATATTGTTGAGCAAATAATTGAAAAATGAGATGAAAAAGAGAAAGAGGAAGAAGGAACGAAACCGATGCGAATGATTGATACAAACAGTATGATTGAAACTGTTGATTGTATTCAGTAAACCAATACAATATGTCAGTCTCTATCATTGAATGATTGAATGATTGATTGAAAAGACTGAATCATTTTTGGAAGCAATACTTGAATGATTGGATCTTCAAATTTGAACGATTGACATATGTAGCTCTACAACTTAGTCGAAAGGAAATATGTAGAAGTTGTTTTAGGTGTCCTCAGACAGCAATAGGATTTCACACAGAACGACTTAGGGTAGCCTACAATCGACTTCAGTAGAAGCTGCAGGAACAAAATAGGAGACAGAATCCGAACACCAGAGGATATGGTACGCACTGTAATAGCTTTTTTGATAGGCTTGTAGATCTTTGAATCGATGATTTCAGGAAACCCCTTAATTTGTTTTAGAACGATGATTTAGATTAAGATGCTACTAAGTATACTTAAAGACTTTTCTTAACTTGAACTAAACGCAATGAACTTAAACAGTTTTCATTTCCAGAAGGATAACGCTATCAGTCATATAAGCCTTCGAATAAGGGAATATTGAGTAAGCTCATGGATTCTTTATTTCGCAAAGCTAAGACGTTTTTTTTATTTTGTATATAATTCACTAGCGCTAAAGGGGTTATGAATTCCCTTTGGGTTACTTCGGCTTTAAAACTCAGATCATCTCTAAGAAAACTTCGGAACTATTCGAATCAAAACAAAATTGAGTTTGGGTTGACAAAAAATGTAATGACCTCTGAAGGATGGTCGTCGTGGTTTACTGCTAAGTACGTTGGAGTGCTACGCGAGCGGACATAATAAAGGGTCTTCCAATAGGGACTTCCGATCTTCGACACGTGCAAATAATAAAATTATTGTTTTATCAAAATGGGTGTTATAATTTTCATCGAAAAATCATCTTAAGCGATGAGGCCCATTTCTGGATGAATGGGTACGTCAACAAATTGTCGAATTTGGGACGATGAGATCAAAGAGCGTCCAATGCATCCCGAAAAAGTCACTGTTTGGTGTGGATTTTGGGCTGGCGGCGTCATCGGTCCATATTTCTTTGAGAACGACGTTGGCCGGGCCTATAGGTTGATGATTACTAACTTTTTTTGGCCTGAATTGAATGATATGGACACCAACGACATGTGGTTTCAACAGGGCGGTGCTACGTGTCACACAGCCACATTGGAAATTCTGCACGAGTGATTCGAAGGCACGGTCATCTCACGTGGAGATGATGTGAATCGGCCACCGAGATCGTGCGATTTGACCCCGTTAGACTTTTGTTTGTGGGGTTTCCTAAAGTCGCAGGTCTAGCTACAAACCACAGGGGCCCTCAAAGCCAACAGAACCCATGCCATCGGTCAAATTCAGCCTAATGTATGCGCCAGATTCATGGAAAATTGGACATTTCGGATGCGCGCAACCCAGAGAAGCCGCGGTGTACATTTAAACGACGTTATATTCTATACATAATGGCATCGATAGGCCTTTCAAGCGAATAAAAAATGTCGATGATATCTCACACACACTTTGTTTTATTTAAATTTAAAGATCTGAAGCGCTTAATGAAAGAACTTTATATGCATCACAATATTTATGCATGTAACTGGGTTAAACTTGAGTTTAGAAAGCTGGGACTTCGGCTTGAAAGACTCTACGCTGCCTTCCGTTAATTCACCAGCAGCGACTCTCCTGCAGCAGTCCGTAAAGATCAGGAGAGGCTTATTATAGAGGACTTTGACTGCTGACGCTTCTATCTGCTATTGTATTCAATGGGCAACATTTCATTTGATTTGGGAAGGCTGCAGTGAATTAATAGCATTTTGACATGCCCCATATTTTGCTCATTCTATTTTATGCTGGTTTGTTTCGGCCACCGTAACAGTGGGCCATAAGTGAGTGTCGGTTTCATGGCCTCACGATTTAGCACAATCTAAGTAATAAAGTTAGCTCAATTCGTTTTAAAGGATTAAAATGAGGAATCAAAGTGGCAATGCAAATTAAGTACCACATACCGTAACTGCAAAACAATAATTTTCACTTTTGCTAACATTGGTTAGTATTTTCGATTTAAACGCACTTTCTCTTAGAAGCTACACTAAGAAAAATTTACAAGGTTTTAGAAATTGCACATCACATCGGATGTTCTTTTTACAAGAAACTATTATTATTATTTTCGACGACTATATTGGATTACATTTACAATTAAAATTTATTTACTAAGTAACTTAATGAAAATTTGTTATAAGTAAAAATAAGGAATACAACGTTTATTTGAACACTTTTCACTAACGTTTACATTTTTAAACTTCGAAGACTTCAATTTAAGCTCAAAAAATTCATAAACACAAAAATAAAAGTCACACCCGTTTAATTATTCCTTTTGTACAATTAATACAAAAATAACTGTTAGGCAATTTTGACACTGAACAAATTAATGATTGTCCACTTTAATTCGCTTCATATTGAAACTTTTTTTTTTAAACTTATAAAAAGTTCTCACATTGGTTTAACCATACTTGTAAATTTTAATAAAAACTTATTTTATAAATAAATTCATATATGTATAATGAATTTTGTAAACAAGTTGTAATTACTGTGATATTATACCTCGGAGATCACAAGAAAGAGTGAACTCAGTAGAATACTGATCTCGTCTAAACTGCTCGGAGTAAAAGAGATAATTCACATGAACTCTGACTCTGCATGCCATTGATCAATTTGTTGGAGGCTCGTTGAATGCGTTAAGATTTCATAGCTGTCACTCTTAATCGTGGCCTATGTGTGTGATGATAGGAAACGGCTCAGCACTTATGCTCGGATCTGTGAGTAAGCTTTCATTTATATGAGCGTTACTATCAATGAATCTGTTTTCATATGCGGGCGATCGCTAGAGAGATATATACATATGTAGCTGGTATTCAGCTAGAGATGATCATAAATTATAAAATTAAGGGTTTGCGTGTAGAAATTTGTTGCTCTCATTGTTTATGACGAAAGCAAAGATATAAAAAATTTAAATTTTCGAAGGTTATCTTTAGATTTGTCTTGAGTGAATTCACAATCCGACTAAATTCACTCTTTTGCTTTTTTTGTGGGGATTGAGTTCTATGAAAATGTCCGCGATGAAACAACCTACACCCTTGGATGGTACTCGTGGTCAATTTTGATAAGTATAGATTGAGTCAGAGCCTGTCATTGTTGACAAATAGCATGCGGATAAGCTTGTTATAAACCTCGTACCCTACGTCCCTTACATCGTCGTCTAATTTTTTTTTTTATATAATTCACTAGCGCTAAAGGGGTTATGAATACCCTTATGATGCTATTCACACAGCGATAGTGTTGGTGTTCTGATTTTGAACCTCAGGTGGTATTAGGTTTCAGTCATTTTGCTCCGAGGGTGGTGTCCAGAATGACTGGGGAGAATTATTGGTTCTGTTGCCATTGCTTATAATTCACAGTATTTCTTTCGAACATCCCGATTAGTACGATCAACACTTTTAAGCCATTACCTACCCTACTGCCAGTGTTATGCCTCTCCAGTAGAGTTGACGTCAGCTTTTTTCGACGTTGATCGATTTTTTTTGACATCGGGTTTCGAACCTGGAACCTTCAGCGTGACCAGCGATGATGCAACCACTACACCATGACCACCCCTTAATGCGCTTTGTTGCTCTTTATCACTTGACCCAAATATTTGGCCGGTCACTGCTGTAAATACACACGTCCATAAGCTCGTGCTGCACGGCCATGTCGAGTGCCCGAGAAGTAGATGGTTATGGCTCTGAGGCAGCCGTTAAGGACTCTTAACTTGTACCCCTAGGAGAGCATCAAGATAAACTGAAGACTGAATTTTCTATGGTTCTAGTCTGAACTGGAATCCAAACAATGCTCAGCGCGTTTATTGTTGTCACTGAATTCAGTAAGGTTTTCGCACCATTTTGGAAGGTTACAGGTTGAAATATTTCGCCCTTTTTACCTGTTCCTAGTTTATACACTTTAAGATAGCATAAATCTCCACTTGGAAGATAGATACAGAGGAGGAGATACTGAGGAGAAGCGATGTTTAACGTTGCCATCGCCGAAATAGACTCCAGCACCAAATATTTGACTAGTTTTAAAATTATGCGTAAAAATTCGACTATATACACGCTAATTTTAATACTCTGGTGATTTATTTCAACAAGCGCGATCGACATCCCCCTCTCCCGCTTTAAGTTTAAGTTTTACGTACAAGCGTTTCACTTTTCGTTACGCTGGCATTTCTTACCACAAATATACCAATTTACTACATTCAACAAAAATTTCAACAAAATGTTGCATAAGGGATCGCTTTGGACTTTCCCTTAGATCGTGTGGGAACAAATAAGCGTTACTTACCTACCTACCTACCTACCTGTATAAGCATGAAAGGAAAATATTCGACCACGTTATTTACACAGTAAACCGATTAAATGTAATTATTACTTTGTTAATGGTTGGACGGAATTTCCGTCAATGTTCATTCTCCTTTTTATTTGTACTTTAGAGTTTGGAAAAACCTAACAAATGTACGGGCAGTAAAAAGTATGTTTTCACATTCACAGAAAATCTGGGGAATACCGGGGAACCTTTTCATTCGAATGTGAATAGTTTATTCGCATCTATTCATGCTAATGCCATGATTTCGAGAGGGCGTAACGACATAATTTATACAATTTCCGTTTCCTTCGAAACGAAATCATCACAGAGCTTCTATTTGATGGGAATAGAATCATTCTACGTGTGTATAACCTGGGCATATAGCTTCCGACTATGAGTTGGTCTGACTTAAAGGCATTTGTGATCGATTGGTTTTTTAAACAGAGATGCAGTCATTTTTGGCATCACGAATTGGGATTGGGATTTAAAGACTGTTTATCGTGCTTTTTAAATACCTTTTATGTCCGTGCTTTAAATCATTTGTCAGTTAGAAGCGTTTTTGACCTGCTTGAGTGATGATGACTGTTACAGAGTATTAAGAAAACATAGGGCAGCCTTGGAATTTTTTGATTTTGAATCATTTGCGGCTATACTTGGGGGAAAATGTAAGGACACGATGAAGAAATGGGTCACGAATGAAGTAACAATGAATGAAGGCAGGCCAAAATGAAAAAAAAAGTCGGTAAGTCAACCTAGAAAGGGTTTATTGCTTTGGAGGTTGGCATCCTGCATTTTTACGATTTTTTTACTGTTGTGATGTGACCAACTACAGTGTCATTTTGGTCTAGACCACAATCTTTTCCAAGATGGCTTTGCTGCTCTACAGTGAGATGATACCTTTGTCTATGAGATTTGAGATGATGGAGTTTCAAAAACTTGCTCATGTCGGGTTAAATCCAGGAGCTTAACTTCCTTTGACAATTCTGCCAGTCAGCAACTACTTAGATGCCGGAGAACCAAGGTTCTTCGAATTTACCACTTATTAGGATCCTAGTGTCATTTTCATTTCTTAAGACATACAAATCATCATCTGTGTTTCCAATTCCTATCATTTTGTCCATTACAAACTGCAGGGTGGTTCCTGATCTATCGAAGAAGAGATACATTGATGCCATATGCACACATTTTTGACATAAAAGCTTAGTGCCAAACTCTGTCAGATGCATTCTTACTTTCGCCAAAATAATGGAGGGATTCGTTCCAATTTTTGATGGGATAAGACATCAAATCACCATTGCACCTGTTACTACGAAAACCATACTACCGACCATTAAAATACCAGAGGGGTATGAAAAATAGAAAAGCCTTCGTAGTTATATAACTCTTCGGAACTATGGGTGGGATATCTTCTGAAGCAGCAGTGAACTTTAAGATCTCTTGGTGTACCTGCAATTGTTTCAATGTCAAAGTGGATTTGTCCCATGGAACATTCGACACTCTCGTGTACAGCACAATCTTGAAGCGTTGAGCTGGCGCAGTAAGCCTAAGGAGCCAAAAGCTGGAATGTTATTGTAAATGAGGCAGAATCAATCAAAAGTAATCACTTGTAAGAAAGTTGTTATATTTGCCTCAAGTTTTGGCCATGCACGACAAATATGGCCATTGCAGTCATTTCTGGCTTGTTTGAACTTTACTCGGTTTTCCTCAGATTTCAAGACCAAAAACATACTACTTTATACATGACAACCTTTAGCACAATGAGTTTCGTAGTTACAT
This sequence comes from Criorhina ranunculi, assembly GCA_951813785.1. Classification (NCBI taxonomy): domain Eukaryota; kingdom Metazoa; phylum Arthropoda; class Insecta; order Diptera; family Syrphidae; genus Criorhina; species Criorhina ranunculi. The sequence continues at coordinate 13,460,208 of OX638381.1, forward strand.
TGAAGATCCATAGAAGTATTTTTCTATCAATTTCATGACTTACCTTTACTTTACTCAGATAACAGATATAACCAACTTCAGACCGCATAAAGTCTGTCAGAGGCATTGGTTGTTACATTCATATTTATATGAAGTTTGGGTCCAAAATATCACGTAGACTCGTATGTAAAGGGTCTTTCATTAAGCGCTTCCTATATTTAAATTTAAATAAAATAAAAAAAGTGTGAGATATCATCGACATTTTTTATTCGCTTGAAAGGCCTACCGATGCCATTATGTATAGAATATAACGTCGTTTAAATGTACACCGCGGCTTCTCTGGGTGGCGCGCATCCGAAATGTCCAATTTTCCATGAATCCAGGATGAATTTGACCGATGGCATGGGTTCTGTTGGCTTTGAGGGCCCCTGTGGTTTGTAGCTAGACCTGCGACTTTAGGAAACCCCACAAACAAAAGTCTAACGGGGTCAAATCGCACGATCTCGGTGGCCGATTCACATCATCTCCACGTGAGATGACCGTGCCTTCGAATCACTCGTGCAGAATTTCCAATGTGGCGTGAGCTGTGTGACACGTAGCGCCGTCCTGTTGAAACCACATGTCGTTGGTGTCCATATCATCAATTCAGGCCAAAAGAAGTTGGTTATCATCAACCTATAGGCCTGGCCAACGTCGTTCTCAAAGAAATATGGACCGATGACGCCGCCAGCCCAAAATCCACACCAAACAGTGACTTTTTCGGGATGCATTGGACGCTCTTGGATCTCATATGGATTGGTATCCTTCCAAATTCGACAATTTAGTTTGTTGACGTACCCATTCATCCAGAAATGGGCCTCATCGTTGAAGATGACTTTAGGGTCAGTTTCCAACTGCTCCAGAGCCCATTCAGCGAACACATGTCGTTGTCTATGTTCGTTTACCTTCAGCTCCTGGGTCAGTTGAACTTTGTACGGGAGTTCTTGTGAGCGACGCGAAATTGACTGCCTCGGATTCTCCTGCACACTCTCACGGACAGCGGCGAAGTTTTCGGCAGATCTTGCGTTGCGTGTTGGTTGATCGTTTACTGAACCAGTGGACTCAAATTTATCCATCACACTGCGAATAGTCCTCTCGAAAGGATGATTATGACGACCGTAAAATGGGCGAAACGCGCAAAACGTTGCCCGAACAGAACATCCATTTTGATAAAACAATTTTGCACGTGTTGTTGAACGCTATATCCATCCATGGTGTTTTGGCAAAACAGACTGAATAAATGACAGCCAATTTGACAGATGTCGCTTCAACAATATGGCCGCTATCAACTGTCGAAGTTCGGAAGTCCCTTCATTTCCATCAAAGTGTTACGACTTCTCAATTCAATGAAAATAAGGCATACAAATAAAAACCATCTTTCTCTCTTACCTTAACATGTTTATGTTTTATTTATTTGTCATTCCATAAATATAGTCATGTACTTAATAAAATTAATTACACTTTCATTCTCTACTTAATCACTTAAGGGTTACATTTCTTCTAAAAATTAAATTATTCAATCAAATTTATTGTTTTAATTTATTGTTATGTAATGAAAAGGATATGATGTTAGGTTTTTTTTTTTTGAGTTAATTGTATCTGCACACAAGTCTTAAAATTACAACGTTTATACGAATAGTTTTATGTTTTATTTTTTAATGATTTGTAAAAAAGTCATCATTTATTGTTTATTGCTTTCATTATTTTATTTATTTATTTATTTATATGTATATGTATATATTTATTTCTTTTTTACTTTAAGAAAAAGTTTCTACGTATTTTTGTTTTATTATATTTGTTCATTTTTAAATTCACCTATAATTAAATACCTAAACATTAGTTATTGTATTGAGAGTTCCATGTATATATGCTCTTATAACACATAAACTTAGATTTTTATTGTTTAAATTTTCTTTTTTCAAGTCTCTTAAAATAAAATTAGAAAAAAAAAAAACCGATAAATTTGCACAGAGTTTTGAAAAGATTTTTAACTTTGTCTGTTTCTCACTGTGAAAGGATTGTGTTTTTTTGTTTTAGTGAAAGTATCCTACGTTCAGGATACAGGCCTTCCTGTGTGTGATTCCTGTTTTCCATTTGCTTGATATGACACTATACCCTCGGGTAAAGGGAACACAAATCTAAAAATTCATTTAGAAACGATTCTTGTATCGATTTCTATTCCTTAGGCGATTGTGCAATGTTAGATGATTCTCGCTGTAGTCGTTGTATTCATCGTATTCTTCAGTGTCTGTCTTGTAGATGCTTTTCAGGTATCCTTCGAATGGTGTCACCATCTCTGAGCTATCTGAGTTTGTATCTTCATCGCTGGTTTCAAAAGGATCGACAGCAACGTAAGATGCAGAGAATCCTTTCATCGTAACACTTTCATCTGTCTTTAGACGAACCAACAGCGAATCTGTCAGTGAGATTATCTCTTGGGGAACCTACATGTTGGATGTGAAATTGAAATGAAACTACGGATTTTATTAAATTTGTTTTTATCGCTTACGGAGTTTCCACAAAATCTACCATAGAGTGGGCCACTTGTGTCCTCCATGCCAGAGTATACCTCAACATAGTCATATGTGCAGTTTTCATTGTTTTCGATGTCGAATTCTAGGAAGAATAGCTGCACATTGCTACCGGGTGGTGCTTGGATGGTCCACTCACAATCCATATTCTCATCGTAGTTATTATCGGCGAAGCGCGAATGCGAGTAGAATTGTTTTATTTGATTAGTAGCGAGAAGATATCCACCACAAGCTGTGAACAAAAAGGAAATGTTTTAACAAACATTTAGAGTTAAAGTGAAGTATTAGGTGACCTCAATTTATAAGGAAATAAGTAATAGCTACACAAGCTAGACTTACCAGTGGAATGTGTTGCCATGAATCCTTTAAACTGCTTGTTAGCATCCACCTTCATTACCACATACATCTGATTGGATGATGCCGATACTGGATATGGAATTTTATCACCACAGAATGTTCCCAAACTTAAGCCAGTCTCTGATCCTCCATCGTACATGGTTACATTGTCATAGGTGCACTCCTGTATACATAATCAAAAGTCAATAAACTCCAATCAATTTCACATTTCCCCCACCCCCAAAACTCACCTGATGCGGCTCGAAGTCAAATTCATTGAATATCAGCTTAATACGATGCCCTGGCGTAGTTGTAAAATGCCACACGCAAATAACACTTCGCGGATACAAGTCCGGATAGTTGGGACTGTAAATATTACCAAACGGTGCCGTAATCTCATACTTACACTCGCCCTCCTTACAATCATGTCCATTCTCATGCAGTGTATATCCATTGCGGCAGTAGCAAAAATATGAACCTACTGTATTCTGGCAAACGTGCTGACATCCGCCATTGTTTACGGAACACTCGTCCACATCCGTGAAGAAAAAGGCCGCAAATCCAGTCTTTTGTATGGATTTATCCGAATGGAATTCAATACGAAATGAATTGCCCTCTGAGGTGGACACCGGGGGCAATTTACTGCCACAATAGGTGCCGATACGCTTCAATCGATTCTCGCCCAATTTTGAGTATAATGTTACCGAATCGTATCCACAATCGGCACCCATGTGGGTGGTGCCCTCCAAGTCGAAGTGGGTGAAATTCAATGAGATTTTGTGACGTGGCGGTGCGACTATTTCCCAAATGCACTCCTTGTGAATGGGATAGACTTCGGGGAATGATGGCGATGTAATCGTCCCATTTGTTGCTTCTATTACCCCACCGCAGGCATCTGGGGAAATTGTGAAATGAGATTTTTATAAGTAACAGATAGTAGATAGTAGTTTGTTGTAATAAATTGATGAAGGAAAAACACGAAAGCAACGGGGACATACAAATTCTGCTTCATTCTGGGGGCATTGACTCGAATGACATTAAATTGTCTGGGAATGTTCTTGATAGAGGGGGAAATACCTCCCCATCAGTAGACCCAATACCAAGTTGAAGGAGGTGTTTGAGCACGAGGGCAATCTCGGCTGGCACCAGCGAGTATAATAATTCTTTTAAATCGCAGTGCACCTAACACCGGTACGATTTATTTATAAAGAATTTGGTTTGATGTTAAAGGTATCATCTAGTACTGCCTTCTAAAATCTACGAACCAGCCAATTACTTGAGCTAAAACAAGTATTTCAACGAAAGGCTGAAGTTGTATTCAAGTGCCTGCAACTATAGTTGAAGTCGCGTAAACGGCGACGAGTGGAGTAGATAGAGCTACTCGTATATTCAGCGTTTTGTTATATCAATTGAAGTGAACGTGAGAAAACTGCTGAAGAAGAACTCCTCTATAAGTAACATCTCCACGTAAAGTAAGAAGACACTATCGAATGAAAACTTCCGGTTTACGATGATCTGTAAAAAAGGACAATAAGTAGCGAACATAACGATTTCCTCTGCAGAATCTTAAATGATTCAACAGAACTTGATGTGTCCTATTAAATACTTTAAAGATGCACAAAAGGGTAATTTGTTATCTGTGTACGACAAAAACCTTTTGTTGATGACAAGGCTTCCAATGCCAGAAGGATATCTAAACACATTGCAACTTTAAAGCTTGAAAAAATCTATCCTCTACATCATCATCATCAATATTTAATAGAATAATGTACTCACCTTCACAATGCTTCTTGTCACTATGCAACTCATAGCCAATATGACAGCCACACTCGTATCCACCCAAAGTATTGATGCAGTCATGTTCACATCCATGATTCTGTGTTTCGCATTCGTCCACTTCCTTCATGAAAATTGCCGAGAAGCCAGCCTTTTGTACCGAGCTGTCCGAAACGAACTTCACAAACATCGTATTAGAACTTGACCTAAATCCGATGACAAAAAGCAAATCCAATCATTCTATCATTTGTTTGGCAAAGCCTTCCATATCTATGGTACTCACTTCATATTCGGTGGTGGTTTATATCCACAAAATACCCCAATCAAGCCAGATTCGGCACTGTCGCCGTCATGAACTTCGACATAATCATATACACAGCTATCGTGGTTCTCTACTTCGAACGATTGGAATTTGAGTGCCACTTGATATCCTTTTGGTACAGTTATTTTCCAAATGCATTCCTTGTTTGGCAAATACTCCAGTGGATAGTTGGGAGACTCCAATCGTCCATCGGATTCGTCTACGGAAAGTTCGCCACCACAAACAGCTGCGAAAATGAGGAAAAAAAAATTTGAGATATGTGAAAGGAATGCACAAAAAGAGGACGATTCTCTGTGCTTCTGTTAAGTTTATCCGTGTGTATATGTGTGTGCTAGAGAATCACTTTGACAGTAGGGGTGAGAGTACAAAATTGGACGAGTGTCCTTATTTTATTTTCCTTGTGTGTTGGATTTGAATGTTCAGTGGGAATGGAATTCACAGTGGTTAAATGGGGAGATAGAACCAGTTTTACATATTTTTGAGTGCATTTCCCAGATGATTCAAAGGAACCTAAATATTGTGGTTAGGAACGAAAAAAAAAATTAACTTCGCTAAAATAACGTTTTGGAATAGGGACATCTGGCATATATGTATGTGGAAATGCGAGTAACAAACAACATTAAGTGGTTGAACTGGTAGCAAGCATGCCACCTGGATTGCTGCAACTGCCATTTGTAGCACGAAACTCGGTTTGCGCCCGACCTCAGTATAAGAATTGAATCCAAATGCCAACCACTCACAATACCAAGCTGCTTTGAGCAAACTTCCCTTTTGGGAAGGGCGAATTTATGAGACAGGATTTTTCACATTCACTCAACTATTGAGTGAGCTGTAACCCGCATGGTCTACACATTATTAAATCTTAAATCTGATTCTCTTGGACAACCAAGGCTCTACTTAAAGGGTTGATTCATAAAATATTGGATAGTTTAGAGACTAGACAAGAAAAAGAAAGTTCTGTCTGTAAAAAGTGTAAGAACACGTTAGAGTTTAGGGACAATAACAAGCGCCCGAGTTGCTAAAGAAAGGAAAGACTCTGAGACCTAAGCTTTGGACAAAGGTAAGTAGGTAGGTAGAAGTGATTGAAACTGGTGAACCTGCCAGAGACACAAGTAGCGCGGATGCGCCGTTTTGATACCACAGCTCACGTGACCTGGATGTTGATGGGCGCAGCTTAGGGTGTAGTTTCCATATCCATCCTGTGGAGTTGAGAAAATTGATAATGTTGCAGAATTTTATGTGGGAAATCTCAGATAGTTCCTTGAAAAAAGGGTTTTCCACGAGTGCGCTTCCTGGCCCTAGCAAATTCCGGACAGTCACAGATAAAGTGGAAGTATGAATTGTCGCAACTACGACAGTGGGGGTTGAACGGGATGCCTAACTTGGCAGCGTGTAGACTAATAGGCCAATGGCCATTGGCCCGTGCTTATTGCTGTGAGACTTGCTGTCTTGAGGCGGTTTCTATTGATTAGGTCTTTCGTTCTGTTTTTATTGTAGGCGGGCCATATCTTTCTGGATATGGCATAGGTTGTTAGACTCTAGAGTTGGTAATAGAGAAAAAGTGTTGGAAAATGTTGCCCTTGATGAGTCCTATCGGGGAGTAGACTGACTTCGCAAGGGAGGCATCCAGGATAGAGCTTTGGATATGAAAACAATCCATCTGAATTAAAATCTCTGCATAAACTGACTTCGGATACTCGAACACAGATCGGGGCTTTCACAGCAGGGAGGTGGACAAATGTTTGTCTCCAATCTTTTACCTTGTCGATTTTAACCGAAGAGACTTCACATTTGTCCACATTTTTTAATTAGTTACTCATTTCGAAGAGCTAAGCTATGTTCTAATGTGAAACAATTGATCTTTCTTAAGTTTATCAAACAAGTGATGTAACACCAGATAGAGTACCTATCATCAGTTAGAGCTCCCACATAAACGGTTAAGAGTAAGATAGAGAGAGCATTTGGATTTAAGCTACTTAGTCGCCTAAGAAGCGTGTTGGTTGCCATTTGTAAGAAGATCAAATTGTAAATATCTTCCAGCAACGTAGATACTTCAACTGCGATCAAACCACTCAAGAACAGCAAAGGCTTGAGTCTTTTTTAGTATTCCTGCCAAACATATTGGGAGACATGGTACATATATCAATGCTTAGAGCGCATTTGGGCATTTGACATTAGTTCACTGTATTCTCCCAATACCAATATCAATATCGTCAGCTTATGTGAGCAACTGTCTAGGTTTTTAAAAGCTCATGTCTTAGGTGTTAAAATATTTCCTGCTCACTTCAATCCGGAGAGTGTCAGATAAAGTCGAAATCAGAAGCAAGGTAACAAACACTAATTAAATGTTTCAGCTGAATAAATCCTTGTTCTGAGACTTTGGTATGTTTCTCTGAAACATTTTCAATTTAACTCAACTACAGCCAACATATTTTGCAGACACCCTGTGAACTTCCTACACATCTCTTCAAAAGGACAACAGTCAATTTAAATAAATGTACATACCACTCCACTCCTTACCCAGACCACAACTGGACAAAATTCAAATTTAGTATTATGTACCTTCAAAATCTGCTTTGAAACCCCGATAACCCGCATTACGATGCCCGTTCACATATGTGAGTAACATCCTGCTGCTCACAGTGGTCACGACCTCCTTGGCTAGTTTCCCACAAAATCGTCCAATTAGTGGTGACTTAAAATAGTAACCGTCACGTATCTCCAAATAATCCGTCTGACATTTCTCCGATTTGAATATATTCTGCCGAGGCGAACCGCAAAAAGAGAACAAAACACACAAAAAGTTAACAATCCGCAGGCACATAGACCGTCGCCGCCGGTCTTCTCATTTTACGTACCAAATTCTCAAGCCGCAACACAATCCGTTCCCCATGTGTGGCCGTAATCCGCCACTCACACCGCTCCGTCTCATTGACAGCCATGGCTGTGAAATACGATGGACTGGTGAAACTGCCAGTGTTCTCCTGGAAAGTTCGTCCGCACTTTGGGCATTTGTACAGTAGTTTTGCCTGCGAGATGTCACCAGCACTCAGGCGTAAACGTTGTCCAATCTCGGGACGTTTTTTACCCTTTACCTCGATTGGCAGTATCGTGTCTAAATAGGTGCCCTTCGAAAATGTATTCCTCGCATAATGCATAATGGAGTCATAGTCGTAGGCCATGCCTAGAGAGTCGACATCATCCGGCGTCAACTTGTTAAAGTTATAATCTTGCCCCTTCATGATGTTATTGAGTTCAATGACAACGTGCTTCTCCCGATCGGGACGGGTGTGCTCATGCCAAAAGCCGACGACATGTCCCAGTTCATGGACCACAATACCGAACTTATCACAATTCCTGCCGATTGAGATAGCCTGAGGGCCATTGCCTCGTTTTCCCACAAACGAACAGCACCTGAAAGAGGAGAGAAAACACATTGCAACAAAAGGACATTGAACATTTTTGCATTTTGCCATGTGCATTGTTCACTGAAATTCCGGAAATTCCATGCATGCATACATGCAATCTGCTCCGTTCAGTACTCACCCACAGCTCCGGACAGTAAAGACAATGTAATTGGGATGGTTCTCTGGGTCACGCTCCACGAATTTGATGCATGTGAAGTTCTCCCAGTGGCGCATAGCTTGCTTGAAGAGCGCTTTGTGTAATCCACTGAAGTTGCCATCGATTTCATATGGGATGACGCCGTAATCCCAGACACGTTCCTTTTTGGCAGTAACTGCTCGCGCCATGCGATGGTGGTGTTCCAAATGTTTTAGTTGCCTGTAAAGATAGAGCAAGAGGAATGGATTACAATTTTTGTTTAGCAAATTCTTTCTCTTTTTTTCGTGGCTGTGAGTGATGGATGATTTTTTTTTTTTTAATCCTTTAAGGATTATGTGGAATGCAATGGAAGGAGAGATGAGTTTTGGCAAAGCTATTTTTGAAGGGGAACAGTTCAGCGTGACATGGATTATTTTTGTCATGTGGGAAATCAGGACGTGTCATGCATCGTTTGTAGCTTCATGGCTTATCAAACGCATTTATCGTGTCAGTTGAGAACTGTGACAAATTTTTGTGTGGATGAGGAAGGCGTTTGAGTTGACTTCGGTATGTTGAGCTCAGTTGTCGGATCATGTTTAGATGTTTCTTTAAATTCAAGAGGACGGTGTCTGATTTCCACATAGATGAGGGATCAGAAAAAGGACATTGCAGGTCGCAGATTTTTGGGGGTGAAGTTGTAAGGGCTGGCAACCTAAGCTGCTTATCACTGAGATTCGTAATCGTCTTTCTCGGGGAGACTAAGAAAACTCAATGAAGGGGTTGTAAAGGGTCTTCCAATAGGGACTTCCGAACTTTGACAGATGATAGCGGCCATACTGTTGAAGCTACATCTGTCAAATTGACTGTCATTTATTCAGTCTGTTTTACTAAATCACCATGGATGAATATAGTGTTCAACAACACGTGCAAATAATAAAATTGTTTTATCAAAATGGGTGTTCTATTCGGGCAACGTTTCGCGTGCTTCGCCCATTTTATGGTCGCCAAAATCGTCCTTCCGAGAGGACTATTCGCAGTGTGGTGGATAAATTTGAGTCCACTGGTTCAGTAAACGATCAACCAACACCCGTACGTCGACGAAACGCAAGATCTGCCGAAAACATCGCCGCTGTCCGTGAGAGTGTGCAGATCCGAGGCAGTCGATTTCGCGTCGCTCACAAGAACTCCCGTACAAAATTCAACTGACCCAGGAGCTGAAGGTAAACGACCATAGACAACGACATGTGTTCGCTGAATGGGCTCTGGAGCAGTTGGAAACTGACCCTAAAATCATCTTCAGCGATGAGGCCCATTTCTGGATGAATGGGTACGTCAACAAACAAAATTGTCGAATTTGGGACGATACCAATCCACATAAGATCCAAGAGCGTCCAATGCATCCCGAAAAAGTCACTCTTTAGTGTGGATTTTGGGCTGGCGGCGTCATCGGTCCATATTTCTTTGAGAACGACGTTGGCGAACGCTATAGGTTGATAATTACCAACTTCTTTTGACCAGAATTGGATGATATGTACACCAATGGCATTGTGATTTCAACAGGATGGCGCTACGTGCCACGCAGCTCACGCCACATTGGAAATTCTCCACGAGCGATTCGAGGGCATGGTCATCTCACGTGGAGGTGATGTGAACTGGCCACCGAGATCGTGCGATTTGACCCCGTTAGACTTTTTCTTATGGGGTTTTCTGAAGTCGCAGGTCTATGCGAATAAGCCACAAACCACAGCGGTCCTCAAAGCCACGTAACCCATGCCATCGGTCAAATTCATCCTGGATTCATGGAAAATTGGACATTTCGGATGCGCGCAACCCAGAGAAGCCGCGGCGGACATTTGAACGATGTTATATTCCATATATAAGGCCATCGATAAGCCTTTCAAAGGAATAAAAAATGTCGATGATATCTCACACACACTTTATTTTATTTAAATTTAAAGATCTGAAAGACCCTTTATTTTGGAACTTGTTTAGTGAAAATTCTTCTTTAGGGCATTCCATGCTATAAATAATTTATGACTTGAGCGCCTCACCTCCAAGTCCTTTGAAATTAACTCGAATGGGACTTCTCTAGACCCCTGAACTTCTTAATTAGTTTCTTTAAAGCAATTCTGTTCATTTCCAATTTAAAGACCGCAGATTATATTTTGTTTCTCCTTCCCACAAAAAAAAGAGAAAAACGTCATTTCCTTTAAAAGCAATATCTCTTCATCCACTTCATACATTTCAACCGCAAAAACTGTGCAATAATTTTCCTGAACAGCAATTAAATCCACAAACGTTCATCTGCATTCAACCGGGAAGCTATTGTATACCACCGGCCGCCTCCCCCGTGATGGTTGAAATTCCTAAATGTTCCAAATAACTCTCTTCAAGAGCCTCGGATACAAAAAATGTAATATCCCTCCAATGCTGGAGGGCAACTCGAAAAAAAATACTACCGCCAAATTGTGGCGAGTTAGGACGTCTTTTATTACCCCATCCAACTATCAGTGTCCGTTCTCCCACCCCGGGTGCACAGATTTATTCACAAAAGTTATATGTGCAAATTATTTCCAATTTTAACTAGCTGCTGCCAATTCTTGTAGCAGATACACAGAACGCAGACAAAGCTGGAACGACGGCTTTTGTGCAGATCTCTGAATTTTTTTTTTTTTTTCGTTTTTTTCAAAAACTTTGCCAAACTTTACGCTGGTTGGAGCATGAATGGTACTCTCAAGAGTGACGGAGAGGACGCCCTTATCCACTTGCATACACACACATATGGATCTCAAATGAACTCGAAAATATTTACAAAAAAAAAAATACTCGTACATATCCTTTGGGGGGAAAACAAACAAAAATTCGTACAAATCCCAAATTGGAAACTTACTCCTCATTTCGTAATTGCATTTCGAGCGATGTGTTCACTTCGGCATTGATTGCGTCCATCGTTGATTTCCTTTTGGAGAGGACTTCCAGTTCATCTGTGTTTTCGGACGAATAATTAAAACTTTTAGTAGTTATGAATTTGTGATGAGACTTTATCGGGACTGCTTCCACGACCGTTTGGGTTGGGGCTGGAGTTGTCAACGCTGGCGGCGACGTCGTCGGTTGGTTTAAAGGCGATTCGCTTGTTGGCTTCGCTAGTGAACTGAGAGGCTCGGTGGCCGATATCCATTCGGTTGGAACCGTTTCAATATATTTTTTGTGAATTCGTTTGTGAAATTTCGGAATATCGTCTATAGTTCGAACGGGACGATTAAGTTCTGATTTTAGTCGTTCCAATCGGGTATTGTAGTCACGTGCTGTCTCAGAACTGCGCCTGTCCATGGGAGAGAAGAGAAAAGTACAAATTTAAATTCATTATTTGAATAACTTTTTACATATGATACATATGTTGGAGTTCTTGTTTTTTTATAAAGGTTTCAGTAACGTGGAGATTTCGTGGATTACATGCTGAAGGGTGTTTCAGTTTAATTGGATTTACAAAAGTTATTCAATCAGTTTCGTTACAACTTTGAATGTGTAGTTTTGAGTTTCTGAAGTAAGAATTTACAAAAAAATTTATAAAGTTAGGTCCGGGGGCGCTGCTCGTGTATACTAACAGTTGGGTTAGAACCAACCGGATAGTGAAAGATAAGGCACTACGATTGCCATTTGCAACTGAGGCCATTAATGTAATCAAACACCTACAGATTGTGAGAATCTTGGAGGTACTTTGTTAAGCTCTATGGCTAATCAACGTCCTATATTCCCTTCCAAGGGGCCTGGTAGCATCTACTATGGACTACACCACACTCAAGTTCATACTTCACAGTAAACTACCTTTGTAGTGACTGCTTCTATTAAGAAGTGATGAAAGACTCATATGCAGCTATCTTCACAGATGATCGACACTGTTAAAAGATGGCCTACGGGGTCGGTGCTGGAATATTCTCAAAAGCACTAAATATATCTAAACCCTTATAACTTTCAGATTCATTTAGCATCTTTCATGTGGGTTTCCTCATAATCTGGGAGGTATGTCCGACCATTAGATGCCCATGGAGGTCCGGCACAAGCCACAAGCGTTGTGAGATAACCTGTGAATACCAATGGCAACGATTCGTCCGTTGTGAGTTGTTTATAAGCACCTTAGCCCTAGAGGTTCACAAAAGACTTCAGCCCAAGCACAAACGTTCATTTTGATTGTGTCAGTATTTGCCTTGCAGTGGGCAATGACAGATGCAGTGCCGATGACAATTAGTGAGTTTCTGACAAGTAGATACGTCACAATGGATATTAAAAACAACACACGGAGAGCTGTCATAGAAGCATTCACGGCAAGTAAAGAAATGACTCGAAAAGTTTTTCCTAAAATCTTGAGCATAAGGACAATGACGTCGGAAGTTATAACTTCGAAAAAGTTGATCTACCTGCTACCTAAATTCAACAAAAAAAAGGACGATCTCATCTTCAGTGGCATGCGTAAGTGATCTCAACCAACTCGGCATTCACCCTGATGGGATTGGTGCACCATCATAAGTAAGTATTCCAGGGAGTATAGGAAGGTAACGATTGGATAACTAATTGATTCATTTTACTTCCATTTACACAGATTTAGGATCTTTCAACGAAAAACACGCTGGATCCATGAAGATCCGAATGATTCGGCGCTTTCACTACGCTATCTAACCTAACCTTTTTTTTTCTATCGGGGTGTTGGAACACCACGCTGGAGCACTCAGACACAAAAATAGGTCCATTGTACTACCGGCAGGTACAACCCTTGGTCCAACCTGATTAGTCCATATCAGTGTGGCTTTAGGCCAGGAAAGCCCACCATCGACCAAATATTCACACTACGGCAGATCTTGGAAAAAACCCAGGAGCTCCAAAACGATACACACCATCTATTCGTCTATTTTAAGGCCGCGTATGACAGCATCTATAGAGCTGAGCTAAACAGAGCTATGTCTAGTTTTGGCATCCCTGCCAAACTCGTCCGTTTGTGCAGGATGACGATGGAGAATGCACGCTGCCTTGATGGAGGTCGGTAAAGAATTCACCGAGACCTCTGATTTCAAAAAAGGATTTAGACAAGGGGATGTGCTGTCATGTGACTTTTTTAACACCATTCTTAGAAGAATAGTGCAAAACGCCAACACAAGAGACACAATCTTTCAAAAGTCCATCTAATTACTCGCCGATGATATTGACATAATCGGAAGAAAGCAGCGTGATGTCAGTGGCGCTTTCGTGAGTATTGAGACGAAAGCAGCAAAAATGGGTCTAACAATAAATGAGAGCATGACCAAGTATATGCTGTCAACAAGAAAGGACATTCACACCGACGTCTTGGACAGAACGTCTACCTCAACAGATATAACTTTGAGGTAGTTAAGGACTTTGTCTACCTCGGCTCCACTATCAATTCAGACAACAACACCAGCTGGTTCTTTGGACTAAGAAGGCAATTGACTAGCAAACCCCTCTCTCGAACAGCAAAAGTGACCGTGAGTGGAGGAGGAGATACAACGACGAAGTGTACGGGCTGTACAGCGACATCGACTTGGTCAAAAGAGTGAAGGTCCAACGACTGATGTGGCTGGGTCATGTAGAGCGGATGGACACCAATGCTCCGGTCCGAAAAATCTTCGAATCCGCCCACGAGGGACAGCGCAGTAGAGGAAGACCGCGACTCAAGTGGCGCACGCAAGTTGAAGGGGTCCTCAACCAACTTAGCGTGCAAAACTGAAGGCAGCTAGCTAAAGATCGAGCTGGCTGGAGACGCTTGTTGGTTGAGAACCAGGTCCACCCCGGACTGTAGCGCCACCTTAAGTAAGTAAGTACGTAAGGTACAACCCTTTTACTGTGTTTTGTTTCTAAGAAAGTCGAGTAAAAGCTTCAGTAAGGAGCTTAGGTTACCAGCACTCATCACATCAGCCACCTGATACGAGTAAGGGCAGGACAATCACATAGGAAATGTTCCACAGTATTGTCGACCTCTCCACAAGCGTCGCAGACAGTGGTGTCACTGTAACCTAACACATTGCGATGTTTAGCAAAGGAGAAATGTCCCGTAATAACGCCAATAAGTTGTTTGCAGTCTTTTCTGCTGAGAGACAGCAAGAATGCCGCGGATTTCTTACAGACGTCGAGAAGGATCTGTTTGCATTCTGGAGAGTTGTGATTGCTAGAAACTCAACCATCGAAATAAGCCCTAACCGATGATACAGGCTAACCTAACGTGGATTCAGGGCCGGAGAAGTTCTGCTTTGAACCTTGCAAGTTCCGGTCTCCGGTAACCTAACCTTATAAAACCTAAACCTAACCTAAAGATAAATGCGTACATTTTTGGTCTCTTTCAGAGATTTTGCTTTCACAATTGGTAAATTTTGACGTTTAGCATGTTTTGGAACCTTTTTTGAACGTCAACAGTAGAATTTGATGATGAAAAACAATAAATAGCGTGTGGAATTAATCTTTTGAATTTTCACAGTAGGTAAATAATTTCTGTAAGCAAGTTGGATTTTAAAATATTTAAGAACTGCCATCCTACCATCCACCATCTTCATTTGACTTTTTAACCCCACTTCAGCTCACATTATCAGACATTCTCTTTGCACTTCAACGACTTACTTTAAAAATTTCACAATTACTTAAAATTCAAATGCACATCTAATCTTGTAACCTATAAAATCGCAACACTCCATTAGATATTTCATAGAAAAAAAGAAAATAAACGCAACCACCCCATAGCGAAACTTACCGATTTTTTCGCCCTCTCCGATGTCGTCTTCTCACAACACCCTCCGCATGGAGGAACTCCACATCGTCCAATTTCATTCCATTGCCTCCGGCGTTGCTGTAAACATTCGGTAACGTCGATCTCGATGTCGGAATCGATGTTGGTAATATAATAATCTTTCGTTCCGACACAAAATTGTTTCCCGAATCGTCTTCAATGTCTTTCGTGTTCGATTGGATCTTTCGACGGTCCACGTTTCGAATGCTATGATTCGCCGTTGAGGATTTATTCAATTTCTCTGCCTCATCGGTTAGTTGCTGTTGCCGACGTTGTTCCATTGTGACACTTATCAGGTCACCAGGTGCATTATTGTTGTTGTAACTGTTGATGTTAACCGCATTGGCAGTGTCCTCATCGACGGTAATCGGTTTTTCTCGAATCGAAATTTTTGGTTCGAAATTCTCAACTTCCGCCGGATATGGACTCTCCTTGGTTGAGCTGGTAATAATTTGGTTTTTTAAATTCCTTGTTGGATAGTCATACGATGAGTGCCCGGATGCATGGACTTTAACTGGTTCATTGGCTGACTGTTAATGGCGTAAAAAAAAGAAAAAGAAGAGAGAAAATTAAATTTTGACTTGGTATGGTGTTTCCTGTGAACGGACGAAGGATATTATTTCGCATGTAAATCAGAAGAAAGGATTGAGAGACAATGTTCGAAAAGGTGTTTAATTGATTTTATAGATTTGCATACATTCGTATTAAGCTGGTACAGCAGAGAAGTGGTTAATTGAGTCTGTTCGGGTTCAGGTGTTGTAAGAATTAACGGTGTAAAGTAAGATTGGATGAAGTTATCGATTTGAAAAAGAATGCAACAAATGCTGCAAATGTAAATGGTTGCTTGTTGCTCGTAAGTTGGAAATGTAAGTTTGACTAACTCTGTATGTGGTACTCGCTTCAAAATTTATCCTAAAGGTAGTAAAACTGTTTGGTCTTGTTTACGGACTCAAAATAGAATGCTCTAAGCTGCAATAGACTTTTCATTCTCGATATGTGTTTCAACAACGACTTACGTTGGAACGAAAACATATTCAAAATCGCCAAAAATGTTGCGAAATGTCTTGCTTCCGATCTGCTGTCGACTTGTAATGATTTCATTCACCCTCAGCTATAGATTCCCGATCATCTCTTATAGAGATGGCGGAGCAGCTCAATATTCACCTTTGTTGGGTGCCAGGGTATAGAGATATTCCAGGGAACTGCAAAGCTGATGAACTCGCCAGATATGGAACAACCGTACCTGTGCTTACAGAAAGAGACACCATGGGTACACCGATCGCTACATGTAAACATGTGTACTGTGTCAACGACTAAAGCTGTTTTGCACTACACTCATCGGCACCTATCAGTGTTGATTCCGGCCCGGCAAATCGACGATAGATAAATCTTCACGCTGCGGCAAATCCTGGAAAAGACCAACGAGTTCCAAGTCGATACTCACTATCTTTTCATTGACTTCAAAGCCGCATACGACAGCATTCATCGCACCGAACTATAGAACGCGATGGACGAATTCGGTACAATCGCGCCACGCTAGAGAACTCGCAATGCACCGTGCAGTTTGGAAACAGAACCTCCGAATTATTCCAAACATGCGCCGGATTTCAGCAAGGACATCGCGTCGATGTCGTCTAATTTCTTTAATCTTGTGCTTGAGGCACTATATTTAACAAATGCATCCAGCTGCTGGGATACGCAGACGATATCGACATCATCGCCCGTTCCCAGGGTGAACAAGCCCAACGAGTTGGTCTCACGATAAACAAGGATAAAACAAAGTACATGCTGTCTACCAAAAACCGATCCGTCGAACACCGTCTAGATCAAAACCTAATAATTGACAGCTATAATTTTGAGGTTTATCTACCTCGGGGCAAATATAAACTCCACAAATGGCACCCTAGTGGAGATTCGACGAAGGATAACCTTTGGCAACTTCTGCTACTTCGGTTTGTCCAAAAAACTAGGGTCCAAACTCCAAACTCGAAGGCCCAAAATCATGCTCTACAAAACCCTGATCTTGCCAGTCCTGTTTATGGAGCTTAATGCTGGACGATAAGTAAGACAGCAGATCAGATCTTGGAATCTTTCGAAAGAAAAATTCTACGTCGAATATTTTGTCCAGTGTGCGAAGAGGGCTAATGGAGTAGAAGATACAACCGCGAACTCTACGAGCTTTACAAAAATGTGGATGTAGTCCGGAAGGCAAAAATCCATCGACTGGAATGGCTCGGCCACATCTAGCGAATGGACGAGAATGCTCCAGCTAAGAGGATCTTTGAATTCCAGCCACCTGGTTCACGAAGAAAAGGAAGACCGCACCTCCGGTTTAAAGATCAGGCAATCGCGGACGCCAGAAACCTTGGTCTAGTTAACTGGAAGCAGCGTGTCCGGGACAGGCTCAGACCCTCCAAGGGTCGCTGACCTGATAAGTAAGTAAGTAAGTAAGTGTAACGGTATTTTTTTTGTTTCTGTGCTCAAGTTTAATTGCAGTCATAACCTCTTTAGCATGCGTTAATTATAAAATGTAGAATAGTCGCCCCAGACATCTCCAAAGCTCTCAATACAGTTCAATATGGGGTATTGCAAGACTACATACTGGTTCCACCGCTTGAAAAAACCCTCATGAGATGACATCTATACTACACTGACGACGTTTGTTTGCTCTCTCACAATCTAGAAGCCGAAGCAAACAAAGTTGGGTCTTTGGATCAATACCGTAAAGACAAAAGCAATCAATCTTACAAACGCCAGCCTGTGGCAAATTTTGCGGCTCATATTGCGTCCCAAAAATTCTAGATTAAATGCTAAACTGTTGGCTTTCAAGGAATATTATGTCCACCAAAAAATCACTTAAAAATAAAACGCAGAGCAAATCGCTCGAAGGCCCTTTTCTTACTCCCGTCTCCTTTTGTGTCAATATTTCCTAGTCCCTATTACCCCGAAATTTGCAATATAAAACATCTGTCAAATTGCCTAAATCTATTTTTAAATTAATCGAAATAACTTATTCATCTTCCTCCGAAAATGTGAGTTAATAATGCCCAACAATTTTGTAACAATTTCGTAACCCGAGAGGTTAAAAGGGATTCCCAAGCTTCCATTAAATACGAAGTAACTTTCAGTATATGTACAAGTATCTCTATATGTTTTACGTGACGAAAGCAAAAAAAAAAAATGTCTTTGAAATGCAATACCAATTAAAAGTAATTTTAATTTCCATTCAATTACTAAAATGGCAGAGAGAGAGAGAAAGATATCGAGGGAGAGTAAAAAATGGATGCTCTAAAATTCTGTCCCTTCGGCATCGAAGGAAGTCCCATTAAAGCCCAACGAGTGCGCGAGCATAACAATCTTTTAATTAAACGAACCTAATGAAGGATAAAATCATCATTTTATCAGGCTCCGATGCGAGCCAAACGAACGACGACAATGATGAAAAAGCAGGAGCAAGGTGCACAAGGCACACAGCAAACGAAACACACCGCCTAACAAAGAGCTAAGTTACGGAGAGAAATTACTTTGGGACTCGAAGCAGCGGCAGTAATTGATTTGGTGGGGTTGGAAAGGTAAAACAAAAAAAAAGGGAACAACTCTTTCATAAAGTTTTGCATCTAATTTTAAAGTTTGCCACCATTGTGATTGTCGTTCACTACACCCAGGATAATGAAAATGTTTTCCAGTTGCAGGTGCTCATGGATAAGGACCAGCTACACTACAAATAGCCCGCGCAAGGGACAAATATTTTCTACAGCCACTCACCAGAATTGGATCATTACGGCTTCGTTCGTTTAAGTTCTCATTATTAGAGCTTGGCAGTTTAGTTTTCTTTCTAATTATATCGGTTAGTCCTTCTTCCTCCACCTGTAGTCCTTCATTGTATACCTCTTGTTTGAGAAGTTCAAGTTCCTGTTGAAAGGTTTTGTTGAATTTTGGTTCTGCCTTCCAGTCGAGAATGGATGTAGACACAGCGGCAGGTGTCCGAGCAACAATTGGATCGGTGCGATAATTGAAGTCGGGCAAAGCGATGTCACCCATAAAACCACCTGAAACGGAAGGAAATGAAGAAAATTTATTTTTTATTGTTTGTTATCTGGTAGTTTTCATTATCATAAAAGTTTGCCACTATGGATGTGATGGTTTTATTAAGGCGTCACGCATTTTGGTAGAAAGATGCGTATGCCAGGGGGAAGCTTTAGTTATAATTGCAATACACATAGTTTGAATTAACCTCAATTTTCGTTTGTAAGCGTGTTAAGAGTGTTCAGTAAATCACAGAGCTAATTAAAATTAAGGAAAGCAAGTGCTTCGTAGCTTTATGTATTGTGTGGGAAAATATGACAAAACCCCAGACACTAGGAGTCTTTTCTAGTTAAGTTGATCTACATTTATCGTTACCACAATTTGTTCAAAAATAAGTGAAAGTATAGGTTCTTGAATGTTGAAGCATTATATCAGCAAAACTTCAAAAATAGAGGTCCTAGTCTTTGTCGTTATCTAAAACGATAGCCAAGCTTGGATTAGTAAAATCATTTCATTCACAGCGTTTAAATTAAAATCAAAAGGTATTGCAAGATCCTTAGCTTAGACCACAACTTGTCACCTTTCACTTGTAAATGAGCCCTGTGGTAGCTGTGGTAAATTAAATGCCTAGATGTCCCTTTACCTCGAGGAAATTAAGAGATGCTACTCCAGGAATGAGATTCGAAAGGTTTACCAAAAGGTAAAAAATACATGCCAACGCAAGGGAGCAAGGGAACATAGTAGTAGAGTTGCAGTCGATGCTGAGGATTTGGAAGGAGTATTTCTGTGGACTGTATAACGGCGATGGCAAACCAAATACCGCTGTCAGGCAGAATGAACCTTCCAACCTGGACGATGGAGATCAACAATTCCGTCCACCCGACCTGGATGAAGTGAAGATAGCCATATCTAAGCTGAAGTCCAACAAAGCTGCTGGAGCAGATAGCCTGACTGCCGAGCTCTTCAAAGCGGCAGGCGATGACTTGGTAAGAAGTATACATCAAATCATCTGTAAAATATGGTCGGAAGAAAGTATGCCCGATGAATGTTACCTCAGCATTGTTTGTTCGATCCTCAAGAAAGGAGACCCTCTAAACTCCGCCAACTACAGAGTAATTAGTCTTCTTAACATCGCCTACAAGATCCTATCTGCCGTATTGTGTGAACGTCTGAAGCCGTTCGTCAACAACCTGATTGGTTCATATCAGTGTGGTTTTAGGCCAGAAAAGTCAACCATCGACCAAATATTCACAATACGGCAGGTCTTGGAAAAAGCCCAGGAGCTCCAAATCGATACACACCATCTATTCATAGATTTTAAGGCCGCGTATGACAGCATCTATAGAGACGAGCAATGTCGAGTTTTGGCATCCCTACCTCGGCTCCGCTATCAATTCAGACAACGACACCAGCGCTGAGATCAGACGAAGAATAACCCTTGCCAATTGCTGCTCTTTTGGGCTAAGAAGGCAATTGACTAGCAAAGTCCTCTCTCGAACAACAAAAGTGACCCTACATAAGACCTTTATAATCCCAGTCCTGCTCTACGGGGCAGAGGCATGGACTTTATCAAAAATGGATAAGGGTGCTCTTGGCTGTTTCGAGAGGTGATTTTCAGTCCCGTCTGCATAAACGGTGAGTGGAGGAGGAGATACAACGACGAACTGTACGGGCTGTACTTTCGATTCTTGAGGTATGCACACGATGATACGGGGACCACACTCGACTGGCATACTCTAGAAGGGGGCAAACAAAGGTAATGTAGAGAGACCTGGTTACGTATGGGTTGGTGAATTCTTTGGACCATCGTTTTACAAAGCCTAATACCGAATTGGCCTAAAGGATTATCTCATCCATATGTAAACGGAAATTGAGCTCCCTATCAAACAAAATGTCGAGGTTGTGAAGAGATTGAACGGAAGAGACAGGTTGATTGTGCAGAAGGTAGAGTCGGGGAGGAGATCGGTGCCGCTTATGAGAAAAGGTGATAGATTGGCATTTGGCTATATTTAATTGCAGGCAATTTTTGAGGCACCAGATCGAAGAGCTATCGAGGTCTTGTTGGATAGAGTCTTGGGATGAAGAAATGATTTTGAAAAATTTTGTATCGTCAGCGTAAAGGGAAACGGACGAGTGTTTGATGATCCTATCCAGATCGTTAATAGTTAGTATGAAAAGAAGGGGACTTAGATGGCTGCCTTGTGGAACACCAGAGGTGGTTAAAAAATGAGCAGACTGGGTGGACCTAAATTGAACATTTTAAAAACAGTTTTCCTGGTAAGAAGGTATCCATTTCAACAGTAGGGGTTCGAAGCCGATGTCAGACAGTTTGAAAAGTATTAATCGATAGGAGATTTGTTCAAAAGCCTTGCTAAAATCGGTACCAATAACGTTGACTTCATTACCATTCTCGAGGGCTGAGAGGGCAAAGGATATAAATTCGACTAGGTTTGTGGAAGTTGACCTACCTTTCAGGAAACCATGTTGTCTAGGGGAAATAAAATATTGCACTGAAAGCTTAGAGCTTCATACAAGAGACTTTCAAAGAGTTTGGGTATATGGGAGAGTTAAGCAATGTGACGATAATTGGTTATTTCATTATTCGGTCCATTTTTGTGGATCGAGGTTATGAAGGTTGTTTTCGAAACCTGAGGAAATTCTCCTTGTGAAAAGGATACATGAAATAGATTAAAAAGAGTGAGGGAAAGAATCGAAGAACATTTTTTTAAGAAATATGGCGGGGAGGCCATCTGGGCCGGGGGCACTAGAATGTGCCTGTTTGCTATCACGACTCGTGTGACCTGGTTGATGCTTTGTTTTGCTGAAAATGTGAGACAGTCGGTGCCTGGGTTCAGCCCGTGGAGTTTAGAAAGGGGATTAGATCTCGTACCCATCTAGATGATGTCTAGAGATGTCGTTAAGGTCGTTGAAGCATGGTTGGTTTAGTGAACGCAGTGTGGCTCTTGCTAGTGCAGAGGCAATAGGAAAGAGTATCTTTCTCATTTTCGTTCCTGCAACTGCTTCCAAGTTTGGTCTTCCATTTGTCCATGCCCCGTGATTATCGTCCTTATTCTGTTCTGTTTAGTAGGTCCTTTGTTATAATCTTATCGTAGGTCGGCCATATCTTCCTTGATATGGCGCAGTTGGTTAACCCTCTCCATTGGTGGTTGGCCTTCTGCAGTAAGTGTGAGTGGATTTGTCCTTTAACTGCTCCTAGAGGGATGTTGTTGATTGTTAAGACGCGAAAGCTTAGAAGTCAACATTTTGTATTTTTTGGTAAATAGCATAAGTTCTGTCTAACTTGGATTAATGCTTAGTCCACAATTTGTTTCCTTATTGTGACCGAATGATTCAGTTGCTAACAACACCTTCTATGCCAAGCTTAGTGACAGATGTGTGTGTAGTGGGGATCGTCCCTGATATAAATGTTTGCATGTACGCTTTAGGTTTATATCATTTCAAATCATGATGGCAACCATCCATATCCCGCCTTGCTCATTGAAGCTCGAAGCAGGGAACAAAGCTCAAAGAGAGGCAAATAACAGATGGTCCTCTTTAGACACTTGTTCCATTTCAAGAAAGTTATGGCCTGTATTTGATAAGGCTAGGACCCCCAGACTTATACAAAAGAATAGAAAATCCCTCTCCACCCTTGTAGGTGTGATTACGGGTCATAACACTCTGCGGTACCACATGAAGAAACTCTGTGTTACTGCAGAAGAACTGTGTAGAGGCTGCGGAGATGAGGAAGTCCATGAGGACACAACCCACTTCCTCTGCCACTGCTCTGGCCTGTACCATCTAAGATACAAATTCCTCGGGCGACATTTCTTCCAGGATCTCGAGGAACTATCTGGTAAGCCGGTGAACGATTGGAAAAGCTTTTTCAAATCCACAGGATGGTTTGTACCAGTAACGCAGTAAGTAGTTACTAGTACACGTTTGATGCGGGTAGCGTTAAAGGGTAAGATTTTCTTCTATGGGTAGCACAATGGGTCTTAGAGACCTGAGTGTGGCGCTGAGGAACTCCTCTTCTAACCCAGCCATCCATGTGACTTATATCAAAATATATCTTAAGGCTATTTTCACATTTTACCTCTGAAAACTTTTTTTAAATTTTCATCTTCTATCTAAAACGCCTAAAAACTACTTCAATACTTTTCGCTTTCTAATTACTCTTCGTTATCTTTTTAATTAATGAGTCTAATTAGATATGAATAACAACTATCATTACATTAAATCATAATGGGATAATAATTACACCAGGACCCAACTACCCCAACAGGGACTTATAAATTAACGACAAATCGCAATTGCACACCATACGGTGATAACCGTTTAGTGTTCTGTAGTATGATAGTAATGTGTAAACTTACACCAGGGGAACAATTCGTAATTTGCCATTCGGGGCGAGATTGTTCCCTTATTCCGCGCAACCATTTTCCAAAAAAATGAGATAAGAAATCCGCTGATATTTAAGGGCGAACATTTCAAATGTAAAATATATTTTCTATAGAATTCATTTTACATTTTATGTTTAAAAAAAAAACAAATTGTTTATGTCAATGATGGAATAAATAAATGTAGAGCTTGACACACATTCAACCCTATTCAGGTTGCATTACAGAGATGTAATCTTATCAGCACTTAAAACGAAATGCCATATGCTATAGTAAAAAGTGTCAGTGGAATTATTTTGTAAATAAAATTAAAAAATATGCTGATAGTGCGAGCACATAATGGAAACACACTTCGGTCGAAAAATGAATTGATAGAGACTTTGCTGAATTTATAATGAATACAATTGCTAACTAATGTTTAAGCATGTAGGGACATTTGATTACACTTTGCATGAAATGATCAACCGAGCATGAGCTGTTAAACACAGGATCAACAGAGACTTAAACTTGCATAAGAACACCATCAGAGTCAATGCAACGAAGGTATATGTCCACAGGGTTATTAACTCTTTCTGGTTGCAAGTGAACTTCTAAAATAAGTTAACCAAGTATAAGAGTAACTCAAGAATGATACCTCGTAGTGAAACTGAACATACAACCATGGTATAAGTAGCTCTAGATTGCCGACCATCTCTTATAGAGATGGCCGAGCAGTTCAATATTCACCTTTGTTGGGTGCCGGGGCATAGAGATATTCCAGGGAACTGCAAGGCTGATGAACTCGCCAGATATGGAACAACTATACCCGTGCTCTCAGAAAGAGACTACCTGGGTATACCGATCGCTACATGTAAACTTAAGCTCAAGCTGGATGCTATTGAGAAAACGAATTCTAGGTGGACAAATGGTATAACCTGTCTAGCGACTAAACGGATTTGGCCACGGCTGGATCTGAAACGCTCTAAGAACTTGATTTCTCTCAAAAGATCGCATATCAGATCCGTAGTAGGTGTCATCACGGGACATTGTCTAATAGGCAAGCATGCAACAATGCTTGGCGTCCATTCAAATGATTTCTGTAGAAGCTACATGGACGAAGAGGAGGAGGAAACTATTCCCCACCTTCTTTGTAACTGTCCAGCTCTCTCCCGCACAAGAAGACTCCATTTAGGGGAATTCTACTTTAACGACTAAGGTGATCTGATAAACACGGATATCAGAGACCTCCTTCGCTTCATAAAAAGCTCCAATTGGTTTAACGAGTAGGTTTGGAGATCTC
The DNA here is from genome assembly GCA_951813785.1 of Criorhina ranunculi. Lineage (NCBI taxonomy): Eukaryota > Metazoa > Arthropoda > Insecta > Diptera > Syrphidae > Criorhina > Criorhina ranunculi. Next base: position 13,485,226 of record OX638381.1, read on the forward strand.
TTCAGATCCATGTGGTATCACAATGGACATATCACTGGTCTAAGTGTGCTGGCGATAGCTAGCAGCCACTTCAACCTAACCTAACCTAACCATGGTATCCTTGCGATCATATATTAAGGCAAAGAGAACCAACGTAGACTGGCGGGCCTCTGTATGATTGGGGCTACTATTCTTATTATTATTAAATAAGGCTCTGCCTGACACATATAGCACTGCGACCTGAAAGATCTATAGTGCCTGAAGACAGTTAGACAAGGAGATCTCCAGTCAAAGCATTACGAAGGTCCTCCAGTGTAAGGAATTCTTTGTAGAGAAGGCGCTTCCTGACTCTGCAAACGGCCACGCACTCACATAGTACGTTTTCTGCTGATTCGTCTTCCTCTAAGCAAAGTGAGGCAGCCGGCAAACCTTCTGATATCGTCCCTTTTATGGTAGAGAATATTTTTAGTGGTCGGATGGGTCTTTAAGCCCGTCTAGGAGGTTTCGTTTTTCCCAGCTGTCCAGACTCTGAACGCGGAAGTGATGAACATGGCTATGTGAACATGGTTAACAGCTGCCCTTTTGCACCTCTTGGTGGAGGAAATCGCAAATAAAATTATGACAAAGGAAGAGATTCGAAGGAAGAGATGCATAGGATCAAACGAATATGATGCTTTCCCTGACAAACTTCCTCTTCTTGCAATTCCTTGAGGTTCATTAGTGTTGTGAATTAAAGCAATGCTAATAATGATGGATGTAGACTGTGGTTGATATGTGAAGCCAGGTGTAAACAGGAGTTGCATGCAAGGTTCAATTCTAGTTCCTCTAGTGTAGTGGATGCTATTTAACGAGTCTCTGCTCAACAGTCTTAATAGTTCCAATATCTACGCTCTAGCATATGCGGATGACTTTGCCATACTATCCGCTGGTCCCTCACTGCGAACTGTCTCCTCCAAGGCGCAGACGGCTCTGGATGTGATTGGCGGATGATGTACTCGCCTACTCGCTAACGAAGCGAAATATTTAGAAATAGTCTACGATAAGGACATTTTATCTGACAACAAAGCTGCCCTGCAAATAATAAACGCCTGCAAAATTACATCCAAACTTGTTTGGGTCTGCATTCAATTACTCATAGCATTGGCAAGCACAAACAGAGTTCACCTCATTTGGATACAATGCCATAGCGGCTGTGAAAGTAATGAAAAGGCAGATGAACTAGCCAGAAAAGGATCTGCTTCAACCTTTATGATGCCAAGACCATTCTGCAGCCTCCCAACAAGCATAGCAAAAGCTGTATAAATAACTGGCTAAGAGAAAAAGCTCAACATTACTGGTCAGAAATGGAAAGTAACAGACAAGCTCAAGCCTGTATACCAACCAACCACTTCCCACAAAAGAACGAAACAACTTCTACAACAAACGAGAAGTCAGACTCGAATCGTCACAGGCCTTCTAACCGGACATTGTCGGGTTAAAAAACATCTCATGACTATGGAAATAGCACAAGACAATACATGTTATACATGAAGGATGTGCAGCGAAGACGAAGAATCAGTAGAACACATATTGTGTCATTGAAACTGTCTCACACAAACACGTCATCGTTTTCTAGGTAACTACTACCTTATGGCGGAAAATATAACCACCAACTCACCCAACCAGATCGCCGGTTTCATCGCTCATACCGGAGGAGCTCTAAAATATAGGATATCACAATCGGTCCACTTGAGGCCGCAGTGGTAAGGGACTAGGGCCCACCTCATATCTTAATCTAATCTTATCTAGATATGGAACTTTTTTGGTCGAAACAAGTTGACTTTGAAGGACCTTGTGCAATGCCATCATTCTGTTAGTGTAAGTACTTATAATGCGATTATAACGTCTGGACTCGGTCGGAAGACTAAATTTGCAAGTCTTGTCTGGGTCCCAGGATACAGTGGAGTTACCGGAAATAATATCAAGGTTTGGAGGCGAATTTCTCCGGTCCCGAACCTACGTTGGATTTGCCCGTATCTTCGGTTTGAGTTTGGGTTTCTCTAGCAAACACAACTGTATGGGGTCATGACTCTTCAGGTTGCAAGTAGACGAATGGACTCTTCCCTACGTTTCTGAGAAATTCGCATCAATTTTGGTGCCTTTCAGCAGAGAAGACTCCAAAAATTAAGTTATCCCGGCGCCATCATATTCTTTCTGGAGCACTTACAAGTATAAGTAGTACCACGGCTCACTGATGTTCACTTTTGCTTCCTGATAGTCCTTTGTTTGATGTACGTGGAGCAACTAACTTAACCTTTTGCGAGCATTATAACAGATACTAACTTACAAAACGCTACGATATGACATTTTGACAGATGACAATTGATATTTTCCGAAATTTAAAATGGTTGCATTCTGACACAGTTTATTTGTTGACAATTAATATCTGTTTCGTCTATTTAAAATTCAGAAATTTATTTAATCATTTTGAAATGAACATTTTAATTGAAATTTTATCATTTCAAGGAACACCGCACAATGGTTGTCGACCACACTTTGTGCGCACATAAGGTTGGCACTGTCAAAAGGACAGTGTCCACCCCACCGGGCGTTCAGTAAATACTCGTAAATATTGTTTGTTGAATTGAAGCGCATTTACACCGGAATGTCCTGTGTGTTAAAGTCGTTCTACAAATTAATATCAAACAATCTATTCTGGTCGTTCGTTTGGACTTTTTTGTTGTATTTGTCCTCGAATGCGGTGCAGGATGCAAATGAAACAATTTAAAATGAATTAGCTTAGAGCAATGATGCGCTAGAGAAAGGATTTTTATTTGTTACCAGACAGTAATAATATGTACAAAGGATAATGTATGACTTGTGTGTGCCTTTGTTTTCCTTAACCGGACCGGATCTTTCTATTTTAATTTATGCTCATGTGAACCAAAGTCATTGTCATCGTTGTCGTATATATATTCCTTCTCCATCCACATGTAGTGAGGCTAACTTTACGACTGGAAAACTCCTAATATGACTCCCTTGTGAGTGGGTTCCCTTCCGGCGATATCACTGCCTTCGTTGAACGGATTATTCAATAATCAGATGCGATTAATTAAAGTGAGAGATTTATAAATTTGTTTTGTCCTTCATGGTGGGCGCCTTTGGTGGTTAAGTGTGATGTAAACTGGGGATTGGATGCTTGTCAAGGAAAGTGTTTGTTGCTGGTATTTATAGAAGTGTCGTCCTGTTCATGTGTGGTACTGCAAATGCGATATGAAGATTAATGAGGATTTTGTCCATTGGTTAGCGTTAGATAGTGACCTATTGTTGGGTATTGGTAGGGATATTTTACACAGGACATTTATCATTGCTCAGCATGATGCATGTATATGTAGGTAGTGTTAAGCTGGATTTAAGGAAATTTATGCAAACTGTTTTGTTAGTTTTTCATACGAAATGCTAATGAAGCTGAAACTGTGAAGGACAGTGTGTGTTAAGGGATGCCAAGATCTCAGGATGGACATTTGTCCTACTTCAAATTTTAAATGGATTTATTGTTCGTGTGCAGATGGCATCTCTGCCATATAGGTAGCTGTAGCCAGTTTGAATGAAGCTTTTGTAGTTTCGATTTTTAAATCGGACACCGGTCTTTTGGCTGGATAATGCAATCTTTTAAATGTCATATATGGTTGTAAGCACTGGCTGAGACAGACCTGTAATAATCGACCTTCTCGTGAAAAGAACAGCCTTAGTTATGAGAAGATTGACCGAAAGGTAATTCCTAGTGCACTAGTCACCAATCAAGTATAGGTCCCTTTGTGTGTAAGTGCAGACAGCCACTAGGCACGGTCCGATAGAAAGTACGACACTATCATCTGCTTATGTCTGCCCGTAGACGTCAAAACTATTGTTCAGCATAAATTTCTTTAAAACATTTAAAGCCTCTGAAGCGAGGAAATGGATGTAGTGGTTAACACCATCGTTTGTTACGCTGAAAGTTACAGATTCTGGACACCACCCTCAGAGTCAAGACCACTTTTCTACTGCTTAACTAGCGTTCACTTTGTATGCTGGATACAGATGGAAAAATCCTGGATCGTATCATCATCAACAGATTGGAAGCAGCCATTGAAAATGTAAGAGGATTGGCAGAACACCAATACGGTTTCCGAAGGTTACGGTCAACTACAGATGCAGTATGACTGGTCGTGCACACAGCAAAAAAAGCAGAAGGTGGAGAGGTGGTACTAAACGGCACTGTGCTGTAATCACGCTGGGCGTAAGGAACGCATTCAACACCGCGAACTGGAAGCACACATTGGTAGCCCTTCGAAATATGAGCGTACCAACATACATCATGAAGATAGTAATGGATTACTTCAGACAAAGGATACAGGTATATGACAAAGATGAGGGGCCCAAGGAGTATACGATCACAGGAGGAGTGCCACAGGGTTCGGTGTTGGTCCCACTTCTATGGAATGTAATGCATGATGCGATACTTAAACTACCTATACCAGAAGAAGCCAAGATCGTAGGCTTTGCGGATGATATTGCGATAGTCGTGGTCGCTAAGCTATTAGAAGAAGTTGTCCAAAAAAGCAACGACATAATCGGAATTGTTCAACGCTGGCTTGAATCCGTGGATTTGAAATTAGCAGAGCATGCGACGAAAGTGGTACTAATTAGTAGCAGAAAGAATAGGGAAACAATCACCCTTACGATGGGGAGGCACAACGTAACATCGAAACACGCCATCAAATACCTAGGTGTCATGATTGACACGAGGCTATTGTATAACGAACATCTGGAGTATGTCAGTGGTAAAGCCGCACGAGTGAATAATGCACTCATGCAACATGAAGGACTGACACATAGTCGAAGGAGTCTCCTGGTCAGGGTGGTCACATCTGCGGTGCTCTATATGAAATGAGAAACCAGGAACCGGGGTCAACCGACAGCGAAGTAAACTCATCAGAGAGAGCAAACAGTATGGTGAAATGGCAGCAGCGATGGAACGTATCGAGCAAATGCCGATGGACCTATCGTTTTATACCACTTATTTGGATATGGACAACCTCCCAATGCAAAAAAAAAAAACTTGCAGCTTTAACCGATTCTGAATGTGAGACCGAAAAACCCAAAGATATTTTAGTATATTACTTGTCAAGGTGGCCGCATAAACTTCATCTAACCCTACTTGGCCTAGCTATATATCCGGTGAAAGTCACTGAGTATCTAAAGCACTTTAATTCTTCATCCTACTAATATTATAAAAGTGAAACGTTATCCGTTTGTTTGTTCCTCTGTAACACGAAAACTACGAAACGAATCAACTTCAAATTTTGCACACAGATTGGCTTTACCTCGGGCCATAGTATAGGCTACTTTTGATTGTTAAAGTGTAACTTCGCAGACTAAAGGTGGGCTTGTAGCGCATGCCTTATAAATTTTAAATCCCATAATTTGCTTAAAAGTGCCTCAAGCAGATACATATAGTTACCATCCTGAAAATGATAATCAAAAAGAAAGACAAGTGAATAACATTAAAATCTATTTAAACTCCGGACAGACAGGATACCACGATTCCAACTATATTCCAATTCATTTCGCATTCAAAGCTATTGTATAGAAACACACCAACAACAAAGGACACATGAGATTTCAGCGACGACAAACAACGAAGACGGAAAGTATCATATTATGTGTGGAACACGAAAGGAGTCCCATGAGCGCATCCAATCCGCAGGGAGTATCATCCTTTTAAATCTATTTGTTAGCAGTGTACTCGGTCTTATCATCCTTCCATATCTCCCGAACCGCCCAATTCACAATTAAAGATCCACATACACAACACATCTACTTCAAGAAGAGTGGTATATTTTATAATTTGAGGTTTTATGGTATTGGTCTCGTCAGAGTCAGTCAGGAGACGGACTAAAGTCACTGTGGGCTATACTCCTACTCCTGTAATATTTGCCCGTTCTCCGCAAATGAGAAAAGCTATGCCCCAAGCAAGTGGAATACAGTTTGTGATGACGGCACCACTTTTTGGTTAAATTGGTTGCAGTAGTATCTGGATGTATCCAGCTTATCTTGCCTTCGCATTCGCTGCTGGATGACATCCAGAGTGAACGATGATACTGTTGAATCACAGGTTTACTGTGTGTTCTGTTTGTTCTATTTGCAATGACATGAAATATTGAACCAAGGAATGACATGTTTGCTTCAACTATTCCTACTTGGAGTGACAGAACGCTGCTTAGTTTCCTTCGTTGTATAATGTGTTTACCTTTTGAGCAGAAGCGGCAACGAATGTTGATAGGGCTACCTTACGGTAAGAATGGCGGCAAATACAGATAAACTTGAATGTTTACTAAGTGAGAAATGAATGGAGTAGTAAACTGGTTCTGGTGGGTCCTTTTGCGTAATTGTCACCCATACTGAGTGGGTATTACACTGCAAGTGATAGTGAATAATTGTGCTTCCCAATCATTACACAGGAATTGACAATAGAATTTGTCAGCTTATTTGCATATTGTTTAGGTTAAGGCGAACATTATTTTGATTCTGAGGTTAAGCAGGTATCGGATGTGGAGATATGATGAGTACAGGATGTAATGCTCAAAATACCATAGTTGTTTTAATTCAGGAACCTGCACAAACTCAGAACCAAGAAATATAAAAACCAACACAGACTCGATGCAACGTTCTTTTACTGTGACTTAATAGTCGGACGACTGAATTCGTTGTACGCTCTAATTTAAATTTGGGTTAACAAAAGGGTCAGCACAGCACAGATATGCATAAAAGGGCATAAAAAGGGCTCAACATTGCATACATCTATGCTCTTCAATTACATAGAGTCAAGCCGCTATTAAAGCCATTTCATCCACAGTAGTTAGGTCAAAAATTGTAAAACGCTGTCGCGAAGAGCTCAAAACTCTTACCGCGAATCATAAAGTTACACTCTGGTGGGTCCCGGGAAACAAAGGTATCCACGGGAACGAAATGGTGGATGAATTAGCCAGGAACGGCTCGGAACAGGACCTATCACTGGTCGATCATTCAGTTCGTCAAATCTAGCATTGCACTAGACTTTCATAGTCAAGCTGATGAGAGATGGAACGCACTCTCATCATGCAGCACCTCCAGGAAACTCTGGACAAATATCGACAAGATAAAAACGAGGCACATTCTTGGGCTAAACATATCAAACTTAGCGCTCTTCACCGGGATCATCACAGGCCACAACCTATTGGCGGCCCACCGTAGAAGAATGCGTCTTAGTACAGACGAATTATGCAGAGACTGCGGTAATACAGACGCGGAAGGGAATACAACCAACTTCCTATGCGAATGTCCCAGCCTATATAGAACAAGGAAGACGGCCCTCGGTGAATACCACTTCAACGACCTGGGTGAGCTGTCCAACAAGCCACCAAAAGCCATCCTTAAATTCGCGACGAATTCGGAATGGTTCAGGGCGACCGAACGTGCGTAACTGCACTCATCAAGACGCTTCCACTCTTTCTTGTCTTTTCAGAATGGACATTCCACGTCAGAGGAATGCAGTGGATCCCTTAGAGATCCGAGTGAAAGCTGCATCACGCGATGCATCCACCTCTTTAACCAACCAACCATGCTCTTCATACTAGATAAAACTAGTTTAGCTAGACCATCAGCTGCACAATTTTCTGGGATATCACAGGCATGTCAGCATAGACTTCTAAGCTAAGAGATACTCGGTCTGACTGCCGACACATATAAATTATTTAATTTTTGGTTTTACATCCAAAGGGAATCGTAGAGTTGTTTTGCTGGAGAATATTTCCGCCTTTCACCTTTTCATATTCTCGTTGGGCATATCTAGTTTCTGAAGGACACCTCAAATCATCATCAGTTGTATAAAAAGCATTTAAATTACTTTGTACTACACGTTTTGTCTTATGAATCTGCTTTGGCTTTGATCAAAGGCCAAATATCCAGTGCCCATGTGTTGTCCGAGGATCAAACCTGTCTACACACAATCCTTTAACAAAATGTATACAATAGAACTCGCACGATGGAGGAACAAACATACAGACCAACAGACATCAAGTTTCAAAGTAAATAACCATTAAATCTGGTTTTGAAAACACCAGGTTAAATCAATGTTTGCTTTTGAAAACATCCTTCCCTTATTCCATTTCATACGGATCCACGTTGGACCCTCACAACATAACAAGTTCCTCTTAATTCAATGGCCGCCTGCTATCACAACCCTTGCAAAACGTTATGAATAAGCAAAAGTTTTCATAATTTCCCTCCTCCCTTACGGAGTAATACAAAAACACAAAACACATTAGTTACCTAAAGTGATTTAATGAGTGAAACCCTTCAGTCTTTCATTTATGCCGCAACAGCCACTCACCAACACTTAAAAGACTCTCGGTCAAACATCAGAGATCTGCTTTAAATAAATGATGACTTCACACCTAAACTTTTCTCTCTTTCACAGCAAATAACAGTAGTTTCATCAGCATTCTGGTGAAGTCTTGTAAATTTATGTGTAAATAATTAACCCAGTTTTAGTACCCCTTACAGCTACCCTCCTATCTATACATTCTGTCATCGTTTTTAGCCTCTTATCAACATGCTGCCACATTTTAAATTGTTCCCTACAAAGCTGCACTCGACTCGGTACTGTGTGAAGGGTGAATACTTAAAATATGGTATTGGCCTAAATAAATTCATTCCAAGGATGATGAGGGAAGCTAATCTTTATTCGTGTGCTTCCTCCCTTCTTCATCAAAAAAAAAAGAAAAAATAAACGAAGAGTCACATGCAAATATTTAGATTTGTATATCTTCTTGTGGGTGAAACGATAAAAGATACATAATCTTTTACCTTTGTGTCGATGTACGAGTATTTTTTTTTTTTTTGTATTTTTGGAAGGGGAGAATAAAATTTGGTTGTGTGCATACTATTGTAAAATTTGAGGGGGATGAGAACCCTATGAGTATAACAAAAATACGTGTCCCTTAGCTTCTCCATGGGATTAACATATGATTTTAAACCGTCGTTGTCGGAAACATACTGACAGTTAAATAGAAATGATGAGAGTTGAAGTAGTCGGGTATTCTATTAAAATAAAAAAATAAAAAATCTTTAAAAAGGTCCTGACATAAGCCAAAAATTGATCGTTAGGGAGAAAGGGATTGCATTTATGAAGTGTAGGTGGGCTTTTATTTTGAAATTCATCGAAGAAATAATGGAAGAGTGGGGATTTGTGTTTACGATTGACTTTCTTAGATGGTGCTAAAATCATGAGCATCAACGAACAAGGCTTTCAAATCAGTTCGACTCAAGTCGGTTTAAGTACCCTTTCACTTATCTGGGTTGCTTCTCTGGGGTGAATTCGACTACTTCCTGCGTCAATCTCTTCCTTATTTCCCAACCATGTTGTTTCAGCCCTTGCATTCAAACTCTTTGGCAACTTTTCTCTCGAAACAGTCATCTTCCGCTTTGACAAAGTCTATGCCTTCGATGGACATAGATTTCTAAGTCCTTCTTTTCGAATCTCGTTAGTCGCTGTCGCGAAGAGCTACGGGTTCTTGGCAGGCAGCAAAAAGTAAGACTCCGCTGGGTCCCCGGCCACAAAGGGTTGCTTGGAAATGAGACAGCTGATCAGCTGGCAAGGAAAGGATCCTCATTAGACCCCGATCAGGCAGATACCAGCGCCAAATCCCACCTTGTATCCTTAAACAAGAAATTGGGAGCAAAATTAAAAGAACTGCCAACGATAGATGGAGTGCGCTAAGCTCCTGTGTCATAGCCAGGAAACTATGGCCATTCTACAATAAACAGAAAACCGATAGAATCTTCCCTAATAGGTATCATCACCGGGCACAACATGCTAAACTACCATGCAAGAAGACTGGGATTGAACACAGACGACCTAGCAGGGGATGCGGTGACGGGGAAGTAGATGAGGACACTCCACACTTTCTCTGCTATTGCTCGGCACTCTGCCATACTAGATTTAAAATCCTAGGAAGGCACCTTTACCAGGATCTAGAAGAACTGTCCAACAAGTCGGTGCTTGATATACACAGATTTATCAGCGCTGCGGGCTGGCTTGATAAAGCTTAGGCTTATGGTTCCTGATAAGGAAGCTGCAACCCCTAGGGCATCACAATGGGTCTACATTGACCTAAGTGTGACAGGAAAAGGACTTCCTTCCCCCTCATCCCTCCTCCCTAATCTGACCTAACCTTAGTCCTTCTTTTAAAGATTGGATAGGACGATGCTAAACTTAGCAAATGAGCTTGAATGCAGTCTTAAAGTCAGGAGACCAAAGAGAAGTTTGAATTCCATCTCCATTAAAGGTATCTTTCTTGCGCTGCAACATTTCCGCTATATTAGCTCGGCCATATTGCGATAGTTCACATCAATCATCATTTCGTTTGATTTCCTTTTGCGCATCAACATCGGTGACATTCACTTTGACGTTCGATATGCATCTCTGTGAAGCCATACAGGTGAATAGATTGCTTTGAAGTGGTACCAAATATATCCGCCCAAGCGTAGGGTAGAGGATTTCAAACTTAACTTATCCTTTTGCAACATTTTCCGTATCGAATTCACTTTTACCCTACCATTTCCGGTTCCATAATTCCCACATGAAGTAGAAAAAAAATTCCGAGTACCACTTCGTTCGTTGTTTTTGGAATACACCCTATCCCTAGCCATAATTAAGGCACATCTATCATATTCAATTCAAGTTTCCAATTAAATCCGTAGCAGACAAAGCTTTTGCATTCTTTCGGATGTGTTTGTTTGCATGGCTCTTGCATTGCTATTTACATTCAGTAGTTGCACATAAAAAGTATATCAATGGTTAACATAGAGATACATTCGTATTTTTACGAATCTATTTCGTATTTCATTGGTTCGGTTGTGAATGCAAACAATGTCATTATGTTTACAAAAGATACTATTTAGCTGCTTTAGTGGGAGATGTCCTCTGTAGCAAGTCAATAGTGATGCAATGCTTGTTTACTTAACATCTGTTTTGTTGGATGTGTAAAACTTCTTCCAGAGACTTTATGACTTCATGGACACTGACGGTCCATAAAATGATTGTGAAGCTATGGAACTGAAACTGAAGCTGGATGGCATACATATGGTAATAATAAAAGTTGAACGTATACAACTGGTGTAGGGCTTCTTTTGTTTTGCGCCCTCGTACTGACAGATGAGAGATAATTAGGAAGTGAATTTAGTCCATGTTAACCGACTGGTTGTCATCATGAACGAGAATATATCAATCACTACGTTGTATGAACGATGTTCTTTACTTAGAACAGCTGTAGTAGCTCATAAGCACTTAGGTACTTCAAATGGTGGTATTCCTTGAAGGAGTTCTAATTCTGGATTTTGGGCTATTTTCATCGAAGATCTTTTAAAATTATTTGAGGAGAGAAGTACTCAAGGAAGGACTTCTATATCGGAATGGGAACAGTTGTCTTCAGATTTTTACAGACAGCGCTAGTATCTGAATTAGGTCTGGAGCTGGTCTATATTTTAATTTCGTTTTCTGGGCCAAATGTGGACCCTCCATTTCTAAGTCTAAATTATTCCTGGCACGAGCTTTAGGAGAGTTATAGGAAACGAAATCCTCGATGGTATAGAGAGATGGTAATTGGTTCAACTTTAATAGAAACAAGAGTTGTGCGAAATTCCTTCTCAATTTGGGCACGGAAGATGGTTTCACAACGAGTATTCGGAGGAGTACTAAGTTTAGGCACATGATTTCCCACTGCTCAATGGCCCTTGCAAGTTGCAGCACTTTGTACAACGTCGGTGCGGTTCTAGGCCGAAACGGGGGTCCAGATGGCTGCCTGATTGTCAGCGTATTTTACGACACTGGAAACTCTGGACAAATATCGACAAGATAAAATCGGGGCACATTCTTGCGCTAAACATATCAAACTTAGCTCTCTTCACAGGGATCATCACAAGCCACAACCTACTGGCAGCCTACCATAGAAGAATGAGTCTAAGTATAGATGACTTATGCAGAGGCTGCGGTAATACAGACGCGGAAGAGAATACAACCCACTTCCTAGGCATATGTCCCAGCCTATATAGAACAAGGAAGATGGCCCTCAGTGAATACCACTTCAACGACCTGTCCAACAAGCCACCAAAAGCCATTCTATAATTCGCGACGAATTTATGAGGGTTCAGGGAGGCCGAACGTGCGTAACTACACTCATCCAGACCCTTCCACTCTTTCTTGTCTTTTCAGAATGGACATTCCACGTCAGAGAAAAGCAATGGATCCATTCGAGTGAAAGCTGCATCACGCGATGCATCCACCTCTTTAACCTACCTACCTAGGGTGTCGTTGAGTCGAATGGTAAAAATCTTGGATTGCCAGCAGCTTGGTTTGAAAAACACGCCAAATTTGGTCTCTAAGCACCTAGATATCTGAAAGATTGTGGAACAGATTCCTAAACCTACTCCGAAGTCCATTTTTGAACTTTCATTGAATTCTGATCGGTGGTAGTCTGTATGTGTAGATCTTTGGACAATCAACGGAACAGAACGACCAGGGAAATAGCAACTCCTAGATGTGATGATCGACACTAGACTCGTATACAAGGATCACCATGAAGGAACGTGCGAAAAAGCTGCTCGGGCGAGTGGTGCTTTAGCCAGAATAATGACAAATATTGGAGGAACTGGATAGCAAACGAGACTAATACTTTCAAGGGTGGTGCAGTCCATCACAATATATGGAGCACCAATATGGGCCATAACAGTGAAGGTTAAGTGCCACGCAAGAAAGATTAACACCGTCAACCGACAATGTGCGCTGAGGGTGTGCTGTGCATATCAGATACTGTCAGATGATGCTATCTGTGTCATAGCGGTAATGCTATCGGCAGATATCTCGGCTGGTGAATTGCAGAGGACCTACGATGCCAAAATTCGGGAACCTGAAGCCTCAGTCTAAGGTATCAACTTAGGAGAAAGACAGCGAAGCATGAGAGCATGTCAGGGGAGATGGAAACAATCTTCAACAAATGGATGGACCGGCACCACGGAGAAGTAGATTTCTACATCAGCCAACTCCTAACCGGACATGACGGCTTTCAAACGTACTTGCATAAGTTTGGACTCAAAGATTGTCCAAACTGCTTTAATTGCCGAGATGCAAGAGAAAATACGCGGCACGTATTTCTCCAGTGCCCTTGTTTTCGTTCAGAACGTTGAGAATTGGAAGAATAAATTGGAGAAACGCCAACTCCTGAGAACATCGTGAACCTCTTGATAACGTCAAGCGCAATATGGGATGCTATGAAGCAGGTTGCAGCGACTATCATGAAGGAACTTCGACAATTGGAAGGAGTAAGGGAGAGCATCAGTGAAAACCAAGCCGAGACGGCACAGCTGCATCAAAGAACATTAAACACCGAAACCGATAGAGCATAAACTGCGAACCAGCCCCGCAAAGAAATGCGGTAGTCCCACGGGGTGAGTGGTTGAAGAGTGTAGGGTGTGGGTTAGTACGTAGGCGCACTCCTGTAATCGAGTTCTCAGGTTTGCGAATCGTGTATGCAAGTGGCCCGGGCTACTAGTATCTTTAGAAGATTCCACATCCGTTGGCGCAACCAGAAACAAAAAAGAAAATAGCAAACCATGACTTTTTCTCCTCAGGTCAAAGTGTTAAGAGACATTGACAACAGGTAAGGATTGGGCAAATTCACTCTTTAAAACCGCCTCAGAACTGATGATTCTAACGTTAACTGTATTGAGTTAGTTAACTATATCTTGTGCATGCAATCAATTTTGTCAGCAAGTTTCTTAGTTTCTGGCAGACTTAAGCAATCTGTTCATTAAAATAAATCATCCTTTAATTAGTTTTCAAACACAATGCGATTAAGGCACACCCAGGACATTCATAATGACAGCGGCTTGTCACAAATTTAATTGCTACTAATAAATAAGCATTCACCTACAAAGTCTCAATTACTACACGTGGAGATACAAATGAAGCTGGCATTCATAGGGATGGCTTAATTGTCTGAGGTGTACTTCTTTGCACACATTCACAGCATCTTCACAATAGTCCTTTCAGCATCCCTTAAGGTATGGTACAACTAACAATGGTAATAAACACATTACAATATGAACATCCCTTGCAGTCAGTCGCCTACTACGAGTATGTCCTGTAATCTTTTTTATAAACTTCGCAATGGAACGTGTGTCCAGACCGATTGGAGAGCTTTAGACGCCAGTAGAGAATTTATTTTTATCTATAAGGCACATTCGAGAACTATCACCATAGTTGGCATTGTATCCTTCCGTCTAGTTATACATCACATTATAGGCGACAGAGATATGAAATTGAAAATTGAAATACCTAGGTACATATACATTCTTCCATTTCGACGACAGACGGGGACAACAAAGATAACGTTGACGATGACACCATGTCGCCTATGATTGTGAGACATCTTCCCAGCTACAATGGAATTCTCATTTAAACAAACAAGAAGTACGAAATTAGACAGGTGCACCAAGTGGCACTCATTCTTTTCTATGGTAGACGGCTGCCTCCTCAGAAGGAATGTGCACTCCATTCCCCACCATCGCCCAACACCATTATTATCATCATCCATTGGAGACTGTTGGAGTGAACATTATTCGCATCTCAAGTGAGACTCATCACTTTTTCTTTCAGAAACAAGTACCAATCCACCTGTCAAGCAACTGGGTTGATTCTTATGCAGCAAGCGATGACGATGGCGAGTCCTAGCAAAATAGCTAATTTACCACAAATGAAATTCTACGTCGTGCAGCAGCAAGTAGAGCCAGTGGTTGCACCTCAATGAAATCTGTTTGAAGTGGTGTCGTATTATAGATACAATTGCCGTGCTGATTTGTGCAAAGCATCCATCCGTGTGCACCAAAGGACTTGGGAACAATGAGTCTAGCGTACCATCGTTTTAAAGAAACCTGAATGAATGAATAAAAAAACCAGTGGAATGAGGATGCAATTATGAATGAATGCGTCTGACACAGCAATCCTTTTAGATCATTGAAACATTTTGAATTGCAAGTTATCAACTTGCTTAGCGCTGAGGGACTATTAAAGCAAGTTTCCCATGCTGACACCGGATGTTGTGGTGTTTTGTCAATGATTCAGGGATGGGAAAACTGATTGTCATGGACTGGGCAGTTCACATAAGGTATTGAAGGTGGGAGCTATGAATATATGCAGGACTTGACGTTTTTGGTGTATTGCCAACATTAATGAAGAAAAAGAAGAAATTCCATAATGCCAAAGAGATTTGTGCTCAGGATGTTCCTGGTATGACCGAATCATGACTCACTTACTAGGAATAGTGAGTCATAACCTCAAAAACTCTGAACTCAACGAGTGCATATGGAAAGAAGAACACTGGCTATTTCGAAAGCTACTATATATACGTACTAGCACCTATCGACTCATAAACGAAGTACGCTACTGGAATGTGTTCCAATTACCACGTTAACACACCGAGATGCTTAGTCAAATTGGAGTGGCCCGCAAGAACGTCAATAAGTTGTCTGCGGTCTTTTTTGCTAAGATAAAGCAAGAAAGCTAAGAATTTCCTGTAGGCGAGAGGGCGCATCCTTAAGAGTCATGACACATTTGATTGTATTCACTAAAGATCCAAGCATCAATGGAAGCTCTAACCAAAGACGCTCAAGTTGTTTTGCAAGCTGATCAGAGACCTAATTTTCTGTTACTCCGCTGTGTCCTAAACAAGATTTAGTGACTTCAGTTTTCCGATTCGTCCTCTAAATTAGTTGTACCAGTGTAAGGAAACTATAACGCAGGCAAACGCTCGGTTTAACATCACTCTCCTCTGGGTTCGCGGCCACAGAAATATAGAAGGGAACGAGAGAGCCGACGCGTTAGCCAGAAATGGTTCAACCCTGGATGTCTCCCTTGCGAAGTCAGTCTGCTCCCCATTGGGACTCATCAAGGGCAACATTTTCCAACATTTTCTCTATATTGCCAAGTCTAGATGGAAAAGTCTGGTAACCTGTGCGATATCCAGAAAACAGAACGAATGACCTAATCAATAGGAACCACATCTAGACAGCAAGAATCACAGCAATTGGCACGGGCCACTCTCCAATTGGTCCACACGCTGCCAAGTTAGGCATCCCGTTCAACCCCCACTGTCGTAGTTGCGACAATTCACACGAAAAGGAAACGTTATTCCACTTTCTCTGTGACTGCCCGGCATTTGCTAGAGCCAGACAGCACAGTCTCGGAAAAGCCTTTTTCAAGGAACTTCCTGAGATTTCCAACATAAAGTTCTGCAACATTATCAATTTTCTCAACTCCACAGGATGGATATGAAAACTACACACTCTCAGCTACGCTCGTCAACATCCAGGTCACGTGAGTTGTGGTATCAAAACGGCAAACTTGTGTCTCTGGTAGGTTCACAAGTTTTAACCACTTCTACCTACCTAAGGGAGTTTTTGCATTATCAAAGCCTCAAATGCAGCCTGTAGAGCGAATGGACACCAATGCTTCGGCCCGAAGAGTCTTCAAATCCAACCCGAAGGGACAACACAGTAGAGGAAGACCTCGCCTAAGGTGGCGCGCACAAGTAGAAGGGGACCTCAACCAACTTGGAATGCGTAACTGGAGGCGGTTAGCTAAGGACCTGGCTAATTGAAGAAGCTTGTTGGTTGAGACCCAGGTTCACCCCGAACTGTAGCGCCACCTAAGTAAGTAAGTAAGTAAGTGCAGCCTGACTCTCGCTACGGATGCTGATATTTCTGTCCTTGCATCTTCAGAATATTGCCCACAGCCATTATATTTTCAGAGATACATCCCACATCGAAACAGATCACAAAACAATCGTTTATCTTTCTTTCTACGGTGGTACTGCGAAAAACTCTGGAACTCGAACCTAAGCCAGCTTTCTTGGCAGTAAAACGTTCTAAATACTAAGTCAAAGCGACCAAGTAAGCACGCATTAGGATAAAATGTTTGTCCATTGAGTAATGAAGTGAAGGGTTTGGTGATACTTCACGTCGTGTCACATATTTTATTTTTTAGTTTCAACCAAACACCGGAATCTTTTCACCCCAAAGCAAAGTATGCTTTTGCATTTCTAGATTTAACTCATTCATATTCAAATTTCATTTGCATTTAATTACAACTTTTAGCTTTATTTCTGCATGTGCTTCCTTAAAATCCACACAAAATAAATCCTTTTGATAGAAAAAATAAAAAAAATTCGAAATCCATGTTTACATTCTGCAAATTCTTTTGATACCAAAAAGTTTAACGTACCGTGTTAAAAGAAAACGCGATTTCGTTAACCGCTAACAACAGTTGCATTCCAAACTCAGTACCTCTACATCATTTGAAGCAAATATTTCTTTCCCGCCGGCATACTCAGACAACGTGCTTACTTAAATTCTGCGGATACCCGGAGAGCTAAACTTTGCACATAGTCCTTGCGGTTATATAGTGCGTGGATGGGTTCACCATAATGAGGACGAATTATGGATAAATAAATAAGTACTATCTATTCTACACACGGTTGGGATACTCAATGGTACACTACACACGCATATGTAGCCGTATGTTGAATGTTGAAATCCCTTCAATTCCTTGCTGCATGAATATGTTTGTGTGTATTTGTGTTGAAGTGGAATATTTCCCACTTGAACTCAGATGAAGAAAGAAAAAAAAATCCGCTGAATGGTTAAATTTATTTTCCTGTCTGCATACTTGTGTGTCTTTGAAAAGCTTGCACCCGCATTCCGGGACAATGCATTCATGCTCTTCTCGCATCGTTCACACAGTCGAATATATAACAATTAAAATATACTTTTCGTTCCAGCATCAGTGTACAATTGTTTTGTCATTTAGAACAAAAGCCGTCTCCTCGGGTTGCACAACGCGTCGTACCCAAAGTTCAGTCACTCATCGACGACGATGATGATGAGTTAAGTTGAATCCATAATGAATGGTGATAGATGTAGATAAGTGTGTGTGCGACATGAATTCAGCAAAAAATTTCAAGCATTATATCATTGGAACCGTGGCATGGTGTAGGGTTGCTGGGGGGTAAGATTATATTAGAGCACTAGGGGTAGCATAGCTTTTGAAGTGAAATTTTCTCTTGTTCGCATTTGTCTGCAAGATTTTCGCAGCATATTTGAGATCCTTTTTCCATTTTTTGTCTTGCTGAAAAAATTCTTTTACATTTCCATGCAATAGCGCACTGTTTCTTGAACAGAGCATCTGTCCTCTACCTTTTATACACTAGTTTATACAAAGATAGATGAAAAAATGCTCGAGAAACATTTACATATTTTGCCGACATTTTTTAACGCACGAAGACTCTTCTGCTTTAGAAGCACGAGATCCATTGGCTAACATTGTTTTTATGGTGCGTTTTATTGTCACTGATTATTACCCAAAAGTCTTAACGAACTTCTTAACTGATATCTGTTTTCTCAACAACTATTGTCATCTCAAAGTCTCATACATAGGTACATACTTACCTTGAAGATGACCCAATGGGCAAAGATTCTTGAATGGAATAGACATCATTGAAGACGATTATTACAGTCCACTCTGCATGGAAGACTTACTACCACAAGGTTGTATACTGTCACCCTTGTTTTTTCTTATGTTCTTCATACAGCATTGGTGGGGGAAATGAAGACGATGGTCAATGAATGGTCGCTCTGTAGGGAAAACTTACTACCACAAGGTTGGACACTGTCTCCCTTGTTTTTTCTACTGTTCTTCATACAGCATTGGTGGAGAAAATGAAGACGACGATGGTCAATGAATGGCCGAAATGTCTTCTGTGTTTGAAGTCCTGGCGTTCATAAGCTTTTACAGAGGAATCCGATTACTACGACATCGACCAACCGCTTTTAGCGACGTGACACAACAACATGTTAGGTTTGCAAAAAAGTTAAGATTTGCAGTTCGTTTGGTGCGTCGTCTGGTTAGAACGTTGGTCCTTTGATCGTCGCTATATCCGGATTCTACTGTGTCATTAGACACGTGCTATGATGACAGCTGAAATATATCATCCAGTTTCATAGTTTTCTCACACTTGATTTTACGCTTAAAAACCACACCAACTTGGCTTTAAAATGTGTCAGCCTTCTCGCGGAAATAAAGTTGATCACCGCGTTTTTATAAGTCAGTCTGTCACGATCATGACACAAAAACCCTGTGAATAGATTAAGTCAAAGTGATTAAATCTTTCCATTGAATTCTACTGCTACCACCATCCCTACAGCTCCCTATAATTTCAAAGTCGAATTTCCATTATCTGATGTCCTTAACTTTCCGTTTTAATGCTAATAAGCCCAAATGAAGTCCAAATGTCTTGTCCACGAAGTTTGATCTTTTCAATTTGATTACAGGCCTTAAACTTTTTCAACAAAATGTACGTAAATGTGTTATTCCTTGCACGCACTCTTCGCATTGTACCCTTCTATTCGAAAAAAAAGGATTAACTACCCTTTCAATTTATGTCTCGAAAATTAAACAAACAACACAGCAAACAGCAAACAGTCCTCTTCAGGCTTTAATTGACACTTCAATGAATACAAGATTTCATTTTGGAAGGGAAATAAAATTCAGAAGCATCCCCCCATCCGGTCATTTATCCCAGCAAAGTGTACCCTCCCTTGCCTTTTTTTTTTGCCTCGTCCAGCACACACATTTTACATCTCGAACACATGCAAAACCTGACCCAAACAATCTGCTCATTGAGATTTTACATTTTAATTTTGTATGCCCGAGATCTCCTGTTTCTGATTCGCATTTTGGAATTCACACAAAAATGTTGAAACCCACCAACCCACAGAGGATCCCCACATCTCCACAAAGTAGTTCCACAACTGTAGCTACAATTTAAATGAAGCAGAAAAATAAACAAATGTGATTAATTACCCCCAGAGCAAGCTGAACCACTGAGAGATACCGAGCGGAGCACGCATAAAGCATCCTCGGTTGGAGCTGGAGCTGATGCTGGGAGTCACAAAATGTATATCCTCATTTAAAGATTTTTTCTTTTTTTGTTTTTAAAAGGACGGACGGGGTAGACAACCCAATCAAGGGGCATCGTCCTTGGAGCACACTTAAAGAAGAACACCCTTTAAACGATTTTTGTTTTTTTTTTTTTTCTTTTACAAAAAACTGTCTCCAGATTCAAGGGCGTTCCTCACAAAGATATCAATTACTCTTTCATAAGCCTGCCGTAACCTCGTTGTATTGCGACAGAGCAGCAGCGACCAACAACGTTGCCCCACTTGGACGAGTAGGTAGTATCATGGTTTTTCTGTTTTATTTATCCAAGTGGAAATTATCGAATTAACATGAAAATGAAAATGAAAAGAGAACAACAACAACATCACTACCTAGCTGAGTGAGTAATGATGCTTTATTCAATCGGCTGTGATGAATGCGCTTTTATCAAGCGTGAAAATTGAATTTCAATACACCCGGCCGACAGCTCAGGGTTTGTGTTCCGGAGTGTGTTCGGCCGCAAAGAATACTCGCGCTAAAAATGAAAGCTCATTCAATCCAATTGGAATTCACTGAATGTGGTTCTGAGCTCGTGTATGCATTACACATACACAAGAATAATAAACCATTGAATGATCGGATGTGATGTTTGCTTTTAATCGGAGTTTTAGATATCAATTCGATTATTATTCATTACCCTGCTTGACATTAGTCATCGGTACGTTTCTGATGGGGTGGTTTTTGGTGAGTGCTTGTCAAGGGTCGTTAGTTTGGTTGGATGGTTACGAAAGTTCGCGTCTGTTTCGGATTGTTATTGTGAAATGTGGTTTTGAGATTTGCACATCGTTTTCTTATTTTTCTGTTCTAGATGAGTTCACCTCATGTAGCTGATGAGACCACAGCTGCCATGACTGAAATGAAAAAGTGACGGAATCGGACAGAAAAGGAATCTGGCTTATGAAGGCCACTCTGTTGTACAAAAAAAATTCAATAATTTCCCAGAAAGTAAAAGGTGTGCCAATGTGTTGATCGTACTAATGACATCGGGATGTTCGAAAAAAAGACTGTGAATTATAAGCAACGGCAACAGTACCAACAATTCTCCCTAGTCATTCTGGACACCACCCTTGAAGCAAAAGACTGAGACCTAATACCACCTGAGTTTCAAAATCACTTCACTAATAAGAGAGTTGTGTGAACAGCATCTTAAGGGTATTCATAACCCCTTTAGCGCTAGTGAATTATAAAAAAAAAAAAAGAAAAGTAAAATGGCATAAGGATATCAGTCAAAAACGGTTGCTGGAAAATTTCGATTGGAAACCATCTAGTGGAGAAGCTTTTTTATGACATAATTATAGTCTTGGAGGTTTGTCATTGCGCCGCGTTTGATTGTTTTGCTAACTCAAACCTGCGTCAGCACACTTAGCCGTCTAACGCACTAACCACTGAGCCATGGAGACCGTAAATCCATTCACTGGACATTATGTACTCATCTCTAGGGTAGGTGTTTTCTGGTTAAGACCAAGAAGATTAGAACTTAAAAACCATTTTTGTGAGCCAGAGTAGGGCCATGAAGATAACTTAGGCTGCGAGATTCCCTAAACGATGCTAAACGTACTTTACCCCTTCCGATCTGTCTTCAATCTTTCAGGCATTCATTCGTCCAAAGCTCGAGGATTACGTTCACATCAAATTATTTCCTTAGTCATCCAACACGAATGTTGAATAATCTACGTAGCTCTGTGTTTCCACATCACTACACCCCGACAAGCATTTAAGTATTATTACTGGATGCTTCCCCGAGAAATTAAAATGTGCTTACGTGGTACCACTTTTCAAAAAAGGTGACAATACCTGAAATATTTGAAAGAGAATGGGTGGTTATTTGAATAATTTAAATTTTTTCTGTTCAGTGCAATTTAGGTTTACAGAGAGCCGTTCTACTGAGGATACTCTTCTAGCTTTTTGCTCTTTTATTAACAAAGGACTTGATGACAAAAAATGCTGCGCCGGTCTTTTCGTAGACATTACTAAAGCGTTCGATATGGTGAACCACAACATTCTTTTGAACAAGCTTTATGATGCTGGTTTTCGAGGTTCTGTGTATAATTGGTTTGTTTCTTACCTTAAAGATAGGACACAAAAAGTAAGAGTAGATGCGACCCAAAAGTAATTTCATTAGGTGAACCATAAGGGTCTGTCCTTGGCCCCATCCTCTTTTTGATCTAGGTATATTAACTCTCTGTTTGATCAACAATTTGTAGGAAAAGTTACTGCTTTTGCAGACGATCTTAGCATTGCCTATAGTTCAAATAATAATCTTCATTTGGTTGCTGATATAAACCACTACGAATGTGGTTTGCGGAACACAGATTTAATTGTCAGCAACAAAACCAAAATTATGTATTTCAGCCTAAGCAAGCAGGAGTCTCCTGACTTCGAAATACATTTCCATGCACTCGGCTGCTGTCGTTACAGCATGATTAATTGTACTTGTACCATAGAAGCCTGTAAAACCATGTATAATGAAACAGTGACTTCCAATGTAAACTGTTTTAAAGTTGAATTAGTAACACAATTTAGGTACTTAGGTATTACAATAAACCAAAATTTGAGTTGGGGTGAACACATCTCGGTCTTAAACAAACTGTCTGCGTTCGTCTATTCGTAGTCTTTACCGACTCAGAAATTGCTGTACGAGCCATACTTTGAAAACAGTTTACTACGCAATTTTTCAGTTCCATAAGTTGTTGGGGGGGGGGTGCATACTTCACCAATCTCCAACCGCTTGTTGTGTTGCAAAAGTGTGCCGTCCGAAGAATATGTAATGCTCACCGCTTATCGCACTCTATGGTGATGTTTAGATTCTTCAAAATCCTGCCAGTTAGGCATTTATACTATTTTAAAGATATTCTTTATAAGGGGTGGATATAGGCAAATCCCAATCTCAGACACTCACAATTTAAGAAGTATCTCCCTTTCTGTTATAGAAATACCAGCTTTTCGCACCATCCATTTCAGAAACTTTTTTTGTTCAAAAGGTTTCTGTAGACATACGATGCATTAGAATATTGAACGCGTTTTTAAAAAAAACTGAAAATTAGGTTCCTTAATTCGAGTCATAATGATATTGAACTTTTGCTGTCCTACATTGTTTGAGTTTATAATTGTTTTTTACAAGCTCTAAAGCTCCTTTTTCGTTTATTTTTGTTAAGTATTTAAATAAATTATTGTTTACCCCACAATGAATAGTCCTAACTTTGAAGTATTTATACTGTTTAATATAAAATGTCACTAACTATTCTCTTATGTACAAACATTGTGTAATATTAAGTAAGATGGATAATTTTTTGTTAGAGAATAATGAATGAAAAAAAAAAAAAAAAACCAAAGTATCTCTGTTGTTTCTTTTCTAAGGAAAGAAACCGTCCGAGGACATGTGTCAGTACCTAATCTTACTAGCCTCAACTAAACCTAAACTTGTCTAGACAGTTGGACATTTTCAGACTAGGATTTCTCCTTCTGGTATTCCTTAGGTTGTTGGAAGAATTGTTTCAAGGAGGAACTAGACGTCACATTCTTAAATAAAAATGAAATTTCATTGTTACCGTGAAAAATGAAAATTTAGACTTTAAAGTTTCGAAACGTCTTGTTTTCATCTCCTAGAGGTCATAAAATAAAACTTCGTAGCAATATACAAAATAAAATATGCACATGTACATTGCATAACTTTTTTTTTTTTTATAAACTTCTTGAGTTTAAGGCGCTGGCTGTATCAAAATGAATTCCGAAATTTTGGAATATATTTCAAATTTAATGCAATTATTTAAAATTACCTGTGCTCAACCGTCCTCATATAAATGTGGAGATGAAGACACGTAATTTCCTCAAGCTGTTGGTAGAACGCATTAAACGTATGCGTGCGTGTGTGTGTGTGTGTATTCGCGTCATGATACCCTTTTTAAAGGATTCGTTACTTTCACTCACCATAGCCTGATATATGATGATCCCCATTTGGGGTGACACATTCGGATTACCTTGTGTGCTGCTACCCCACTATAGTCACCAAGGGTAGCGTAGTTCTTTTTTTTATTTTTTTTTTTGTAAAATAAAAAGTCTCACTTCTAAAGATCTAAAGATGACAATGAGTGGGTTGGAAATTTCCTTTTGTCACTTACTTCATACGTGATGTCATTCGTTAAGATTGACATATGAGGAAATCAAATTCATCCGATGTTCCAGATTCTCATCGTACGTTAGTTAATAAGCTTCATGGGAAAAGGGTTATACTCTACTGTGGGTAATCGGGTGTAATCCGGTTGGTTATCTGGGATTTTTATCTGGATGAGAGTTTTTTTCTTTTTGTGTCATGATGAGATTTAAGCGAATTCTTTTTTTTTTATATCATTACTTGTATAGTAAGGTTTGTGGAGATATAAAAATCAATGGTTAGGGTGTTTGGTATACCCCAGTAGCTTGAGTATTCCTTGGGACCTTAACAAAAAAGGCAAGTCTCTCTTTTGTTAAAGTTCATTGGCGAAAGGAAAGACTATAATGGGCAATGAAAAGGGAAAATTAGACTTAAGGGATGTTAAAGCAGAAAAAGAGGGGGTTTGAGATTTCAATATAAAAAATAAATAAAGTGCACTATTTGGACGTATGTAGGTAGGTAAAGTGTTTCAACATCATATCGAATTTGAGAGCCAAACTTAAGACTTGTCTTAATGACATTAATCACATTTTACTGTGCATTCATTTAGAATCCAACAAGACAAGAGAAGACTTGGTAAAGAGTACAAACCAACTCATTTGTTAGATTTGACCGGACGAGTATAGGCCAGTTCAATGGAAACTCAGCATTGTTTGCCCGAAAAAGGAGAATTCCTCAACTGGGCCAAATACAGAGGCATCAGTCTATTCTACATGGCGAACAAGGCTATATCGTTTGTATGCCTAAAACATTTCGTTTTCAGCATTATTGACTCATTTAGTTCACACCTTACTAAATCTAGGAGAAAGCCCAAGAAGTCCAAATCACAACCCACCACGTCTCTTTCGATTTTAAGGACGAGTTATATGGATTCACTACTAGTTCAGCTATAGAGGATGATGATGGAGAGAGCTTACCTTCTGATCAAAATTTACCCGGAATTTCCCATTTAAATAAACCTAGCTGAGATATTGTCAAAAGTTTTTTGTTTAGGTTGGTACATCTGTCATCTGTCATCTCAAATATCTGTTTGAGTGCAATCTGTCGCAATGTCAAATTTAGTTGAGCAAAGAGTTTGCATCGCATTGATGTCGCTAAAGAAATGCTTTCATTGGGCCAAAATGTTATCCATGGCATGATTACCCGTGACGAGGTCTATGAATATGACATCGAAGCTAACCAACAATCATCGGAATGGCGCTTCTCAGGCGAGCCAAAACCCAAAATACCATGACGGAATCGATCCAAAATCAGGGCTTTGTTGACCGTTTTCTTTGATTGCCGTGATGTGGTCCATTCCGAATTTCTTCCGCCAGGCCAGACAGTAAATAAGGAGTATTACGTGAGCGTATTAAAACGTTTGGGGCAGAATTGTGGAGAAACAACTCTTGGTTTCTTCACCACGACAACACAACGGCGCACAGATCTCATCTTTTACGCGACTATTTGGCCAAACCTAACGTCCATACCGTTCCGCAAGCTCCGTATTTACTTGACATGGCTCCTTGTGTCTTTTTCCCATTCCCACGACTCAAGTTACCATTTCGCGGAAAGCGTTTTGCGACTATTGAGGCGATAAAGGAGAGTTCGCAGAAGGAGCTGAAGGCGATTTCAAAATCGCGGTCGGATATGGCAAACGGGAGAACTCGAGTGTCTGCACAAAAGTGACAACGTTACCCCCGCCGATTATTAGAAATTTGCGACAACTTAACCGACAATATTTCAACGAAATTTTTTTGGTTCTAAAAGTACTGACCAGCATTATCCATCCTCGTCAAGCCCTCATCACCTAAATACTAATAATTCAAGTTACAAATAAGTTCATCTAGTTGTTGACATTTCTGGTAACGATACTAGTATCATCATCATTCGTGCAATCATAGGTCCTCATCATTTCACACATATTCACCATCGTCAAATTAACGAAACCCATATGGTCATCACGGTCAAAGGCAAAAATGGCAAACTTTCCGACGTCAAATCCGTTTTAATAAAGCCAGGTAACCAGATACCAACGCTTCCTGCTAATCAGCGTCCTGAAGCTTGTAAATCAATTAATTTGAACTAATTTCACCAATTTATTGCAGAACTCAAAACAGCCATAAAACTCTACGCAAATAGACAAACCACTTAAAATTGTCCTCCAACACGTAAGAAGTATTCTTCATCCGCATTCCGTTTGTCCGTTTGAAAGTTTCGGTCATCTCTTTTACGACTTATGTATAAATAGATGTCTTAATAATTATCCTTAAGCACACAGTAAAAATCTGACACACATGTGTTTCCCAAGAAGAGTATTAACTTGTCAAGAACACCACTTCCATGTTTATTCCTTAAGCTTTAGTCGATAGCTTAAGAAAAAAACAATGACTCGTAGATATTCTAATTGCCAGATTTCGGTGCTAATCTTCAAGTGATTATCTTCGATTTATTGATAATGCGGCTTCAACCTTGTCCTAAGTAGATGACAGCAAAGAGAAAATAAGCTGTCCATGTCATTTCCTTGACAACTCGAAGTGGTTTAACAAGGAATCAATCGACGTGTAAGTTGTAGGTACAGCTAAGAATTTAAATATGTAACTTGGTTCAAATAGGAATGACATAAACGTGTGTTAATTTTGGCACAATTATTGTGAACATTAAACTGCAACCTACTCTAAAGCTTCAATAATCTTGCCCTTAACAAAATTCTGACTTTTATTTGCGTTTACTTTTTCGTTAGGAGTGTCTTAAAAATGGTGAAAATGATTACGTACGCTACTTAGGTGACGCTATAGTTCGAAGTGAACCTGAGGCACAGCTTACAAACCTCTGCAGTAAGCCCGGTTGCCCGGTCGAAGTTGATTAAGGTGGTGCCCTTTTTAGTTGAACGCGCCAACCAAGGTGAGGTCTTCGTCTGCTGTGTTGTCTCTCTGGCCAATATTAGAAGACTCTGCAGGGAGGAGCGTGCCCGGAATCGAAGACGATAGAAGATTAAAGTGTCGCAGACAGAGACCCTCCACAGATCGGGAGGCCATTAAGGAGGTAAGTATGTAAAGTTAGAGAGATCCATCTTGTCTGGCGAGATAGAGTTTTGATCTTAGTGATTTTCCAAAAATGAAGTAGCAGCCGTTTCCTTCACGTTTCCTTTTTTCGTTGACAACATATACTTCGTGTTGTCTTCTTTTACTTCATTTATTGAGATTTACAAAATAAGGGGTATTTGAGGCCAGAAAATTCCTTCGAAAACAGCCCAATGGTTTTTGTGTACCTGCTTATGAGTCAATGTCTATAGTCACATCTAGGTTAGGTAAGGTTAGCGGGCTGATAAGAATGGTTGCATCCCCATCACACTTAGGTCCATGTGGACCCATTGTGATACCCATGGTTTTGTTTCCTACCGTGGTGTTACAGTCTGTTTTCTAGCCATCCGGACATTCTGACGAATTTGAGCATTTTCGACGGTGATCCATCTGACAACTCGTCGCTATGGTCGAAGAAAAATTTTCCCAGGATTCTGTTTCTGAGTTGACAGAGGCTTGGGCAGTGACAGAGGAAATGGGCCGTGTCCTCATGGGCCACTTCATCACCGCACCCTCTGCAGATGTCATCGTCGCTCAGACGCAGTTTTTTCATGTGGTATTTCAGCATGTTATGGCCAGTTAGCATTGCTACCAGCATTGACAGAGATTTCCTGTCCTTTTGCAGGAGTCTGCTTGTTTTCATCTCGTTGTACTCTGGCCATAGTCTTCTTGATATTTCACAGGTGGTTAGTGATCTCCATCTGCTGTTTGCTTCTATTATTGACCTTTGTTCAATTTCGGCCCTAAGGTTGCAGAGTGGAGGTTTGACCAAGTTATCCGCTTGTTCCCGGTCTAGGGCTGAGCCCTTTCTGGCAAATTCATCAGCTGCTTCATTACCTGGTATTCCGCTGTGACCAGGGACCCAGCTAAGTTTTACATCATGTTGCATACTAAGAACCTTATGCTCTTCGCGGCAGCTCTTGACTAGCTTCGATGCTATCTGCGTAGCAGCTATTGCTTTTATAGCCGCCTGGCTGTCAATCTTAATTGTAATATCCTCCCGTGATATTGTCAGCATTGATGCCAGTTGGGCGGCCTTTGTCACTGCTAGAACCTCCGCTTGGAAAACACTGCTGTGATCTGGGAGTCGTATTGAGCTGTTTTGATTAAATTCATCCGAGAAGAAACCAGCACTTGTACCTACGTCCATCTCTGACCCATCGGTATAGATGGACTTGGAGTCCCTGGATATTTCATTCCTCTCCCACTGTTCTCTACTTGGAAAGGTCCACGAGAAGGGTCTTTCAAAGTCCAAGTATGGGACAATGTAGTCTGAGGTGACCGTACCGTTAAGATAGTTGCTAAATAGAGAATAGAAATAGCTAGAGTATTTTTGATCCTAGATCTTACGACATGACACTGATACTGCAATCTTATGCAAAACCTTTACACCTCGCTGAACACATATGTAGACCCAATAATAACTCCTTAATTCTTAAACCATCTCTATAAAGCTCCTCCAAGTCAAATAAATACATACTTTCTATCAAATTTAACCGAAGCCTACAAACTGGAAAAAAAACCCCTTAGTGCGTTTATTAGGCACATAAAAATACACTACCTTCTATGGACGATCATTTTGGGTATTATCTTCCTTCGCCCCTTTTCTCTTTACATCCGTGAAGGCAAAGCATATCCGCATGAATTGATTGGAACGGTTAACTCACTGTATGATAAAGTCATTTCAAGGAAATTATCCTTCCTCAGTTACCTACCATACCGAACCTACTGAACGAGTTAACGTTAACGACCCGTTCCATTGGACATGTTTAACTAAAAAATTAAGAAAAACATACAGAAAAGTTACAAGCTGTCTGTAATGGATCAAATGATACCTTATTTATTTTTTTTTTAATGTATGGACTTCTTTACTCAGTTGAATCCTTAAATTCATCCTAGAGGTATATCAACATGCTCTACAAAAACCTGATCTTGCCAGTCCTGCTTTATGGAGCTGAATGCTGGACGATAAGTAAGACAGCGGATCAGATCTTGGGATCTTTCGAAAGAAAAATTGTACGTCGAATATTTGGTCCAGTCTGCGAGGAGGGCGAATGGAGGAGAAGATACAACCGCGAACTCTACGAGCTGTGCAAAAATGTGGATGTAGTCCGGAAGGCAAAAATCCGTAGACTGCAATGGCTCGGCCACATCAAGCGAATGGACGAGAATGCTCCAGCTAAGAGGATCTTCGAATCCCAGCCACCTGGTTCACGAAGAAGAGGAAGACCGAACCTCCGGTTTAAAGATCAGGCGATCGCGGACGCCAGAAACCTTGGTCTAGTAAATTGGAAGCAACGTGCCCGGGACCGTAAAGGATGAAAAGCGGTCTCGGCTCAGACCCTCCAAGGGTCATAGATGGGCCCACAAGTGAAAAAACAACTCAAGCAAATAGATTTATAGAATTTAAGAAAGGTTCGATAGCCAAAGCTCGATGACATGTTCAAGGCTCCTATTGTCTTTACCTACAGAGCCTTGTCTATCTAATTCGTCAGCCGAACAGTTTCCAGAAATATCGTGATGACTTTGGAACTAAGTTGTTGTATAAGGGATATCGATATATAGAATTGCTATCGTCTCGGTCTGAGCCGGAAGGTACCTATAAGACTCTGGAAGGCCTCTTGCTAAACTGGCAAAGATCAGGAAAAGTACAAAACCTTGTTTATCCTTTGGTTATGGAGGAACCTCAGGATCGTGTTTTCGGATAAATGGTTGACTGCTTCTGGGATGATGAATCCCAGGACGAAGTATTTTTTCCTGCTACAAGCTATGGCGGGACACTCGTACAAGATGTGTGATCCTATATAGCCCATGATTAAGTCAATTTCAGTGGTCAACATGTCAATAGGCAGGCTGCGATAAAGCAAAAGAGTTTTAGTTGATAAGTGTATCTTAGCCGCGTTAGTGATTTACTGCATACCATAAATGTCTATTGACAGCAATTGTAGTCTCGTTAAAAGCGCAACTTTGAACTACATAAGTAAGACTTCTGTCAAATTTGCAAACGTCAATCCCTGTTTTGTATGAAAAAACATTCAAAACGTCAAATTTCTCAAATTAAGAGTGAATTCGGAGAAAAATACCAAACTATCTAAACGAATTTGTCGTCCCTGCTCTCTTTCTTTACGTTACAAGCTTATTTATCAAAGTAACTCTACCCTATAGGATAGGGTATACAAAGAGGAAAAATATTAAAAGACCTAGGATAGGAAAAAAAATAGTACTTTGGCTTAACAAGGGTATCGTTTGTTGCTGCTCTGTATCTTCCTAACTTTGGATATCTACGAGCTTTAGAGATTGTTTTTACATTTTTTTGTTTTTGTTTTGTTCTGTTTTTTTGGAGGTTACATCCGATACAAAACAAGGCAGAGATCTATTCAAGTATATGAAATGACACTTTATGCACATTCTTTTGCGTTTCTATAAAACAACGAAGGAAAAAAGACACACGAAAATAAAAGAGGATTACTTTGGGAAAATATCCGAGGGTATACTCTTTACGTTCTTAGAGAATGCTTTGTGTCCACTGTGCTCTGTTTCACATACCCGAACTGGGGGCCCACCAAGAATGTTGGGCTTTGTTGTCAGGACTTTTTGTCTGTATTTTGGTTATATAATGTTGTCATAATAGTATTATATTTTATAGTGTTATCGCGTGTATTGTTTTGAGAACACTGTGCATTGCATATTCTTTCTGGGTTTCCAGTTTGGATACATTGTCTTGTCTATGGTGCACCAGACCATAAACTTAACCGTCAATAAATATCATAGCTGGAAAAGGACCACAACTTTTGTCACATTTCCATGTAACTGTCAACTTTTCAGTTATTATCGTCGTGTGAGTAGGTACAAAGTATTTACGGATGCTCCTTTCAAGTGAGTCTAAGAAAATACCATCAACTGGTAATCCGGCTTCAAAATGAGGACAACTTTGTTCATAGACAAGCCACCACCCCCCTCCCATTATATGAATTAATTTCATGGAAAGGGTCTGTGGTGTGTCTGCGTATGTGTATATATTTTGGGCCCAGAAACTTCTGATTTGATTGACGATGAAAATGTAAGGGAGCAATAGCTAAAGGTTGGATTACTTTGTTTAGCTATGTTAAATTGATTGCTCCTTCTTACCCCATCTGTGTGGGAATATGAGAATGTCTTTATTCGAAATCACTCTTCATACTGTTGGGGATTAAAGGACGATTCAATTGAGGGTTGAGGTTAGGGTTTTTCCTATCCAACGGCCAAATGACAAATTGTATGAGACACAATCAACAAGTGGCCGGAAGACATACATATGTACATATACTGAGAGATCAACAGTTTAATTTTGAAACTTTAACTAAAAGTTTTTTTTTTGTTTTCTTTGTGAAAAGGTTCGAAAAGTCTTGATTGCTTTTTCAACAGAAACAATAAAGTTTTTCGAAGAAAACTTTGAAGAGAAAGAAAAAGATTAAGATTTCCTTCTTTGAATTACTATATTGAATGATGTTCCTATACTTACTACATGTGTATGAAATGAAGAAACTCTGTATCGTTTTAAGTGTATTTAGTGTACTTACACATGTGAGTTTGGAAAAAGCGTCTAATAGAGAACATTTTCGAGGATGTGTGTCGTCCTTTGTTTTATATAAAAGAAACGAGTAGAAGTAGAATTTTTGCGAGATTCCAGAAAATGATCAAATCTTTATCGATAAAGAAAGTTCATTAATGTTGAATTGTGTGGTGCACGAAGTAATTTCGTATAAGAACGTCCGGTTCTACGAAATCGGATTAAATCAGAAAACTGTAGTGCAGATTCTTGAAGCTAAGATTGAAAATTCGAGAATTAAAAAAAAAATGCTTTTAAAAGTGATTGATTAGATTTTTGAACTCTTTTTCCTTCATTTTAATGATGCGATAGTATAATAATTCGACTTTTAGTGGTGAATCCTGGTTCAAGTCAAATTGTTACACAGATTCTGAAAGAGCACATCCGCTTATTTGAATAGCTACCATCGCCATTGTGTAGTGGTTGTATCATCGCTTGTCACGCTGAATGGAACCTTCTCAAAAAAAAAAGGAGAAATTAAGTCTGTCAACTCCGAACAAATCTGACGTCAACTCTGGCGCATATGCATAACACTGGCCGTAGGGTGGTCATATGGCTTGAAAGTGTTGATCGTACTAATGGAATCGGGATGTTCGAAAGAAAAACTGTGAATTATAAGCAATGGCAACAGTACCAATAATTCTCCCCAGTAATTCTGGACACCACCCTTGGAGCGAAAAAACTGAAACCTAATACCATCTGAGTTTCAAAATCACTACACCAACACTAGCGCTGTTTGAATAGCTTCATAAGGGCATTCACAACCCCTTTAGCGTTAGTGAAAGAAAAAAACTAACTTCTCAAAAAACTGAGATAATGAACAGTCTCACATGTCCTTCACCTAGTGTTCGAGCCCAATGACTTTTTCTTAGCTACATGAGTTGGAACCTGTAAACCTAAACCTAAAGGCTGTAAGCACAATAACACTGTTGTTATAGATGTCAGCTTTAACCATTTCGACCCGATTGGGACGATGCATCCCAAAGCAGAGTACTAGCGGGGCATTTTTGGGTCGAAAGGGTTAATATTAGCTTATTCTAGTCATCGAAGGCAGAAAGCGGACTGGGTAAAAGTGTTTATGAAATCCGATGATGCCTTTCAATTTATTTTTTCAACACTGTTTAACAATTAACTCGTCGCGGTGTAGCTAAGCATTAATAGCTTATCAGTTTATATGTCAAAAATGTCGCCAAAAGAATCTTTATTTTAAGGACGAGCTGGTAATTGGTGAAGATGATTGCTTTACTAAAGTGACGGTATTTTTTTTCTGATTGACCAAATCTTACCCTCTTTTGTTATAGGTGGAAATAATAAAGAAGAACGTGATTTCCGCATCTTTTCGAACAGTCAAACAACAAACAAGTGCTTGAAATTATTTTCACTATACTCAATAGTAGTTGTCTGTCACAGACATGGCGGAGCAGTTCAATACTGTTGTGTACCGGGTTATAGAGACATTTCAGGGAACAGTAAGGCTGTCATATTCACCACAATATAGAACAACTATACTCAAACCGATGAGAATGAACATTATTATTATTAAGGCTCTGCGACAGACGCATATGACACTGCGACCTGAAAGATCTATTGTGCATGAATGAACATTAACGAGAGAATTAAAAAAGCCACGATACTCTTCTACGCGTGCAGCAGAATACTTGGTAAAACCTGGGGACCAAATCCAAAAATCATTCTGTGGATGCACACGCCATTAGTAAGACTCGCACTGACTGACCTACGTAAGACTCGTTTGGTGGCAGGCAGCCTGTCAATCCACCAAACTTATGGTCATCACGAAGGTACAAAGTCTAGCGTGCGTTAGCACTACCAGTGCAATAAGAACAACACCCACAGTGGGACTCTAACCTGCTACCGCTAGATATCTTTATACAACAATCAATCCAACGGCTGGAAGTCAAATACAGTGGGTCACACCACGATCCTCCAGAAATATCTAGGTAATGCGCCTTCCGAATCACAGCAGTGTCTTCCAAGCGGAGGTATTAGCAGCGACAACAGCCGCCCTTTTCATTGACAGCACAAGGTTAAACTCTGCTGGGTCCCTGGGCATGAGGGTATACCAGGGAATAAGAATGCTGACGAATTGGCTAGAGAGGGTTCAGCATTAAGTCTAGTACAAGCTGACCTCACGGTGAATATCCCGCCTTGCTCATTTAAGCTCGAAGCAGAGAACAAAGCTCAAAGACAGGCAAATAACAGATGGTCCTCATTAGACACTTGTACCATCACAAGGGTACAAAATTCCTCTCCACCCTTGTAGGCGTGATTACAGGTCATAACACTGCGGTACCACAAGGAGAAACTCCGTGTTATGGAAGAAGATCTATGTAAAGGCTGTAGAGACGAGGAAATCCATGAGAACACAACCCACTTCCTCTGCCACTGCCCCGGTCTGTATCATCTAAGACACAAATTCTTCGAGCGACATTTTTTCTGGGATCTCGAGGAACTATCTGGCAAACCGGTGAACGATCTAAACAGCTTTATTAAATCCACAGGATGGTTTGTACCAATGACGCAGTAAGTAGTTACTAGTACACTTTTTATGCAAGTACCGTTTGAGGGCAAGATTTTGGGTAGCACAATGTGTCTTAGAGACCTTAGCCGGCCCACATACCTAACCTAACCATACTCATACCGATTGCTACATGTAAACTTAAATTTAAGCTGGAAACACATTTTATATGGACAGATGGTGTTAGGTTTTTAGTGAAAAACAAATCTAAAAAGGTTTAAGAATATCACTTCTCTCAACAGCTTGAATATCATGGATCACTGTCTAATACAACAAGGCTTGGAGTACACTCCAACAAAGCCGTATGGACGAAGAAAAGAAGGAATATATTCTCCACCCTCTTTGTACATATCTACCCTGGTCTCTTTCATAAATTAAAACTTCACTTAATAGCCTAGTAAGATAGTACTGTTTAAAAATAAAACTAAAATTCTCGTGGAATTAATTAGTTTTTATCTTTATTTTAAAATGTTATTACATAACAAAAATTCCATCAAAACGAAGCATGATCGTATACAGATTTAATTTTAAACTTATCTTGCAGCCAATTTAGACAAAAATGCAAACCTTGATGAAATAGAAACCCATTACCTTCTGCAAATTGTATTGCAGACTTAGTAACGTTTGCTTTTACAGTAGAGAATAGCAGTTAATGAATGGTTTTTACCATACCCCATTGCCGAATTGATGGCTTCAAATATAGACCTCTAATGCAGATTCTCATTTTATTTCGTTTCCATCTTAATTGGCTGTGGAAGTCGCTCTCTTTCGGAAGGGTTTAAAAAAATCCAAAAAATATTAAAAATTCTTTTAAAAATAACAAAAGGTGCAAACAAAGCTAAGTAATAATAGTTGAGCTTGTAACGATATACAAGACTTGATCTTGTATTCTTCTTCGAATATGTCTGTTCGTTTGCAAAGAAGGCGAGAACTCATTGCCTACTTGGCTTGAACCCATCGGAAGTTAGCAACCTTGCTAAAAGTGTGACAAAGTTGGAAGGGTGTGATTTTACAAGCACCACATTTTGGGGGCCTAAATTTATAGGAAAGCCCACAATACATCACAAACACTGCCACATTATTCATCAACTTTCTCTCGCAAAACAGTATACTAACGCATCTCAATGAATGCTTTCATTTCAACATAAGTCAACCATAATGCCATTTATCTCCACTACAAACCAAATAGCTTCTTTAGAACTTGATTTATGCTCAACTCCATACCAATTCATGTCCACTTAAAATGATATACACCCATGCAGATCCTTATTACTTTCCAAAACTTGCGCTCTTATAGTTCCCTGCCTGACGACCATAAACTTCTCCAACTTCCTTTGTTCTGCCAAAAGCACTGCATGTCAACTATTTTTACTCCACAGACATGTAAAATGCAATCTATCCCTCCAAACGCATCCATTCATACATTTTCACATCCATCATTCCAAAACAGGGAAGTCTCCACACACACAATCCAGAGTCATCTCAACAACAATTCAAGCACAAATTACAATAATATTTCAGAAACTAACCGTAAAGCTGGATCCATCATGTCGTCGGGTACAAAATATGCGTTGACACTTTCAACCATCGCGTGCCCGCCACAAATGCAATAACTCCTCGACCGCAAAAAGCACATAATTTATATGCAAATTAAAGTGAGCACACAATTTTATTCAGCACAATTCAACACTACACAACATTTGCGGCCCGAATAAAATGCATTTATAATGTGTCCAATAAGCAGGAGGATAGCCGTGTGCCAAAAATAGGGCCCCGCCAGACCCCATATGCCTATGAAATTCGTCTCATGGACCGTAGGCTAAATTAAATAAAATTTTCAAAATTCCACTGCGAAAGCAAGGAACGCAATAAATTACGCGGAACGAAAAAAGTGTGCATGTATACTAGCTCGGGTGGACTTCCTAATGGGGCACGATGCCCGGAATGACAGCAGGATAAATAGACATTTAGTGGTTTTCTGCACAGTAAGCCGTCGGAATTGGTGTAAATATTAACCATATCCTTTGGCCTGAGTGGTAATTATAAGTGAGGGCACCCACAATGTTAATACCCATCTGCCTACCATTATCTGAAGCAACTGGAACATGTGTGCCATTAGGGATTACATGCCGGGTGTGGTCTGGTAATATTCGATGTCTGTTGCATAATCCTTAAAGTTATTGTCATTGTTTAGTCGATTTGGCATCGAACCAGAAGATAGTGCTGCGCTGTTTGCGAAACTTCTAATTTATGTTTTGCAGGTATCTGTGAAGTCCTTGATGTAAAAGAAGGGTCATGAGCGCGCCAGTACGTCTGCAAGTGTTTTTTTGTCTATCGTTTGTCTGAATTTTTTCCGACAACGGAAGTCTCTTCGATGTTGGCCTTCGTTCAATTTTTTTGTTTTTGTTTTAAGAGTAAAATAAAACCACGTCGTGTTTCCTGAATGACAAAGAAAAATTGGCGTCTGTGGGTTAGGAAATCCCTGCGTCCTTAACCTAATATGCAGAGACTACACGTAGCAAGGTTCGGCTATAACCTAATGATGGTGTCTCTCTTAGGGGGTAAATTGAAATCGATACAGAATTCCTCTCAGGTGTGTAGGGAATTTTTGTATTTTGTGAGAGGAAACATTTCCAATTGCTTTACACAGTATTTGACTATTTTGTGATTGAGTCGGGAAGAGGAAGTCCCCTGGCGATACTTGGAATTGGGTTAAACGGATTTTTTTTTTTTTTTTTTAGAAAGTCACTCACACACGAATTAGGTGAAATCAATTTGCGATAAAAAAAAAAAATGGATATGCGTGGGGAATTCAAAGGTGGATATTAACTCATGGGGTTGAAGCAGACGTAAATAGACAAGGTAATTTGTATGGCATTCAAAAGGCTGGCGGACAAAAGTTGATTGCTTTGTCATTACAAATAGATAGGGTGTGAAATCGTAACAAGTGTACCTTGCACTGGAAGTTAAAATCGAAAGGGGATGTATTTGGGATTCAAAAAGAGACTCTGATTGTTAAATGAAGTTGTCTGTTCCCGTAGTTATTGTAAGTCCTAAACATAAGCTTCCATTAAATCGAACCTTACCAATTATCATACAGCAAAAGGGGAACCAATTGATTTCTATAGACCGACAAAGAATCCTTTTAAACGTTATAAGCGGATATAATACCCTCCGGTGTCATATGTAAAAGCTTAGCTGATGTAAAATTGTAGAAAGATGCAATTCATTTTCACGCCTATAACCTAAAACACCGTTTTCTTGAAAGGCAATCCTTCCAGGAGATTAAAGAACGCATTTTCCGTGATTGAAATCTATTGATGGTGGTGATCGGTTGATAAAATCTTGCTTTTGTTGGGTGGATGCATGCACCTCTTCCTAAAATCCTCGCTGAGCGATGGATTATGTCCGTGTTGAATGACAACATGTCCGTGTAGATATTTCGTAGAACATACATATGTATGCGGCAAGTACCAGGTGTTCAAATCCATTCGAACCCACTGAAGGTCATAGACTAGACATCGTAAGGCAAGAGTGTATTTGATGGACATGGTAAGTGGTTTGGACATGGTTCAAAAAGTACTTACTTCTGTCAATGAAATATCTGCTGACAACCTCATTAATCAAATGAAACCTGACGATGAACTGGCCACAGATGTCCAATAACCCAATTTCACAGACACAACGAATATTATGTTCATATAGTCGTATGTACATACATCCATCCATTCGAATCCCATTTTACTACTGAAACTTGTGTTGCATTACGAAAGCTGAACGTAGCTGAGTGCAGGTGTTCTTTAACAAATGAGGATTCATGTTTAATATTAAAGCTATTGTGATACTTATATCCAAATGGCATTTATCTAGTGGAAGTGAATTCAAATAAATCGCTTCACAAAAAACTATGCACTGTGCACAAGCGGATTATTAGATGTGTTTGACTGAAATACGATTTGTACACGCTTGTGGTAAAATTCGGAATAAAAAACTGTTATAGGGAAATATGATGTACGTTAATCATATTACATTCAAATTAAAAAAAATAAAAAATTCCGTTGTATTTCACCTGAACTAACGTGGGCATTGCATTTTTCAACCGTATTAATGCACCTCAGCTGTACGCTGTCAGAATTTTATTTAGTCGACGCGATGATAATTATAGTTTTGATGCATCTGGTGAGAAGCTTTGAAAGTCCTCTACTCTACCGATTTCAGATGAAAATATGAAGGGAGCATTTTACGGCCATTTTGAACCGTAGTTTGCTCTGGACAGGCTCAATTTATAAAAACGCCTTATAAATGAAGGTCGAATCAGAAGGAGTAAAATATTCATTGCATCGTCTTAGGAAACCTACCATTCGTAGCATTTTTGACGACTTCGAATATGTGATCGCTCCAATGAAGATCTTCGACACACACTCTGAGGAGGGGTAGTCTTTCGTCTTTGTTGATGCAGGTACTGCGTCCGAAGAGCAGGGACGTGAGTTAAGGAACGAATATGAGAAACTAGGAGTCATTGTCTTCGTGAATCGAGATATTTAGTAAGCATGTATTAGCATCAAGTCCACTAGGCCAGGAAAGTCCATCATCGACCAAATATTCACACTACGGCAGATCTTGGAAAAAACTCAGGAGCTCCAAATCGATACACACCATCTATTCATCGATTTTAAGGCCACGTATGACAGCATCTATAGAGACGAACTATATTGAGCTATGTCTAGTTTTGGCATCCTTGCCGAACTCATCCGTTTGTGCAGGATGACGATGAAGAATGCACGCTTCTCCATTAAGGTCAATAAAGAGCTCATTGAGACCTTTGATGTCAAAAAAGGATTTAGACAAGGCGATGCGCTGTCATGCGATTTTTTTTGACATCATTCTTGAAAGAATAGTGCAACACTCACGCGCCAACACAAGAGACACACTCTTTCAAAAGTCCGTCCAATTACTCGCATACGCCGATGATATTGACATAAACGGGAGAAAGCAGCGTGTTTTCAGTGGTGCTTTCGCGAGTATTGAGACAGAAGCGGCAAAGATGGATTCAACCGTAAACGAGGACAAGACCAAGTAGATGCTGTCAACAAGAACGGAGACTTAACACCGAAGTCTCAGACAGAACGTCTCCCTCGACAGATACAACTCTGAGGTAGTTAAGGACTTTGTTTACCTAGGTTCCGCTATCAATTCAGACAACAACACCAACGCTTAGATCAGTCGAAGAATAAGCCTTGCCAATCGCTGCTTCTTTGGGCTAAGAAGGCAATTGACTAGCAAAGCCCTCTCTCGAACAACAGAAGTGACCCTATAAGACCTTAATAATCCCAGTCCTGCTTACGGCGCAGAGGAGAGGAAAATTCTTCGGGTGATTTTCGGCCCCGTCTACATAGACCGTGAGTGGAGGAGGAGATACATCGACGACCTGTACGGGCTATACAGCGACATCGACTTAGCCAGAAGAGTGAAGGTCCAACGACTGAGGTGGCTGTGTCATGTAGAGCGGATGGGCACCAATGCTCCGATCCGAAAAATCTTTGAATCCTCTCCCGAGGGAAAGCGCAGAAGGAGACCACAGTACGAGACGTTCAACAGCTACTGTAATCCTATTGCAATTATTTGTCATGGAATGCTAAACTAGCGAATTTTATGTTTTGCAATGCAATACACTCCCTAAAATGTGCATCTGAACGAAATGTCACTTTAAAGCGTGTGAAGCATGTAAATTGATAAGAAATCATTAGGTCTTCACACATGAGAGACCGGCTTTCAATTCCACACTCACACAGCTATCACACTATAAATCCACAACCATAAAATAAAACATCAAATTAAGTCCCTCTCATACCTTATAGCATTTCTGGAACTTGGAAATTAATTAGAGTTAACCACAACCCTCGTGGAAGAGTAACTAAATACGTCTTGTGCACTTGAACCGATTATGCAAAGTGCATTACATAATCTAAAACACTTTTGCTATCAACAGCAACGACATCATCATTAACACCGACATTAAACTTTAATCCGTCTAAAGATTGAATGCATCTTTCAACCGCAACCTTAAGTGAGCACAAAGAACCACTAAGACAAAAATAAAAAGATAAATCCACGCATAAATTTCATCGCGATTTATGTTGATTTATAAGTGGATATCGGTGATTCAGCTACTGCACAACGATGGTGGCTGCACCATCAAGAAACCAAACGCCAAGTGTCGCCTTGGACGTCGCGTCGGCACAAACCATTTGCTTCTCCTTTTCGTTAGAGGGATAACGCTTCAAGGGTATACCCGCCAAAAGGAGTCTCATTGTAAAAAGATATTATGTAACCGATTCAAGTGGATAGCGTCAGCGATATTCTTGAACAAAAAGAGTTTTCTTGTTTGCTGACGCCGGCAACGATGAGAATGAAGATGAAGATGACGATGAATTAACAAGTTCTTAAGAGGCTTCATTTTCATTGCATCATAATGCGTACGTGAGTGTACAAAGAAGGCTGACAGAGGAATTGAGATGTTTCTGTTAAGTGTTAAACAACGCATTCAGTGAATATATTAAGAGTCCTCGAGTGGGTAAGGAATTTTCATGTGCTTTGCAGTCGGACATATTTTATAAGTGGTTTGCAGTTTATGAATGACGCGTTCGAATTGTAAGAAGAAATACGGCTAAAGACACAATGAAGCCTTGTGGGCTGTTCGCATATGGTACACCATTTTGTCCATCTGTCAAATATAAATCGATCAAATTTGACAGCTAATATAGTGCATCAAGTAATTGAAAGACAACTGGTGCATCTTAGACACAAGGACCACGACATACGAAACTATGCAACCTTTTGACAGACACAAACTTCGAACAGATTGTTGTCCTTTTTTGGATCAAAAAATCTCTTGTTACAATCGCTAACGTTATTCGTTGATCGCTGTATTAAATCAATCCAGTTGTTGACAGTACACATCCGAATTGATCGTTTGATTCCTTGAAAGCAGCTCAAAATACACCACACCTTTCCAATCCCACCAAATTGAGAGCAACATTTTCTTTTGGTGGATATCAACTTTCGAGGTGGATTGTGCTGGCTCATCAAGCCCGGACCAAGACCGTTTTCGATTGACGTTACTATAAACAACCTATTTTTCATCGCCAGTGATGATTCGTTTCAAAAAAGGGTCGAATTCATTGCGTCTAAGATGCAAATCGCAAACGTTGATGCGCTTCGTGAAATGAATTTCTTTTAAGTCATGTGGACCCCAAATATCAAGCTTTTTAACGAGTTTCATACGTTTGAAATGTTTCTCAAACGCCGTATGTGACACATTTAACTTGTTTGCTATCCGATTCGATTATGCCTTTAATTTGATCATTATCAAGCTCATCTGGTCGACCTGATCGTTGTTCACCTTTCAGTGAAAAATCTCCAGAACGAAATTTGTCAAACCAATTCCGGCACTGTCTTTCCTTTAAGGCTTCCTCACCATACACATCACGTAACTTTTGAGCAGCTTGCGCTGCGTTCTTTCCTTTATGGAAATAAAAAAGTAAAATATGACGAAAATGCTCGCTTTTGCACTCCATATTAAAACTGACGCCAACCTTAACCCTTTTCACAAAAATACGCGCAATTTGCTTCTAAAGCAAAGTCAGACAGCTAAAAAATGTCAAAAGGAAAAAAATATGTCATGACAGAAGCCATTTGACTATTATGGTCAAAGACATCTATGAGTGGAATCGGCAATTACTTAGTTGCCAACCTTCAATCACACAAAACTCACCACAGTCAAAAGCTGACACTTAAAACCTTCGTATACTTTAGATCAGAGAGAAGATTTCCCCGAAGTTACATGGATAGTACACCACTCTTGATACAATGGATATCAAACTTCACCGACCTTTTCGATAAACCATAACAAACTCATATTTTACTGCATAGGGCATCAGATTTTCATTAAAAGGTCTAAAGTGCGGAATTAATTTTCCGCCGATTATAAATTAACGTATAAAATTAAATCGAGACTCACCTGCCTTACAGGGATCCATATCCACATCGTTGGACGTCTTAGTCTCATACTTTGTGTGGAGCAGCTCGTTTATGGTGAATTTGCTATGATAGAGGCGTTTCTCAACCGACAGTGGAACAAATTCATGTTCCTCATGGTTATGCCGGTGATTATGATGATGTTGCTGCAGCAGAAGCAGCGGTGGATCCACCTCCATCTCCTGCATTGCAAGATGTTCCGCACGGTGGCGATGATGATGATTATGATGTACATGCTGATGGTGGTGATTATTTCTGTGCGGATGCAGTTGATGTTCATGTTGATGATTATTATTATGATGTTGATCCTCCGCCTTGTGGTGGTCTGTAGTTTGATTTAAATACACACATTGCACGGCACATTGCAACTGAATTAGAACTATAAACACAAGGGTATAGGAAAAACTGTAAAATAGTGAACGATTCTTATGGAACGCCATTTTTAAAACACACAATTCGAGATGCTTTGCTCAAACAAAAAAACAAAAAAAATGCACGCAAATAAAATTGATGCCACTTTACACTCGAACTGAACGAAAGCCGGGGACAGATACAATTTTTTCTTCGTAATGCAATTGCTTTTGTTTTGTATTTCACTTCATTTTTAATTCCGATAACGACATTAATAATAATAATAATAATTAAGTGCGATTCATTTACAATTGGTATTGCGACGCGGATGCATTGTGGTGATGCTGGGCAGTTGCTGTAGCCGCTGATATCACGGTATCTCCCGAGAGTGTGGTGACTATGGATTGTATTTTTATTTCCAACTTTGTGTGTTCCCACAAGGCCCAAATTATATAAGTAAATCACTGCAAAGAAATAAATAAAATAATAGAAATGTTAAAAATCTAATAATACTGGTTATATTGTTTTAGGTAATGAAAGTGTATCATGGGAAAAAGTTCACGATGACATTGTATGAATGCTGACGAATGATACTACAGATAAACGTGTGGAGGACTTAATTGAGATCAACGCAATCGAAGAACTTTAAACTCAAGTTATTGCAATCTTGAAAATGCCTTAGTATCAATAAGGCAGGTGCATTCGATAGGACAGTTCATTTTTTGTTAAGACTCTGGAAATGCTCTGAGTTAAGTTCATATCTCGAGCTAGTATTCAAGAAACTTTGGTCGCTTTTTATGAAAACGTGAACTGGAATAATCTAACAGAAAGGAATGAGCTCACTTTCAGTCTTGGTAGACATATTCACGGGATGTATTAAACGTTAAAATACAAAGAATTCGAAGGAGACAGACTTTTATGAAAATGAAAACCTTGAAGGTACTCTTCCATTTCTCTGTCACCGCGTTAGTCTTCAGGACCGTCGATTCAAAACTGTAGGATTTGGTGGCGAACTACTTTGACGAACTTCTCCTACCTCATATCTGATGGCGCCCCACAAGCGTCTATGTTGGACACACTTCCTTAGAATTTATTCTGAGTCGGTGTCCTTAGACTCCAACAAGGCCAAAATCAATAGTTTTGCTGTCATGACATAACATCTTGATTGATGAAGAAGTTGATGAAAAAAGTTGTTGACCACAGCACCAACGTCAAGAAATACCTATACATATGTACTTACACATAGTTATCTTGTCAGTAAATACAGCTCTATTAAGCACCATGATCCACAAGGGTGTCGCTATAAAAGTCGGTGTCGCAGACGAATGGATTTTGAAGGCATGAGATTGAACCGCTTCACGTACCCACACATAC
Source organism: Criorhina ranunculi (assembly GCA_951813785.1). NCBI lineage: Eukaryota > Metazoa > Arthropoda > Insecta > Diptera > Syrphidae > Criorhina > Criorhina ranunculi. The sequence goes on from OX638381.1 coordinate 13,529,413, forward strand.
AAGAATCGATCGAAAATCGAAAATCTTGCACAATTTCGAGGGCCCTCCGAGCCGTCTTCAATAAGAAGACTTGTTTTGGTCTAGTTAAACTGAATCGAAAGGAGCACGAATCACTTCTGGCATTCTTACTGCATACTGTGCAGAGGAATAGCCAAATATCTTTCAAACAAGCATTCACACGAGGAATCGCAATCAGAGACGAATTGCTATGACATCCGGAGGACACCCATGATTGAGACGACGCATGCAAAAGAGATAAAAAAGACGCAAAAAGTCTGTTTCTATTTATGTATCATAATCTAGTAAAGGGTGACCAGATAGTTATGATACTTTTTCCAATTGTTATGTTTCAGCAGTTGTCAAAGTTACCAATGACATCCAGCTGTCAAAATATTCAGTAAGGTTTGCCATTTCATCATTCGGAAATTATTAAAAAATATTATCGAAGTGGGCACTGGAAATGTTGGCTGGAGATCCGGATTTTTGGCCAAAAAATCATCTTATCTAACGAGGCCCATTTTTGGCTCAGCAGCTTTTTCAACAAACAAAATTGCCATAATTGGAGCGAAGGCAATCCACAAGTGTCCGACCAAGCATCAATGCATCCACAAAGATTGACTCTTTGGTGCGGTTTATGGCATGGCGGCATCATCGGACCTTATTTCTTTCGAAATGAGGAAGGAGACACCATTACCGTTAATGGTCTCAGGTAAAGAGTGATGTTATTCAACTTTCTGTGGCCAGAGCTTGACAACATCAATATATCCGAGTTGTGGTTCCAACAAGACGGCGCTACATGCCATACAAGCGACGCAACACTCGAGGTTGTGAAGGAGAAATTTGGCGACTGGGTCATCTCACGGCGAGCGTTCATCAATTGGCCGCCGCGATCATGCGACTTGACACCACTTGATTATTTTCTCTGGGGCTACGTCAAGTCCTTAGTCTACGCTAACAAGCCAACCACTTTGGATGAGCTTGAGGCCAACATTCGAGACGTTATTGCCGGAATAACGACGTACATATTGAACAGAGTCATCAAAAATTGGACCGAACGCTTGGCCATTTGAATGAAGTGCTAGTCCACACATAATGGCATGAAGGTAGCTTCAAAATAAAGCCGGAATCAATTTTACATCTCACACCGTTGTTGTTTTATTTAAATTTGTTTTCCTATCATTCTTATCGGGTCACCCTATACCTTATCATAAATAAAATCGCGACGCAACCAAAGAATAATTTGAGGCGTTAGATGCTTTCGTCCTGATGTCATCTAGAATGTTTAACTTAGAATTCAGTAAGATACCAGATATGTATTTGATTTCGTTTGATAGTTCTAAAGCCTTTGTAGGCAGCGCATTTGCCTGCGTTAAGTCTTTAACAAACCGCACAGTTCTGATGCAGCTGCCCAACACTGTGACAGACCAAAGTTAATCCTTGCCTTTAACTTAATTCTCATTTATAGCTACATACATCTTTAATCCAGCAAAGCTTATTGTGTTTGCCAATATGTACTTAAGGGTTAGGATTCAGTGAATGTTCGTCGTTAGTAGCTTAATAATACTCATTGTGCAGCAAGGTAATTATTATGCTAAATAAAAATGTTCGTTAGTTACTTCTTTCCCGCTGTCTATTAATCAAAAAAACAAAAGTCTTAGCACTTGATACCAAAATAAAGTCTTGAAAATTCCTTAAGCAACAACAAGACTACGAGTATGTATTTCCAATGAAAAGCTAAAACAAAGGCCATTCAAAAACTTTGCTTCAGAAAGTTTTTCGAAAACATTGCATTGTCCTTTCAAATTCATGAAGCACACTTCGTTTGTTGAAAAAACTTTTACTTTTTTCCTTTCAAATAATCATCTACACGCACGCAGATACTTTTCTTGTATTCTTCAAAAGTTTTGCACAATATTCCATCAAATGCGATGCAAAATTAATAATCCGTAATTTTTTTTTTGTACTCAAAAAGAAATTGAAATAAATATTTCCTTCACAGTTTGACGGTATCTTTCAGTTGGGATCCTTTGAAATGGACGATACATTTGTTTTAAATAAATGAATCATTTTGCAAGAACGCGCCAACAACGATCCTTTTGACAACCAAGAGGTTGCCAACTTTGTTTTCATTTTTGCTTCGAAATCGCAAGGAATTAAAAAAAAAAGGAAAAGGAGAAGAAAACAGAAGAATCCTTTCAGTTGGAATACTCAGAATCAAAATGCGGAACGCGAACTTATTCAATGTAAAGTGGAAGAGCCAGTGCGCGGTTTTTATTATTCCTCTGCACTTTTTCTTTCATTCAAAAATCAAAAGATGCAATTCCCTCATTTTTCCATTTATTTACATTTTTTATTATGACGACGAACGGGCGGGAGTTTTCTCCTTTGACTCTCTATCCTTGCTTTTCAATCAATGGCAGCTTTAAGGAACATTATTTCTACTGTTTATGATTCTTTAAAAAAAAATCAACTCTGCAGGCGGTGTCAACTAATTCCGATTGCATCCAATCAAAGGGTATTAGAGGAAATGCCCTGATTTGTACAGTTCAATTCACTGTGTAACATTCTGAAGCTATGGTACTACTACCGAGAGACTGTGTATACAACAAGGCTGAAGGCGCTTTGGCTGACAACACACTTGGAATGGTTGGCACCACCTATACTTTGTCTCGTCCACTAAGCTCGATTAATTGCTTCGGTAGGGCAGTTGATGCCATGGCACATTGCATTGATTTCACATTCCTAATTCCATTTTGTCAACAAGAAATTAAGCCGAAATACAATTCAGTTAAAATCCAGGTTATGTTGTGCAAGTGGTAGTTGCGGACATAGTTTGTTGTTTCAAAGTGGATTACGATCAGATGTCGAGAGGATTTCGATTTTAAATTTGTTGCACATTCAATAGGAATTTTACTATTCCAATGAAGTCCATTGAAGTGGTGCTGAATCTAAAAATTTAGGGGAGCTCAATGAGGTTAGGTGACGTGTATGTCCATTGACACAATAGACCTCACTTAGACCCCCATTAGGTCCATTTTGATTCCACGTAAATTTAGGAAACCTGTTCAGTTTGCAAGTGCTAAATGCAAAATGTTCGGATGTTTTAGATCGTGCACGTATCGATACTTCGAGAGAGTCAAGGAAGAAAGATATCATAGTTAAATGTCTTATGAATAGAGCTGGAAATGATGCCTCCTCAGCATTGTCACAGCTAGGACAGAAGTCGTTCAAGTCTGCTTGCATATCTGCCAATGGTAAAGAACACTGTGAATACTCCTACGAGTGTGCTTTTTTAAATAACTCACTAGTGCTAAAGGGGTTATGAATACCCTTATGATGCAATTCACACAGCGCTAGTGTTGGTGTAGTGATTTTGAAACTCAGGTGAAATTTGGTTTCAATCTTTTTGCCGAGGGTGGTGTCCAGAATGACTGGGGAAAATTATTGGTACTTTTGCCTTTGCTTATAATTCACAGTAGTTCTTTCGAAAATATGTAGAAGTATGCGTGTTGAAGTTTAGCGCTCCGATTTACAACGCACTTATATTGTTCGCTTTTCTATCAGCTAGGTAGAGATAAGTTCGTAACATTTGGTTCGCTGTTTGTCTAGAGCTTAACTCAAGGAATTCTCATACTGCCCGAGCGTAATGCTGAGCTTTTTTTCTACTTCCTCAGTTGACACTGCTTACTTATATGAGTCCCTTAGGCTTTGAAAGTCCTAGAGACTGCTGGGAATATTTTGTGTACATTTTCTATGATAACTTGAAGCAGACAACAACACTTCGGTAGCGGGTTCATTTACCCAGTCACAATCAACCGCAGTCGCTGCGCTTTTTAGTTTCTATCGGGATAAGTAGGATTTCCTCACACAGTCAGAGAAGACAGCAATTTTAGGAACAGCCCGGGCTCCTGATAAGAAACGAAAATCAAAGATTAGAAATGTTAAGTGCTTAGTCAAAGATTCTCCTAGATATATAAGGTGGGCCATTTGTTGGTTTCTTTTTAGAAAGACTATACAAAAACACTTTTCAATATTTTTCAACGATTGTTGCTTTTTTGAAAAGAGTCAACCTTCCGATTAATTATGGAATATCGTTTCATTCAAATAACTGCCACGGCTGATTTCACAGTAGACCATCTTGTCAACCCAATTTTTCAATACATTTTCAACGTTTTCGGCCCCTATTTCACGAAAAGCTGAAAAATCTAGAAAATATCTAACGGCGTCAAATCGCAGCTTCGTAGCGGCCAAGCATTATTTCGACCGAAATTGCTTTTCAAATTTCCACTGTTTACACTATGCAATATTTCCTAACGTTGTTCAAGTGTAAATCGATCCATTTCGTACCGGGAAATATAATACTGAGCATCTGTCAATTTTTTGACTGTCAGTGTCAAAATAACATATGTTTCAAAAAGAAACCAACAGATGGCTCACCCTATTACCCCGTTTACATAAGGATCGAGTTCAATTGGATTGAATCTCAATCTGGGTTTTTGCTTCCACCGAATTCAGAAAGCTAATTCCAAAAGAATTTAGTTTGACACCAGCTACTTTTGTCGTTATCTTAGCTACGCCAAAAAATGTACCCTCATCCGCCATTGCGGTAGTATGATGTCAACAAAGGATTTAATGAGTGTTTCCAAGCGTATTTTTCTTTTAAAATTGTCTTCATTTATTTGCCTTTCAGTAAAGACGTAGGAATGGAAAAAGACTTCGAAACTTCATCTTCTGGCAATACTAGTGGAAGATAATAAGGGGAAAACTCACTTTTTTTTTAAAATCCCCTCCACCTTTTTAAGCTCTGGGTTTCAATTTGTATCAATTCATAAATTGAATTCAATCGCACAAATGTTTGCGATCGAATCGAGTAATTCTAATTGAATTCGATCTGGGTTTGGAAGATGGTTTTTGAGGATTCAATTCGAATTCAATCCTCATGTAAGCGGGGTATATATTTTCAAATCTTTCGTTTCTTTCTTAAACAGTTTACCTTACCAAAGATGACGCTACAATCCAGAGTGGAGCTGGGCCTCAACTAACATGCGTCACCAGCCAGCTCGACACAATAAATTTATTATCAAATAAATTTAATAAAAAAAACGAAACTACACTAAAATTTGAAGTTTTGTTTTGTTATCATTTATGCTTTCGTCAACTTTATCTGTATTAAGTTGCCGCGTAAATAGCACATTATCTCTATTCGAAATCTTTAAAGAGTAGAGATCACTGACTTCATAGCAACTTTTTAATTAATTTATCAATTTCTCCCAACTTTATTAATTCCCGTGCAAAAATATTATTACAAGGCCACAACTGTCTCTCACTGATTTCTGTCGATGAGTTGAAATACAAAAAAAAAAAAAAAATCATCCGTTCTCTCTGACCTAAATCTAATATTTAATTAAGTAAATCGGCCAATTTCCGGAATCGGTTATCAGTTGAATAAATCTCCTGCAAGGGGGAAGATAGGTAGACTCAATTGCTACGCATAGGCAAGGCAGCACCCCTAATGCCAAACGATGTTAAGTCGGAAGTCGGAAAAATGAGAGAGAGCGAAAAAAGAAAAAGGAAAAGATTCTTTCAATCCTTAACCGTTGAGAACCACTGCCAATATAAATCACAATGGTAAACGCTAATTAATCTGGGATTATGAATACATACGTATTCGAAAGCACGCCTCAATAGACGGAAATCAAGCGTTCACTAGACACGCTGGACATATACTCAATCGGAGATTTGGTTTGTCCACCATAACGATGTACAAGTACGAGTATTATACGTATGTGAAAATAATAAAATGTATTTCAGCCTGGTTATCTCGTTCCTACGGAGATTAATCGTCAATTGACTAGCAAAGGTCTAGGTTACCGAATATAATTTTGTTTATTGTTACTGATGAAATGTTACTCCACTTTTTTTCGTTTTTTTTTTCGTCCACTTTTTATCAGCTTTCAGCGGGGAGTTTTCCTTTTGATTTATAGGTCTAAGCGATTGTATTGATGCCTTAGACGCATTACTAAATAGAAAAAAAATATACATGTACATGTAGACTAGACTATTGTAGACTTTTAAATGAAAGTTCTAGGCTTAAGAATTTTTTTATTAATAACAAGTAATTAATCCATGTAAAGTGTCCATCAGCACTGACACTGATATAGCGCACACCCATCGGATACGCATTTGTTGGTGGTTGGTCTAAAGGGGGAGACTGATGATGGTGATAGTCGCAGTTCCTGGTCCCATGTTATATATACATTTTGTTTGTTATCCGTGGAACTGTCAGATGTCAGATGACAGTCGACTAAACATAAGGGTGTACAATTTCCGATTACACGAATGTCACATTAACGGGGACAGAGAACAATTAAAATTTCCCTGTTTGAAGATGCGCGACAGATAATCTTATTTTTAATTAAATTATAAAATAAAGCGGGGAAGGCATTTTTTTTTTTAAGAATGAGACTTCTGTTTAAGATGCAAGATTGAGATACATAACACTTTGGTATTTTTGATGAATGCCTCTTGCTTTGACATTACATTTAAGTGTAATGGGAGAGGAATTTGTTTCAGTGGACATTAAATAATTTCATTGGTTGTTTTGTTTTTATTGATTAAATTCTTGAGTCATTACGAATTGTATAGATAAGTGGGTAAGTCAATCAATAACCTTTCAAATTTAGATGTTTTATTTTTGGCTGTTTAATGGGTGTATTAACCCAACCAAAGATGACAGTTAAGAACTAATGTTAAATTTTAATTTAAGTATTTTTATGGGGTTTGTAATTGAGGTTCGAGTGACTGTTTAGTGTTTCTACCTACCAAAGATACTCTTAGATTGCATGAGGTTTTTGATGATGCTATAGAATTAGTTGTTCCTGAATCAGGAGGTTCCTGCTTTGAATGTTCTTCAATACGTAGAGATTTTCAAACAAGCTCTTTGCTGTTAGATAGAGAAAATGTAAATGATAGTTTCTTCTCCTTTCGTGCTGTTATAACTTCTGCGAAACCTGATAGCATTTCGACCTACAGGGCTGTATCCTTTATATACCATCACATTAGCAAACTATTAAAGTTTCCCCTAATTATCTATGGCGGAGACTAACTTTAACAGGGACGAAAAAACGAAACGACTTCAACCGACGGCAAAAGAAAGGTTCACTTCTGACGTTCATTTTTCTTGACTAAACGTAAGCCAAGTTCTACGGCTCTTGACAGAGATCAATAAGCACTGGGACTAATAAGCAATTTTTCTTTCACTTTTGTTTTAATGTACCTACATACTTACTTACTTATCAGGCCAACGATCCTTGGAGGGCCTGAGCCTGAACTAATGCCGCTTTCCATCCTTTACGGTCCCAGGCACGCTGCTTCTAGTTTACTAGACCAAGGTTTATGGCGTCCGCGATTGCCTGATCTTTAAACCGGAGGTGCGGTCTTCCTTTTCTTCGTGAAACAGGTGGCTGGGATTCGAAGATCCTCTTAGCTGGAGCATTCTCGTCCATTCGCTCGATGTGGCCGAGCCATTCCAGTCGATGGATTTTTGCCTTCCGGACTACATCCACATCTTTGTACAGCTCGTAGAGTTCGCGGTTGTATCTTCTCCTCCATTCGCCCTCCTCGCAGACTAGACCAAATATTCGACGTAGGATTTTCTTTCGAAGGATCCCAAGATCTGATCCGCTGTCTTACTTATCGTCCAGCATTCAGCTCCATAAAGCAGAACTGGCAAGATCAGGGTTTTGTAGAGCATGATTTTGGCCCTTCGAGTTAGGAGTTTGGATAAACCGAAGTAGCAGCGGTTGCCTAGTAATGAACCTACATATGTGTATAAAATGAAAGTTCCACCCTCTGGCGTCTCTCATGAGCTCACGAGAAAGAAATTATGCACATCCATCACAAGGTGAGTGGAACATAAGTGGGATTTAGATCACTACGCTCGTTGTTGTCTTTTCATAACGCTCATATGAATGTTAATTTTCTAATTTCTACGTTTTCAGTGCTGCGCCAATTCGAAGGGATTTCGTCTTCTCAATCTCCTTACTAGGTTTGTGTAGTCCAGAAGCTGGAGGGCCTCAGGGCTCGGAGCCGCTCTCCATGACTGACCATAGCCAACATAAATGTTTAGTCTTCTCTCTAATGCTTTCTGTATAAAAACAATTCCACTCCATCAAGTTCGACAGTGCTTTTGTCTTGTGTTGTCGGTACAAAGTGCGTGTACCAACTTCTTGAAAGAGTAGGTATCCCTTTTGACAATTGAGTCCTAATTTGCGTTTGTCTTCAAGAACAAAGCCTGTTTTTGAATATTTTCGGGTATTAGTAGCAACTTTTCTTATGTTGCAAGTCTGCAAAACTACTACCGATTAAGAAAAACCTTCTGTGGGACACGACAGCAAGAAGTCCTAACACTGAATTTGTTTGCCCTTCAGGCTTAAATTTTGTATCAAATCACATAAGTCGGCATTCTTTCAAAACTTCAGAAGACTGAGAGCGAAAAATAAACAATTTGAAATTGATGGCTATTTTGATGGTAGGTAGGTATGGTTTCTGAATTTACGAAGTTAAATGGATAAATCGAAATGAAAACGTTCTTTATGGTAGACATTCCCATGTTACAACCCTATTTCGATTCCATTAAATACACTACACCACATTGAAATGGAATTTCCTTAAATGCGGTAAATTAAGTTTCAATCGACTACCTGCGGCTACATGTCCCATCAAAGGACAACCCACACATACAATGTAATCTCTCTTGATAGCTGCGGCAAATATAGCTTAATAAAAATAAATCTCTATAACAGACAAAAAAAAACTTTACAAAACATAAAAAACAAATTATCCCACAAAATGGAAGTGAAAAATCACTGCACAGTAGACAAAAAAAAAAAAAAAAGAAGCAAGTACCCTCTCACCACTTAACAATTGCAGAATATCATTTACCCTGTCCGTGGATTTTCGTGAATAATTTAGCAATCAAATCTCTGAAAACAACCGCCAAAGATTCGCCATTAAAATCCTCCCGCAAATTGAAAGACAAAAGAAAATTGAAAGGACACCAAAGCACACACACCAGGGAGAAGTATCGGGATGACATCGAAGGCAGCAAAGGCATCACAGTTAGAAACCACCCTCGATTAAGCGCCAAACAATTTTTTTTATTCTTCGAAACAATTAAATAGTAAACGAATGGTGGAATTTAAAATCTCATTAGTAGGATAAAAAATTTCCCAGATTCATTGCAAATACAGTTTCCAGTAAATTTACCCGTGGACAATTCTTAAGGAATTTCAATCTTTCTTTCTTTTTTTTTCTATTATTCTATCCCCGTTTAGTTTGATTTTTTTTTTCTTTCGATCTCATTATAAGATTCAACAAATCATTAATTTCATTCCTTTATAGCATATTCCTTCTCCCGCAGCAGTAGTAATCCTATCAAGGCCACAAGCAGCAGAAAAAGACACACCACCAGCAGAAGCAGTTGAACAAGAAGTAAAAGAAGAAGAAGAAGATGATTGCCAAAAAAAAACCTAAAGCTAAGGAAAGAGCTCACATTTCACTATCATCCATGGTCACAGTTGGTCTTGGTCATGCGATGAAAGGAAGACGAATAAATTACAATTATTTGTCGTTAATTTTTGAGCGCACTTGGCGAGTTTTTTTTGTTATCGCACGTCACCAGGAAGGATCCGAAAAGAAGTCCTTCATTTTGAGTAAATTGCATACGCAAGCAAGTTTGAATTAGGGTGATAGCATCTTACGTGGAGGGTATAATAATATTTTATTTGGGGGAAGCTCATACTTAATGGCGAAAACCGGGATAAAATCATGAATCAATTCATGTATCTCTTCGAGTTCTGAAAGCACTTCATTTCTTGGACATGTACTTACCTTAACAAAAGGAATCCAAATCCAGTCGGTTTGATGTCCCTGGATACCGGGTTTATGAATGGATTCACTCACTTTTGATCCAATCCGTTGAGTTGTGCATAAGGATGAGAATAAGCGCGTGTTGAGATGGATGAAGGTTTTCGTTTTTTTCCCCCAAAAGCAAAACAAAGCGAAATCCAGTTGGAAAGCAAAACAAACGGCTAACATGGGTTAAGAGGATTTACTGTAGCATTATTTCCTCGTTTGAAGAAATAGTCACACTATACCACAGACACACAGACAAAAAGGATAATTAGCACTAAGCAATTAAACTGAACACCCGACGAATAATAGTACATGTGGTCCTTCGTCGTCGTTATCGTACCGTACCGGCGCAAAAAATAAAAATAAAAAATCCAAAACCGTCAAAACACTTTATCGTATCTTTACAGTCGTAACACTATCAAAAAATTCCGTCCGACAATGTCCTCGTTGTTGTCTACCACGGTTGGTAGCTTGAACTCAACTGAATCGTATAGCTGAGAATAAAATCTATCTACTGGCTGCTGTTGCCGCTGTATCTATGTTGGTATTGTACGAGTGGTGGTATTATCTTCTAGAAATGAAAACGAAATCGAACAGCAGCGTTTTTTTCGAGGAGAGTATCTGAGCGATGCTGCTACTCTGCTTCAACTGATGTGATGCTGTGAGTCTGCTTCTGCTGCTGCATCATTGCTGCTTGGGTACCAAAAGAATATTGAGGCATGCCATCACCATCTTCATGGACCACCAGACAGCCAGCCCCCTTGCACAGGAAGAAGAATGGAACAGAACAAGTGAATATTTTTGCAAGTGATGGCAACAACACAACAAGCAGTAACAGGAGCAGTAGTCGCTCGCAGTAATGAGATGTGAGATGCAATTGAAAAAGATACAGATACAATATACATGATGGATACGTGTTGATTTTGTTGCGGTGGTTATTTTTAGCATTGGCGCGGTATATGTTTAAGGTTGAAGGGTTTCCGCGTGTTCACAGTCGCACTTTGGCACTCCATGCTCTTGTGTATATATATTGATATAATAATGCCGACTTTGATTAGATATTGTGAATTATGTGTTATTCCATGGGTGTGTACAGTAAGTAATTAACCTTTTGTAAATATTTAGAATAAGCTCATTATTTTATCAAGGAACTGAGAAATCAACTATGTACATATGGATGGGTATTGCATTTTTTTTATAAACTTCAACTGCAGGTATATTGCAAAAATATTATTTTTCATTGGGAATTTCCAAGTGATTAGAAGCCCCTGATAGAGGCAGCATTCAGGCATTAATTAACAAATTTATTTTAAAGGTTTTTTTTTTATAATTGGAGTGAAATTCAGCTGTCAAAACAAGCTGCTGCTTCTTTTAAATTTCAAACTTTAGTGTGTTTCCCTATTTTATTAAGAGTTTAGCCGTATTTTATTATCGCCGATGATCCATATAGATCATTGGTTTTGTACGCATTAAAACAACAACACGAGATCCTGTTGTTTTTGTAATGCACACAAAACCAATGATCTACATACATATATGGATCATCGGCGATAATAAAATACGGCTTTTGTTGAAAGTTCGTTCTATAAAATCTTAACTCCAGATTATGTAAATTTGATGCAGGATTTCAGATATTCGATAGCAGATCAGGACTAATATAAATCATTAGGGTCAGCCTACAACTTAGTCGGCAGTGAAAATTTATCGTTTCAGGTGTCCTTACAGGGCACTGCGCAATAGGAGTTCTTCCAGAATACATTGGATACAGGATCAGTACGAAACTAGCCACCAGAAAACTGAGTATTCTCGGTAATAGCTGCTTCAAGATCAACGAAGAATCTTAGAACTCCAAATCCATCTTCACCGATGGGTGATAAAATCCACATAGGCATAGGAACGGGTCCTTTCTCCAAAAAAAACTAAAACTAAGCAGCTCAATGCTGATAGGAGTGATAACTGGCCACAACATGTTAGGATACCATACGATGAAACTATGCCTAAACGATGACGACATATGCAGGGAATGTGGTAATGAAGGGCGCAGGGTCATAAGTCCACAGGCCAAAAGTCCACAATGGACTTTTGACCCATCTGGGTGGGTTATAAGTTCACAATTGATTTGTGGATTTATAACCCATCTTGGTGAGTCAAAAGCCCACACGAAATTCCGTAAACTATTGACTCATCGATTGTAGTCTTATGGCTCACTGGAGTTGGTCATAAGTCCATAATTATTAAAAGTTAATAACATCAAGTGAATATAACAACAAAAACTTTTTGCTAGTCGCCGATTTTGGACATAAAAGGACCGTAGCAGCTAAGCGGAGCGAAGCGGTGCAATACAAGTTCCCAATATTCTAAAGTATTTCAAAGAACTCGCGACAGAATTGTGCACTTTTGGCCCACTTCCTTTTTAAAATTGTGGAATTATGACCCGAAATGTTGTAGACTTTTGGCCCACTTAGGTGGGTTATAAGTTCACAATTGGTTTGTGGCATTATAACCCACCCAGATGGGTCAAAACTCCATTGTGGCCTGTGGACTTATGACCCTGCGCGGTAATGAAGAGGCTCACGAGGACACGCGCCCATTACCTCTGTCAACAGACTATCTACAACTATCCGCATCAGTCCACAAACCAAACCTAACCTTATAGCTTTCTTAATGGATTGGAGGATTTTTACATCGCTGATTTCATGAAGCCTTTGAGATTCCTATCCCTTTCTAGCTGAATAACTTGTATGGATACAATGGATACGCCAAAAGATCAAATAAGTCTTCGGATACCCAAAAACCAACCCAATACAGAACTTTCAGTTCCAGCGAATTTACGGCCTTTTTAAGTTTTGTAAAATGCTAGCTTAGAGCCTTTAATGAAAATGTATACCTTAAAGCTTACATGGCGTCATAAATTATGTTCCATTGGTTTATTCAACTAAAGGATATCAACTTCCAGCTCCTTTTCAGTTTCAACGTTTCGTTTCTTAAAAAATTAAAAATTGTATTTCAAGCTCCCCCAAATCCTTAACGCCACTGTTAAAGTCCATCCTTACTGATAAGAGCATCTGCAAGAACAAGATTCCCTTTCAGCTGTTAACATGTTCATCACATCCGCAATCGCATACAAATGCAAACTCTGTTGAATATCCTTCATAAAAAAAACATAAACAGAGAGTACATGTACAATTTGACTTTTATTTCTTCCTCTCCCTAGGTTTTATTCTGCGCAGGATCTTAATTTGGATGTTCTCAATAGATTGTGGACTATTTCTCTTGCAACCCATCGTTGGTGGCATAGTTGTTTGCAATTGCTCTGGTATTGTGTACCCCTTCACAGTGGCCCTTTACAATAATGTAATTGATAACAGTGCCATCAGTGTGATAAAAACAAATTAGGGGTTGGACAAAGGATACACACATCACAATGTTAAATGTAAACTGTATGGCCAATATGCGACCAGTGTTACCAGAGTCTGTACAATATTCTCCAACCGGCGCGGCGACGATGAGAATTTTATTTGGGGTTGATATTTTAATGCTGGGATATTAAGCAACCCCTGTGGTCCTTCCACCAACGATGTTGATTTTGTTTGGCAAACTGATTTTTTTTTCAGCTTCTTTTGGAATCCTTGCGTAAACATTTGCAGAATACACGTTTTTCCTACCCTCTCGGATAGAGTGTTGTACCCGGGTGGACGTGTTGTGTCAATAACCCCTCATATTTATGTGTTTTCTTTGGTTGTTTATAAACACACATATGTGAGTTTAACTTTCTACCGGGTTTTTATGCAAATAAAAGGATTACCCAGGTTTACTCTTCTAATTGGTTTGTGGGTTTTGACTTCGTGTGACTTGAAAAGAAGGAACTTTTCAATTTGTTGAACAATTTTTTTTTTTGTGTTTCAGCTGTTGCTTGCTTTTAGGGATTTTCAATTTACAGGACAAAAAGTTAGTACTGAAATTGATGTTTTACAACTGTTCCGCACTATCCAAAAGATGATTGAAACTCTTTAAATGTATATCCCTTTCTATATTGTTTGTAAATTAGCTACTCAGGATGCTTGACTTACAAAACTGAAAACAATGTGGACGGGTCTACAACTTATGTCTAAAGTCGATTTAAAAACTACGAGTAAGTGTTACCAGACTAGAATATCGAAGGTAAGATAAGTTGTGAAGAAATCTTAAATGAAACTGGTCGTCGTGGTTAAGTGATTATTGCGTTAAATTGTTAAATGAACTGGCACAGGTTTTTTTTTTTTGTAGCACTACCTCTCAACCGACAATGACAAACCGGAAGTAAACGGAAGTATAATTTCTTAATCAGCTGTTTGAAGTCAGTAATAAAAACTGAATGGTTCCGAGTAGCTAAGTCTTGGCCCTCTAGGGGCTGTCGTGCAAATAGCCCCTTTTTTCTTTGAACCACCAGGTATGCTTTCGGTATTTTAACGCCAATCCCTCTGAAGAAAACCGAATAAAGTTTAAGCAAGCCAGACATCATTTGCAATGTGCACATTCGACGTGTCAAATTTCTCTATGACCAAAAATTGAGGCAAAAAATACTACAATGTCCCAAGGGTTGCAAAAATTGTTGGTCATTCATGGAAAACCTTAAGAGTTCTGCCTCGTCTTCAATTCCAACGCTCAGCTCCTCAGACAAGGCCAATCTGCTTGCCGCACACTTTGCAGCCAGCTCAGATTGTGTGTTGTCTCCACCTGTACTCGAGAGCTCCCAATTCTCCACTTTCGCACTCGTACAGTTGCAGGAGTACTTAGAGGTCTCAACATACACAAGTCCGTTGGTCCAGATGGTATTTCACCCATAGTTCTGAAGAGGTGTTCTTCCACCCTGGCAAAAGCACTGCGTGAGCTTTTCCATCGATCCTACTCCTCAGGTATCTTTCCGAGTAGATGGAAAGCTTCATTTGTCCAGCCCGAGTCCAAAAAAGGTCTAATCTTCTTCGCCCTCCAACTACCGACTCATTGCACTTACGACCCTTCTTTCCAAGGTCATGGAAACGCTAATAAGTCGGCAGCTTATAAAATATCTCGACTCACGGAAATCCCTCAATGACCGGCAGTACGGTTTCCGAAGCAACAGGTCCACTGGTGATTTGATGGCTTATCTGACCGAGAAGTGGAACGAATCTCTACATCACCTTGGTGAAAGAAAGATTGTTGCGCTTGATATTTCAAAAGCATTTGACAGAGTCTGCCACCAGGCTCTCTTGTCGAAAATGCGTGCATATGGCATCGATTTATCTCTTCTTCCATGGATTAGAAACTACCTTTCAGGCCGTTCAATTCAAGTTGTTTTGGACGGTTTCAAGTCTGCAATCCACCATATAAATGCTGGTGTCCCCCAAGGCACCGTTTTGTCTCCGACTCTCTTTCTCATTTTTATAAATGATCTCTTGTCTGCGCAACTTCTAATCCAATTCATTCCTTTGCCGATGACAGTACTCTCAGTTTTTTATATTAGTTCCCTAACACACGTCCCTGCTCTTCGAACGTAGTTGAAGAAGCGAAACCCAAACCTCGAACCATTATCCATGAATGGTACCTACATCGGCGAAACTGAAAAACTTTACACCCTCGGTATGTGTGTTAACAACGATCTTCGTTAGAACGACCATATACCTAGTCCTGCCATAAATTCTGTTACAAATATAAAACGCCATAAAATGAAAACAAATAAACATTTTGTATCCAATATTGTTTCATTTATTAGGCCACAATATTGATTACTTAAAAAAATTTGATTCGCTCGAAATGACTGCCGTTTGCCTTAACACAAGCTTTCAACCGTTGTGGCCATTGGGCTATAGCGGCACGCACGGTTTCTTAGGACATTTTTGATGCTGCTCGAGTCAATAATGTTTTAAGGCTTTTCAAATTTCGGTGAGAAGTCTTGCAGGCCATGCTCTCTCTCCAATTCTGACCACAAACCGTAATCCAGTGGATTCAAATCTGGACTCCACGACGGCCAATCTTCTGCTGCTATGAAGCCAGGAATATTCACAATGAGCCACTCCTGTGTGGTTTAGGCTTTGCGCGCTGGAGCAGAGTCTTGCTAGAAGATCCATCTCTCTCCATTGAAAAGGCTATTAGTCAAACCCTTCACAACACCCCCAAGCACTTATTGCTGGTAGACTTTTGTACCAGTTTTCACGCCTTTTTCGCAGAAATAGAGGGATGTGACACCTTTGTGAGAGACTCCCCATCAAACCATTGCGGAACCGGGATGATGGCCACGTTGAACTCTTCGAACAACATTTTTCGCTTCCTTAGGTGACGTAGCATACATTTTGCCATTTTGCTTATTGAAAACTTCTTCCACGGTAAAAATATTCTCATCCGTAAAGAGAATGTTTTCATGGCCATTGTCCGCGTGCCACTGTTAAAGTCGCTTGCATCTTTCCAGCTTGATTTGTTTTAATCGAGGAGTTAAGAGATGACCCGTGGACTGACGAAAGGCTTCCATATGTAGATCATCCCGAATCAACCTAGACATGGATCTTGTTGATATATCCAATTCCTTGGACATAATTTTCTGTTTCCTAAGGGGATTTCTTCGAATTCGTTCTCTTTCAGCTTTTACTACCGCGCTCGTACGGATAACGCGTGGACGACCACTTCTTGTGCTGTCCTCTACTCCAGACAATTGGCTGAAGCGACTAATAGACCGATAAACGAAAATTCTCGATATTCCGAGTGGTTCAAGCAACTCAAAAATTTGGCCAGCACTTTTTCTGCACTTATGCAACGCTATTACCGCGATTCGATTCTCTTTAACGCCCCACTCCATGGTAATAGATCACAAGCTGAAACCAAACTGGCTTGTATTCTTTACTAAACAATGCATATGTTCTGGAAAAAAAAAAGTTAATGGTTCTATTCCATGAAGAAGTTTCAAACGAAATTGTGTAACAGAACTTATGGCAGGACTAGGTATTCGATGTCGCCAGGAACGGTGCGAAATGTTTAGGTTTCCTCAAACGATGCAAGCAAAACTTTACCCCTTCTGATCTGGCTTCAATTTACAAGGCATTTATTCGCCCAAAGCTTGAGTACAACGCTTACATCTGGTCTGGTGCACCAAAAACCACCCTGCACATTCTAGATAGAATTAAAAAACGAGCGACAAAACTTATAGGTGACAGAAAGATTGCGAAAAACACCGGAGAAATGTTTCGTGTCTCTCACTGTTTTATCGATTCTTCTATAAAAACTGCTCTAGTGAAATAGCCAGCTGCATTCCGCCCCTGCAACATTTCAACCGCAATACTCGTCATGCTTTGAATGCACAGCAGTTTACCCTTAAGCCTACTTTCGGACTTTGACATTACAAATATAGAGATTCTTTCTTTAGTCGTACCCCACGAATGTGAAATGATCTGCATAGATCTGTGTTCCCTCATCACTACAACCCACAAGCATTTAAAGCCAACGTGCATCGGTACCTCCTTCGTCTCTCCTCGAATTTCCCTAATGCCCGTATTCTAGTTTAAGGGTAGTCATAATCCCTTTAGCCAGTTTGCCCTGCCACTCGTTTAATAAGAAGAGTACTGCCGGTCTTTAAAGACCAAACCCTTTACAGGACACATTTAATGTTTTCAACAAGTCATACAAAAAGGAGGAAAATAAAATGGTTAGAAGGCTTTTCAGAATTCTTGGATTTGGTGAAAGTGAAAATCTTCAAAAGGATGTGGGTAATAATTCCAGTAAAACCACATGTCTTCTCGTTTCACACTTTCAGTATTCCTGCGGTACCACAGCTTAATATTTCACCGCGGCTTGCCTTCTTGGTGGCTGCTGCCTACTCTCTGACTTTTGTTGACATTTTGCCTTTGTGGTTATATTCGATAGAATTCCTTAATAAGAAATAATTCTTATTGAACATTTTAATCGGCATCACACATGTCATGTGGAGTCTGTCCTTTGTTACCCGCAACTCGGCAAAAAGTTATGGTATCCCAACTGAAGGAAATCCCCTGGGGCCAAATCGTCTCTTCCGTGATCGTATAACTCGTCACGTAAAAACGAGCATTATTACGTCGGAATGATCATTTATACGTAAGCGATTCATTCACTATATGAAACTATAGTTCCTTCGTTCTTCTAATGTGAGGATGCATCTCTGCTGACACCCATGCTTTCATTTAGTTTTCTGGCCGTCATTGTCTACCATTTTATTCAATGGTGTGGACTCTTGGGTCAGCAGGACAAGAGCGCCGTCGAAAGTAGTTAGGTCGTCTGCTGGCGACCAGCTGGTAGGAAGAGGGGTTCATCTGGGTTTCACTTTGGGGGGAAACCGAGAAGATAGGCGGCCTTATTTAGGAGTTAGTGTTTATGGTATGAGGCTGGAAGGATTGTTAGATTCAGGGACATCACGCACTATCATAGGTAGGGATGGGTGGAAGACTTAAGGTTAGTACTAGCTAAGGGTAAAATTCAGTCAGTAGCTGTGGCAAACAGAGCTGGAATAGATGTTCTAGGGGTTGTGTCTTTACCAATAGTTGTCGAAGTAAAGTCTGTATTTTTAAAATGCCTCGTCATTCCAACTTTCCCACATGTTTCTACGACAACGCGTATGGCATCAATGCATACACTATGCGAAATGCACTCACTTAATTTCCATGTCCGCTTCGCTTGATAGTTTTCTCTCCAGAATCATACCCAGATATCGAATAGTCAGCCTTGAAACTTTGCTAGTTTTTACATTCATATAACTTTCAGAACGAGTATCGCAACCTATGCGCACCCAAAACGATCTTAAAAAGTTCGCCTAATTGACTGAAAAAAGAAAACTTATAAATTATTTCTTTTGAACTTAAACTCCACCATAAACTGTTCCTTTCGTAAAATCGAAAACAAAATGTGTAGTAAAACTAAGTTCCAACTCATCAGCATACCCCACTTCCTTCATCGTAAGGATGCTACTCCTTCGGTATGCTCCATTGAGTTTGAATATGACTTTAATTAATTTCCTATGTTACATCTCGAATATTTTGAAATGAACGTTCCCAAACTCAACAAAACTACGCGCACACAACTCGCAAAAGTATTTAAAAGTTCTTCTCTGCCATCTTAAACTTAACTTCTCGAGGACGTGCTAAAAAAAAAACACCAATTTGAGTGCGTATTCCTAAAAGTTCATAATTAAGAGTAAACGTTATTTCCTAATTATTGAAACAGTACCAAGACCACGATGCTATTTTTGATGCTTAGAAGTTGTTCCTCTGTTGGGTGGAACAACCCCTTCGGATAAACTATTCTCACCCCTTTGAACAACTCAAATGCTTAGCATCATAATGACGACACTAATATCTACATTGTTTTGGATAACTTTAACTTTCTCATCTAACGGTAATCGCCAATCAAGTTTCCCTCTATTAAATTTAATTTTATTTAAAAGACTCTTCCCCTGTGGGCGCTTATCTAACCTCCATCGTGTACAACAAAAGCAAGTGATTTGAGGGAAACAAAAAACTTTAACTACTTTATGATGGAGACATTATCCATGCATGAGTCCCATTTATCGGTTAACGGGAAACAGGGACAAGACTAGCAAAAGAGAAAATATTACCGACAGAAAAGGAAGGAAGCCGGGGATGGCAACCTGATGCTCCGAAAACCCAATTAAACTTGGAATGTGTGTGCGAGCAGGTTCCTTCTCACATATTTCGAATTTTAATCAAGGACACACTTCGAACTTTTTCCATGTACCTACATTCTATACACAGTACACAAGGATACGAACGGAAGAGCGAACATTATAAAAGTTTTCAATTTAATTTTCTATGTGGAATTCTTCTTCTTTAGGATACATAGTCATACACGTAGATATATCTAATGAATGCTCACTTCTAGGGTGGCGCTTCTAGGTCGTGATATGCGTTTTTGCTGGAGGAAAAAAAATTACATAATTAAAATGATGTTACTTATCTGCGCTATAGTTGGTTGCCACGTGAGTGTGTGGATGGCTTCACCAATGCTTGAGTGGCTTCACCATACTTTCTTTTTTTTTTCTGCATGAATTTTTGAGAATTTCAGGTCATGGAGATGGTAAAATAGGAGAAAAAAGTTTTGTCCTCTTTTGGTAATAATCTCTTTTAAATTGTGCTGAGGTTTTTATTGAAAATTTTAATTTTGTTTTCGTTAGGAAGACTATAAATAACTTTTTGAAACTTAGCTCACATAAGGACCATTTCAGGGAAATTTTTTTTGGACCATTTCAGGGAAATTTTTTTTCAATTCCGAAAATGTTTCGGCCAATCTGCTGGGTCATCATCGAACAACTTCTACTCTGACCATTTTCGAGTTGCAGTCGAATTTAGAGTTCAACGTGAAGAGGCTGCGAATCGTCCAGAAAAAGAAAATCAACGTTGGGCGCTTTAGCACACATGGAGGAGGTGGGAAGCCCACCACCAACGCAGTATCCAACCAGAAGAAAAAAAATCTTGTATACGAGAGAAGAGAGAAGAGAATATGGAGGTGATGTCTTACGGTACATCTGAGTGGAACAAGTGCTCAACCAAATCATGCTCGATGACTGGACTGTATGACCAATCTTTAAAAAAAAAAAGCGATCCTATGTCTTGAAAGAAGTACCGAGGTATTTCGAAACGTGTACCGGATCTCAGCAAGGAGATGCTTTGACTTTTTCAATCGTATTCTGGAGTAGATAGAGCACAGAGCACAGATGGGATTATCGTTCACAAGTCAGTACAGCTAGTGGGATATACAGTCGATATTAACATCATCGGGCACTCCCAGTTTACCGTCATAGTGACCAAGGGTGTTTCTTTCTAAGCGGGAACAGTCACTTAAAGTAATCTTATCTAAACTACTCCATAAGATGGATCTGAAAATTACACCCCTTAGTTACACATATCGACTGTCACGGCACTTGGTATCAAAAAAGAAGACTTATTGTATTTCTGGGAGGACAAACCGGACAGCCACCCCAGATAGAGGAATCCTACTGCCCAAATACCTACACGTACTGTCGTACAAGTTACATCTGCCTATTGAACCTATTCAGGAATAACTACTGAAACTTTTTCCGGAATAGTCAATCGCAAACAGCTTTTTATAAAAAAAAAAAAGTTACCCTGCGGGGTTACACTTTTATCGACGGCAAAGATTTAAATTTTAAAATAAAACAGCAATTTCATTTCCTCAAACGTCACATTTCTCTCTTACGAATTCAGCGACATCTCCTTGTCAAAATGTATACATAAAGAACTTGTCATTTTCATAAGATATAGTATAATTTTAGGCAAATATTACTTAGATTCAAACTGCATCCGTTGCCTTATTAAATTAATTTATTGAAAACAATTCTAAATTGTTAAAATTAAATTGTTAATTGTTCTGTAAATCGTTTGATAACCTATGACTTGCATCGTAATCTGTGTTCTTATAATTATTACATGACTCAGTCTGATTACTCATCGTATTCGTATATTCCCACGTCAAAAGCAGATTCCACAGCAAAACTAAAATCAGTTTGTTGTTATTTACTATTAAGTAAGTTGTTATTATTTCCTTTATTTATGAATTATTAACGAAAACGTTCGTTTTTTTGTCGATTTGCAGCAACTGCAGCAGTAGCAGCAATTCTAACCTCTCAGCTGTCAAAATTACCATCTGTGCAGCACTTGACGTTTATCCTACGTTGCCGCCGATAAAAAAACAACCAAAATCGCAGCAAAGGAAATTCTATTTATAATCGTTTCTCAAATTTTCCGGACTCGAATCGTATCTTTAAAAAAATGTCAGCTATTTGCGAAACACCGAAATGCTGCAAAGCAGCCACTTTACAATGCCCCACATGTCTGAAAATGGGTATCACTGGGTCTTTCTTTTGCTCTCAACCCTGTTTCAAGGGTTACTGGAAGGACCACAAAGTGATTCATGAAATAGCGCGTAAGTAGACTTAATAAATTCAACCAATAAATTTGATCAAACTAATCCTCTTTGTAGAGGGTTTCCCGAAACCCAATAACGCCTCGTCTGAGTCGATTGGCTACAATCCATGGCCACACTATCGGTTCAGCGGAAAACTACGTCCCTATCCACAGACTCCCATACGTACCGTGCCAGAACTTATTGAGCGTCCAGACTATGCAGACCATCCGAAAGGTCGCGCCATGTCGGAAGAGGCTATGCGTGGAAACAGCACAATTAAGGTGTTGAACGATGAAGAAATCGAAGCTATGAGGGTTTCGTGCAAACTAGGTCGGGAATGTCTTGATGCGGCAGCAAAGGCTTGTGATGTAGGCGTTACTACAGACGAACTGAATCGTCTCGTGCATGAGGCTGCAATCGAACGGGATTGCTATCCGTCGCCGTTGAATTATTACAATTTTCCGGCATCGTGTTGCACATCGGTAAATGAGGTTATTTGTCACGGGATTCCGGACACCAGACCACTGCAGGACGGGGATATTTGCAATGTGGACGTTACAGTCTACCATCATGGCTTCCATGGGGATCTGAATGAGACATTTTTCGTTGGGAATGTGTCGGAGAGGCACAAAAAGCTAGTAAAAGTTACATACGAGGCGCTCTGCAAAGCTATCGATATTGTTAGGTGAGTTAAGCACAACGTTCTTGTCGTTTGGACGAACATTAATTTCATTTTATTTTCTAGACCCGGAGTGAAGTACCGTGAAATAGGAAATGTTATTCAAAAGCACGTGCAACCACACGGCTTCAGTGTGGTCAAAAGCTATTGTGGACACGGAATCCATAGATTGTTCCACACTGCACCAAATGTGCCTCATTATGCCAGTAAGTTGGATTGGTTGTCCCATAAACACTTATGCTTCTTTATTTGTTTGCGTTTTCATAGAAAACTCTGCCGTTGGTGTCATGAAAGCTGGAAACTCATTTACTATCGAACCGATGATTTCTGAAGGTGTGGCCAAGAGTTACCAATGGCCCGATGATTGGACAGCAGTCACCGCCGATGGTTTGTGGTCAGCACAGTTCGAACAGACCCTGCTGGTCACCGAGAATGGTTGTGAGATCATGACTCGCCGCCGCGAGAACAATGGACAACCACACTTCATGGATAAGATGTAAACACAAGATATTTTGTATTGCTAACATTTTGTTAAAACAATTTTTAAATTAAACTTTGTCTAAAAAAGTTTTATTGAATCCTTACACTAAACATTACATTTCTAAGGAGCATATCACTGATTTACTTCTCCAGTGGAGCGTAGTTAAGAAGTTTTTCGATTAAATCAACATGTCCCAGGAGCATTCTCCGGCAGCAGTACCTTTTTAGACCAAGAGCATCAAGCGCGTCTCTAAATATTGTGAAATAAAAAAAGAATTTGCTAGATTTCGCGAGAAACTGAGTGATGGATACTTACCCTTCGGTGTATTCCGCCTGCAGAAGACCCAAATAGGACTCCCATTTATTGCCAATTACCTTGCCACAGGTAAAGCAACGGATAGGGATAATCATTTTTAGTAATAAAGTAAATTAATTTGTGAAATGAACGAAAAATGTGCACCCAAACAAGTGATATGTTGTTTTGAAGTTTAGCTTAGCGTGACTGACGGAGTTTATTTTTATACTGTGATATTTCGGCTGAACTGCATTAAGTCAAATAGTTCGAAGAATTGCTTCACAAAGTGGCGCTAGCGTCGCATTAGAGAAATTAGAAATAGATTAGCAAATGGTGACACCGTTCAGCAAACGATTTTCAGTAAAAGAGGACTAGTTTAACCAAAAATGTATTTTATTCGTTTATTTTTTGTTTTGTTCGCCAAAGTCCACCTTATATCCTTTTTTGACATCAAAGGCCTTGATAAGGTCGTTAACGACCTTTGCCATACTGCAAAGACAGACGAGTTTGGCAGTGGTACCAAAACGAGACATGTTTTCAAAGGCGTCCTTAAAACCGATGAAGAGATTCGGCAAAGTCTGAAATTTGATTTACTGTTGACCTCCCCGGCTTAAAATCGCACTAATAGGGGACATTCGGTTGTAAATAAAAGATTTAACGCGGTTGATATAATCGTGTATGCGATACTGAGGAGACTTGGTGCAGTTGCTGAGATTCCACTCAGCCCTTTGGTAGAGTTAAGGTCGCTCAATAAATTAAGGCCTCAAACAAAACTAGTTTTCTGTAGTTTTGAGAATATATTTATCTGAATTTACATCAAAGTCTGTTGGTTAGTGAATCAACAAGTCACGCAATTTATTAAAAATAAATAAATTAAATAAGTTAACCTAGACTAATATCAATAAACAGGGTGTACACTTTAAAGAATTTGCTAATGATCGCCAATTATTGCTTTCGGTCTTCACTCGAAACTCCAACGGAAGATGAGACGGAGAAAGCTTTATCCTTGGGATTCTCATTCTCCGATGATTCTTTATCAGAACGCTTCTTTAATTTCTGACGCTGCAAAGATCATATATTTAAAGACTCATTTTAGATTCAAGGCCAATGCTTACCCCATTTGTTGGGAAACCACCTTCCTCATCTGGCACAAATATTCTCAGGGATTGTGGTCCCAATTGTTGTTGCACTAGCCTCTGGTGTTCTTCGAATGCGGCTTGAGCTGGATCTAGTGTCGGTTCAGCTTGTGCATGTTGAGCTGCCAAAAGATGTTGTTGCTGCTGTTGCTGTTGTAGCTGCTGTTGCTGTTGTTGCTGTTGTTGCTGATGTTGTTGATGTTGCAGCAGCTCATATTGCTGTTGCTGTTGCAGTTCAAGTTGGTGATTGTGTTGTTGTTGCAGTAGCAATTGTTGTTCCTGCTGTTGCAACTGCTCCAGCTGCAGCTGACGTTCGTACTCCAGCTGAGCTTGTTGTTGGCCTTCGGCTTGTTCACGTTGAGCCTCTTCTTCGGCGAATGCTTGCAAGAGCTGGGAATCGGCTTGAGCGTTTCCAAAGAAATTTGATACTACAAAACCATTCTGCTGTGGAGCAGCTACGTTTGCCAACTGGAATGGTGCTCTTTGTTCAATGTGAACTGAATGCGCGGTGGAAGCTGGAGGAGCAGCAATCAAAGCAGCAAATTGTGGAGCAGCACTGATTGCCACATCAGCAGCAGTGTATGTTGGATGAATATTATTTGCAGGGTCTTTGGCGGCCTGCAAAATTTGTCCATTACTAGCTACCTCTTGAGTTAGATCAGCGTCGGCGTAAGATGAGGTAATGATGTTATCGTTTGGCCTGAAGAGCTCCTGCTGATGCTGATGGAAAAGTTGATTGGACTGAGTAACCAGATATGTGGGATTCTGTACAGCAATCGAAGCTAATTGAATTGGCTGACTTACATACTGAATTCCGTACAACTCTGGCTGTTGCTGGGATTGACTGACCAAGTAGTTTGATTGTATATCAGCAGGCAGTGGCTTTCCATTGCTGGGTGTGTTGAAAGGCTCAGTAGCAGGACGGATCTTAGCCGTTGGCAAAGATGGATCTGGGTCTGGAGCGAAGAGTTTCTGCTTGCCAGAGAAGGGATCTATAATCGTCTGGTCGTTGGTTTGATCCTCATTGACCTGATACTGGTTTGAGTGGTATGGTTGTGGCTCTGGAGGTAGATACTGCTCGGGTTGATAAATGTGATTGTCTTGGAGGCCTAAGTTAGGTGCTGGAATTGTGTGAATCGGAGCAAAATGATCCGAAATGAAGTGAGGGTTGCCTTCGAACTACAAAAGAGAATACAATTTCAGTAAACACTTGAACGAAACTAATTAAACTTACCGGCGGCTGCTGGACTTCCGAGACCAACTGATATGGCTGCTCATAGTGGTAAGGCTTCTCGAAGTGCGTTTGCTGCACACTAGGCAGTTTTATTTTAAGAACGCTTGTTGGTTTTCGTCCAACAAGTTTGTTATTTATCAGTGGACCAGACTTGAGTATTACTTTGTGTGGTCGTCCAATTGGTCGTTGCATAAGAGCCTGCTGATGTGGAGGTCTTTTCAGTACAATTGGGACATGTTTGTCACTACGAATTTGAACAACAAGCGTTCGCTTCCCACCAGGAGGATTTCGACCGATTCCGGTTTGTTTGGCACCTTTTGGTGGCCAACCTGAATATCCCAAAGGTCGTTTGGGCATATAAAGATCGCATGTCGCTAATACTACGGCGGCGAATGTGAAGACAAAGTGAAAGAGCTGAAAGAAAATTAAAGAGGAAAACAATAAATAAATAAATTAAGTAAAACTGAAATCATGAGAAAATTGCTTTCAGCATTTTAAGTGACCAAGCACGTGGGTATTGAATCATAAAAAAGTGCGTCTGCCAGGTGTTTCTGTGCCAAGTGTACGTCAATCAAGTGTAATTTAATTCATTTGAAGAATGACGAGTTGAAAATGCCAATGAAATACGTAACTGCAATAAATTCCAAAAGTAGCCAGAGCTTCCGAGACATACATGATTATCACGCTGAGCTGCATACTAGCATGGCTGAAGTATTTAACGGTGAAGAAAGTAGACTTTTTCTTAAAAAAAACAACATTGTCGGAACTCTATTGATTTCTTTGACATTTGAGACATAAGATGACAGGTGTCTACACAATACCCTCTATACTTTTATACCAACGCCAGTTCTTGCTTCCATGAAGTTTGATTTCAGCTTGTTCACACGTTCATTGCTATCAACGAATAGAATCATCGTTTCCCGAAAACAGCCTTTGTATCCGAATTATCGAAACGATGTAACTTGAAAACGAAGGCAATATTCCAACTTATAAAAGCTGAACAGATTTTTTTACGAACTCATGGAGATAAGCTTAGTCGTTCTGGAGGTATTAAGGCCGACTTTACTTCCATATGCTATTTAGCAAGATGGGTGAAGATGGGAGAAGCTATTTGTAATATTATGTATAGAAATGATTCTCAGTGTGCTCAAGGCTGAAATACATGCCATTGATATCTACGCAAAGGTTTAATTTGAAAAACGTATTAATGGCGTTAGAAAACATATATTTTCAGATAGTTAGACAGCATCTTAAAGCACTAACGTCCTACTCAGTGGAATCTAAATCAATCAAGTGCTGCTTTGATGTTTTACAATTATTTACTAGGTACAACAAGAACAGAGTTGGTTGGGTGCCAGGTCCCCAAGGAATTGTAGGCAATGAATCTGTAAATCAACTCCCGATTTCCCACAGCGCTAAAAATCGAGTGGGTGAACCAACTTTCCCTAGCCCATTAGGAAAATGCTTCAGGACATAGACAATCCAAACGAATAATGAAGCCATACTAATTCAAGAAAAACCTTAAACTATGCAACGAAAGTATTAGGAAGCTGGTAAGCCTCCACTTAGAGACCTTGTGTTTAAGGATACTTGGTCATCCTGTTTGAGGCCATAATATTACCAGAGAAGATTTCAGTATTCCTAAAATGGTTGCTAACTTAAATTGCCTAAATAATTCTTGATTTTAGCATAGGTTCACCAGTTAAAAAACTCCTTGCTATCAAGCTCGGTATGAGATTATTCAATAGCTTTAGAATACTCATCATTAAAGGTACGTTATATGTCTAAAAAGGTGGATTAAATTAATACTTTGCAGTAGATTCGTTATTTACAATATGTAGGTGTCTACGATGCACTCGAATCTTCTGAGTCGGGCAGTGGTTAAGCTGATAGGTCTAAAGTCCTCGCTTGCCACCTTTCGGAATAAACACTAGAAGAAGTCTTCAGGTTTTGTGTAACGATTTGGTCAAATGCATCTCGGTTATACAAAAATTATGCTTTCAAACACAAGGCTCCAGATTCCCTGAAGCCATACCATATAATAAAATCTTTTTGATTATGCTTCTGGGGTTCAAACTCCTGTTAACACACTCAGTAATGCAACATAATAAAGAACTGAGTTACGGTGAACTTATCAATGGAGTGCATAGACCTCAATATAGATGCATTTTTTCAAGACTGACAAGAAAGTGAGCAAAAGATTTCCATCAAATGTACCATAAGGGTTTCAACTTTATAGGTCTCCTTGGAAAGGATTACTATTAAGGGGTTCCTTTATGAAGGCATATTTAACCCTAGATTCATAAACATGGGTCTCACAGACCATATCATTTGAAAAATCAGTCATAGCATGTGTGAAAGATATATAAACACGTGCACCTCAGTACCTTCCTAAAACAAAGAGAGTTTAGTGTCGCCCGAGTCCCAAATAAATGTTCCTGAAGTAAACTTTGTATTTTTTTTTTCAAAAATATTTATCAATATGTAGTAAATAAGATAACTTATGAATGGTGTAAGAAAATATAGTTTATGAATCTAGGGTTAAGCAACCTTTGATTTGAGGTCATTCTAAATACATTTTTGAAATTGGGTCGTAATATCAAATTTATATTTGCTTACGTAAATGTTTATGTCACCTGTGTCGACAAGAAAAGAAATTAAAATTCATAAAAACGCCAAAGTGCTGCTACAGTAACATTGTATCCTAACGAGACTACCAAACCCTAAAAATTAAACAAACACTCAAGAGATTATTGCGTGTGGCAACACATTCGATTTTTAAAGAAAAAAAAATTGAGGCCAAATAGTAAGTTACTGGCCAAATTTCAACTCTTCAGACCACTGAAATACTATTTATTTAAATGTTGTCACACCCTCTGCACAGTGAAATTACTAAAGCTGCTTAATGAAGACATTCAGCGAGCCTTGTCGCACCTAAAAAAAACCTTTTTAGTAAAAGTCTTTATATTGCAAAAAAAGAAAAAAAAACTTTCCTTTCTGATTCACATTTTATAGTTAGATATTGTACCCCCTCTACCTTTGATTAACTCTACACGATTTTTTTTTATCCATATTCCTCCTTCCACTGATCTCGATCAAATGGACTCTATCCGATAGTATCTATTGGTAATTTCATACAAAAGAAATGCAATTTTCCACTGCTGACTTGATTGTTTACATTTGTCTCAGCTCTAAAGCATATACTCCGCCGTCATTCGGTGCTTAACTATCCGCGAGATAGTCTTAAAACCTATTTATCATGAAAACTATCCGACTACCTGACTAACCAATTCCGCAATCAAACAAATTGCAGTTATTCACGAAGAAGCATTGAAGCAGAGAAAATAATTAAAATAAACTTTACTCTGTGGATTTAATTTCAGTTTTACCATCTTGTCCACAGATTGTCTTTAATTAAAAGGCAATTATTGGCCATCACCATTGCTATCTCGCATCGGAATGACCATTCTAATCACGTAATTTCAATTTTTGTTTTCACCTGTACATAATAGAGTTAAACATTTGACATACCTAGTATCTTTCTGTTTTCAGTTACAAATTTAAAATTGTTTTCGTTCACTTAGTGAAATTTCTTCTGTTTCTACAAATACGCACATTCGATTAGCAAATAATGTGACGGTATTCGACTTTCGATTTTGTGGATGGATACAATTAAAATATACTGGGGTTTTATTAACTGTAGAAAGGTGGACAAATATAAGCACGTATTCTAGCATACATTTAAATTATAATGTCTTTAGGGGACTTATTAAAACTGTGGAGTAAATTGTGTGCTCTCATGTTGAAATGTTTAATTTATCTAAAGCATAATCCAGGCTTAGATACGGTTATTAAAATCATAAATATAATTCTACCATGGGGAGAAATTCTGACTTGCACCAGATGCCAGCATGTGTTTGTCGTTAATTGGGTCGTTAAAGCAGACCGCGATACATGATAGAATCAAATATATATGCAGGTAGTGTATTAAATATACTTACGGTTGAATTAAACAAGTATCTAGTGAAATTTTTATCGCGTTCTTTTTTACTTCTTCTTCAGCGTCATCGTTGAAGTGTGATAAAAGTGAGACCAAAGAAATTGTTGAAATCGTTCAAATATGATTTATATAGATACAATGTTGGTGAGGTTGTTTGACCACATGCTCGACTTTGATCAATCCATATTAATATTTCTTTTAATAAACAAAAGTGGACTTGCATTTATAGTTGTAAAGAAGTGTTACTGGTGTTGCGTTTTTGGAATAGTTGATCTTTTTTTAATTGTCTTGAGAATGGTATCTTCGTAAAACACATACAGCGAGATACAGAAATATAATTTTAATTTTATAATTTCCTTGACAGCCTGCCAACGATCAAAAGTTTTGATTTAGAGCTTGTCTGCACACACAATAAAATCACTGCCGATAGGGTTCCAGGACATAAGGGCATTAAGGGTAACAAAATTGCTGATGAGCTCGCCAGACAAGTAGCTCAATCAATTTTTATAGGCCCATCTTTGGCTTATCCACAAGCCACATGAAGGTAGGATCCAACTCTCAGGAGCACCAAGGGAAGGCCTCAAAACGTAGCTCAATAATATGACTTAAGTTAAAAATTCACCAACGTCTTAAAAAATAAAAGAAGTTCTCCCGTTTAAATATAAGACAAGATCAATTGCATCTCAATTGATATGCCTCTAAGCAGATTTACCATTGAGCGATTAACTAGCGTGGAGCCGACATTGGATATGTCTTCATTTTACATCTTTTCGAAGCATTTGTACTTTAATGCCTGCAGTTTATTAAATCTCGTAGTTCAGTGGAGTCTAAACGAACAGTTAGACAGTGCTATCAAACATCATCATCATTGCCTGTACATTGAAGAAAAAGTAATAAAAAAAGGGGTGACTAAAGAAGAGTAATAGAACACAAATTAGCGATATTTAGAATTCTTTTCTGTCTGTCTGTTTGTTTGTTCGCGCACATCTCCGAAACTACTTAACGAATTTTCATGTAGTTTTCACAGATAGATAGGGCATAATTTGGATCAGCATATAGAGCTTATTTTATTAAAATTAGATGTCGAAAAAAAAGTTATCGTCATTTAAAGATTTTCAACGCGTGCGAAGCCACGGGTGGACTGCTAGTCAGTAAATAAGAACAGTGAAAAATTGTTTATTGAAAGTTTGAATTGAAGTTAGTTTAGGATGGGCAAAAACAGAGATTTAGGCTTAGTGCTGCTTAAAGCAAAACAAAAAGAAATACAGCTTGGTATGACAATCGACAGATGACACCAATGACAATCCAAATAGGAGCGACACGGATCGAGTTGAAGAAATTGACGTGATACTGCAAATAAAACAGCGAAAAGATAAAACTATCAAAGCCATGTGAAAGAAGTTTTGTTGACCATCGATATGCCGTGAATCGAATACAGAAATATATACTATCAAATACGAAATAGTCCTGCGTAAAACAGATATTTTGAAGATATTTTCGTGACTGAAATTCCAAAGCTGTCCAACTTACCCTCATCTTCAATCGAAGTTCGTTCTAATCCATATACAAAATAAATCCACAAATTTTAGGCTCCAAATAGCACAACACTGAATAAGATTTAAATTTGTATTTCAATTGAAAGTAAATACAATACACAACAGACACGCACAATTAAGATATCTACAATCGAATGCACTTAATCCGTGACAAGAAACCAGTTGCATGAGTGAATTTCCTTCCGACCAACTAATCCACGTCAGGAACAGGAAAATTATTATCCCAAACTACCGCTAAGAAAATGCTTAACTGAGCTAATTAACTGACTGGACAATCCCGATGGAAATTACAATACAGACTGAAGCTTCCATTGATCGAAGAATGCAACAATACCTCGATAGAGTATCCAAACTAACTATCGGCAGAAGAAAGTCGCTATCACTGAGGTGCAGAAATATAGAAACCATGACTGAGTGTCGTCTAGAGTAAAGAGCGCCAGTAACATACTCGTACAATCGCATACATGCTAGATACAAGTATCTACTACCTCAACAATGAGTGTTTTGAAGTTCAGTTGAAGTTCAATTGTTGTCTTTCGGTAACTATTGTGGTGTGGTAGGTTTGCTGTTGTCGGACTTGTCTTCTTCGAGTGTGTGCTGCCATATAAAGTAGCGTGAATCAGGTGAACATGACCATCGTAATCAGGTATCATTGCTTACTCCATGTGTGTACAAGTATGTGTTTTTTATCAAAAAAATATTTAAAGACACCATAAGAGCGTAAATAGGAAATGGCGAAAAGGCGCTAGAAAGTGTTAACTTTGCACCACCCAGCTACCATTTGAGTATGTAGTTAGACGCATGTGGCGGGTCATGATTAAGTGAATGCATTCTGAACATAACGATGGCAGTTAATTTGAATTATACAACTCGTAGGATTGGGTGTGACGCACCCATTTGGCATCGAGGCGACGACGAATTGTGATTAAATGTTACATTACTCGCTTTCGGTTTCAAGCATATTATAAATTCGGCAATTTTAATATTCATAAGAGTCGATTAGGACGCCACAGCCACCTGGATTGTTAGTTCCGCTATTTGAATTAGGCATTTGGGTAACGTTCATTTGTATTTTAAGTTCGTATATTGCCGAAATAATTGAATTCACTAATTAATGGTCCCAAATTTCACTCCTCACTTGGCACACTTGGGTATTTGTTAAGCCTACAAATTTTGAAAAAAAAAAACATGTGTAGTTTCTATTTAGGAAGAGAAGAATGAAGAATTCCAATATCTTAATAGTTTAAGAGAACAAGGAGAAGAATATTGAAAGAGGGAAACACGCATGAGTTTCTACCTATCTGAATGTTTGTCCTTAATTGAAACCAAATGGCTCACCGGATTCAAGGAAACTTACATATTTTAGCTGCAAATACTTTTCAAAGTGAAATGCACTTTGTTTACTCATTTACAAGGTGCTTTAGTTAATTTGCAGTGCAATGCTTTTTTATGTTATTTACGCACACTAAAGAAGTTATAACTGCCCTTGAATTAAATCACAGGCCCTAGTGAAATTAGGAGAGAGACGAATGAGATACCGATGCACATTGGTTTTAAGTATTTGTAAGTTGTAATCATGAAGAAACATAGAGCCATGTAGACCATTCCAAATTCATGTTGTACGACTTAAGAAGGAATCCCTATATTTGAGAGGACGGACGAAAATAGGCTTAACTGATGGACCTTCGAAGCATAATGCAATTTTTTGGTCCGTAATGTAGCTGGCTTGTGGAAAAAAAGATACAACTAAGAGAGAGTATACATTTCTTCGTCAATGAAAAGTAAATGATTCTACCAGTAGGCAAAATAAGCCAAATCTTCTTTTAATAAGTGGCAACAAACTAAAACAAGTGAAAATACAACTTTTTTTGATCACAAACGAGTGCTTTATTCTAAAGCCGCTCACAACCAATACTACAATCAAATAATCACATATGAAGTATGCTGCACCACAGCATTTTGACGGTCACAAAGTACATATTTTCGTCGCAAAATTTTGTGTTTCCTTCTTAAACTCGTCACATAGAATCGGTGACATCTGAAAGTATGCATTACCGTATATTGGCTTATCTCATTTCACTTCTTACGGAGAATTTGTCCCAAATTCTGATTTGACACACTTTCATAAGAATAATGCTTAGAATGACTTTAAAATGTACATCTTCCATTAAAGATAGTTTTTATGGGTCAACATTTCTCATTCTCATGCTGTAGTGATTATGGTTTTCTCATCTTGTAGGCATCTGTTTCACTGGAAAAATGCAGTTGACGCATGTACAAATTCAGGAGGTTCGGTTACATTAGAAAACTATTACGTCCTGCGTTGGCGAGGTCTAAAGCAGAGATTATTAGATTGTGAAGCACTTACTTCAGTCTTTACTCTTATTGCGGACCCTGGCTAGTATGGATTTTATGAATTGCGATTCGAATTGCCTTTACAAAATGTCTGCTTTTGAACGATCCTAACTTTAGACTGGGAATACAGAGTAGGGGTCCAGATCACAGCAGCCTACTGGTTTGATGACACATGACGTATGGGGCTACGTCCGCAAACTAGATTATAGGTTAAAAACAACTTGATGACTTTGTTGATGTCAGATAATGCTGGGCAGACAAGTTTCAAGGACATTTTCTAATGAGTTCTACGCGTTGCTACATAAATTCTAAGTTTTGTTACATAGACTCATTTCTAGTCTTTCTTAGATGCCTTTGCTTCTTTGCTTCTAAATCATAAATAAACTGCTCTTTTATGATTTCTTTAGATTCCATGTTATGTTCTTGCAATCAGGCGAGTGGTATATGCCGATATTTACATGAAATACTGACATTGATGGGACAAACAACATCCAATAGATAATCGACAAGATTACTAGAAGTTTACAACAGACTTCGGCGATCTAAGTGCTAAAGCTGAACAGTTCAGAAGGAATAAATTCTGAAGATCATCAGCCTGAAACATGACAAAATTTTTCTCATAACTATTGAACCTATTCTGTAGTGCAACTTATTCTTAACTAGAGCAAATATAAAGCAAACGCCTTCCCATCCTTGCTGAGGATGTCTAATCTGCTGTATTATGTGGGTGTCCAAGATTTTTGTCAACCACCTGATAAGTGGCCTTAGGTCAAAAACGTCCACCAGCGACCAAATATTTACACTCCCGATCTTGGAGAAAAGCTAGGAGTTTTAGTTCGATTTCAAGGCCGCCTATGGAAGCATTTATATAGACAAACTGAAAAAAAGCAATGTTTAGTTTCTAAGGATACAACACTGCAAAATCTACGGCAATCAAGAAGCATAGCAGAGCAATTCAACGTTCACCTATTCTGTGTTCATGAAGATATTCCTGGTGATGAAATCGCTAAGAATGGTATAACTTTGTATCCTCAATTTAGCATCAAATTTTAATGAAAAACAAGAAAAATATATCTTCTTTTGCATATTTTATTTTGAAATATGATTTTTAACAATTATTTAAACATTAACAACATTCTTTTGTTTTATTTCATAATTTTTTTTTTTGTAATATTTTTATTCGTTTTTAATAAAAATTTTAGTACATATCCTTGTTTTTTTTCAGTTTTTGTTTTTTTTTCTTGTTTTAAGTTTAAATATTTATTTATATTACTACATTTAATTATAATATTTATAAATAGCAAGTAAAAACTGAAATAATATACGTAATACAAATATATCATGACCGTTTTTTTTGTTTTTTTGTTTTTAATTAATTTAATTTTAATTTACAATATTTTAAATTTATTTTGTTTTTGTTTTACGTGCCGTAAATAAAGATTACATTATTTCAATTTAATTTGTTTTAATATTTAATATTTTATTTAATAATATTTGTTGCTCAATAATTTGTTAATTTTTTTTTGGTTTGTTTTTTTTTCTGTTTTTTTGCTTTTTGTTTTTGTTTATTTAAATTCATATTTTCCTTTTGTTTTATTTTCTGCAAACGATACTATCTATAAAAAAAATACATGTCTACCTATGATTAATTTTTTATTTTATATTTTTGCAATATATTTAAAATTTATAAATTACATTTACAAAATAATAGTACATATCGCCTTGTCTTTTGTTAGTAGTAATTCTATTTTATGTTTTTTTCTCGATTTTATTAAGACAGTGATGACTTTGGTGACGGTAGAATGAATTATTATTTGTTTTCAATTTATGATTTGTATATATTGTTTTTATGGGGTCTTTAGTTCAAAGTGCTTTCGTGTTGAGATTATTTGCAGAATCATAAAAAATATACTTAATTTGTTGTATTCTATGAATTTTTAGGCATAGTTTTCTTTTTATTAAATATTTATATTTACTTTTCTTTTAAATTGTTTCACAACATCGAGAGTTTATTTAACTTTATGTTTTTGTTTTTTTTTTGTTTTATTTAATGTGTATTTTATTTTTAACTCGGTAAGATTTTTTTTATATAATTTGCATTATTTTTTTAAATTTGTTTTAAATGTTGTATTTATGTTTTTTTTTTTTATTTGAAAAATGATTGGCTGCAGGTTTTTGTTAGATAAAAAAAAATTATTAAATTTGTTCTCGACGCTCGTTTAAATTATGTTCTTTGTTTATAAAGTACATATTTATTTATACATCTACATAACGTTGAAGGCGCGTATAATATTCACATTTTCTTTTCCTTAATTAATCCATATTTTAAGTTTACTTTTTTTTAAGCAAACGCTCTCTTAATTTGCTTGTTTTAACTTCAATGTGGTTTCACTTTATATTCAAGCAATTTATGTTAGTTTGTTTAGATTTGTTTCAATATTACTATGTGAAAGCTCGAATTTTTTTTCTTTTTATTTTCTTGCAATAATTTTACGTATGAAAAGAAAATTTATTAAGACATTATACGTTTTTTTTTTGTATTTCAATGATTATCTATTTATTTTATAAAGTTTTTTATTCGCTGATATTAAAATATTAATCTACATGTTTTTTGGTGTTATTCAAGCTCCAATATCATCTTGGTATATTCTATACTATAATGATCGAACGAAAAAAAAGGTTAAGACTTTCTTACAAAGCTTAACGCTTGAAATCAAACAAGACTTACTAATTTTACAACGATGGCGAATTTGATTTTCGAAAAAAGAAAAAAAAAGTCGACTGAACGGACCCTAAATCGCTTGACTTTAGTTGAAGGAAAGAACTAACGATTAAAACCAAGCGCAAGAAATCTTAGATTTTGAAACTTATGCTAATTTTTCTTTTAACTAAGTAACCGACAGATGCAGTTTCTCATGTACCATAGATTCTAACAAATAATAAGTTAAAGATAGATTCTATGTTTGTCGAATTGTGCGGAATGTGCAAAAATAAACAATAAAATTTAAGTATATTGTATAATAATGCAGACAATACTATAAATACTTTTTTTTTACGTTATTATGAAGCAGAAACGGAAAACAAGACAACAACGGTGTGACAAGAAAAATAAAAAAAAGAAGTAACAAACAATTATAAGTGAAATTGAAAATGGTTTGTGAAATTTAGAAGAAAGCTGAACATTTTTTCATGCACAGAAAATTATGACAGAATACTTTTTTGAATTATTATTTATAAGTATGGTAGTTAGTTTCATTACTTTGCTAGTGCCTTGTAGCAAACAAGTGATCGGTTTAACCTTTTACAATGACACTGATATTGAATGAAGTTTTGCTTTTCTTATACGAATGTATGAATCGGGCAGTATACTTTTATTTAAGTCTTGTAATCGAATGATTGATCGTTTGAATGAATTTCTTGTAAAAAAATTGTTTATATATATACTTTTTTGTTTTTTGAGATTTATTTATTATCATTTTGAAATTTAAAGATTGTTCTTTTGAAACGTTGAACATACGATCACAAGTTGCTGTGCAGAAGATTGAATAATTAAGTGCAGAAGAGAAGTAGAAAAAAATTTTATTCGCCAAATCTCGCTATCCATTTCTCCATAAACTGAAAGTTAAAAAAAATTATAGAAATAAAACAAATTGAAATAAAAATTAAATAATATCAGAAAATTAGAGTAATAATGTTTGTTTGACTAAAAGAAGTTTATAATTTGAATGTGTGGCAGTGTTTTCAACTCATTTCCTAGTTCTACGAATAAATTGGATAACCAAGAGTTATTTTTTATTTAAATAACCAAAAGTAATACGTATTAACAACTAAAAGAAATACATGTAGTCAGAACAATCTCCTGCATTTTATTCCCTATAAAAAACGTCAAAAGACACAATTGGAGTGTACAAATGGTGGAAATTAATTTTCAAAATCTTTGTTCTGTTCGCCACTGAAGCTATACCCGCCTGTCAATATAACGACGATAGATTTTAAAATATTTGATAATGTGTATTTGAACAAAGAATGCCACCATCAGAATACATTCATGGATGTTACTCACTAACTCGATCACGGATGCAATAATTCGGCCACTGATATGGTTCACGACAGTGTACATTTTTTCGATAACTTTAATGAATCTCCAAATTAATCTGTCTCTGCACATCTAGGCATTTATTTAGCCTTACTCCCTTATGCACATGCCTTTTTAACCGACAATTGAAATAGAGAAAAGCGATAAATTAAAAAAAAGTGAAAATGTTCACCCAATTATTATATTCTATCTCCGATAGGGTAAGCAATTTCCTAATTGTTTGACATTCATTCGAAATTTCACAAAACCATAAAAATTGGGTTTAATAAATTAAAATTCATAATAAATTCAAAACAAAATCATATGCAATAAATTCTGTTGGGGTAATTATATGAATTTGTTTTAAAAATAAAACCTACATACCTATATAAAATTCTTCTAATCGAAAATGTGTAACAATTAAATTTAGAATAAATATTTAAGTCTTAAAAAACATCTAGTGTCTCACTAGCAATATATGTATAAAATTATTTACAGTTTAACATATATGTAATAAAATTAACTCTTAAGATAAAACAAGAATATAAATTTTGTGTAACATATCCTGATTTATATTTGGTCTTAATATATATAAGTGTATTTTTGCGTTTTGTGTTCTATTTAAAAAATAAATTATTTAAAAAAATGTATTCTCTGAATATAAAAAAAAAAATTATGTAAATGTGACTTTGTTTTCTACTTATAAGTAATGTATTTTTCTTCCTTTGCCCTAATTAATATGTGATTTGCATTTAACACACATTTTTGTAAATTAATTTTTTTTATAATTTATTTTGAGGATCTAAGATAAACAACCGTTTATTTAGAGTACAGACATTATGTAAAAAATAAAAAGAAGTGATTGTTTTAGTATTAAAGATCTATTTCACATTTTTATATATTTTTGTTTTCTTTTGGCGATGGTAAATAATATATGTATTTGTATATATTATTTCTATTTTCGCGTAATTTTACGATTGTTATATAAAAAGGAGTTGTTTTTTTCTTTTTCTTTAGTTTAGAAGATCTTTTCATGTCATTTATATGCTGTTAATCCGTTTTGTTTTATTTTTTAAAAGAAAGCATTCGATTTCTAGTAGTAAATTTAAAAAGTTAGATAGATGCTTATTTAACTTTTGGTTTTTGCGTCTTTCTACTCTTTTTTTTAAATACTGGTCACTTTTAAGAAATGCCTTTGCTAGAGATAAGATTTTCTATAGTATCAAAGCGAGTCCGATTTATATATTTTATTTTTTTCTAAGTAGAGACAAATTCGTTTCTAGTTCTAGTTCTAGTTCGTTTTGTGTTTTATACTTTGTGTGAATATTTTAAGTTTTTTGTGTGTTCACTTAGATAGTTCTTATAAATCTTTGTTGTTGTTTTTTTTCAGTTTAGGCTTTAATGTGTAGCTTACCTTACTAATGGTTCCCAATTGCTTACGTCATACCATTAAGATGAGAAAAAATTGTCGATGATCAAAAATATAACTAAACAAAAAATAAAAATAAATTGCAATAAAATCTTAAAAAAAAAAAAAAAACAAGAAAGAAAAGATAAATTCAAAAAAGTTCACCAACATACCTCAAAGGCAACAATAGAAAAAAATGCATTTTTGTTTGTTTGCCCTAAAAAATGAATCTAAGTGTCCTAAGGATATCACTACTTGAAATAATACTAAAAGAAAAGAAACAAAACAAAATCAAAAAAGGAAAATTAAAACAAACTGTTTATTTGCGTTTTATTAAAAACACTTATAAATTGAAACGAACAAATATATATTGTAGATACAAAAGGTGAACAGAACTTTAACGTTTACGCACAAATCAAAAATTCAAACAATGACAACTTAAAACGACAGAGTGATGGTACAAAATTAAAGTGCATAACATAAGTATATAGAAAATTAAAACAAAAATAAAATATATATTAAGGTTCTAAAAGGCATACGGAATGGTGTGGGAAGCAATCTTAAACAAATGAATGATGGTTTCTTTTTATATTTGCAATGACATTTGCCGATGGAAATAATTTAAGATATCCTTTGATTGCAACAGGATACATTCTGGGATAATCAAATGTTATTGCAAATATAAAAGTACAAAATAACGCATTTAGTGTATTTTTTTTTTTTTTTAATTTTCATTAAATTTTGATGGTAAAAAATAATTTTATACCAATTATAAAATTTGTAACAAATAAATTAGATATTTATCGATATTGTTTAGTTTAAATTTCTAAATCGATCAAAAATTAAAAATAGTTTTTGTAAAAATTTTCGAATAGTTTGCTGCCATAAATGCGTTATTTTGTACAAAAGAGTATTCTCCATCGTTCATATGTACGAATAAGGACCATCAGTTAAGGCGCTACACAGTAACAATCAAGAGTTATCATCCTTATTAGAACCACCCCCACCGACCCCAGAGCCTTGTGTGTTGGCGTTGCGTCCACCAACTGGTGCCCGTACGGCTGGCGGCTTGTACTCTAAGCCCGGATCAAACTGCATTAGAACGAATACCTATAAAAGTTTTAATACAAATTTATAAGATGAAGTTGAAACAATTTGAAATATAAAACTAACCTGATCTGTTGGCAGTAAGGAAAAGTCATCGGGTGGGTTTGTTATAACGTAACGTTTACTACTCGCATCACAACTCGAACTTGTATCTCGAAATCTATAGAGACCAATGCACAGCATACCATAGGATTTGAGCGCAGCGACAAAGAGATCTCCATATTTGCCACATTCCCCGAACTGAGCTAATGGCCCATCATACAAAGAGATCTGACCCACTCGGCACCTAAAAAATAAGAAAAATAGAAAATTTAAACGTACATTTAAAGCCTTCAAAAACCTGGACTGCAATGGTTACTAGGAAAATATCAATCTCAGCATTTCATTGACAGAGTTGAGACTTAAGAGAACAAATTTAATATATCGAGTCCAACCAAAGTTTAACGATGAACGTGAATATGAGTCCCGATATACATAAGATCAAGGCAGCACTAGAAATCATGCTTTATACCATTGGATCTCGACTGCGTGAGAAGTGTAGCAAAAACTGTACTTATGGTCAAAGAGGCAGAGCCTTGGTCGTTTAATGCGTTCGGATTGGGAACAATTTTTGTAACAAAATCAAAAAGAAAATAATTGTTAGGAACAACGCATTTCGTAGAAAATTTGCCAATGTAGCAAAAGACTCCTTAAAACTAGAGTAAAATAATTCTATTCATCCTGCACCTGGAAAGCTGGTAAAACTAAAACTTAAATATTTCAGTTGTTGGGACCAAATAAACATAATTTTTGAAACATCACTCACCTATCACGATTACTTAAGCTTTCAGCCGTACTGTATCCACCCCTGAGACCAGCACCTTCAGCCAGGATTAACTCCAGTTCTGGCGTAGCACCACCCGTTATGAGTGATCGTATCAGAGTTAAGGCGTTTTGATTGAAATATGTCTAAAATAAAATTTAAAAAATCATTTCATTTCAAATTGAAATAAAAGTATTTTACCGTTGACATCAATGAATCTAATACACTAACAGCGAACGCAGTACCGCAAGCGAACGGTTGTGTTAAATAAAGTTCTGTATCGGGATCATCATCATCGTCTTGATCAAGAAACTGCACATTACTGTCGTTCACCAGTTCTACAATTAATGATATCCAAATAACAAGCAAATCAAGTTGTGGTATATTTAATCAACAAACCCGTAATCATTGGTACATTTGCACCATAGACAGAACCTCTTCGCTGCAACACTATCGGACTACCGGCTGTCGCCGACAGATTATCAAATTCTGGACCACGTTGACTTAATACACCTATAGTATCATCGAAGGTCATCGCTTTAATATTTAACGACGCTAGAATCGCCTCCTTATCGGCTAACGTTGGATCGTCATTACTAGGAACTTTGGCCGATAGAATACAACACATATCACATAGGTTCACATTAACTGCTCGCAAATCTGCTCGACTCAACGGCGATCCGTTTAGCACTGAGATTTTTGGTAGATTCTGCAACATCTTCCATTCTCGTCGGATGTAATCGACTGAGCCCACTATCACAACATGCTTCAGTTCGTGATAATGAAAGTTGGACGCACGCAATGGCATCACCAAGTTGCGCAGACCTATCAGCGGTGAATCTGGATCAGCAAACAGACAAACCACAACGTGCCCATTAAGGACTGTCATTGCCGCTTGATTTCGATCCTAAAAACAGAAAGTCAACCCGTCATTATGATCACAATGGTCATATTCTAACAAGAATCTTACCAATATGCAGTCTTCTAGGTTTCTCGCCGGACTCCAATGGAACATTCCAGTTGAATCGTACTTCATCTCGGTCTTCTCGAAGTCGAAATCCTTCGACTGATCATCAGCGATACCAGCCGGCAGCGTAACACCACCAGGCTGATTCTGTGTACCAGTGCCAGAACTTCGACTAGTCGGCCTAAATTTCAAAATAAACACGGTATTTTAGAAAAAGTGTTCCCAAAAATCCAACTGGTTGCGAATAGTTCCGAAAAAATGTTTTGAAATAAAATAATTTTGCTAGATGCATTCTAAAACTGATTTTTTTTTTTTTACGATTCAGAAAGTATAATATACAAATTTGTTTATTTGTGTCGAATTTATGAGAAAGTTTTTGTACGGTTTCTTGCAAATAAATATATATCCAATCCAAAACTGAACAAAAAGATAAACAATTGCCTCCTAAAAATGTTCCAACCATATACAAGTTGTTGTGCCGAAAATGTGCTGTGATGCGAAAACGTGTGTGTCAAAATTATAGGTAATGCTTGAATATTGCAAATGAAAGTAAATGCCAAAAACTTTTTTGTGAAAACAAGTGTTTAGATAGCCATCAAAATTAGTAGTACGTGTTTGGTGGTTAGAGAATAAGTGGTAAAGAAGTATTGTATCTCAATTGTAGAGTGAATGGTGATTAATGAGAATGTGGTTTTATTGCAGTGTGAACATTTCGAGTGGTCTCAATGAGAGAATTAAAAAAATAAAAAATAAGTAGATTTAGTAAGCAGTAGAAATGAATATCATTTAAGTTATTCGTGCATTTTTTTTTTTATTATAAATAAGAGTGGTTTTAAGGATGAATTATATACTTGCCTTTTTATTATTTTAAGTTAGGTTTTTACTCAAGGAAAAGTAAAAGTTTTAAAAAGCAGAACGAAGGTGGGTAAAGAAGGCCAAAGAACAAATTAATAAAGAAAAAAAACAATTTAAAGCCAATTGAAAAAATAAGTTAAGTGCCGGCGATCAATTATTAAGTTAACAAATAGAAGCGCCATACAATCTGGTAACACAAATTGGTTTCCTCTATCGAACGTGCAAGTCTATGAATTATATTGACGTCTAGGTGAGCTCTACAGAATGTAGAGTTATATTTGGGCGCATAAGTGATACTGTCGATTGTATCATTTTAAAGCTAGAAAAGTTAAGTATTATATTATCCAGCCACCGAATATTTAAAGGAAGCAACCAGAATTACGTTTCACAAAAGCCGATGCTGGATCCGAAATTTGGATTCATTCTTGTTAATATTTAGAGCAAAGAATTTAACTTATATCTATTTCTGTTTATGCTTATAAAACGGTGAGGCATTTAGTTGCGCTTCAGTGTCCCATTGTTACAATTTTTTTTTTTGCTTTGGTCAACACAATTTTCAAATTTTTCGTTTTGAGACTTTTGCAGTACTTGTGAAGATCTTTCGAAAATTGTTGATCCTCTACCTGAAAATGGTGCATCTCGTCTGAAACTATTTTCGTACTACAATTGTACATGATTTGTACTTTTGAAAATTTTAGTCATTTGAGATGCTTAGCTAATAGTCCTTTGTTACAAACTCTGTGGATGTTTTTGCAGGAGGGGGAAAAAATCTAATATCGTGTCGTAATTTATTTCTTGCATTCAAAAATGCCTCTACTTCATCATTTGCCACCGTAAAAAAACGGGTAGCTGAATTAAAAAAAAAAAAAAACGGCTGTATTTGAAATAGAAGAAAATGCTGTCCTGTCAAGAAAATGTACCGTGTCACACTTCGGCGGTCGCATTATCAAAACTTCAAGAATTGCAATTCAAACTGACGTCGAATAAACCAGATCTGACCTCTAAGGACTTGTTCTGTTTCGTAAGCTAAAGTAAAGCTCATCGATTGAGGAGATCAACATATCTGTAGACATACTTATTGATTAAAGAGGTTGGAGTATAGCTAAAAACAAATGTATTGACATAAAAAGAAGATTATGTTAATAAATGCAATTTTATTTGACCGAAAAAAACACGTGTTTCTCTGTTAGACTCAAAATTTTTGAAATTATCCTCGTATTTATATGTATTAAATATGTATGTTAATCAGTGTGTTTACTTCTGATTTAGTTGATTATCATAACTTCCGATGACATTAATAAATACAAACTGGAAGTCGTTTACATATGCTTCCGCAACAATTTGATTCAGACTTACTCCACCATGAAAATGCAAAAAGTTTCGCTTAAAAAAAACTGATTAAAGTCTGTCACTAATTGCTATAATAATGAAGTAGATAATAAAAAGGTTATTGTCCACTCTTTTCCTTCCGCAATAATTAAAAAAATAAAACTTCAGCAGAAAATCAAACAACAGTTTCGGTTTGTAACTCTTTAACTTATTTCATGACAAAAGGGTACCTGATTTTAAGTTCCCAACGCTTTATTAGAAACGTAGTCATTTGGTCTACTTGCACACCTTATGTTTTCAGTTTTTCACATGCCACTTAAAAAAACAAAGTCAATTGCCAATAGTAATCTGCTCTTAAATTAAAAAATAAATCCAACTAGGACTAATTTAAATAAGACCATTGGTGAATTCGTCTGCAGAGTAAAATGACGTTA
This sequence comes from Criorhina ranunculi, assembly GCA_951813785.1. Taxonomy (NCBI): domain Eukaryota; kingdom Metazoa; phylum Arthropoda; class Insecta; order Diptera; family Syrphidae; genus Criorhina; species Criorhina ranunculi. Next base: position 13,573,956 of record OX638381.1, read on the forward strand.
CAGCATCGCCAAAATAAGGGCCTTGGTCTTCTCAGTTTTACAAGATTTATCAATAATTTTAAATTCTATATAAGTGAACGTAGTTTTTCTTTTTAAATACTAGTACAATTTAAAAATTCGACAGGGAATCTCTCTATTTATGAGATTTTTACAAACAAATCAACGCCCAGAAGGAAATTAAACAGAAACGAAAATAATTGCATGCTTTCCGGATGAGACATCTCCCTAAAGTATGCGAGCAATTATATAGACTTAAGCTACGAGCAGACGGTATGCAATAGTCGCATATATATGCCAGTGCTGACGTCACGAAAAAACTCGCGAATGTGTCGCAAATTCTATACGTACGGCAGTGCTCACAAACTCGCATATATATAGACGTGTTCAGAAGATATGCGAGCAAAAATCGCATATGATGACGTTAAAATGATGTCAGACTCGCATATATATGCGACTTTTGCATATCGCCTGTTCGTAGCTTTAAGTATTAAAGTTAGTTTGCATCTCAAAAAGTAAACGAAATATACACAATAAAATGAATGAACTGAATGAACCCTTCTACAATATACTCGTTCGAGAATATAATTGAAATCGAAAATAGAATCATTTTTGTAAATTAATACCAAATGTGGAATGAAAAGTATTAGACTGTCTTTCATATAAAAGAAGGGTCTCTCATTTGAATGAATTCGATGTGCGGGTATAGAAACAAGCTGTTACAAGTATTTCAAAGAAACAGCTGAGTTGACAAATTCTTAAAACCGAAAATGAGTTTTAGCCTAACGTTGTGCTTTAAATAACCAATAAAAAGTGCAACCTGTAGAATGAAGTTCGTGATTTTTAAGATTAAATTTACAAAGTAACATGGAGAAATATCAAGTACACTGATTGGTAGAGAGCTGACTAAGAATCTACTCAACACTATTTTGTATTTATTTTTTGTTTTCACAGTGGAGTAGCTTTGTAAGATGTAATTGTACACGTGGGGTTTTTTTTAAAGTGAGAAACTTCAATAAAATCCGTATATGAAATGGTACCATTTGTAATTAACAGTCGGAATGTTTTACATGGCTGAAATTTTCGTTGCCAATTTATCGAATAAAGTTATTGTTGAAAAAGAAATAACGATAAGAGGAAATGATGCTGGTTTTGCATGAGAACAAGGCTTAAAATATTTGCTTTGATTTCTAACCAATTAAAGCTACATCAGACAAAACTGACCAGCTGATGACTAACATAATAAACATTGGTTAAACAAATTGCTTAAATGCTAAAACAGGTAATTGAGTTTGACTTAAGTTGAATAATCATAGTAAGTGAAGTTAGAAAACAGATCAACTCCAAGGTTTATGCAATAGTAATATGTTCCTCGTTAATTCACCTTTATCATACGATGATCAAACGTGGTTTAGAATCTACCTATACATGTCTAACCAAAAGAATGAAAAGGCTTCTCGAAAACTCAGTGAAAGGACTGATCTGTCCGGAATGTCTTTCAAAATCAACATTTTGTTCTTGTTCTAAATAGATTTCCTTAAAAAAGGATCTGCTTTACAACAGAAAAAAATAATTAGTGAAGATCTATAAAGTTTAAGTCGTATTGCTGAGATATTTCTATAACGCTGATAAATTCAAAAGAATTCATCAACATTTTTTTAATGAAATTCCAAAAAAATGTGCTATGTTTTGATTAGATGTAAAATGAAATAAAATTTTTAAAAGTATTAATATTGAATGCAGCATTATGCAAGCTAAGATCTAAGATTTCTATTTTGTTTAAAAAATACATATGTATATATTTTTCTTTAGTGGACACGTTAAAAAAAATTAGTTTTTGTATATTATGAAATGTTTAAAAAGATTTGTTTGATAATAGATGCATGCTCAATATGATATAGATAAAAAAAAATTGTAGTATTTTAAAAAAGAAGTTTGAAAAAATCTTAAAACCACTCATATATTTCAATATCAATCTAAACAGGACGAGAAAAGCCTGTCGCTAAGCATTTGGGTAAAAAGGTTAAAGACTGAAAAACTTGCACAGTACCTTTCATATGATATTCATTTCACTGAGAGAAATTATTTGAAAACAAAGTACTTTTATGAAAAAACATAACAAGAATTATTGTTTTAGTTGAAATACGGTCTAGCAAGACAATGCAATGTAACACAAATTAGACATGTAAACAACAAGTAACAAGAATTATGAGACATAGCACAAAGAACACGACATTAACATCATTGTTATTATAATAGTGGTGGTAGTTGTAGTAGAGTAGTAGTTTAGTTTTTATTTTGTTAATCATTACACATAAAACAAGACAACACAAAACAAAAGGAAATTAGACGCATACATGAGCTTTTTAACTTCGTAAGCAAGTTGATAGCCCGCATAAGGATTAGCATCGGATTCTGAAGGCCTGAAATTAAATTTGATTTTAAGCAATATTTTGATTTTTTTTTTTTTTCTTAAATTTATATTGATTTTTTTTTTCTGGTTAGTAAGTTGTTAACAAATTTCCATAAAGTAAATGTTTTTTTTTTTATTTCTAAATGTCAGTAAGAGTAAAAGCAGTTTGTACGTAAGAAGGTTAAGAATTTCAAAGAATCAGTAGCAAATGATGGTTAATGAATTCACCACGTTTCCCAAAAAATATTCGGGGTTGACTTGCAAAACAATAAAACCTAAGCGATCTGTATTTGAGACGTACTCGTAGCTTGAAAGTTGTTTTTTTTTTAGCATTATTTGAAAATATATCGCGCTATTACCAATCCTACTCGACGAGGCTATCTACAGTGGAACAAGATACTTACCACAAGTGCTTAAAACGAAAACTATAAACAACTTAATTTATTTGCTTTTTTTTTGTTTTAGAAATTTAAGTGGTAATAGAAATTATAGTATACTAGGTCTGGCAGAAAGTAAAAGTAACCTTCTTAATTTTTATTTTCTTTTTCTTTGATAGGTATAGGGTGGAATACGCTTTTTTTTGTAATAAAAATAAGTATAAACTTAAGGTCGTACCTATTGTATGTTGATGGTGACATAAGAGTGCCTTCGATTTGCCCTCGATTCACTGTTGGCTTCACTTTGTTCACCTGTTTTGTGGTAGAATTCATTTGTAACGTTGATCCACCATTTGTACCATTTGGTCGTCGTCCGTTTCGATTTATAACTGTAAATGGAAAATTTATCAACATATTTATTTAATTGGTTTAGATATTTTACAATTAAGAAGACGGAAGAATTACAATAGTCTTAGCATCGAAATGTCATATGGCTGGAAGATTAGTTTTAGGATCAAAGCCAAAACACATTGTTGGCAATAATTTCAACTGCTAAACTCAGATTGAGATTTTTAGAAGAAATACTAGAAATTTGTGAAACACTTCAGGCCAAGCCAATGTCCTCATAAAATACCAATGTTTTCTGTCTAGTCAAAACTATGACAAAGGCACGCATTTTCTAAACTGGCAGAACAGATTCAGTGAAAAGCTTATAAAGCCATGTGAATCAACCAAAAAGGGTTTGAGAAAGGATAGGATTGCATAATCTTGCTGGGCTTATACAGCGGAAAAAAAGATACAAAACAGGCTTCCTTATGGATCACTGTAGACTTAGGAACATCTCAGGAAAGTTGGTATACCCTCATGGGAATACTGTAGATTTTGTTGAGGAAACAAAATAAATCTACAAAAGTCACAGTATGCTCCATGATATAGCTGGACATTTTTTGAGAAACTTAAGAAGGTCTTCGGAAGAGAATTTATCCCTTTCTTGAGTTAGAATACTATAGATTACTTCTTTGAGCTGAGTAACGTAACGTTGGGTATAAAAAAAGAGCACAAACTGGCATTCAAGCGAGAATGCTTAGTTCATGATATACATCAATGTATGACATTAAAGTTCAGAAGATTCAAAGTTGAAAGTCTCAGTATTTCCGCGTGAATTTTATGAGAGTCAACTGCAATTGGGACAAAACAAAGCGTTAAGTATATGCTAAGGAGAAGTAATCCAAGTTAGCATTGCGACAACTTAAGTCCGAATGAATAAATTAAAAAAGAAACAATGTTTTTGATTTAAATACTCACGTGTCATATCCTCCCGATCCCTAGCAATATCACCTGTAAGATTAAATCGAAATTAGTTAATAAAAGTATTATAAATAAGCAAAACATTTTTTTCTTTTGTTTCACATTTACACAATTCGATAGCAACAAACGATGAGCAATTACACCAACAGTGATAAATGATCATAATAAAAAGAAAACATTGATGATTTCATTTAAAATGTTTCCTTCAAATGAATGTAAGCAAACGGAAAAAAGTTGAGAAAATAAAAATTTTAAAATCAAATCAAAAAAGTTTATTAATACATAAAAACACAGCATATGATAGTAAAATAAATTGATAATAATGCAAATTAATTTACAACAATTTCAACATTTATTCTTAAGATCGTATTCAGTTCGCAAAAAATGTATGTAATAAAACATGCTTGAGATATATTTTACGTCTCTTCTTCGTCAATTAAAGACTTTTGGTTGAATTAAAGAAAACATATTTTGGATATATCAAACAAAAGAGACAAACAGAAAGAAAAAAAAATTCATTTATTATAAAGCCAATACAGGACAAACACAATAGAAGCCTTAACAAATGAATGGAACCTAAAAAGGAAAAAAAAAATAATTAAAATGCGCTTTTACTGATAATCTGATAAAAATAATAAATGTAACGCAAACTAAATTGTTAAATAAAAAATAAAAAATCTAATGTGGCACTTTGTTGTTGGGATTTTGCATTGAAACAGAAATGCATTGTTTCATAATTTACATTATATATTTTTTCGGGGCAGACATCATTTTTTGCTTTGTTTTTATGTGTGTGTATTTTTTTATTTTTTTTTAATAATAAATTTTGATTTAATTGTATTAGTATTTTTTTTTACCCGATGATGATCCACGCACATGCACCCTTTTGGGTAGTTCTGGAGGAGTAAATGTAGGTGCGGGATGATGGTCATCTGTAAAACATTTCACTTGATCAGAACCTCAAACCCACATTTCGATTTGAAACAAAACAGAATAAAAACTCAAAATTTCATTTTTTTTGTTTTGTTTTGAGGATGATTAGGGAATTTAAATTTTAATTAAAAAAAAAAAGGAAAATGATTGGATTTCATGTTTTTTTTTTAAATGAATCAAGATAAATATAAAAAAAAGAACCAAATGAATGGAATTGAATTATTTAAAGAAAAATAACAAAAGAAGATATTTGGCACGGAAATAATTTTTGTGTTCAAAACTTTATTTAATTCGTAGTCAATTTTGGTAAAGAATCTGATTTAAAAATAACAATATTTTTATTATTTTTCCGAATATTTTGTGGTAAGCCTCTGAGAAAATCCCAACAAGTCCGCCAGCAAATTTTACAAGTCGAGCAAAAGCGGTACCTGTTATTGATTTAATTTTGTTTATTTAGTACAATTGGTCAAGCACTTTGATGAATAATAAAATTTAAAATACGCAAAGTTGAGACTCTTTAATTTTTTCAAACGGCTCTTTCGAAGATTTAAATAAAGGGGAAACGTTTTGCTTTAAATGCAGAACAAATGAAGATCAAGCGAAAAACATTTAGCCGTAAGGTATAGAACAAACTCAGATACAGATTTCCAGTCAGAAAATAAGGATTTGCTCATTGCTTAGGGCAAAAGATTTCGAGCTACCTCGCAAACATTACCTCAGAGGAAATACATATTAACAATTGACCAGGTCGTATACAGATGTCGAAGCAAAAAGTGTCCCCAGCATATTTTCACTACTTCGGCTTTGCAATTTAAAAGGTTTCAAATATTGCGATCCGAAGGACGAAGTTGATTTTTTTATAATTAGAGCATTAGAGGGGTAATAACTACAATTAAGCTATAGCATAGACATAAGTGAAATTAAAGAAAAAAAGGCGGAGGTACCGATGCACGTTGGCTTTAAATGCTTGCAGGTTGCATTTATGAGGAAACACAGAGCTCTGTTGATCATTCCACACACACATGTTTTAATATTTAGGAGATAGTCCCTATATTTTTCAAAGTTGGTTTAAGGGCAGACTGTTGAGCGTGCTTTAAAACACGACGCGTATTGCAGATGAAATGTTGAAATGACGGAATGCAACTAATTTCGGTGTAGCACTGTGTGCGGAAGAAACAATGAAGCAGTGAGAGGCAAAAAACATATCTTCGGTGTCCAAGGCAGTTTGTGTCGGAATATCGTTTTATTTGGTGATCGATATGCTGTGAATCGATCATTTTACATTAATTCAAATAACCAAAACCATTTGGACAAGAAACAAAGTATATCCATTTATTGATTGTAGTGAGGTTTTCTGCAAATCTCTAAACTACTTTTTAGACAGTATTGTTAAGTATGTGAATAAGTTTAAACTTCTAAACTTTTATTAAAAAATTTGTAGTAACAGCGCTTACAAGGTTTATATGTGAAAAATGTATTACTTGTCTCATAATACAAAATTGATGAAATGAATCTCTCAATAAAAAGCTTTTGTAAGAGAATATTACAATTGGGTTTTTTTATATTTAACAACATTTAAATACATATACGGAAAATAGTAATTATAGTGGAATCAATACTTTAGTTTGCAATTAAAAAGCATCAAACTGAAAACAAAACAAATATCGCATTTTTCGCTGGCCAACTACCCTCCTTTGATAAAACACATATTTTTATATATTCAAATATTTAACGAAATATAATATAATGAAATATAAATAAGGTAAATATTTAAAAAGAAAATTTAAAAAAAAAACGTAAAACTTGGATTAGGATGAATTTTTCTAGGGATATTCGATTAAATATGTATTTCAAAAATATTTGTTATTGGATATCAAAGCATGTTTTTTTTTCTAAATATTATACAAGACATTCAACTTGCACATAACCTAGTTAAAATTACTTAAGAAAATTAATCAATTTATTTACGTACTTCTTTGTGAAACAACATGCATTTCTATTTCTAAAAGTATCCATACCGTGCAGTTTTCTCAAAACACTACTTTATGCATAGATGCAAACCAAAGTTCTCAAAAAAAAAACAAAAAGATTAGTTCAGCGGAAATTTTTTCAAAATTTGTTTGAGTGCAAAATTGAGTTTAAAGCGTGTTTTTGTGTGTAGCTGCAGTCAATATAACTAAGAATAGAAAAAAAGGACTGGATTTTTGTGGTAGCATGATTTATAATATTTTGATCATTGTCTACATCAAAAAATGCATTCAAAAAATGAATGTCGTCGATTATGTGTAAATACTTTCATTTTTTTTGTAAATTTTTAAATTATTAGCAGAAACTTAGCGCATCCTTATCAACAATTATTTGAACTACTACATATAGAATAATTTCTTTATGTTCCAAAACTACTATAGGTAAACACTTATGCTCTGTTGTATATTTTTTCATTTGTGATTTTAGTTTTTTTTTTTTGGATTTCTTTCCAATTTTGATTTTTTTTTTTTTTAAACATTGCAACGTGAATACGCTTTTTTCGATATTGTTAATTTTGTATTTTTATTTCAATTTTTTTTTTTATGTGATTTTGTGACAGTGCGTTGCAGATTTATTTTTCATACTTTTGAATACTGTTGCATTGGGTTTTTTGATTTTTTGTTTGATCGCAGTGAAAAGTGTTTTATTTTGGTTGTACTTCATATAATTTTGTTTGTTTAAATAAAATACATCAAATCTAATAAATATTCCTTCAATATATATTTTATTTACTATATACTAACAACGAAACTAAGGAAAACAGACAGAAGTTTAAAATCAATGTAATTTGAAAATCATACAAACAAAAAAGAAAAACGGATTGTATTTTATTTGTTTTTGCTTTAAAACGTATACGAAAAATGAAAAGAAACAAACTTTAAATGTCATTTCTGATAACTTACTTGTCAGAGAGTAATCATCATCTATGTTATCCATTTTTTGGGGTTTTTAAATGGTTGTTTTTGATTTAATTTTAAATTGGATATGTTTTGAATTGTCAATGGTGGAATTGGGTTTTTTGTTTTGAAAATAAATATGCACCCATAAGGTAGGATTTTTTTGTTTTATTTTGTTGGAATGGAAAATAGTAAATTTGTTGTAAATGGGTTGGAGAAGAAAAAAATAATTAATAAATATATTTGGAAGGAAGGTTAGTATTTCGTTGTAGTTAAACTTAATAAAAAAAAAGTATTTAAGTTTTCTAATTTGTAAATTTTGCCAATTGGTGAGGAAAATTAAAAATAAATTGATTGTATTTGTTTTTGGAGTTATGTGTAAGAAAACAAACAAGGTGAAGAAAACAACTCAAAATAATAGATATGAGAAAATGACGCTCTCATATTCAAAACACTCATTCACAAAAAAGTTTTCTGAAATTTTCAAAATACGACATTGTATAATACTTACGAAAACAAATAAGACAACACTTTAAACATAAAATAATTTAAAACACCTAAGAAAAAAGTCTTACCACAATTAAATACTTATTAAAAATAAAAGAAGTAATAAAACGTTTCGTTGAAATTTATAAAAAAAAAGTACATATGTTTAGTGTGGTAAATATTCATAAATATTAAATAAAGAAAAATATGCAAATAAATTTCATTCAACCTTTTTCTTTTTTAATACATATACTCGTATATAGTCATGTCGTAAGTGTAACTGAGTAAACATGTAGAATGATTTCGATACTATTTGCATGTGTGTATATAGATGAAGACTTCCTGACTTAATGTTTATGTGTCCAAAATTAAGTTTTGATTACATCACGAAGAAGTTTCTGGTTTATTCGCGGCTAATCAAAATAAGTTGCTCATGTGAAAAATAGAGTCTTAGCAAATACGCATCTCTGACACAGTGATGGCCTTAAGCAGGTATTAAGTTGACAAAAGGAAGTAGGCAAACTGATACTGACTTTGTGACTCAAGTAAGTAATTCCTATCTGCCACTATCTCTAGCATATCATAACTAATCATAATCTTCGTGAACTTAAGCGGTGTTTCAAGGCAAAATATAGCAACAATTATCAAGATGTGGATTAAAAAAAAGTCTCTGTGATTAACTTAGATAGAAGTTGAAGAGTTTAAATCAAAGTGTAGGCAAATAATTAGAAAAAAGATTGAATGAATTTCTTTATTGTTTCTTGACAATGTTTTAAAAACATGTATGTATAATATTTAAGAAAAATGAGATAGTTATATAAATTTCTACTAAACATTATTTTGATGTGACTTCATCTAAATCTATAAGTTATATAAATGACAATAATTATGAAAGAATAAATTAAAATGTAAAAAAAAAAAACATTAAAAAAGAAGTTACAATAACACGTATCGAATTAAATAAAAAAATATTTTAAATCTCTCTAAATACTATACAGTACCATCTACTAATAGAATCTAATAAATAGACACTTAAAACGTTTACTTGGAATGTTATTATTTTAGACGGACGGACGTTAAAAAAAAATATTTATCACAACCACTCAATACGTACACACAAATGAGATAAAAAACAAAATACATGAAAGTTTAATAATAAAAAATAAAAATTTTAATAAAAAGTTAAATTCAATGACTTATATATATTTTTTTTTAATATAAATCAATGAAATAACAAAATTTTGAATAGTTAAAAAGAAACACCAGTTAGTTATCAATTTCACTACAAAACTTAAAACCATTCGAATTCAACTTAATTTTGTTAATTTTTTTTGTTGTTGTTAGGTTTTTTTTTCAAATTTTTTTCATACGTACTTGCACGTCCTACCATTTGTACGGCACGGACGCCTTTCCTGAAGGTAGCCACTGTGTTCATAGAAACAAATTTATAGGATTGTATAAAGGTAAATGAGGAATATGAAAAATTATGACAAAAAAAAAAAAAAACTGAAAACACTTAAAATGAAAATAGTGAAATAAGGGATTTTACTAAACTAAGATTAATAATAAACGAACGACTAATTTTTGTTCATTAGTAATATTTCAGTTCTCACTGGTAGTTTCGATACAATAGGTTTTTTTTTTAGTTAAGATTCTGCTAATATATTATACGGACCTGACTTTTTTTCTTATATCAAAATTTAGATGTTTCTAAATCTGTGTATGTTTCTACACACACTTTTAAATATGTTGGTTGTTGAAAAAAAAAAAAAAATGGATAGACTATGTGTATTTTAACTGCATACCCTGGGTCAAAAAGCACTTCAATTCCTTTGTAGAAATGTGAATTTTTTTTTAATGGATTAACTAAGCTATTGATTGATTATTAAGATCACACACACACACATTGTACAATATGAATTAGTATACCATTTAATTTATAATCAGAGCATCATTCGAAAGGGGACACGTATGTATGTATATAGGCAACGTTTGTTCACTTCCCAGGAAATATTTGTTTTGCACAATCTTATCACTTGTTGTGTATTTTTTAATATTTACGTGGTATTTTCTAATAATAGTTATAAAATATAATTATGTTTAGAACAAAAACAAATAAAATAATTTGCTTATTTTGCGAATTCAAAGTAAAAGATATCTGCAAACACTCGCTAATCGAATAGTGATTAAATAGATGAACAAATAAACATATGCATAGATATTGTAGCAAGTGTAAACACTGCTACGATAGGGACCTTAGGCCATAGTGTCCTGTGAAACATTCTGAAAAATCAAGAAAAGTGGAATACACCTTGGTAAAGGGATTTTGGCTAGCTTCTCATTTTTTTTTGGCTGAAAAGTTCCAAATACAAATACAAATACTTGACGCGACAGCTCATAGAGAGCCAAGGCCAAGCTTCTCACAACTTTCATGTTGTGCATGTTATATTCTTCGCACGAATGGAAGGGATCTACAGTTTTAATGCCGATTCCGAACGGTGAATTGAGACGCTTTTCATGACAAATTATAACGTTCGGTGGTTTTGAGAATCGAACCTATGTCTCTCGCTTAACAGTCCAACGCACTAACTACTAAGCCATCACGACCACTTAAGCTAAAAATAGGTAAATCCTCCTTGCGCTTTGTACAAACTAATTTGTTTGTCATACTAAGATTGCGTTGTAGTAATATTAACACTTGCATTCAGTCTCGAATGTCATTTGAAAATTTAAGAAAAAACTTGACAATGTTTTCTAATGTTTGTTTTGGATGTATTCAAGGAAGTTAATTTTCTGACGAAAAGAAGTCCAGAAACTACTCCTCTAAGTGTGGAACTAATTAAGCAAAGTTATGCTCTTGAACGACTCTCATAAAACTTCTTTCTTAAAAGATAGTCTGTGAAGCTTAGTGTCTTCGAAAATTCCTTTTGAAATGACTTCGGCGTTTGAATGGGAAGAAATGTAGAATTTTGATGAGGTTTATCACAGAACACAACACATGTGGTTATTAAAGATCATGGAAGGTCATCGATGGACTGTCAGTAAATCAAAACCATAAGATTGAACTCAAGTCAAACTCTACCAACGAACGAAAGTTTGGATTTTCTTAAGAATACGGGTTTCATTACAATGCACTTTTTCCGCTTTTGGTGCTCGAATACTTTTATCATTCATCTATAAATTCATTTATGTAAATATTGCTCCCAGAATTCGCAAAATTTTTTATAATTTTTGTTCATTAATAAACATACCAAAGAACATTATTTTGGTACATTATATAGCACTATTTCAACCGCGCAATAAAGCATAGCACAAGTTATATGTATGAAGCATCTTCTAGCCACCTTTTGTATTTAAGCAAAACCTAGTTGGATTTAAAATATTAGCATACTCATAATAACATAATAAACTCCTATGTCCCTTTGTATATCCCAAACAAAAAATATAATGTTTCTCTTTGCAATAAAAATTAAAATCGGTTAAAAAAAAAATAAAAAATTATTGAATTTCTCCCAGAAAAAAATCATCATTTGCCTATTTTTTTGTAACCAATAAAAATCAAATCCTTTGCTTTTCATAACGATTATAATAAACACTATAATGAATAAGATCAGTACAAAGCTTGCATTAGGAATAATTTTAAAAAATCAAACAAAAAGGCATTAGCAACAAAATATTATTAAAGTTTTTAATTATTAGCAAACTGTTACGGTTTCCATTTTATTTTTTTTAAAATTTGTTTTGTCATTTTTAAACTGTTTTATGAGTAAAATTCTTGATTAGTTACAAAATAATACTCGAAATAAATAAATTTAGCAATTTGAACAAAATTGTGAATTAAAATAAACTTTTGTTGTTTCCATGTTCATTAGTTAAAATTGTTTTGCATTATTTGAAGGTAACATTTGATTTTACTTTTCATTATGTGGATTTTTTTTTAAATTAATATTTAATGAGATTGCGAAAATATGGGTATATAGCAACAAAATGCTACATAAATCATATATAAGGTATATAAACGGCTATGTTAGCACATTGTTTATAAGAAAAAAAAATTATAGGAATTTTTCAAATATATCCGTACCATCAATTTGATTAATGGCTGTACTAAGACCTTGATTAACCATTCCAGTCTGCATCATAATCATGCCCACATCTGAAAATCGCACAATTAAATACATAGAAAAAAGAAAACAAAAATAAAAAAATTAAACAAAAAATCAAAACAAAAAAACAAAACTTTTTTTTTGTGTTTTGTACAATTCCATCTCCTTTAAATATGTTAACCTCGCATCTTTTTTTTGAGAAATCAAAGCCGTTAACTTTTGAAAATATACATAAAAAAAAACTTGTTGAACTGTTAACACAAGCCAAGGTTATATTTTAAGTTTATATACATATTGAATTCATAATACCAAAGATGTCAACCCTTTTTGGCTCATGAGCAGTGCGCTTAAGCGACGGATATAAGAGGTTTTTATGTATGCTAGTCTTAGGTCCCCAGTTTTTAAAATTATATTAAAACAGCAGTGCAATGAAAACTATATAAGTCGTCGATTACTACTCATTATATAGTTTGAGCGTTTTTCGGCAATGTTTTTGGTATTCTCTGCCATCAAAAACAAATGATCGTCAAATAAAATATTTTTGGGATGAATTCTCCAATAGGAATGATTATTATTAATAACAAGCGCCCTAAATGTTTAACCATAAACACTAAAGCGGTACTATTATTGCAGACAAATTTGAATTACTACTTATTTTCGTCAATTATGAAATCTGAAATTTGCATACGACTGAGCTAAGGCTCACTTGTTGCTCTGTGTGTACGAAGTAAAGTAAATATGGTTGAACTTTAAGATAGATCCATAATTTACATATTTTTGAAGATATTAATTTTGTTCAAATTTCGGAAACCCCTAGTGAAAAAAATCAAAACAAATTTATGTGTTGATGTTGGAATGAAATGTAAGTCATTAAATAATGCGTAGCCCCGAGTGCTGGGCGATAAGCAGGAAAGCAGGTTAAAGCCATAAGAATCTGAAGTGGGCAACTATGAAATCTGCAAATGTCACTTAATCGAGATATTATTTGTCAATCATCAGTTGTTATTAGGATCGTGAGGATCACGGGCATTAAGAACTCCAATTTCAGATACGAACGAGATGCTGATGCACAGCACTGCCTGTACAATAAAACAGAGAGAGACAGAAAGCTTTTTTTGAAAGGTTCAAATAAATCTATGAGCTTCGCATAGTTTATGTCACCTTTAAGTCTTTAGGCGCGTTTTTGGATTCTACCCAGAATGTGCAGGACAGTTTTTGGTACCCCAGATCAGATGTGAGCGTTGGACAGAAAAAAACCGACACAGGATTAGATATCTATCTTTCAATAATTGATTTAAATAGTAAAACAAATTTGTACTGTATTCAAATGTAGGAATGGTATTAATATTTAACTAAAGTCAATAGTAAAAATATTTCGACTTATTTAGTTTTCATTTGAATTGAAAATGTTCACTTTTAGCCCTCCCCGCAAAAGTCTTAAGTCAGTTATTCCTATACGATGAACTCGATATCAATGGAAAGCTCTGCTTTTTAAATGAGTTATATATAAATCACTTAGTTATAAGTTATATCTCACTTTCATTAAATTAAAAAAGACATTTATTTACAAAAACCAAAAAGAAAAAAATATTAAATTATCAAACACCCAGGGTATATCAGTAGTGCACCTACTTATGCAAAAAAAAAAAGAAAAAAGAAATATATGTATTTAACCTCTAACTTAACAATTTCACTTCAAATTAATATTCAAAAACTACTTTCTTTAGTTTTCTGTTAGTTATATACATTTATAATACTCATTCTTCGATTGCATAGTTCCTAAAACGTGGTGATGGGGTATGATTTTTATTTTTTATTATATTTATATTTAACGAGATTATGTTTTTGGTGCAAATCATGCACTCATGTTAAATTAAAGGTGCAATAAAACCATGTTCAAATATATGTTAATGTACTCTCAGGCAAATCATTTTTTTTTATCTTTCGGTTCTTGGATTTTAGAATGTCACTAAAGGAAAATCTACAGTGGACATTAATTCGTTGTTTGAAAAAAAAATTATTTTTCACTGTTTTCTGCATTCGGAAGTTGTAGTACTTTTAAAAGTAAAATATATGTCAATGATAATATTTTCAACCAAAATTAAAATAATGATGGGCGGAAAAAAAAACTTAACAATAATCTGTGATCGGTAGTTTTGGTCATAGCAAATTGTTTTCTTGTTCAAAAGTTTAAGACAGTTATTGCGAAGTTAAGAAGTTAATAAAGGAATCTGCAGGCTTAAATTAAAGAAAAAAAAAATCTGGACTCTCACAATACAGTTTGATAGTTAAAAGCATATATTTTGGTTTCGCAAATTTGATTTCTTAAGAAAAATAAGTATGAAATGTGAAATCAAATTCATACATCATTCGAAAATATTAGAACTAAAAGTAGAACGTGTTTTGTATTAATATTATCTTTCTTTAAGGAAAAAAATAGGTTTTGAGATTTATATTTTAAAAACTGTATGGGATGCATAGTCGCACAAACATATATACAAATTGAAAATAAGCCTTTAGAAAATGTTCATTAAAGAAAACCAACGAATCTATATTTTGAAAAGTATCTCCCTTAAGATTCATGTGGGTTTTAAAGAATAAAAATTAAAAATATAACAAACAGAAAAACTAAAACAAGTACATTTTGTTTTTTTAAAAGAGGGGAGGAGAACAGTAAGGTCTTAAACATTTAATTAGATTTTTCTTTAAACGATTGTCCAAATTTTAAATAAGAATAAGGTAACAATTTCCATTTGGTGTATTAATATATTTTTAAAATTTATTTTTGTCTACTTTTAAAATCTCTTGACTTTTTTAAACAAAATTCAAACTAAACAAATTTGTGAATTACTTCAACTAAGGAAACATATTTACAAAAGGTGTCAGTTAAATAAGAGTATATCAAAACTACAGATAACTGTTTTTATTTTTAACCAACTTAACATTTTTCTTTAAAAATATATTAACCACTTTAAAATGGTTTATGAAACAAAAATTTAAAAAAAAATAAAATTTTAAAGTAAGTACAGTCTAAAACCATCAAATTGTTAAAAAAGAAATGTTGGACCTTTTCTTTTCACTGGGGAGAAACAGGGGTAAAAACCAAACAGAAATTAACAACTTTAACAAAAACGTGTTTTTTTTTTGGTTTATAAGTTTTTTCTTTTTTTTTGTGTTTTTTCCTTTACCTAAGTCACCAAATTTGTTCCTTGGTTGTACTGTCACTGTTTGAAAAATATTTTTCAAATTTTAGATTTCATTTAAATATATTTTTATTGTATAGATTTTTTTTTTTTTGTATTTATATTGGGTAGAATGATGATCGCACCAACGCGTCATTTCGTATTAAAAAAAAAAACATAATAACATTATAGATTATAATTTGTTTTATAAATTAGTCATAAATATTTTAGATAAAAATAGATGTATTGTATATA
This sequence comes from Criorhina ranunculi, assembly GCA_951813785.1. Lineage (NCBI taxonomy): Eukaryota > Metazoa > Arthropoda > Insecta > Diptera > Syrphidae > Criorhina > Criorhina ranunculi. The sequence continues at coordinate 13,589,937 of OX638381.1, forward strand.
TATATATATATATTCCCTGACTCCTAAATCACTTAAAATTAACTTTACAAGAGTTTTTTGAATATTTTTTTTTTTTTTTTAATTTTCAAATAAAAAAGAAACGACTAATAAGAAATAAAATATTATATAAATTATATAATATAAGAGAAGTAAGAGAAAAACAGAAAGAAATGTAAGGATAATACTTACAATTTTTACATTTACACTTTTTAATGAGAGTTTCGTCTTTAATGTCTTCATGGCATGCCTTGCAGTAGAACCAAGCTCTAAATAGTTTTATTTTATTTTTTATTTTTACTACCCACGAATTCATTAATTGCTTTTTATTTACCTTTTAACTTCATCGGCACTTTGTGCAATAAAAAATCCTTGAGTATTCGCTTGGATTTTAGCACCACGAGGATTTATGGATATCTTACTATCGGCGCCTTCTTCAGCTCCCTTGATTTCGATGGCTAACAGCAAGAGTTTCAGCTTCGTAAAGCAAAGCCTATAAAATGATTGTGGTTTTAATAAATGCTGTATGTTGATAAACTTTTTATATAAATATTTTAATAAAAATTTGATTATTTATTTTAATATAACGATGTTTTTTTTACGGCGAAAATATAAAAGTGACATGAAATCTTTATGTTAAAATCAATTTTTTTATATTTTATTTGAAATAGCAATATAAATACAAAAAAGAATTTCTTTTTTGTCAATAACATTTTACTTTGAAAGTCTTGATTTCGATCTCTTCCGAAGATCACAAAGTTACAACTGATTTTTAACTTCTTTAAAAAAAACATCGCAATATCTATTATATAAATATTTTTTTTTTTAAATGTTTAATATAAAATATGACATTTAGCATCTAATTGTTAGATATATTATAAGAAAGTGTAGAAAAGCAGCAAAACACACATGCACGCACTAAAACAAAAATGTATACAAAACATCACAAAAATCATTCTACAGATGATTAAATTTGTTTTTAAAAATGTATGCAAATAAAGCTCAGTAACAAAACTATTCAGTCATTATAGGTAGTGCTTCAGCAAGAGGATTGTGATATAAGCAAAGTAAGACGTTTAAAAAAAATGCGCTTTGCAATACAAACATTTTTAAGAAGTATTGTTATTGTATTTAAATAGGGTTCAATCAAAATCGTGAAGAAATAAATTTTTTTTTAAATTAAATTGCGGGGAAAATATTTATTTATTTCAAATATAATTCTTTATTGTATTTTACAGAAATTGTCACATGAGCCCATGCACATGTTCGAAGTTAAGTGAAATAATTATTTTTAAATCATTTGTATATACAGCCAAGTTGATTATTATTATAATTATTATTATGAAAAATGTGCTCAAACTCGATACGTACTTATAATATTATCTTAGACTCAGAAAACATCAATAGGTATCGACAAATTAAGTGTAGAAAAATATGTATCTTTTAAATAATTATGTTGAAAATACTTTATTAACTTGTGGATAGAAATGAAATAATATACTATAAAGATTAAGAAGATGACAATTTGTTACAATTTAAATAAACCTGTACTAAAACTAAATGTGTAAGTGTTTTCCTGTCTATTTAGACATTTGAATAGAAACCATTGCAGTTTAAAGGACTATGTCGCTCGTATTGAACTTTGATTTGTTTTAACAGAACAACTTTAAAGATATCACCAGGGCTCCTAAAAGCATGGTAGAAGATCTAAAAAGCGAATAAGATCCAGTCTTATAATAGATAGATTTTTATCATTCTAGACAGGAGCTGGGATGTTCGATAAGGAAGGTCGTTAAGATGAATGAAGAAATGTTTATTTAAAGTGCGGGAAGAGTAATAGGAATATTTGCAGATAAATTGCTGTCTCTTCCTCCTTTTCATCATCAAATATTTTACAGAAGTCGTTGAACAAAGCGCTTTATCTCTAAGTAAAAAATGTTCCCTAACTACATGATTCAGCGGAGACGATTACTTATTCGTTGAATTTATTTCTCTTTTATTGTAGGATCCTTTTCGATCTATAAAGATCTGGGACTGACCAAAGTAGCCTGGTATTATTATACAGCATTATAGAAAAAATGCCTCAAATGCATCAGCGTAAATAAAATACTTTCCAAGCTTTTAGTATTGAGTGATAATTTTTGTTTTTGTTTATATGTAGGTCGAAGTAACAACGAATGCAGTGGAGTTTGAGATCCGACTCTCACATTCAGAGGCAGTCTAGATTTTACAATAAGTGAGAGAGCACTTGATTTTCACTGTGCTATACCGCTGGATGATTTTGGAAAAATTTAAAATAAGTTTCTCCTTTGCTAGATCTTTTGCTTTGAAGCTAATTGAAAATGTTAATTTTACACTAAAAATTTGTCGATACCATGTGCCAAACTAAAATAATTAAAAAAAAAACATCCATTAGTTCTCATTTCGCAGGATTTTTATTTTACTGATAACAACAATCTATTATAGAATATTCATGCATCTATTTAGTGATTGTATACCACGTCATGAAAAGAAAAATATTTCTCTGCAAAATGTTAAAAATGCAAAAGGTCAGGTATCAAAAATATATATTATAACGAAATATATTTATTTAAAAAAAAAAACACTATTGATTAAATAATATTACAAACAACAAACAAAACTATTCTCATGGCATTCCATTGGTTCAAGACAAAGGAAATGTTTTCGTATTAGGTACTTGGTACGTAAAATTAAATATTAATATATTATCAAAAAGAGTAATTAAAACAAAAAAAAAAGTACAAGAGTTGCTGTTATATAAAATTTATAGTTTTTTTGTTTATTTATTTTTTTGTTTTTGTTCACTACAAGTCGAATTAGGATCTTACTCGCTGGCTTGTGGGAATGTCATGCCGGTAAATGAAGGTGAAAGGGTTTCTGTATACATCTCACACCCTGTACCTTGAAGATAATCATTTTGCCAGGCCTGAGTATCTGGTGACTGTAAGATTAAAACGGTTTTTTTTTTTTTTTTTTATGGATTGGATATTTAGATACAAAAATCGTTACAAAGTGCAAAGGAGCATCCTTTTCTTTTATTTTTTCTGGGTTACTTATTTATATGGGTATTTTAAGATTAAGAATATCTCACGATTGCTTAGAGAATAAAAATATACTACACTCCTTATGCTTCGTCTTAAATTTCTCGAAAAAGGATTACATAAAGGAATCAAACCAAATAAAAAAATTATTAATTGACGTGTTTTTATAATTGAACCACTTTCTTGCTTTTCTTTTATTAAATCACACTTCCGCCTCCTATTTTTGTTTGGAATCAGCACTAAGCATTCATACAATTGCAAAACCAAATAGAAATCAAAGTAAAATGGAACGCAAAAAAGCCACTAACAAATTATTTAAAAAAATAAGAAAAAAATCTAACGGATTGTAAAACAACTAAAAATGTAAAGAATAAGAATTATTTTTAATTTAATTTTTTTTTTACAACACTAAGGATAATTGCAAATCGCAACGATACGCAATAAACTCGGAACGTTCACAACATGAAAAGCCTCTTTTTTTTAAACAAAGTTCGTTTATATTGAATGTGAAGTGTAAATTAAGTAGTTTTTATTGTGTCAGTTGAGTAAAATACTGTATCCATTTCGAAATACTATTAAATGGAAAATTTTAAGAATGAAATGCAAATGGAAAAGTAAAAATGTATTCGTGGAATTAAATGCCACAAAAGAAAAGGAATTATGTATCAAAAACTAATACTTGGTGATCGAAATTAACATAAAGAATGGATTTTAAAAGTTTTAGTATTTATGTTAGAAATTTCTGAACCTGAAAACCAAAACTGGTTAATTTACTCTATAGTCTTGATTCTCTGATATAGCGACCGGCTGCAATTGTAGTTTAACAACGATTTCTCGATTATCTCAATAGTTCGAGATTTTAAAATTTGAAAGCAAATTCGCAGGAAAATAAGGAATGGCGAATAAAACTGATGTAGGAATCAACGGTCTTCAATTGAAAAAAACAGATAAGTGTAGGAGTTAAGTGCCTTTAATTAAACCTCTACTGAAGACAGCAGCTTGAGACCATGCATGAATGAAACAAGATTTCAAGAAAACTTGCTAGATAAGGGCCAAACCCTCGCCATACAAGAAATGAAAAATACGAGAAAATTGTTGAGCCGAAAAATTTCTTGCCCGAAGATCAAAAAACTTTAGAGATCATTTTGTTCTCGCAACAGACTTTAACTTTCTAGCAGAAGTTTCATTTTCCCATTCGAATTCGAAGACCCACAACAAATAATGTCTCGCAATTCCATCTGCGACCATAACATCATGAATAAAGATTAGCCCAGTAAATTTGGCATGTTTTTGCTAAGAAACTTAAATCTGATGAACAAAATAGAGTGCCTGCTAGAATCAAAGAGATCTTGTTCCCCGCGATGAATTTAAAAATGTAAGCACCGAGATAAAAGAGAGTACTTAGAAAGCAGCCGTGTTTTCTCACAAAGCTTTTTCATTTGTCTTGAATTTTTTAATAAAAAACTGTTTCATACGACTGATATTGTTCTGAAAGATAAAGGTGATCTTTGGTATCGTCTGCATAGGCAATGGCTATTGAGTAGAGAAGGAAATAAAATAACGCACCGTATGCATTCAGCGATATCACCGCAGTCAGCAGATTCAAAATACACTTGACATGATGTACACCAGCAGTTCAGACCTGAGAGTCTTCGAGTCTACTTAAGAGAAATGGAAAAAAAAACCTCAACCAACTTGGCATATGAAACTGGCTGGAGACGCTGGTTGGTTGAAGCTCAGATCGACCTCGAACTGCCATCATAAGTGAGTAAATAAGTTAGTCACATAAACATGATTTAGACCATCTTCTGCTTTACCATTGGACAGAAGGAGATAAATGTGTCCGTGTATGAAATTTATTGTGAAAGTATGGATACAAGATTCCTAGCAGGGTTCATTTAGTGAATCCTGTATTTCTATTTCAGATGGTATGAACTTGGTCCATCTAAAGCTTACTTATTATAGGAAGTAGCTGTGTAGCAAAATAGCTCAAAGTATATAAAGAACAAGGTTAAATATAGTAAAAATGTGTAATGAATTTTCGTCTAAAAGAGAAATAAAGTAAGTATTAAATAACGAAGGAGAATATTTAGAAAAAATATAAATGTAATATTTATAAGTATTCTAGTCCTAGACTAGAAACGCCTTTTGGCAACATTTTAGACTATCTACCTTATCATTTAAACCAGAAACATAGTTTCTTTTAACATTCGATTTCTTAAGGACAAATAACTAAGGACATCACATAACAACCACTGCAGTCTTATATAATTTCGCATGTACATAATACAAACAAATATGTACAAGTTATTTCGTTTAAAGCTGTTTTTGTACGGTTTTTCATTTACACGAAATCAACAATGAAAGAATAATAGAAAAATTAAATGAAAGAATATAAATGTATGTATACATTATATGCAAGTATGTTGTTGATGAATAAACATAATTAATGATGTTAACAGATGAATATGTGTGGGTCAACAAGCGAGTTACACTCGCAACATAACAATGATATTAAAGAAAAATAAGAAGACGATCAAAAATGCAAGTGTCTGCCTAATGAAAATCAAAATAAATGAAAATAAAGAACAGGATACAAGTATTTCATGTATAATACGAGTACATAGTAAAAAAAAATGGTACATTGACTTGACATAGAATACTAAATATGACCAAATTACACGTATATGTGGATAAATTATGGTGTTTTGTTTTGTGTTTCTTTTTGTTTTCTTTATTTATTGTTTTGTATAGCTTTTCTTCTATTATAAACCAGAAGACTTACTCAGTAGCCTGAGCAAATGGTATTCCGATAAAAGTAGGACTCAATGTTTCTGTGTACATTTCCATTCCAGTTCCGCGTAGATAATCGTTTGTCCACGATTGCATATCTGGTGACTGAATGTTGATTTATTTTATAAAAATAAATATATTTATTCGTAAATAATTGAACAAACAACAAAATAAAGAAGAAAACAATACTTTGTGGCAATTTCATTCTCAAATTGAAACTTAATTAAAAGAAAAGAATCGTAAAGGAAATGTATACACATAAATAAATTTAAAGAAATAAAAATTAATTTTAAATTTGTTCGGTTCCCTAGTTCTTTTTTTACAAAAACAAAAACATGTTTTTATTTATATTTTCCTTTGTAAACTCGTTTTTACACCTGGCAATGATGGACGCTCTTTTATTCATTTATAAAAAAAAAAAAACTTGAAGATTTTAAGGAATTCCTTCAGTATTTTTTGAAACAAAAGTATTAGGTGTTAGGGTTTTAATGTGCAGTACTTACTGTTTTGAATGATCGCATAGCGAAAAGATTCGCCATCATAGTTGAAAAACCCGGCGCCAGACAACTCTGCGCTATGAAGCCAAGTTTCAGTTCAGCCAGGCAGATGACATCGTCTCCTTGCTTCCAGTCCCATGAAGGAATATTCAGCAAATATGCCTTAAAAAATATTTTTTTTACTTTTTTTCTGCGTACAATTTTATATATGCTGTTTTTATAGTAAACTTACCTTATTGTGATATTGCATCAATTGAATAATAACCCTAATATCATCACTGTAATTTTTTATTGAGATAACTCTCATAATATTGGCAGCATCTTCGGCGTCTGGATCTTGGCAATATTTGTTTGCTAGAACCAAGCAGGCATCAGCTTCGTGAACCTTTTTTTTTAGGAAATTATAATGAAAACGTTTATAATCAATTAAATTTATTTAAATAAGGAAACATTTCAAATGTTGACATTTCACTTATTTGATTGGCTATGATAAAAGGGATTCGCCCTGTTGAATACTTGTGTTGATGAATAAAGTCAATAATCGATCAAATTGTATATGAAATACTAGTTAAAGCTATCAAGGCCTTAAATATTTTATACAAGGGTCAGTGCAATACACTGTACAAATATTTTAAGATATTTCATGAGCAGACGTCATTACGATAGCTGTCTTCGACAAACTCAAAAGATGTTCTGCAAGATACATTCCTAAATTCCGCAAATTGGATCGTCAAATGTGGCTAAGGACTGAACACTCGCAAAACTGATCTGGTCCTGTTTACTAGAAAATATGAAATAAAGAGTTGAAACCATTCTTAGTCTTCACTGACCAAGCGAAATAAATAAAAAATGGATAGTACGACCTTTAATAACTTGCTGGCTATGATAAGAACTAAGTATTTCATAAGGGGCGTTAGTACTAGACAAACAAAAGAAATTGAACTTTCTGTCAATCCGTGCCCTCTATTATAAGCAGTCATTCCTCTTGAGAAAAAAAAAGACTAGATCTTATTGCTGCTCAACTTCGGTAAAAAGTATCAAAATATCGTTTTGGAATGATAGTATCACCTCGAATAAATACCCTTATCCTTCTACACCTAAGATGCAGTGAAATGTTGTGTTTTCTTCAACAAGCTTAATTTGAAGCCGTCCCTACGTCTTCTTGTCTTTTGCAGAGAGGTCCAGGCAGACATTATGGCTATTTCAAAAGCCTTGTCTTAGCTTTAGAGGAATGGAAATTAACATTTTTACGAACAGCCAAATAGTCCTAAAACCTTGTGAACTTCAAAAGTAGATTCTACTTATTCCTGGAGATCGCAGAGCATAATTACATACTCTGTACTACAATGTCAATTTCACCAGAAATGCTCCACTAAAAACAAGCTACTGATTAAGCTAAACGCAATCAGTCAGTATCACTAAATTTAAATAGTCCAATTGGACCATGTGCTGGACCACCAAACGAATTGGGCCCAAGTTGGTTCTGAAATGCTCTAGAGTTTGATTTTAACTAGCATACTGCACATAAGGAGCACAGTACGTGTCATCACCGGAGCATGATCTCTGAAGAGATTGTAGAGACAAGGACGAGTAGGTTGGGAAATCACTCCAGAGATCATGTATCGAAATTTACCTCTTTTGGTCTAGGTCTGTTGATAGACCAACCTTCTCTAGCTTATGACCAACCTGATTATAGGTAGATCAACTCGCAAAACATAGCTGATCTTTGTAAAAATGTACATCCTTCAATCACTAAACGGAGTAAATCAACACAAATATTCAAGAGCTTGAATGGGAATATTAATTTTTCTTTTTAAATTAAGAATTTTTTTTTATTTAAAAAGATAATAGTAATAAACAATAAAATAAAAATAAAAATGTTTAAAAGATCGGGTAAATAATACTATGTATTAGAAAGAAAAAAATAAACGCTGCAATATATGTAGAAGCATTACATAAAATACAAGCAATCAGCAAAGCATAAAAGTTGTAAAAAGTTATTAAATAGAAGTTTGAAAATTTGAAGTTAATGCAGATTTTGAGTAAAGTTAGCGGCACTACTGAACTATGCTATACAAAGAGTAATATTATGAAAAAAACACATGCAGAACATCAAAAGCTACCAACACTTACCAATGTAAAATGTATTTCTACACACATTTCATATTACTAAGTTAATTACTAAAAAGAAAACTATACACTATAGATATACTATATATTTTTATGTGATACACCACGAAAAAGCTACTTTTTCGAAAGATTACATGCTTCATAATTAATAATAAACACCGTTGAGTATCATACATTTAATAACTTTATAGTGATACCCCAATGAATTAATTTTATATTTATTTTAATATATAAATAGCCTTATATTAATTTTTTGTATGCTACTAACTAATATTGCCTAAATATCGCGATACCTCTTTTGAAAAAAATATTTCAATAATGAAACGATTTAGTTAAAGTTGATTTATAAACACTGAAACATTTATATATGTAATACTATTAAATTGATAGTCTAGCAGCAATTACACACATATAATTTTATAACAAATATCACAATGGTGTAAACAATTATAACAATTATATGTTTCTTTGTGAATAAATTTGACTTTGGTAATTTTTATTTTAAATATTTAAATTTTAGTTATAAATACAAAAGTGACTATTTTCTATATAACATACACTAATGTCGCTGAACTAACAGTTTTACTTTAAGAAATCGTGGGTAAGAATAGTTTTTTTTATATTTGTTCATATCCTTAATATTTCGTCCTTTTGTGAAAAAGCTGAAGGCCCAACCATCATTGTCTTGAATCAATTTAGGCACGTTGTGGATTTATTAGAAAAAAAATTCGACGCAATACGAGGTGAGATTGACTGGCTCCCAGTCGAATTTTTATTTAAACAAACAGGTAACAGGGAAAACTTAGAAGGGAAAGAGAACATAAATAACATATGCAACACTTTTCCATAAAGACCACGAAGAAATTGATAACCAATAATTTATCATTCGATACGAAATAATTGGTAGGAAAGGTAACCCCATATCTGGGACCCAACCCTAGATCAGCGGATAGGCCATCCGAAAAGAGTTGGCGAAAGAGAAGTAAACTCAGCATCAAGCTTAGGAAACGATTCTCAAAGTTGAGACGAACAAACATACCTCCCAGGAATTGTAACTTTTAACTCCCAACCTAAGGAAAAAAAGACTTACAATATTACTACTAAAAATTAAATGTCGTTTACTTGAGAGAAGAAACATATTTACTCTTTCTAGTTTCGATAAAGGAAATAGAGCTGAAGTAAATCTTTTTCGTTGTAGTGAAACACATCTATCATATAGTTATCTGACTAATAAACAAAATTTACAAAAAGTAATTAGGTACAAATCCTTAAATTGGTTAACTCAAAACTTATTAGGTTTCGACGTCAGGGAATCTATCAAACTTTCACTAACTATATAGGCACATTAAATTTAAGTTGATAAACACATGTTTCAAAGTATGTTTATCTCTTCTAACTAATCCACCTAGCCTCGAATTAAAAGTTTATACTTAATCGTATGAATATGCTTACTTCTATCCCAACCTAAACATTTTTACTTAACTACATATTTTATAAATTCATGCAAAACATACGATTTTCGTTACTTTACATAATCACCTGTTGTCTATTTAATTGTTCTTCAAATTACCAAAGTCAGTTATATAGCAAAATAATTTATAACACAGTGGTATAATGTAAATTTTTTTTTAGAAAAACCTTAAGCGTAGAGTAAAACGCTTTACACAAAAGTGTTATGTAATGTTAGTGTATTATACATCGAACATAATTTGCGATTTATTTTTTATCACAACAATTTGATGAATGGATGAAACACAAAATGTTAATCCAAGAAAAACGATGAAAACTAAATATAAAAAAATAAAACAAAACAAAAAAGAGAACATTTATGATAATTTTTGATATTTTGTTAGACACTTAAGGACATGGTTTCTCGTCGAAACTTTGAAATGTACGATTGCGTTGTATTTTACTTCTTTGTTTATTTAAGTGATAAAAAAAATTATATATATTAATGAAATAAAAAAATAAAAAAAATAATGTCATTTATTGTAAAAGACAAAAAAATAAAAAAAAATTAATAAGAATGAAATGTTGTTTACCTTCACCCTCTGCAGATCTATCGGGTTCATAATGGTTCCCTGGAAGAATTCCACTGTGGTGAAATGTCGTTTAAACAAACCCTCCAGTTCCAGATCGGGTGGTTTACTTTGTATTTTTAACAACATTTTTCGTTGTTTATTTAGATTTTAATTTGCATTACAATCAAATAATTTTATTTTATTTTTTTTGTTTTGTTTTGTTTTATATGTTGAGAGGGTTTGTTTCAATTGCGAAATGCAATTTATAAAATTTTGTTGGGCAGTGTTTTATATTTTTAAGTGCAAAGGCACAAGTATTGATGAAAATGATAAACGTTTGTTTTTTGTTTACATATATATATATATATATAAATTATAAACGTAAAGGGAAAGAAAAAAAGAAAGAAAATTGTTTATTAAAAATGACAACATTTCTATAGTAATCAATTTCAAAGTGTCTAAAATAATTTAAACTTAACCAAGAAATAATTATTAATTTTACCATTTCTGATTTTTAAACACATATCCTGTTTTAAAACATAACTATGTAACTACTTCCTGTATAGGTAGATTGATATACAATAAATATTTCAATTATTTTATTTAACATCGATTACAGTTTTCAAAATTTAAGTTTTCTTCTATAAACGAACTATTAGTTGGATACAGTAAATTCAAGTTTATAAATATTAAGGGAGAAATAGTATTAAAATATTTTAAATATACATTAGAGAAAGAAACATCTACATAACGTTGTATCTAGAGAATTAAAAACAAGTAGTACAATAAGTATTGAAAAGTGTGTGTACATGATGTTTCATTCTTTGTGCAGTAGATTTGATCATATTTTCTTAAGTCTTAATAAAATTGTATTGTGCAAAATCATTTAACAATATGTTCGGTCTATAAATTTGTACTAATAATTTTGTTTAGTTTAGCTACCGAACATCGAAAACTTCTGAAGTGAACAATGAATTTGTTCTCATCTAGACATCTATCTGAAATATTTTCCTATAAAATTATTTACCCCTATAACGCTCTGTCCCTAGTGCTATAGATCTTTTGAGATGCCACTCTTGAATCCTACTTTAGGCACTAGGAAGGTTTTTGAAAAATAATATTTTCAAATGAAGCTTCTTCTAAAATGGAGAGTTATCGAGACCTCATCTCTGTAGTTCAAACAAAAGTCATTTCGAAAAATTACTTTTACTGGATCCACCCGTCAAGTAGTTGGCAACAGGTAATAAGCCATTGTATTTTACATACGTATTTTTTTTTTACTGAAATGTTAAAAGATCTCCCAGAAGCAGCACTTGACACTACTTCAGAAGCTTAAAAAGTTTAGTTTCCCGCAGTTTTCTTTCATGAACTTTTTTCATAAATGAACTCATGAAGAAAAAATTAGTTTTAAATGCAGTTGATGGTGTTTCCCAATCTTGTTTATTTCTTTTGCCGGTTGCAGACACTCGGTAGAGCAATACATTGCAGCGCACAAGAGGAGCAAACAAATGTATAGCTCTGAAGCCTATAGGGGGTGAAATGGTTACTTTTGAAGTTTGAATTTCCTCATAATATTTTAAACTTACGATACATTTTCACTTCTCTAAACTTAGACAAAAAATATATTGATATTCCTTATAAATTTGAATAATTATTATTTGCACAATTTTATTAAGACCTTTTGGTGAAAGACTTACTTCTTTTTATAAATTTGAATTACCAATTTCTTCGCACTGAAATTTACTTAAGTCTATAGTTATAGTATGTCAGCCTCATAGTATGTTTATATTTGAATTAATAATAAAATTACGTTCTAGCTCTACGAAAAGTAATTTAAAAAAGCAAATATCATTTTATTTAAAACAAAAAAATAAAAAATTCCAATATAATTGAAAAATTATATTTCAAAGAACCATTCTAAACTATTTCATAGAAAAAGAAAACAATATTTTATAATCAAGACAAAAAAGAAAAACGATATAATATTTCATTCCTTGAAGCAAATTGGAAAAAATTAAGCTTTAACATAACTGAAATCAATAAAAAAAAAAAAAGTGGGCAAACTATAAAGGATCCAAGGATGTGGAAGTATCGAAAGCAAATAATGTGGTTCGGTTTCATAAAAAAAAAAATGGAAAAAAAGGATGGGGAAAAAATCGGAATCAAATCAATTGTATTATTCTTAATTATACGAGTTTAGAGTTTCGCGTTTAAAGAGTTAATTAGATAAAAAATAAATAAAGTTGTATCTGAGGTGGTAGCTTGAATGCAATTTAAATTTTGATTTTATCAAAATCTTTGTTTTTTTTTAATTTTTTATTTATTATACCTTGACTCGCTCCAAGTCGACAGCGTTCATCATAGTTCCCTGAAAAAACGCCACAGTCGTGTAGTGGCGTTTCAATAGTCCTTCAAGTTCCAGATCAGGCTCCTTGCTATTTGTTTTGATTCATACATGTACACATTTTGTTTTTATAAATATTTCTATTTGGTTTTTTTTTACAAAATCATAGAACTATACGTTTATATAGTCTTTCAATCAATCTACCTTAGATATAATCTTATCTATCTATTGAGTATTTATTTAAAACTGCTTGCAATAAGAATTTTAACCATTTTGAGAACTTATTGCAAGCAAGCATTTTTTTTTAAAGAAGAAATATGCATATATTGAATTATAACTTTTATTTTGTACCTAATACATTTCAAGAAACGGAGTATTTACTTACCGATGTAAAAACACTACTTCCACGTCCACATCCTCTCTATCTTCGTGTAGAAAATCTTTCAGGAAATGTGACACTGATTCGTATGTTATATGGCCACATACCACAATGTGTCTGAATTTGTTTTTAGTTTTCAATCATATCCGTCAACCAACCGATCCATAAAATATGTCAGCCAAAAAGGTGATGACATTTTGTTAATTGATTCCGAATTTTTGGGAATCGAAATTTCATCGGAATGCATAACGACGAAAGGAGAAAATAAACCTTGTATTAGAATTTTGTTATACTCCAAGAATTTTAATTAAATAATTTCTATTAAATATCTTATAGATAAAATAATGATAAAATGACATTTATTTATGTTTAGTTTGATGAATGTGTGTTTTTTTTTTTTTTTACTTTTTTTTAGTGTAAGAATGTCAAGTGTTATTTGGAGTTCAATTCAAGGAAACATTTCTATCTTTCTGTATAACAACAGAAATATTTCCCTAAATTGTAAAAAAAAAAAATATAATGGATAGTAAATATGAAAAATGAGTGAGAGAAGATACAACAAAAAAAAAAGTCAAATTCGAAAGAAATACGTTGAAAATTAAAAAAAAAATTTACCACGATTGTGTATTATTGTAAATTAAAGTAAAATAGTAAAGAAAAAAAATTAAATATAGACTCTTTTTACTTTTATTTTAAAAATTAATTATCAAAATAATAATATAAAAAAAATTCAGTATTTTTTAAAATATTTTAGTCTGCTACCCCATAATTATTTACACAAAAATTACTGTTTGATTTCTTATTGAATCAAATGGAAAGATCTAATATTGCAAATGTATATTTTTTTATTGCTATCCATTTGATTCAATAGTGATTATTATTTTTATATATTTTTTTTTCAAATTAAAAAGAAACATTTTATAAATACTCTCATAACAAAACTACCATGCATTTCTAGAGAAAATGTATAATTTTTTTTTTGTAGAAATAAAAAAAATCACTGTAACAAGATACATAGCAGCAAACCTCATGAGCCAATGTTATGAGTGTAGTGCAAAGACTACTTTGATTGGTTAAGTATATCAATGTTTACTACTATGAGAAAAAAATAAACAACATACAATTAGTTTTCAAATAACAAGTCATTCACTATAAACATTACAACATTCCGGTTTACACTAAGTATGTCCTGAAGAACAAACAAATTACTCAAGTCTACACAAGTACAATGGTAGAACATGCGTGCAAAAGTATAAATTGCTGTCGCCTATGCAATTTGCAGTATGAATCTTATGAATTATTTTTGTTTTTCTTTTTTTATGTGAGGGTAATATTGAGTTGTTTTAGTCTAAAATTTTGGGTGTCTGCTTTATGTAATTTTTGACAATATTTTAAAAAAGAGATTTTGTTTGGCTTATAAATTGAACGAAAGAATATGTATCTCTCGAGAGAATACCTTACAATGACAAAGTTTAGAAAGATAACATTTATCAGTCACAATTTTCTTAAATTTTATAGAATAATAATACTATTTCATGTTGTCTTACAATAAAGAGAATGTCTTTTATATTGAACATCATACAATTGGAGTGCTGTAAAAATACACGAAATGAAAAAATAAAAGAAGGGACTTTATGTTAAGGCTGTTTGCCTTACAAACACAAATCGTCAGAAATCGCAATTACAGTGCATGAAAAAATTAGATAAATGGCATATTGCAACTTTTGAAGTGTTTTTGACAAGTGTTGTTATGTAAAGTTTAGTACAAAACGAATATAACTGACGATTTCATCAAAATGTATGAGAACAATATTTGTATCAATTCTGATGCAATATGCGAGCACCAAATTCCTACATTTCATGAATTTACTATTCATATTCAAAAATATTACGGCACCATTGCACTTTAGAAGCGAAAAATGTGTCCAAATCTTATTTTTCCAAAAATTAACCAAAGTGACTGTCAAAAATCAATGAAAACTCGTCTACTAATGTGGAAAAAGAAGCTGAACTTATACATGGGGAGTAAAATCGGATAGAATATTGCCTTCAGAATGCTACTCAAAATATGGAAAGGTAGTTTTTCAGCTGAGGCTATTCCGCTCCAATGTGGAAAGTGACCACTACCGCCACTCGTAATTAAGAGTATCGCTTGTGAACGGATAAGGAACCAAAAGACAATGCGAAGGAAGTATCAGTGACTTCAGCATAGCTTTTAGGGCGAAGATAATTTCGAAATGCAATGAAATTCACTCACACAATCAGGCAGAAATCAGGCACTTAGTTTCAAATTGTTTTAAAAACATTTTTCCGGGTCACTAAGGTGGCTGACCGGTCCACTTCTGGAATCAATGAATCATCGTTATGAAATCTTAATTGAAGAAATATTTGGCAAGTATAGCTTTTCTTATGTAGCAAACATGCGTATGTAGAAAAAGTAGACAAAACTTTAACTTTTAACTCTTTCTTACTCTGAATCAGAGCGACCGCTCTAAATCTTGTTAGAATTTAAAGAAAATCTACTGCAAAAACTTGTGTTAATTATGATTTTTATAACTGTAAATCTTTAACCATCTTAAAGTATCTGATCGCAACCAGAATTTCAACCATAATATCTGTTTTCGGACACAAATTACCACCTTTCGTAGATGCAGTAAGGTCCGCAACGGCTACAGGTGACCAGCACATTTGATATCAAAAAAGGTGATGCGCTATCTTGTGGATGCTTTAACATCATAGTTGAACCAATTTCATGAAATTTTCAAGCCATGAAAACTCGATACGTTCACGAATATTGAGGCGGAAACAATCGAAAAAAGTTTAGCGGTGAACGAGGGCAAAACCCAATGCTCTATTGTTCACAAGAAGTAACACCAAACATCGACGAATCGAACAGAACGTTACAGTTCTCTATAACTTTTTTGAGGAAGAACGGTTCTTTGTCTACCTCTGTTCCCTTGTGCTAAAAAGGAAATTGAGTAGTTAGGCCGAATAACTGAGAAGTCTATACAAGATCCTTATCATTCCAGTCCTACTGTGTGACCCTGAATGAAGATGTCTTTGGTCGTTTCAAGTGAAAAATTCTTCAATTAGTGGATTCTTAAACTCGAAGAGACAAGTCAAACACAAATTCCAAAATTTTCATTTGAAATTTTTTTTAATTATCCATTGATCATAAAAGTTATGTATTGATTTTGTCATCAGAAAATTACTGGTAAAAATGTTTCTTATTTCTGGAACTTGATTTATTATAATAATCAGACATAATGCAGACGAAACATTTAAGCAAATATATGCTTTTTTAGCTAAAAAATATATACGACTACAGTATTTATATAATTAATTAATGATAGACAGAAAAACTATAGAGATTTGAAGATTCACAAAAATTATTTGATGTTGTTCTTATTTGTCTTAGTTTTCAATGACAAGATACCCTTTGTTTAGCTACCTATCTACAACATCAGAATACTTTGTATTTGACCAAACAGGGTACAGTCAGAAAAGGTATTTATTATAAGTAAAATGTATAACTTTTACAGACATGAAATTATTTTCTTTTCAAACAAGTTATAAATTGTCAAAAATTCGTATAATTAACACCATCCCTTTCCAATTTCTTTTGCTATGGCCAATGTTTTGGAAAAAAAAGTTGATTTCTTTTTTTTTTTTTCATTGTAAAGGGATTTTCTAGAGGAGCCTTATGTGGTTTAAAATGTTTGTACAAATTTATTTTACATAATTATTTACAAAAATGTAAAAAAATAAAAAAGTTGAGAAATTAATCGACAATCACTCTAATAAAAGTCTTCAGTCCTTGCAGCGATACATTACCATGATATCGTTTCGTTGTTAAATACACCATTTCCTCAAGTTGTTGACCAAGGATACAATTATTTATGTAACGAAAGCTCAAAGCGATAAAAACAATCTGAAGAACTGGTGTACATTTTTAATTTAACTTTTTATATATATATAAGTGCAGTGATGTGAATAATTTTTCGATTAAATTCAATTATTTTCAAAAAAGTGTATTATGAAGCAAGAAATAATTTAAAATAAAAAAATATATATATATTTAACTTCTAAGAAACTGTATCTGCTCCCACATAAAGCTCCGCAAAATATAAATGATTTGAACAGTGGAAAATGCAAATGCTTGCAGTAATATAATTATTAATTTCATTTCAAAAAACAAACTCTGTAAGCTCTAAAATTATTTCTAAAATTAAATGAAAAAAAGAAAAAAAAAAAAAGAAACAAGGTTCTTGTGTTATATGTAAATAGAAAAAAGTTAAAAAAAAGATATGCCTGGCCACGCATTTGAATTTGTTTTTGGATATTTGTTTAACTATTTTCTTTTGTTTTTAATAATATTTAGGTTTATTGTGCTTTTTCAAATATCTAATTGTATCAAACACAGGAAATCCAATATGTTGTTTCAACAATTAAAGGGTGGGTGGATTTGTGTCTTTTATAAAAAATAATTATTTCTTTTACTCTAATCTGCATGAAGTTCAAAGGGCTGAGGGGAGGAGTGTATGGCTAGTTTTACATTTTTTTTGCATCTTGCTTAAAAAAAAAGGAAGAAGAAAATATAACTATTTCGGTTGGGTTTTGTTTGAGAAATTATTTACAAATGGCTAAAGTTCGTGCAGTTCTAGAGATAAAACCTGGACGATATTTCTTTTTTGTTTGTAATTCATTGAGGATTGGGATTGAGGAGTTTTGGTATTCGTATTCATTTTTTTTCAGATAGTTAAAATAAAGGATGAACTTAAAGGAAACAAAAATTAAACTATATTCGCTGACTAAAATAAAAATAAAATTCAAAATAAGAGGTACGGTAGAGATAGTTTTCTTGGTTTTTTTTTTTTTTGTAACTGAATATAATACAGAGGACATTCACACACAAAACTGTTTACCACACACCCGAATCCAAATCGGCATACTTAAAAGTACTTTACAACAATTACAATAGTTTCATATATAGTATTTGAATAAAGATAGGAGTGAGACCACAGCCATGAAGACTTAACGCACATATTTCATAATATAAATGTTTGCCAATATGTTGAACAAAAAAGAAGGAAAAAAAGCTTTTTGAATAGATTTTCAGTATACACGCGATAAATCTTCAAAACAGTTAAATTAAACTAAATATTTACCTACAGTTTTGTTTATTATTTGATTTTTTTTTTTAAATAAATTGTATTTTCGACAGTGGAATTCCAACACAGGAGAAAGAAAAAATAATAGTAGTTTATTATTATTCTTAAGAATAACGTATACAGACACATACAGTAGAAATATTATAGATATATAGACAAAACACGACAGATAAACACAAAACGACGCTGTTTACGACCTAAAAAAAGACAAATCTATTTGCACACTTTAATTTTAATGGTAATATAAATGTTGTTTTTTTTTCGATTGAAATAAAAATTCAATGAAATAAATATTTATATTTACTGAAACGAAGACAAATTATAGAAGTAGAAGTAAAACAAATGAAATTTATCGAACTGAAAATAAGTTAGTTTTTTTTTCTGCTTTTTTTTTGTTGTGTTTTTTTTTTTTTACAAAAAATAACAATCAAGAATCAGAGAGATAAAGTAAAACACAAACACGATTTTGAACTGAAGAAATATTTATCAATAACAGTACCACAATTAGGTATTCACTAAATTACTAAGTTATGGACATTTTGTTAGTAAGTGAAATAGAGAAGGAAAACAAAAAAATATATGTTTTAAGAAAACTACAACACAATTAGTACATAATTACAATTTCATGTATTTTGAAATTTTAATTTTCTGGTTCACAACTGCTATCGACACACAAATATTTAAACTAAATATTAATTGTTTAGTTAATAAATAAAAATAAAACATATTAATTTGTTTGTTAAAAAGCATTTCATCATTTTTAATCGAATTATTAATGGTTGTTTTTTTTTTTTTAAGTAAGCGATTTTTTTTATGCAACGAGAACTACTGGTTTTTTTTTAATTTTAAGCAGATCGGAGCAAATTTCTTTGAAATACACAGTTGTCTGTACTTGCAATCCATTTGCCATTGAATCCATATGGCGGAAAATAAAGTGACATTAACTATTCATTGTTAAGGTTGTAGCATTTATTAAAATTGGGATCAGAACTTTATGACTGAATTTCTTTAACCATGGAGGTGTCACACGACCTAAAATAGGACTGAGATTGTGTTCAATGCGTCATCTGAAAATTTTAGTAGCCAGATAAAAAATAGACACGCCTTCTTTTCTTTAATATTAAAGGTAATTTATATAATGTAGTATCTACGTGGTCCCAAAAAACTTCTTTCAACAATTTGAGAAGTTAGGAGAAGAAAAATACTTTTTTCTATACAATTATTCGTAGACATCCATTATGAAAATTTAGCTCAAAAATGCGAGATAATGCGGGTTTTCAAGTTTGTATGGAAAACGAAATTTAAATTGGAATTTTGAATTGAAGTTTGGTAGGTAATTTCTACAACAAAAATAAAGAAACACTAGTTTCACCGTTTTTCAAAGTTGTAACTACGGGGCCAAGATATAGAGTGTTAAAGTTTACAGTTGTATAATATGCGCAACCGTAGCCAAGCGGCACATCGGTTCATGAGTTATAATAGTGTCATCTAGAAAACGAACGAAAAAAATCTCGAAAATAAATTTCATAAATCTTGAATGCAATAATCTCGAATGGGACAAAATCTAGAAAGTGCAAAAATATCAAAAGACAATATCTCGAAAAAAATTTCGAAAAAATTGGCTCTCGAGTTTTTTAAAACGAGACACTAAATCCCTTTGCGAAAATGACATAAGTCCATAACTCGGAACATACCAAAAACCTGGTGCTCTTTACCGATTTTGGACATAAAAGGACCGTAGCAGCGAAGCAGAGCAGTACAATACAGATTTCCAATATTCCAAAGTATTTCAAAGAACTTATCTTTAAAAAGGATTATGAGATTTAAATGAGATTTTACCATTGATTGTTTCAAAAATTAACATTGATTCTAGATTTTGCATTCGAGTTTTTTTTTTTTTTTTTTCTAGATTGTTCGAGATTTTTTGTTTCGGGAATTTTATTATTCTGGATTTTTGTTTTCTATATTTTTTTTTTCTAAATAGCGTGGTAAACCGGTTCGTAGTCGTGATCGATTTCAAAAATTGTTTCAATATTGGAATGGTGACACTTTTTGCTACCATCTTTGAAAGTACCATAGGAACAGCGACTTAGTATAAATCTTAGCACGTATTTAATGCGTGCAAAGCTGCGGGGGGACTGCTAGTAAAGTAATAAATTAATAATAATAATTAAACGCATCGCTCCACAAAATAAGTGTATGGCATAAAACATCTGAAGTATATCTACATATATATGTACAAGTTTTCCGACATACAAATTATATAAATTTTGTATGGAAGGGAAATAATTTACTCTTTTGTTGACTCTTTTGTTGTTAACTGACAACTTTAATGCGATATCAAGGTAAACAGTGAAAGAATCAGGTAATTCAAATCACACAATCATCAATTCTTAAAGAATGTGATTAAATAAGATCAAATGGAACCTTTGACATTCAATAAAAAGTTTTCGATCAGTGATTTCTAAGGCTCGAGTCTGGGCAATCTAGTAAGCGTTTGGACATCGGCATATATTTCTCTAACTGAACTAAGTATGTATGTTAGTTCAGAATTTCATCAAAAAGAATTAATACACATTTTTAAAAATAATTTTTAAGAATGGCTTTAATACGACATGTATCATAAGCAAATTATTATGATACCTAATGACATCACAATAGGCCGATCTGTGGCCGCAGTGATAAGAGACTTTGGACCACCTCAATTTTAATCTATGATACCTAATACAGTTATTATTTTTCACTGCCTTAGTCAATTAACAATCAAAAATACGAAAGAGACCTTATTTTACAGTAGTTCTCATTGCAAAGTAATTTTCATTTAAGTATGTTTAATTAAAAATGAAGCCAACTAAATATGAATTTAAAAAAAAAATTGTTTACGAAAAATTAACACAAAACCACAAACAAACAAAAAGATTTGTAACATTTATTAATATAATTATAATCACTTCGACTGGACACAGTAGTTAAATAATATAATAGAACAATTACTTGAATAAACACCAATCTTAAGATTTATCAATAAATTCCCTTATTAGTTTTTTTTTTTAGTAATAACAATTTTTTTTAAAGTGTTTTTAATATTTCCAAAGAAAAATTAACACAAACACAAAGCGTGCAACATGAGTATGATTAATTTATTTTTATTCCATATCACAAAGAAAATTAACCAAATTAAAAAAAATATAAAATTATTTAAGACAATTTCTATATCAAACATTAGAGTTATAGTCTTTTTTTGTTCTTCTGTTTTATTTTTAAGTATTTTTTTGTATTAAAGATAAATAAAGTGTATAAACGTGATAAATTTTGACTTGTTTTCATTGAAAAAAAAAGAAGAATTTATTTCTGTGTTGTATCGAATCAATTGATTTGGAATTTGAGTTTGTTGACTAAATGATAAAATATTTTTCATGGAGAAATATATGCGATTAAAAAAAAAAATTAATTAATATAGATATAAAAAAATTGGTTTGCTTAATGTGAGTTGAAAACTTTGAATAATTTTGTTGGTTGTTTGTTTTGTGGTGGTGGGTTAGTTGATTTTTGTTAGTCGAAAATTTCTTTCGTTTTGGTTTTTAGTATGAATGGGACGCAAAAGAAAAACAACGCATTCAACGAAAAATCATTAAAATACGATTTTTTTTAAAGATGTATTTGCAATTTTTTTTTTTTTTCGTCTTTTGATTTGGTGTTTATTTTTATTATTATTTTTTTATTTCTCTTTGTTTTACTTCAGAATGAATTTCTTTTGTTTTGGATTTGTTTAAGGAAACTAATTGAAATTTGTTCTCACCTTCGACCCTTTTCATTTTTTAATGTGCCCCCATATTTGGCTCTTGTTCCAATCAAGTCTATTATCTCAGGTATACAACTTGCAAATATCGCCTGTTTTCAATACGAGAAATAATAGTTAAGCATAATTTCGATATTTTTTTTTAATCATTTTTTTATGTTTTTATATTTTTTTTTTTTTAACTTTGTTTTCTGCTACAAAATTTTGAAGAACAAAAACAATAAAATTTTACCGTCGTGCTTTTTTTTTGTTTTGTATACCAAAAATAAAACTTTCTCACACCCTACGAATCAGGTACGTGTATGGCGATAAGAAACCTTTGTGATTTTATTTTAAAAACGCTCCTCCGTACGATAAAAAAAAAAGAAATAGATATTTTGTCGGTGGAAGGAATTTGTTGCTTGAGATTCCTTAAGTCCAGTTTTCGGTGAATACCAAAATTAATAATTTTTATTATTATTATTTCTTCAATGAAAATTGTTAAAAGTAAAATAATTTTAAATTAAATTTATATTTGAATACTTATTTACATAAACAAAAGTTTAAATCACAAATAAAATAAAAAATAATGAACCTAATTGGTAAATACCTACAATTTTATAAAAACACACTCACAGTATAGATTAACTTTCTATTTAAAAATAATATTAACAAAAAGAATTAAAAAAAAAACTTTTAATAAAAATAAATAAATATTAATTTACTACCACAATATTCTCTTTCACACAATGGATGGAAAACACAAACTTATTGACTTTTTTCTGTAGCAAAAAAACTCAAAAATCTATCAAGGGGTGCCGTGACTAATAATTTAACTTGGACCCCTAACAAGCTTCTCTTTGAATTTTTTTACACAACTAGGCTTCGATTTCTTGGGACATTTATGTTCTTTTCTGGTGATTTTGTTTTAAATTATTTCACTACAATAGTAATTATTATTTTTTTTTTAAACTTAGCTCATTGAGATAATTTATTTTTTTTATATATATACTCAGGGGACATTTCGGGATATGTGTAATATTTTTGACAAAAATCGAGGAATTTTTTTCATTTCAAAAAAAATTTGGGACTTTTGTTCTTTTGTTCTAGAAAAAGTTATAAGAAATGGAAATAATTATATATTGAATCTAGGATTAACAATAAAAATAAAGAAGGGAGAAAATTTTGTACTTATAAAC
Organism: Criorhina ranunculi; assembly: GCA_951813785.1. NCBI lineage: Eukaryota > Metazoa > Arthropoda > Insecta > Diptera > Syrphidae > Criorhina > Criorhina ranunculi. Next base: position 13,613,308 of record OX638381.1, read on the forward strand.
ATTTTTTTCTTAATTGATCTTTTTTTTTTTCTAATTATGCGTGGCTGCGGCATACAGGCTGTGCAAGCAAAAAACTTATTCAACATTATTATTAATTAATATTGTTAAATGTATTAAAAGTAAACGTCTACGGAATAATTTCTTTTTTTGTTTAATTTTTTTTTTACTTTTTTGTTTAATTAACTAAAGAAAAAAGCTAAAAAGTAAGTTCTAAGAAAAATATATTTATAATTATTTTTATGTATATATTTATATATAACAGAACAAAAATCAACACAAAATACAAGAATTAATTTAAAAAGAAGAATTTAATAAATTAAAAATTAAAAAACAAATACAAAATAAAATGTATTTAATTTAAAGAAATTTATATTTTAATACAAGGAATTGCATGTAAAATCAAACGTTCAATTAAAAAACTGCTTGTGAGTGTTTTATAAAGAAAAAGTTTCGTAATTATTAGTTAATAACTTTTTTTTAAAGAAACACAAAACAAATCAAACGTTTTGCACTCCCCGAGCAAAAAAACCAAACCAAAAATTAAAAACAATACTTTTTCTTTGACAAAAAAAAAAAGATAAATAAATAAATAATCATACAAATCTTATACAAACAGGACAAAAATCAGTGTGCGCAGTGATTCAAACCAATTGATTAGAGCTATTTCTTGATTGTTAATATTTATTTTCAAAAAAACAAATTGTAGTTATAAGATTAAACAAACTTTACAAGATCTAATTGTTAAATTAAAAAAAAAACAAAAAAAAACAAGAATCGTTATATATTAAAAATGGAAATTAATGAATATTGTTTGGTTTTTGTTTTTATCCTTTGTCTTTATGCCAATGAACTGATTTTTGAAGTTTTGTTTTTTGTTATTATTTTTGTTATGAAGTTTTTTTGGTTTTTCTTTAATTTCTTTCAAAAGTGATAATCAAAAAGCAAATAATATATCTAATCATGTATAGATATTGATTCCTAAAATTGACTGTACTGTAAGCATTATGTTTTCAAAAATTCATCGATTTCTGTTGAGCCGCTTTTTGAGTAAGTTTTCGCTGAAACTTATATTTTCATTTTAATACTAAACTTTTAACCTCTTCTGTAAATTATACCAATAAAAAAAAAAAAACAAATAAGAACAAAAAATTAATTTAAAATAAGTAAACGAATCTAAGAAAAACAATATTATTTAGCTAAGTATAAATTTACTATTTAATAAATATGATCATGCAATTAATGGAATTTAGAATATTACTTATTAAAAATTAGATAATTGTTGAGAAAAACAACTCTTTTCTTTCTTTAACTCGAAGTAAATAATATGTTGTTCTTTTATCATATATCTTTTTCTTTTTATTAAATTAGCAACTTATTGATCTACAGCATATGTAAATAACATTAATTTTTTTTTTTACTTTGTTATATTCTGCATTCCCAATATGTTTTTTTTATTATATATAATATGAATATGGAATAATTTACAGAAGGTAAAGAAATTCAATAATTTTTTTTTCTGTTTTTTAAAGAGGATAATAATATTTCTATTTTAGGATATCCATTTTTTTTTTTATATAAAAATTAAAAAAATATATATATACTCGTACTTTTATAACTTATAGGCCACGAATTAAATTGAGCTGAGACACATGCCGCCAAGAAACCAATGCCTTTTGAAAATTAACATGTTTCATAATTGATGAAAGAAATCAAAATAAAAACTTTGTGTGTATAAAAAGCTGTAATAGTGATGTATTTTGGGATACAAATTGAGTTTTGTTTCAATTATGTGATCATTTATTAATTTGCTCCACAGTTGAAATAATACGATAAACCAACAAGATTCCTAAAGTTTAAAATTGATTTAATTTGGAACAGTTTGCGAATGTTAAAACCTCCCTTCTACTAATAGACTGTTAACGTGGTTCAATATAGCATACAAGTTTTTTATTATTGTTTTAATGATATATCGATACAATCTTAAAGGTAGTTTATAAGTAACGCATCTAGTCTTATTCTTCTTTCATAAGACGCAATAGAGCGATATAATCAATCATAAACAGACTGAAAGAAATAGTTAGGAAATTTACGAGAAAACATTAGTCGGGTACTCGCATCTGGTAAAGCAGGTGGCTTCACGGAATATTATTTGGTTGTATTTCTGAGCCCCGGCTGTTGTACGTTTAGTACTTACTTATCGTTTCGTAGTGGCGACTTGCCTGAAGCAGGGTTTATAATCTTCAAAAACCTAAGGGACTTCAGCGATCTATCAGCCTATATCAGGTTCGCGTTACTATTAAGGATGATGCGACGCGCAATCAAAAAGGAACCATATCGTTTCACAGCCCGCTCGTAAATTATACAACGCATCAGGGAACGAACTTGACTGTTTGGTTGTTTTTTCTGTTGGAAAACCCTCGTCTTTTATAAAGCACTTACCATGTCATATTTATCTGCAACTTATTACAAGAAAAAGAAATATAGAAACAGCCGAGGAAGTGCCCAAAGCTAACTGATTGGGTTCACTTTTTTTTAAAGGGCAAACACCTTTCGCAGTACCACACAAAATTTGCATACGTGACAATGTATATCCGAGCGAGTCAGAACTCACATGGCATACGAAGGATAGGATTGAAGAGATAATCTTTTTACTGAATATTGTAGAATAAATAAAAGAGTCAAATTTAGCGTATTCGAAACAAATATTTCGGATGGATCCGAACTAATTGCTATTTAGTACTTAGTATAGCCCTGAGGACCTTGAGGAAGAAACACGAAATGGGGGGCGTGCTTGGACACATACAAAACTAGAACTTGATTGAATTATTTTCACGTCTTTACGAATGCTTTCATTTAAAAAAAAATACTCCTTTAAAAATATAGCACAAAGAAAAGGCGCCGTTGAACCTTAAACCTTAAGTCTATCGGTTAGTTGGAAAACAACATTTAAAATTAGCAATCTTTTTATAAGCAAAACTTAGTAAATTCATGCAGAAAAAATATTACCCGACAGCAATATTAATGGTGAGCACAAGAAAAGACAGAATGCTCATTTAGCTGGTAGAGCTTAGCTTACGCTATTCAATGTCTATAAGATGTTCCAAAAGTTAAAATTTCATATTTTGCTTCTAAATTTTTGACTTAAATATTTCAATTTAGTTCAATTTATAACCCAAAATACATTTCATTTACATAAAAGTAAGAATGTCCAAAAGGATGTCATTATCTTGCTTTTAATACTCATTTCTCAATTTTTCAACCAAAATATGTTTTTCAAAGTTTATCTTGTTTCCAATCAATGTTATGTTCAATCTTTTAAGACATTCGTGGTGTTTTGTTTTTGTGTGAATTGAAATTATGACATAAAACATAAATATTTGTTTAAAATGCAAATTCATCCTTTAAAAATTTGTCTGACATGACTTCTGTAACTGATACTAATAAATTATAGAATCAATAGAAAATTAAAAAAACAATTTAAAAAAAATTACATAAAATAAAAAGTCAAGCAAGTGTTCCTTAAATGCATTCGGTAAATTACTTTAATAACAAATTAAAACTAAAAAAAATAAAAAATTATACTAAAATGATTAGTAAGAAAACATAAATACGACAAAAACTAAAAATTAAATAATAAATAATTAAAAAAAATTAATACAATTGTTGATTAAATACTTTTTTTTATTACAAAAAAAAGAAATAGATGTTTTTCGCTTCTGGTACATCGTGATGTGTACCTTTTTCTAGGATCCTTGCTATACGTTCCACCATATTTGCTTCTTTGGGCAGCCAGTTCAGTTATTTCTGGAATCCAACTAGCGAACACAGCCTAAATTTAACATACATACAAATATTTATACGACATTATGACTTTTGGTTGTTTTGTTTTTTTTTTTTAACTTTTAATTGTATTACTTTCTTTTTCAACTAAACTCTTTGATTACTTTACCAGCAAATCATTGAAATCTAAAAAAAAAATTATAACTTTCGTTAAAAAAGAAATTCCTTCCCTGAAATTCTCTTTGAACTTAGACCCTTACGGAAATACTTTGATATACTTACAACAACAACAACAAAACAAACCATACCACTCATTCACACACATTTTTTACATTTTTCCTTAGAAAATATTTATATATATACGATACCCTTAACCTTGTACAACTAGCTCTTTACCAGAATTTTAGAGAAAAAGCGAGAAAAAATACTTTCTTCTAAATAATAGAGGGAAAAAAATTCCACTAATCAAATGGGAGGATTTAAAATTTAAGAAGAAAAAAAACTTAAAAAATACTTATACAAAATGTCGAAAATATGTAAAATAAATTTAAAGTAACTAAGGAAAAATAATTTTAAAATTAGTTTAAAGCATTTGAAACAACGTAAGGTATTGAATAATATTTTGTAGTTTTGTTTTTTTACTTTTGTAAGTTGTTCTGTAATTTTTCTTAGGGATTTCAGATGAAAGGATTTAAGGAATTTCTTGTCTATATATCTCATCTTATTATCTCTCTTGGTTTGTACTTTGTTAGGCATGTTATTTTCCGCACCCTTTGCAATGTGTTTTGAAATTATGAAAAAAAAAGAGTCCAAAAAATAAAACATTAAACACTGATGAAGTTCAAAATTTCAAAGAAAAATATGCACCAATGCGTGACCGAAAGTTGAATTTTGTGTTTCTTTTTTTAATCCACATAAAAATTAACGTCATAAAACAAAAAACAAAGATTAAGACAAATATAAAAAACACATATATATATATATAAATATATTAATATCTTACGTTGCTTGAAATAATTTAAATTTAAATAGATTTTTTTTTTTTTTATAAATTCTTACAACAAACAAAATCAATTGAATTTAATTGTTTCTAAGACTAAAAGTTTTGCTATTAAAAATCAAAACTATGCTAACACGAAAAAAAAAAAATTATTTTATTACTGGTAGCATTGCAAATAAACACATTTATATTATTTTATTAATTAGTAAATAATAATAACTACTACTTTAAAAGGATTATTTATGATTTTCAACTTTAACTTTTCTCATCGTTTTTTTTTTTTTATATCAATGAAGATTTAAAAAAAAGAGTTTGTGCATAACAACATGGTAGTCATGAAAGTATAATAGAAATAAAATACAAAAACGAAGAAAGAACTTACTGACAATAAAAAAAAAATTAAGAAGTTATAAACAAATAAGGAGGTTTTTAATTCAAAAATGAATGGAGGAAAAAATGAACTGTGTCTGTCCTTGTCTCATTTATGGGAACGGAACCAAAAACAAAAAGTAACAGGAAATCTTTTTCTTTTTTATGAATTACTTTTGGGAGTGAAAATAAGAAACAAAAGGAAAAAGAAATTGATAAACTACATCAAAAGAAAACCATTGAAAGTAAAACATTAATCAAATCATTATCAAATAAAAAGGGTAACAGACTATTTTATGTATAAATTGGTGCTGAAACATTAGAATAAAATTAAAAACAAATGGTTTTAACTAATAATTGGTTGTAAATCGAGCAGATTAATTACTTTACTTATTTTACTTTTTTTGTGTAACCATTGAAAAAACAAATTTACACCGGAGAATTTCATTTTTTTTTTAGAAGTTTTTTAAAGTTTTGAAGAAGAATTTTGTACATAAAAATAGAAAACAAATAACACGTAAAAGAAATTAAGACTAGAAATGTCTTAATCAACTTCCACGTGCAGTGAGAAATTAAATGAAACAAAAAATGAATAAATATCGGAAATAAATTAGTAAAAAAAAAATTTTTTAAAGTCTTTTTTTTATTTTATTATTATTATTATTATTTTTGTTTTTTTTTTTAAGTTACTATCATTGTTTTTGTTATCTTATTGGTCTACCTCTTTCCATGTTCTCTTTTCAGTTCACCACCATATTTATTGCCACTACCGACGAGTTCAATAATTTCCGGTATACTGCTGGCAAACATTGCCTAAAAGTTTATTACATTGGGATTTTATATATTAAAATGATAATCTTTCCAGTTTTTAATGTTTATTTAAAAACAAAAAGTGTTTATACAGACAGAACAATTAAATAATCAAATAAATGTGAATTTATTTAATTTTTTAAAAGTAATATATATAAAAAAAAATTATTTTGAAAAAAGAAAATACTTTAAAAATGGTAAACTATAATTTTTAGTTTTAAAGTTATTCTTAAGTGTTTTGTTAAAGAATTGTTATTGCATTAAATTGTGCTTAAAATATATTGCAATGTTTTATTATAAATTTGAAGCCTTTCCTCGAAATATTGGAAATATTTAGGTATATACATCCGTTTGGGCCCTTTTTAAAATTTTGGTAATAGGGTTGGTTTTTTTTTTTCAGCGACCTACAGGACTAATTTTTTTCTTTTTGGATGAGATGTCGCTTATGCTTAATTTTAAAAAGCAACGTTTAGTAATGGCAAAAGAAATGTTCAGTGCCGAAATAATACGATTATGAGTTGCGCCTTTCATGCTGTATGCCGATAAGATCATTTGTAAGTCTTTAAAAATCACCATTTATATGCTTTGCGCACAATTTGGGAATTAATATCGGTGATGAAGGTCCAACATTTATTGAGATTTAATCGAAATATAGTCGAATCACTTTCAGTTACACTGATCATGGTATACTGTGGAAAATCGTATTGGAGGAATTCGACTGTAAGACACTTAACATCGGCATATCCGACAGATTATTAGGCAGCTCTAATACAACAACACTTCACCAGAGTAGAGAAATCTATGGACTTCCAGTCAATTCTCGTTTTCAGCAATCCAGCAGCCACTCGAAAATGTGCTTTCTGATCTTCTCAGCGGCAAGATAGCCCTTTTTAAAATTCCTCTTTCTTACAGCCTTCATTATGAGCTAAATTATCAAAGAGATCATTTTAAAGAGCAGTAGTTTTCTAGAGCAGTTTTTTGCTTACGTTGCGCGAATAATATCCTTTTAGATAAAACTCTGCGTTGAATATGCATTTGCAGATTTACGCAGTGCTTATTACTCCATACTTATAATGGCCAGTTTTTTCATATTGTTATAGTTATTTTTTCGATTAAAAAATTACTAAATAGCTTTTAAAAAAATCAATGGAAAAATCCCATATCATAATACATTCAGTTGTTCTTGAATTATAGAAGAACAAACACACAGACAGATAGATCTTGAATTTAATAATTTGAACATTTTAGGCATAAAATGTTCAAATATTGTGCACCGCAATATTTTGTGTTATTTTAAACTATATGTACAATTTATTGTTTTGAAGTTATTGTTTACCATTTTTAAAGTTTAAGCGTTACTTAAGTAACTTTTCTTTGATACTTTTACCCACAATACGCAGGGAAACATATGTTTCATTACCTTTTTTTTCGAGTACAAACATTTATACAACATTGTTGTTAATTATTTTTGTTCATATTTTACATGTATACTCGTATAATCAACTTCCTTTCATAGAATTAGTCAAGGAATATGTATATAGCTTTCTTCAAAAAGCGGTTACACAATATGCAGCAGCCAGCATTTCATGCAAGAAACACAACCATTTATGTTATATTGGCAAAATAAATTTCTAAAAATTCTGAAATTCCTTTTGCCACATTTTGAAAATATATATATAAATATATATATTTCTTTTACAATAAAACGAAATGTATAAATTAACTGCCTAACATAAACATAAATGATAAAAAAAATATATCTATTCCTACAATCAATCTAGTTAAGAACCTCAAATTATTTACGTGAAAATGTTTCCTAACTTATATCCTTCATAAACGAGATAAATGCATGCATGCAAAATTTATAACTTAAGATTAAAACTATTATTTAAAAATATTAATAAAACGAAGGGAATTTTAAATGTTGCAAAGCTCTACTGGTTTTAGGTGAAGTTCATCGCAACTTTTTCTCTTTTCAGAAATAAACTACGGAACCAACTAAGCAAATTAACAAAACTTAATAACACAGTATAATTTTTTTTTCTTTTTCTTAAAAAAAGACTTAATTTAGTTTTGGTGCAACTATCGATTAAAAAACCAAAAATAAATAGGGATTATTGTTAACTATATACAAACTTTACTTGGATGTCGTTAAAAAAAAAAAAAAAAAAAAAACAATTTGTACTTTTACACAAAATAACAAAGTTTCTTTTGGTGAAAACAAATGGAATAAAATATTTTATAAATTTCTTCAATACATTCACTCCACATTGTTTATAACCTAATTGAACCCTATAAATTTGTAACGCTGTAAAGGCCTATGTATTTGTTTTAAAATGCCTACCAACCTATTTGAAGCAAAATTAAAATCTAAAGAAAACTTGTAACTCATTTGAATTTTTTTCATATATGTATATATATATGAATTCTACCTTTATGACTAAAAATAAATCCTGTAAAATAAATGTTTTCCTTTTTAAAGGACAGATTTTTTTTAAATGATTTTTTTTTTGTCTTTTATATTGGCAGCATTGTCATTTAAAAATCAACAATAAATATTTTTTTAAATAATATTGTGCACATATTTATATATATAATTTTCTTTTACTTAGAAAAGAAATAACAAAAAAATAATAGTAAAGGAAAATAAATATATATGTATATACATATATATAGAGAAATAGATATAGAAAAAAAATAGACAAAGAAACAAGTAAAAGAATAGAAAATAAAATAAATTTGAACTTACCAAGCCGACGAGTAGAAAGAACACCAAAAACGTTCTTCCTAAAACAGTCTCACAGTAAACGTCACCATATCCTACCGTCGACATGGTCACAATTAGGAAATAGACACAGGTCCAATAGGATAATTGATGAGGATTTTTAAAATCTAGCGGATCGCCAGAGTTTTCCAGCTAGTTTTAAAAATGTGAGACAATTAGAGCAAATAATAGAGAATTTTTTTGTTGCAAAATTAAGACAAACACAATATTTAAACAGAAATACGAAGCAAAATTTTAAATCAAAGATACATACATGGATACATACATACATATATATATAGAAAATTGAAGCAAACATTCTTACCAAGTGTATTATGCCCGCTGCTGTTAACCATACTGATATAAAAATTGATACTAATTGAGCCAATCGTATAGAGCTCGATGTTTTTAGTATATTTAAATATTGTAAAATATCTGGGACAGTCATAAGACGAAGCGCTCGAAGAAATCGGAGACCTGTTATAATATTAGATAAATACAAGTGTTTCCCATTTTAATTTGGTCAATTTTTTATGAAGCAGTTATTAAATGATTGATATGGACTGTATGACTATTTTCAAGGAGCACGTTTATTACTAGGTTCTAGGCAATATTTAAAAATGTTGGTTTAGGAGATTTGTCTGTGAAAAGAATGGTACTATCGTACTAAAAGATACCTTGATATTTATATTTTCAGTACATAATTAAAATTCAATGAAATGTGTTTTGTTTTTTATAAATATAAATAAATAGATAAATAAAAGAAAATATGTCAGCTCTTTTTTTTTTTAATTTTACTAAATTTAATGAAAGTTTTCAAAAGGTCTTCACAGCGTAATATACAAACAAGTGTTCACATAAAGAAATGTAGTACGCCAGAATTGAGAGTTTGAGCTACAACAAAAAGTAATAAGCCATCTCTCAGCTCTTGAAGTTAAACAAAAATATAATAATGCAATAATTACCTCTCAGTGGGTTGGTCGAAAGCTTGTAGCACTGGAAAGATTTTAGCATTAGAAAAAGGAACGAAAGTATTGTCTTTTCCCATACAAATAAGCCACCCAATAGTTTGTAAGATTAACAACTGTAGTTAAAAAATACATCAATAAGAAAAAAAGCATAAAAGTAATAAGCAAATAAAAATACAAAATTGATATGACGGCATTACTGCTTTTCATTTATGCAATAAGTTGAAACATCGAGAAAAGTTAGTTAAATCGAAATTTTGGAAGGTCTTGTGCAGACTCGTATTCAAGCATTGAAATATGCAAGGAAACCTAGTAACAGAATCACACTAGGTGATACAAGTTTGGAAATAATACTGTTAAATGGTGAACTATTCAACTGTATGTTGAGGAGCAATATCTCCAATGATCTGAAAATGACAAATGTCGACCGAGCTACTGGAGTATGAGGAATAGACGTATATGATTTATCTATACTAAATTTTTTAGGAAAAAAGCGCCTCAACAAACAAACCCCAACGCCATTGGATTTAGGAAATTAAATGCACCAGTGTCATCTTAACTTATGATTTTAAAAAATGCCTAACTACACGCCAAACATGTGTTTGGCAGCAGTATGAAAATGAAACCAAGAATAATAATCCAGCCAGTTGTTATATAGGTTGACAATATTAACGACCTTAATGCTACAGTTCCTCACCTATTGCATTTTATTGTTTTGTGAAAATCAAATAAATCAGTAAAAGATAATTCTGTATCTATTCGTCCATGTCTCAGAGAAGAAATATTATAATCTCTTAATGCTTTATCATTTTTGAAAAAAGTTAAATAGTTTATTATCGCCTTGATAGGAAATTTGAGTTTTAATTTGTTACTTTTCAAGATTTATTATTATTATTTGATGTTAATCATAGCACCGTCTTTGGATAAAACTTCTTTGTCCTAATTTTTATTTTTAACGAGTTGTTGAAAGTGATATATTAAGTAGTACCTAGTTGTGAAATATTATTTTAGTTTACTCCTAATATCAACATCAAATCTTTATAGAATCATCAATTAAAAAGTACTTAATTACGTCCAAGGAGGAAAGTGAAGTTTTTTCTCGAGGGACATATTGCATGTTGCACAACTTGGTCATGCCATTCTCTTACTAGCAATTAACCGAATGGTATTAAACAGTCTGGACCTTGCATGATGTACTTAGAAATTTGTAGCAGTTTTTAATGGAGCATTGAGTTTTTATGGTTAGGGAATGCAAAAAAAAAAACACGCAATGCTTGCACTTAAAACTGATTTAGAGTCGATTAATTTTTTTAGATTTGAGCTTGATTTTCGCATATAACTCTCATCAAAAATACGTATACAGATGATTGATACAGCCTGTGAAATAATCAGAGATAAAGAACGTTTCCAACATATGTGTACCTTTCCATACCTACATTCCTATGACAGAAAATACAGTGCAACATTTCCAAGCAGGGCCTTAAAAAAGATGGTGCACTGCTAAGGAATTTAGTCCAGATTAACGAGGCTACGGCTTAAAATTGAAGCGAGCGAGAGTGTTTTCTCAATAGGGCTTTTCCTTCTGCTTTACCATTCAAAGAGGGCAATAAAATTCCTGATAGTAATTATCGAGGCATATTCTCGGTCAATGTCGTTTACCAGATCCTGTACAGCTTACTGTGTAAAAACTTTAAACCGTTCTAAACCATATTAAATGAATAGAACTAGTGTAGCTTTTAACCTACCAAATTCAGTGTAAATTCACTACGAACTCCTGGAAAAGACCATTAAATTTCAAGTCAATGAGCATCATCTTTTTTTAATCTTTAACTATCCCAAAGTCACACTTTTTTTAATAAATCCGCTGAGTTACCAAGACAAAACCGACATCATCGCATGTCTTCAAAGAGGCTTTGCAGAAATGAGTTAGAAGTACTTTTTTCCGACAAACAAGCAAGCATCTGTCCAGGTGCTGGACGATAAGCAGCAAATTCTCAAGATGTTCGTGTCCCAGAAATAAACAACAAGTACCACATAATATTATACGCCTAATCAAATGAATAAATAAAGTACCGCTGTATGGGAACAGCACTTGCAAAACGACTTCAGCAATTTTTACTAGTAAAAATGCAAAGTTTTTCGTAGAGAATTTGCACCCTTGATGTTTTCTGGTCATACCTATAATGAACAGCTTTATACGAGAACCAGCTATAAACCCAAAGAACCCACTTATGAAATCTAGTAAAAGAACAATCAATCGCTAACAAAATGGCGGATTTGCATTCTTTATGCTCTTCGCCACACAAGGGGTGACAGGATCTAATTTTCATAGATCCTAACTTAAAGACACTGCCTCCATAAAATTTCAGTACACCCTAAGAGAATATTCTTCCTAAGCAATATACTGTTAATATGACCTCGAAATAATCAAACATAAACTTAAAAACTAGAAAACAAAAAATACATTTTATATGAATTTCATATGTGCTTAAATATCTTTTATTGCGATTTTATTGCCTATTACTACGATACGTAGGAGGACTATAAATACCATTCTTTTCGCATTTATCTAATACTTTGACTTCACATAAAATACGTAATAGCACATTATTGGAATGTTAATGGCTTTTCAACTGCTTGTAGTGGATGAAATTATATCAACAAGAACCACTTACCGATCCATGTCCGATCTAAATATATTGATACAAAGGACGGGGGTATTGTAAAATAATCTACAAAACTGTACATTTCTAACATAAACCAAAGTTTATCGGACGCCGCTATGAACTGAAAAAAAGAAATTAAATTTGTAATTAAGATTTTCTTGTATTTAATTAACAAAAGTTATATACAAGTATAACACGGATACCTATATACTTACTCGTATAAAAAAATAAACCATAAAAAATATATTGAATGCGAGATCGATTTGTTGCGTAATGTTATTACTCCACTTTTGACATCTTTCAACTTCTTCGCTAGATGCGTCAATAAAATATATAATAAGTGATGCAATGCTGAGAATAAAAACGAGAACCACCTAAAAAAGAAAAATAAAAATATTAAGTAAAAATATTCACCATTTTTTTTTTTTTTTTTTAATAAGAAAATCATCCCCATTTGGTGACACTATATTGTCAACCACTTGTCTCAATGGGTTCCGTCTGTTAAAACCCCTGGATATGCCACAATAACACGCAATGGGGTTGTTGTGGCTTATATTTCGAGGGACTGTCAAGAAATCAATAGAGGGAGCATTATTACCCAAACATTCTCTACCGACCATCGTCACCGTGGTCAATGCCATTCTAATAAACCGATTTCCGTTTGATTTTTCCCAGATAAACTCAAGCTTGGCTATTTAAAATTTTCCACCGGAACGAAAATAAAAATAAATCATTCTCAAGTTTGCAATTAAAATCGAATTATTCCACTCACGGATAAAGCAGAAAGATTGCATCTTGCGCATGGAGGACACCAGTGAAAAAAAAATCGTTTTTTTTCCCTAAAATTTATTGGTTCAATCGAACCTCGCACAGTATTGCAGAAACACACATACACACCTACTAACAGAGGGTGTAGCGATGCAATCCTCAAAATTATTGGCAAGAATTCAACGAAATTATTTCTCCCATTTGGTTTGTGAGTGTTCAAAACGTTCGGGAGATATATCCTTCCAACCCACCCACAGCCCACTTCACCTGTTAAATTGTGCAACGTTTTGTAATTGATATTGTTAAGCTGAAATTGGTGCGCACTGGATGGTATCTGAATATTCTTTGAGAGTAGATTATGTCACAGTATGAACGGTGAGGTCGGAGAAATGTAGGTCTATCTTTGGGCTTGGCGCCATCTCTGAAATTTTCTATTGAATTGGACACAACGGGGGTTAACACTTTTATTTCTTCTTCATGGGAGACACAAAAGAAGGTCAGCATTTCCATTTGAATGCAATCTAATGAATTAAAATAGAATTGCATAGTGGTCTTTGGATTCTTTTATTCCTTTTTTTTAAGAATTCCAATAAAACTTTGGTTTTCCTTTGATAATTAGATATTTGGTGTCAAAAGTTTCAGAGGAACAAAAGAAAAACTCGCCTCAAATTCAAAAGATAAAATCGAAATTGAAGATGGAAAGCTTAAAATTAGTTTTTAAAGAAAAAGTTTTCACAGAACAAAATTAGATCAGGGCGAAGGATCCAAAAATCCCATATCAACTGGCTTCACTTAACCTTAACGTCACTTGCAATTCAATCATGCCACCAATATTTTTCCTATTTAATCTGTTGCTATTGCTTATATGAACCTACATAAGTCATTGATCTATTATACTGTCCTCCTCACACTTTATTTTCTTTGGGGGCATAGCGATAGAAAAGTCGGAAATAAATATGTACATAGGTCTCTGTTGTGCTACCAAGTCTTAACAAGTGAAAAGCCATTCAATATCCCATGTGTCTTTTTAGGCAAGAAAGATCAGGTTTTTTTTTTAACTATCCCGAAAGCAGTGATAGCTAGATCCCTTACTGTCAGATGAGATGAAGACAGTCTTGGTATTCAATTTTAAAACTATTCTCCCACTTGGGTTGATGATTGAAATATGGTGGATAAAATCCACAGGCTTGTGAACTAAGATCTACTATCGATCTTAAAACCAATAGTGCAAACAAGGTTATATTCCGATAGAAAGTGACTGTTAAGTGATTTCTTAATGGAAGTTTGTCATCCATTACATAATATACAATTGCAAACATATTTGACCAAAGCACAGCTTAAGAAATGCTTAAGTTTCTTTCTTCTGGTAAATTGAACTATTTTTGTCTTAAATAACCTTCAGGTTCTCACCGAAAGTGAGTTTCGGCATACGACCACCTGATCTCTTAACGACACCTCATTTGACTTCGCCCCGATTTGAGGAGTCGAGTTGGGTTTTAATCTTCAATATGTTCGGTCGTTTGCATTTATTGAACAAATGTATGAAAAGAAACGAAAATGGTGTCCGGATTGAATTGCACTAAATAGAGAATTGGCGAAGGACGTTATTGATGAGTGGACCACGAATGAACATCTGCAAAATGCATAAAAGCTATGATGGTGGTTAAAATATCTGCACCAAGAGTTCGTAGGGTGATGCAACGAGCTCTCAAGTAGGAAGTACGTAGCGTTGTCCACAACTTCAACTACCATCTAAAGAGGATGCGTCTTCTGGAAGACAACCTGAAGATTGTGTATTTGGTAAAGCTTTTGCCTCGATGAAAAAAATACAAATTCTTTTTAACCCTCTATCGACCGACAGTACTTACAAGTACCACTTGCACTTCACTTCAAATAAAATCCTTATGTGAACAAATTTAGACATAAAGACCCAACAAGACGTTTAAGTACTATTCTAGCTTTGTTTCGTTTTAAATGCATTTTTATTAATTCAATTCATTACTCTTACTTGCTAGACAAAAAACGCTTAAAGCTAGCTTAATTAACTTAACTATGCAATTCTAACTTACTGGCCCTACACGGGCACTCAAAGCTTAACTTAATTCTTATTCTATGTCTTTCGACATAACCTAACTTGATTTACTTATACAATCTAAGGACTTAACTACTGAAAAACTAAGGAAATTTATTTTCCAAAAAACTTAGTGACTGGAGACTATTCTAGCTCTATATATTTTGATGTTCATGTATGTTTACCTCAGTTTGACCACAGATATAACAGTTCTTTCGACAGCATAGCAAACTTTGATGGCGACTTAAGTCAAAAATATTCGGAAAATCATCCCGGATATAGTCATTGGAAGCAAAATATGTTCGGGAAACGTATCCAAACTAGTGAAGAACCAAATTGCCAATGGAAATTTAAGAACTGCGGATAGGAAATTCCTAAATATTTTTTGCTATTTTTATTATTCCTTAGCCCAGCGGTACTTTTAGTGCCCCTTTCAAAATTCGTTCTAAGGAGTCCTTGAAAAATCTAAAAATCAGTTTGCAGTCTTAAAATAAACTTTTTTCATAATCTATGTTCGAACACAGTTCACTTCTTACATTGATTCGTTCCAAGTATCGTATTTATATAATAAAAATAGACCGGCGTGGCAGGCCATAGAAAGCCAACCCTTACATCGTTTTGTGCGAATTATAATTTTCGCACGAATGAAAACAACCTACAGTTTTTATTGTCGATTTCGAACCGATATTTGGAAAACTTCTCATGACAAATTATACCCTCAAAAGTTTGTCATTGTCAACACAGAGGTAGTTTTCTTGCTATGACGTCGTATTTGGTGACTAATGAGCAAAATAAAAGAAACTTTGCAAAATCTTTCACAAAAATATTTTTGGTTTCACTTCATTGTACCGAAAAATGATGACATCGTCAATGACGACATCTTCTTCGGATATGTGTGCCTCCAGAATGAATAAAAATAAACAATCAGGATGAGTAAATGGCACAAAACAAATTCCAATCAATTTCAGTTCATGTATACCATTTGTATTTTCAGCCTTGAAATTAATATCTACATCTACATTCCTATTAAAGCTTAAATTCTTCAATGCATCATCATTAACTTTAAAAACTTAAATAAAAGACATCACTATCACTTTAACTATTATCCTCACATTAAACAACCATGCACATAATTCCTAACAGGACAAATACAAATTGCAACAAGAAAACCAACAAAAGAAGGAAAGGATTATTCTATATGAGAAGACAACGAAAAATAGTCAAACATGGAATGTGTTACAAAAGAGACTTTCCCAGTGTTTCCACCTTAAGAATTTAAAATGTGTTCAAATGGATCTGTACTGGTGTGTATATATATCGTTATTTCTTCTGCCAAGGACTACTCGTACACTCCGGGAGTACATCATTAAGTCTAAGACAATATTCAGGAAGGAATGACTTCAATTTAATGATGAAAATTTGTACGCCATTGTTTGTTTCAGTCTTGTTTTCTCTTTTATTTTTTTGTTTTTGTTTTCTTTTTTGTTGGTTCTAAGTTCTGAGTATTTTTTCTTTTCATGTTTTTATGCGGGCAATCCTTTTATTTATATACACACACATTTACAGACATACTAACGTACGTTTACATGAAGAAAAGTACAAATTCTGAGTGAATTTC
Source organism: Criorhina ranunculi (assembly GCA_951813785.1). NCBI lineage: Eukaryota > Metazoa > Arthropoda > Insecta > Diptera > Syrphidae > Criorhina > Criorhina ranunculi. The sequence continues at coordinate 13,630,122 of OX638381.1, forward strand.
AAAAAGGCCTATCTAAATAAACACGGTATGACGTAGAGATATAAATACACATTACAAACTCTATCTGGAGATAATTATACACATTTCTTTGTGGAGGTCCTTTGCTCAGCAGTGTAGCTCAGTTGTGTGTCGCCTTGTCCAGTCTAATTAAGAATAACAGTTACGTCATGCGGAAGTTTCCATTTTTTTTTTCTTCTAGCGTGCTTCTGCTTCCTGTTTAAGTTAGTAGGATAAAGCAATTTTACTGTTTGAAATACCAGCAAGTGAGTATGCCATTAAAGTTTGGGCGCGGGAAAATGGATCGAAGTTTTAGGGTTAATAAACTGACAAGAGGAATTTGTTTTGTTCCTTCTTTCTTTCGTATGATGTAAGGAGAGGTTTGCCATAACGACATAATGGTGTCGTTTTGACTTACAGCACAGTAAGTAAATGTAGGTACATACTGTCGAAAAAACTCTGATTCTTGCAGTAGCTTTGAGATTTATTTTGTTTGCTTAAGGAAGTGCAATAATGAAGAGTTTTTAAGGGTTATGAAAAAAATATTTATAATCTTTAAGTATTTTCAAAGAAAGTGCTTTATTCAGAATGGCTTAAGGCCATAATGATAATGAACTTAAGGGTGGTTTGATACTTAATTGCCTTATTGTGTGAGTCTTTGTTTCGTTCTCATAAATAATAGAGAGAACCCCTAGCTGGGTACATTTGAAAATAAAATACAAGTGCGTCGCTCAAAGTTATTTTTGAAATCTGTTAGGAGAAGGAGTAGAAAGAGAATGTACTTCTTTTTCAACAGAACGCGTTACGACATTGTTGTTCATAGTCGCTGTCAGTTTGTATAATAGCTATATAGCAGCGATGAATACCAACACCGCACTTTCAAATCTTCCATTCACCTGATAAAAATTAAGTGAAGCTAGCAACATTCAAACTAAAATCCAATTAATCTGTAAAACTTGTCGATAGACGCAAAAGGCACTGAAACTTTAGCGATATTCTATTGTGCCAAAAAATGTCAGATTACCGGCCAAGCTGGTAAAGAGCACACACCAAGTTATTTCAAAGATGTCGTCAACTTAATGAATGGAATCTCAACTTCATTAAGTTCACAAGGAAGACTTATATCAACTACAGAGATATTCAGCCATGTGTAATTGCCTAAAAACTTTAGTCAACAACCGCATTGTAGTCCAAAGTCCAATGATAGGCCAGAAAAGTCGACCAAATTTTCATACTTTGGGGTCATCCCTTCATCGACTTCAAGCGGGAGGACACAGTTTCGATCCTCAAAACCACCAAACTCTTTTCCACGGCATCAGCTCTTCGTAGAGATGACAAACCTACAAGAGTATAATTTGTCATGAACAAGCTTCTCAATCCGCCACTCGGAGTCGGCAATAAAACTGTAGATCCATTTTATTCTTGCGAAAAATAGAACACGCACAACATAAATGGTTGTGAGAAGCTAGGCCTTGGCTCTCCATGAACTGTCGCGCCAAATATGTATGTATTACAGCATCCTACCTACCCTACACTTTTTCGTTTGATTTTACTCTTTCTGAAAAGCGCATTTTACTTGTATAACTCACAATTAAGGAAAACGTTTCCAACCCTTTAACCCTTTCGATACTACGGGGACATTTAAGTCCCACTCAATGTTTGAGGTGTAAAACGTTCCGAAATGTCCCATTTGGTTGTCATGAGGCTTAAATAACGGTTTTTTCTATCAAACGTGATCGCGCGTGTGTTTTTTGCTTCCAATTTGGATTTTTCAGTGAAGTGTTTTGGTGATTTTTAGTTGACCTCCTTGTAAAAAGTGATTTTCTCGAGTAAAACTAGAAGCTTTCGAATCAAAAGGTAAGTTTTTTTGCGTATGAAACTATAAAATCGTATAGGAAATCAAAATTCCGGCACACATATGGATTTTTGATTGTGAAAATTCATAAGGTGTTGCCTGGGACGTAAATGTCCCGTTCGTGTTTTTGAGTGGGATATATTTGTCCCGCTTATATTTTCTGACCACGCCCCTTTTTTAACAAAATTTATATGCAGATACAATAAATAACTCCCTTGGAACATAAAATGACTAGAAATTCGTAGAAAAGTTGACAATACGAAAGCCGTATTGAAAGGGTTAAAGTATGAGATATAGGACCGCCTTTGAGGCTCTTTCGTGTGACTTATTTCAGAATTTGGTATTTTTGGAAAATACCATTCAAACTAACTCAGTTCGCAGTTTATAATTTCGAACAAACCTTTCAACATTTAACGCGCTATAAGACATATTTTTTAACTTTTCCATCCTTTAAAATGAGTGTTCCTTAAAGTAATTCCGATTTTAAAACAACATCGACCATGTGTTTGCTAAAGCAAGTTGTTACAAAAAAGCTTGCCTTAATATGATCCTATTATGCAAGTATACCTACCTCAATTTATTCAATCACAGGTCGTTACAAAGTGGTTTTCTATTACGCGTGTCCTCGAGAATTTTTCTCTCCGCTTAAGACCGAAAGAAAAGTTCTTTCGCTTATAAATTGCTTCAAAGCCTGCAATTAGGGTCAACATAACTGCCATTTCTCCGTCTAAAGTTCACTTATTCTTTTGCAACTTTGATGCAATTAATTATAATTGGTTTTGGTGGAATTTCCTGACATTTCCTTAAACCACATTAGTATGAAAATATGTATTTATTAATTTAAGCACCAAGCAAGCACCAACTCAAGAAACATTCCACGTGGATGATCTTCAATAAAATAATTAGAATAATAATATTCTTTATGAAACACACATTAATAATTTATTTTATTAAGTTATTGAATAAATACTTCTACCATTTGCAATCCATTAGCGTCGTGAGAAAATTGGCAATATGCCATCCCTAAAGAGTTTATTATTTTTATTCTGTTTTCGCTGTTTGATTTAAATTATGATCCATATGCCCGCGATTTTCAATACGCTTGAAATCATTCAAATCGTGAAATCAAGTTGATTTTTCGAAATGAAAAAAAAATATCGAAAACAGAAAACGCGTTTCCCGAACAACTTTGGCTTCTCATCTGTGAGAAAAGTGGGGTCAAAAACACTTCACGTGTGTGTACGAGTATCTCATTTTGTGAGTGTTCGGGTTTAAAATTAAACTCGCACTTCTTTACAGGCGAAGAGTGCGTTTATTTTTGGAAAACCGAATGGCGTGGCGTCCAGCGTTATGTAGGTCTGGTCTGAGGCTATTTATTCGTTTGACAGGTTCAATCTTATATTGATGATATTTTGATGTTTATGTTGATTTGGAATAGCGTGGCGATAGAGGTTTCATTTGCGCTTTTCGAAAAATATCGTTGAAAAAGTAAATGTTTCCACATGATGGTGATTGTTGAAAAATTCATATTTACTTTGTGGTTTTGAAATTTCGATGAAATGAAGAAAGTCTTGATAACCGTTGCTTTTCTTTTTTTTTGTGTTTGAAGTGAAATTTATTGCCTGAGGAAGCACTTTGAGGTGGCACAATATTTAGACAGCTGACTTACGGACCCCTGATGCATTATTGTATTTTCGTATTTTTCTTAAAGAAATTTTTTAAATCAATATGAGAAACAGGTTCATTTGGACCACCCACTTTGTCTAAATAATATATGTATGTATATTTATAACACTCTATTAAGTTGCAGGTAAAATTAAAAAAATAAAAGTGGAGCAAATATCCTCTGAGGGAGTTCAACCTGGTAGCCCTGGTTGTTTTGAAATTTGCTGTTGTTTTTCATCAATCTCATGCAAAGAGCTTATATTGAGATGGTCACAGCAACATCTGCAGAGAGCATTTTCCCATCACTTTGAAACACATTCCTGATAGAGGTATACTGCCTAAGGTATGCCCTTTGTATGAAATCTTTTTGTAAATATTGCAACCAGCGTCCATCAAAATCATACAAGATGTATACAACAATAATTAGATCCATAGTTGCATAAGGAATCTTAAGAAACCTCTCAAATGTATAAAGATTAGGTCGCCGACATTAACACCGCAAGTAGGACTAGAACTCATGTTATGCCTCCTGAATGAGTACATACATTAGTACCTTTATAACAGAAAGTAGCTAAAAGTGTGATTCACCTTTAAAACTCTGGCTCATGGAAGCAAAGCTCTTATGGTCGAAGATCTGTACTTCATAAAGGCAATACAATCGACCTTAAGAAAATAAAAAACTCCATCATACAGATTTCTGCAAGAATTCTTAGAATTCTTAGAAGAATGAAATTTCAATACATTAACTGATGAACAGAATACCCAAATCTACACCAAAGTATCTGAAATGCTTATAGAAACTCATACAAACTCCTGAAATCTGACATCTTTAACATAAAGAGGGCAGCACAGATTATAAGCACTAGAACCTAGATATTTTTAAGATTACAATCAGCTAAGATAGTAAAGCAGCAATCATGACACTAGACAGAGTTACAAAGCCTAAATATTTATAATATGCAATACCTAGAAACCCGAAATGTAATACCGGACCTTGCTAGGAACAACATGATCATCCTTCACTGGATTCCTGCACTTAATGGATTTGCGGGCAATGAAAAAGCCGATTCTCTGGCAAAACACAGCGTGATAGCAGAATTCATTGAACCCGAACCCTTCTGAAGAGTAAGCAAATCACCCTTCGCAAGACATGCAAAGGATCTTTGTTTGCAAGAATCTATAGAAGTCTGGCTCAACACACTAGGGTAAGTATGTTCAAAGCTGATATTCCCTGTACCGTCACAAAGAAAATCAAATTTCATTGTGTACGAAAGGAACAACCTTAGAGCACACATTGGATTCCTCAGCGGACACTTCCGTCTGAACAAACACCTACACTGCATGAACCTTGTAACAGATTCAAGCTGTAGACACTGCCTTGAGAGTGAAGAGACCTTTCTACACATCTTAATGGAATGCCCAGATCTCTTCAAACTAAGGAAGAAAATTCTCGGCAACGAAGTCATCCCTATGGAACAACTCGTTGCCATCCACCCAGAGAAGTTTCTTAACTTCCTGACATCCTCTGGGGTGAAACAATTCATTTGAGAACACTAGGGAAGGCACAATAGGATTCGCTGGAAACTGCAGTTCTAAGGGCTGTGAACAGCCCTCCCAATACCATAATAATAAAGCAATAATAATAATCCTAATGTACTGACTAAAAAGGAGCAGTGGCTGCTAGATCATGCATCAGTTCAGCCGACTACTCCAGAAGATGCTATATAAATTATCAAACACGTGCTTTATGAGGGTCCAAATCTTTAAATCCATCGCCTGCGCTACATGACGAACTGACTTTTTAACAACAAATTGACCCTATGTAAGGACTACTACTGTTAACGATATGTTTCGTCAGGAGTACATGCTGGTTTCTCAAAAGATCAAGTGTCGGATGACATGTCAGAAATAGAAGCACAAAATAAACGGTGAACACAATGGACCAATTGGCCCCGCTAAAAGTTAGCACGTAGCCGTATGTGCACTTTTCTCGAAATCTAACCAAACCTAATCTAAATTCTATTAAATATAAACATTTCGCGTAGTAGTGTCCCATAAAGCTCTATACCAGTTCCATTATAATTTTAGGTTGTGGTAAAGCGTTAAACATCGCCGCGGTTTAAAAGCATTTAATCAAGCTTCACTTGTCCTCGATGGGGCCACATGAAATGAAGTCATCTTCGTTTCAGTTTCAAATTTTATTACCTCACAATGAATTTTAATCCTACAGATGTGCATATAATTCAAAAGAAAATTCATTTTCATTTCCCATTTTCACATGTAGTATATCCTCACGAAAGAACATTTGTTCAACGTCTAATCCAACAGCTGTTTCTCCTTGATTTAATTACAAGAAACTAGTGATTTATTAACACATCCCGTTGTTGCCAGATCTAAGGAGAATTTCTAAAATGCATTGAAAAAGATCAAATTGCATTCGTGCAAAGGAATGTGCCTATACCATGAAGATACTTGTTCCCAAAAGGTGAAAAGACATCTTGTACAGATTGTAAAAGTCTTAAATGAAAAGCTGTTCAGTACACTCCCTGACCTATTCCACCATGCAAGGTAATAACAAAGAAAAATAAAAAGAAAACAGAACAGCAACAAAATAAAGAAATGACAAAACTCAAGAATCTATGATGATGATTCGAAAACAAACTTTCTTGGCAGAGATTTCGGTTTTGTTCGGATGGTCCATTTCTGACAGATTTTCTAATACATCCGAATCGGAACTTTCAAAACTTTGCACTTGGCAGGCATAATTTTCCCAAAATCATCTTATTTTATTTTCCGGTTCTGCTTTCTAAACAATAATAATATATACACAGTTTTGTGAATTTCAAATTATTCTTTTGCCATAAGTTCAGGTTCTTCTTGAGAAGCATAACAAAAAAAAAATTAATTCTTCTCCTTGAGATACTCGTAGATTGTAACTTAAATGGTTATGCGGCTCGGTGTTTTTGAAGTGTTGCCAAAAAATAAAACACAAGTTTGTCTGCTTAATAAATAATAAATGATTTTCTCTATACATAGAGAAGAGAATATTATGCGTCAAAACAAATGACAGGACAACCATTTTGTTTACCATTCGCAATATCATTTGATGACGTTAACAGAAAGAAGATACAAAATATCTATTTGGATGCAGTTGTTTGGTAATAAAAATATTGTGGAATGGATTATCTTTTTTCCATTTTTTCTCTCTATTATCATTTATGACAAGCAAAAACTGATTTATTTGAATCTAATTAGATATGCTGAATGAACAAAACTACATAACTAAGCACTTTCCTTGCCTCATCGTGATGATTTCCGGTAAAAAAATGAAAAAAAATTGCAATTGTGCGTTCAATTTGCAAGTTCTTGATATACAAACGAAAGCTCATACCCGACCTTTCCGCAATTCGACTTTAATCACTTGCTGAGTAATTAGATCACACTGAGGAATAAGAGGAGTAAGATTGCTAGAAGTTAAAATTCCAGCACCTCAGCATGATGGTTGTGTTGAGAACATCTTCAACGGCTGCCCTTCAAACCTTGCTATTGTAGCTGACAATTGACATTTTTGGAATGCAGCGAGCTATTAACGGATCCCTTAGATTAAGAAACCTAGTGGCCGGAGTGTGGCCAAAATGCTTTGTCGGAGCCTTTCTAAATCAACTTATATGTTGACAACTTAAATTGAGATCTTTTATAATAAGTCCATCGTCAATCTTTACGGATGGGGAAGTTAGTGCCGATGTCTTTTCGGAAGACCTTGACATTCACCAATGCTCGGGTAATTTGGTTTGCCTGGAGATCGAAATGGAAAGCATTTATTCGACTTACAAAACACTTGTTCCAAAAACTGACTAACATCCTTACAGCGCACTGCATCCTCGGCAGGCATACTTAACGTATGCTTCCTCAATAGAACTCCGTGTAAAGTTGTTTCCACGGACCTTTAAGTTTAGCGTGTTAGTTGTTGCAAAAGTTATGTTCAGCGAGTAAGCCTCCCTTCAGTGTTTTCGGAAGAAAGGACAACAGACTTATAGATGTGAAGTTTTTGCATCTGAAATAGGTTGGCTTTCCAGCTTAAGGAATGAAAACCACTTTTATCTTTCCCGAGCTGACTGGTAACGTATTCGACTCAAGAAATAAGGACATGAGTCTGGAAATCAATAATAAAATCTGACGGAGCAATAATGAAAAAGAGTTGCAGAAAAACTGAGTCATCTCGATCGCCAGTAGTTAGATTTTCATAATGCAAAACCTAGTGGAATGAGAAAAAAAAAAAAAAACTATTTCACTGCAAAAACAAATTAGGACCTACCTACTTCGGCTTAAAATAAAACCAAGTAACTGAGAACCAACAACAATTTGGCACAATTTATTGGCGCATAGCAATGCTCCCTTGATACCTACATACATATATTAAAAAATTATGTAGTAATTACCACAATTTGCCCTAGATCCGTAATTAAAATTTAAATGCAAAAACTAATCGAGCTCACCATGCAAGAAAAGTCAACATTGCATCTATAAACTAAAAGTTACTAACATCCATAATGGAATAATCTGCTGTTCAAAAAAGCCCTAGAATTACAAATACTTAGAAATCGGAACCGCTTCAAAGTACTCAGAAGCTTCGTACATCACAGAGCCTCATAAAAATGCTGAACTGTTCGCAGCACACATTTTCCGCCTAAGAAATACAATATTAATCACTTTCACTTTTCTGGCTTTAAACAGAGAAGTAATAACGAAGAGGACTCCTTCAATCGACCTCCACCACCTAGCTAATAGCAACAACTTCAATGTAAAAGACGACGGCGACAACGACGACGACAAGCTTAGAACTAGGTCAATCACAGTTCAAAGGAATTCAATAACGACTTATATGCATTACGTAAATTGTTCTCCCTAATACGTTAAGGGCCACTAAACTAAAAGCTTTCCATAGGGAGGAGGTGTTGCATCCACAAACCAGTGTTCGAAGCTCAAAGAATCTGCATCCCCTTTGTGATAAAGGCAAATGAATTCTGCTTTCGATGCTACCTCCCTTTCTGACGGAAGCAAATATGTGCATTTTTTTATATTCTTCATCTTTTTAAAGTACAAAGTTAAATAAACGTGAAATTGCACACAAAAAATACGACTACGAGTGGGTAGGTATACCACGTTTTCAACTTATTCGTGTCTTCACTTCCTTTATCCTCTTTCACATATTCGACATCAGCCGCACGAGGAGGATATGGTTGTCGCGGTACGATGGGTGGGGGTGGATGGAGGTGGAAAAAAAATTACTACTTATCAGGTCCTTGTGCAGAAGTACTTCGCCGTTTGGCTATGGCAATGAGAAAAAAAAAACGGTTATAAAACTTCGAAACTAGACTACAGCGGAAATGATGACTTAAGGATACTCGAGTTGGATTGGACGGCTTTACATTTGAATAAAGGAGTTTCGTTTTATTCTTTAAACACCGAACATGGGTGTTTTTTTTGTCCTGCACCGGATGTATCAGAAAATGGATGTGAACTTACTGTAATTTTTTTTTTTTTTCAGGAAACCATCACTACTTAATAGGCATTAATTAAATGTTCATCTCTCCTTAAGTACACCCACGCTGTAACTTGTCGTAAGAGAAGTAAGAAGTAAGCTTGATGTCTAACCTTAAGAGGCATCGCCATGACCAAAATGGCGCTGAAAATTATACACCTCACTATGATCGAGGATAAAACAAAGTACATGCTGTCTACCAAAAACCGATCCGTCGAACACCATCTAGATCAAAATCTAACAATTGATAGCTATAATTTTGAGGTTGATCTACCTCGGAGCAACTATAAACTCCACAAATGACACCCTAGTGGAGATTCGACGAAGGATAACCTAAGGCAACCGCTGCTACTTCGGTTTATCCCAACAACCAGGGTCCAAACTCTTAACTCGAAGGTCCAAAACCTTGCTCTATAAAATCCTGATCTTGCCAGTCTTGCTTTATGGAGTTGAATGCTGAACAATAAGTAAGACAGCGGAGCAGATCTTGAGATCCTTGGAAAGAAAAATTCTATGTCGAATATTTGGCCTTGTCTTTGAGAAAGGCGAATGGAGGAGAAGATATAACCCCGAATTCTACGAGCTGTACAAAGATGTGGATGTAGTCCGGAAGGCAAAAATCCGTCCACTGCACTGGCTCGGCCACATCGAGCAAATGGACGAGAGCGCTCCAGCTAAGATAACCTTTGATTCCCAGCCACCTGGTTCATGAAGAAACGGGAGACCGAACCTCCGGTTTAAAGATCAGGCAATCGCGGACGCCAAAAACCTTGGTCCTAGAAACCTTGGCCTACTAAACTGGAAGCAGCATGCCCGGGACCGTGAAGGATGAAAAGCGGCATTAGTGCCTCTCAAATTAACTACTCTCTGGCTACTCTCTGTTGTACATATTCTTCATCGAAAAACTTGAACTTGTCTTGGCACAGTGCTTGCATTGGCATGCAGCTTTGGAAGCATTCTTCAATCAATTTATTCAATCGAGTTCTGCTTCAGAGAATGAAGCCTCTTAGAAACAGATCATCATCTTTTCGGGGTTCATACTATTTTGATCCAAAGCTTGTCTGAGGCTATTTAAACACCATTAAGCAGCTACTAATAATAGGGGATTAAATGTAATGGAATTGCCTTAATCAGCATTTGCAAGCCGATTCTCCCTGTGTGGCTTTTTTACGAAGCAAGGGTGATGCTAAACTTTTTATGGACTTCCTCACAAAGCACTGCTCATTCAAGTACCATCTCAACAAGTCCATCATACATCGGCCGACTTTGTTTGGAAGACCAAGAGGCGACTAGGTTTCTCCATAATCTCGATCTTTCTCGGATTGTTAGACAAATTTGTTTGGTTTTCTTTGCCAGAAAAGGAAAAAAATTTGCAGAAGTCAAATTGGGGGTTGAGATTGAGTACTCTTACAACTTTGGTTTTGGCATTCAATTGATTGGTGTTTGCATGGTGTCAATTTCATAGACTTGATCGTAGGTTTCACAGACAGAGCCGCTCTTCTGGACACATGTGCTTTGGCATTTAAGCGACCATCAAAGGCGGCTCAAACTAATAACCTTTTGAGTCCATTCGACGGAAAGTAATTCTGGAATTCTTACTCTGAACTGTATTCATACATTTGACGAATCAAAGCATTTACGTCATTGATTGGGTACGTCTACTGGTTCCTGTTCCTTTATTCGATACAGGTGTTCGTCGAAAAGTTGATTCGACTTGAAAAAAAAAGTCGTCTCAACTGGCAATCCTGCAACACTTATTCAAATGGATTAGCTAATCCTAAGAGTGAGCATTTCCTACTTTGCTTACTTACTTACTTACTTACAATCATTTATTGAAAGTGCAAATTCAGAGTGCCTATCGTTCTCTGGAAAGCTTTCGGGATGAGCAGTTGATAATGAAAAATTACAAATATCTTAAAAATGCTTCCTTCTTCAAAGCAGAACTTGCGAATGTCTCAATTATTTCCCATGCCAATCAGAAGCGTCCAGACTTTAAGCAAATTTTAATGGAAAGCACAATTAGAAGCTCAGAAATAGCTCCTGGAATATATTTGTATACAATTACTTATTTTTATCCAATTAGCACTCTTATTGACTTTTATTTGAACTAATTTGTGTAAACTAAAGTAAAAGGGTTATAAAAGCTTCAACTCTTCTCAAACGTACATACATAAACAAAACATTTACTCCGAGATTATTGCGTCCATTCATCATCTAATTATTATAATTATTATTTATTTCTTTTTTTGTAACAAAATTTACATCTGGATTTTAATTTTTCTTGTTTATTTTAATAGTTACGCCGCACCTTAGATATGATTGATCTCATGTGGCAAATTGGAAACTTGCCTATTGTTCGCGTGTTTAGTTCTTTCGTCGTCGTTGAAACCAAAATAGAAACAAAAAAAAAAGTTTATTTTTCAAGATATGTATAAGTGGTATTCTCAAAATCGGTGGCGAATGTGAATTAGCTAGAATTTTAAGAACTTGACATTTGTTATACATAGTTTGTATTAACCTTTTGAATATAGAATTTCTTTCGAAATTCTTTTGAAAGACATGCGAAATGAAAACGTGTTTTATTCGAACACGCGCTTAACATTATATCAAACTCGTGGTTAATGAGTAGTTTACAAGTTAAGGAAAAGTTTTATAGTGTATGTATGATGTAAACTTTGTAAGTTTTAGACCCTCGATATATAATCCGTCGCAATGTCTAAATATATTTATGTATATGCATGTGATTTCATACAATATGTACATATTTCGTAGTCGTCGTGACTCACTAGTATTGGACTGAACGTAACGAAAAGTGAAATGGTTTTTTTTTTGGTCATACTTGTACCTACGAGTATTTGAAGCGTATTGAAACGATGAAAGAAGTTTTACTTTCGGTGCGCGTAGATACCTGCTATGTTACACGAATAGTTTTGGAAATAAATGTTTTAACTGTATAAAAATAGGAAGTATGATTACATGTACGTATTTCATAGAGTTTTGTCCTACGATGGATATTCAATTTTACTTAAAATTTAACTGAAAACGATGAATTTTTAAACGAAAAAAAAAGGCGATTGCCCACTCATCACAAACGGATAGTCCAAGAATTTTTGAACGTAGGAAAGACTGACGAATAACAAATTGGCGAACATCGGAGGAGCTGATCTCGAAGGCATGCTTCTAGGAAATTCTCAACACAACTTCCGAGTAATAAAAGTAATATGGTGTCCGAATTATGGATATTTATATGGCGACGCATATTATTACACATACTTATACTATGTACATGTATATGGATCGAAAAATGTCAAAACAGATCAGTTAAAGTTTTAAAAAGAAAAAAACTTCTCCTGTATTCAAAACGACAACGATGTTTGTTTTTTCCTTGTTAGGCCAAATAAGCTTCTAAATCACAACAATAAAACTCTTAATCAAGGATATTTTGAAACCGTATTGCTGAATAGTGCAGCACTAATGGCTTAACACTCAACATAAATACATGAGTGCAATGCGATTTCTTTCACCAGATGTTCGTCTTTTATCGAGTTTAATTACTCAATTAATTCAACTCGTTTGAGCAGAGTACTAAAAATTAAAGACTTAGGTGTTATGCTGGACCATTCATTTTTATTTTAAAGCCCATATTGAATATATGTATGGTTGCAAAAGTTAATGCAGTCGTTGGATTTATAAAGCGAAATGGAAAGGACTTTAGCGAAACATTTGCCTTATTGTCACTTTTCATTGGATTAGTTCGATCTCTTCTTGAATATGCGGATGTCATTTGGAATTCTGCATATCCTACCTATTCCGATAGACTTGAAAAGGCTTAGAGGCGATTTAGGATTTTTTTATAAAATGCATTGGTTCCTTTCTCCAAATTACAAAGCAAGATGTCAATTCCTTGGAATTAAATCCCTGAAATCCCGACGACAGATTTATGATGTAATGTTTGTAAGAGACTTACTATGCTATCTTATATAGGTACGAAGCCCTATGCTGCTCTCGATGGTACCCATATATGCTCCATCTAGATCCTTAAGAATAAGGCATCTTCTCTTTCGGCAAATTCATAGAACGAATTACGGTCAAAATAAACCCATATCCAGAGCCATACTAGCTTTCAACGGTGTTTATAGCAACATAGATGTAGAGATAACAAATCATTTTTCATAATATTATGTCAATACTTAAAATTTGGAACGTCTGTTAGCTATGTAATAACGCTTGTAGATGAAAAAAATGAATAAATAAATAAATTCTAACACAATTACTGAAGCTGTCATAATAGTTGAAATCGAATGAAGATTAAGTGATAAAACCTTCGATATGACATTTTGAACATTAGCAAGACTTCAAACTTATCACAAATGACCAGAGATGGCCTAACGATAAGTTTCGAGACTGACTAAATTACCTCGAACATTACACAAGTTCGACAAGATAACGAGGAAACTATTAAACTCTGTCCGTCGTTTTGCGTGATTCAATAAATCCTCAAGGTTATTAATTAATTAGGAGTCACGTCGTCGGCAAAATCGCATATAACCAACCAACTCTTATCGATTAATGTCCAGAATAAAATTTTCCGTTTATTACTTTCCGTTCGCGTGGCCATTTTTCTGATTACAAATCTAACACAATTTCTAGTTCCGTTTCCTTCGTTCAAGGTTGTATAAAGAAAAATATCACGAACCACTTAACACTCATTACCAGTTTAGGCTTGCTTTCAAGTTTCTAATTATTTTTGTATAAAAAAAAACAAATTTTCGAAGTTATTTGCTTTTTTTTAATAAAAGTTACACTTGCTTTCTCCCCTGTGAGTTTACCATTATTAACAACCATTTGACATCTGTCATTGGTGACATTTGTGTCGTTTGAATAAGTGTTGTAACACAATATGCTTTCGGCACTAATTAAATGTCTTCCTATCAATGAAATAATTTCTTTTTTCAAATTTGTAGCTAGATGATTCATTTCAGATCGCTTTGGGAGAGAACTGTTCTCTCTTCCATTAGTTAATTAAAATAGTTCCGTCTAAATTGAATCGTTTACTCGCTTTCCCGAGCACTCAAATCGTTTCGTTATACTATTACATTTGGAAAATAACTTGTTTTCCTCACACAAAAAAATGAGTATTTAATTCCTTTGAGGAATCAATTGAAAAAGGACTCATTTAGTTGCAAATGTAACGAAAATGATGGCCGGAAATCGAAACTATTGTCTATGACATTGGCATTGGCATTTGAATTGTTCCAGTGAATTCGTACGTTACGACAATGACGAGGCGTGAGGGCAATAAATTTCACTAGATGATGCTCTATAAATTTACATCAAGTGACGAACAACGACTGCAGGACGATATGAAATTGAGTTTGATACTCCTGATGACAAAGCAGGCGATACAATTCACTTTGAATAATGTCACCATATTACATACACGAGAAAAAAAAAAAAAAAAAAGCTAATTCTGCACAAGAATGAAAATGAAAGCCATTATGTGATTTCTAAATTAAATATCTAGAAAAAATACGGAACGCAAGGGACCATTTGGCCGGGATAAAGCTGACTCCAGAGCTGTGTGATATTTCACTCTAAATTCTCCACAAGGACTTTTGTGTTGTTTTTCGAAAAGAAATGTTCCCATTTCATGACGAACTTTTCACCAAGTTTAATTTAAAAGCTTATTTAAGGGTTATCAATGATTCGATTGCGATTTAGATGTCAGTATAGTATACCCATGTGTTAGTGATTTTTCGTTTAAATTTTAATGAGATTTGGGTACAGTGATTTTAGCAGCGCCAAAGTGTTTCGACTTAAAAGTAAGAAATACTGCTAAAATTGACTTTTTGAAAACAGCATCTGACTAATCGAACGAGTCTTCTAGCTCGTCTGGGTCGTTGAATGATATTCTCCCATCTAGTCCAGATGACTATTCTGATTTCTGACACTGGAATACAGCCAAAAAGTACTTGGAGCATTGTGATGTAACTCTTTTAGAAGTTAATCGTTAGTTTTGTTTCCTGGAATATCTTCGCGACTCAATGTCCACCAGAGCTTGATTGTACACAGCTTACACCTTACTAGAGCATTCAGCCTCAAGGACTGATCCATTGAACTACACTCAGTTTTTAGGTTGTTAACTCTCCCCACTCCATGAATACGCTTCCGTCAGTTTTGGAGCCGTCCATAAAAATACGACAACATACCTTTCCAGGTTCAGATTCTGGTCAAAGACATTTTTAAAGATGATTGTTCAGATTCTGGTCAAAGACAATCTTAAAGATGAGTAGAGGCGACAGCAGCCGTAATTCGAGTGCCATTGTATCAGACGACATATCCATATGAGACAGGAGTAGTAAGATAACCATCGTGCAAGGACACCAAAATTTAAGTGCAAGTAATGCCAGAAGATAGCTCTGAGTGTATAAACCATGACGTAAGTATCAACTCAGACGAGGTTGATCAAAACATCTAAAGCAGGTCCAGGCATTAAGCGGAAAGCTTATAATAAGCTTTGATGAAAGCAGCAATAAAGAATTTATACGAGAACTAATTCTATTGAACAACCGACGCGTATAAAGAAGGTTCTTATTATTGTTGGTCCTTCCTCGACGGCCAAACCCACATACATATGTATATTTATTGTCCATCAATAGTCTAATATAGTCTAGTAAAGTTAAGCAGATACCATCGAAGCTTGTTAAGAGCTGCCGCGAAGAGCTTAAGGTTATTGGCACGCAGCACAATGTAAAACTCTGCTGGGTCTCTGGTCACAACGGAAAGGCAATGAAGCTGATGAAATGGCCAGAAAGGGGTCAGGTCAGCCCTAGACCGGGAACAAGCGGATGTCATGGTCAAACCTCCACTCTGCAACCATAAGGCCAAAATCGAACAAAGGTCAATAATAGAAGCAAACAACAGATGGAGATCACTAACCACCTGTGAAATATCAAGAAGGCTCTACAAGCAGACTCCTGCAAAAGGACAGGAAATCTCTGTCAATGCTGATAGGAGAGCTAACTGACCATAACATGCTAAAATATCACATGGAAAAACTACGTCTGAGCGACGATGACATCTGCAGAGGATGCGGTGATGAAGAGGCCCATTTCCTCTGTCACTGCCCCAGCCTCTGTCAACTCAGAAACAGAACTCTGGGCAAATTTTTCTTCGACCATATCGATGAGCTGTCAGATGCATCACCGTCAAAACTACTCAAATTCGCCAGAACGTCCGGATGGCTAGAAAAAAGACTATAATACCACGGTAGTAAACAAAATCATGGGTATCACAATGGGTCCACATGGACCTAAGTGTGATGAGGATGTAACCATTCTCATCAGTCCGCCAACCTAACCTAACCTCAAGTTAAGCAGATGTTTGGCCAGAAAGAACTTTATGATCCCCACAGAAATGTTTCTTATACTTCCCTTACCCTTAAACTTCGACCAGCACTAAAGTGCACAATTTAAGGATGCGCATTGAAATGTGTCAATAGTAGTAGTAGTAGATCCTTATAAGAATTTGTCTCTATTGATTCTTCCTGTTGCTTCGTTGTTAAATAAGACTGAGATTGGAAGTTAGTTTTTATAAAATCTACTATGCAACTTTAATTAAACACAATTCGAAGGAGTACCTGCCTGCACTCCTCTAGAAAAAGGACAATATACCATCAAACAAGAATGAAAACAGAAAACACCCACTTCGTTATTGTAATCGAAATTTCGATGTCATAAATTCGTAGTAAACTAGTTCCATTTTATAGCTCTACAAGAGTTCTTTTTTCTGTATACAATTAATCTCACTCTAAAAATAGGCTATCCGCATGAATAGGGGTGGACTAATCCCTTTCCATTTTCCCACATGCATCATAGTAACCACACCTTTTGTTCATGAATGAGTTTAGGTAACATTTCTATTCGCTATTTATTAGCTTTTCTGTTTTCCCCATGGCAAAACTAAACCTATTCAAATGTCTACAGAAGCGCAACAAAATGCGTTCATCAAGACTCGAAAAGTATTTCAACACTTTTCTGGTGACCCACATTTGGAATACACAAAACCCTACTCGCACTGAAACATTTCATTTCAAATGAATTAAACATTACTTGTTTGTAACACCAAAAGAGAATAATTCCATAAAATGCAGAGCTACGAGTTGGTGCGCAACATGACTGTCCCCAAGCACAAGTTCTCGCATGCAGTAGGTTCGCCCTAAAAATTAAGAAAGTTCTCAACCCCAACAAACTAATATGTTAATGGAATTCCCCCATACTAAGTAGGTCCGACCAAACAAACATTCTTTCAATTTTGAAAGACATGTAGTCTAACATAATAAAATAAATTCCTAATCCCTCACCTCGCCATCCGTTGTTGGTTGTGTTACTTTCATCATTCGTAATTGTCTCTACTTTCACCCTTTCATTGCTTGATGTTGCAGATACACGTCCTATATGTTCTTGTAGATACGTAATGCAGTAGTGTATCGACAACAAAACTCATTAAAACTTGCTCTACTTTATTCTCGTCGCAGCTGCCAAAGGGTTGTCATCTGCTCTGCAACCCGTGTTACCCTTGGCACCACCCTCTGGGTACAACTACTTTTACTGTACTACATATTCCTTTTTTTTTGTGGAATTTCCATTTGAAAAAGTTCTTCTAAGAAAATTTCCAAACACGGGAAAAAGAAGAAAATTTATGAAAAGAACAGGAATGTATCCCCCAAAACTAACTACTTGTTTGGGAAGTCTCCATACAGTGAGGGAAGCGCGCACTCGTCATGCAAACTCACTGAAAGAGAGAGAGAGAGAAGGATCTATGGATTCGTGCAGTTGAAGTATAATGCGGGCTGGATGATATTAGGGCCAAGAGAATTATGTGACTGTGCAAGGACAAATGGGATCCAAGTAACATAACTTGCACTTAGAAAAATGGGGTTAACTTGAAAATATATATAGAACGGGTGATAGCAATGGCAGCAGCAGCAGGATGTGGGTGTCTAGGTATGTATATGTGTGGCTGGCATGATATAAATTCTTTTATGAATGAACAAATGAGGGTTGAAACTTATTTGCTTCAACATGTAGATTTGGAAGAAAAAATTTCCATTTTTACATGCATTGTCACGAAGACTGGCTTTCTTTGTCATTAGTTTGCTGTGACAGTGGATAGGAAAAGATTTTCATTTTATCACTTGTATAAAGGAAGTTGATGCTAGTTTCCTTTGAATTTTTAAAAATGATATGTATTTTTTTTTTATAAGAAAATGTAAATTAGCAGCGAGAGTCTTTGTTGATGATTTGACAATGGCGACAGCTTCCTGCTGACTCTTGACAGGTGCGTTATTCAGATCTGTTTCATTAATATGCTGCGAAATCAAATGCATTTTTATTTCAATGTCATTGTGAACCTAATGGCTCTGAAGAGTTTCCCAGTTTTCGGTATTAAGACCACTTTCATATAGTTTTTCAATAGGAACATAACAATTTTATATTTTAATACAAACGCACTCTTAAATACTTTTTATGATCTGTCAATGTCAAAACGTCAGTCAAAGTTTTCATTATTATCGTGGTAAAGTTCACGTACGAGCAACTTTAAAAGCGGTTACTCCAATTTTCAGTAGTAAAAATGGTCCCACCAGACAGGCTGTGAGTCCTTTAGTGGATAGATTCAAGTCAACATAATGCACTATGGAATGTTCCTGTGCCAGTGAGACAATGCAAAAGTTTGAAAAAAACCTAAGTTTCATCGAAAAATCATTTTCAGCGGTGAAGCTCATTTTTGGCTTAATGGCTTTGTCAATAAGCAAAATATGCATTATTGGACAGCAACAAACCCACATGTGCTTCAACAAACTCTATGAATGTGACCCTGTGGTATGGATTTCATGCCGGAGGTGTGAGGAGACCATATTTTTTTGTCGAAGAAAATGATCGCCATGTTACGGTCAATGGCGCTCGCTATCGTGCCATGTTGGAAGACAATTTTTGACCAGAAGTAGATGGACTTGACATCAGTCATATATGGTTCCAACAAGATGATGACATGGTGTAGTGGTTGCATCATAGCTTGTCACGCTGAAGGTTCCAGGTTCAAATCCCGATGTCAAAACAAAAAAACAAGTCGATCAATTTCGAAATACGTTATTGCATAATACTGGCAGTAACCACCCTACTGGCCATATGGCTTGAAAGTGTTGATCGTACTGAGTAGTATTAATGACATCGGGATGTTCGAAAGAAATACTGTGAATTATAAGCAATGGCAACATGGCAATGAATTTTATGTCAACAAGCCAACAACGTAAGAAGAGCTCAGGAGCAATATAGCACTCGAAATTTCCAAAGTTCCAGCCGTATTTCGATTGTAATTAGAGAAAAATATAAGGGTTCATTCAATAAAAGAAATAAAAAAAAATATCTTTGAGAAATGATTGCATACTCTCGTATTTTCGTGTGACATTTAAGTGACGAGGAACTTGTAAATGTGAGGAAGAAATTACAAAACAAATAACATGACGTAAAGTCATTTTGAAAATGTATTTTATTCGTTCCACTTGTGGAGTGAAAACGGAAAACTAACCAATGATTAAATAGCAATAAGGGTCAATTAAAATGCCTAATTCTAGCCTTACTGATGAAGCAAATGAAGACTGTGAAATACTAATTCAACAGTAATTACTTGATTTTATCATCGCAATCGTTAGCGAATATGCAGATGCATTGCCGTGATGGAATTGGATTTTTTTTTTTTTACAATTACTAGTCATTTATCAGGAATTTGCTTGCCTTTTTTAATCCACAAAGTTTTCTTTTTTTAATGAATACCGTTATTCATATAGCGCTAGTGTTGGTGTAGTGATTTTGAAACTCAGGTGGTAATAGGTATCAAAACCGAGGGTGGTGTCCAGAATGACTGGGGAAAATTAATGCCATTGCTTATAATTCACAGTATTTCTTTCAAACATCCCGATTCCATTATCACTACTTAGTACGATAAATACTTCCACTGCCAATGGCAGTCAATTACCATGTTACCACTGCTTCGACTGTAAAATCTGTTGTCATCAAATGCACAGTCCTGCGCTGATTGAGGCCTAGATTCACACAGAACTGTAGCGTCACTCAAGTAAATGAGTAAGTGATTTGTGTAAGAAACTAAGTTCTGATACTAAGTGCTGACAACTGTCAACTGACATGAGGGTTAATCGGTGTAACATCCAAACGTTTAAAAAAAATGCAATAGACAAATGCCATACTAAAAAACAAGACCAATAAGAATGGTAAAACATGCAATAGCTTCGTGATAATGTATTTTAAAACAAAAAGATATCAGGTGAGTGCAATGTAAGCACCACTTGATGATTGTTTGGCATTACATTCTTCGTAAAGGCAAATTGTAATTAACTAACAAGGAATATAGTATTAGAAAACTTAGTAAGGAATGAGATAGGAACAGAACTCAATACTTTTAGTCATCGACATTTTTAGCTGTTTTCTCAAGCAATTCAAATAAATTTACAAAATGTCTGAAAGGATGCAATAGAAAGTTTGAAAACTCGCAGCTTTGAAAACTAATGAAGATTTCCTTGGGTCTTATTATTTTTACAACTCTTGCCGTGAATTGGGCGGATTACAATAAATCCTATATAACTAAGAAATAGTACATATGTATGTGCCGCAGTTTAATATTCCAAACAAAATCTGTCTTTATAGCAACGAATGTCATGTTTAATTGCACGCCTTAAATCATTTTGTGTAAATCTACAACAGGCACACTTACTCCAAAGCAAATAAAGAAACGCCCTCGCCACACTCCCTGTGTGAAAAGGACATGTGTCAAATAACAATCAATTATACATAACTACATACATAATATGTGCATACATATGTACATCTACTCGAAATGAAAATCATATATGTGTATCATGTAAAAAGGACACACCCCACATAGCTTTCACCGAAATTTCAAAACAAAACAAAAAATCGATCCAATAAATTGATTTAACAAATGACAAACACCACTGCCACACCGTCCACAGGGCGATTGAACTTTGGTAACATTTTGTGTTCTTTTATTTTGTTCGTTAGTAAAAGTAGATATGCACGACCCGCCCAATGTTATTATTTATACTTAACGGGTTATATATGACATGCAAACATGCGACTAAACTGAAACAAAACAAAAACTCTTACCCACAGGACGGATCGATCACGGATTATAAATAATCATTCCGTTTGGTTTGTTTTTCCATTTCAATCTAGCGACGTAGAATCGACGAACAATGTACGTGACTTTTTGACTTCACTTAGGATAATTCGAATGCTGTTGGACTTTTCCAGTGGCAATAGATTTTCTTTTCTTTTCTTTTTAGTTGGTGGAAAAGTTTTCAAACATTTTTTTTTTTTTTTTTCTTTTTTTGAAGTTTCCAAAGAAAAGATACAAGGAAATATGTCATTGTTAGTAGAATGACGTTAAATTTTGATGCATTTTTGGCATTTTGACATTTAGTTTTTTTACGAGACAAATGTTGAAAAGTTTGAAGCGTAACAGTTGTTTTTTAATCACGTAGGATAAAATTCAAATGAAGTCGTTACATTTTATTTGAAAACATACAAATCGTCAGCTTTTCAAACATCTCACTTTCATTTTTATTTCTTTGGTAAAGAGCATTGAACTCGCTTGTTCACACTGGTGCCACAAAGCGAATAGTCCTTAGTCCTTAATTCATTTGTCAGCAGTGTAGCTAACGGCCGCCGTGACTCAGCGGTTAGTTAAGTTGAACTTCTGAACGAGCTGGCATGGGTTCGAACGTCAGTTAAACAACTCCGAATTTTATTTGTAATGGAAAAACGTCTCAATCTACTATTTAGAATTGGCAATAAGAACTGCATGTCCCCTTCATTCCTGCGAAAAAAATTGCAGCGCATAACACAACCATTGCGAGAAAGTAGGATTTGGTGCCATGCCATTACCAAAATGTTCCCATGGAAACAAATATAAAAGTATCCACATGGTTAAGTGATGCCCAAGCTAATGTTTTGCTTTATAATGGTCAGGTAGGTAGAAGTGGTTGAAACTGGTAAGCCTGCCAGAGACACAAGTAGCGCAGATGCGCCGTTTTGATACCGCAACTCACGTGACCTGGATGTTGATGGGCGTGGCTGAGAGTGTAGTTTTCGGATCCATCCTGTGGAATAAAGAAAGTTGATGATGTTGCAAAATTGTATGTAGGAAATCTTGAAACCTTGAAAAGGGGTTTCTCGAGAGTGCGCTGCCTGGCCCTGGAAAGTGCCAGTCACAGAGAAAATGGAATAACGTTTCCTTTTCGTGTGAATTATCGCAACTACGGCAATGGGGATTGAACGGGATGCCTAACTTGGCAGTGTGTGGACCAATTGGCCAGTGGCCCATGCTAATTGCTGAGATTCTAGCTGTCTCGATGCGGTTCCTATTGATTAGGTCATTCGTTCTGTTTTTATTGTAGGTGGACAAAATCTGTCTAGATATGGCACAAGTTGCAAGACTTTTCCACCTAGAGTTAGCAATAGAGAGAAAGTGTTGGAAAATGTTGCCCTTGATGAGTCCCATCGGGGAGCAGACTGACTCCGCAAGGGAAACATCCAGGGTAAAATTACATCTAGCTAACGCGTCGGCTCTCTCGTTCCCCTCTATGTTACTAGGTAATGTAATGTTGAATCGAACGTTTGCCTGCGTTATAGTTTCCTTACACTGTTCAACTAATTTAGAGGACGAAGTGAGTAAGTGGAGCACTTTGATGGCAGCCAATAAAGATTCCTATGTCGTTTGAGGTAGTAGAGCTGATGCTTAGTGTCTTGCAGGCTTCTCTAATCGCTGGTACCTCCGCCTGGAAGACACTCGATGAGTCTGGGAGGCGTTACGATTTAGATCCGTTCAGTGAGCTGAGAATAATGGCCGAGTAAAGACCAAAATCTCAGTTGTAATGATAAATCTGCATCCAAAAACTATCCTTTCAAATAATTTTGACATTTATTCACATAAAAGGGATCCCGAAGTGTCCTACTTTCCTTAGAATTATAAAATATTAGAATACGACATAGACATCATTTAGACATCTCAACGATATAAAATCGAGAAACATGAAAGCTCAGGACCAAGAAAGCAGACCCTTAAGAAAAAAGAAAAAGAATCGCAGTAGTTAGCAAAGAGTGAAAGTACAAAGAAGGTTAAGAGGTAAGGAGGTGAACAGTTTATATATACAAACTATTCCACGACTGAAACCTTTAAATAAACTTAATCTCCCGGACAAATTTTCAAAATAATGTTTTTGGCCAACTCGTCCATTCAACATTCAGGACATTTACATCTTCCTAACGTACAACAGAAATGGCTCCAATTAATCTACAAAAGTCCTTCATGGTGAGCCCAAAACTCGAACCACTCACAGACAGGATCCCATCTCTCAATCATAAACAAGAACTCTCAGCCATTCTCGGCCAACTATTACTCGTCCACTCAGCAGAGGCCCTATTATCCTTCTGGAGCGTCGACCTGTAAATAATTAAATATTCGAAAAAAAAAAATCGATAAAGTGGGTCTGAGTGGATACCTCCCTACCAGGCATCTTCAGCAGTCCGTAGTAAGAGGGAGAATGAATTGAATTTCTCTTCTCCATTTGTGTTTTTTTTTTTTTGCATTTTGCGTCCGTTCTTTCGTTGGAAATTCTCCTTTTGTTTTTATTTTTATTTATATTTTTTTCTCCTGCTAAACGGAAGGGTTGTTAAGGGGCGGCTTGCATGCATGTGTGCATGTAATTTCAGTTTCAATGAGATTACAATAAAACAGGAGAAATGTACACAGAAAAATACGAAGAGTGAGCAGCTAAGAGGTTTCCATTTTATGATTTCTTTATGATTCCTGGGCAAGCTTTTCGTTCAATGACCGCATTGTGGGTGGTTGGGTGTTTCAATTTGGTGGATTAAGTGGGATTGAATCCATTGCATGGATATACACATACAAAGTGCAGTACACTATTGGAATTTATTTCACTTTGTTGTATGTAGTTCTATTTTGTTGGACGAGTAGTAATTCTCAACACTATTATAGATTGGATTTATGGATTTATGCATTTTTGTAAAATTACTTGTAACAACGAGACTAGGTACATGCATTTCTTTTCATATTAATGTATGTTCATGTGCACACCATATTTACATGTGAAATTTAGTTTTAAAAAGAAAATATGTAAAATAGAGCGAAAGGAACAAACGAAATAGGGAAAGAGTTAGATAACACTAAAACACGTAAAAAGCAGACATGCATACACATATCTGTTCTGTAGACACTTTAGCTTAGGTATTGCATGCTACAATGTAGTAAAAATAAAAGTTAACGATATGTATCAGCTGCCATTTTTGTTAAGTGTTTATTTATTTATTTTTTATTTTTGGTTTGACAATATTACAGTAGATTCTCGTTAATACAAACAGGGTGCACCATCTTTTATTTCGGGATGTAAACATTGAATAACTTTGACATTTCTCAAATGATTAAACTGAGTAGACATGTTTTTGAAACGTCAATTCAGTACAATTTTAACCATTAATCGCTTCGTACTGAAACAATGTGCTGAAATAGTGACACTGTACATTGAAAATAATCGTGCATATCGTCGAAAATATCATGCCCAACAAGCACCGTCTGACAACACTATTCGTAGTTTTGGTGTAAAACTTTGTTGAGCACGGGACAGTGGGAAATCGTCGACATGCCGTTCATCAACGCCCAAGACGTTCCAATGAACTAGTTGAAACGGTAAGAGAGAGTGTTGCCGAGAACTCACATATGGCGTATCGTCACCGCGCTCAGCACTTTGGCCTCAGTGAAACCACTTTTCGGCGCGTTTTGAAGGATAATTTGCATTTATTTCCGTATAAAGTGCAATAGACTCAAAGAATATTGGCGACAGACCTTCCACGTCGCTTGGAATACGACCAAACAGTCGCTCGAATGGTTGACACTGAACCTGATTTTTGGAAACAAAAGGCCCATTTCACACTCTCTGACGCTTTTAACAAGCAAAATTGCCTCATTTGGGAACAGAGATCCACACGAGATCCATGAAATACCATTGCATGACCAAAAAGTGACTGTTTGGGCCGGCGTTTGCGCCAAAACCACCATTGGGCTATTTTTCTTCAGCGAAGCCGAAACAGTCGATAGGAATCGATATCTGTGGATGTTAGCTCATTATGTCTGCCCACAAATGTGTGAAAAAGGTCTGGACGGTTACTGGTTTCAACAAGATGGTGCGCCATGCCCCACTGCAAATCAAACAATGCAGTCTCTGCAACGAAAATTCCCTAGACGTGTGCTGTCAAAAAATGGCGACATTGACTGTCCACTTAGATCTCCAGATTTGACCCCTCCGGACTTCTTTTTGTGGGGTTACTTAAAAAACAAAGTGTACGCCAGCAAGCATCCGACCATTGACGAGCTTAAGGCAAACATTTGTGCCGAAATCATCGCTATACTACCGGAGATGCTGGAAAAAGTGATGGAAAACGCAGCAAAAAAGGCACATTTTAAACTTTATGTTTAATTCATTAAAGATGTTGCGTTGCATTGCAATAGCATATAGATTGTTTGAAACCTCATGGAGAGTGACTTTGTATATATTTGGCACAACGGCTCATCGAGAGCCAAGGCCTAGATTCTCACTAAGTGACTTTAGAAAACCAAATATAACAATACGCGAAATCTTCCATGTTGTTTTGTTGTATTAAATTCCAGAATTAAATGACATCGCTGAAAACAAATGTCAAAATTTGACAGAACCTAAAATATTTTTAAATATGGTCGTAGTCAGCTGTGGGAGATAAATTACTCGTGATGACAGGCCGTATATTTATATTTTACTCGCTACTAGATACTTATGTATTTCTCTTTCAAAAAACATGCATATATAATAAAATAAAATAGCTGCTATAAATAGCTGAATAAAAATAAATTTTATATCGCCTGTACTTCCTTAACAAAACTATTTGCCAATAAATTCCCTTGTAATGTGTCCACCTACTTGTCCCTGTATGATTTTAAATGTTTATTTCTGCTACCATGTTGACATTTAACTGAATTTTTTCATAGTCTAAATTACTCTCTACAAAACCAAGTTTGGCTCTTAAATAATTCGAGACAAAAATTGTATCGTCCACCACTTCCGTTTTTGATCACCACGGAAACATAAACTTTAATTATAAACATATGTGTGTTTATTTTCCACCTTATTGTGGCCTTTGACATACGAATATGTTATATGTGTGCCCACTCAAACATAAAATCTAATATTCAATAGCCAAAGTTCCAAAATAAATAGAGTCCTCCTCGCTTATACACAGAATCTCCTCTTTATGCAATCTTGGGTAATAATTTTTGTTTCACTATTGTGAGGGACATAGATTAGATATACAACCTCACTGCGAGTGTAATTAAAAAAATATATATGCATACTCGTATATATAAAAATAAATGTTGTGCATACATTTTGATAGGTATTTTAATTTTCATTGCACCTCTCTCTCAAGCCTTCTGCCGAGGTCTGGCGAATCTCGAATCTGCATGGCCAAGTGGTTTGTCAGTTCTTTATTT
The DNA here is from genome assembly GCA_951813785.1 of Criorhina ranunculi. NCBI lineage: Eukaryota > Metazoa > Arthropoda > Insecta > Diptera > Syrphidae > Criorhina > Criorhina ranunculi. The sequence continues at coordinate 13,656,815 of OX638381.1, forward strand.
ACCCGGCAAATACTAGAATGTATCTACGCCAGCATAAGGGAAGCACAAGCCAAGCATTACACATAAACTCTGTGTGGCTGTGTGGCTGAACTATGTTATTTAGAGAGTAAAACACAAAACAAAAATGTTGGCAGGACGGTGTGGCACAAAAGGCAAATTTTAAATATTCATTTGGCACTCATGTTTGTGTCCACCAAAGTCGGTTGTGTTATGCCATTGTTTTGCTGCCTCGTTCACATTTATTCTTCACCCAGCTACATATGTTAAATTTCCACCTGAAGCCAACAGCACAGCAAGGAGATCCTTTTATTTTGTTAGCAAATATAACAACACATCTATGGAAACGTGGAAACCTGGTGGAGACACGAACGATGTTTATTCACCTTGCGTGCGGTGGGGTAGCGTCGAGGAGTGGCGAATAGATGTAGTTGCCACTTATGCTGTGAATACAGCCGTATATTGCGCATGAATGTATCTCTGATCAAATCGTAGCATAAAAATGCGAATGGATACCCAAGCATAAAAGTGCGGTTGAAACTAGTTCATGGATTTGAATAATTTAGGATGTGTAATGGGTGGTGGAAAATTCTGTCAATAAGCTGGTTTTCTTTTTCCTATTTACTTCTATTTGCGTGACAGAAAGGACCAGTAAACTTTCATGAATTTCAAAGTGTGTATGGTATTCCCGGAATAAAAAAAAACTAATTTTGATGGATGAAAATTAATGAGAGAATTTCTATTTCTGTCACTTGCATTGACAGTTAAATATGGCAGCTACAATATGAAAGAGCGAAAAAACAAATAATGATATTTATTCTGACATAATTTAATTAACATATCGATGACAGATGTCATTTTGAAAATAATGATAATTCAATGAAATCCCATTATTTTGATGTTCAAGGAGAGACTCATCGGACTTTAGTTCAAAATTGATGACAGCGAGGAATGATAATCAGCTGCATACATACATACATGAATTATTCAAAAACGTCAGACAAGTCTACAAATTTTACAACTTAACTGACTTATTTTCAAATTATTCAAATTATTTTACCGTGGGATTTCTGTGTCAGAAGGTTGGCTACATTAAAAACACTTCTGACTCTTTTGTTGGATTTTTTTAATTTTTGTCACCAAAACAAGGCTTTGAGGGCTATAATTTATCTGTTTCTTTAAATCGCGCCGCAAAAGAGTGCGATTTTGTGTTATCTGCTACATGTTTTGTTTGACTTAATACAATAGCGAATGTGCTTAAGAAGGTAAAGCAAAAGATCCCCAACATTGATTATAAAATAAGACTTGTGTTGAAGTAATCTACGCAATTTGTAAAAACTAAAAGCTTGTTTAAACTCTCCGAAATGTTATTAGTTTCGCCATTATAATCCATCAATACTCTATGACATCGACATCTTTACCAGAGCAAATCAATTTGATATGTTCGAAACCATTGTAGAGAGCAGGAGAAGGATATGTCAAAGCCTAAGAAGTATGACAAGAAATAAGAGCTCTCTCTTTTCAACAACAGAACTTTCATCATAGGCGATTATGCTAACTACTACACTACGACCGTCCCTTACTTAATCAGTCCTTTCTTTCATATCCATTTTAAAAAAACTCTTTGAAATATGGTTTCGTCAGAGAAAATAATTTCTTCTGATTAAAAACAGTGTAACTTTTGAAACAGGTCAACTGATTTATAGTAAATATTTTTAACTGTACAAAAAACATCGAAAAATATACTGAAATGTTATGCTTTGACAGGTGATAATTAAAAAAAATTCTATGAAATATTTTAAAAGACTAATTTAATTTAAATAAAAATTATGAATTCACCGTTAACTCTTTTCTAAAATAAAAATACAAATAGAACCCGGTAAGACTAATTTAATCCACCCGCGTTTGTCCTTTACATTGAAAACTTCCTAAAAGGCAGCATGATTTTTCAAATTAAACTTACAAAACCGACATACTCTACTCCACTGGCCTTTTAGACCTTTTACCAAAATCGACAATAAAATACCCAAATTAGAATCCATCCTGACCTTTTTGAATAATGAATAACTAGCGTCGTTGAGTGGAACCCATTCCAATGTATAATATCTACCCCTCAAGCAAACAATAAAAATATATTCCACATACGCCTCCGGTTTTTGGCTGCCTCATAATATTTCAATCATAATTTTTGTTCTCACTTATTTTCAATGACTTGTTATTTCGGACACATCTTATTTATTGAAATCAAAATCTATTTGATTAATTTTAACAATTAACGAACAGAGAGCACCTGTTTTTAATTTATTTTTGTTTAAGGTGGACTTACCAAAATTCGACCAGTTGTCGTTTGACCGGATATAAGTTCACCAGCCCAGTCTTTTGCTTCTGTCATAAAAGTTCCCTCGAACTCCTGTTTGTTTCTGGATGCCTTTTGTTCCTTCTGTTTTGGATCGTTTGGTCCAAGTTCGGGCTCCTTGCGGCAGCATATGAACGCAAACGCCCGCCATAGCAGTACAACCAATAATCCAGCGAGAAATGTGAAGATGCTGGACAATAGGAAACACCAGTATTTTCGAACTTTGAGACAATCGTCATCTTCAAATGGTGAATCGGTTGTTTCTGCTGATACTGATTCAACTCCGCTTTCGTCACACCGCGACATCCCCTAAAACAAAACAAAAAAACATGGTTATTTACAGAACACCTTTCATCGACCCAACAATATGAATCACAAAACTTTATTATATATTGCAACAACTCTGCCCCAAATATTTAAGTGTGTTGGCCCCTCAAACTGCCAAAACACTCACCCCACAGTTAGCCAAGTCTTCCATCATGCGTATGAATATGCGTATACCACACTACAAGTCCAATCCGATTGGCCACCCCAAAAATAGATCCCGATTTGATTTATTTTTAATATCAACAACAACCAACAAAAATAACAATCTCAACCAAGAGGCTTATTGTAATTCACTGCCAAAGGCATTATGATGCTTAAAGAACAGCACTAACAAGCTGGTGCGATCCGTTAGCGACACAAGTGGTGGCTGAAATGAAAATAACCCACCGAATGAGCGTTCTAAAAATTTTTCAGATACCAACTCGACGTCGTCGATCTATCGCGGCGCTGTGAAGGCGCGAACGTACTACCGACGCGCAGAACTTATTTTAATAGATTAATTAATCTCCTCCGAGCTAGGAGAGTGCACCGAGCGAACTGCATTTGTTTCGAGGGTATCTGTTTGTAATGGTGATTGACACGGTGGTCGCCTCAAGACCGCAGGCTATTGTGTGTGAATTACATATTTTTGAGCGCCGTTTGGTTAGGATGACATCATAGTACCGCTTTGGGCGCAGGCAAAACGAATCCCTAGAGTTGTTTTTTTTTTCTGCTCACTCGGAATTAATGAAATTAAAAATTCCTTCCTTCTCAGGAGAGCTACGGCGAAATTCATCTGTGACTAGTTAGTGACGATGCAACCGTCGGCAATGGTTGGGTGTGTTCCATATCCTTTGCTTTTTTTTTTTGTCACATTTCATTATTGTTAAGTATGCGCGCATTTTATCATTGAACATGGTCTTTTGTAATTAATTTATGTGAATGTAGGAGTGGGCGAGAGTGATGTCAGACCTTAATTGGAGGCAATTTTTATACATTGGGATCCATCAGGAATATAATTGAGATAAAGTAGAAAATTATTGATTAGATAAAAGAAATGACGACATATTTTGTTCCATTTTAAGGAAAACGCCAGTGACACTCATTATTGCTTTGAAGGTCATCAATGATGCGTTTGCCATGAAGATCCTTGTTATAGATAGAAGCGTAGGCAGAAATATTGATTTATCGAAAAGTTCAGTAAAAGAGTGTGTGGAAGTTAAATAAATTTGATGGAAGAAATATCACACAAATCCTTAAAGGCATGTGGGTATTTTGGGTGTGTACAAAGTTTTTTTTTTCATTTGAAAAGTCAATAACTTGCAGTTAGCATCAATAAAAAAAAGGCAGAGTTCAAATAAAGAGTTCGAGTGCACTGCATTCTATTGACCATATTTGCAACAGTTTTCGAACAATTATCGATGATGATTTGTAATTAGACTCGATTTTAATGGATGAATTGAAACTATACCATCCAGCTGCAATGTTCATTAATTTTGGATATCTCAACCCAAAGTAAGGGAGCGACTTGCTCTCTAGACCAACGCAATGAAGGAGAACGTATTCAGCAATATTCCCGATGTGTTTCTTCTCCTAGTCTCATTGCAGATATTGTCTATCAGTTGTCACTTTTTCCTATTTATGTATGACTTGTTTTGTTAATTGAGTTTGCTTGTCTGTTTAATTTAACAAGGTTTATCCGAAGAGAAGTCGCAGAAGATCAGAAGTCACTCTTATCGAAGACTTTACGACCCATTGTCGATAATTTCATCTGAGAACTTATCCTTGTTTCTTACAAGCTTATAAACCAGTTTGTTGTAGTAGATTAGGACAACAAACGGTTGGCATTGCTATCTGAGTAGTGGGAGCGACAATCCACTACCTATCTATAAAGGTGAGTATATCCTTGGGAAAGACTTTGTTGAAGCAGTTTAAAGCTGTCCGACCTCAGCACTATCGCCTATCATGCTGAAAGTTATTAGTTTAATTCTTGATGCCAAAAGTCGATCAACTGTGTAAAAGCTGTTGATCAACTACAGGCAGTAGGGTGGTAGGGTGGTCATATGGCTTGAAGAGATGGGCGTTCTGACATCAGAAAGTTTTGCATATGCTTGTTTTAACACGTTTTATTATTTTTGCATTCTTTTTCTTTCTTCAGTCAAGCACGAGACCCAGGTGGCAATGTTTGAAGTTCACCTGGCACTAGAAGAACGGATTGATGCGCTTTTTTTTGTAAATTGGTCGAGGAAACTACCATTGTCCTTGCAACAGGACTCTTAAATATATCATTAAATATACAAATAGGTCTGTTGCCAATAATTAAATTAAAAAAAATTCTCTATAGTTCAATCATTTACTTAAATCTATCTTAAATAAATACCGTAAAGTATTTTACCTACTTATTTGCAGAAAAGTAGAATAAACAAATAAAATTCTTGAAAATATTTCAAAGACAGCGCGTCAATAATTTATAAATGTGTGTAAGTGACTTTGAACATATGTCTAATATTCCAATAAATGTTTCAACCAATTATGCTTCTCACATTAAATATTCAAATAAGGTTTTTGAGAAGCCCACTCACGTACTTTATACGAAATAGGCAGAACAAGGAATGTCCTTGAAATGTAATTCTTTCCGTGAAAATAAATTCTTATTTGCTGATAAATTCATGCCTGTCGTTAAGAAAACAAAAACGTAATTCAAATCAATCGGCATATGAAAACAATATTCATTTGATGTTATTTAGAAAGCGTGCTAAGTAGAAATCACGAACTCATAAAATAGCGGAATACATTTGTTTCTAAAGCTAAATATAAAATGTTTTCTATAAAAAATAAGAAAAGGGAAGTATTTACACGTGGACATCAGATTCGACAGTTTTAATGAACGGAAAACTGCGCAATATTTTATTTTATACTGCGCATTCTGGTGATTATATGCTATTTAAATTTTAAAACAAAGGCATTTGAAAAAAAAAATTCAGAATAAAATTGTGCAAAGTGCTGTCCCATCAATGCTTAGATATAAGCTCATATCATGCAGGATAAGTCGTTGTGTTTCGACTTAAATTTCCAGTCTGACCATCATTTCAACAATTTGTCCAAAATCAATTAATATAAATGCCGACAATATACAATTAATTAAAGAAAAAAACAGTAAATACATGCAGCAGCTTTCGTATAGGAAAGAACATAGTCTTCACTTTTCTGAAAGTACCTAGTCTAGCCATAAATACTGAAACAACTTGATATTGCAATAAAATGAAAACGAATTAATATTTTTTAAGTTTTTTAAAAATTCTATTAAGTGTGTTATATAAGAAACAAAACCTATACGTTTTTATTCAAAATGATCGCCTTTGGCATTAACACAGGACCTTAATCGGTGTGGTCAACGGTCAATGGCAGCACGAACCTTTTCCATTGAAAAATGTTGCACTGTTTTCACAAAGGATACCTTCAGCGACTCAATGGTAGTGTGTTTTTTAGAGCAGGCCATACCCTTCAAAGTTGACCACAATTCATTATTCAGAGGGTTGAAATCTGGGCTGGAAGATGACCGAAGTTTTGATGACTTTTAGCAAAAATGCAGCTCGGTAACCCAAGCATAAGAGACACCCCACCAAAACACTACGTACGCCGGATGGGGACCTTTCTGAACTCTGAAAATCATTTGCGAAGCTTCATTAGAGTTATGCGTATAAACTTTTATCATTTTGTTGGTTGAATTTGTCGTCGTTAACAGTAAACATTTTCTCATCGGTAAACAACATTTTTCGATATCTTTTTCTCGCGTACCGTGAAAGCAGCTTTTTTGATTTTCGGTCCTTATTTTTTTTTTAATGCCACTATCTAGATGTCCTGTAGATCTGCGGAACGCTCCAAGTACAAGGTCATCTTAAATGATCGTTGAGATCGCTCTGGAAGCAATACCCATCTCACGGGACAACACTTTGTGCTTCCGAAGTGGATTTCGGGCAATCTCCGCTTTGACCGCATTTTCTGTTCGAACTGAACACGGACGCCCCGATCTTGTTAGGTCATTAGTTGCACCGGTTTCTGTGAATCTTTTAATGGGTCGATTTATAAAAACACGCCTAATTTTTAGCGGCAGCAAGGTTTTTAAAATTGACTTCGCGTCCAGTCCACATTTATGCAGCACAATTACTGATTTTCTACTTTCTTTATCTCCCCATTCCATATCGACACTTCAAAATTTAAGCTTAAAAGCAGGAGCCAAGTATGACAAGAGATACATGAAATCAATATCAAGGTTTCCAAATGCAATTAAAATAGGCTATTGTCATATCCAAAAAGAACAAATTGATCATAATTTAACCGAAAAATTGAGCATGATAAAACTGTCTGAGCCTTGGTTGCCATACTTGCCCACTTAGGCCAGAAAAATTCATTCGAGTGCAAATTTCCAAGGACCTCTGGGAGCGATTTAAGCAAGTCGAGTTAAAACAGGGTATTGTGAAGGGTAAACCAGCTCGTAAGAAGGCCAAGGCGGTTTCAGTGACCGAGAAAGTAATGACAAACTTTTTTTTTTGGCATGATCGTGGAATTATTTTCACCGACTATCTTGAAATAGGTAGAACTATAACGTAAGGTCCTACACCACTGATTGGAGTGCTACGCAAACTTGAAATTGTAACTGAACGGCTGTTCCATCTAAGCAACGAAGCGTCTCACACAATAATTGCAGTTCAAACTGATGGATCACCAAGATCTGGTCGCCTGGTACTATTTCCGGTTTCCTAAGTTTAAAATTTGACTCGCAGGATAGAGATTTTCATCGAACAAGGATATCACCACATCCGTAGATCCAACTATAAGAGTAAGGGGATTGGACTATCGTTGGGAAAAAAAGATTACGTTGGAAAAAAAATGTATTTGACGAAATTAATATTCAATTACCCGCGACAACAGCTTGATATCAAAAACCATATTTTCAATCAAAACTATCTTCTTTTTCAAAGTGATTCACATTTTTTCGACTTGTAAATATATAGAGTGCAATTTTAATATGCAAATATGAAATTATTAGACACAACACTTATTCAATTCAAATTATCAGCTGAAATAAGACCGTTGTAGAATACTGGTTGTGTTCAAATGTTGAGCACATAGTCAGACTGAATGTATTTTAGAAAACTAACTGAAATATTCTATTGGCAGATAAATTAAATTTGTGCAATGCGATTTGCTGTATGCAATTCCCTTTCTTAAAGTGTATAAATATTCATAACTAACAATTAATTTTATGGAAATGTTTATGTATAAACGTGACAAATAATAATTTTGAGTAATTTTGGTAAAGCTGTTAAATTTAAAGTGAAAACCGACAAAGTCTGATGTTTTATTTTCACTAAAAAGTGAAATTATATAATTTTAATTAGTTCTAAAACTTAACCATAAAAAGAATGGAATAAAAACACAAATCAATATCTGTACATATAGCTTAACCTTCTTTCTTAGCGCATTTGTTATTTTCTTTAAAAGTGTACACATAAACAAACACTTTAAAGCTTAGCAAATATTGGCATGTGTCAAAGTCTTATGAAAAAAATATAAAAAATTGAATAAGCACTTAGTCTCGCATATTCTTATAAGTTATTATGAGCATGAATGGTTTTTCCTTGAGTAATTTTTAAGACACAAGACGGAACTAAAAAATTAGACACTTTTCTTTCCGTATCTTTCCGTCACCTCGTCATGTCTGTTATTGATTTTTGGCTTTTATATTTTTCTATAAGAATATGAAAAGTATACATTAAAATATCAATGAAATATGTTTGTCTTTTGTCAACCTATGTATATATCGTAGTAAAACTAATACAGTGTGAGTTTTCCTTTATTCATTTTGAAATTGTCTCTTTTACTTGGCAATAATTAAATTTACAAGAAACAATAAAGCTTAGGGTCAATTTAATTAACTTATCAAAATTTAATACATATGTTTCGATGAAGCCATATGATTTTAACTGCAACATATGTACGCCTTATTTAAGATTTAATTAACTTATGCTTTCATTTTTATTGTAATTAGTTTTTAAAAATACGACATTACAATATACGAGTATTTCTATTTAATTTAAAGCTGTTTATTTATAAATTGATTGAGAAAAATCAACCAAGTGCCTATTTTAGTTTTTATGCGCAATAAATTTGGTTAAAGAAAGCACAAATTAAAATAGTCATTAAATTGGGATATTGGCCATGATGAAACAAAATAAGAAATGTTTTTATTTTTCTTAATCCTAAACTTGATTTATTTCTTTTTAGCCGTTTGCACGTGATAAGCATTTAAGTTTATTTAGTTGGTAAAAATATAAGAATGTATGTTTTAAGTAAATTATTGTACTAATATATACAAATTTTTACAAACTTAAATCTGTTTTCGTACAAAAGACGAAAAAAGAATTGCAAAAGAAAACTGACAGTTGTAGACGAAAAAGTCCGCACGACACGTGTAATGCGTCTACCGTGTACAGGGCCTAGATTGAGTACTCTAAATAATAAAATCCCTATTGGTAAACAGATCTCTCGCTGCCTGCCTCTCCAGAGATAATTGTAAGATTCATATCTCATTGCATATGGTTACAATAAAATAAATGAAAAATTCAAAATCGATTGGCAATTAAGAACGCATCTTAATAGGTAGGGCGGTGCGCAATTGGACCAATCGCCATAAGACTACTGCAAGAGATATTGCCTTCGCCATTTAGAAAACAACTTATTTGAAAAAACGAAAGAACATGCGCAGGGAAATAATGTGAGATGTAGTACCATCACTTTTAGAGTAATCTCAGTGAACCGTGAGACTCCTGTCTAAATACCCTCATGGTGCACATCCCCTCTGAGCTAACCTAAGCTAACTTCTTCTCCATATGTATGTGCTGGAGGACCACCGAATGGCTGAATTCAGAAAACTCCTTAGTGATTTCTAAATAAGCCGATTTTTTTTTTACATGTTAACATTGCTTAGTTTTTATGGGTATAATGACACCACCAGAAGTTCAGTCTTAGGAACCAAATCCGTCACATGGTCAATTTTAGGTGAAAACTCAGCTCTACGCTCACATATGTACATAGAACTCATTCAACACAGAAATTGAATCCAGCAGATAGTAAGCTTTCTAATTGTACCGGAAGGTCATCTAGAAGCTTTGCATTTCGTAAATGAAGTTTCCTTGATATACATAAATATGCGAAGTTCTAAGGGATACAGAAAAGTTGGGCTTAGAAATGAATCCTTCCAAAACAAAAAGTATGGAACGAAAGGCAGCCAATAAAAACCTCATCATGAGCACTAGAAACTTGAGCATCAAAAATGTTGACAACTTTACGTATTGGATAGCACAGTCTCCACTGATGTCGGAGCTAAGAAAGATGTTCTGCGAAACTGGCATTTACGTTGCTTAACGAGACCCGTAGTCAACGAAATTAAGCCGCCAAAATGAGGTTGGACTGGACATAGACTAAGAAAGACCAGCCTCATAAAAATGGTTACAACCAATGAAATCCTAAGACAGCAAAAAAAAACAGGAAGGTCAAATATGACATTAAAAAAAAAACGTTAGAAAAGGAAGTGCAGGACACATAACTGAAGACTGCATTCATGGCAGGTGTTTTATCGATGCTTTTCCTAAGAGCTGAGAAAAAACATATAAAATAAGAAAAACATAGGCTGTGCCATCCATTTGTTTATCAGGTGCTTGGAAGCAATGTCATTGACAAAGATGCTTAAACAAAATGTCCACAACGATGCCCATTTCGATCTTAATGTGTAAGCTTACAACAAAAATAATCGCATCTAGGGTAATGAAACTACCATAAAAAGTGCCTCTGCAGTGGTCACTATTTTGTGCGGTTTGTAAACTGTAAGTGAATAGGTCTTTTTTTGAAAATAAATAAATGCTTTAAAAAACCATCATTAGAATTAACTGATGAGATTAAGGCAGTATATAGATCCAACAGGCAGTGCGATATAATATTAGGAGTTATGTATTGTCGACGCGTCATCAATATACATATTTTCAAGACTTTTTCATTATCCTTCAATGGATTCTTTTATACGAAGCCAAATGAAAAGTAATTATAAGAAAAAGAAATAAACGCCAGATAAGTGAGAGTTCTTATTGAAATTTTCAAAAACTTTTATGAAAATCATTGTTTAGATCCAACGTTCACAAATTTTGTGTTCTGTACATGAACATAGATATGTTATGTATATACAGTAAAACCCTGATAACTGTCTCGTGAATATTTTCATCTGTTTTGGGTATTTAAGCGGATGAGGTAGATATCTGAACCCGCTTAAACCCCATTAAGGCAGATATCCGAATTCAAAGAAAATTGGAATGCATGCCTGATTTTACGAATTGCGTGCTTGTGTTTCTAAACCAAAAAGAGACGGAGCAAATATTTCATTTTTTGGCATGCAGAAATGCAACGAAGTTTGCTGCAATGAACATTTTTATGTTTTGAAAGAGTTTAATCTGAACAAATTACAAAAATAAAACTGACAAATCGATTTAGGCACTTAGCCAAAGAGCATTAATCGGTGCAAATCTACTTAGAAATGCATAGAAAATACATGAACCTAATTATTTCGGGCACTTAAGTGTGAAGCATTTAACCGGTTTTTACTGTAGGTATATGAATTGAGGCCATCAGTGCAAAAGTGGTGTAACCCACAATTTTTGTTTTTTGCTGTTCTGGTGTTACATACATTCCTTACATTACCAACTATCAATACAAAAGTGTTGGAAGTCCAGATGGAGCTAAAAAATTCGTTTTTGCACAGAGCATAATATAACAAAGTAATAGAGCAAAAGTGGTGTAAGCCACTGTAATCACCTTTGACTTAATGAAAACCCTACCTACCTCTGTATTGAGTTCTGAAATAGTGTATTACAAGAGACAGCTTTGGACTTTTTGCTTTGGAATTCACAACACGGGGACATATGATGCCTACATGTTTGTTTGGGACGAGTCTGATGCTTCGCGAGGACCCCAATAAATCGGATCTTGTTTGCTTAAGTTTTTTTTAAATTTTGTGACCACTAAAAAAGTAGTCATGTATTCTGACAAATGTGAGGGACAGAATAGAAATATGTATAAAGATGTCGTTGTTCTGTCAGTATGTTGTATCTCACCCGGACTTTACTATTGAAGAAATAGATCATACATTTTTGGTCAGTGGACATTCATATTTACCATGCGACCAAGATTTTGGTCTGATAGAAAAAAATAAAAAACTCTTCAAAGAAATATACGTTCCAGAAAACTGGCTCGAAGTAAGAAAAAGGCAATCATTCAAGATAATACGAATGAGTGCAAGTGATTTTTTCTCTTCCAAATCGCTAAAAAAAAATATAACCAACAGAAAAATGTCGGTTAGTAACACCAAGGTGGAGTGGTTGAAATTTCAGTGGCTAAGATTCCATGAAATCCCTCAATTTTCAATTTTTTACAAGTATTCTTATAATGAAGATGTCCTCTTTAACGAAGTCAGTGTTAAAAAATGGCAGTCAGTGACCATAACACAACTAGATGCATTGGAAAAACCAACTATAGCTGAAAAAAGAAAAAGGACCCTCTTGAATTGTTGCACTTCATCCCGCCAGTTCATCACACTTTTTATAACAACCTGAATTGCTCCAACAGTGCCAGGGATGAGGTGTATTATGATGAGACAGATGATGAATAGCTCTTGTACTATGTATTTTGATTGATTTCTTAATAAACTTGTCCTAAAGTGGTGTAACTTGCTTATTTTTTTAAATTGGACCAAAATATCATAAATGCAGAAGTGGTGACACCCACATTTTTTCCTTTAATATTAACTTTACAAAAATACACTATAAATTAAATTAAAAATAAAACAATTAAAATAATGTTCACAAAAGAAATTAAATTCAAAACAATTTTTACCAAATTTAAAAATCCCATTTTCTCCTAATTCAATAGTTTGGGGTTACACCACTTTTGCGCTGATAGCCTCAATTAATGTTATCCATCTCATTTCATTTCAAGGACATCGAATTAATTTTCTTCATATTCATGAAATAACTTAACAAAATATATCATTCTATCGCCCTTTCCTAGTCTCCAAATTAATTCTAAATCGTTTGATTATGTACGAAAAAACTTTGCAACATTTACAAAATTACATCACTCTTAGATAAAAGTTATAGTACTCGTGCTTAAACTTTGCAAATGTCAAATGGTTCTGTAAAAGATGAAGCAATGCGAACAAATGTGTTTTTAACATTTTCCAGATTGTGGTTCAATCTCATGAAGTGGGTGTCGAATATTATTACAGTTATGGATTATTTAGTGTAAATATCTTGGCTTTTCATATAGCCCAATAGAAAGTAATCCAGCGTAACTCGTTTCTACCTTTGAACTTTAATCGCAATAAAGTCATGGTTACGTTGGCTGTATGCCACCTTCGCACTGTCTGAGTTGGAAGGACCACATATAATTCAAACCCATATCAATCAATTCTTACCACAAAGAATCACTTATCATCATGCTGTAGCTTTCACTGTTCCCCTTGAGCATTTAGCTGTCTTCATTTGCACAGAAGTAGGCCCAACACAAATATTGACACATTACGAATTCATTACTTGTTCAAGAATTTTTCTTAAATTTTCACTACTCCAGATGGCTACATCACATCTTGTAATTTGCAATTCGGTAGTCTTTGCGATGCCTAATTGCTACGAACTCAGTCAAATTGAAACTCTTCAGCCACACTTTCACAAACCGCGACTAAAGTTTTAGCACTCATAGGCATCTGTACATCTTTTAAAAGCGGAGGTTCTTTTAATTTATGCACGAGTTGTTTTGTCTGTTAGGCGATTATATAAAGCGAAAAAATATGAAATGTGTTCTTTTTTTTTTACAGAACATGAATTTTCGTAATAAGTTTTAACGATATGAACATGTTTTCCTTCTGTGTTTCGCTACATAACAAAAATTGTAATAGCCAACAGATGACTCATGTCAACATAATCTGACAGTATTGCCATTTTACAAAAATATTACTATTGGCAAAACTATTATAATAAAATAACGGTGTATAAATTGAATATATTTTCTAAAGAAATTTCTATCGATTTATATCTTGTATATATCTATAATATATCTTGTATAAAAGTATTTTCAATTTGCAGAGACATATTTGATCGTTGTTTCACGAACGGGTTGTCACTTTAATTTTTTTTATTTTTATCTTAACTTTAACAGTTGAATTTAAAAAAAAACTGAAAATTTTATGATCTGGTAATACAGTTGTATGATATTATTTTTTATTAGACATTTGTTCAGTCATAACTTTTGTTTCAAAGTATGCAGTACTTTTGAATTTTAAAAATAAATTTAACCGAATTGAATATGAAGAAAAGTACTTTGTCCACAAATCTAATGTAAACAAAAAATTTTATTTGTTTACTCTGTCTCCGGATTTAAAAGATTTGCCACCCTGAAAGCTTCAAATCGATCTGAGAAATAAGGAGTCCTCCCCATGACTCCCATTTTTTTGGGCGAATTTAGTCTTGCGAAGTATGGGCTTCCTTACCCAAGATTTGCAACCTAGTTTACGTTTGTTTGAATACTTGAATATTTACCCAATATGATAAACACATGTTACATTCAATGCCTTCATGCCCGGGAATCGAAAGAAAGACTTTGTTGTAACGATCCAAGTCCTGAAAGGCATTGAAGAAGCACTTAATGGATTTTGAATTCATCAAGTTAGAACTTTGTGCTTTAAAAAACTGCTTGACAGTCTGCGGGTATATGGATGGTCACACCTTTGATGCCTGGGGGGTATAAGTATAAGCGCAGATTTCTATGGCGTCAAGTTCAGCCTGGATCACATTGGAACATTTCCAATTGGTTGCGAGATTTTATGCTTGTTCCCAAACACGCCGACACTGACCGAAGAATCCATTTTAAGACCACCCATATAACGCAGTCGACTGATAGAAGCCCAATTATTACACTTTTTGATCTTAATCTCAGATCTTCGATTAAAACAAAGTGATTTTGGCATAAATTCGAAAAGCATGCTAAACATATCTTGTTTCGAAAAAATCCTTGAGTAAGTTTATGATTGTAATCCATGTGATTTAATTTTATCAAATTCTTGGACACTTTTGGTGTAAATCCAAAAAGAGTTTTAGGCATAGGCTTTACATTAAGTCATGAACTTAACAGAAATATAACAGCAAACGGATCTCAAGCTATGGAATACAGTGGAATCTCTAAAAATCTAAATTTTTCATTTATTCGAATTGATCATACACTTTTTAAAATTTTTTTTTCTTTTCCATTCAAAAAACATCCTCTAAGTCAAGATGCCTCTAATTTGAGTTTGGTGTCTCGTGGAAATTCGAATTATAGGAACCCTGCTGTACGTGTGAATACTCTAAAATAAATTCCACTTTTATCTAAACTGTTTCTTTAGAGAAAACACCAAAACATCAACTTTACAACCCTTTTTGCCAAACTATCTTCTCTTTAGTCAATAGATAGTATCTCATTAATTTCCCTTAATAAATAAGCGAACATAAATCACTCTACTTTACATCGAAACTAGGTCGCAACTATACATATGTGCATCGATGCGTTGAATCAAATTGCAGGTTATTATTATCTCCCCTAATTTCTATTCATTAAAAGATGCGATCAAATCAACAATTAGTTTAATATTTACAAAACTTACCTAGTACACGCTAAACCACCGAGGCACTCCAGGGTTGCCAACATTCACACTATAGAGTGAAACATCTGTAAACACCATCCACAATTAAATCCAAACTGTTGGCGTTTATATTTCTATTTACATTCAGTAATTCACACCAGAGATATATTATTTGCTTTGTTAAACTTCTTCCCGTGATGACTTTGAATTCAATAAAAAAAAACACAACACTTCACTCTACACCACGATGCACTAAATTAATATTTTTGTATTTATTTATATTATTAATTATTGTACTTGTAATATCTTGTGCGTTAACTATTCTTTTATGTATTGAATTATACTGTGGGATTCACTAAAAATTTGTTGTTGGCGATTTAATTTAATATTTTTCGTTGCTAGATATATATATTTTTTTTTTCTACTGAAGTAGTGATTAATATATGTATATATTTTATTTTAACTTTATGGTTTACGATATGTTAAATTATTTATTTTTCTATTCTTATTTTTATTTACACAAATAACGCACATACTTTTACACTACATGAAAACAGAATACAGGCACATTGATTATGTTATACATATATAATAATATAAATACATGTATGTAACTTTACACATCTATATATATAATTTTTTATATTTAAATGAATACGGCTTTAAAATTGCACTATACACTATTTTTGTTGGTTGTTGTATCCTTTAATTTAGAACCACTATTGTTGTTGTACAGAGCTAGTCGTAAATGTGAGTGAGATTATTATTATTATTTTTTATTTTTTATTTAGAATTGATTTTGAAAAACACTTTGGTTTAGTATTAATCCAACAGAAAATGCTCTTCACATTGGTGCTGGTACTGAATTTATGTGTTCAATTTCGTGTTGTCCTCTTTCTCTCGTGTCTCTCTCTCTCTCTGTTAAAAAATTCTTTTGAAAGGTTTAACCTTATCAATCCTTTCCGCTTTGTTTTGTGAAGAAATTAAAAGAAAATGTTTTCTGCGTATCAAATTGAGAAAGACACAAACTTTTTTCAAGTGTTCTGTTACACGGCGCGCACATACAAACAACAGAAGGACAATAACAAGAAGAAGTTAGGAGAACAGAAGAACAAAGCTTCAACATACACTCTCTTCAACGACAACAACAGAAGGAGCAGTAGGAGCACCAGGAGAATAAGATACGATGACACTGTTTACGTATTTATAATCTAACGAGTTACCCATTAGAGCATAGCGACGACAAAAAGGACGATAGGCACACATACGTAATGGTGATGATGATGGTAAAAAGAAATAACAACTAAGGCATATAAAGTTTAGGTCACTATGATGTATATAGTAAGGAAATATAGCACATCTGACAATGACAACGACAACGAATACGAGTTCGAGATACACAGAGAACGACGAGCGCCACGGAGAGTCGAGAGTAGATGAAGAGAGCCAAGCGCGAGCATAAAATAACTAATAACACTTTTTTTTTTTGTACAGATAGAAAGTCAGAAGAATTGAGGGAACAAAAATAAAGAAAGAAAGCTCTCTCTTTTCCTCTCTTCACACAATAATCAGCGCAATTTCCTCTTTACTCGTCTCAATTAAATGTGTATTTGTAGGATTTTAATATTTTTTTTTTGTCGATTTCCTTTTTTTCTTATTGAATCGTTGTTTTCTGATCCAGATTTTATCCTTTTCGATGACACATATTACTGTATACTAAGGCTTTTCAGAAAAAAAAATCGCCACAACTATTTTCACAAAATTAATCCAAAAATCTCAAAAGATCCGCCAAAGGCTGTTCCCTGTTCTTTGTAAGAAAAAAAAAAAAGATTCTTTTGTAAAAAAATCCTTTTTTTGGGGCTGTCGTGTCGTCGCCGTCGTCGTCGTCGTCGTGGTCGATGTTCGTATGTGAAGCACAGTGCCCTAGTTTTTCCACCGTACACACACACACTCACGCACACATACAGGCTTCTGAATTCATTTCTATATACACATTTTCAGATGGAGTTCCCCCATTATCCTTGTTATAGAAAAAGATACATCATTAATAATTCTGAACAGAATGGAAAAAATGTTCTATGAGTTTGCCCGTTGCTCACGATCTTCACATAGGAACACCCTTTAAATGATTTTTTTTTTTTTAAGAAAGTCTCTTTTTAAATCTTATTTAACGGTGCGGAGGATTTTCTTTTCTGGCAGGAATCCAGTAAAACCAGACCACAGTGCAGAGATCTCTTTCACTTTTTTTTTTTTTAGAAATATAAAAAGAAAATTTTTTCCTCACTATTATACATATAGACTGTATGTATGTGTACACTTTGCTCTCGGACGACGGACACAGCACACGAACCTTCCTCGATTAAAGCCGATACTATTCTGAGGAATGAAAATTTTCCCACTGTGAGAAGAATTTTCCTTTTGATTGGTGGATGAGGGACGGGCGGGTTAAACTTTTCATTTTGCGACGGTAAGGAAAAGCTCAGAATCAATATCTGTGACTTGGTGAAATGCACTGGCGCATGTGTAGAGGTGGGAAATACTCAGGTTGTGTTGGGAAATTTTTCGGTTTGTTTTGTTGTTAGTTGAGTGCTGCTGTTGTACATGTCTGTTTTGTGTTCACCCTATTTTATGGCGGTGATGACGGCGGACGAAGGGGGGCTAGGTCGAAAACATCCCTTTGGCCAAGTTAAGAGTAATTTTTTTGTTGGTGTCCTGCGGAAAGGATGTCACAAGTTGGCGACAACACGCATATTTAGTCTAGGTTTTCTGGTTGGCACTGTAATTATGTACTTTTTAGAGATTGTTAGGACAGCGGCGCACAGCGGGGACAAGATTGTGAAATTCGATTGAAGTATTTACCTCATTTTAAGAACGAGGGGGGTTATTATATTTTTATTGGATTTAGGTTTTGGGTAAAGTGTTTTATTGATTTTGAGGTTACTACTTGCCATGTTACTGTACTCATAATTGTTTGAATTTGTTCTACTTTCGCTACATTGTGGCGATTGGATGTTTTTAATCACTTAATCACTGGCGCGCTTTGTGTATTTGTTTCGAATTTTAATTAGCATGGATACATTTAAATTTGTATTTTTACAAAAGAAAAGAAAAATGTTGCGTATACGCCACCGCACATTGCATTGCGATTAATATAACTGAATAGTTATAGCAAAAAATGAATTTTAGCATGTGTATAATAGGATCATTTAAATGCAATTGTTTTTTTTTTTTATAACGACTGACTTCAAGATTTCATCAGTGGGTATATAAAAGTTTAGTCTCCCTCTAAAATAGGATTACGTTTAATGACGTACGTAGTTAAATTGTTGTATTTAATGATTTTGATTAGTGAAAGTCGACGAACGCAAGCGTAAGTTTTAGTTTTACTTCTTCTCATCTTTATTTCCACAAAATGCAAAATAAGCAAAACGTCGGTTTGGTCCGTTATAGTTTGAAAACCAATCAACCGCAGTTGCAGTTTTTTATTATTGGTTTGGATATTATGCGAACAAAGAAAAGGATACATTTGATGACGAAATTCTTCCCAGATATCCAATACTGATTAAATATATTCCACATTCCAATCTGACAGATGAACAATAAACCATTTGTGAGATCACAACTATGAAGCGTTGACTCATACAATCTACATTCGCTTAAACTGAAGATGCTTTAAGATGACATGCCACATTGCTTCGCCAGCAAAAATCGCATTTGAATTAACATACTTACATTAGAATAATAGTTGATTTATAAAATCAGTATTACGTCATAACACAGGTAGTTTCGCTTCATACTACAAAAATTAAAAAGATTTTAATAACAACAGAAGCATTCTGCAAACGCTACAGCGCAATCTTAGAAGAATAAGGGAAAATTATCGAGTCAGAAGAGAATCCACTCGATCTCCTAGTTTAAGAAGGCCCAAAGGTCTCCTAAGTGCAAACGGACCCTGACATTTTTTAGGAAAGAAACCCAATCAAAGGTTGTCTAGCTTTAAGCAAATAGAAATAATGAAGGAAACCTAGTAATTTTTAAGTAACACTTAAAATATTCCCTTAATGGGTATTAGAGAATGAAAGCTGTCCAATACTTTTTAAATATAACAATAATAGGTTGGTAAGAAGCATACAGCAAATCATTTAACAAGTTTGGTTTAATACATACCTACCTCTATATGCTACATTTAAAAACAAAAAACAAAAAGTTGATCACATGTCTTACAACAACTCTCCTTTCTGAACGTCGCTTACAAGATCCTATCCAGCATATTGTGTAAACATTGCTAACATTTTTGAAACACACTTAACAATCGTACTATGGTAACTTTCGGCTATGCAAATTGATGCATTATCTTTTTATTGACCTCAAAACCACTGACGATATCATCATTGCATCAAACAAATGACATCTCGTTGGAGATCCGCCGAAGATTTATCTTGAGAAACTGGGCTCACAACTCCTAACCAGAAATACGAAAAATTGGTCGATAATTTGATAATTTGTATGCAAGAGGGGTTATTGAAGCGACACATATGATATGATATGTGAATCTTGTTACCTTCTTCGCAGTCTTCATTGCCAAACTCCGAAAATTGCATAATTAATATTCAACGTCTACGATTTAAAAAAAAATATTCCAACATGGCGCCGGAGTCGAAGGAAATTCATAAATTTTCCACCATCGATTTTTGTATAAAAGTCACAAGAGTGACAGAACAGAACAGATATAACACTTGATGATACAACTGTTCTACTTTCCGAAGGAGTTTCTGAAATAATGAACAAAAACGGAAATTTTACCTCATCTACAAATCAAAAGATAAAAGTTTAGAAAAACATTCCCCCTGACTTAACTAAATAAAAAAAATTCTGTATCCAAAAAAAAAAAACTCAGTTCTTCACAAATCCCGAGCGCTTGTTGCACTGGAATCTGTCTGCATTTTGTCTGCAGAGGAAGAATGACATAAATGTCAATTAAATTTTTGATTAATCATCGACATGACAGGAGTGATATTACATTCAGTAATATAAATTGTGCAATTAAAACAATTTTTATTTCTATTTAAGTAACAATGCCGGCAATTTTGGGCGGTGGAATTGGAGGCTTATCAGCTGCCTACTATCTTACTCGCCGCTACGTTAGCCCAGTCAAAATTTACGAGTCCTCTACCCGACTCGGTGGATGGATCAATTCTGAGCAATATGAAGACAAAAATTTTATTTTTGAAGCTGGTCCAAGAACAATCCGCACAAAGGGACCTGCCGCTTTGAACACACTTCAATTGATCGAAGATCTGGACTTAAGCAATAAAGTCTCTCCGGTATACAAAACCCACCCCGCTGCCAAGAACCGAATGATATATGCAAAAGGTAAGATGAAAATAGAAATATACTTTTGTACTTATTTATGGATATTATATGTAAAGGTGAACTCTGCATGCTTCCCAACAGTTTGAGTGGAATTTTCATGACTAAGCCACCATTCACGAAGCCACTAATATCTGCTTTGATCCATGATTTAAAAACTGCCAGCAAGAAGCAGAAACTGAACGATGAATCTATTTTTGATTTTGCTGAACGAAGATTTGGTAAGGAGATCGCTGAATATGCAATAAGTCCAATGATTTGTGGTATTTGTGCCGGTGACGCAAAGGAGATTAGTGTAAGATTCCTTTTGAACGATATTTTCGAGTGGGAACAACAACATGGTGGTGTAGTCAAGGGACTATTTTATCGAAACAAAGGGAAAACTTCAAAACCATCAGCAGAGAGCGATTTAGCTAAATTAGCAAATGATCAAAATTGGAGTGTTTATTCTCTGAAAGGTGGACTTGAGGTACTGCCTAAAACATTGGCTGAGTATTTGAAAAACTACGTGGAAATCAACTTGACTTCTTCGTGTCAAAGGCTGAGCTTCAACGATGACAAGACCGCAGAGTTAATTATTAATGGGAAGACCATTCACACTGACCATGTGGTTAGTTCTTTGCCAGCGTTTCAGCTTGCCTCCGTGTTGGAACATCAGCATCCTACACTGGCCTGTCACTTGAATACTATTCCTTACGTGGATGTTGCTGTTGTCAACCTACAATATAGCACTCCCGATGTCTTAGAACATGAGGCCTTTGGATTTCTTGTTCCTCCGATTGAAAAAATACCCATCCTTGGTGTGATATTTGATAGCTGCTGTTTCACAATGAGAGGCAACACTGTACTCACATGTATGATGGGTGGACATTGGTTTAAAAGCATTTTTGGCATAAATCCGACGCAAAAAGAAGTCCTCGACGTAGCACTTAAGCACATAAATCATATTTTAGACATTGAGAAGCCACCAAAAAATGCGAGAGTGCATATATTGCGGAAATGTATACCACAGTACACGGTGGGACATAGAATGCGAGTCCAAGAAATTAGGAACTACATCAAAAAGTATAGGCTTCCGTTGACCCTGTGTGGAGCGGCGTTTGATGGAGTTGGTGTTAATGATGTAATTTTGTCTGCAAAAAATGAGGTTGAACAGATTGTTGGTTGATCATATAAAAATAAAACACTTTTTTTTTCCTTTTTTTTACACAAAATTTAACGTGGAGTCAATACACAAATTGTTTTATTTATTTTCCAAAACCACCACGGCAGTTCGGACTAGGCTCGACTTCGTATGAGGGCTCCCATTGCTTCGGAGTTTTTGCATCAATTGAAAGTGCATGGACGAAACCTCCCTCTAGCTTTGATTTAACCAAGTCATTAACCAATCTGTGACGCTAAAGAAACACAAGTGTTATGAAATAATCATGTATGTAATATAATGATTACCTTTATAAGTGGCAAATTTTCAAATTTTTCCGATACGACCAAGACTTTGAAATGAGACTCGGATCCCTTAGGAACATTATGCATGTAAGATTCATTGATGATTTCCAAATGGACTGGTTCCAGATTCTCCGACAATGTCTCACGAATCGCCGATTCAATAGGACCTGTCATTCCAACGAAATGTCTTTTTGAAGAAGGAGCTAACGAAAATGAAACTGTCTTCTCACAATGTGCAAACAATTAATTGTTTCTACTCACCGCTTACAGCTTTTAAGAATGTTTGTCTAATCATTTCGAGTTGTTTTGTGATAACATCGTTAAATCAGCTGCTGTTGACACCAATAGCCATCAACTAATTTCCCCATGTTCATTCACAATGGAGAATTTATTGTGAACATTTTAAAAGCAAATATGTTTAACATCTTAACAAATTTACGTATATAGCCTTTCGGTTGTGTCTATTTTTAACACTGATTGTTATAAATAAGAATTGCATATCACCACCATCGTAACAATCGTTAAATAATGCATTCCACCGTTCACCATTTCTTCAAAATAACCCTTTGGTTTGATTTATAAACTTACCCACGTGTGTGAAGGTCAACAACACTTTTTCATCAGGAAAACATGAATGAAAAACTCAAATTTTCTTATAAATAAATAATAAAACAACATATTTTAAACTAAAACTTATTTATTTTTTCCGTCTTCTGATTTCCATTGCGTTGGTTTTCTTGTTTCGATTGAAAGGGCATGAACAACACCTGTGTCTAGTTTTGTTTTGACTAAATCTGTAACCAATCGGTGGCACTGTTTGAACGAAAATTGTAATTATTTCCTCAATTCATTTTTCTATAAAACTTACCTTTATCAATGGAAGATTTTCAAATTTATCGGATACAACTAAAACCCTAAAATGTGATTCTGACCCATTGGAGTGGTCTACAACTTCTAGATGAACAGGATTCAACGCCTTTGACAAAACTTCGTGGATTTCTGTTCCAATTGGTCCGGGTTTAGCCGTAAAAGACCTTAGTGTCAACACTAGAAACGATTTATTTATAAATTGGATTTTTTTTTTTATTTCATTCAGATTCTCTTACCGCTTGCAATTTTTAGAAGACTTTTCCTAAACATGATTATGTATTAAATAATTTAAATCAGCTGTTCTTTTGACAGAACTGACATTTACGGCTGTGGGAAACTTTTTATGAGTGCTCATTCACAATCATGATTATTTATGTTTTAGGGAATAAAATAAACAGGACAAAACAATAAAACTGAAAAACGGGCGCACTTAGACCATTATTAGGTTAATCTTAGTCCCAAAAGGTAAAAACCGTATTTTTACCACCACCCTGAGGGAAGAACTCAAAAATGGTACGCACGTTTCTAATGAAAAGGAAATCTTATGCAGATGGAGACAACACATTTCTGACTCAATCCCGAACAATTCACTGAGGATGATAAACCTATGGTATTGAGTGGCACAGAAATTATTCAAACAGTATAGACCCGGGCTGCATTTTTCCACCTCTCCTTTTCATCATGTGTAAATGGACATCGCATCTATGAAAAATGATTGAAAGACTTCAGATCAGTACAAACTCTAGCTCCCACTTGCGCATTAGCTCGTTTATCAAATCATCCAAATAACCATTGAGCCTCGACCACAATTCAGGCCAGTGTTTTTTTTTTTTTTTTATTTGAGGATAGCATGCCTTATAACGTCTGGTTCATAAAGAAAAGGGTTCTCCATAGTAGGCGATAGATCTTTAAACTAAAATAAAACAAGTTTTGTATAAAACATCAGTCAATTATTGAAATGTTCGACTAAGACAATTTGTTGGCATACAAATATGCATGCGAATTATCGCGCTGTATTTTTCGAATTTGACAAATTATGCTCTTCCTTGTTCATCCTCAAAGAAGTGACCGATTGCGCCAATGCACACCAAACGGCAAACACCAAGTTTTTCCGGATGAAATATTCTCGCAACTTGCGATGTGCTTGTTATACTTCTCGTACAACTGAAGCTATGGTGACCAAATTTATTGTATAGGTTGTTCAAAGATAACCTGCAGTTATTGCATTGACTAATTAACCATCAAATTATGTAAAATGTTTATTGTGAGACACAAACATGCACATGTGATGTATCCAATCCATACAAAGTTTCTAAAGGACAGAGTTGCTTTGTGTTCGTAACTGACTTATTTCGAATTCACAAAGCACTTATAGCACTCAAATTTTAAATTATAGCTGATTTTTCAAAATCCCCTCATTTGTTATCCATTCACAATGCAGACATTTTCTCAAGCACAGATATGAACCATTCGTTAATTACTAATGGTTCGTTGCTCCTGCTCCCGGAAATTACCATAACAATTCGGCTATCACAACTGTCAACTGTTTTGTTTGTTGTTTCTGTGTTTTTAAAAATCGATTTTTATTACCTTCAGTTTAATTAAAATAATTGTGATGAATTAACGCAAAATGTCTGCCAGATTCTTTTATTGCGATGATGATAGTTTACCTTCATCCGGTTCTGACTCAGATTATCAAGAAGTCCAATACTCTTCAAGCAGCATCGACAGAAGTAGCATTGGATCCATTCCTTGGGCAGATGATGCCATTAAACAGAATCAATTGGACTGGGAGCGTGTGGAAAGAATGTTTCGTGGAGAACAAGAATTATCAGACACAGAACCAGAGTTGAGAACTGAAATTCTCGAATGGCATAAGAAGTTTCCAAATATCCTGCGACATCAGAGACCTTTTATAGGAACGGAAAAATTATCAAGTCTCAGTTTTACTTCAGATGATGAACCAGATTACGATGATGAAGATCCTGATGGTACAGTTACTCCAACCAACAATGGTCCAAGTTCCAGGTATCAACCGAAACTTTCGGCTAAATCTCTAGAACCACTACCTACCAAGCAAATAATAGCACATGAGAAACTTATAAATATGTTAGCCAATGATCTAAAGATAAGTTCCACACCTATGGCAGTGAAACGACTTGGGAATGCTGCTCCACATGAATTGAAATTGAGCGGAAGGCGAGCACCAATAAGAAGTAGAGGTAGTGTTGCGCCACCAGTACCAAAATATCACGAACTATTTGATAGTAGTTCACCAAGTAACCAGGAAAGTGTTTCAAAAAACGGATCCAGCTCGGCAACTCAAGTAAGAATGCCACCCATTCTAAAGGTTATCGAAGCCAAACACACTTTTCGAGAAGCGAACAGGAAGCACGAAAGCTTTGTTCAATTAACTGCCCCAAATCAGGCACAATCTGCCGCTGTGACCACTAGACGGAGGAGATGGTTCCCGCATCAGGCAGCCGATAACAGCCAAATTAATAAAAATGCCATTATATTGCCAGCGATTAACTTGCAGAGAGTTCATGAAGCTGTTCCTCTGGTAGGACGTTCCATTTCAGCTGCATTCAATCACCGACAGATGAGCTGGACTTATTTACCTTACAGTGCTGCAAAGTTTAAAACACCCAAATAGAAACAAAGTTTTAAATGTGTGTTGGCAATGTATAACTATTTTATGTATGTATTTTTGTAGCTTCAGTGTATAAATTAGTGGAGAATACAGTTTTTAAAAAAATGTAAAATAAAATCTTTTATTTTGAAAAGTATTCTATATTCTGAAACATGGACTGGTTTATATTTTGAACTGGTTAAGAGCATTTACAGATCAAATGGACTGCAAGGTAACTACAATAACTAATAAATGATAAGTTCAGTAATGACAAGTTAGTTCAAGGGTAGCTCTTTAGTTTTTGAATAATTTATGAATCTGTCTCATGCATAAATTTGTAATTTTCTACTGACAAACCATTGATATTTATTTAAATATCCAAAAGCTAATCATTTATTTAACTTATTTAACAAATAGGTGATTAACTCATTACTAATACCCTCTTTACAAACCATCAATAATATACACAAACTTTTAGCAAAAAAAAAAACAGAAATACCAAGGTTTTCGCGGTACCATCTTGGCGAAAGAGAGGAAAAGAAATCTAACAAGGGGTGGTCTGTTTCGATGTCTCTCTGGATATGTACATTAAAACCTGCCTTTGATGTACAGCGTTATATCTGGCAGCGTTATATATAGTGAATAAGATTGTAATTTATTAACGTTTTAATAAATAATAATCTCGTATCGTCGGCAAGAATAAACATGAAGTTTCCATGACCGGTCGTTGCAGTTGTAAATGATTACATAAAAACACATTTATCTTTTAGTATTAGTATTCCCTATTTTAATTGAAGACATCACTAGTTCCTTCATTTATTCAGTCACAATACGCAATTTACATCAGATTTTCAACTAACAATGAGAAATATGTACATACACCTCCTTATAAATGATAATTATCTAATCTCAGTCTTCCTCGATGCTCCGTTAAGAACAATAAATCAGACAACGATTGTTCACTTATTAGTTCTTCCACTCTGTCAAACATCTATAAGTTTAAAATTAAGAAAGTTCAAGTTAAATTCCTTTCGAGATTTTAATAATTATTACCCCTTTTGCATTACACTCCGTTATTGCCTCTGGGTGCTTAAAATTCGGCCCAAAATTTACACTTACAGTTGCACTTTTATAGATCGATATGGTAGGATAATATGAACCTGCATAAATATCCCTAAATGCAATGCCTTGAGATTTTCCATTCTTGAAAAATTCAATTTTGCTTTCAGGTAGAGATTTAAAATTTTTCAAAGTCTCCTGCACCCTATCCTTGTCCTCATAGTAAAGATGACTTTTGAACTTCACAAGAGGCTTAATAAAGTAGTTTTGAAAAAATGTTTGAGCCCACAACTTTGATTTCGCTTACCCTATCTTTGAAAGTACTAGGCAGATAGTCAACTTCTTCAATCTCGGGCAAGTCGATCAAAAATCCCAGGGTATCACCTTCTATATACGCTTCGCTGTAATGTTTTCCATGGCTTTCATGAAATCGTGTACCTTTGCGAGATCTCCAAGAATAACCAAATTTATCATAGCCGAGTGGAGCTTGAAGATTTCCATATTCTTGGCCCCAACCTAAACGGGTGGCTGATCCTTCGGGCATTTCTTCAAGGGTCACTTCAAAATACCATTTTCCTCGGTTTACAGCTGAAAAAAAAATATATATATCTCAATAAGTGTACATGGCATGTCCTTCTTCTTACAGTGCGTTGCTCGAACCATAGAATAACCTTTCTCTCCTGTCACTGCCAAACGATCTTCGGCTATTTTCAACTGAGGTGCTCTGTCGTGTAATGCCAAAAGCACTGAATTTGGTACGAGCGTTCTGTACAGCCAACCTGGAATGGGTTTCCCAGCCCAATCGGAGCTTTCGTCGAATTCTTGTCTGAATGGAGCATGTGGATCCGGTTCAGCCAGTATATACCTGTAGCCATCTTTATTGAATGGATGCTCCAGGGGATACCCATGAGCAGGTAGTTTTAGGTTTGCCGCCACATCAGCACTAGGTCTACCTTTCTTAGTTGTTGTGCCAGAATCATTTGCTGGAGGTTTGCGACGTTGCCGATTGTTTTTCGCTAAAGAAGCTGAAAATATAAAAAAATGATTAAAGATTTCTAGGTATGTTTAATTTATGCAAGAACGGTTTAAGTTGTACTCATTCATTTTTGTGGCTGTGAAAATTGTAAGAAACCTTCAAGAAGACGGAGGATAAAAAATTCAACTAAATTTAAGCTTAGATTGTACCCCTCCAACGTTGTCAGTATCCTTTTAAAGGTGTACAACTTGAGGATTGAGCACTGCTGTCATTCATAAGCTGCAAACTTTCGTTCATATGTAATTTGACTGAGAATTTTTTGGCCGTACCGCATCTCGACTGCCGCGGCTCGTTCAGGACCTAATAGAAATCACTCAAAGTCCAAGGAAGTAGCAGAATATCGGACATAAATACCTATGCAATGGAATCGACTTACCCAAGTCAGGGAGAAGAGTGGGCCCGTCGGTCGCCCTAAACAAGCGCAAAACAATTGAGAAAGGAAGTGACTTTTTTTTTTGCTTTTAATCCCATTATGTACATACCTACCTATTTTTTTTTTTTTTTTAATAAACTTGAAACGATTTAGGTATTTATAACCTACTTGTTTTATTACTCAACAATAGTGGATCTGTTTCGTTATCTTTCTGGAAAAACAACTTGCCTATTCCACGGAATGGTCCAGAATCCAGAAACTCATGGACTGACCCCTGGTTCACTAGATTGCACGGCTTTTTTGTTTCTTTCTATACCTGAGTGTCCCCTATCTCAAGCTATTACTTGTTATTTTGAATTGCACAGTTATTGAATTTTCGATTACATTCAATTGCAGGTTATGTATTGACCTCTGTCTGTTTCGAACGCCTATAAGATTATTGAAATTAATATATTTCTACCTCGCACAAGTGATATGTTGCGTGTAGAAGTGCCATCATTTCGACCTAGTAAACTTTGTTTTTTTTTTTTAACCTGAAATCTACCCTCTATGATGGGATCCATCCATTAAGATGATAAAACCCACTAACCCCTATCCGAAACGACCCAGTTTTATAAAATAAAATCAAAAAAATATTGTTTTGGACCATGAATCTAACACTTCACTGTAACACTCTAATACAAACAAGAAAATACATACATATGTACAATTTCTCGAATACAAGTAGGTAGGCAAGACGCGTAGGTAAAACGCCGCTGACAAATGACTATAAAATATGATTACGTTCGTAAAATTCACTTGCAAGACCACTGTGAAAAATCGCTGATTGATTGGTTGGAAAAATTTTAGTAGGAATACCCATGTATTATAAATGCACCCGATGCACTTTTTTTTGTTCCTGCTCCGTCCACTCCAAACAGCCGATCTGAGTCAATAAAATGAATAATATAATATGTATTTACCCTTACGACTTAAAGTTTATCTGTTTAACGCTAATTTATGAACTAATATAATGAATGACCCACTTCTCTTACATAAACTGCTCCCATCCGCTTAGCAACAGGTGTTTTTTTTTTATATTTTACGTTTGTATTTAATAAAAATAGGTTATCGTCAGAGAGAAGGGTGCTGCGCAAAAAACGCATACTCCCGCGGACACACACGGACACAATGTGACATAATTAAAACTGACACTCCAGACAAATGATGTACCTATTTAAAAATTAATTTAAATTCAATACATGCCTGCGAAAACCAAATCATAATAGGTATTGACATCCGTTCAACCACCCCATGGCAGAGATTATCCGTATGACAAGCGGAATTTATTGAATCATTTGCACAAAACTACGTGCCATTGGACATGCCATCCCAGAAGCATTGTGCAAACAAGTTTTATCTATAATGGGGGTCATGTATCTACACACAAAGTGAATTTTTTTTTTTTTTTTTTACAAATTAAACATACCTTCCAGTTCCATGGAATGGTTTTTCTCCATAATTATGGATTTATTCAAATTATTATTGTTTGTATTGTATAATGTCTTGAGATAGTGAAAGTTTCTTATTCCTTATTATTCTTTCTCATGCAAAAGAGAACATAAATTGGAACACAACTCACGAACTAGATCGCAGTAACCCGAAACCGAATCCGTGCGTTTGAAAACGTACAACAACAACTACCAAAACTATGAAATAAAAATTAAAAATTACCAACGAGAAATATCAATAAAAAAATCAATGACGGAATAAAATAACGCCGCACAGAGAGAAAAGATAAACAGAAAATAGCGAATTCTTTTTGCAATTCGATTTTTTTTTTCCCAAGAACGTTCAATTTTCTTTATTTGCATTCAGGGTATTACGAGGAACTAATTCTCTCGTAGATAAGCTCCAACCAAGTTATAAACTATGAGCAAAAGTACACAAAGTAAAGTGTGATAAATACGAGTGGCTCTCATCGCCGGCACACAATTTAAATCAATTACTGTAAATTGACGGCCGCCTAACTATTAGGGTCTAAGTAATTTTTTTTTTTTTTTTCTGAAACAAATAAACGTGCTCTGCACAGCAAAAGTACATATTATAAATTTAGATTTGTTGAAGCTTTCTTTTAATGTCAAGTGCCGAACAATACTATGTATAATAGGTGGAATCGTGTTGATAGTAGGTACAACGATGAAAAAAAGAAAAAAACAAGCGCAACAGCGAAAATTTAATAAATCATCATACATACAAGGCTAAGAAAAAAAAAATAATAATAACAAAACAATACATTGTTGATAGAAATCACACGAAAGCCGATAGCAGATAGCTTTTCGATTTTAGTTTAACTTCAGTTTCACCACAATCGCCAGCGAAGGAAAAACGACTTAAGTGAACCCATTCTTGAATTTGAGTGAAAAATACTTTAACTTGAATGTGCGATTGGGGCAGATAATAATTTGTCACTCTGTTTCCATCCCCAATCGCAATCCTAGTGCCGTTTGAATACTGAACAAGTGTACTATTTATAGAACATGAATAAGCTTCACACGGAGTTAAAAGTGGGTTAATAAAAAACAACACATCCGATGGCAACAAATTTTTTGTTTGCAAACAATAAAAGCGTTTTTTATTCTGTCTCTCTCTCGCTCTCTTCTTCGAGTTTCGTATTTTAAGTTTGTTTATAAAATAAAAATTAAAACAAGAGAATGAGAGAAGGTAGGTAAGGTATGGTTGGTAGGTGATTGAAAATATTCATTCTGAGAATGAATTCATACTAATACACTGCTGTGCTTGACGAAATGCCCACTGGACGCAATTTGATACCTGCTCAGAAAGCAAAATAATTAAAAATTGATTTTAGAGCTCTCATCGTGTATCTTTTAAAACGATTAATGTCCATTCAATACTAGATAAGAAACGCTTGCGTCGGCAAATTACTTCAGTAGTATAGTGTCGTTTATCGTCTCGTTTTAACACAGCTTGAAAACAATGCCATTAGAGATAAAGCACAAGATTTTCAAAGATAAAAATGACAACTTATCGAATCAGTTGTTTCATTGAAAAAGATCAAGGATGCGGCAAAAAAAAAGTAGCAGTAAACATCCGGAGAGAACTCCATCGAACATAGTTTCTTCATGATATCAAAACCAATCTCATTGTCATTGGTTGAGTTTTTGTAAGTATGTGGGAACTTCAACATATGATTTAT
The DNA here is from genome assembly GCA_951813785.1 of Criorhina ranunculi. Classification (NCBI taxonomy): domain Eukaryota; kingdom Metazoa; phylum Arthropoda; class Insecta; order Diptera; family Syrphidae; genus Criorhina; species Criorhina ranunculi. The sequence goes on from OX638381.1 coordinate 13,688,177, forward strand.
AGCTGACGCTGGAGCAGATTGTTGCATTGGATGAGGAACTAGTATTTGAAAGAGACGACTTTTGACTTTACTCAAATGTTAATTTCTTAGCCTAGATAGCGGGAGGTTTTTAATGAGAATGCTTCTCCAGCTTACACGATCACTAACAAGTTTATCGAATAGCGAAGAGGATTGAGGTTATATTCATTTTAAATTTAAGATGGGACCTTGAAGACCCGCCCTTTATCTGTTTTTGCACCCTTTTCTGTTACTTTATCAAAGACATCCTCACGAAAAGTGTAAGCAATGCCAAATAAGGAGTCAGCACACCAAAAAGGCTTTTATTTAATTGAATCGCTACTGCGCGAATTTGGTTCTTGGCGGTGGTCGAACTACCGCCTTAACCTACCTTGCTACTGTGAGCTCAAGAACATTTTGTTGGTGTTTTTTTTTTCTTTTTTCCATATTTAGCTGCCAATGATGATTGATTGGTATGTACGATTTATTGTTTTCAAATTTATATATCATAAAAGGAATTAGTATGTTAACATATGGCAGATACAGTGCAGTTTTTTATTTTTTATTTTAAGGGTAACGTCACCTTTTCTTAATCAATTGAATCTGCTTTATTTACTTTAGCATGCATATCATGCATGTACATTATGCATAGCTCAATAAAAACTCAGTTGTTCAGAGTTTCATAGAACTGTTTATCCAATAGACACTCGTTTGGTGTTTACATTGGTTACCCATACCGATTCCACTTCATAATTTCAGGACGATTTTTAATTTTGGCAACCTTATCAGAATCAAATATGTACCTACCGAATATTTATTTCAGTCTCTAAAAAAAAAACATTCAATCAAAACTAAATTGCAAACATGCTGCGACACAAAAAAAGATGCCAGACCATAGGCAATGCAACAACTCGCTCCAACACCAACAGCGAACTTTGGTAAGTTGCTTTTTTAATCGGAGAGAGCTTAACAAAAGCTCTATAACTATACATTTTTTTTAAAATGAAGTTTTCAATTAATAAATAGTAGTTGTATGCAAGCTCGCTTACCTTGTGCATACCCATCCTCGGTCAGACGTAGTGCACCCAATTTCACCATTGCATCATAATTAGGCTTGATTTTTGTAAGATCTGTGTTAAATAATCCAAACATGGCCCCATTTTCTACTGATTCTTCGTATGTGAAAACAATTTGTATGTCCTTGAGAAGTGCCCGTTGCACAGTTGAGTGCCTTATATCGAAATCGAAAAGATTTGTCAAAAGTGACCGAAAAAGAGGTATAGAGGGCGTTTATCTTACCATGATTGTGTTATTCGACGAGGCATTGTAGTCATTGCTTCCCAGTAGTGATCAATGAAAGAAATAATTTCTTTGTCTTTACTGAAAATCAATTGATTCTTGCCCTCCTTAGCAGAATTCTGCTGCATATTAGCTATGGCAGTAACACACATTTGAGGAATTGCTATAAAAAGAAATTTAACTTAATACTTTGTTTTGCATCTACCGAATATATTACATACTGGCTTGAGTTTTTCGGAAGCTCTCCAAACCACTCGGTGAGCAGTTCTTACATATGAATACGTAGTTTGTTACAAAAGGCACTAGTCTACCAAGTTGATAGCTAATACAAGATTCGTGATACCATCGATTACAATTTGCACAAAGGAGCTCAACAATATTTAAATTTCGATCTTTACCACTGAAAAGTAAATAAATTTAGATATTTTTCTTCCGCCAATCGTCATCGTCAGCATGTTTATTTGACGAAATCTCTTACCAATAGCAAATACCGGTTGGTTCATCTTTGCGTTTCTCATTTTCTACCGAAGGCGTAATATTCATCTTGGGTTTCTTTTCAGGGTGAATATTTTCCATTTAATTAAGTTTAAGTTATTTGATTAATGAACTACAATAATCTCGAAATACAATAAATTGAATACCGGCGGGATTATATTCTAATTACTTCAAAAGTGTAAACTTTTTAGTGACAGTGACAGAAGCGATGGGTGACAGCATTACAGAGTGCACTCAGTCGAGTACTTCGGGTTGTTATTCAAAGAATGCGTTCCAAGTTGTAAGAATTAAGAACTTGTATTTGAGTTTATTAATGATTTGTGAAGTAATATGGAAGAGGATTAAAAAATAGGTTTGAATTAATATGTATTTCTCTTCATTAATTATTTTAAATGCTTAGTAGTCGCCAGATAAAAAAACCAAAAGCTTTTTTGCGTCACCACAAATCGGCAGAAAAATTTCGATTTTCCGAGAGTCTTTTGAAAAATATAACAAGCACAACATAAATGGTTCCGAGAAAGAAGGTGGATGAGTTCTCACGGCAAATATGAGTATGTATTTTGTTTTTGCGTTTTTTTTCTATGGCTTCCAATGAAAACTGATTTCGAAAGATTTAAAAAGGAGTTCCTATATTTGACAAAACGTTCGAAAGAAGGCTTCATTTCATATTAATGACCATTCGAAGTATGAAACATATTGCAGGTGATACATATATATATATCAAGGGAGAATTGTGATAAAACGATAGATTATCTTAATCTCCACGCAATACTTGCCCTAGCGATTATGTGTATACACCTTTAAAATTGTTAAGTGTACTCATGAATGACGTTGAATATAGAACAAAGTTTTTTTAATTTACTGAGAATTCGACGATACATACTACTATTTAATTCAATTCTAAATCTTAATCTGAAAGGTATTTTATTTGTAATAGGTATCAATTTCGTCCAAATTCACTGAATGCAGTCATTCGATTCAACAGTGATGCCAGACTTGTTTCAATTTTGTTGTGAATTGTCAAATGTGTTTGAATTTAAATTTCTGTTGCTATTTCTTGTTTTTTGTTTTGTAAAATTTAGAAGTTATTGTTTTAATTTTTGCTCGTGTTTTTCTACTATTTCATATTAATTTTTATAACATTTGATTGTTAGCAAAATGGATCGAACTATAATCGATACGTGGAAGGCTGAAGAAAAGGAATTTGGCGAACGACTACATAGAAAATTAACAGCTTTAACCACAATGATCCATCCGCCCACAGATGAATTCAAGAAGTGCTTTGTTGAAGATATGTTTCTTAAGCCAAACCAGAAAGCATTTTTTCATGTTATGCACTACCTCCTTAATTTGCTTGATCCTGTGGAATTCAAAAAACGATTCTACTGGCCAATTGTAGACAAGAAATCAGAAGCAATATTTCGTTCTTCTACGATACAATATCTAATGCATTTAAATGAAAAGCACAATCTGCAGTGGAGTAACATTAAGAGTTACCTTGTGGTAATGCCTGGGGGGATGAAGTTTATTCTATTTCTATTGGATTTGATAGATTTTATCACAAAAGAACTAATCAAACAGCGTGAAAAGTGTATAACTTTAGATATAGGGCCTAATTGGCTTTCGGAATTTAATATAAAGCGAATGAAAGACCAGAACAAGTTACACAAAGAATATGCTTCTCGATACATAAGAGCAACTGATTTACAGATCGTTAGTTTAAAGGAAAACGTTGAGGCCCTGCGCAAATACGTAAGCCGTATTGAAATACCAGTTAAAATAAATTATTTATTAGAAGATTCTGTTTTATCTGATTTCGCCTCAAGCAATCGGCAACTGTTCGAAATGGACCTTAAGCAGAAGATTGCAAAAGTGTCGTCTATCGAGAAGCCATTAAAGTATTTAAAGGATACTATAGATCGTTTCCAAAATCACGAGGCGGGTGTTAAGTTCGATAAGGAAATGGTCAAGAGTTCATTGTTGAAAATTAACTCTTCATATCCTGATCTTGAGATTGGGGTATTAATGCATGAGAATGATAGTGACTTACAAATCGGCACTTTGTTGCCCGTCTTCAATCGAATTTATCCAGATATTGAGAGTAATATTGTAGGAGTCGATCAACAGAATGGTAAAAACGATTTCATCGGCACCGAACTGAGTGCTCTCAAAACTAACGTTCTTCAAATCGAGACGCAAGTAACCAAGTTTTTGTCATCCATCTCTGGAGATAAAAAGAATTCACTTGCAAAAGTTACTCCAGTGCGTTTAAATCCACATGCTTCATGTGAGGGTATTCTTTTTTCAAAATTTATAAACACTCCCCCGATAAAGCTAGACATGGTCGATAATAAAATGATCAATAATCCTCGACTTCCGTTCCTAGATGACTTCGTGGTAGAACGTCCAATTGAGTCATTTTGCTTCATAAACCAACAGAACACATTGTTCCCTCCAATGACAGTGACAAGGTCTGCTAGAAAACACCATGATAACTCTATGAAATCACAGAGCGCACTTAATAAATCAAAAATCATTGACCCCTTGCGGTTATTGCGCACATTGAATAAGGACACTTCAAAGTCTAGAAATATAACTCGTAATCTTTCGTCACTTGCTTCAAAGTGGAAGAAACACGAGAGCCTATTTGGATCTGAAGACGGAGATCCATCTCAAATTGAACAATGTCAGACTATCGTCACTATGACAGTTAATTCACCGTTTGGTTCGAACGAAAAAACCACAGTCGCACGACAGCAATTGGATATTTCCCTAACAGCAAATGCACTAGATGCTAGTATCGTATATTCCCGAAAGATCTCAGCTGTACAAAAGGTTCAGGACGCTTCCTTAAACTTTCAAAATCTGAGTACCAGTCCTTCCGGAAGATTGGATCCGCTGGTGTCATTCGACCCGAAAGAGTTTCCAAAAATTCTTCTCAATGATAGGACTCTTCTGGAAATGCCAAGGAATAAAAATGGTTCATTAAATGTAATAGCATCGAATATAGTATAGGTACACATAAATTGTTAACTGCACGTCTTGACTTTCTTTGCAGATGACCTTTGCTGAGAAGTTAAAGCTGAAAGACCTCACGTCAGATGAAAACGATCTGAATTCATCGAATATTTGCCTTGATTTCAAAGCACAAATGGCAAACATAAGTACTGATGCTATCTTTGATATTAGCGATGGTGTGTTGAAAGACATCACTATGTAAGATTCTAATACTGTATTTATTAAGTTTTCAAAGTATTGTTTTAATATCATTTTTTCTTTTGTTAATTTAATTAAATGCGTAAATAAAAAAAAAAAAGAACTTTATTTAAAATACAGCAAATTGTTTATTTTTACATCAGTTCTTTCCATATCCTCCGCAACTCTTTGACCATGGTTCTCTTTGGATGACTAGTAAATAATCAATTAAGTACAATTACCACTATCTTAATGAAAATCCCAGCAGAGTCTTTCCATCTGCTTTTAGAAATTTCAAATTTTTTGAGGATTCCATTCAAAAGATTGCTTTGTTGGATCTTTTAAGTGTATGGGCGATGGAAAGTATTTTCCCCTGTCTGCTTTCGTCGATTTCAAACATCTAACCCTAACCCATCATGATGTACGGTATTTGGTTTGATATTGTTTTCCTTTATCGGATCCTTAAGATGTGAGAAGTGCAGCCATACAAGGGGGCAGATTTCATGGCAGTGTCTCAATTTGGTTTCAAGGTATCAAATTGCAGCCCGATACTGACTCAAAAGCCATTAGAGCTTATAAATTTGTTGAGTTAGAGCGATGCGACAAGCGGGCTATTTTTTCAAATTTAATTTTCTTTGACTTTAAAAGGGTGCATTGTGGTTCCATTAGGTAAAGAATCGCCACTTGGTACACATATGTAATTCCAAATGAACATTCAACACACTTTTTGGGTGCAGAAACAAATTTTTTCTTTTTTGATTTCTTGGAAGGTCGATAAGCTTCATTACGAAAAAAAAAATCGGACAATTGTGGAGTTTGGTGACATTAAATTATTTTTTCTTTAAATTAAATTAAGTAAGGCCTAATTAATGTATCACTATTACTTTGTTTTCCTTCCATAGCAACAAAATGTTTATTCTCATCTGCTGCAGTTTAACGTATCACGGAAAAGGAGTGCTAATAATTGAACTGTTAAGAAAGACGAATAAATATTGTCTCTACATATGTTCTTTATTTATTTATTTTTCCTAAAATAGCAAAGAATCATGGGAACTATGTAAGCAACTGTAGGCTTATTCTGGCTCTGTATATGTGTACTTTTTGTTTCTTGCGGAAAAACGTCACCTAATTTTAATAGCGTATTAGTGGCAATGTAAGATGAGTATCCTCGATACTCCGAAAGACTATTCTGCAATGTCCATTGTTAGTACGGTGAGCGAAAGCATGTCTACCTAATAATCGTTAAAGTCACGGTTTCTAGTAAGAAAAAAATAACGCAGAATTTTTTTTTTGTAAATGTATTCTTCAATAGGCTTAATAAAACATAAATTGAAGAATAATTTTTGTCTTTATAAAATATTCCATCACCCAAAAAAACACGAAAACTTTTTTGTTAAAACAAAATAAGCAATTAAAATTAATAGACATAGGTATGTAGTAACATAACTGTAGTAGTAAACTTTTAATAAATAAATACGGTCACTCTTGCACCAGTCCTGGTGTGTATAAAAAGTGAGATTTCTGTTATAATTTTTGTGGCTCACTTTGCAAGTCAAGACTTTAACTAACAAAAAAATAAAATAGAAAAATGTGCAAGATGAAAAACATTTCAAGATGATACGAATGAAATTTGCGATTTAAATTCTCTTAAGTTAAAGTTTTGACTTAACAGCAGTACTGGGGGCTGATTGTCAAGATCCACATTCAAGGTTTACAGTATTTGCCGTATTATTTTGAATACCGTTTTGGTTGGAAGATTCATCATAACGAATTGTCATCGAATTGGCATTTCCGGGTAGTAGTACATATCCTAATGACTCGTAGAATGGTATCAGTTTATCCTTACAGTCAAGAGACATTTTATAACAGCCGAGGTGCTTGGCGAGTAACGAAACTGTGACCACAATGCTATAAGAAAGAAAAAAAAAAATTATTACGCATATTTTTTGAAGGTTTTTTAATGTACTAACAGTTTTCCCAGTTGCTTTCCTCTGTACGTATTGTTAACTACAACATCTTCCAGTCGCCCTCTCTATAAGCATAAGATTTATTTTAAGAAAGTATGAAAGTTCAATTCCTTACGATTGCGCATCCATGAATGAACTTTCGTTCAATAATTAGAGAAGCCGCTCCAATAATTTCATTTTTTCTTGTATCCTCAATGACAGTAACGAAGTAGTCGCCACTGGCTTTCATTTGAGAAAATCTCGCTGAAATCAGGAAATAGAAATCCGATTTTTAAATAAGTGAGATTTAAATAAATAAATCATTCGTATTCAACATTTTCTCTGAATCCTGCTCTCTACAGGCAGAGTAAACGACATAGCAAATTATTAAAAAAACAAAAAAGTTAAACATGTTCTTTATAAGCTCAAAAAAATAAAAATTAACTGATGTTACTCATATAGTGTTTCTTTGTTGTTTGACGCGCGAAAGAAGTCAAATAAAGTCAACTGAATACAATACAGCCAAGCAGGAAGTATTAATCAACATTCCAATAAGATTTTAATTTAAGCACATGTATTTATGACCCGCAAAAACCGTATTCCAATACTCACTTAAAAACTGTGTCCTTGAAACATCACCTACAGTAGTTAACTGCGCCAGCAACTGCAGAAAGCCTCTGTCATAGTCTCCATCTTTTAGTGGCCGCACTTTTAGCCATGTTTCTCCTGGTGTCGTAGCTGAAATAAATGGATCGAACTTTGCTGGACTCTTGTGGAAATTCAGTTGCAATAGGACTCTCGGATCGTATAGATAAACTTCCTCCTAAAACAACAGTGTATATGTGTAAACGTATTCTGCTACGAATTTATCAAGCAATTAAATGATGGGCTTGTATGAAAACAGTACGACAAATTATTTTGATATCTTACAATAGATAAGAATAACTTCAGTATCTATTAACGTATTCTAAAATTCCTCCTCAATAGGAAGTAGGAATAGATAAAAAGATTGAAGTTCCACATCAACAAACCTTATTGTATCGAACCATGTTGCTGCGCTACGTATTTTCGTCACAACAAACTTAAAGCAACTACCAGGCTAACAGAATAGAAATAACTTCCTTCAACGAGCTGTAGTGGCCAGACAACGACCACTTTCTATTTGGCATTTTGTGGTAAACTAAGAACAAGATCATAAGACCGGTTTCGGGAAGCATAAAGAATGTCGATTAGTATGACAGTAAATTGTTTAACGAAAAACCGGTAGAACCTCAATGAGTGTTGAATACCACATCAGCATCTGAATTGGTATGAATACTTGATGCACCACAAAGTTGACACTATGATTATACTTAAATAACTTTGAGTATAATAAATATTCACGCGTAACGAGCAAGGTCAAATACAGTAGTAAATTAAATATGCACATACCTATTTCGATTCTTCCACGCAATGAAATCTAGGGCCGGTTTGGATGCCATTCTTATATCGTTATTTTTCTGTAAATCAGACATTTCACACAAAATACACATGTATGTACCTAATCAATAACTGGTTGTGTAATTAGCTATTTCTTTAAATAAAATTACAATCAATAAGTTGTTAATATCAACACTGCCATGCCACGCTAATAATCGACACTGATCTTGTCATCCCCCCCTCACTGTTTGTTTATGTTATGCACAAAAGGGTCAGGTAAGCAATGTACAAGAAACTACATATGGTGTCTTTATTTTAGTTTGGTTTTAAAGAATTTTAAATTTTAATTCTTACCATTGCAATCAAATTGTACAAAAATAATAAATACACGTTACTTTAACACGTGGATATATGTATATAACTCTTAGGGAAATTAATAATGGCACAAACTGAACTGCCTTTCAACAACGATCAAACCAAATGTAAACACATATTTCCTAGAACTAACTAACTATTTGCCCTTCGTGGCTAATTTGCAGGTCCGCAATTTTTCATTCGAAATCCCAAACAGCTGAGTGATTAGAAATGTCAGATAATGGTAAGATGTCAGCAGTCAGCACGGGTTTGTGGATTTGGTGTTCAACAAGCTTTCAAATATCGAATTACAAGCCACACGTCTTACACCGAAGTTACATTTCAATTCAAATTCAAACATCGTTTTGTTTCTATTCTGAATTCGGGCACCAACAAATGAAACATACTAACTTACTAAAGGTGGCGCTACAATCTGGGGTGGACCTGGGCCTCAACCAACAAGCGTCTCCAGCCAGCTCGATCTTTAGCTAGCTGCTTCCAGTTTCGCACGTTAAGTTGGTTGAGGTCCCCGCGCTGTCCCTCGGGGGCGGATTCGAAGATTTTTGAAGCATGCTGTTGTTAAATTTGACATCATACCAACTGCAAATTCATTTTTTCGACAAAGCTGATAACCATGGAATGGGAATTTAGAAACCCTTCCTAGGAACTATTTCAGGCATGAGTCGGATTATAGCAAGATGATGCGATTTCGTGCTGAAGCAGATAGTGCATCATTTTACCTACTTCAAAATAAAAGTAAACTCCAAAATTGAGTAAAACAATTGATCTCAGATCAATTACGAAAGACAAGAATTTTTCTCTGTAAAATATTGATCCTGCCTGTTCTGCTGTATGATCTGAACAAGAAAGCATGTCAGGTATAAGAGAATTTAGGGTTATAATTAAATGTTCTACTGTGTCCACATCTACACCATCACTGTTCATCATTCACCTGAACGATTTCAACAGCTGTTACATCTTATCACTTGACTTGTCAGTTTGCTCAAGTGTCAATCTCATAATAGTGTGTTAAATTTGAGTAAAACCACAAAATGAATTGATTTTATATAAAATATGAATAGTTTACTGCGAAATATTTTAAAAAGTAGATTATGTAGCTCACGATTTAAACAATATCTACAAAATATAAATCAGATTGTTGTGCTAACTCCTAGAAATGACTTCCATACTACATCAGTTTTGTCAGAATTCTGGGAAAAGGAAAAGAAAGGTGGTTACCGAACAGAACTACCATTGCCATCGAAAAAACAACTTATTCTGGAGGGCATGAAAGAACTTAAACAAGAAATCAGTCTATGGAAAAAAGAAATGAAAGAAAGGTTAGAGAGTGATCCATTGTTAATCTTTCGACCAGGTTTGTCTCAGAAATCTCATTTAGATATGTTAATGGCTTATTGCTCTTACAGGTGAAACTGACGTTGTTTTTCAATTCAAAACAGAAGAAGATATAAATAAGTGGGTCGTCACTACTGATAATGACCACAAAGAAGGTAAAAGTACAGCAAAATTGGAAATAAGCAATTCCAATGCCGGGTTATTTCATGGTTACGTTAGCGGAGACTTTCTAAAAGATGGAAAGATCAAAAGGACTGGTTATGCCAACATTCGAACGAAGAGAGTTCGGGTAAATGCATTTGTATACAAAGTTTGTTTCCATTTGTAACATTTATTCGTTTTTTTAGAAATCTTTCAAAAGAGAAACAACGTACGACTGGCAGCAATACAATATTCTCGTGCTCAAAGTGCGAGGCGACGGTCGATCATATCTCATTAATCTACATACTGAGGGCTATTTTGACCTTCTGTGGAACGATGTCTACCACTATGTGCTTTACACTAGAGGAGGACCTCACTGGCAAACTGTTAGGGTACTAAAATTTAAAAAAAAAATGTACTTTTTTTTTTCTTAAATCTTATTAGAATCTACTCTTAGATACCTTTCTCGAAATTCTTCTTCGCCTCGAAAGGTCGCGTACAGGATAGACAATCGGCCATAGTATTGAACCGAGTAACTCATTTGGGTTTCTCTGTCGGCGCTAAAGCTGGTCACGATGGACCTTTCAGTTTGGAAATTAGCTACGTTGGATTGGAATTCGATCCAGGTCACAGGGAAGAGTTTGCCTATGAAATGTATAAAACCGACAAGTATATCGCTGCCACGTAAAAAAATAAAGAAATGTCTTTTTTGTAAAAGTTGGTTATGGTCAGTCGTATTAATTTATTTTACATCATTTACGAAAATTCGTCAACAGAAGAACCAATAATAAGTAAAATAATAATAGTAAACTATTGCAGGTCATCCGCTTCGTTGAGACTTAAAACTAGTTGCATGCGATCTTGGCGTATTTTTACTTATTTCTGTTTCTTCAGAATTTTATACGTATTTTTGTTTAGAACATAACTAAGCGCAGCAGCTACCGTAGTTGCACCTGTTAAATACCATAGCCCATGAAGTAGCGGATAATCTGTAAAAAAAAAAAATTAAAGTAAGAAATAGTTCGTATTTTGTTTATAAACAATATATTACCGAGATAGTTCCAGACAGGAGCTCCTAAGCTCAATCCAATTGCAGTAAGTTGAACGAATGTATTGACTTTGCTGATTAACGTAGGCTCGAGTTGGGCAGTAACATGTGTTGCATCAAAGTATCGAGACAACGTTTTCTGAAATTATTTTGATTGGTTTTTATTTTTAATTACATATTATATTTGAACTGAAGTAGTTCTGGACAATCAATTCTCATATTTCTATTGAAGAATAAATCTCCAAGCGAACTATTTACGCGTCCAAAGAACCTACAAGCTTCTTTCAAGTAGCGTTACTTGAAATACGGAGTCTCCGGGTACTTAAGGACAACTTAATGGTCATCATTATCGTGAAAGTCCAGTCGATACCATATCTCTCAAGCTTTTATAGTGCAAGCGTTACTTACGATGCCTAAATATTATATCAACATCGCACACAAGTGGAAAGAGTATTCAATCAACTGGCATGCGAAACTGGAAACAATTTGTAGACGATCAAGCTGGCTGGATACGCTTGTTGGTTTTGGCCCAGGTTTACATCGGACTGTAATGAGTTGCTAACGCAGCAGACTGTTGAATCACTATTTCTAGGTATCATCTATGCTTACATGTTAATCTCTAGCTCTACAGTTGCCTTTTGCCTTATAATCTAAAAACCATAAACAAATTGTATTTTTAACTTACCGGCGGTGGCAGACTAATATAACGAATGACAAATCCGGCTCCCAAAAGGAAGACATCACGAAAGAGAATGGTTCCGGCTAACCACAACGGCAGTAGGTCACAGTAACCCATCGAAATGACCAATGATCCAACTAACAACTTATCAGCCATTGGATCCAAAAAAGAGCCAGCTTTACTCGCTTGGGTTGGCCATTGCCGAGCGATTTGTCCATCCAACTGTAACAAGCTTTTAATTATTCATATGTTTTTGCGATGAAAGTTCCTATTCACCAAATCAGTTATCCCAGCAAAAACCAGCAAACCTATTGCCAAACTGAAATCACCATCGACAATAACAAACCCAATGTATGGAGCGAGAAACGCTCGCCCAACGGTTAGGAAATTCGGTATGGTCATTATGTTCTCCCGTTCGATAACTTCTTCCATTTTCTCACGTACCCTTTCCTGTACCTTAGATTTGGTTTCACGAATATCTTTGACCAGTACATTCTTACGCTCAATGAAACTTTCACGTTTCTTGTCGATGACATTCTGGATAAGGTCACGACTTCTGATCGTTCTTAAATGAAAAGATTGTTTCTTGGAATCCGCATACAATCGCAGCGAGACAATATCCCATCTTTGATAGTCGAGAAATGATGTCTTCAGGAATCCGGTGGCAGCGGCATAACGATTGAGACATGTACCTTCACGAGTGGTGCGCAAAAGGTCAGTAAGACCTTTGCACATACCCGGTCGATACATTTGCCGGAATATTGTGGTTGGTAGCATTTTTTAATTTAACTCCGCAATTTTGTTTACATGAATGTGAGCTGAAATGAGGACACAATTAAGGCGGTTGTAATTGAATTATGGATGTGCAAGAAAAGTTTGCGTTCTAAAAATAGGGTTCACCTTGCGGGTACAATGGAATAGATGAGCTAAGAACGGTGGGATGTCTGCGGTGAGGAATTAATGAATGATATACATAACTTACCATTGAATTTAAATGGGGAAAACCAGTGGGTGAATTTTAGCTATTCTGTGGAACAAACCTAGGCGGGATTTCCGGATATTTTCTAATTGTTGTCCACCGCAATTCTAGTTGGAAGATAATCCTATGAAAGGCAATCATATGGGAAACTTCATGTTTTTCTTTCAACTGTCAGATTTGTTCTTATCAGTTGAGTTATGTAAATCGAAATATAGATGGAGATAAGTGCTGGGAAAAAAATGGCCAAACGAAAATGTGCTGGTAAGGCAGTGATTGGTAAGCAGTGGTACCAAATTGAAATCCAATTTCCAAGAAAGAGTCTTTTTGGGGCTGCCAATTTCACAAATAATCGAATCTGAATTGACCCGAAATTGCGTAAAACAAACGAAATAATAACTTTGTAGCGATAGTGACCTATTGGAAAGCAGCTCCAAAAATACTCTTCTTGAGAATCTTATCGCTTATTCGTCTTAGATGGCACAGGCTCGTTGGTGTGCAGATTATTCCATTGGTACATTTGAGCATTGGTCTCTTGTCGAATGAGCATGGTTTTCATGAAATTCATTAGGAAGAACAATTCAAATTTAAATAATTCTTATTAAATACAAAGTGGTAGAACGATATCGAAAGCGTTCTCTTGAAATTCGATAAGAAATAAAAGATTTCGAAAGATTAAAAACAATCGAATTTTTGATAGGCGTATTGAAGTAAAGATGGCACTATAAAAACATTCGCAAAATGGCTTCCGATGTGGTGAAACAGGTTCTGATAAAAACTAACTCACACTACCTTATCCTATGCATAGTTTGGACATTTACCATGGAAGGAGATTGACATCTGCCAATTTTGTTAAAAATGCTTATGTCACATTTCCGGTTTGAGTGCAGAATGGACAATATATGTTCATACTAGAGCCAATTATAGATGGCACCAGCACAAGGAAAAAGCGAAATCAGACATTTTGCATGTTGATCATATTCAAATGCAGATGGCTCCACCGAAGGTTTTAAAAAAAATGCATTTCGGTGAATGCAAGTATAAACTTAAAGGTGTCGATTTTTTTTGAGGGGCTGCAAAAATTAGACGTGGCTCTGTATAACACGTCTGTCGTATTTAGCCCTTAATTTAATAAAGAGATAGTCGATTTTGACTTCTTCGATTTGTACAATTGTTTTCCAGGGTTATCACATAAAATGTGAACATTTTTTCGATTGTAGACTTTCCTGGCCTAGAATCACATTGATGGGTCTTGATAGATTTCGCGATGCTTAGGGGACTGATACCTTTTTAGTTGACGCAATTGAAGTCGTTTCCCTTTTTGTGGATCAAACTGTCAATAAGAAGGGGCACTTTACATCAGCGAATTGGACAGAACCTCACAATGAGCAACTTAATCTTCGAAGTTGTAATGGGCTTTGTCTACATTGGCTCGAGTATTGCTCCTGACATATCATGAGAAATCAAACGAAGAATGGCCTACTAACTGCTGTTTCTGTGGACTGATAAGGTAACCCAGTAGAAATATTCTATCTTGAACTATAATACATTTATTGAAGGCGGATGAAAATATCGTTGGTCGTTGAGAATGAAAAATGTTTCACCCTTTTGCGTTGACCGCCTACACGAGCTCTATTCAACTAAACTATGTATGTATTCACGAAGAACTGTTTCTGGATGGTGCAAGAATTTTTTATTTTTTTTGGTCATGAAACGTGCAGTCAATTCTCAGGCCTCGAGGTATAGTAAGTAAGGAAATGGAAGACAACTTCAATATACATAGTCAGTTGATCTCACTCATAAGCGAACATTTCCTTAAGCACTGTGATAATTCGGCAGAGACAGAGACTCACGTATAGATTGGACCGGAGTCTGTCACAGAAGTTCAGATCCGCTAAGTCTTCGAATCTAACTTGACGGTACAACGCAGTCAAGAAAGTATTTGCCTTAAATGGCAAGCAGAAGTAGAAGGATTCCTTAACTAACTTGAAGTTGGAGGTAGTTAGTTAAGGACCGGCCTGAACACAATAAATGTGCTACCCTCTTGATGTTTTTCTATAGTTGTTAGAGTGCTAATTCCAGATTCTATTAGCTAGCACTGATTACCAGAACGTCATGACGAAACTGGATGCTTATAGCTAAGTGGTACATATTTAAATCTGGATCACTGGATCGAAGAGGAGTGAAGTTCTTATAAAGTCCCACTAGTATAAGTAGATTATAACAACAACTTCGCTATCAGTGCCAAACAACTTTTTATGATTAAGATTAGATATTACATGTACTTTAAATGATCAATAAATTCCGGCATACAAATGTACAAATCATTCAGTACAAGCTATTGAAATAATGAATAACGTATAATTATGTGTGTATTGCCATCTTTAAGAACTTCTTAGTGGCTCCTTGATAGTAGCTGACTGTATAGATTATATTTTTTTTATTTTTACAGATGGACAGATTTGTTAATCAGATAAGTGTTATTGGCAATCAAATTTAAAAATACTACAAGATAGCGTTCGAAATTTTGAGGTTCAGTTTCGGTTGGGGGTCGATTCTGAAAACAGCACACGACCAGTTAGCTTATGTAAGCATATTTAAAAAAAAAAATCAATTATTTTTTAAATTGTGATTACAAAATCAAATAAAATAAATAAATACGTGTATGTAAGTCAATCGATACAAAAATTATTAAAACACTTGAATTTTTGTGTAATAAAGGGTGCAGTGAGTTTTAGATAAGATTGCATTACCAATTGATGAAATAATAGGAAACAGAAGTAAAATTCATTTCAAATCAATTCTATCAGTTTTATTATTATCAAATATTTTTGAGAAGGTTATCGCCTTCTTATTTTAAGATGTTCGCCGTGTAATGAAGATACATAGTTGTAAAAAAAATTCTTCTGGAAATCTGTGGGCTTATGATGGATGATAGCGCCATGGTTGGTATTTTTCTGATACCTCCTTGGCTATGTTAGTCTTATCAACTTATAGTTCATTGAAATGTGTTCTAAAAGAAGGCCATGGCTGTTTGTGAATCTGCTAAGATGAAGTGGATCGATATCAGGACATTGTTAAGAGACTATAAAAACAATTAACGGTGTAAGATGTCCATCTTAGGGCACCTTTTACGACTGTAGACTATTTTCGGTAACGACACGCATTATCTGTATCTTCAAATATAAAGACCTCTGTTCAGCTTTCTATCAAAATTTTATCGCAGATACCTTGTACTTTGAAATAGGGTGAAAGATTGAATCTTAAAGTAGCAATACGTATGGAAAAGATCTCTTGTTCGTTACTAGAACAAACTGGCTGACACCAGTATAGGCAGTCTTCGGCATTTCATAGTAAGCTCTGGCTGGTTTTGTCGCAAGTTTTGTGGAGTAAATTACAGATCCATATGGGATCATAAAGAACCTTTTCCGGTCTAAATGCAGCCATTCTAATCTACTAGAACCAGCCACTAATTAGTGGATTTACTCAAAAACTACAAGGTATTGCGCGTTTAATGTGATCACTAAGTACTGGTCGCCGTGGCTTAGTGCGTTGGACTGCTAAGCTAGAGATACAGGTTCGATTCTCAAAAACCACCAAAGGTTTTTTCATGGCACCACCTCTTCGCAGGCATGAAAAACCTGCAATGGTATAATTTGTCATGAAAAGCTTCTCAATTTGCCGTTCGGAGTCGGCATTTAAACTGTAGGTTTCTTGCATTCGTGCGAAGAATATAACACGCACAACATGAGTGATTGTACGAAGCTAGGCCTTGGCTCTCTATGAGCTGTCGTGCCAAATATACATACATACAAGTCCTAATTCCAAAATGTCAGTCAGTTTATACTCAGAGCTATCTTCTATTTAACCCTTAACTGATGTCGTGGGTCCAGTGGACCCATGTTCAAACTTAAAACGTGTGTAAACTGCGCAACGGTCGCCGCAGCTGTTTCTGCTTTACAGTACCTTGCTACAGTAAGTCGAAGTGTGCACAGTGAGAAGGACGCACTTCACTCGCTTCTTTAAAGGTTAGTTTCAATATCAACATGGGTCCCCTGGACCGTGATTTATTTGTTCATGTAGTTAGTAAAGTTTTTTGTTTTATTTCAAGTATTTATAATAGCAAGTATCAGTGGCAATCAAGAGTATATGATTAAGCAACGGTTAAATGAATTGTCCAGCGATGAAGACAAAATTGGATCAAATTTAAGACCTTTGCGTGGTAATACTCATTCTGATTATGATTTTTCGGACAGTGATGAAGAATTTATATTTAGAAGCTCTGAAATTGGAAAGGAATAAAAGAAAAATGTGTTCTCTGTGTCCATCTAATAAAAAATCCAAGACTGTGCACCTTTGTGCTACGTGCAAGCTAACCATTTGCTTGACTTGTTCAAAACAAGTGTGCCCCTCTTGCTTATAAAGCAGCTCACTTTGACCAATGTTAAAATTTTTCAGAAAGAATATTTTCAGTTTTTGTTAACATAGTTTTAAAGAGTAAGTTTTTAAATTGTAGAAAAATTTTTTTTGATTTAGTTTCTTTTGTTTTGTATTTTATATATATATTTTTTTTAAATTACATGTTTTTATGATAAGTATATTGAGACTTATTAATAAAAGTGCAAATTTCAAATAAAATCGAATATTCCTGCCGCTAATTTTTAAAAATTACATTTGTAGTTGTTAAGTTTAAAGTTTACTAAAACAAAACATTTAAAAAAATTAATACTTTTATTTTAATCATATTTTAAAACATCTGGGTCCAATGGACCCCACGACTATAGAAGCGTTCACTATTTTCACGACATCAGTTAAGGGTTAAAAAGGAGTGGTTTCTGGCACAACTCGCACTGAAGTTTTTACGACATTGCCTGAAGATCATCCCTTATGGATATGCTGTTTGATGACACCACATCAAAATTGCGGCTGCTGTGCAAGTTTATGGGCAATTCACAATGTCGCGTTCGGGCGCTCGCGCGTTAATGGGCTTTACCAGGCTTTGCAGTGACTTTACGATATAATCTGTCACAAAGCCCGACCTCGCAATTTGCAAATCAAAATGCAGCTTCAGGCGGTCGGGCGTTCTGAGGTTAGGATTTTGGCAGAACATACATTCGGCTTAATTTTTTGTTTGTTGACAACTCCAAGTAACATTAGTTTCAAAAATAAAAGAAATGAAGCCGTAAAATACATTTTACAGTAAGTCAAGTAAGTCCAAATCTAAGTTAGTAGTTCATCCTATGCCGCAATTGTCGCCCATGTTTGATCTCTCTTATGGATGTTTTTATAATTCCTTGATTTTGTGTTAAATAAAAAATCGTTCTCCCGAACAAGACTAATTAATTTTTCGTCAAATGTTTTCATATTCTTCAAATGAAATGAAAACAAAACAATGAAAAACCAATAGCAACACAACGGTGAGCTGTCAAACGAGCGACGAAGTAGAGACTAGCTCTACTTGGGCGTTTTGGATGCGTTTACGATATTTACGATCTAAAGCGGCAGAAACGCGTGAGGTCACATTTTGGATTGCTCCATATGCGCACGTTGTTTCTACTCAATATGTCAAAGCGCGAGCGCCCGAATTGCCCTTTATTAAGGTCGATATTTCCCGCATTCAGAATCGACTTTGGTTAGAGGGTAACCCTGTTGCGTAGTTTTGAACTGGAAAATGAGACAAAATTAGGCTTCATCGTAAACACGTGTGAAAACATGGCGAACTACCTTTACCCATCTGATTGCGATAGGACCCCGTTAAATCACTCATAGGATTTTTATCTAGCATGTTATGATGGAAGTTGAGTAAGCAGTGTCCCTTAGTTTGATAATTTCATATCATCTTTTAGTGTTGACGAACTTCTTAGCTTGGCAAAACCCTGTTGTTGAGTTCTATTTTTAAACCTTCTTTTGGATCGTCCATGAGTTAAGCTTCATGTGCCTGGTGGATATATTACAGAAGGGAATCGGGTCTATAAATATTGATTGAGCTCCATGTATATTGAGTAATATCGTTGCTCTCAATGCTTTTGTGTCGGGAGATCCAATAGATGGTGATTTTGCCTTGAGCAGCTAGCTGCTTGCGTGATCGTATTCTCTTTTATTAAAGAATTAAACTTTGATGAACCAAAAAGTTTTATAGATCATAGGATAAAAGCTAAATGAGACGGGTTTTGCATTTTATACCAGCTTTTACCCGCGGATTCGCCCACCTATGTTACACTTTAACAACCAAAAGTAGCCTGTACTGCGACCCGAGGTACAGCCACTGCGTGTGCAAAATTTGAAGGTTATTGGTTCCATAGTTTTCGTGTTACAGAGGAACAAACAAACAAACGGACAACGTTCCACTTTTATTAGTAGGATTTACTTGCTGACAAGTTAAAAAACAAATAGTGACAATCAAATTGGTTTCCTCTAGAATCTCCGTAGAGTCTCCTTATTCTCCTTTTTGTATTTTTATTCCACTAAACGTGAGTGTAATTTCAATAACATCATACTTTTTTCTATAATCGTCATTATTCAAAATTCTACGGCAAAGTCACAAATACAAAAAGTTTTAAGCCTAGGCAAACTTTAAGTTAATTCAAAAACATCAATTGAATAGTAATTAAGTGCGCTCTCTACACAATTATTAAAGGGTAGGTCGCACCTTAAAAGTAGAAATTTAATTCAAAAATAGATACAGCACTCAATCGTAATGCTAATTCTGAAAATTAAGTAAAAGTGCATACAAATATGAACTCGCCTGCCTTCGGATATACAACAAGGATTATGACTCAGTCGCTTGTTTTATTCGTAAGTAACCACTGTGCTGCATAAAAAAAGAGAACAAGGAAATCGAATAAAAATCTTTCTTTGAGTCAGGTTTATACTTCAAACAAAAGATACATTTTCATCGAACTCACTCAAACAACCACAACCAAATACTATATTTTTGCTTGCACTGCGCACTATGTGTTGCACAATGAACGCTTCGTTTGATTTCGAGTATCTCTTATCAGTAGATAGATCACACTCTTCAAACTTAATTTGTGCAGTCTACCGAATATGCGCTGTTCACGATCATGACATGGTATTGTAGATTGTAGATACACTCTTCTTTACTGAATTACACCCATTTAGATAGAAGATAGGCAGACCACTAGGTGCCTTTGGTTTTTGTTTGCAGCCAACCAAATGATCAGTCCTCGATCGGTGTTCGCTGAAGTAAAAGCGAATTCCGCTCCAACTGAACTCCGCTCTGCGAATAGAGAGGTTTGAATGAAGAAAAAAATGGCCAAACGAGAGCCAGCTTAGGCGGGAATCAGATGTTGGATCGCTTGCAATTTTTTTTTTTTAATGTTTTATGTGTCTAGTGTTATAATTAGAGTTCAAGTGTAAACTAAGGAATATAGTGTGGCACGCGTCGTGTTTTAACCTTTGAAAGATAACAAAGACCGAGTTTCTTGCCTCTGGAAGAGTTCATTTACACTTTGTTGTGACATTGACCTAATGGTTTTTTTTAATTTTTAAATTGTGTTAGCTGTAGTAAAGTGACAGTTAAATCGATAGTAGGTGAAGATCACTACAATATTGAGTTGTTGGCGCCGGAGAAATACCGCATTAACAAGTAACGTAAATTGCATTTTTCAAATAAAAGCAAACAACAGTGTGATATTGAGCAATATGATACCCTGCAGCGATACCGTCAAGAGATAATTGCATAACACAAAACAACAACACTAAGAGAAACATCAGAAAAATCAGCAAAAAGATACGCAAAACATCCGCGAGATACATTTCGCCCAAAAGACCAAGTGAGTTTTAGTCGTTTTAGTCGTAGCTCGTAGATTCCATCCGTTGTTCCATCATCGTTGCTCGTGCGCGGGGTGTCATTTAGTGAATTGAGGGGACATTGAATGAATGGCTCATGCCTCTTCCATTCATTGTGACATTCTTGTCTGTTTGTGCTGATGATATAATGTACACACCGAGGAGATGACGGTTTGATAATACACTTAAGCTACTTGTATGTAAATTCAATTTTAATTCGGTTTTGCTCTTTTTTTTCGGTGCGATCATCTGTCGTATCGTGGCGATTGCCACTGAATAGTATCATCTTTACAATTGAAATGTGTTTGTATATACTTGTATATTCAAGCCGGCTTACCGAGGGGGTTGTGGGTGGGTATTTACTTGGGGGACTATATTTAGTGGGTCGCGCTTGGATTTTGGAGATATATCCGTGCAACCGTCAATAAGTCAATTAGCGTGTGTTTTG
The DNA here is from genome assembly GCA_951813785.1 of Criorhina ranunculi. NCBI lineage: Eukaryota > Metazoa > Arthropoda > Insecta > Diptera > Syrphidae > Criorhina > Criorhina ranunculi. The sequence continues at coordinate 13,709,342 of OX638381.1, forward strand.
AAGAAAGATGAAGAAATTGATTTGAAATTCACGTGGAATGTAGTCTTTCTGTTTGGGTTTTCCTAACTAATTGGTTGATTGTATGCGGAGTGGTAACACAAATAGTGAGCAAATGGAATGAAATAATTTTTTTTTTCTGGGTGATAATTCACTTGTGATTCAATTCAATTGTTGGAGTGAAAATATATTAGATATGTTCACAGTGTGTGCCCTCCTGACCTTCAATTTGAAAGGGAAGCATCCGTCACAGTGTTGTGAAATAGATGTTAATCTTTAGCTTAAAGGAATACAAAAAACAAAACAAAATGATTTTGTTTGGGAAACTAAAAATACAATTAATTGTATCCTTCGATTCTGTTAGGACACAAGAAGTCAGTAACATATTTTTTTATTTATTTATTTCATTCATCGTCCCAAAAACTTGTTACATTTATGTTTCGAAATGTTTTGATTCCCATTAATAAATGCGTATCTCTCTGCTTGAGATTGTTAACCATTTACAGAGCGAAAAACAAGTTTATGCTTCAGTGTCAAGTGGTCCAACAGAAAGTCAATTTCGAAGCAGGTGTTCCAAGTTTCCGCAATTTGTTTACAATCTGGTGTGTATCATATGGAAGAAATTACACAATCATTGCAACTGCATTCATATGTACCTGGATCTACCCAAGCGCTTACAGAATAACATGAAGTTACTCACTCAAGTTATGCGAGTACTAGTGCAGTATTAATAAGGTAACACAGTTCAGATAAAGGTACATGCATAGATCAGCTGTGGTTCAGATTCAGATGACAGTTCCGTGTAGAGTTCGCTAACAGAAACAAATACCTATCTAACAGAAGAATTTGTCGATCACAACGGCTTAGGGATATTTTCACAAAGTACATGCACCTTAAAGTGGGACGGGGTAGGGTCTTACTACTAAGGTACCTTCTTTGCTCAAAGAAACCATGTTTGGAAAGAGTTATTCTTCGTTCGATTGTCAGAAGTGATAGCAATGTTTGTGAATACATAGTTTTGCTCTCGTTTATCACTGAACCCATCGGTGATAGCTCGCTGAGTTCTGATAATGATGTTAATATCGCCGGTGTACAAAAGTCGTACGAAGCCCCTGCTGTTCGCACAATCTGTTCAAGTATGATGATAAGGAAGTCACATGAACATAACTGCGCGTTAACTGCCATAAGTGGCCTTAAAATCAATAAAGAGATGGTAGGTTATTTCTTGGACTTTTGGATTTTTTCTTGGATTTGTCGAAGTGTGAAAATTTTTTCGATTGTATGTCTTCTTTATACCCTTTCTTTCTCTTTGTCACTGGGCCTATATAAACTTTAGAAGACTCGTTTTTCAGTTCTTCTCTTTAGTTAGTTTTCTAACATATTCCTTAAAGACTACAATGACTAGTTAAAATGCATCCGAGAATACGAAGCTGGTTTCGTTCGCTCTAATACACTTTTTTGGCTATGGTTAGGTTAAGTTGAAGTAGCTGCCAGCTGATGCCAGCACACTTAGACTAGTGATAGGTCGATTGTGATACCACATGGATCTGAAGAGATCTCCATACCTACTCGTTAAACCAATTGGATCTTTTTATGAAGCGAAGGAGGTTTCTGATATCCGTATTTATCAGATCGCCTAAGTCGTTTAAGTGGAATCCCTCTAAATGGAGTCTTCTTTTACGAGAGAGAGCTGGGCAGTTACAAAGAAGATGGGGAATAGTTTCCTCATTCTCTTCGTCCATGCAGCTTCTGCAGAAATCGTTTGATTGGACGCGAAACTATGTTGCATGTTTGCCTATTAGACTGTGTCCCGTGATGACACCTATTACGAATCTGATATGCGATCTGTTGAGAGAAATTAGATTCTTAGAGCGTTTCAGATCCAGCCGTGACAAAATCGTCTTTGTCGCTAGACGCGTTATACCATTTGTCCACCTAGAATTTGTTTTCTCAAACGTATCCAACTTGAGTTTAAGTTTACATGTAGCGATCGGTATACCCAGGGTGTTCTTTCTGTAAGCACGAGTATGGTTGTTCATCAGCCTTGCAGTTCTCTGGAATATCTCTATGCCCCGGCACCCAACAACGGTGAATATTAAACTGCCTCGCCATCTTTATAAGAGATGATCGGCAATCTAGAGCTACTAACAAATTTGAAGAGGGACCTGATCACTGCTTGACTGTTTGAAAAGATACGTATATCTGTGGAAGATATCACGTTTTTCTTCAGCCAAGATAAGGCTTCTTTGATTGTCAGTATTTCCGCTACAATGATTTAGAAGATGGAAAGAGAGGCTTAGCATAAGCCTATCGGAGAAAACACCACCACCTACACCCTCATTGATTTTAGATTCGTCGGTGTAAAAGTGGATCGAATTGTCCTGAAGAAATGTCTCATCCTCTTTCGGCTATAGTCCCAGAGAATTTCTTTATTTTGCCTTAATTTAGGTAGGTCCTTCCAGACTTTGAACCTTTTGCATTATTTTTCGTGTGTTCTCCATGGTTCCAGCTAGCAAAATTGTTCCGACACTTTCTTCACTAAATCATCAGATACTCCATTTCACTTTACTCCCATGTGACTTAGGCCCTTAGGAATAATGGATCAACTTTATTATTTCAATCGAAAGATAAAATACCACTTATCTTCTTAGCTGCACAATCATGTCCACTTCAAGGTCATCGAATAAGAACACGCCTTTTCTTTCAATCAGAGGCAGAAAAGCGACCTTATACCTTCTATAAATAAAACATTTTTCACCGAGACCAATTGTTATTCAATTCATAAATGTACAACGTGTCTGTCTAAGCCGGCTTCACCTGTCACACAGTCTTCGACTAGAATTGGAATATCAATTGAATTACAATGTTCGATTTCTTTTCGAATCAAACATTAAAGCTTGTTCCTTCTAAACACACAATCTTTTAATGTGCTGTTAGCAGTTTGATTGGTGACTCAATGCCGACTCCAACTTGAAACAGATACGTGAAATGATTGCTTAACATTTGCCCAAGACATTAGTAGAAAAGACATTGAACTTAGTATTGTATTTGACAGCCAGTTGGTCATGATATCGTTGGAATTTATCGTGACGTCTTTAATGTAATGAGATACTTTTAGAAATCGAAAAGATAAGAATAGTTTAGTCACGAATTTTTGACTTTGAAATTTAACACTTTTTCAGACTGAGGTAGTGTAATCTAAGGTCTAGGTTGGAAAAGGTTAAGCGTGTAGTTAGAAATTTTTGGATGACTACAAAATAATTACTCGTATGCAAATGAATCATTTAAGCTGTGTGGCAAGTTCATTAACCTCTTCGAAAACGATTGTAGTATGCTCTGCGATATGTTATTATTTATAAATACTAGTGTTACTCACAGTAGATACTTATCTTCATACTCCCGTTTTGCAGTGTTGACAACTGGGAGAGAGAGGAATTGACGATTATTTAAATTGTGATAAGGTCTTGAGGGCTTACTTGTTCGACAATTTTTAAATAAATTTTTATTTTTTTTTGCTACATCTGAAGTTTTCGTAATAAGCCTTCAGAGGAACATTGTTTTCACACTTGCATTCTTGTTCGACTAATAACAACCATACACGTATACGTGTCTTAATATGTAAATAAGAGGTTCTTAAGAACTTTGTAGATAATTAGTTCAGACTGTATCCGAGCAGTTTTCTTTCAATTTAAGATCAATTTGATTAACTTTTTGAGTGGGTTTAAATATTTATGAAGTGTTCGAGTCTCAGCAAAACAAGGAGAAAGGTTTTCGCGGCGTAACCCCTTAGCAGGGAATGACAAACCTCCAAGCTTATCATATGTTTTGAAAAAGCTTCTGAATCCGGCGTTTGGAGTCGGCAATAAAACTGTAGGTTCCTTCCATTTCCGAAAAAATATAACTCGTCCAATGGTTGCTCCCTTCCTAGGCCCTAGCTCTCTGTAAGCAGTCGGACCGAATATGTTTTTTTTTTATACATATGTACATACATCAAAACAGATCACCTTATTGGGTCCCTTTTCGTCTCTCTTCCACGATTCGTGTGTCGAAGATGCCCTTTCGGATTTATCCCGACACACAGTATATATGTATGTATGTGCATGTGAATGCAGAGGTCTCATCGTTGTAGAAACAGCTAGCAGGTATCATCGTTTAAAAGACCCATTTTGCTTGAAGTTATTGTGTTCCATGGACAGTGCTACTGACTGACTGTTTGAGAGTTCCTTGCGTCATCTTTCGAACTTTCCTCTTGGTCCAATCAGTAGACATTTTAATTGCAATTTTGACTTGTTCGTGATCCTCTTATCGACGATGGCCTTAACCATTCTTGTACCTAAGGCAGCGAATGGTTCAGAACCCAGAAACTCAAAGGCTGACTTCGACAAGGTTGTTGTCGATGCCTGCGTGTTTCTTAACCCAAGACATTTTGAATTTAGTTTTTGAAAGCATTGCATTGTCCAATGCAATTTAAATATTACTACCCCGCACCTGAGTCTGAAGCAAGTGGTCCAATGCGGGTAGAATGAACCCGAAGCAAACAAGTTGTTGAGAAACAGTTCAAAGAAATATCTGCAAAGAGTCGTTGAGTAACTCTTGCTCGAACATGTGAAGTCAGAAGACTTGAAAGGACGGGGTAGCTAGTGGTAATTATATTGTAGATAGAATGAGACTCTGATGGAAGGACATTTCCTGAAATTTTAAGTTAGATGAGCTACTTGCTTTCGAGGAAACATAAAGTTAACAGGACAGATAGAACAGAGTTTAAAAGTATCGTTGGGTGGAAATGGGAAAGCCAAACATTCACGCAGCAATGGTCAATATCGAAATATTTTGATTCCGAATGATTAGTCTTATTTAACACCCATCCTTAAATTAAACATTTGCTCCGATTGAGCTCTCTTCTCCAAACAAATTACATCTGAAAAAAAATATAAGAAAGACGTTCACGAACAACAAAAAAAAAAAAAATAAAATTCAGAACGATAACGATTTCCAATTCGTTAAGTTCCCCATCATTTTGTTAGCCTCACTTACTTACTTAATAACTTTGAAATATTGATAACTGAAAGCTTTGACAATTTAATTTAAATGTTTATTTTGAGATCATTTGAACAGGTGTCAAGTATAGAGATAGAAATTAAAGAAGAATGTAGTTCTACAATTATTTGAAATGTTTTCTTTTGGAATTCGAGGGTTTCAAGTGGATAAAGTTGACAAAACAATTTAAAATTAAATTTTTGCATTCAGGTTAGGCTGGGCATTCATCAACAATGTCAACGACTTACTTAGACCACATAAAGTCCAATGTTCATGCCAGACCATAGTCTAGCCAGTTCATCTGTTTTTTCGTTTTCGGAAGCGTCCATGTTTCCCTTTTTGGCCAGATCTTTTTCAGTTTAATAACCTTCAGCAGTGGGTTGATTTAATTCTGTGAATTTAGAACAGTTACCACCATGAATCCGTAGTGCTTTTAAATTACGAAAAATTACTACATTTAGGTACCTATCTCTGTTATCAAATAAATTAATTAAGTCACAGCAATTGTGAGTACATTCAGCAATTAATTGGTTTCCGCAATCATGTCACATTTAATTGTTTAGTAACGACTTTACCGTCTTTGTTTACAGATGTGTACAGGGTGTAGGTGTACGTTATTGGTGTAGAAAACTTTGCTGTTTGTCATCAGGGTTAATCGTTTGTAATAAGAATGTGTAGTTTTTGTTTATTTATAAATACTGGACAAAGAAGAGGGTGGACAAAAGACACAGAAGACTTTGAAAATTCTCGTTTTGTGACTTGTGTTTTCGTTTGAATTTTTCTTATAAAAATGAGAAAGAAAAAGGAACTGGATTTTTTACAAAAATCAAAATCAATTATTTTCTATACTTACGATAAATTGTTGCCGATTCTTAAAGTGATTTTATGTGCATTATTAGATAGTGTCAAAAGATCTCCACTGTATGCTTGATACCGATAGAATGTGGGCAACAACAAAGTCAAAGCTGGCATTTAAAGGCGCATATAGGGTGAATAAGTTGTAACAACGTCTGTACATCTGAAATCACGATTGTAATGATTTACATAATAAGCAAGCACTGAGCAAGCTTTAGTGATGACTTTAAGTCTAGCCTGGCGGCGCTATGTAATCAAAAACTGAGCCTACTGGAGGGGTCTTTTGGCTGTGGTCCAGGTCTAACCCGAACTGTAGCGCCACCTAAATTAACAAGAAAGAGCATACGATGCTCGGATTTCATTCAGCAGGAATACATTTGTATGACCAAAGTTGGCAGATAAGTTGGTGTATACTCCAGTTCCAGGCTATGCTGCTTTTTTAAACTTGGGTTTGTATATCGCTGTCTTTACGCTGCCAAAGTGAGGTGAATAGGACTATTGTCTATCAGCGTCCAAGTCAATTGATTGAGTCCAACTGGAAGCCTAAACGAAGATCCTTAAGCTTTTTTTCTTCAACTACGAACCGAAATGGCCTCAACCAAGAGGTCAAAGAAATGTGTTGAAAGTCAAAAGTCTGTACGCCAAGAAACGCTTTACTCGACTTTGAATCAGAAGTCACAAAGATGAAGTCTTATGAGGATATCAGGGTTACGACGACTAAGGACAAAAATTTGTTGTACCCTAAACGTAGAACTACGTACTACATTTTCACTTCGCTGAATACTTATGTGACGTAAAAGGAGTGAGGAGTGGGGGTGGGTCACGCTAAAGATTCCATGTTCGAATCCCGATGTCAAGGAAAAAAAAAAACATCGATCAACTGCGAAAAAAAAAGCTGACGTCAACCCTTCTGGCAGTAGGGTGGTCATATGGCTTGAACGTGCTGATTGTACTAACAACATAACCCCGTTAGCGTTAGTTAATTATAACAAGGAAAAAAGGAGTGAGGTATTGTCATGTAATCGACATACAAATGTAATTCTACATCAAACAAGTTGAAGGTGGGGATACAGTTGTTGCTAAGCACCTTGATACATACATGAATCCTACAATATACAAATGCATGTATGTCAGGGTTTTCAATTATTCTTCTTGATTAATTCCTTTTCTTCGACAGACAAACTGAATTCCCTACTACCTGTTGAAGAATTGTAAACAAAATATAATAGATAAAAGATACCTTTGTGTTTGTGGATTGTTATTCTATACCTATTCAGAGAGATGCAATTTCTGATAAAAAATTACATGTTACCTTCCGTGCATTTATATCCACATTCGATCTGTTGCACCATTGTTCCAGTGATCTGATAACCTTAACTGACTGGTTTTTCTCTCTTTTGCAGTTTAGTATTAAAAGGAGCCTCAGTAGTAACGGAGGATACGACGGGAGATCATTAGATCTGGTTTCGTTTTTTTTCCAAACTATAACCGCATTTCATCCAGAAATGGGAACAAAAATAATTTTTCTACTGGCTGTGATGTGCTTCATCCTGTGCAACAGAGTGGAGTGTTATAAGATCGGTGTTGGACGTGGTGATGTTACAGGACCTCCCGTCGAGATTGCTTTTGTAAGTGGACAATATGATCAGTTTTGTGAGTCTCATGTATCCTATAACAGATGGGCTATGCGAGTCTGAAACAACGTGGTCAAGGAATTCATACGCGGTTATTCGCCAGAGCATTTGTCGTGGAAGATGATAACAATCGACGAGTGGCATTCGTTTCGGTTGATGCCGGTATGATGGGTCATGCTGTGAAGAGGGAGGTTTTGAGACGTTTGCAATTAAGATATGGGGAGGCTTATACAGAGGACAATGTGGTTATTAGTGGAACGCATACTCACAGTGGCCCTGGTGGATTTTTAATGCACCTCCTGTACGATATTTCAATTCTAGGATTTGTGCCACAAACATTTGATGCATTAGCACTAGGAATCTATTTGGTTTGTAAAACAAAGTTTTTTATTGGTAAATTGTTATTGATTTGAAATTTTTCACTTTAGAGTATCAAACGAGCCACGGATAATATGCATGTTGGGCGGATGTACCTCTCCCAGACAGTCATTTTGAATGCAAACATAAACCGATCACCAAGTTCGTATTTACGGAATCCCGAAGAAGAACGTGCTCAGTATGAACATGATGTGGACAAGACTCTGACGCAGCTAAGATTCATTGATATGGAGGAGAACTTGCTTGGTGTATTCAATTGGTTTGCTGTGCACGCCACATCTATGAATAATACAAATCATCTTGTTTCGAGTGACAATGTGGGATATGCTTCAATACTATTAGAAAAGGAATACAATCCAAATAAAGTGCCAGGGAAGGTAAGCAGATATAAAAAAAATGTAATTTTACTGAGTTTTTGTAGAACATCATGGAAGTCTGATAGTGAATCGCATGTCAAATGCTTGCATTCGAGACATATGATCAGTTTTTGTCGACCTGTTTGTAATCGTGAGGAGCTGATGACCACAATTGTTCTTCCCTCAGCCTCACAGTGTGGATGTTGTTTTTATTAATCACATGATTCCGATGGTGCCCTCTAGATCTTGGTGATATTTGGAAGCTAGTATTGTTTTTAAGAATCTTCCACCATACTAACGAGTCGTGTGCTAGAATTAGTGTGACAATCGCCATAATAGCCTGGTTTGAAGTCCCACATCGCCTTTTTGCATGAGTAGAAGACTACACATGCTTTCTTCATGCGCTCATCAAAATTCTGCTTCCAACTTAGTTTGGAATCTAAAATTACGTTACAGTTAACGTGGTATCAAGGGGTTAGAAAGAAAGAATTGATCTCTTTTTTCTGAAAAGGTAAATCTCTGTTTCTCATGGATTAACTCCAAGTCCTCTTATGCTACACTAATTATAAACTAGTGCGTTACGCTGAAGCCATTGTCCTTCAGTACGAGATATCTACCTTCCATATGCGATTTTATGATTTAGATCAAGGGTGTCCAACCTTTTTGTTTCCCTGGGCCACATTGGAAGAAGACATGGTGTTTTGGGCCACAAGTGTGTTACCACATTACCATAGCTGACGAGCGAAAAAAAAAACGTACAGAACATTCCTCAGAAAAATGGACATGCTTCACTAACTTTAAATATGTTCGGGCCGCATTGATACTTGCCTTGGGCCGCATGCGGTCGCGGGTCGCGGGTTGGACAGCCTTGATTTAGATAGATAGTTATTACCGACCACAGCTCTTACAAAGACCTTACAAATATTTTTAGCAGAAACTACTGCAAACTGGTAGAATTGAAGTCCTTTGAAGTCGTGTGGCTTGCTTCCTCTGCTTTGGTAATGAAAATGACGCACAGCTTCCGTCATGTTTTAGGAACCTGTTCCTGTACCAGTTTAAGGCAACTTGTTAAGAATCGCTTGAGCCATGGAATAACAGTTCCTGCTGACTCTTGTAGCATCATTGATCGTATATTGTCCATTCCTGCTGCTTTTTTTCTTTGATTGCCTATCCTATTTGCTGCAACTTCCGCATCCAGTCTTGTCTTAGTCCCCAGACTAAAAGATAGTGTCGGCCACTTGCACAATAACCAAAGTGTAAGCTAGAGTTTCTGTCTATTATCCTGAATCTAACTTCGAAAACTGTTTGTCAATAGCATTTTTATCAATATTTTTTTTTTTTAATTAAATTTTCTAGGGTAAATTTGTCGGTGCATTTTGCTCTTCGAATCTTGGTGATGTCTCACCGAATATCATGGGACCTAAGTGCTCTATTAGTGGCGTCGATTGTGATTTATTATCGTCCAAATGTAGCTCAAAAGATGGTGATTGTATCGCATCTGGACCTGGTCGTGATATGTACGAAAGTACTGAGATGATAGCAACCAGATTGTATGAGAGTGCATTGGTAAGCCTAACCTCAAATATTCTCTCGTTTTTATTATCAGCACTTTTCTTATTTAGCGACTTTTGCACGACAATGGAGGTCGTGAAGTTACTGGTGATGTAGCTTTTATCCACCAATTCCTCGATATGACCAAATACAACGGCTCAACGTACAACTCATTGACGAGAAAGTTGGATAAAGTAAGAGGTTGTGAGCCGGCAATGGGTTACAGTTTTGCAGCCGGCACCACAGACGGTCCAGGATCCTTCAACTTCGCACAAGGTACTCTTACAGACAATGCCATGTGGAATGCTGTACGAGATTTTATTGTTTCACCTACGGAGATTGATATTATGTGCCATTCACCGAAACCCATTTTATTGGCCACTGGAAGGGTGAGTTTTACAAAATTTTAGACAGTTGACACTTAAGAAAGTCGATGTGTTTTAGGCCACTTTTCCATACGAATGGCAACCGAAAATTGTATCAACTCAAATTCTTAAAATCGGTGATGTTATAATTACTGCTGTGCCTGGAGAATTTACTACCATGGCCGGGCGGCGACTTCGAAATAAAGTGCGTGCCGTTGCAGCTGCAGCTGGGGGATCGGAGAACGACATTATAATTGCCGGCTTATCGAACATGTACACCAGTTACATAGTCACACCGGAAGAATACCAAGCGCAACGATATGAAGCTGCATCGACAATCTTTGGTCCCCACACTCACACCATTTACATGGATCAGTATGAGAAACTGACAAAATCACTTATCAAAGGTGAAATGGTTGGTCCAGGTCCAGATCCCCCTTATATGAATGACCGAATGCTATCGTTAAACACTGGAGTTATTTTCGACGGTCATCCAATTGGCAAAGACTTTGGAACCGTGAAAATGGAACCAGAGGCTGCATACGGTGTTAATGATACCGTTAAGGTGACGTTCATTGCTGGTAATCCCAGAAATAATATCTTCCATGAGAAGACCTACTTCGTGATAGAGCGAAAAGTCAACGAAGAGAGGTGGAAAGTTGCCCTTACCGATGCCAATTGGGAGACTAAGTAAAGAAGTCAAATTTGTATGAAAACTTTAACCTCAATTTTGAATGCTTCCAGATTTATTTGGGAACGAATCTCCACTATATTGGGATTCAGTGATTTTCATATTTATTGGAAAATTGGACCGAACACCTTGCCAGGAGAGTATAGAATTCGACACTTTGGTAATTATAAGTACATCTTGGGAGGCATATTCCCCTATGAGGGTGTGAGTCGTACCTTTGCTGTGTCAGATGAATAGCATACTAGTCAAGAGACTGAGAAGTGGATCATATTCCGCTTGTATTTAATGAACGAGACCAAATTTAGAATAGAAAAAATAAGAGACACAAAGAAGAATTTATTTGCCGACATTTCATTCCTTTTAGAGAAGTTAACAAACATATGCCAATGTTTAGAGTTCTGGAAGCTTTAATATTAATTTCAATGATGATCTTTAATAGAACTGTTATATATGAGTATATCTAAGAAAATAAATAAAAAACAAAAGCAATAGAAAGTGTTTTATCTATGTGGACAGTATGTGGATCGTATTTGTATCATTTTTAGCTTTCTTATAGGAAGACCAGTTGAAGTATCGACTATAAAGCACAAAATTAGGTCAATAAACCTTGAATTGGGTGTGCCAAAAAAAAATAAACGTCTATAAAAGTGAGGTCATACTTTCAACTATGAGCTTGTGGCAAAGATTCACAAATAGTTTATGGGAAAGTAAGTTTGGTGGTTAAGAGCTTCATTTAAAGATGCTTGTCATGAACGTGTTTACCAAGTTTATTACCCCTATTAACATATAAATTGAATAAAAAATGTAGGTCAGCTTCAGAAGAGCTAACTAATATCTTATTAAACAGCACGTGCCTGTAGGTACCTAGTTCGTTATGTCAGTTAGAGGGTAACCTTATCCCAAAGAAAAAAGGATTGCCAATAGTAATTCCTTGTTTGATTTCCAATGGGATGTCCTTGTCACAAGTGATAGTCGCTTACTACGTCAAATTTTTAGCTATCCACTGTGACGTTCTGTACAATTCATCAATCTTGGGTTTTTTTCTTCTTGTTGGCAACAAATACATGGTTTCGCCCTCTTTCACCACTAAACCCATTTTGGTCGTTTCTGCCTCAATAAGTGCGAACGTATCGGTAATAGCTTGCTGAGTTCTGGCAATGAGAGCAATATCGAGCTGATGGCTTGGCAGCTCTTTACATCATTTCGTATGATATGCGTAGTTAAGAACTGCCTCAAAGCCGCTTTTTTCTCTCCACTCTTAATAACTTTTACAGGAAGAATATCATCTAGTTATTTAGAGTAGACTTAACCAAATGCGATATTGCCATTGCAAATAACTTTTCTTCTACTTTCTTCGTCAAAACTGCTTTTAAACGCATAACTGATTCGTAATTCGCAGCGCCATCTCTGGTATCACATTAACATTTTCGAAGCTAGCTTCCAGCATATTCACGAACCCCACCCTATACACATGCCAACAAATAGAATATTCGAAAACTCATCCCATCTTACAGCGCAAAAGAAAACGTCAAACTCAGATGTCATAACCATTTGTTGTGAATCAATCAGCTGTGTGTGAGGTCAAGAGAAAAATCGTAAAAGTTGTAAAATCGTGAAAACGCTAATAAAATTCGTTTACTCCATCGAATCCCACACCAACTCATCCCAGAAAAAAATGTCGAAAGTAGTCAACTATATGGGCATGAGTATCGTGGAACCCCAAGCGCGTATAAAGCATTTAGCCAACTATGGCAACATGGTCGAAGTTGATCCAAATATGCCCGTACAACGGTGAGTCATTGGAAATACTACTATCAAAGTACACTCCAAGAACCAACAAGACTATCACATTTTCAGATATTTCCGTTCGGGGACTGAGATTCTTCGTATGGCAAATGTTTACGTTTCCGAGGGCAACCATGAAAATGCATATATTCTTTACATCAAATTCATGACTCTGTTTATTGAGAAGATCAGATCACATCCGGACTACAACAGTGTTCCGCCGGCAGTAAAACAACCAATCCGCTCTAAATTGAAAGAAATTATTCCAGTTACAGAGAAGCTAAAAGAGAAACTGCTTGTTCGTTATCAGAAGGAGTATGAACAATTTCTTGCCAATAAAGAGGCTGAGAAGGCGCGGGAGCTGGAACGGGAGAAACAGCGTTTACAACAAGAACAGAAAGACAAATCCGGTAGAATTCTTCCGGCGAATTTACAAGTACAGATAGATCCTGATGTGCAACCCAGTGCTCCTGACCTGAGTTTGCTCGACCAGGTGGTGTATCCCAATGATTTTCCAAGCGGAACTGGAAGTCGATCGAATTTACCTTCTTCGGGTTTGCTCCTGCCAGACTCGGACAAGAAGTCGGGAAAGTAAGTGAAGGGTTATTTGTTGAACGTGTAGCTTCATTTAATTTATAATGTGTACCTTCCAGACCAGCATTTGATAGAAGCCAAAAGCCAGCGGGCTCATCAGAATCATTACTAGCTTCAGGTTCTCTTCGCACTGTTGTTATTCCGCACAACACTATGTCGTTGTTTCTCAATTTAGCAAGTAAAAACACCGCAAGTAATGTGGAGACTTGTGGAATTCTAGCCGGACGATTGGCTCACAATCGTTTGCTCATTACTCATGTGATAATCCCCAAACAGCAGGGAACTGCGGATAGCTGCAACACAATGAACGAAGAGGAGATATTCGATATTCAGGATAAACATAATCTTATCACCTTAGGGTGGATTCATGTAAGTTAAGTCAGTTTGTTGGTTGAACATGGCCTCACTTGTATAATTTTATATTTAGACTCATCCCACTCAAACGGCTTTTCTATCGTCGGTGGACTTACATACTCACTGCTCCTATCAAATGATGATGCCCGAGGCTATTGCCATTGTTTGTGCTCCAAAATATCACACGTAACTCTTTCTCTCTCTCTTCATTTGCGACATATTCTCATATAATTCTCCAACTTTACAGATCTGGTTTCTTTTGTCTAACACCAAACTATGGTCTAGATTACATTGCTCAGTGCCGGCAAGTTGGATTTCATCCACATCAGAATGATCCTCCACTTTTTATGGTCAGTTGAAACAGATAAACGGTTGGAGTGTACCCTCAAATTATTTTCCCCTGTTTCAGGATGCTACACATATTCAACTGGATGAAAATTTAACCGTTGAAGTGGTAGATCTACGAAGATAATCTGTGGCCTAGGCATAAGGCTCTTAAGATCTCCATAGATTATACCAAAAATAATACCGTTAAAGGGATACAGATTCAGATACCCATCTATGTTCAATGTTGTTGCTGAGCTAAAGCAAATATAAAAAAAATCACGAGGATCATCTCAAAAACTTACAAAAAATAAACCTATACATATAATGAGCTTCATACGGTAGCTTCTATAACATTAGAAAACTGTATGAAAGGGCAAGGTTGGGGGGTCGACGAATATTTTCCGGGAATTCAGATGCATTATGTTTTCGAAAGAAATTTAGTTTTATCAACACGATGCGATTTGGTTTGTCTTTCGTTTTTAATCGTTTCTGTTCGAATTGTTTTGTGTATAACTTGAAAAAGACTTTTATTGCATTTTAAAAACTGTATAACATATAAAAAAAAAAAAAACTAAATCAAAATGTGTATAACAGCTACATAATTCTATGGAATAATGGAAATATATACAATACATTCAAAATTAAGATATTTCATTCAAATTTGGCTTTCATCTTTAAAGTCGATGAAGGGGTGATGTGTTAAGACCTGAAATTCTTTGTAATTTTGCAGGATTTGCTTCGATGTAAACATTTAGTCTATGGTTGATCTGGCACGCACCAAAAGGTGCCGGACTATACCTTGGTTGATAACTTGATTGAAAAATTTCGCTGACTGGTCATCAGAGACAGCAAATTTGTTGTTTCTTTATGGCTGCTCTAAACTATTATTTGTTGCTTCGCTTTCTTGTGAAAGTTCAGACTTACTTAAGCTTGGAAACCACGTAGGCTCTTTCCTCCTTCTGGATATATATATTTAGGTGGTCAGCTCCCTCAGCTTCAGCAGTCCAACACACGCTAATCACGGAGCCAAAGGGACATCCTTGTTAAATTGTGGTATCTGTCGACTTCTTAGAATTTCATATGAAAGACCATTTTAAGTCAATTTAGACAAACCGTCAATCCCTAACTTGCATACATTCATACATTTGTAATCAATTCTTAAGAATAACACCATTGCACATCCCTGTTTCGAAACTCTAAACTCTATCCCACCATGATTACATTTCACCAGTAGGTATCATCACAAAAAGAAGACGCCAAAATCGCAGCACATGACATCAACAAATCTTTGACGTTTCTACATTACACGACAATTCTTTACCCAACCGCCCATTTGCTAACTTCCATCATTCTTGTTCGACCGCAACCCAAACCAATAAGTGAGACTGAGAGTGTGATTCATGCGAATGTTTATCCACATCCAGTCCAGTGTTTCTGTGTCAATCGAGTTGTTTAAGTTTTACACACTTCCTTCCATGGGAATAGCTTACGAAAGTACATACATTGGATGTTTTTTGTTTTCATATTCTAACTCAAAATAATTAATTCCACAATAAAAATTAAGTGTAGACTTGCATTCGCATGACATCGCTCGGTATCTAATTTCAATTACGTGAGCATACCACATAGAACGTGATTAAGTTTTCTTGGAAAACGGCGTGACTTCTTCGAATCGGATTTCTGCAGAATACGAATCGGAAGAAATAAAAAAAAAAAAAACACGGGAAGTGGAAATAATATATCAAAGTGGTATTTGCTTTTGTGATAATGAAAAGTGAATTTTTTCCTGCCAAGTGGATTTTACCTGCAGTTCAATGTCAAGAGGTGAGTTCCGCAGTGTAAACGATTTTTTTTTTTCGCTTTGGTTTAATAAAAGGACCATCCACCACCCACCCAACCAAACCGTCATCATGTTGGTTGTACGTGATCCAATCCAGTTATTCCATTATTGCTTTATTTTCTTTTCGCCCAATTCATCCACATATCACATCACATCACATTTCACATCACAATCTCCTTTAATATCTTAAAAAACATGTGTAACTTTGCGTGGAAAAGTTTGGAACTGGAGTTAATTCAGGTGAGAGTACGGATTTAGGTGGCAGTGTGAAACTTCCTGCGATTCATGAAATCAAATACTGTGGGGAACGTTTAAAAAACGACAAGAGGTTTACCTATCAAATCCTTCAGGCCACAAGCTACTTTGGATTAAAGAAGTTATCACGTGCGATCAGAATATAGTAAAACACTTTAACTTTTGGCTTGTAAATATAAAATATTAAATTTGAAGTTTCATAATCTAATAGCAATGCAGAGATGTAGGTTCGTCGATGTCAACTATTTTTCCAGTTCAAACAATCATCTTTTCATTCTCTATGGAAACCTATCAAAGTTGAAAAATTTGAATAACTTAGAACGTAGGAAATTTATCATTAAATTAAAATTTTAATTAAATAATTTAATTCAAAAGTCGAACGTTTTCGGTTAATTAGATATAAGCCTCAAGCACCTTTTGTTTTAAATTTCTCCTTACAGCGTAGAGGTTTTTTGAATGAATTTGTTTTCGATTTGTAGCGCTATCAATTTGACAGTTTGGAACAAAAACTTTGGACTCATCACATACCTAGTTAAAGTAAAAACAACTGTCACCAAATTTCAAAAACTTCAAAGACTGGCTTGCCTTGGCATCTTGGGACCTATGTGCATCTGCCCACTGCAGCCAAAAGGCTGCTAAAATTAAGTTACGCAACCACATGGGTTACATGAACTTAGTCACAGATTTTCAGCTCAGTTTCCGACTTTATGCCAAAATCGATCTACTTGGGTTTGATATGTATTAAGATGTTATGAAGAAGCTTTGATACCAGATCAAGGAACTGCTTACGGAAATGGACCACCTGCCGAAGTATGTAGCTCCATTTTGAGAGTTTCTTTTGGTGCTTCCAAATTTAGAGTTGCATTTTTATGTAATTGGTGGATAAGGTTCAATATAGCGAGTTTATTGGTGATTGTCCCTAATGCCTTTGTGTCTGGAAACCCTACAGATCCTGATTTTATTGTAGACAGTTTAAAGCTTGGTCGTTCAAAACACAAATACTGGCACAACAAACGAACTGGGGTGCCAAATTGTGGATGCACAAAAAGGAAAAGAAGACTGTGCCATGGAATTCTTTTTTTCGTACAAAGCACTAATCACGTTATCTTTTTTTTTTTACAATTCACTAGCGCTAAAGGGGTTATGAATACCGTTCCACGGTTAAAACTTTTAACACTGCCTATTCTGACATAAAAAACAATACACTTTGAAATGTGCTCCCCTTAGGTGTCTAACTGTCATTATGATGACATTTGCGTAACCTTGTTGAAACGTCATACACCCTAATATAGGTATGTAGGTACATCTAAAAATATAGAACTAACTCAATCGTCACTAGGCCAGTCCCAGGTCGATTTGTGTTGGCGCGACATTGAAAATGTTCTGGAAATCCACCACCTTGACAATACCCTGCATAATGGAAAGTAATAGGTGGTTGGGATGATTGGTGTTCCTGATGATTGGTTAGAAGAAATGCCAATAATTGTTTAAGATTGAAAAATTATTGGTTAAGGTGTGAACAGAATAATGTGGTAAATTGCTAGTCAATATGAAAAAGTAGGATCTCCAGAGATTACAAAACTTTGTCTACTACACTCTCCTTAATTTTTCTTTGTCGTGGATTAAGAAAAATAAACGAGTATTATCCGGTTGAGCAATTTTTCAACTGTCCATCTCGTGTTGAAGGACACTCAAGACAAAAGGATTCATCAAGTAAAATTCAAGAATTAAAACTTTTTGAATCTCCATTTGTTTTGTTGAAGTTGCTTACCCTTAGGAAATTTAAATAGGGTTTCGGTTTTGTGTCGAACAAGTGTAAAAGATGTTAAAATATTATTTTTCCAAACTTTTTGTATTTGTTATTTAATAATTTTATGAAAAAGATCTGTTATTCTCCCTTCTGATGTAAGACTTCTATTGTAGTTTAGTATTCCTTGAAAACTTAAGAGCCTGAAAGTGATTTAGAGAAGATCGTGGATTTTACTCCGCCGCGAGTCAAAGAAACTGGACCTTCATAATATGATTTAAAGTTTAAAGAAAATGAGGAATCTTAATCTAGAGACTGAACAAGAAGGGATCCTTAGGTTTTCGAAGGAAACTTGTAGGGAGATGGACAAGTTTTCAGTATGAGAGTGAAAGATTGAAAGAAGTTGTTGAGTTAAATAAAATTTCATGACAAAGCATCATCTCTTAGGTTGGAAACAATATTTTAAGGGGGTTACGTTATTTTTGAATAACGATTTCCTTGTTCTATCAAGAACTATGATCAAATTATTCTTAAACTAGCTTATACCAGTGGGTTTCGCCTACCTACAATTTGCGAAGTTACACTTCAATGGTACTATACTGTGACCCGAGGTACAGCCACTCTGTGTGCAAAATTTGAAGCTGATTGGTTCCATAGTTTTCGTGTTACAGAGGAACAAACACACAAACGGACAACGTTTCACTTTTCATAATATTAGTAGGATTTTGTAGGTGGGTAAACAATTTGCTCGTTACTTTCGACATTTCTTAATGTTCGAAAGGGATGTCTATAGCTTTATCTAGGTATGTACTTAAATTGAATTGAATGAATAGCATGACTAACTTTAAAAATATTTCATTCACATGAACACACACGAAAAAACCATATCAATGGTTGACATTGACATTTGACTAGAAAAACTTGATCGAGAAAATGTTCATCAGGATATTCTGACAAAAATCGATAAAGATACTCGTATAAAGTGCATACTTGGCCTAGCCGAGAGTGACTATACTTTCGTTGTATATTTTCAAACGAGCACCAGTCTATTTGAACTGAAATTCTTTGTATTTGTTTCAAAAAATGGTATAAAGTATAAAAAACGAGGAAACGAGGATAATTTTTCAATATTTTAGGCACGTTTTAGACTTCACATTGTTATACTGATTAAGGGGTGGTATTTGTTCCTTCTTAAAGCCACGTGTCACAGTGTTGTTTTTTTTTTTTTTAATTCAAACACGCACTCCAATCAATAGAATTATATCTATAGGTATTCTTGGAAAATCTTCTGCCAAAACCAATTAGATGAGGCTTATTTTTTTGATCTAAATTTTGAGGTAATAACCGATAAGGGTAAAATAAAATTGAAGGTAAAATTCAAAGAATGATATTTTTGCTTTTGGGTTGATACTGATTGACTCCGTAGTTCAATGTCAACCAAAATTCAAATTCACATTTTGGCATCGCATGCTTGAGGTATCGAGGTCAAACGATTATATCGTGTACAGAGGATACTCGAGGGTATAATTGTTGTATTTTTTTTTATTTTATTATTTTTCGTTAGTGGTAAATTGTTCATAAATTAAGTTTAATATTTGTGAATGCGGCAGAGTGCAGATGTAACAAAGGAATGTATAAAGCGTACTGTATTTGAACTGATTGATAAAGTGAGGTGACCAATAATATCTCCCTCTCTGTCCCTCTTTTGATTATTTAATTGCTATCTTCTCAGTCTGAGCCAGGTGGCACTTAACGTGGGAATTAGGGCCCTTTTACCTATCGGGTGATGATTGGAAAAGCACTGCGACCTAAATTAATTTTTTTTTTGTCGAGCGAAGTTTTTCTACAACTGAAAAATGTTGTGATCTCGAGCAAGATCGAGGTCATGGAGGAACCTCAGAGGGAACCTTGCGGTCGAATAGTTGACTGTTTCTAGGATAAACCTTTTGTGTTTAGGCAACTCCAGAGAAGCTTTAAGTCGAAAAGATAAGAGCTCAAAGCTTTCATCGCTGCCTGGCTGTCTTTTATTTACGGAGGTTATGTCTCATGCATTCTCTGGCGCTCTGGTGATGACATTTATTTGGATAGTATGTAGGTATTTTGTTTAAAGTTACTTCCATTGAGAATTGGATTTGAACGCCATTTTGCCGTAGAGTTTCTTGTAAAGGGAATAATAATCGTTTTTTAGGGCTTACACTAAGTCCGTCAGATTGGCACCATCTCCATAACTTGTTTAATGCATATAGCATGAGATTGGTCGCAGTAAATTCGTGATCACTTACTTACTTAGGTTCGAAGTGAACCTGGGTCTCAACCCACAAGCCTCTCCAGTTAGCCCGGTCCTTAGCTAACCGCCTCCAGTTACGCCCTTCAAGTTGATTGAGGTCACCTTCTTGTGCGCGCCACCTTAGACGAGATCTTCTTCTACTGCATTATCCCTCCGCATTGGATTCGGAGACTCTTTTGCCCGGAGCGTTGGTGTCAATTCGCTCTACATATCCTAGCCATCTTAAACGACCAATGGTTAGTTTTTTGACTAGGTCGATGTCGCTGTACAACTCATATAATTCGTCGTTGAACCTCCTCCTCCAAAGCTCGCCAACGCAAACGGGAACAAATATCTGACGAAGAATTTTCTCTCGAAGCGATCAGAGGCAATCACCTCTGATTGCATAATTATTTCGGTCGTTTAAAAGTTCAATTTCGATGGACCATACAAGAGGTTATCTTCATTTTGTTTTCTCAGTTTTGCATTCCAAGTTGTTGTAAACTTAAAAAATCGTAAAATAAAATTAAGGCTTGTCCCATGAATCCAAAATAAAACAAACTCCCAAAGCTTCCTAAGCATTTTCAATGTAAATCGCTTGAAATTCAATCTAACCTGATTTAAAATGGGAGTTTCTGCTGAAAATTAAAAGCAAGCTTGTTACATTTTTTCTTTCTTTTTCCAAGAAAACGTCAGAAATGAATCAATAGACGGATTGAATACAATAATTTTTTGTATCTCAGTCACTGATTTAGAACGTTAAAGTTGTTATCTACTGTTTCAGAAATCTGAAAAGTCAAAATTGGGCAAACATGACTACTTTATCGCCAAGAGCTTCAGACCTATGAGTCAGAGAATTTCTACGAACGCTTTCTGCCATCACCAAACACGTCGATTTATAAAAATCATGTCGAATAGTCTTTCGATGTCTGGACATCATTCTTCATTATGAGCAGATAAAAATAAAACGAAAAACAATAAGATGTCCTCTTTTGATTAAGTGCAAGCCCGAAGACGTAAACTACTTTCTTCAATTCGTCTTGGAAGACGAACACTTCTTCTTTGCAATTTCTGGAGTATACACTTCCTGAGATTACATTTCAAAAGGATAATCCCATTTTCTTTTTCTGTACTCCTTGTAACCACTTTAAGCATTTATGCTGATTGAGGGTGAAATTGCAGGCGCGTGGGGCAAATACCTTTACATCCGTTGCTATTAGCAATTCGCACGCTAATTAGCTTGCATTTCCACGTTTTACTTATTTTTCTCTCACTTCTCTTTTAAAAGCGTGTTCGCTTTTTGAATTCCATTGTTTTTTTTTTTTTTTTTTTTCTTGCAAGTTTCAGTTTGTTTTCTTTTTTTTATGAATGAGAGTCCTTTGCTTTTGTTTTTCTTTCTTTATTTTCAAGAGGATACTGTTTCAAAGATAAATAATATCGGATTGGTTTGGTATACAAAATAGGAAGGATGCTTTGGAAGGTTTCTATTTTTAGGATTTGTGGCATTTGGGTTTTTGGAATTTTTGAAAATCAAAGAAAGGGTTCCTCGCTTCGGCAGAAAGTTAATTTTACACAAGTGCGGTCAAAGTGTGACATTGTTGGAGAGATCTTGTTAAACTTATCGTTGAAAAATTATTTGAATATTAATTATTCTTTCGATATCTTTACGTTTCTTCGTTTTTTTTTTTATAATTCACTAGCGCTAAAGGGGTTATGAATACCCTTATGATGCTATTAACACAGCGCTAGTATTGGTGTAGTGATTTCTGAAACTCAGGTGGTATTAGGTTTCAGTCTTTTTGCTCCGAGGGTTGTTTTTCCAGAATGACTGGGGAGAATTATTGCCATTGCTTATATAATTCACAGTATTTCTTTCGAATATCCCGATGTCATTAGTACGATCAACACTTTCAAGCCATTGCCTACCCTACTGCCAGTGTTATGCCTATACAGTAGAGTTGACGTCAGCTTTTTTCGCAATTGACCGACTTTTTTTCTGTGACATCGGGATGCGATGATGCAACCACTACACCATGACCACCCTATCGAAGTTAAAACACTTGGGTTTTGTTGATGTCAATTTCATATCAAGGAAAACCTTAAGTTTCAAGACTCAAACTTTCTAGTTTTTCCAATCTGTGAAGTGCTACCTATGAGCTACCTTTAATTTTTTTAATTGGTCAAGTTTCCTGAAACTCGCGGTTCAGATGGATTTTCGGTGTTCCATGTTATTTCGGAGTTGGGATCTCAGATTGGAAAATCCTTTTGGTTGAAACATTGTTGTCCATTTGCTCAACGTTATTTAGAAGTTGACGGATCCAAGGTTTTAAGACTATTCACATTACATCAAAGTCATGGAGATAGCAATTCGCCTTCTTCGCACCGGGGATGTATGGACATTTTAGGAGAGAGGTTCCGATGCACCGTGGTTTTGAATGCTTATATAATAGATTGTAATGAGGTAGAAATATCGAGTGTGGTAAAATGTTCCATATTCGTGTTGTGCGACCCACGAAAGTACCCCAGTACGACCGATGATAAGCTTAACAGTAAACTGATGGGCATTCCTTACGTTGCGAGTATTCTGGAAAATTCTGGTGGAGTGCAAATGGTTTTGTTTTGTTTGAGTGGATGAAGTGATCAAACAGGAAGAGGCAAGCGACATTTGGGCAGGGTTCACTCCATTTTGCTTCTATCACCTATTAGTTTAAACGCGTTGATTTAAACTCTTCTCGTTTAGTAGATCTAGTATAGTTTGAGGAGTATCTGATCGAATATTGGGATTGTACTTAAGCCACACTGTAGTGATAAGCATCATAACTTCTCACGCTAAAGGTTCGAAGTTCAACTCCTGATGTCATGTTGATGTCATAGTTGAACGTTTTGAGTAGTGATGATGACATCAGGAAGTTGCAAACAAATACTGTGAATTATTAAGAAATAACAATACAAAGTCCAATACGTGATCTTTTCAGCGAAGGTTGTCATGAAGACACGTCCAAAAAGGAAGGCTTTTTAGTTTTGATAATGCAAGTGCCTTTCATGGACAGTGGCTGTGTGTTGAAGTATGTGGGAGTTAACCAAGGGTGAGCCTTTGCCTTTAGAACCATTCTGCAAAATTGAGGAAATGTAGTAATTCGATGGTTGAAGAGGTGGGTGCATCGCGTGATGCACAGCCTTCACTCGGATCTCTAACGGATCCATTGTGTTCCTCTGATGTGGAATGTCCATTCTGAAAAGACAAAAAAGAGGGAAAATGTCTGGGTGAGTGCAGTTACGATTGTTCGGCCTCCCTGAACCAAACCGAATTCGTAGTGAATTTTAGAATTGCTTTTGGTGACTTGTTAGACACGTCGATTGAAATAGTGTTCACCGAGGGCCGTCTTCCTTGTTCTGTATAGACTGGGATATTCGCAAAGGAAATGGGCTGTGTTCTCTTCCGCGTCTGTATTACAGCAGCCTCTGCATCACTCGTCTGTACTTAAACGCAGTCTTCTAAGGTGGGCCGCCATTAGGTTATGGCCTGTGATGACCCCTGTGAAGAGAGCTAAGTTTGATCTGTTTAGCGCAAGAATGTGCCTCGTTTTTATTTGATTGATATTTGTCCAGAGTTTCCTGGAGATGCGGCATGATGAGTGTGCGCTCCATCTTTCATCAGCTTGTCTTCGGAAGTCTAGGGGGGGTCGACCATTGATAGGTCTTGTTCCGAGATCTTCCTGGCTAGTTCATCCGCCATTTCATTCCCGTGGATTCCCTTTGTGTCCCGGGATCCAACAGAGTGTTACGTTGTGATTCGCGGTGAGGGTTTTAAGCTCTTCGCGACAGCGTTTTACGATTGATGTTATAGTTTGATGCTAGCCATTTCTTTGTAGTTGTTAAGATAGGAGTTGCCTATCGTGCATTGTTTGGTTATATTTAGAGCTTGACAGCTGCAGATGAAAGAATTGATTTTTCAGATTTTCTTCCGTGTTCTCCGTTTAGTCAGTGACCCATACTCACCACTGTGGGTTTGGATATGTCCATATGCTTCCTGTTTATTGATGCTCTTGTTCTTGGCAGGTTATACGTGGGCCAAATCAAGCCTGACTACGACATTTTTCTTGAAGTTTTGGTATCGTATGTTGTTTTAAAGGTCCAAGATGTAAAATCTTTAAGGCTTACTGCGCTAATAAACGCAATTGATCTAAATGACAGAGCAAGCAGTCGAAGTTAAACATTAAGTGATTCTTAAAAAAGAAAGCGAGTTAATTTTTACGTTCTTCGTTCATTGTGAGTGTGTCACTGATTTGCCTGCTTCGGCTTAGGATTAGGAGCCATAACACCTGGGTATGTTGATTGTTTATTTAATTGCCTAACAACCTATTCAATTTTATTATAAATTATATTAATCTCCGTGTCTCTTTAAATCTAAATAAAACAAGCGCTTCCCGCCAAATAGCACATTTATTTCATTCTCTTGCACATTCTACATAATACACTCGTCTGTGTGGACACCTAAGTCACGGAAGAATGGAGTGTGTATCACGCTTTTGATGTGTGTTCGCTTTTCTGTCATTAATTTGTTTTAAATTTTTTTAATTTTCTGAGCGAGCGTAAATCTATATGTAACGGAGTAATTATTATAACATATGCGCAGGGTGGGTGGTGGGGTATTTGCCTTATCTTTACTTGAACTTGAAATTATCTAGAAGATAAAATTGAGGTCATGCGTGTTGGTTTTGTTTCATTTGTTTAAGCATTCCTATATGTATGCACATATTTGTATTCGCAGATTGAAGCTGTATGTCACTTCTTCTATTCATCCAAATACATCTTAAAGGCCACAAAATCTAGGCAGGTGAAGCTTCGACATTGATTGCTGGAAGAAGAAATCGTTCGTTCACACTAAGTTTCCAGAAATTCAGTCGATAGACCAAGGAAATCAATCAACTGATTCTTAAGAAATCACTGATAGGTCCCCCACGTCTCGTCTCGATTCCAGAAAGGGGCCTGCTAAGCATAAGATATTATGACCAGGGAACTTTGCTTCGCTTGCCAGACGCAACAGAGTTAAAATGAGAATGCGGTCGAATTAATCAGGATTGAGTTGGCTATCGCTCTCTCCAAATCTGTGATCTAGCCCAATGGAAAAATGTTCCGGCGCTCAAACAGTCCAAAAGATTACTATAAGGGTCCTCTAAGTTTCCTCTATTGTCATTGTTGTGTTATCTTAACACAATAAACCTGTTTAGTAAGATAGACTGCCGACTCTGTTTAAAAGAGGAATCATTTTTATCAGGAGAGTGAAATGTATTTGGGCTTCCCTGACCGCGATTCCTTGTATCAATGCTAGCATTTGTTTGAACGATATTCAGTTAAGCCTCTGGGTTTGCATTCTTTCACAGCCTAAATATTACTTTTTCTGCCCGTCAGTGCAGCTGTGCTATAATTTCGGCTCGACTGGATATGTTGAAGTTTCTATCTTCAGATTGAGATAGCAGGCATCTGTGTTTCTCAGCCTTCTATCCGGAAGCGATCCATACTTGATAAGTGTTTTGTGTTTCAGTTCTCGTTTCGTTTTTCACAAGATCCAGGATCTCCGTATACCCAAAGATCGATCCGCCCCAGTGCCATTTGACATCTAGATGCAAGCGAAGTGCCATTATTGTTCGTCTTTCGGGGTAAACAATACTTTATTTTTCAGGTTGCAGGCTTAGGATAAGCATGTGTTACAAAGCCATCTGTTCTACATGATGAATGCTTAGTATACGAATTAAATTTTAAATAATGTTTGCATATTTGAATAAAGTTTAAGAATGCATAATCTTTTGTTTTAGTGCATCTTTAGGTCGTTAACGTGAAGTTCTATTTCGCACTACAAGTGAGGTTGTGAAGTTTTTTTTTTTATATTCTACTCTCACTGCTGAGTTGATGAATCATAGTCATCGTAGTTTGGACTTGAATGTCGTAATGTATTTTTTTTTTTTCTGTTGAGGGATAGATAAACAAAAACTTGTTTTACTTGTTAATTTCTGGTTACGATTTGGGGATGGTTTTCTGTGCTGTGGGGTATTTTTTTCTGCAATAAAAATTAAGTAGCTTGGTTTGTTTTTATTTTGGCAATTTATAAAATAACTATTTCATTTGTTACAGGTTTGTGTTTAGCCATAGAAAAGTGTCAACGATGCATCAACGGTTTCAAATTGATTATTTTGTCATAAACGATTTTTTTAAAGACGGAATATTTGTATGAATTGGTACCCTTGACCTTAAGGGGAACCCAACCAGGAGGGGTCCTGTAACACCTACCGGTAGTAATTGATAACGAAATATTTAATGAAAGAAGGGCATAGCGGGATACGAGTGGTTGCCTACGCAGACGATTACATCATATAGGTAACAGAAAACTTCCTGACCACCATAAGTGAATTATTATAGTCGGCCCTAAGCATCCTAAACTACTTGACTAAAAGATGTGGACTGAATGGTAATCCCTAAAAGTCAGAGATAGTTTTTTTCATTTTAAAAATAACTATAGCCGTGTTTTTTTGATAACTATACTCACTTTAGTCAAAAAACGATAGCCGTGTTTTTTTGATAATTATACTCACTTCAGTCAAAAAAACGATCTATACTCACTTCATCCACAGTAGCAGCCGCACCAACCAATTGGTTTGCGGCTCGATTTCTTTTTTTTCGTTTGACAGTTTGCAAATGTCAAATCCGAGGAAAAGCAACAAATACGATCGGCTTAAGGCTAATTTATGAGATTTTTCGCGCTCTGGTGGTCAACTTATGTAGTTCTATCCTCACTTGCTGCTACTGGAAAATTTATCCCCACTTGGTGTGTTGTTATTGCTTTGTGTGTAAAATCTTACTGGGCTGGGTACCTATGCAGCTATCAAAAAAACACGGCTTATATCAACGTTCGGACCCATAAGACTCGATGCAACTTCACTCTAAATCTCAGTAAAGGATACTTACCTAGGGTGCATAGTCGACTGAAGATAAGGATTGAAAGATAATATCTCAGAAAGGATAAGGAAAGCGCCAATCATCTTTAACACTTACAGTGGAATCTTTAGTAAAAAATAGGGACATAAACCTAATTACACTCAATGGCGATATACATCCTTCTTAACTCAAGGCTGATCTGATAGCTAGCGCTAGAAAAGATCACAAACTTACTCACCAAGATCCTACTACTAACACGCATAGGCACCACAGGGGCCATTAGAACCACTTCAACTGCAGCCCATGAAACTATATTCGCACTGAGTTCAATAGATTTGTACGCGATAATGCCTTGCGTTAAAAAAATTAAATTTCTGAAAAGTGAGCGAATGGGCCACCGTACAATTGCAAGTTGGGTAAAACTAGAAACAGACACGGATGATTTGACACTAATCATTGTCTCAAGAGATCAGAAAGAGAAAGAAAAGAAAGGAGCAAAATAGACTAAAACCTAGTACGAAATCACTACACCAACACTAGCGTTGTGTGAATAGTACCATAAGGGTATACATAATCCCTTTAGCACTAGTGAATTATAAAAAAAATGGCCATCAACCCGAATAAAATATTTTCAAAGACGTGTCAAAATCCGGGGAAGGAGTGGGCTCTGAGATCTACTCGCTAGAACCCAAAATTGTGCAGTCAATAAAAATGTCAAACAATGGCAGTTTGTTCCAAGCGGAAGTCCTAGCAATCGCCGCATGGATGACACACTGACTACCACTGGTATTAGTCGTGGTGAAAGTATGCAGCAACGAGTAATAAATCATTGAAAAATTAGAGTTGTTAAACTTCTAATTGATGGAAAGGATAATCTTCTTCAAAAATCGAAGTTCATAAATTCATACTCCAAATATCCCGCTTTCATTTTGTGTATAAGATAAGGCATGACAATGGATGCGAATTTTTATTGATGCTGCTTTGGTTCAGATATTTTATATTTTTTAAGCAGAATGCTGAATACATCATTTCGAACACTATTGTTTCAAACAACAATAGACGATGTCCATGTCAGGATGTTGGTTCGATATTGCTGAATGAAAAAGAAAAAAACTATGTACATTCATACAATGCATGTATACTTAGCTTAAAGTTGGATGCAAATGCGTACCCAATATGACTTGTTAAGGGTAGAATACCGATACCCTGACTTTCTTGCTAATAGCTGTAACAATCACTGAACTGGCCGTCCTTGATCTTTTATTTAAACCATCTTTCAGTGTTTATTTGATTTGTCATGTATGGAAGTGCAAAGTAAATAATTTTAATCACGTTTCAGTTCCATGGAAAGATTTTGATTTCGGTTAACAATAAATTTCTTTGTAGTCGTCTGTGGTTATTGAGGTTACTTATCGGTCAAACAACGCTTTATTGATTTAGTCCCCAAAGAAACGTGACATTTCTTTGATGTTATTTCACTACTTCTAAGGGGAGGACGTTATCAGTAGTCTGGGTCTTTTGGGCTTTTGTTGGTGTTTTGAAAATGTGATTAGTTTGATTGGTTTTGATATAATTTTGTTTAATTCCATTGAAACCTCAAAGAAAAGATTAGCGATTTACATATGCACTTTAATTATTGTCCAATGGAAACGCTTTTCCTTACTTGGGCCTGGAAACGACGAGTTCAAATGTTATCGAACTTGTTCTGAATTTTCTGGTGCACCCAAAAGAAGTCTTTAAAATACATAGATGCATGTGCGATAGAAAAAAAAACGAGAGATAACATTGATCCCTAGGGGTTACCAGTATTCATTTAGGAAGTGGTAGAAGCATCATGTAATACACGATTCTAGTACGAACAAGGGTTCAAAGATGAATCCGATATCAAGTTCTACATTCAAATTCCTTCGATTGCCTGACTCAGTTACTAGAAATCATGGGAGTTTATCGACGACTGAGAAAAAATAAATCAATTTTTCGGACTGTCAAGCAGTTATTGAGATTTTAAAAGCTACAACTGGAGCGCTGTGAAAAATGTTTTTGTATCCGGAGCGTAGAGATGTGTCAAAAGATGTCAGAGAAGTCACAGCACATGGTTATTTATGGTCACCTGGAGAAGGATTGAAGAGCATATTTCAGTTTTATTTTACAAAGCCGATGGTTTTTTGTCTAAAAATGTTCAAAGCAACAACAAATTTATCAGACAATAAAGTTCAGTCATGTTATGTATCACCTTATAAATAATTTAGAAAAAAAAAAGTTATTAAAAGTGTCAATGACCATGAAATGTGTTTTTTTTTTTTCTCAAAGTCGCCTGGCGGACACAAGTTCATATGCGTGGTACACTTTTTTTTTCAAATGTTTAACTTTCCCGTCTCTCTAGCCGACATGAAAACGAAACTCAAAAATACGAACATGTATCTCGAATGTGTGGCATTTTAATCACCGCGAGAGGCGAATTTGTTTTTCACAAATCGAAATGAAAAACTCTCAATAGGCCGATATCAAACACTTTCTTGCCAGCACATAGATACACGACAGTCGCAATCGACTCTCCGAGCTAATGTGTTAGCCCATCAAAAACCCTGATTTCCTGTAGTCACTCGCGCCTCGTTCTATCGCAACGACTATCAAGTGCAACAATCTAATCGTTTATTTCACTCGCTCTCCCTGCACTGTGCATTTACGTTTGTGATTCATAATGAGAAGTTTTTAATTTGCAAACACAAAACAAAAGCTTCCCGTCTCAAATTCGTATAGAATCGAATCGTGTTTTCTAAAAAAAAAAAAAAAAAAAATCGGTTCTTCACTGGATTTCGCGTTCCCGGTGTGTTTCAGTTGGGATCTAAAATTCGCGGGCGAACTACTTGTGTTTACTTTTAGTTCCTACGTATCTCTACGTATTTATATTTTGAAAGACCTTCGTGCGCGTATATTTTTAAATTTTTGTGCGGTATTTATTCCACGGAAACTACCTATTAACGTGCCAAAGAAATACCCCATTCGTAGTGTCTTGTGTCTGGTGTCTTGTGTTCATTTAATGTTAATTTTAGGTTTGAGAAAGAAGGATTATTTGTTTTAATATGCCGGAAAAGGATTCTAAGGAGGTATGTGTGCGCGCCTATTAGAAACGTATCCTCGTTCCAATTGAGTGTTTGGCAGGGGGTGTCAGACAACGGGAGAGTATAAAAAAAAAAATATTTACTCGTACATAATCCACATCTGGAAAGCTTCCTTCTTTGGCTGCTGCTGTGCCCAGTGCCGTTCCACCCGCTGCGGTGTGTTCTCGGTGAAAAGCTCGTATTTGTTAACTGGGTGACTTTGGAAAAGTCACCGAAATACAAGTGTAGATACATAGATACGTAAAGTAGAAAAGAATAAAATTGCCTCCTGCCAGCACCCTTTGGATATATTCTTTTTATTTATTTTTTTTATTCGTCTTCCGTAGTGTGGACTGCGTTTGAGTTGCTAATGATGTAATAACGTATGTATGTGGCATGCGGTCGTCTTTCTTTTTTTTTTTATAGGCCTAAATAATGAAGACAAGTCCTATTTGCAGAGAAAAAGATATGTGTCCTTGCCATTGCAGTTCTCCAGTACAATTTTTTTTCCCTTAGAATTAGAGGTCAAATGTGTATGTGGCAGTCGGGAGAATTCTCCCATTAGCAACTTTAACCTGTAGATGTGTGTGTGTGTGGCTGTGTGCTAGATGATACTTTTCCAGTGCATTGGTGGATTGTTTTACATAATTGCGAGTTTAAACTGCAGACGATTAGGTTGATGTTGTTTCTAAGTGAAATCTCCCTCTGGGTGAAAAAGTGTAAACAGGAAATTGAATTAAATATAAATTGTTGTGATTATGCTAATTAAAATTGGTCGTGTACTTGGTTACAAATTTAATGATTCGTAATAGACTTTCTAATGATTTTTATTTTCATAAAATTTTCCTTTTTTTTTCTTAAATACGTATACGCCCACGAATTTTTGTAAAAGAAAATCGCAGGAGAACTTAATGAAAATATTTGGCATTTGTTTTTTTATTTTTATTTTTTCGAGGTCGAGTCAGAGATTGTTGACATTTTGATTTCACCTTGTTGGAGCTCCAAGTTCACGTGATTCCAAGGTTGTTTTGCATATCAAACAGTCAAGGGCTTTGAAAAGTCTTTACTTGTAATTAATGATTAGAACAGTGTGGCATAGTATTTCTAGTGAATGTTGCCAATTCAGTAAGTGCCTTTCCATGGTCGTCAACTGTGCTGTCCCGAACAACTCAGCCCAGATATCTGATCGGTCGCTGCTGTATGTACATAATTTTATAAGCTCGTACTGCATTTCGGTCTTCTCCCGGGTACCCTGCTCATGTTTTCATATCTTTGCCTATCTTTTTGATTGTCCAGAAGTCCTTTCTTTTTCTATAAGTTTAGTTCGTAGGTCTCAATAGCATTTTTCATTGTATCTTTGGGCATTTTTGACATTTTTATACTGATGATCCGTCGTCAAGCCCTGTAACGAAATTTAAAACTAACAACACACAACTCATTTTCTAGCTACAAAATTGATATACTGAACTCAACGCTGTCACAATGCCTTCAAACACAATGACCTGACAACCAGCCAAATCTCAATCATTTTTGCGACGTTGTCACCTCGATATAGTTCTCGTTGTAGAGTTTCTGCTTTATTCTTAGTCTATATAAATCATCTGCCAAAATCTTTTCATTTGTAAGCAGTTGCGATAAAAGAGGGTCTCGATTTTTGAATTCCCCACTTTCCCTGTCCGGAGAAAGACTTAGTTCTAGGTCGAAACTGAAGGGAACTATATACTGGAAGTAGTGACAGAAAGACAATACAATAAATCATAAAAATAAATCATATTTTCAATATGGCAATGCCGAGGTAGTGATGCCAAATCGCATTTTTTTGTTGTTATTGTATTAGGAACAAAATAATAGAGTTGGCTTTGAAGGTCAAGAGTTTTACTGACTGGAGGCTTCGATTCGAATGTATTCAAGTACTGGATATGACACGTAATCACGTGAGTTAATAACTTTGCCGCCGTCATTATCAACTCGATTCACACTCCTGAGTAGGTAGTAATTAGAAGCAACTGCATTTCATGATTGAATGTGTACATAAATTTGCTGTTGTTTTTTTCACTCGTGACTTATTAATTTACTTTTCCTTTAACATTGCTATTTGCTATAGTGTCCTGTATTGCGTTCATGCAACGTGCAGCTTTATTCAGATTAACCAAATTTTTTTATGTTGAAACGACTACGAATTCACATGTGAAAATAAATTGAAAACGTACACAAACATCAGATATGGAATAACACACTTGTTCAAAATACGAACACGTAGTTTCAATTTGTTTTTCATCCATTTGCATGTCGCAAAATAATAAGAAAACAAAAAAAATTAAACAAACATGAAAAAAATATTGAAAATGAAAAACAAAAAAACAAAAAAAAATGACAAAGATGAAAATATGCAATGGTTGCAAGGTCATTGTCATTCATTATCGCAAGTTCTGCAAGTTATTCCTCCATTCACTGCACATGCTATTCGCATACACAACGTTTGCTTATTGCACCAGCACCATTGATTAGAAGGAAAAAAAACAAAAAACACAACTAACTCAGTGGGTTAGAATGAATGTAAAACTTTTTAGAATAAGTGATGCCAAACTGTATTCAAAGTCATAAGTAGCGAGGTACGCCATCTCTTGGTTGGCTCTTGTGGTGCGTCAACGTAATGGAGTGGAAAGAGTTGCGTAGATGTCGGTCACATTTTCACTGAAAGGGCTAGAACCCATCAGGGTAAGATTGTTGTATTCAGCTATGTCGTAAAAAAAAAAAGCTGAAGTAGCTCTGGATTTTATATTGTTATAATCATAGTGGCTTGAAAATAGTCTGACTGCCAACTAGTATCATCCTCAGCTGCGCAGACGTAGGGACTTTAAGTTCAACTTCAGAAGCTATACTGGTACGCCCTAATTAGTGTCATGCAAAACAGCTTAACACGTTCACACAGTATGCTGGACGGGATCCTACATTGAGCAAGGATATACCTCTGTAGTTCTTGGAAGACAAGAACATGTACATTTATCAGCCGTCAGACATCCTTTTATCCATTTTTCATCTAGCTATCCGATAGCAAACCATCTGGACCGGTGGCTTTATTTTTCTTTAGCTAATTAAAAGAGAGGACTTGATCATCAACTGGACAAGTGTCCAACAGCTGATGAAAATGCTCCTTAAAAACATCTTTTATTCTCTGTAAATCGGTGACTAGGGCCAGCAACTATGTAGTTGCATTGTTTTCTTATAGAATTTCCGGATGCTCAAATCGCGCTTACTTTTCCATTTTTTTTTTTTTTTTCAATTGTCAGGTTGCATAAACCCTCTTCTTTCTACACAAGGTTTTCTTCTCTATACTGACTATGGTAGGTAGGTTAAAGAGGTGGATGCATCGCGTGGTGCAGCCTTCACTCGGATCTCTAATGGATCCATTGTGTTCCTCTGTCGTGGAGTGACCATTCTGAAATTATAAAAAAAGAAAGGAATGCAGCTACGAACGTTCGGCCTCCCTGAACCATCCCGAATTCGTTGTGAATTTTAAAATGGCTTTTGGTGGCTTGTTGGACAGCTCGCCCAGGTCTTTGAAATTATATTCACCGAGGGCCGTCTTCCTTGTTCTATATAGGCTGGGACATTCGCATAGGAAGTGGGTTGTATTCTCTTCCGCGTCTGTATTACCGCAGCCTCTGCATAATTCGTCTGTACTTAGCCGCATTCTTCTGTGGTGGGCCGCCAGTAGGTTGTGGCCTGTGATGATTCCTATGAAGAGGGCTAAGTTTGATCTGTTTAGCGCGAGAATGTGCCCCGTTTTTATCTTGTCCTATACTGACTATACCAACGTCAATTTCTTCAGACTCGTAAAGATTTTAAATTTGTTTAATTCAAAGAAATTATAATGATTACGAGGAAGCTAATTGGAAAAAAAAACTAACCAATCCGGTTTCAGCCAGCAGTAGTTACATTTGTTCTGTCACATGGCTTTTGATTTGTTACATGACTCTTGATCGAAATATGTTAAAGGCTTTTACTTCTAAAGATGGTTGCTATGTACCAATAGGTTAAATGATTTTGTTATTGCTCGGCATTGATTGCACACGCCTTTAAAGGTGGGTCTACATATATTCGTTAGAGTCTTTCAAATATACTAAGCTCTGAGCAATAAATTGTAAATTCATTCAGAACTTGAATATAATTCAACGTGCTTAAGTTGACACCGAAAAGACAGTCAATAAGGCCATTTGATTTGACGTTTATTTTACCATTGGATTTAACTCCCATTAAATCATTTGACACTACATTTGTAAGTAAAATTATATAAAAGTAAAAATCGTGTTGTTTATTGAATATCAATCTCTACAATTGACGTAGATTGTAAATTATAAATCTTTATCAGCAGTAAGTGGGTCCTTGCACTTAATTCCTATTAAAGTGTTTTTAATTATAAGCGATTAAAATTCACTGGGGGCAGTATTTTAAAAATAATAAAACTTAACGCTGTGATGACGTTTTGACTTAACAACATCGATATGGTTAAATGATTAGAGGGGATTTACTGCTTAAGTTGCATCATTTCTGAGTGCTATTCTGTTGCCAAGAAGATTCAGACTATAAAACAATCAATCTCCTCATGGCGTTGCAAGATACATATTGTTATCTGTCGCTTGTTGTTTTCCACGATTACAAACGTCATTTCGATTAAAAGTTAAATAACAAAATATTTGTTTTGGTTACTTATGGTTGAGAAAATATTGTTAGAATTTATTGAATATCTAGTTATTTATTTTTTTCCATGCTGATGATGATTTTAGATCGGAATAACTTTGTATGCGTCAGAGTAGATCTATAGGTGATAGGTCGGTCATGTTGAATGCAGTTAAAGGCTGTGATGGTGTCATTGAAACACGTTAATGAGTTCGATGGTTGTATGGAAGGTCGACTTTAAAGGATATAAAAATAGTCTGTCATACTTTGTATTTAGATATGTAAACTTTTAAGAATCTGCTTGTTGTTGCCTTGCCGATAAATGTAGGTTAACTTATGTTTTATCTATGATGGAAAATTTTACGAACAAATATATGTATTTTTTTTTATTGATTTTTAGAAGTACATACACTCAGGATAATGTTTATATTTTAATCTTCGCATGGGATAGGTAGGTATGTAGAAGTGGCTGAAACTGGTAAGCCCGCCAGAGACACAAGTAACATTTTGATACCACAACTCACGTGCCCTGGGCGTAGCTAAGAGTGTAGTTTTTCAGATCCATTCTGTGGAGTTAAGAAAATTGATAATGTTGCAGAATTTGATGTTAGAAATCTCAGATAGTTCCTTAAAAATGGTTTTTCCGAGAGTGCGCTGCCTCTCTCTGGCAAGTGCCGGGCAGTCACAGAGAAAGTGGAATAGCGTTTCCTTTTCTTGTGAATTGTCGCCTTCGCATGGGATAGTGTATTTATTGTTACTGCACAGCTTGGTGGCAGAAATATTTATCGTTAACAAAATAAGGGTCCCAGAACTGCGAAAATATCACCTAAACATTCAAGAAATAAGTATAAGCATCAGATGATGGTCGCATTCCATCCCAATGTCGGCCTCGCGTCTGTTTCGGCCTTAAAAGAAGCTGATTGCAATGTGGTGCTTTTCAGGTGTGCCTCTCATGATTACGCGGTTGGCAGTCCACAAACTTTTCACCATTGTCATATCGGTCTCCGAGGCTTCAAACACCGATCATATGTGGGCACAGTTGGCATTGAAATCCCCCATAACTCTAATGATGTCTCCGTTATTGTAAGCGACACCTACTCGTAATTGGTTGTCCTTTCTGTTCACAGTTGCGGCTTCAGAGGGTGTTGAAGGGTGCTTACATTACTCGTTGATTATGGTGTTGTATTTTGCCTTTCCCTTAATCTTTCTAAACTAGAAGTTACGTTTAGTCTTGCGTAAATATGTTTTTAACTTTTGCCACAGAACTTCTGTGTTTAGTCTTATTATGGGAACTTTTCTTAGAATTCGCAAGAGTTTTGTTTAATTGGAAAGGTATATAGACAGGATTTAATCAAATAACCGGCGACGTTTATTAGTTAAATCAGTAAGAATCAGTAAGCACAATGTAAGACTCTGTTGGCTGGAAACGAGACAGCTGGTGAGCTGGCAAGGGAAGGATCTTCATAAGACCCTGGCCAAGCTGATACCACCGCTAAAATTCCACCCTGTAACCTCAAACAGGAGATTGGGAGCAAAATTCAAAAGACTGCAAATGATAGATGGAATGCGCTCAGTTGCTGTGTTATGACTAGGAAACTATGGCCATTCTACTATAAACAGAAAACCGATAGAGAATCCTGCAAATGGAAAAAAAATCCCTATCTTCTCCAATCGGTATCATCACCGGGCATAATATGCTTAACTACCATGCAAGAAGACTGAGATTGTACACGGATGACCTATGCAGGGGATGTGGCGACCAAGAAGTAGATGAGGACACTCCACACTTTCCTTGCTACTGTCCAGCGCTTTGCCAAATAAGATTCAAAACCCTAGAAAGACACTTCTTTCAGGAACTAGAAGAACTGTCCGACAAGTCTGTGGTCGACATACACAGATTTATCCGCGCCTCAAACTGGCTCAATAGAACATAGGCTTATGGTTCCTAGTAAGGGGGGTTGAATCCCCTGGGGTACCGCAATGGGTCTACATTGACCTAAGTGTGGCGGAGATAGGACTTCCTTTCCCGTCCACCCTATTACCTAACCTAAATCAGTAAGAAATAATGTTTGTTGGCATAGCCATTTTCTGGCCAGACCTCTTTATTTGGATACCATTTCGGAAAAGACATACAAAATGCAGCATTTTCAGCAGAAAACCGCAACACCAGAGGCTATTCTAATTTTCGTACTGGAATCGGGATGGTTTAGCGAGGCGGACCGTAGATGAACGATTTGTTAGTCCTTCTTTTCTTTGGTGGTCGTCGTTGTTCAGTGATCTGTGTGGTGGACTGCTAAGCGGCAATGGCAAACCTCCAACAGTATAAAATTTGTTATGAAAAAGCTTTTCAATGCGTCGTTCGAAATTGACAATATAAACTGTAGGTCCTATTCGTTTGTGCGAAAAATTAACACGCACAACATGAATGATTGGTGAGAAGTAGGACCTTGACATTCTATGAGGCTCCAAAAATATAATTTTTTTTTACTTTGAAGATGGATTAATAGCTTTTATTTCTCAGA
The DNA here is from genome assembly GCA_951813785.1 of Criorhina ranunculi. NCBI lineage: Eukaryota > Metazoa > Arthropoda > Insecta > Diptera > Syrphidae > Criorhina > Criorhina ranunculi. Next base: position 13,746,610 of record OX638381.1, read on the forward strand.
ATTCAATTACAATCAAGTTCCTTAAGATTTGCTTCAGTGCTCCTAAATCCAATAATTAACACCTTTGCCTTGATTTAATTTTGATTTTAAAAAAAAACCACGGATACCAGTTTTCAAATAAATATAAAGTGTATTAAATAAATCTCATTTGCTGTTTCTGTAAAATCTATTAAAAAAAAAAAAAAAAAAAGAAACGTCATCACGAAATCTACAAGCAAATCGTGATTAAAAATAGAAGTTCTTCTCATTGTCAGCTGAAATAAAAGATCATTTCAGTTTAGTTCAGCTATAATGGCAGATTTGACTTTTAAAGCATTTGATCACCTGTTGTCTGGCAGGGTAAATGCTGTAAAGACTACTTGGCGGCAACCGAATGCATTCATTTTTTTTTTTTAGTTTAATCAATTCTTCTTTATCACGCTCTGGTCTCTTCAGTTTATGATGCAATAGTTCTTTGCATTGACGTAAAATTTGTATATAAATATTCTTCTTGTGCCAGGAGAGTGAAAGTGAACATTTTGAAAACCGTACACGTAATGCCACACAGAAGGAGTAGTGATTTCCTTGAATTTTCTACAATCTGTCAATGCCAAACTTTTGCTTTTATAATATTTATTTTAAATATTTTTTAGTTTTTAAAATAGTTTTAAAACAAATAAATTTAATAAACAATAAGAGCTTTTAAGCATTTTAAGATTTTAGAAAAATCTGCCACTGATTGGCAAACTGACTAAGAATTTAAAATAATAAGCTTTTACTTTCTGGCTCGACTTTTACGTTTTCCGCACGGAAAAACTACAACCCAAAATCAGTATAAGGTAGGGTGAGTTCAAAAACGTCAGTTGTTCTACCTAAGTTCAATCGCTGAACTTTATTATTGCGTTTCTGAACGCATTTACTGAAAGTAAACTTCAACCTTCCTCTGCAGCCACTTTTTTTCACTAACTAATCTGCGCGACAACGATGATATTTTGACGTTTATGAATACGAGGTAATACAGTTTGTCTGCGGCAGTTCTGCAGTAAAACTGAATTATTGAACGCAGGTTTTGTTAGTATGACGTTTATGAATTCACCCGTACTCGTAGATATTACTGCAGGTTTCACATGATAGGTTGTCGGCTTTTGACTCGTCGACAACAACTCTATGTTGATGGAATTGCCTTCTTCTCGGACTAAGCAAGAAGCTAGCCTGGAATATACGAATGTATTTTATCTATTTGATCTGGCGGAGAATGAAATTATTAACACAAATAGTCAGGTTTCAAAAAAACGGTATTTAGGATCTCTTAATGTCCAACCATATTTTTTGGTTTAAAGTTTATTTTTATTTTATTTTTTTATAATTCACTAGTGCTAAAAGGGTTATGAATACCCTTATGAAGCTATTCGAGCAACGCTAGTGTTGGTGTAGTGAATTTCAAACTCAGGTCGTATTAGGTTTCAGTCTTTTGCTCCGAGGGTGGTGTCCAAAATGACTGTGGAATTGTGAAAGATGTGTGCAAAGTTGTATGTTATTAGCTGTGACCAACTGATCCAAAAATAAGGTCTAGGTGAGCTTTCAAGTTCTCCTTGCACTTGTGATGCCAGTGGAGCGAGATTTACTTAACTGCATCCCACCATATAAGTGGTGCATATTTTATACGTCCAGAGTACCATTTTAAGCCTCAAATAGCCTCTTCTTCTGAAAAAAGTCTCCAACATTCTCATAAAGATGTGGTAGCTTTAATGGGATCAGTTTTTACATGAGGATTCCAAGTGCGTCTCCTAAATACTTGGTGTCCTTTGAGAATAAGGTATGAACGCGACCGTTCAGCGACAAGGTTGAGAGATTTTTCGATCGTTTTTGGCGTCGTCGTCGTAACTTTAAGTTAATATGCTGAAGCCATACAGGTCGTTTATGACAGTACTATTTTTACGAGAAAAATATTGCGAACGAAAAATACTTCGTCGAATAGTGACATAACCTCCAATCTCATGTGTCGAAGCTACTGAAAGCAGGTAGACGAGAATAGAATAGAATAGCCTGCGGTGTTTCGGACAGAGTTGGTCCAGTGTCTGTCAAGTAAATTACAATAAATAAGCTTAATGATGAAATTTCATCGTCCGGTTGATTTGATATGTTATCTACGGTGTCCTTATTGACTGCTTGTTTTCTTATTATCTACTCTCATTAATTACACAGCTATTTTCGGCCAAAGACCACCACAGAACTGGTATCAATATTACAAACAACTACTATGGCTTCTAAACTCCACACTTCACGAGTTAATTGAATTCTAATTCAATCGAAGCATGGTGCTGCTAATTAATCTTCAAATGCTTTCTAAATGGACATTGACTTCTACACGATGACAGTGTAACCCCATCAAATTGTTGTCAAAATTTGATTATCCAAAATGTGACTAACCATGTAGTTTTCACATTCAAATCCGTTATCCGCATAAACAAAACAAAATTAATTCCGCTTGTAATTAGAATGTCATCGTAAAGATAAACCTCGTGGTGTGGCAGAAGCAACAAAAGTGACACTTCTGACAGCAAGTTCAAGTCGAACATTTGACAGCATTTTCCACCGCCTTCAGTAGTATGTCCAACGAGCATGGCATTGTAATCAGAATTTGATCACCAATTCTACACTATTTCGTTTGCATGTGGCGGAATTTGTATCTTTTTTTCTTTTATTTTGTTATTATTTTGAATTTATTTGGCGAATGCCGGACCCGATAAGACGAAAAACTGGTTCAGTCTGTGATTGTACGTGTGTAGTGACTGACATTTCGTGGTGGATTTTGTTTTTGCATCAGATTTTTTGTTTTGTGTATCTACTCGTATAATTAATTTTCAGTTTGTTGAGGAATACCTTTAAAAAGATCCACCCGCGTTATTCATAATGCTGATCAAGAATACGGTGATTGTGTGTTTCGTAGTCTGATATTCTTATACCTATATTATGTAACAATGTGTTTAATTCGCAACGTATTTTGTTTTGTGTTTTTTTTTTTCCAGGGACCGTCACATTTAAAACGCGCCAGCACAGATAAACTTAAAGAAGTCTTCCTTAAATATGCATCTCTACAGAAGAATGGCGAGTCTTTTATGACCAGCGAGGATTTTGTACGGAAATATTTGGGACTTTTCACAGATGCTGCATTTAATGATGTGAGTATAATAAATTTAATTTACAGTTCAGTACTCCAAATAACCGTAAACTGGACTGAATTTTTGACGAACAATATTTTACTCGAAAAGACCGAGGATATCTTCATTCGCCTTTGAAAGTGACCAAGCTTCAGCGGCGTCGAATAGGACTCCTTAGCTGTTCAGAACAGGGTCTTACTGTTCGATTGCCTTCCCTGCCCAAATGAAGTCTCTTACTTGTTCGAAGTTATAGCTGTCCACAATAATGTTCTGTCCGATTTGTTGGTTTTGGGTGTCCTTAACTGTTGTTGTCCTCGTTCCTAGCTCATTCATTTTTGGCCACTTCCACGAACGCACTAATGATTGTGAGCAGCCCTCGCCCTTCCTTTTTACAGAGCTGTTTTATATGTCTTCCTAAAGGTTTCATGGTAAAGGTCGAGTAAAACCTGGCACATATAAATTGAAATTGATAGATTATGCAGGCACGTGCCCTATTTGTCGTTACCCTTCTCTAAATGTCACTCCGCTTTCTTGGGAATTAAAGTAATTAAAGTTTTCTCAAGCTGATCATTGAAACTACATATATATTTCAAAACCATAGCGATCTATTTATTTTTATTAAAAATGAACACGATTACCTTCATAACTATGTACTCTCCCCTTGTTTAGTGTGTCAAGCTTTAGGAGATAAGAAATATTCCGAGTAGCTCATCGACATCAACGTGTTCATGGCGTTATCAATCGCATACGTACAGTCATTTTCATTACGTTAACCTTTAAGGCTGTTCTCTCAAGGTTTGTGAGTTTGTGACGAGACTTGATTAACATTCGGTCATTCAGTTTAAATTTTCGAAATATGGATAAGTCAGAAATGATTTATTGATTTTGGACACTTTGAGGCTTCGGAGCAGACAACGGCTACCTTTGGAAATAATAATTCATTTGGATTTATGAACAGCGAGAGAGAGAGAGTTGATGAAGAGCTTTCCTGCTTAATAGCTTTAGGGTTGGAATGGTAGCTATAGAAAAACCTTCAGCTTGCTTTGACATCGATTGTAATTAATTGAAATCAAAGTAAGTTATGAATATTGCTACAAGAAGTGTTTACAGCTATGAAAGTGGTTATAGATTGGCTATAGCTTTCTAGGTCAAGATATGACATAGTTGTTTAGCGTGCTCCGTCTGAGGTTTGCTAACAATGGAATGTATAAAATTATGTTACCCTCATGAGTTATGTCACCCAGTGAAATATTGCCTTATTCCGAAAGTGAGTTGTCAAGGACTAAGCCGCATTCGGTCAGTTTGTCAACATGTTGATTTCCAGCCATGTCCCTGTGACCTGAAATCCAAAGAAGAGACTATATTATACTCAAAGGCTCAAAGAAGAGCCATGTACATATACTCAAGCGTGTTTTGGCATTGTTTTACAGGTTTAGAGGATGTGGATGCCGGAACAATGGCTCTGAAAGCGGTTTGGATATCCACTATGACAGCAATCTCACCTTGTGGATGTCGATAGGCTTCCGGAATTGACAGAATCTCTGCAAAATTCCTTAACGATTTCTGAGAAAACTGTCTCGCCAATTTTGCTGTCCAATTTTAAGTCGTCCGTCTTTTTCTCGATAGCAGGTTTAGGATTTTACTGTGACCGTAAGCACCCAGATTGCTTGAGTCTAATTGCGCTTAACAGTGCAGTGTTTGTGGTATATCTATAGGACGATTGAAATTAAATGCTTCTTATCAAAAAGTGACGAAAATCAACCCGAAGTTTATTCTGTGTCGCAGCATACGGCTTGGATTCTATGAGCCCTGGCTCTCTGTTGGACCTCAATAAATTAAGTCATTCAGTGATCAGTGTATTTGACTGCTTAAATACTAAATACAGGCCAGTTTGTGTCTTTAGACATTTTCAAGAAGGCAGCCCCTAGGCAGAGGGTCTGATGGTTTCAAGCCGCCTATTTACTTAAGCTCTTATGTATGTAGATAATGCGTTAAAAAGAAGTTGCATCGTCCTCCCGTAACAATTTATTGTTCAAGTTGAAATCATTAATGTGTTCTTGTTTTCTTTAGCTACATTGCACGCACTGCTGCAATGTTTTCTACTAAACGTGCTGCACGATTTGTACACGTGTTTGCTTATCAAACATACAATTCTTTTCTTCAAAGTCGCCATAAGTTAAGTGCATTACTCCGGCGGAAACAAGCACGCGAGTATCTCTCAGTAGCCATAATATAAATTAATTATGCTTTCAAAATAAGCTCAGACGATATACACTCGTATTCAACCCCGTCTTAAAATGGCATATGACAGCTGTCAAATGTGTCACTTCACAAAATACCTCAGAAACAAAAATTGTTTTTGTTAGACATACTATCAATGTCTTAGGTTATAAATTCAACAGTTAACTAGAAATAAGCGGTTTTTGTTTCTTGTGCAATTCTTCTTTTCGCTCATTTTAAAGTAATTATTCCAAATTATACTTGACATCACATCTTACTCACAATTTATGTGGTATTTCCTCATTATAAATGACCTTAAACTAAATTTGGGTTTTACTATTAATTTCCATAGGAATCGGTGAGACTGTTGGCCGGTATAGCGGACACAAGCAAGGATGGTCTTATATCATTTGCTGAATTCCAAGCTTTTGAAGGGTTACTCTGTACTCCTGATGCCCTGTACAAAACAGCATTTCAATTATTCGATCGCAACGGCAATGGAACAATTGCATATGGTGAGTATCTAGTGTAAATTTTGTGGTATCGGTTTGAATTGAATTTTCATGTGATTATACGATGAGTGTTCTTTTTGGGGCACAATGTACAAAATTCAATTAAAATTGGTTATAAAGTCTAGATTTATGGCAAGATAGTGATTTTTATAACTAAGACTAATCGGTTTTTTGAAAGTGGAACGGACTTTGGATATTTCTTTCGGGGGAAGATTAGGAAGTTATGGTAGATTATTTTTTTTGGTAGTCATGATTCAATTCAATTCAATTCAATTTATTGGAAAAATAGTTTTACAAAAACTCTAGATTTAAATATACAAAATTAAATAGACAATGGCATAATGCCGTCTGCCAGATTGGACTTATATAAATGTTTGTAATATATGTATAATTTTCCAGCTTGAATGTAAATATTTAGTAGTTTCAAAAGTCTTCTTCTATGATACGTCTTCTATACTCCAAGCTCGCTTTGCAAAATCTGTATAGTTTTTCCCAATTCGCTCCATTTAATATAATTAACATCTGCTCCGTACTCAGGACACTTTCATTCCATACTTTTCGGCGTATTTCCTTCAGTATGGGACATACACACAAAAAGTGCTTTATATCCTCTCTCTCTCCCATATTGCAGAGGGTGCAAGTAATCGGCATATCGTCTCTATGTGGAATGTAGTTTATGTTTAGCAACTCTCCTCTTGTCTTGAATATGGTCGAGATAGCTTCTACTGACATATCGCTTCTAAAATAATTCCTTGATTCAAGATTATGTTCGAGTTGGCTGTAGTAGATACGGTATATCGACGAGCTGGCTGCATCTCAAAACTTCTGGCGATACATGGCGTCCACCTTTTGTAATAGCGAATAGAGCTGCTGTCTCCAGGTTGCTATGTTTCCTAAATTTAGATCCAGTATGTAGCCACATGAATCAGCTAGCTCCAACCATTTCTTAAACCAGTAGGTTTTTCGCGTGATGATGTTTTCCGCAATTTTTCTTGGAATTCTGCTGCTGTTCCATGATAGAATCTTTAAAATGTAATCGAAATGTAGCCTGAGGGTAGTTTAATAAAGCGGCGATAGTCCTGTTTCGATGTACAACATGTAGTTAGGTGTGGCTTGCGGCAATCTAAAGAGTCTTTTGAGAAAGAAAGAAGAAGTAGTTTCTCTATTGATTCAGACTCCAAAAAACCCCAGGATTGGGCTCCATAGCATAAAATTGACTGTGCTGTAATTTGAAAGACTTTATACTTTGTATTTGGTGTTACTAGGCTACTACCCATACAATTTCTCCAGGTCGCCCTTATTGCGTTTGTGGAGCTTGCAAGTTTCTCTGCAAAATGCTTTTCTAGGCTTCCATTGCTTGAAATCAGTACGCCTAAATACCTGTATTGCTTTACAATTTCTATTTCTGCCCCATTGTAGAAAAGTTTTTTCGAGCCTTGCATAGCGCTCATGCCCTCTTCGGAAAATCATAACTTTTGATTTGTCAAGGTTAACCGTTAGATTCCATGTGTTGCAGTACTCAAAAAGGCGATTTATCATTAATTAAAGCGACTGGGCTGATTCCGCCATAATGACGATGTCATCAGCATACATGAGAACTTTTATAATGATGCCTGCAAAAGTAATTCCTGCCGGTAAAAACTCTGACAAATCGTCGATAAACAATGCGAAAAAGTCCGGACTGAGTCCACATCCCTGTTTGAGTCCCCCATGGGTCCCGAAGTGACTTGAAAGATTTTCACCATCCCAAACGCATGAAGATGTGTCCTCGTATAGGCTCTTTATCACTTTGATGAATTTGAAGGACAACCCTAATCGAGAGAGCTTGTAAAATAAAGCGCCACGGTCTATTGTATCGAAAGCAGCTTTGAAGTCCACAAAAAACACGAATAGTTTCTTCTTTGCTTCGGTGTAGGAATGAGCTATGTTTGATAAGGAGAAAATTTGGTCAACCGTCGAATATCCCGCTCGGAAGCCAGCCTGGAATTCGCTAATAAGTCTATTTGCCTGAATCCATTCTTTTAAGCGTGCTTGCAATACTGATGTAAAGATCTTCATCGACGAGTTTAGAAAGGTGATTCCTCGATAGTTGACAACTTCATTCACACTCCCCTTTTTATGCAGCGGATAAATAATTGTTTCTCCTTTCTCAAAAATTCGATTGAATTCCTCTAGTCATGGTAGTCATGATAGATTACTATCTTCGGTAGACTACAAAAATGTGGATAATTTTAAATAATTGATTCATTGGCACTCTTTTATTAGATATATTTAAAATAAACGATAGTTTCGTGATGAGGGTAAGAAAGTGCGGCTGATTTTACTAAGTACCAGCTGTGAGAATGTCTGTATTTCGAGTCACAAGCTCTCTTCTTGAGGCACCAACCGAGATGATTTTTAAATGAAAGAATGAACTGTGTCGAGTTAAAATGTACACCCATTTTGGCTACATGGTGTCAACAAATACTGTGTCCTCTGATTAACCCAACCATAGTTCTACAGTCCTGCCCTCTTAAGTTAAGATGGAATTCCTTAATAGGCATTCAATTTAGGCTTTTTCGCAAAACACAGGGGTAATCTTTGAGCGCTGTGGTGGCGATGGTGTAGTAGGTTTTGTGATCGCTTGTTACCCGATCTGTACAGTTTCGAGCCTGGTCAGAGAATAGCAGCCACTACAGTGGACCGAAAATGAGTCTGAGTACTCCTGGGCCTTGAAAATTTTCATTTAAAATAGGAAAAACAAAAAAATCTCCGAGTACGCTTTAACTAGTGAGATCTCGATGCCTACAATTACCTTGTGACCCAGAAACCAATTAAACAAGCTTGGTTCTCTATGTATACATGTTCAGTTTATTCTTTTACATTGTAGAACAAGATTTGAGTGATTTGTAGACAGTGGAAGGGAAATAGGAACTTTTACTCGCTAAATGTTATAAAGACGTTAATGTGGTAAACTAAACAAAACTTCCTTTTAATTTTCAGCTGAATTTTCTGAAGTGGTACAAAAGACAGAATTACATTCGAAGATTCCTTTTAGCTTAGATGGTCCATTTATCAAACGTTACTTCGGAAAGGTGAGTTCATTTCAAAATTAAATATGCCCGAACGAATTTACAAATTACATTTATCTTTTCTACAGGATAAACAACGATTAATCAATTATGCCGAGTTCACTCAACTTCTCCATGACTTTCACGAAGAGTATGCCATGGAAGCTTTTCGAAGTAAAGATCCAGCTGGTTCTGGATACATCTCGCCCTTGGACTTTCAAGACATAATGGTCAAAGTGAAGAGGCATTTACTCACATCGGATGTTAAAGATAATTTAGTTGCCGTAAGTAGGAATAGTCACAGAGGAATGTATACAGTATTTAAATTCGTATCATAGGTAACTGAAGGCCACAAAGTCAGCTTCCCTTACTTCATGGCCTTCACTTCGCTTCTAAATAATATGGAATTGATAAAACGTATCTACCTGTATGCAACTAATGGCAGCCGAGTAGAACCAGTCACCAAAGATGAACTCCTGTACGCAGCACAAACAATGAGCCATATAACACCACTCGAGATTGATATTCTCTTCCAGTTGACTGGTGCACTGCATCAAACTGGGTAAGTGGTTAAACGACCTCCGAATAATTTCACTCAGTTTAAGAATTGTTTTACGGTAGATGCATCTTCTCTATTCACAACACGCTGAGTGGGCTACCCGCTTTGCACACTCATACCTACCCATTTTAATCGCGTTAAGTATAGAAGTAAATAACCGGTCTTTTATTGTCACGTTTTTTGTATCTTTTTCCACGCGTTCACTCGTAAGGTGGTGGCGGCGCAAAAAGATTGACATCAATAGGCAAGTTTTAAGTTCATTCCTGTTCCCAGTCCCCCAGTCTTTATCTCGGAAGATTTTTGAGTTTCAAAATCAAAATCATATTTTTGCGCTTGATAAATTGGTATTTTTGCTTCTGATCCCTCTCGCTGTTATCACAATATGGAGTGTCTGTTTAGGATAAAATAGTGATTGTATCTTTTCTTTTCCAATTAGACGCATTGTTTACGGTGATCTAAGTAACATCGCACCAGAGCATTATACCAAGCATATCACAACACGGTTAGCTGATATAAAGGCTGTGAATAGTCCTGCTGATCGATCGGCATTTATTCAAATTCTGGAAAGCTCGTACAGGTTTACGTTGGGCTCAATTGCTGGAGGTATGTTGAAAGTATTTGAAAAACTTCGATCTAAATTGGAATTTTAAAATTTAGCTGTTGGCGCTACTGTGGTCTATCCAATCGATCTCGTGAAAACGCGATTGCAGAATCAACGGACTGGCTCATTTATTGGTGAAATTGCATACAGAAACTCATGGGATTGCTTTAAGAAGGTTTGAGTTAGAAGAATTATATTAAGACATTCGATGAGTATACCGTCTTTCACAGGTCATTCGACATGAAGGTGTCCTAGGTTTGTATCGTGGATTACTGCCTCAGCTGGTGGGTGTTGCACCAGAAAAGGCTATCAAATTGACAGTGAATGATTTTGTTCGTGACAAGTTTACCGATAAACAGGGAGTGATTTCGAAATATGCGGAAGTGTTAGCTGGAGCATGTGTTAGTAATATTTATTACAATTTCAATTCAAGATAATTAAGGTTTATGTTCGCTTTTAGGCTGGCGCATCTCAAGTCGTTTTCACAAATCCACTGGAGATTGTAAAAATTCGACTTCAAGTTGCCGGAGAAATCGCGGGTAAGTAATGATAAGCATAGTTTGGTATCAAACTGAATAGTCCTCTGCCGTGAATCTTTAAAGAAACAGTGTAGACTGCAAAATCCTGAAGTCAATCTCTTTCAAATCCTACCTAATCGTTTTTTACTGAATCGTTTTACTTTAATGCTTTTTACTAGATGGTGTTTGTCCACTTAACAGCCCCTTTATGATTCGATAGACTATCATACAATGTCATATGTGCTACATCATCGGTATTTCTATCAACAAAGTTGATACGGTTTCGTTTGAATATTTGTATTGTACCATGAAGATTAACTTGAGATAACGTATGCTTCTGATGTCGGTTTTCCGCTTATTCTGTCTTAGAAACAATTTCATTGGGGAATCTCGTGCAACAACAGGACAATTGTTATTTTGTGAAAAGCTAAATTTTCATAAATCTGGTAAATTTCGTGATCCCGAGCAAGATTGGGATTATTGAGGAACCTAAGGATCGTTGATTATTTTTGCCTGTATGGGACTTTCGCATAAAATGTGCTTCGCAGTATTAGAACATATTCGTAGGACTTACGCCGGTAAGGAAATCTCTTAGGAGCTTGCTTAGTGCGAATACTTCGCAGCTTCTCTTATTCAATATTATCAAAATGCTGTAGTTGAATTCCATTTTGAGACCTCCCATTAGCTGAGCTCCTGGCTTAAGCCCGCGTGCACACAATATAGCAGATAAGAGCTTGTACGTGAAGCTGGGGAGGGTGATGACTCTGTAGTTAAGGAGGTCATCTTTTTTTAAATATAGACCAACGACCTTCGGATCTGCACATGGAATGCTTGATCGCATGCAACTGAACAATTATTAGAGAAGGAATCTTGTTCATGAAGGCGTTTAATCAACATTCCATGGTTGTAACCAGCAAGTCGCTTTAGTAAAAGTTGGCATCTCAACATCTCATAAGAACTGTATCCTTCATTAAAAAATGGTCTTCCATTCATTTTACAATGATCAATTTGATTTGTAGTCACACTGCTGCAGCGTAGTTTTGTAAATGTAAAGGCATGGCAGCCTCATTTCATTTGTCGCATTCTTTTTATACTTCTGCTTTTAATTAAACGTATTTTATTGTTAGGTGGCGCAAAAGTTCGTGCTTTTTCTGTCGTTCGCGATTTGGGACTCTTCGGGCTGTACAAAGGAGCTCGTGCCTGCCTTTTACGTGATGTCCCATTCTCTGCCATTTACTTCCCCACTTATGCCCACACAAAAGCTATGTTTGCCGATGAAGATGGGTAAATGAGAGTCGTTAATTAATTTTTATTTTTTTTTTAATTCACACAAGTACATTCCATATTCACAGTTACAATCATCCTCTCACACTGCTAGCTGCTGGCGCTATTGCCGGTATACCGGCTGCTTCTCTAGTCACTCCTGCTGATGTTATTAAAACACGGTTACAAGTCGTCGCTCGAACTGGTCAAACAACATACAAAGGAGTCTGGGATGCGACAAAGAAAATCATGGTAGAAGAAGGACCTCGTGCATTCTGGAAGGGAACTGCTGGTAAGGTTAAGTGATTTATAAAAATTTCTTTATTCTACTTGCCTATCATTCTACAGCTCGTGTTCTTCGTTCTTCACCACAATTCGGTGTCACGTTGGTCGTTTATGAATTACTCCAGCGTATGGTCTACGTCGACTTTGGTGGTTCTCAACCGACGGGCTCTGAAGTAAAGAAATCGAAACAAATAGATGACGCTGACCATAGAATAAATATTCATCACATTGGTGGTTATCGAGCGGCTGTGCCTATGTTGAATGGCATTGAATCAAAATTCGGTCTTTGTTTGCCACGTTTTGGCAAACCATCGCCAACAACATCGACGGGATCATGATGACCCAATAACAGTAGCCTCGCCAGTTAAGATTTGTTTTAAAAGAATTTTTCTTTATTATTTTTTATTTTTATTTCTTTTGCTAGGGAAATTAAATGAATTAATTAAGATTAAAGACCTAAACAAATTTACAAAACAAAAAATTATTTAAATTAAGAACGCACTCAAGTAAAGAATGTAGAGAATGGCTGAGCCAAAGCCGATGTGTTTAGAAAATGTTATATTTCTTTTATTTAAAACGCCGCGATAGCAATCTTATTGCTTTGATAAACTAAATAACTTGTGTTAAAACAGTTAAATTGAAGAAAGATATTTATTTCAGCGAATAAATTTTTGTTACCTATAATTTATTGTGCCTAGCATTTATTTCCTAAGTCGTAAAGTTTAATTATTGAAAAACACAGAAGAAACAAATGTTAACAACTATGTACCTAGCTGAAACATTTAAGTAAATATATTATTTTTATGTTCATTGTTTGATTTTTATTTTGTTTTATTTATTTCAGTTTAACTAATTTTAGTTCTTCCTTAAAATAGTCTATTAGGTGTGTAAATTAGCATATATAACAATGTGCTTCTACAAAGTACATACCAGTCGTTTCCTGCAATAACTCTATGTGTTCTAAGGGATGTCATGGTTCAGAGATAAGTCCAGACAAATTGCTTTGAAATACGTACTTAGAAGGAGAGTGTTTTTTTCTTAAAGAGTGTCACATTTAAATTGAAATATAACGCAACAAGTGGTTTGCCCCAGCATAACGGATGCGTTTCTCCAACAGCTGTGCATCACTTATCCAGCCATACGGCTGAGAGACATCCCAAAATTAAATTGCTTCACAACAGTCTTCCTAAATGAACTGATATGCCGCCCACTGAAAATGACTCCAATACGAACTGCAAAGACAGTGTCAGGTGGAGTCAACGCGAAGTCCTCTATAATGAGCCTATCAGCCAACATTCACCACTCCTTGAGTTTCTCTAATATCTATAGCGTCCTTCAAGTCGAAGTCACAGCTAACTGTCAGGTCGTCGAATGGCTGAAGATTAATCCAGTATAGCATAGAGATACTGTGATTAATATCGACAGCGCAATCAATTTTAGTGCAGCGAAGGACTGTCGTGTGTCTGAATGAGATCGCTAAACAGCAGAATGTTTCTTTTGTGTCCCAGGTCGTTATGACACTTCAAGGAACTGTGCGGCTGACGAACTAGGTACAAACAGTAAGAATCTTGACTACGTTAAAGCACGCGAACAGAAAATCTTAACGTTGTCAGGAGTAGATTGAGGTTCCTAACTCTATTACTCACAGTGGTATCACAATGGATCTTCTTTTGGTCTATAACTATTCATCGAACAATAAATACTTTTTAATTAATTTTTTTGAAAGTCCATGACAATAGAATATGAACATAACTGCTGCAATAGGGGCACCGTGGCTGGCTTTGACAAACCGCATTCTATCAGTTCAATTTCATGTCACTCTCCGCAGCAGTTTAGATCAATCGAACAGGCAGTGTTCAAGTTATTTAAATCGTTGAAGAGGCACACTCCAACGTGGTTTTTCTGCTGTGTACAAGGGCGGGAGGTATACGATTGATTCTTCATCTTTCTCATCTATGGCTGGCTTTGACAAACCGCATTCTATCAGTTCAATTTCATGTCACTCTCCGCAGCAGTTTAGATCAATCGAACAGGCAGTGTTCAAGTTATTTAAATCGTTGAAGAGGCACACTCCAACGTGGTTTTTCTGCTGTGTACAAGGGCGGGAGGTATACGATTGATTCTTCATCTTTCTCATCTATGGAGGTACTGCAGAAATTATTACAGACAATGCTCAATCGCTGAGCATGGGCGCTGTTATAATGTTGTCTCTTGAATTAAGTTTTGATTTCTCAGGTTCGGGGATAGGCTAAGTAAACCTGGTAATGCTGCAAAAAACAAGGTGTTGCCATTTATTTTGCTATCAACAAAGCGTCGATGGGGACCAGGTGTTTAAAGGGTATATGTAGGTGCCTTGATACTGTCAAGAATCTTTTCTCTGTACCTATAGAGCCTTTGCTGCTAGTTCATCCTTAAATAATGAAAATGGTTGGTAATCATCTGCTATACAAATATTTTGTGCGACAGCTCATAGGGAGCCAAAGCCATCTTTCTCGCAACTATTAATGTTGTGTTTGTTATATTTTTTGTTTTATTGCCGACTCAAAATGGAAGCTTTTGTGACAGATTATACTCTCTGAGGTTTGTCATTTTCTGTCGAGCGGTGGTGCAGCGAAAAACTGTTTGGATATTTCGCTGAGGCTCGAACCCAATGTCCACCCGATCGCACTAACCACGGCGACCACAGTAATCTGCTGATTGTAGATCTCAAGAAGAAGGCAGTTGACACCATTTTAAACCAGTGTTCAGTATTGAAAGTAATGGACCGAACATAATATGAACATTTAAGAATAATGTGGCGATAGTAAAAGATGTGTTTCTTCCTATTCTCTTGTATTATGTATGTCTCTATAAGCAGTTAAGAGACCGAAATTTATTGTGGCACTAGTCGCTTCCCAATTAATGAAAACCTTTATTTATCCATGTTTACGAACACCTACAATTTTATAGTCTTACATCTCCTCTTGAAACAACGAATACAAATTATTCTCCTTTACTCATTTACTTTCGTTTATTTCTGTTTACTTAATCATTTCCAATTAATGTAATATTGTAATATTAAATCACAAATTTTACAGACTAAGCTAAAGGTTAAGTTTTAGATAAAACCGGAACATACATTACGTACTATTTTTTATAATCCAAGTACATATTTAAATTTCTTAAATATATTTGCATAAACATTAATAGTTCCACACACAGAATACTGATACAATAAATTCGTCCTTTTCATAAGTTTTTTTTTTAATTTTCTTTAGTTTTGTTATAATGTTTACAAGCTTTACATAAATTTTGAATAAATTTGTTAAATAAGAGAACTACTCTATAGTTAATACCAATCAGGTACAAAATATAAAATAAATTTTTAAATAAAAGTCAAAACTGTAATATTTTAGTAGAATCATAGATAAAATATTGATGAATTTGATGTCGAAAAGAAGGGATATAATTGTTGTGTTTATGTAATGTGATAATTATAAAAACTAAAAGTAAAAGATGTAAATCTTTAAAGTACAAGTAAATAAAATACATTAATATCACAACATTGGGATTTGATTTTGTCATATGTAAATCAGAAAGGATGTCCACAAATAGTTACATTTGAAAATCTTGCGAGGAAATGAATTAATGATTTGAGCTGGTCGCTTAATAGGCCCAAGTCTTTGAATCTGTCTTAGGGATAGAACACAGCAACAAATGTTTAGTATAGTTCTGACTGAAGATGTCTTAAATGAAGACTGTGGAGACGCAATGAGTGTCTTAGGCAAACGTTTAGCAACCACAAGCTCGTAGAGAGCAAAGGTCTAGTTTCTCGCAACCATTCATGTTGTGCATTTTATATTTTTCGTATGAATATGAGGGACCTACAGTCTTTATTGCCGACTTCAAATGGAGGATTGAAAATTATGCTTTTGAAGGTTTGTCGTTGCCTATTGAGAGGTAGTGCTGTGAGAAAATGTTGGTTGTCTTGCTAAGATTTGCACCTGTGTTAGATCGCTTAGTAGAATAATAAATTAGCATTTGAACTACGACAAATTTTCAGCAGTGGAAATGTTTCAAGCTTTGAAGTCTATTCTGTTATATCCTTTACAGAATTTATAAGGATGATTAAGCAGAAGAGACTGTATGAATGGTTAGCTAAGGTGGCTGCCATAGCAGAGCCGGAAAACACTTAGACCAATATTAGGCCCTCTATGATATAACTTGCATAGAACAGGAAAGCTACCGGATTAAGTGGAAACCTTAAAGTTAAGAGGTTGGTTAGAGTGATTGAATTAAGCTAACCATGAGGTAAATGCTGTATTTGTGCTTATGAAATGTGCATGTATGATATGATTCAGACCTTCGAAGAAGTGTTTACATGTATACAAACGAACATTTTTAATGATCCGTTTCTTCTTTATAAGGGTCGCGGTAGTAGGATACTTAAGTGAATTCGTTACCCTTCATGATGCTCCGCTACTGATTCCAGTTCATCATAAGGAATCCCCAGACGGGCACAGGAGAGATGTAGGATTTGATCCAACCATCTTATCCTGGGCCTACCAGGAAGTCGCTTACCTGATGGCATGGCATTCATGGCACGTCTTGGAAGCCGGTTTGGGTGTATGCGCAGTCATTGACCAAACCATCTCAGTACAGATTTTTCCGTTCGGAGAAGAAGCTGCTCAACATTTTCAGTTTCTCGCGTATTCTGGTATCTCACTCGATCCCTGCGAATTATTCAAGCAGCACCTAGCAGATACTTAAGAGTTCTTAAGATTGGTCTCCTCTTCTTTTCGTCACTACTGTTTCTACAGAAATTGTTGGGTTGGATTCACCTGGCATGCCTGCTAAGCATCCAATGTAGGTCAAATTTGCTTTGACGATGTAAACTGATATTGTTTTACATATTGTTCATGGTCTTTAAACCTTCTATAAATGCGTGAAATTTGTACAGTTTGTATTGGAACACCTCTGTTAACAGTCTGTACCTACTCTACTTCGCTTCAGGAAAGCCATAACAACTGATGACTACTTTTTCGTCGACTCAAATGAAGAAATATTGCATAAAGATCGACAAGTTGTTTTAAGTTTACTTTGCCCCTAGTCTAATGGCAACAGAATGCAATAAATGCCCTCTAGTATACCGATCAAAGGTGTATAATTTAGCTCAGTTCTCTTTAATCAACAGGCTCTCCATTTATTTATGCTTTAGCAAATCTGCACAACTCAACCACATCAAGCAAAAAATTATACGCACTGCTACCAATCCCATGATACCTTTCCATTTCAAATTCAAAAAAGATTATTCGGTCAGTTTCAAGTGGAGCATGAACATCTCTCTAGCTCTGTAGTCAATGAAAAAATGATAAAATTCTCAACCGAGAAGCACTTCAACAAGCCACCTATCATTTTAAATTCTATCTTTCCTCAAAAGGCTAATGCGATGCAAGTTTCCATAGTTTTATCGGTCATCGGGTTGTGGTAGACACAAGATATAATTACACCCTTGTATCTGTGACTTGCACATATCCATTCATGCAGTGAGTACTCGTTAAAGTGGTCATTGACCATGGCCATGGAGCTAGGTCATAGAAATGCAGATACTTAAACCTGGTCTTCAGTTCAATGCCAGCTAGTTGCTCGTCCATTACTGCGAACTATAGTTGAAGTCCTTGCTCTTTAAAGTTCGAAAATCTGTGAAGTGAAATGCATTCAAGTTGAGTTAGTTTTACCGGAATTTTCAAAATTGTTGTTTTAAGTTAATCACAGTTGAATACGAATTGATATGCTTGTGATGTATCTGAAGTGGATTCTCATTTTTATTCTTTTGAATAATTTATGTGCATGTAAAGGTGTGAAATACAATGATGATACCAGAAACTCATGGATAATGAGGATGCGAGCTATACGACGAGATGTTAAAGAATGTGTTAAGGTACGCATAAGTGAAATTCTCGGATTAAAAGTGTACGAGTATGAACATATGTAACATATTCATTTGGAATTCATTGAACAAGAGGCGCATGGTAGATACTGTAACGTCTAAGGTTAATCAAAGTCGAGTGCATTAACGATACTCATCTATTCAATGGGAAAAGTGAACGGTTTGAGAAGACGAAATTGTATCTTTTCTATTTTATTGAGAAGTATATGCTTGTTCATAATGGTTTCACGTGCAAGAAGTTCATGCAACTAATTTCAGTTCAAATCTTTTTGAGATTGGGTTTGTTTTAAAAATTTGACATTGAAAGTGGTCCTTAATTAGCACTTTCAGTATGCTTATCCCGTTTATAATTTCTGTTTTCTGCAGTCACTATGTGTTTAAGTGGTTTTGGGCTCTAAAAATCATTAGGTTCTGGCAGGCCATAGAAGATTCGTAAGGGCTAGGTGATGTGTTTAAAAGACAGAGTGTAGCGCAATTTAAAGAACACAAACCGAAAGTTGTCTTACATGTAAGACTTATAGTTTATTAAAGCGATGTTAATAGGATTTCCGGTACTTTTATCTATGTCCGGGTATTTGAACACCACGCTCAGTACTCAGATGCAAAAATAGGTGAATTTTACTACCAGAAATCACAATCTTTGTACTGTGTTTTGTTCGACGTCTTAAGGAGAAAGGCCAGTAAGAGCTGAAGTGATAAGAGGCTTAGACTACCAGCACTTATTACATCAGTCCCAAAAATCCGTCACCTGGTACAAGAAAAGGTAAATATTCTATCCACCTACTTACCGCTTGAAAAGCAGACGCTTATACATAATGATGTCTAATGTTGTCGCTTTTGACAAGAACTACAAAAAGCTAAGATTCTTTAGTCATCTGTGAAAATTCGACAACAATCCATACCCGGCTCAGAGTCTGCTGAACATTAGTCCTGTGCACAGAGAATGTCGTTGGTATTCAAGAGATAATTCCTCGCGAAAGATCGAGGGCTTATTAATTTTTTTTTAACAATAGATGGCTTGATATTTTCGTCCTTCAAGGGGTGGTAAACTAAACATTGCATCTAGGAAAGAGTTGAGCTTGCTGAGGAAAGCCCCGATGCAGCCGAAACAAGTCGTTGTTTGGAGTTAAGCTAAAATTAAACTAACGTTCCACCATACAACCGATGCATATGCCAAGAATCACTTTAGAGAGCTACCAACATATTTTCGATGGGAAGCCCTATGCCTTTCGATTCGATTTGGGGTTAGGAAGTTTCAACCAAAGAAGTTTCCCATGCAAAATTACTTCTTAATATTTCGCTTCATAACAACTTTAGCTTTAAGTTGGTTAACTGAATGTCTATTCCTAGAACACCATCCACTGTCATCTTTGGCTTGGAGTAAATAGTTCGCAGGGAAGTATAACGCATATGGCACTACGACCTTAAGGATCTATTGTGCCTGGAGCCAGTAAGGAGATCCCCTATCTTTCTTATGAAGTTGATGATATCTCCAGTCGAGGCAATACGAATGTCCTCCGGTGTTAGGAGGACACACATAGTACGTGTTCTGCCGATTCGTTTTCCTCTAAGCAGAGTCTGCATTCAGATTCCTGAACTATATTTAGTTTATGTAAGTGATATCTGAGGCTGCAGTGAACGGTGAGGAAACCGGCAAGTCTTCTAATATCGTCCCTTTTACGATTGAGAACATTTTTTGTGGATTTGTTCAGGTGTCGGATGGCCCTTTTAGACTGTCTGAGTCCCTGAGTATTGTTCCAGTAGGATAAGAAGTTTTATTTTTCCCAGCTATCCAGACTCATTCTGAACGCGTAAGTAGGGATGCCGCAGAAGGGTTCGGTACCTATGTACCTTTCTGAAGAACCTTTCCTGGCAAGTTGATCTGCAATTTCGTTGCCTTTAATGCCTCTGTGTCTGGTACCTACCAGAGGTTGACTTTATTTCGCTTTGATACGTCCTGGAGAGTATTGAAGCAGCCTAGAACGACCTTTGAGTTACAGTGGTGGGAACTCATTGCTTTGAGCGCTGCTTGACTGTCGGTGAATATATTGATGGCTACCTCCCTTATACCGGAATCGAGAATGATGGTGGCGCAGGTATCGATGGCATGTAGTTCCACCTGAAAGACGCTTCCCTTCACAGATAGTACTGCAATGTCATCAGCATATACTTAAACGTAAGTGCTGAAACTTCTCAGACTGTTAAGCAGGGAGTCGGTCAGCATGCACCGTTAGACAAAATGCGAAGCCAATCAAATCTGGGCTCCAGAACACAATACTGGCATGAATTTAAAATTCCAATCGACTAAAAGCTCTTAAACTTCTAAGGAAATGGGAGCCCCTTTATATGCCCTTAGACTCTTGACTTACTTACATTAGGTATATATAATACGTACCTGGATATGTAGTTAACGGTTAAAATTAATTCAATTTATGATGTATGCCTTAGTGAATTATTGTATTAATATAATTCTATCCACGTGTAACACCTTGTTAGGGAGAATTACCATTTCGTAGTCATTATCGACAAGCTATGCCAACACATGCTCGTACTTCAAGCACTTAAGTGCCTCTTATTCACTGTATAAGTAACATGATAATTCTCCTAATACTCTGTTAAACATACACTCCAACACATCAGGCTTCAGAGATTTTAAAATAAATAATTTGGAACTATTTGTTGTCTCGATTCTATCGTCATCTGATTTTTCTGTTGCCGCATTGTTTCACAATTTATATGCAAATTTCCCAACCCCCATGTACCAGGGTAACAGCAACACATTAAGTAACCCTCAAACGCAGATATGCCATCCCTTTCATATGAAAAAAATAAAAAAATTGAAACGTGATTGTTATTGCATGTTGGTACAAGCACAACATCGCCATAAACTTTGACCACCCATGGACTAAACAACGCGATAGCAAGAGTCCCTGATTCCAGAGAAAACAAAAAAACACCATCAACAAACCACCCGCATTATTTTTTCATTATTGATTTCAGGCTTTGACTTTGAAATGTTCACGTTTCAGATTTAATCCTGCACCTTTCAGGCTTAAAACGTTTTTTTTTTTTTTTTCACTGAATCGTCCGTGATCCCTGAACTTGTTACGTTATGTAAACGTTGCCCTGAACCATAATTACTCATGTACTTGTTGCACAACGGTAATGGTCATGTATTATAAAAAAAAAGAGACAACTTTTCTATATCCACAGACATCCAGACATACCACTTGGAGCTGTTTGAAAATCTCATCCCTTAAGTTATTTGACGAGATGACATCCTCCAAAGTGATTCCCATATGGAGAGGGATTCGATTAGTTCGAATAACCGATTACGCTGATGACAGAGGCCCTGATCTAAGGTAAATCATAACATTGATTGCTTAGCGTGAAAGCATTTATATTTATTATTTTTCCCCCATTAGTCGTAATGAATTCGAGGAGATTCCAGTCGGAAGTTATGCAGATGCACAAAGAGATGTCGAGGGTTTAGTGTACCTGGAACAGATTGCAAAGAGAATCACATTACTTCTCCAAACGCATGCGTTACAAGTATCTTTGAAGGAAATCGCTGGAAATATATTGGATGACAAAGGTGAATCTTTAACCCGAGCCCAAAAAGAAGTGGCGTCTTATTAATTTCCATTTTATTTCAGGAAGGGCGACAGAGGTGCATGGCACACCACGTCATCGACGTCATAGAAATAATATGATAATCGCGATGGTGTTTGGAGTCACAGCTCTGGGGGCGGTTTTGGTACCAATGGGATTTCAGGTTCTTTCAGTGGTTAGTGGAAAAGCGTTGCTGTTGGCTAAGATGGCTTTGTTGTTAGCCTCTATCAATGGCTTAAAAAAGGTGCGAATGCAAGGGATGGATTATTGATTTTTGTAATATTGAAGTTCTTGAAATAATTTGTCACAGGTTGCGAATAGCGGAGTACACTATGGACTATACCAAGTGCCAGGTGAGCCATATGGCTATGGATATGGATATGACCGAGGAGATGTCCATCATCCTAGAAATATTCAAAGTTTAATTAATAATCCAATTAATGTGGAAGTTTAGGGTCTTATATTGTCACGTTGTAAATAAAAAATAAAAAATCGAATTTGGTCAAACATTTATTTTTTTTCGTCTGATAAAAACCGTTAAACACAAGCTAAATATCAAAAGAGCTTTTGTTTGAATGAAATAATAGCCTGAGGTCCTTTCCTGGATCAGAATTTCGTCTGCAGAGTTTGATCTGAACCCATTTGTTTTCCCTAAACGAATTAACAGCAGTAAGCTTTCGTCGAGTGTTTACTAAAGTATCATTCATGTCGCTGATGTTTACCCTGGGTTAGGTAAACTCCTTAACTACTTCGAAGTTGTAATTGTCAACAATGACATTTGTTATATTCTTCTTTGTTTGTTAATAACATGTTCAATATTGGTTCTGTCTTCATTTACATCAAAGCCAAATCGTTTTGAATGCTCTTCGATTGCCGTAAAATCTTCTATGTCAACACGCTGGTAGCGATCGATGATGTTGTACTCGTCTACGTATTCCAACAGTCGGTACATGTTTGAGCAAGTTCCAAAGAGCCAAAACGCAAATTAAATCGCATGTTTTCCAGCATCTTGTGGCACATCTAGATTAGTTTTGCTGGTGTCCCGAATTCAAGTATCATATGCTGCTTTAAAGTCAACAAAACGGTGTGAAACTCGACTTGGAATTCATAGAGCTGATTTTCCACCCATCGGACATATTTTCGTCCATTTATACTTGATTGCATGCACACCACCAAAACCTCACCTTCCTATTTGAAAGACCGTGCTGGTAAGCTATCAGAGCTGGCGGCGTTATTGTTTCTCAGCATTTTTAAAGCTGTGCTAACCTCTTCTACACTTGAAGAGGCGATAACTTCTTCCTTAACTGAAAGTGGGCTCCCTTCTTGTCCTATTATTCTCTCAACATTATGCCCATTCAGTAACTAATGGATGTGCTGCTTAAATACATATACATGCTTCTTAAAAACAAGTCGACTTTAAGAATAAGTATCTGAAAATTCATTAAAATAATATCTCACCACTCTGGTTACCCTTACAACTTCAATCTCTACCTTTCTCTTATCGCTTGTTGCCAATTCTTCTTTTATCCTCAAATTCTATACAAAAAAGCACATGTTTCCATTTACTCGCCACGGTGCCAAGGCAACAAGTGCCTATATAGGCAACCTTATGGCCACCTTATTGCCATTGCCATTCTCTTCTCTGTTGCCACCGAACTCTCTATCGCCATCAGCCCAAAACACCCACTCAGTGTTATTCTTCCAACAGTGCTCGTAAACCACCCCTGTTGAGGAAAATCTGTAAGCTTTCTGCGAATGGCATCCACTATAAAAGGATACGAGCAACTGATAACAACACCATTCCGTCGATGGTCTTCCATGGTTGAATTGGCTTCGTTCAACTGCAGTATCCAGTTTCGTTATTTCGCTCTGCGTGTCGTCATTTACGGTTCACAAACCTGTGCAAACTAAGGAAATTTCAATTCAACTTTTGTCGCTGAAAAAGGATCAAAGATCCAAGGATTCTGTGTCTCAGTGAAATTCGTTGTGTGTGTTTTTGTTTCTGTTGCTTTAAAGGCGCGACCTGGTGTCACACAAAGTGTTGTGAACTATAAAAGTGGAAATAACAATAAATTTATTGTGTTGAACAAGGAAACTCCATCGGTTTAACTTAATTACATTTCGAGTTTTCCTTTTGTCCCGTTTTATGTTGTTTTTGTTTTTTTTTTTTGTGTTAGATCAACATTTTTGCTCGGCTTGCTGTTTTAGTTCTGCGTGCCGCTCAATTCGGTGTACAATTTCAAACGTTACCGGAATTAGATCATAATTATATTTCCTGTGAATTGTGTTTTGGTTTTTTTCTGTGAGGGTTTTTTGTGTTTGGAAAGGATCAAAGGAAACAACGACGCCAACATGAAAGCTGTGCTGTTCTTTTCGCTATCAATTATAATCCTAGGTGTTAAGGTGAGTAATCGTGTAATTATGCTAACCGGGGGTGGTGGTCATTAATATGAGATACACCGCCGCCGTCGACAGATTTATTCCTACCTTCTCCGATTACGTTTGACTCCTGCGTTGATGGGGGTAATTTTTTCTAATTAAACCAAGAATTGTTTCAGTATATTTCTGTATTTCTGTGGTGTTTGTTTTGAGTATTATTGCGGATTCATCGCGGAAAGAAAGGATTCTACAAACTGTGTGGGAATTTAATTACATTTTTGTATCTCTCAGTGTAGATCAAGCATTTTAGATATCGGTTTTGTAATTACAAAGTGTAAATCCTTAGAAGTGAAGTTTTTTGTAACAAAGAAAAAGAGAGAAGAAGAAACGATTTTATTAATAAAAGGCTGTTTAAATTGAAAAAGGAAAACCAACCGTCCTTACAATTTGTTTAGACTTGGTTGGCTTCAAATTAAAAAAAAAAATTAAAATTTACACATATAGTCAGTTTATTAATTAACTTGTCCTACGGTATTATCATTTTGGAGGCTCTGTTAATTCATTAAGTCTACAAAGTGATTGTTTTAAAAGGTCAAGGAGGGTAGAATTAATGAGAAAGTAATTTATAATTTTTTTAAAGTAATTTTTCACAGGAAATTTTAATTTCATACGTTGTGGGTAATGTAGCGGCGTAATGAAGATTGAAATTGAAAATTAAATTCATACGTTTGTGAAATGTTTGCCCGATCAAAAGTTGTAATGCCAAATGGTTTTAGAACCAAAGACGGAATGGGTATCTTGTATATCCCCTGATTTATGCATTGTGTTTCTTCAAATTGCTTTGTAAAATCGCTATTTATTCAGGCCGTGTTCAAAGCGATGGAATCGATTGCTATGATCTATAGCAGTCAGAAATTTCTAAACAATGCTTAAGGCATTACGAGTGTTGACATCAAACCACCCTCTTGAATCGTAAAAGCAATCATTAGGAAAAAAAATGAAAAATACCAAAAAGGTCTTAGTTAGTAGGACATAGGGTATTTAAGGCTCTTCGCTCTGCACTAGAATGCAGAAAACCCAAGAAGATTCTTAATCCAAATAAAAAATAGCAACAGACCCACAAAATGGGTGTATGTAGATACTGTAACGACATGTATAGTGCTCCCCGGATAGTTGCCTTGCGAGTTTTTCTGATTTATTTAGGCACTTAAGAAGGGAAGTTTCCTATACGTACCCGCTTACATTCCTGACAAGTTTTGAAGCCTCAAATTTTTGGTTAACAATGCGGGTAACGCAGCTAAGCGAGGAAGTACGTATCCCCGTATTACTGTATACATCTTTAGAAACCTACAAAAAAAATCTTTCGGGTCTGTAGGGAGATCAAGTGCTTTAACCGAAGTTTTTAGGTCTTTTCAGTTCTCTTAGAATGCGCCCATTAAAGTGCACAGTGATTTTATGACAATATAGCTTCGTAAAACTTAATCTAGTTTGTATGCCATTAGTTTTTGTTTGCAATGATATCTTTCTCTGCAATCAAACTTTACACATCCATTTTTCAACTTTCAGAAGCTTCTTCGGCTAATGCGACGGGTTTTTAAATTCTGGTATTCACAAAACAAGTTTAAGAAAGTTTTTGTTTGAAGACCAGATGTTTATCAGTAGCATTAACAAAGCCTACTTGAGTTTTATTTGTGTTTTATTTTGAAATGCTCATAAATGACACAAGTATGGATGTATTTAAGACGAGGTTTGACGTTGACATACTTTTATGGTGCGACATTCTTATATTAAAGTGGCGGATTTGTTCGTTTAAATTCTGCACAAATCTATTTGCAAGAAACTCTACAAGCGGTAAAGTTTGACCGCACATGAACTTCTTGAAAAAATTTAGATGACCAATTTTCTATGGCATCTCTCTTACTTTGTCGTCGGCAGTAAGAGCCATGTTTGGAACAGTTGCTAACTGGTGATGATCACTAAAACAAAAACCCACATTTGATGGAATTGGGACTGGAATCTTTTCCATTGCACCTGATATAATGATCACCAGACGACTGTCGGATCACTGTAGTGTAGAAATTGCGGCAGTCCGAGAAGAAATATAGGGAGACTGTCTACTTCTTAAGAATCTATAAAGCTTCGCCTTAATATTGAAGCCAGAAGAATGGTAAATAGCTGGAATAAATGGTAACAATCTGCACCTACTCAGTCCTATAAAGGCTGAAAAGGAAAAACCCTCATAAAAACCTCAGCAAACTAGCCAAGCTCGCTATTTACAAAATAAAGTTCTAAATAATAAAAGTTTATAATTTCATCGACCTACTATCTGGCAATATGTAATTCAAAATGCTAATAATTTTTGTGGCTTTGGTTTACACAAGTTTATTAATCTGAGCCTTAAAATAAGCTAGGCCTTGGTAAATTACTCATAAGATAGAACAAATTGCGAAGTCCTTTAAGGTTAAGAAAAGCTCAATATTGTAAATTTTATCTAAAAATATGTAATTAACTCAGCAGAGTTTAATGGCACATGCATTTTGTGTATGCACGAGTGATGAATACTGAGAAAGATACCATATTTATCCCTGGAAAGAAGCTTGTCGTAAACCCTCTCCCTATTTGATAATATGTAGATTTTTCTTTTCATATTTTTCATCATTTGGAACTTTATATTCTTAAATGTTGTTGAGGGTTAAAAAGCAGAACTTTACAAAATATTGAGGCTAGTTATTCGATAATCAAATTTCCGAATTTTACTGTGTATACCCGGGAGTAAGTTAGTCTTAGAATTCTAAGAATTCGAGTTATGTTCCGTGAGATTGGAACAATCTTTACACTTTACACGAGCATTACCTTTAAAATGTCTATTTAAGTGAAGGATCGTAATAACATGCACCCCAAGAACTAATTGATTTCTCAATTTCTTTAAAACAAGTTAGGTAAGTCTTTAGCATTATGTTTTTGAAAATATTTGCTCGTAGAACTATTTTTCAAATACAGACTGGACTAAGAATGGACTATATACTCGTATCTTTTCTCCAGTTAACAGTGCTCAAGTAAAATAACTTTTTTTTAGTGCCTTTAGCCTTTAGCATTTCCTCTTGAATGATAGTGAATGCTTTTTAAAATTTTTAAAGTAGAAAGCTAATTGTCCAAAGTTAAAGTGACTTTTGAATAACTTTGGTAAGCGAAGTTCGACGTTCGAATAAAATGAAATCAAAGGAAAACAGAATAAAAACTTAAAATGAAATCGAATTTATTCAACAGAAATATTTTCTTGCTTTTAAAAGTTAGTTTCAATAAAAAGTAGAAGCAGGTGTTCAAAGATATTAATGGTGTGGGAAGAGAATTTGCACTTGCGTACATATCAAATGAATACCACAGTTCTTAACCATTACTTTTCAACGGCACATTTCTTATTTGTTCAATCCTACAATTGTTATAAAAGAGAAACGTTGTCCCTTTGTTTGTTTGTTCCTCTGTAACACGAAAACTAAGGAACCAATCAACTTCAAATTTCGCACACAGAGTGACTGTACCTCGGATCACAGTATAGGCTTGGTTATAAAAGTGCAGCTTCGCAAATTATAGGTGGGCGAAGCCGTGGGTATAAGCTAGTTTGGTATCAAAATTAATTCTCTTTGTGTTTTTGAGTTATTTGTCAACCATAGGAGCACAGGGTCTCTATAAATCTTTTTATCGAGCTTTGTCTTTAGCAATTATTTTGAGTTTTCCTCAACATGTTGTTGATTCGCACTTTCCGATGTCAAGAGATCCTTTTCATGATGTTTTTTGGCGGTCACGTCTTCGGCTGCACTAACTGTCATTGGCTGCCTTAAAAATGATTTAAAAAAAGATAAAAACTATTGAATTAAACTTCTTGGGTTCTCTCCAGGGTCTGCCAAAGTGTTAACAATTGGTCGGTTGAGTACCTTCCTGGATCAATAAGATTTACATAATTCCGAAGAAATTATGCGCCTAAACATAGCCTTATATGGCTTTGAAATTGTCACGGGACTTCGTCAACAGTAAGCGTATGTAGCACTTACTCCTACAATTGCTTTTTGGGACATACAGTGCTTCCCAGATAGCTACCTTGCGAGTTTTTCTGTTTTATTTTGGCCCTTAAGAGGGGAAGTTACCTATCCGTACCCGCTTACATTGCTGAACATTTTTGAAGACTGACATTTTTGATTGCTACGTAGCTAAGAGAGGGAGTAAATATCCGAGTATTACTGTACGTATTTACAATTACAATGTCAGAAATCTTTCTGATCTTCACCCAGCGGTCTAGTTATACGCTACCATAGATTTTGTTTCACATATCATCCGTAGTTACCTTGATCGGATGGCACGGATGCTCTTCATCAAAGAAGGAAATGCATGGTCCTTATGAACCGCGTGCAACTTCCCTCTGATTTCCTCACATGTTTCCTGTCTTTTTTTATAATTCACTAGCGCTAAAGAGGTTATGAATACCCTTATGATACTATTCACACAGCGCTAGTGTTGGTGTAGTGATTTTGAAACTCAGGTGGTATTAGTTTTCAGTCTTCTTGCTCAGAAGGTGGTGTCCAGAATGACTGGGGATCGAATTACTGTTTGAAAAAAAAAACACTTACGTTCCTACTTTCAACAAAACTACTTATTGAATCTGCCCAAAACTACATTGACAGGATAATTCTAAACAATTGTGTACATATTTCAAGTCAGCGGTGGCCGCAGATATCAAACACGGATACGTATCATGCACTCAAATATACTTTCGTTTGCAATTTTTAACATAAAACAGCCCCCATTTTAATCTATCTTAAAGACATCCTTCTTGTGGTATGTTATCTTTCTAAGATGACAGATGTTTGAAATACTTCAATTTAAAAAAAAAAAAAACCGAGAATCATCATATAACAAAATTCTCATAAAGGGAGACATATCAGAATTTAGAGCATTCTTTTGAATATTGAATACCTTAAGAGCATTCTATCCGAATCCCCTTTACTGATTTTCAATTAATCATTGCTTTTGGAAAAACAATTTATCATTTGGAAGATTTACCATATCAAAGGATGAAATATTACTTTTAGATTGTTTAAACTCCATTAAAATGTCGAGAAAGAACTTTATCATTTCTTTCATTTTTTTTTTTTTTCAGTCAAGTCATTATGTAAAGATGTCAAGAGAACGTTATCTTTAATCTTCTTTTGTAATATGTAATACAATATGTGTACATGCTACAATTAATATAGAATTTTGTTTGTAGTTATAATTTCAAGGACCAATACCAATCGACTGAATGACCACTAATCCATGGAAATCATATAATTTCAAGACTAGTTCACCGAACTTTTTAATAAGTCTTGACCAAAGTTTTATTAGCTAGATAATTATAATTGTCTAAACTTTTTTCTCATGGGACGATGGTAAAATAAGCCGGTAAAGTCTATTTTTTGTTGGTTTTTGAAAAGTTATTTTGGATAATAATTGAACTTGTGTAACAGATTCTGCTTTTCTAACGAAAATGTCATCTAGGAAACTTCTTTTTTTTTCATAATTTTGAAGAGTCTTTAATTTATCTTTTACTCTTCGCTGAATACAAATAATTTTTGTCATTGTCGACAGAGATACATTATTCGCATGGTGTTCTTAATGATGACATCTCTTGAGTCTTTATGATTAATGTTTTATAGCAGGGGTGTCAAACTTAAACTCCATATGTGCCAATTTTTTATCTCAAGTAGGACAGCGGGCCAGATTAAAAATAAAATGCAAATGCAATACTAAGTATGTATAAGTAGAAGTATATAAAAAATGATTTTATTAAAGAAAAAAAAGTAATAATTTTTTTGAAGTGGAGATGTATTAAACCGAAATATTATTTTCAAAATGGACCGAAGATGTTCGTCTGTAAGTCTTGAACGGTATTTAGATTTATTAATCGTCATTGATGAAAACATCTGTTCACTAAAGTTCTGTTCCTAAAGTTGGGATAACTTTTTTTTTGAAGTAATTTGTAGAAAATGCCAAAATCTCAACTTCATTGAACCAGCTCTTTAAAGCAATATCATACTGCAAATCTATCAATAAAAACAGGAAAGTCGTACGTATTGAGCTTGCGAAAATCTGCAAAACGCATATAGCAATAAGATCAAGAAAACGGTTCGAAAAATCTGCTTATTTATCTGCATTGATTTGCATACCGATCCCACGGATGCTAGGGATATGGCCAAGATTTTGTTCTCGAAACTGCGACTCCTACAACTTTTCAATTGTATTTCTAGCCAAGAGTATTCCTTGAATGACTTGCTTCTGTGATGGCAATAAAATATTGGCCACATCTAGCATATTGAAAAATTCAAAGTCACTTAAAGCACTTTCAAATATACAAATTTGGCATAATGACGTTTTCGAAAGTGACATTAGGCCGAATATTAACATTTGGCATAATGTCGCTTTCGCAAAGTGGCACTTGGCCAATTTGCATGTATGACGCGAGTTCGTTGAAAGACTTTGGTCCTTTTATGTCTAAAATCAGTGAGGAGCAACAGGTTTTTGTTATATCTCAAAAAAGTTTGGCCTTATCTCGCTTTTTGAAAGTGTCATAAGGCCAAATTTTTATATTTGGCATAATGTCGTTTTGCACAATGTGACGGTGCCTAAATTGTTTACAAACGGCAATAATCTGAAAGCAAATCAAACAAAGAGGTTTCCATTCAATAAAAAAGTTTCCATTCAATAAAAAAGTACAAAATGTCCCACTTTGACCGGAAAAATAGGCACTCACTATCACCTTTTCTTTCAAGGGTAATCAATTTTCAATAAATGGAGTTTATTAGACCAAACTTGCACACCAATAAGAACGCAACAAAGTCTTTCCAATCACGGAAGTGTCTCAAATACAGAAAACAGATAGACGATTTTACGCTACGGTTAAATCACAACACTGCGTTGCTAGCCTTAGTTAGTTACTCATGAGAGCTATAAATGTAGGTATCCAATTCAGAAAAAGTTAGATTGATTTGAATTTTTGTGACAGTTCACAGGCACAGGTGTTTATTTGTTTCTTCTATCCTATTTTTCAATTCCTCTTTCTGTTCTTACTTCTTTTCTCCTGTGAGGCAGAATCATACAAATATTTCATGCAGCGTTTAAAGTTTACATTTGATGTCACGGGCCGCAACTAATTGTCTCTCGGGCCAGTCATGGCCCGCGAGCCGTATCTTTGACATGCCTGCTCTAAAGAATTTTGTTACAACATACCAGTACATACTCGTATGGACATTTTTATGAGACGTGAAATGAAGTTGCGGCACCAGTTGAAGTTGGTATCACACCATTTCCATAAAAGTCTTACAGAAGGAAATTAGCAAATTAAAAATTTAGAAGTACATTTAAATCATAAAATTAAAATTGAATTGAATTTCCTTAAATGTGGGATTTTATTAAGAGATTCTTTAATTATATTTATGAACTATGTAAATTCTGATTCTTATTGTGCTTTGGAGTAAAACCCTCGCGTTACTAATCGCAAAGCGGAGGACGAGAAGTCAAGATATAATTTGTGCAAAACTCTGTAAATGTTTGCCAAAAATCCATGATTGTTGCGAAACAATAATTTCCGCCAAATTAAGCGATGCTCCAAGTTCAATCTCTTTTGCTAAGCATGTTATAGTATGAGAGTCTCTTCATTAAAGTCTCAGTCCCTTCTTATTCTGGAATTAATAGAATTAATCAGGTTTGAGATGTGTGTTGGGAAGGTTGTAAGAAAAGTGAGTGCAATTATGGAGTTGACACTTGTTTTCCTGTTTTCTTGATGAAAGCCAGGATGTCACCGATTTCTCTATTCATGAAGCCTTTCTGGTCCGATATTCTTATAGGTAAGTAGGTGGAAGTGGCTGTAACTGATGATGTCCTACCAGAAACATAAGTGGCGCTGGTGCGCTGTTTTGATCCCTCAACTCACGTGACCTGAATGTTGATAGGTGTAGTTTTTCAGATCCAACCTGTGGAGTTCAGAAAGTTAATAATGTTGCAGAATTTTATTTCAGAAATCTCTGATAAATTCATATAAAAAGAGTTCGCCAAGTGTGCGATGCCAGGCTTTGGCTTGTGCCGGGCAGTCACAAAGAAAGTAGAATAGGGTTTCCTTTTCGTGTGAGTTCTAGTAACTACGGCAGTGAGAGTTGAATGAAATGCCTAATTTCTCAACGTGTGGATCAAATGGCTAGTGGTCCTTGCTTATTGCTATGATTCGGTGCGGGTTCTGCTGATTAAGTCATTCGTCCAGTTGTTATCGTCGGCGAGCCATATCTGTCTGGATATGGCACAGGTTTCTAGACTTTTCTACCTACAATTGATATTCTTAGAGACTTCAGGATCTTGTGGCACATTCTTGCCTAAGCTTGGCAGTGATGCAGCCGTTATTAGAAATCGTTGCATCAGTCAGCCCCAGTGTATGCATTTGTTTGTTGGGGTTTATATGTCCAAGTCACTCGTTGGGCTTCAGAACTTTTATGCTGCTTTCTGTTTCTTAAACCGGACAACTTAATACGAATAAAACTTAAAAAAGAAAAAAAATTAAACCCGTCAATACACGCTATAAGAATTTAATTTCCCTCAACAGGTTGCATATGAGCTGTCATCACTGGACACAGTCTAATAGGCAACCCTGTAACGAAGTTTGGCTAAAACAATTCTTGCAGAAGCTATATGAACGAAGAAGAAGAGGAAACAATTTGTCTCCTTCCTTGTATCTGTCCAGGTTTCTCTTCAAACTCCTCTTAGGAACCTTCTACTATAACGACACAGGCGATCTGAAAAACACAGATGTCAGGAACCTCCTACGTTTCAGCAGTAGCTTGAATTGGTAAAATACGTTGCTAAAATCGATCTCTCTAAGATACATGTGGTATCACTTTGTGGCTATTATTGGTTTAACTATGCTGACTTTGACTGTCAGCCACTTCTTCCTAACTTAATGTATCTGTGGGGACTCAAATTTGTTGCCATAGTTACAGCACAGTTAAGGAATGCATCATATTCTCATGCTGATATGTAAATTTACACAATCAAGCTTACGTATGTCACCATAGTTAAAATCAATTCCAGTCTACTGGAAAAAATATAACAGATGACAATAGTTCCACCACCCTAATGCCAATATGCTGCTGAAATTTTCATAAATCATCCCTTATCAGAAGACTGCAGACATGAAAATTCAATATGTAGATTTTTTTATGTTTCCCTGGTAACCTTATAATTAAATATAGAAAACCCTTTGTTGCCTGATGCTTTAGTGCATTGCCAGCGATGACAAACGAATAAGCCGCACTTGTATGTATTTACAAAAGTAATTTCTATTTCTCTGTGGGCCGACAATAAGACTCATTTCCATTTATTTTCAGGTGGGTTAATAGTAATTGAATGTAAATTTGTGTGCAAACAGTGGAAGTAGAAATTCCTTAACTCTGAAGAAGTTTCCACAATTTGCTTTCCTTATTAATTTCTACGTCACGCCGCAATGTAAGCACTATGAATCACTGTATCCAGAGATCGTTGTTACCATCCATATGACAGTGACTCAATTGTTCGAGAGGAGAAAGTGCAGCTAATGAAAAATGAAAACATGCAGATACGTACATACATATTATTTGAAGTATCTGAGAGTTTTATTGATTTCCGCAAACGGCCCGTGCGACAATTAACTTTTAATTAAAAACCAACAAATAACTACGCAACCCTCGCTAATTGCAATCAAATTTCCGATATCAGAGTAAATAGAGTCTATTTCACGGAAAAAGATACGCTTATGGTGTGCTCGACACTTGTCATTGAGTTCATTTCCCCCGCACATGCAGATGGCATGTAAGGTGTAAATCAATTTGGAAAGCTCGTTTTCCCGCCGACAACGTTATCTTGGTGACGAAAACATTCGATTGAAATAAATTATATGCAAATACTTATCGGACAGTAGTGGAATATAAATTGCTCCATGTAGTGGATGTCTGCGTGTGGCTTATGGGGTTGTCGAAGGAATTGACGTTGAATTTAGGTATCGGCGTTTGCAGGAAATCGACTTTGGAGCGCAAGGGGTTTTAGGTATTTTTTTGGAAATAAAATTAATGACCATGGTGAAAGTTTCCAAAATAGTGGAGTGAGAGTGAAATGAATCACGAGGATCTTTGACAGCTGATTTAAAATTTTATTAAAAAATCAAAACATTTTCATTTCAATTTGGATCTATGTCGGACTTTAAATCCCTGGAATCTGTCGCCTTCAGTTCAAAAAAAGCCCTAAATTATCGCTTGCATGGCGGACAGACTCGCTAGAGAGGGCACAAGTTTTCCAATTCTTCCGGATAAGGGGAATCTAAGTATGCCTCTCGCCACCTGCAAATTGCTACTCAATAGAAACGCGATCAATATCGCCAATCATAGATGGACAGTTGGTCACACCTGTCTCATCACCAGGCAGATTTGGCCAAAGCTGGATCTTAAACGTTCCCACTGTCTCATCAGATGGAATAGATTGCTAATAAGCACCTTAGTGGTGGCCATTACCGGACACTGCACCATCGGCAAGCATGTCTGTAGATTGGGCCTCCTTCATAACGACTTCTGTAGAAGCTGCATGGATGGCGAAGAAGAGGAGACGATCCTCCACCTTCTCTGTATATGCCCGGTCCTTTCAGCTCGGAGAAGAGCATACTTAGGAACCAGCTTCTTCAACAACCTTAGTGAACTGGCTGACATCAGCATAGGCAGTCTCCAGCACTTCATAGTAAGCTCCGGCTGGCTCTGCGGGTAGTATTTCTGGCGAAATACAGATCCTGGTGGCAACACAAAGGACCTTATCTGGTCTAAGTGAGGTTGCAATTGCAGCCTGCCACTCTAAGACTGGGAAGATAAACGAGAAGTCACATGTACTTATGCATTTGATTATTTTTTTAATGTCAATGACCAGAATTGGTCCTTGAACCTACAATCAGTCTGATCCCAAGTTAGCTGCTGACTTCAATTGGTTAAGGTACTCTACGACTTACATACTCTTGCAAGGATACAATTTTATAGATCTAGGTAATCGTTCATTCTGTAAATACCCCACAAAAATCGTCCCTTATTTCCCGTTCCCGTTCCTGCTCTTGACCTGCTGCCTAGGGATCTGGCCTCGACCATAACTGACTACACGATTCCTAAACTCAAATTCAATAATAATATTCAAGTTCTCTTTCCGGAAAGGACGGAATGGAACAATAGCCTACCCTTATCAAACTACCAAGTATCAACCTTTCTACCGACGGCTACAAGATGGAGTGCGGCATTGGAGCAGGTGTCTTCTCAGCGGAACTGAACGCATCCAAACCGTAGCGCCTCCTAAACTCTTCGAGTGCCTTCCAGGCGGGGGTACTAGGGATTAGAGAAGCCTTCAAAATACTTAGCCTCTGCCATACTACCTCAAACAGCACAAGAATCTTTATTGAAAGCTAGGCTGCCATCAAAGCGCTTCATTCACTTACTTCGTCATCTAAATTAGTTGAACAGTGTAAGGAAACTATAACACGGGCAAACGCTCGGTTTAACTTCTCTCTCCTCTGGGTTCCTTGTCAAAGTAACATAGAGGGGAACGAGAGAGCCGACGCGTTAGCCAGATGTGGTTCTACCTTGAATGTCTCCCTTGCGGAGTCAGTCTGCTCCTCGATGGGACTCATTAAGGGCAACATTTTCCAACACTTCCTCTCTATTGCCAACTCTAGGTGGAAAAGCTTAGCAACCTGTGTCATATCCAGACAGATTTGGCCCACCTACAATAAAAACAGTACGAATGACCTGATCGATAAATAGGAACATCGAGACAGATAGAATCTCGGCAATTAGCACGGCCCACACGCTGCCAAGTTAGGCATTCCGTTCAACCCCCACTGTCGTAGTTGCGACAATTCCCACGAAAAGGAAACATTATTCCACTTTTCTGTGACTGCCCGGCACTTGTCAGAGTCAGACAGCGCACTCTCGGAAAACCCTTTTTCAAGGAACTTTCTGAGATTTCTAAAATTAAATTCAGCAACATTATCCATTTTCTTAAGTCCACAGGATGGAACTGAAAACTACACTCTTAGCTACGCCCATCAAAATCCAGGCCACGTGAGTTGTAATATCAAAACGGCGCATCCGTGCTACTTGTGTCTCTGGCAGGTTCACCAGTTTCAACCACTTCTACCTACCTATCTACCTTCCCATTCCTGTAGCTTTAACGAAAATAGGTTTGTTAAATGTTTTCTAATAGGAAGTGGTAGATTTGAGTGATTTACGTGAAATTTTCAGTCATGATCGTTCAACTGAAGCCACTATCTGGCGTATTGTGGAAAGATTTTAAACATTCGGATCAACCACCGCTCGTGCATCATCGTCTAGGTTCGCGAAAGTGTGGGTGAGAGCATAAGTCTCTCAATTCCTCGGCATCCGCAAGAATTTAACCTTTTACAGACATAGACCTGGATAGTTCTGCGCAAAGACTTAGACCTACAGTGGCTTGGAGACAGTAACATCCCGTTTGGCAAAGCCGATGAAATTTCTGAATCTGGAACCACCCTTGAAATTTCCTCTCATAACAAGGGCATGGGTTTACCTAACAATACAATGAAACTAAAGAAATTAACTCCAGCGTGGGAAAAAGATGCTCGGTCCGGAGTCACTCACACTTTAGTCCCCGCATGCCTTGAATACAAGAGCTAATGAGCTGGACAGGCGAATAAGGGTCAATATTCCGCTAGGAGCCCTTATAAATGGCAAGATCCATCATCACTTTTAAAGTTGGTCAAACCAGGGTGAAATAGGCTTGATAACTGCGTCACATGAAAAATGACTTGGCCTGATTACAAAAAAAAATGAAATAATAAGCAAATCACCGAGCAGCCAAGCTAGGCATCCCTTACAACAGCCGTGGCGAGAGTCAAACACTTGTTCTTTTTCTCCATTCCACAGGTTTTTTTTTTTTCTGTCGGAGTGTTGGAACACCACACTGGAGCACTCAGACGCAAAAACAAGTCCATTGTACTACCAGCAGGTACAACCCTTTTACTGTGTTTTCTTCGTCTTTCTAAGAAATTCGAGTATGAGCTTCAGTGATAAGAAGCTTAGGCTATCAGCACTTATCACATCAGCCCCAAAAAATCTGCCACCTGATACGAGCAAATGCAGGACAATCACATAGGAAATGTTCAGGGTTCAGGGCCGGAGAAGTTTTCCTCTGAGCCTTGCCTGGCAAGTTCATCGTAGACCTCATTTCCGGTAATCCCGCTGTGTCCAGAGACCCATACAAGTCTAAGCAAATTCAGTCTTCCAACCGAATTCAAACTAGACCTGCATTCCCGAATTATTTTGGATCTAGTAAGAGGATTGAGCAAGGCCTTAAGCGAAGCCTTACTATCGCTACAGACACAGATACTCTGTCCCCTCCACTGGTTTTTCACATTCCACAGGTTGGGTTTAATTAACTCCATCTATCAACCTTTCAACACCCGTTACCAACTAGGTTACATGAGTTATGGTTTTAAAATGGGTCCTAGTTTGAACCGCCACCCCTGCCTACCTGCCTACCGTCTTTTTGATGAACAATACAGTATTTATGTACAGAAAAAAAAATTAGAGGAGGTACTTCGAAGGAGTTAGATTGGCCAGGTCATGTGTTACATAAGCAGAAGGAATAAAAAGATCATAAGATTCTATAGAATAGAATAAAAAAATTAAGGATTTCTACGAGTGTAGCATTTTTCTGTTAAATCCGTTTAAAATTGCTACTCAAACAGTCCAATAACTTAAAATTTTATCGCTTTATAGAATCGAAGACCCTTCAAAATTAAGTTTAATAAAAACTTTTCGTTCAAGACTCATCATCCCAATTGTTTCCAACAAACAGAAATTTAACCCTTTAGCACTGTAATCAAATATCCTTTCATGTAAAGAAACTTGAGACAAATGTTAAATCAACTTTTAAGAAAAATGTTAACTTCATCGGATTACAAAAGTGACCAAGTTTTTCAAATTCATCACACGTGTATTCACATACAAATATATTGTGTGTCACATCTTCTGAGAACAAACATTTTTTTAATCACCACAGATGCCAACTACGTGCTTATATTTAATGTCACTCCTTCGTGGAGGATCAAATAATGCTAATTTTCTAATCTCCTTTTGAAAACAAAGTCAAATCATAATTTTCAAATTTTCTCATCACAATTTTAAGAAACGAATTGAATATCATTAATTAAGACACTCAACATGGATTGCTCGTGAGATTGCAATTTGCATCATTATGCTGAACAATTATGACGTATCCTGCCAGTGTCACAATTTTCCCGCACTTGAGACGGTTTTCCATTTCTCAACATTTTCTCATGAAATTTCAATTAATTTTCTCAATTCGTAATGCTAAACGCCTCATCTGACGCATGTATTAATGAAATTATCGACTTCTGTGATTTGCCTTTTTAGTTGAAAAAGAAAAAAAAATAAAAAATAATTTTAATTCAGTGGGTTTACAGAAATTCGAAGGAAAGAAAAAAAAATGGATTTCACCAACATCACTGACTGACATGTGAAACAGCATTAAAAATCATTCTGTACCTGACACTGACACATAAGAGTACACTCGGGCGTATGTGGAATATTTATTTATCCCACTAGAATTTCAATGAGTTGAGTTAAATCCATCTTCCTTTTCTTTTTTTTTTTGTTGTCATCAGGTGGCAGGACATGTGAGCACAGCCGGAAGTCTGCTTTAAATAATTTTCAACTAAAAAAGTTTAAGGTTGAAAATAATTGGAGAATTAATTCGAGGAAGTATTTTTAACCTTTTTTAATATTTAATGCATTTTGACTTAATGGAAAAGTTATTTTTTGTTTGTTAAATACTAATTTCACATCCGGATTACGGGATATGGTAGATTAATAGGATGCTCACGGATTTGAAGGACGGAACTAGTAAAACAACAACTTTGCTGGGATATTATTCATGGAGGTCTGACATGATTGCCATGACTTGGGGATGAACATTATTTCACGTGGATTTAATTCGAGGATAACTTGGGTGAAAAGTTCTGACCATTTTTGGGACAGTGAACAATTAGCCAAATGATTTTTAACCTCTGCAGTAATAGCATGTTGCTTAAATTAAGGATCTTAAACTAATTTTAAAAGTTTCACACAATGGAAATACCCGTCAAAGTGGAAACTTTAATTAATACACATTCATTGGATTAAACTTTGGATTTGTCGGATGCATTGTTGTTCGCATTGTGTTCCAGGGTATTTGCAGGGAGGATTTCTGTGGGAAACGTTTGGAAAGTTTTACTAATTTTAACAATATTTTTGAAATTTTTATATAAAACTTATAAAGTTTAAGATTCAAGTTGTGTTGCCTGCTTTTGAAAAGATCTGCTTTCCACAAAAATCTTGTGTAAGTTGCATAAAACCTAGTTACTCTTGCTAAGGTTAGGTTAGGTAAGGTAGATAGGCGTCCCGTGGGACTCAGTTAGGCTCAGAGCTCGTTGTGATGCCTACGGAATTCCCTGTAGGAATTTCTACCCGTAAAACCATTTGAAGTTATTGGTAAATGAGAGGATTTTTCTTAGGGGGATTTGACTTAGGTCACTGTTGTCGTTGAAATAATAGTGCCCAAGAAATCTTCTTCTGCTGTGGGAGTGCGCTGGACAATGGCTGAGGAGGTGAGTGGTGCTTTCCTACTCCTCCTCATCATTGTATAGAGCCCCTAGTCTCCTGGCGTGTTGTACTAGTAGGCAGTGGTCTGTAATTACACCAATAATGGAGCGAATTTGTGTTTTGTTGAAAGTAATAATCTCCCTTGACTTATGGTTGTCAATTTCAGGCCATACAAGTCTTGTGGAATGACACGTATGACCGCCTTTCCACCTGGAGTTAAGATATTGCAAAAATCCATTTTACTTGAGCTATTCAGACTTCTTCAAATTCATTAGGAGAGAGTCGTGATAAGAACTTAATTTTGGATGGATATAGATCTTTATGTAACCTGTCAAATTTCTTTGTCGGAATGAATGGATATTAAC
Source organism: Criorhina ranunculi (assembly GCA_951813785.1). Classification (NCBI taxonomy): domain Eukaryota; kingdom Metazoa; phylum Arthropoda; class Insecta; order Diptera; family Syrphidae; genus Criorhina; species Criorhina ranunculi. The sequence continues at coordinate 13,786,759 of OX638381.1, forward strand.
CTAAAATTATTTGTTATCTGGTACGAAACGTCGTCCGCGGGGAATTCGAAATATGACCAAAGATACCTAAAAAAGACTACAAACCTTCATAAGTAGTCGTACCGTCATATGTTCTGTCCAAAAGTATTTAAGGTGTAAGTGCCACACCAACCTTAAGACTTCTAACCCTATTCCGGCCAGAGCACTACTTTTTAAATGGCGTTTCTGGCTTATTGTTTTTACTTTTTATAGGTATGTATGTGCCACTGAAGAGAGGCCAGAGTGTTTGTATATAGAACCGACTGTCGAGAAAGCAGTCTTCACTTAAGTCTACCCCAGTCGAACTTAATGCAAAATTTACCTTAAGGAGGATCTGTAATCTTTTAAACCCAATGGGGAATACGTGGTATGAACACTGATTACCCTCGAGCAGCCCTCCCACAGCCTCTATAAAATTACTTATCAACCCCTCTGCTTGCCGCCTGGTATCAAGGTTTGTGTGGTTGCAGATCTCGCAGCAATATCATCGGAGCACTAGCCCTCAAAATTGTAAATTGGGAGATCCTGTGGTTTGAGATTGTTGAGAAATTCCACTGGAAAATGTATAGCATCATCTCTTGATTTGTATTCGGTTTGTTCATACCTCTTCGAAAGACTCTTGTAATTCATCGTGGGTAGCAGCAGCTTGATCGTTTTTTGGGGTCACAATCACGCTGTCATAAGCATTTCAAAGCCTTATAAAGGTTGTGTACATTGTAAGGATATTGTTTAGTAAGTTTATCATCAGATTCTGGAAATTATTATTTGCTCATGTTCCTCTGGGCACTATTGGTAATGTTTAATGAAACTCGCATGCCAACAAGACTGTGACTCTGATATCTTGAAGGATTCTATTTAGAGCTTCAATACTTCCTTAATGATCCAAAAAAAAAATCGCTTCGTATGTTGTAACACCTCCGCCATGTTTTTTTGCCTTAACAATTTTTATAAAGGTGTCTCTACATGTATCAGGTAGGAAGAAGAGTTGAAAGTAGAGTATGCATTTTTTCCTTTTGCTAGCAGTGTAGGTTTCAAGGGACATGTAACCTGAACTGATACCGGAAATTAGGTCTTCGATGGGCTTGCCAGGCAAGATTCAGAGGAAAACTTCTCCGGCCCTGAACCCACGTTAGGTTTGTCCGTTTCTTCGGTTAGGGCTTCTATCGATGGTTGGGTTTCAAGCAAACACAACTGTAGATTTCATGACTCTTCAGGATGCAGGCAGACTAAACAGATCCTTCCCAACGTCTGTAAGAAATCCGCGGCATTCTTGCTGTCTCTCAGCAGAAAAGACTGCAGACAACTTATTGGCATTTTTACGGGACATTTCTTCTTTGCCAAACATCTCAATGTGTTAGGTTTAAGTGACACCACTGTCTGTGACGTCTGTAAAGAGGGCGACGACACTGCAGAACATTTCGTATGTGATTGTCCTGCCTTTGCTCGTATCAGGTGGCAGATTTTTGGGGCTGATGTGATGAATGCTGGTAACTGAAGCTCCTTATCACTGAAGCTCTTACTCGACTTTCTTAGAAAGACGAAGAAAACACAGTAAAAGAGCGTGGTGTTCCAACGCCCCGACAGGAAAAAAACCTGAACTGATAGTTCCATCATATGTAAGTAAGACTTGACTTGTAAGATAAACATGTCTTAACTGAGAACTAGCCACAGGTGATACACGAAAGAACTTCAAGCTTTATTGATAAGGACCCCCAATTTCAGACTACAAGCTCCTAATTCTAATGACAAATAATTCATAACGAAAATAGTTATTTTCTTGGTTAAAATTAAAGGACCTTTAAATCCTTCAATTTATTCTATTTTAAAATCCATTATATTTAAAGTAAAACAACTTAAAAGTACAACAATTTGAATTAAGAACGTCTTTTTCCAGTAACCTCAAAAAATAATTACGTTACTTTCTATTATAAAATCAAGTAAAGAACAAACTTTCCATTAAACACCCGCCACCATGAGTTTTGGTTTCCTAAATCAGTGTAAGGACTAGCATGTACACAAAAAAAAAGAAGAAAAAAAGCAAAAATCAGCTTGTGGTCTATTTTTGAATCTGTAGGCGTTGTGTGCCAATTTTATCGACGGGGGATGTTAAATTTCACGCACAATTAAATATCCTTTTCACACCCCATAATAATGGTCAGAGAGTAACCCCTATTCATTGTAAATCTCTTCCTCTCGATTACCGTTAAGGAGCCATTATCGACAGGAGCTTCCGAAAAATTACACTAATACCATTTACAATGTTTTTCGCGTTGTCTAATTTGTGAATTTGTGAGGGCGTTCGACAAACTCTAAGTACTGGCTTTGTTTGACAACTTGACATTAGGTTTTAATTAGGTCGGACTTTTTTGCCACTAGAACGACTGGTGGTTTTGAGATATTGCTAAAGTTTTCTTCTTGTTTAATTTATTGTTTCAACACATGGCAAAATATTTGAATTGAAATAAAAGAGTCCTGAACTTTGATTTGATTAATTGCTTCATAAAGTTGGGAGTATTGTTGGTTAAGGATGAATGAAGTTTGAAAGAGAAATACTAGTGTTTAAAAACGTTAGGGGTGGGTTCAATTACAGGACAACTTTTTCAGGAATATTAATAACTTAAATCTTTAGGGATATTATTTTAGCTAAAAAGTTTATTTTGTTATTAGATATTACGCATGGGGTTTGACACAGGATATACTGATGTCGATAACCTCGATGTCAGTACTTATATTGCGCATTTCATCCCTAGTACAGTAAATCAAGTTACATGTAATGGAGTATGCAAAAAAAAAGGAAAAATCGTTTTTCGATACTCAATCAGACAGATAAGAGGTCGAGCTAGTGAATCCACTTTATTTCATAACAGTTACCGTGTCATTAATTGATTTATTTGGTTTTTCTGGCTATTAGTGTGATTATATGGCTTTGGATCGTAACTTTACCTTGGTAATATGGACAGCGTAGTTAGACAGCGGTGATCGATGAATGAGTATGATTTAGGTGTTGATTTTACTCTCCTTTCCTCTAATTTCCCTAATGCCCGTACTCTAGTTTAAGGGTCGTCATAATCCCTTTATTTATTTATTCTATCCTTTTTGTTTAGGAGTTTTACTGAATACTGGATCTGGATTTATAAGCAATTTCGTCATCTTAGCCTTAGTTTTGCATTTGAAACCAATTTAGTTGGCTTTTTATGCAATTAGAGAGACCAGGTTGCTGTGTGGATTGGCTAATGATGGCATTTTTAGCCACTTCCGCATGAGAATGTCCATTCATTATTTAATATTTCAAGATGTTTGAGGTCGAGTTGTAAGGTCGTTGAACTTTGGGTAAGATAGGTAGGTAGGTAGAGGCGGCGGTTCGTCATGAACCCAAGTAGCATTAGGTGTGCCTTTTTGTTACCACGACTCGTGTGACCTGGTTGATGATGTGTGTTGATGTGTGTGGGACAGTCGGTGTCTAGATCCAACCTGTGGAGTTAAGAAAGAAAATTAGATCCCTTATCCCTTTACCCGAGATGTCCTTAAGGTCGTCGAAAAATGGTTGGTTTAATGCGCGCAGTTTAGCTGTTGCTAGCGCCGGACATTTGCAGAGGAAGTGGGAGAGAGTTTCTTTTTCATTTTCTTCACCGCAACTGCGGCAGTGAGGGTTGTAAGGGATACCTTATTTGGGCGCATGGACTCAAATTGGCCAATGCCCCGTGACTATAGTCGTGATTCTGGCAATGTCTGAGCGAGTTCTGTTAATTAAGTCTTTTGTTCTGCTTTTAACGTAGGTCGGCCTTATCTTTCTTGATATGTCACAGTTCGTTTACCCCCTTTCTTTGCCTTCTGTAGGAAGAGTGAGTGAATTTGTGCTTTAAGCGCTTCTAGCGGAATTTGGAACCTTGCCGCAAATGAGGCGTATAGGGCTGAGCCGTGCCAAGCTAATTCTTCTGCGCGCTCGTTTCCTTCTATGTCACTGTGCCCTGGAACCCAGAGCAGTGTGACCCTGAAACGTTCACTCAAGCGGGTAAGCTCGTTCCGGCACTCCTGAACCAGTTTGGAGGATATGGTAGCCGAGTCAATGGCTTTGATAGCGACTTGGCTATCCACAAGGATAGCAATGTTGTGTCGCGTCTGAGCTGCATACAAGCCTCTCGAATGCAAGTAGTTTCATCTGGAACACGCTGGCAAAATCTGGCAAGCAGTATAATATTGATATTTTTAGTGATTCCGAGTAGACACCGGCTCCCACACCACAGTCAATCTTGGATCCGTCGGTGTATATGACCTTGTCGAAGTTCTTCACGACTTCGTCTTCGTCTTCCTCTGAGCTCTGGTAGGAAATCCTAAGTAAGAAGAAGAGCATTTTAGAATTTAGTTCAGTAAGCTGTTGATTAGATACAAGAGTGAATGACGAGTCTTTTTAAAATACAGTGACATCAAAAAATATTCTTCGAAAATTCTAAAAATACCTTCAACGATGTTTGCCATTGCTTTTCTCTATCTTGGCGGAAGAAAATGTTAACTTGTTGGTCAAACTAATTGATTAAACTTGTCAACGCATTCCTATATGCTACCTACAAATAGATTTTTATCAAATCATTCTTTTATTTCTTGTCAATCATAACCTTTAAATCGATCATAAATCATGTTAAATACCATAAAATGATAAAATTGTTTAAATTATTTCCACTTCCTCCATTGGTAAAGAACAAGTTCTTCGTGATAGACATAGTGGTAATAGAAACCCGGTAAGACATAACTTTTGATAAAGTCCATTCACCATTCAGTGGTTCACAGAAAACCGATAATCGCAGGAAATTAATTAAATTAAAAAGAAAATCTGAAATATCCGGCTTCATTGTGACGAAGCAAAAAGGGAGAAGTTTTTATATTCAATTTCCTTGAAGCACAGGAAATGTATTTATTAGAACAAAATGTTTTTTTTTTCCATCAGAGCAAGGAGTTCCTTTCCACTGGCTTTTTTAATTTAATTATGAGAGTGCATCGCGGACTCATCCCTTCATAGTTTATGAAATCATGTCATGGTGGTTGTAAGTGAAATGCTACAAGACGCAGGTATAGTTTGTAGAAGGTGTACTTTGCACATCAGGAGGCATATTTCTTTTTTAAATTACTGGTTAGTGAGGGTTGTGTCATGATTTAGGGAGGAACTAGGTGAACAGCTTTTAAAATTGATAAAATTTTCGATGTACAAAGTCAAAAACGATTATAGATGCCTTGTAGTCTCATCTAATGCATACCCTTGTTATATATCCAATCCGAGACGGAATGGAAGGACAGTGAATTGTGATGACTGATGACTGGCAACTAGGCTGTGTAATCGGTTTCTTTTAACGTCTTCCATATGGAATTACCAACAATCCAAAGGGATGATATAACGCTTCAGTAAAATATCGACTTCTGAGATAATTTCTTAAAATCCTACCCAAAGGTGCGATTTAGTCTTCCATCCGAAGTTTAACTCTCGAACTAAGTACTATGGGTACTAAGTCCGCTCGATTTATTTTTGCAATAAAGCTCGCAGCCTTACTTACTTACTTATCAGGCCAGCGACCATTGGAGGGTCTGAGCCTGAACTAATGCCGTTTTCTATCCTTCACGGTCCCGGGCATGGTGCTTCCACTTTACTAGACCAAGGTCTTTGGCGACCGCGATTGCCTGATCTTTAAATCGGATGTTCGCGTCTTCCTCTTCTTCGTGAACCAAGTGACTAGGATTCAAAGATCCTCTTAGCTGGACCATTCTCGTCCATTCGTTCGATGTTGCCGAGCCATTGCAGTCGACGGATTTTTGCCTTCCGGACTACATCCACATCTTTGTACAGCTCGTAGAGTTCGCGTTTACATCTTTTCCTCCATTTGCCCTCCTTGCAGACTGGTTCAAATATTCGACGTCGAATTTTTCTTTCGAAGGATCCCAAGATCTACTCCGCTGTCTTACTTATCGTCCAGCATTCAGGTCCATAAAGCAGGACTGGCAAGATCAGGGTTTTGTAGAGCATGATTTTGGACCATCGAGTTAGGAATTTGGACTCTAGTTGTTTGGAAAAACCGGAGTAGTAGCGGTTGCCTAAGGCTATTCTTCGTCGAATCTCCACCAGGGTATCATTTGTGAAGTTTATATTTGCCTCGACGTAGATAAACTCCTTCACTACCTTCACTAAATCATAGCTGTTAATTATTAGGTTCTGTCCTAGACGGTGTTCGATGGACGGTTTTTGGTCGACAGCATGTTCTTTGCTTTATCCTCGTTCATCCTGAGACCAACTCGTTTGGCTTGTTCTTCAATTGCCGTAAAATCTTCAATAGTGGCACGTTGGGTACGGGTGATGATGTCGATATCGTCTGCGTATCCCAGCAGCTGGATGGATTTGTTAAATATAGTGCCTTCTGTGTTAACGCCGGCCTTTTGCACTATCTGGTCCAGCACAAGATTAAAGAAGTCACACGGCACCGCGTCTCCTTGACGAAATCCTGTGCATGTTTGGAATAATTCGTAGGTTCTGTTCCCAAACTGCATGTTGCATTGCGCTATAGAAACGTGGCACATCAAAACCGGATCAGTTTTCTCGAGATCCCAAATTCGGCCATCACGTCACATAGTTTGGTGCGATGAATGCTGTCGTATGCGGCTTTGAAGTCGATGAAAGGATGGTATCGAGTTGGAACTCGTTGGTCTTTTCCAGGATTTGCCGCAGTGTGAAGATTTGGTCTATCATCGATTTGCCAGGCTGGAGGCCACACTGATAGGTGCCGATGAGTGTGGTACAAAACGGCTTTAGTCGTTCACACAGTACACTGGACAGGATTTTGCAGGCTCGGGATATGCCTCGGTAGTTCTTACAAAACATTGGATCGCCTTTCTTGAAGATGGGACAGATAGAGCTGGTAGTCCAGTCGTCGGGCATGCTTTCGTCCTACCATACTTTGTAGATGATCTGGTGCATACTCCCTACCAAAACATCCCCACCAGCTTTGAATAGCTGACGGTAATCCGTCCGAGCCCGCGGCCTTGTTGTTCTTCAGCTTTTTAATGGCTGTGCCGACTTCCTCTAGGCTGGGTAGGAGAACTACTTCATCGACTGAAGTTGAGTTTTCTTCATACTCTATCACTCTCTCCTGGGCATGCCCATAAAGCAGCTGCTGGAAATGCTGCTTAAATACATCCACAATTCCCTGCGGGTCGATGACAAGATTACCCTCACTGTTTCGAAGGGCCTGAGTTCCTGGTCTGTAGCCTGCAGTCAAGCTTTGTGCTTTTTGATAAAAGCTTCGTATTTTCTTTTTCCTCCTGCCTTCTTCGATATCCTTGAGCTGGGAGACTGCGAATGCTCTTTTTTTTTTCGCAGTATCTTTTTCTCCTCCCTTCTATTGGCTCTGTACTCATCCGACGTTGCCCGGATTGTTCTTTGCCTTCTTCTTCTGCATGCACTCTTCATCATACCACGGATTTCTTGTCGGGGGTGGTTGGTAGCCTTGAGTTGTTGTTGGCGTTTCTGGTAGGCAATGACGTCTTACAGAGTCTTTCGTTAAGTTGCTCTCTGTCGTTCGCAGTTCGCAGTCATAAGTGGAAAATTTGACCACATCCTTTAGCCAGCTCAAATTTTGGCGAAAACAAGTCCTCTGCAGAGATAAAGTCGACCTTGAATCTTCACAGTAGTCATTCGAAGAAGAACCTTGACGTCAATATATAAGATTTGAGGTACGATAGTTTCGTCCATGGACCATGTTTGAGAAAGCATCGATGTATATCGTTACAAATTAATTCTAAATAATTGACGATGGAGTCAAAGATTTAGTGACTTTCAGGACATATTTTCTTTGCACACACCTTTTAATATCCCAGTGGCGTTTTCTTTTTCCCTCTTTAAGAGGTCAAGTGCAAATAGAAACTTATCGCACATTTAATCACCTGCAAATCGCCCTAAGTATAATCAAAAGTAAATACAAAATATCCTTGAAACCCTACATTCCAAGTGTGTGTTACGTTACTCCTGCACAAGTCAGATAACATAAAAGATTTTCTCGTAAATATTTGTGAAATATTTATCCCTTATGGACTAAAAAAGACACGAAATAAAGGCTAGCAAATATTTTCTCTGAAAAAAAAGGTAATTATTATCCTTACTTATCAACATTCGTCATCGTAAGGCAATTTCCGCAGACAAAAAAAAAAATAAAAAGGAAGGAAACACCAAAATCACAAAAGAAACTCATACTATACATATACGTACGTATCAAACGGAATTCCTTCGTTCATCTTTAGCCACTTCAAAGGACGCACGTATTTGTATTAAATTGTTATTCTTGAAAATATCTCAGAAGCAAATCTCTCGCTCAGTTGTTACAACACAAAACACATCTCTGTCGAGATGTGCAGACGACACCTAGGAGACTGAATGTGTTCCAAGTACAAGCCTAAAAATAAAATTTCCAATTTCGAATCCTGTAGGTGTCAAACATGAGTTCAAGTCTTCAACAATAAACTGGTATCAACTGGTATCTCAATATATATTCACTCTTCGCGTGCCTTTCTCAAGCTAAGCAGGGTTATCCAATATCCTTTCGCTGGTTTTGTCATTCGTCGTCGTCGTCGTCTTCCTTGAATATTCGTTGGTGATGGTGATGGATCCACTTAAGATGGATAATAGATAAAAATTGAAGGATTTCTGTTTAAGATGTACAAGTAGTTCAACGTCAAGATTTTTCACACACACACACATACAACATCCTCTCATATATAGCATATCCGATGGAAAAAAAAAAATTGAATGAGGAAAATTAAAAGCGCGAAGATTTCTTATTGCCACGGATCCTTGTAACTCACTTTCATAGCTGCGTATTTGAATATGTAAATTCCTTTTTTTTTTTTTGTAAGTAAATAGGATCGATGTGCACTTTGTCAGTGGTGAAGGAACTTGAGGGGGTTTGTAGCAGTTAGAAGGATTTCCATTTTGTTGGGGTGAGATTATCGTTCCATTTTGAGTGGATATGTTGATTTTCATTTCACGTCTGAATGACATGACAGAGGGACTTTATGTGAATCTGCGAACTGAAAAAACAACTACCATGTGATGTATCCATACGTTAATAAGGGAATATTTTTAAAAACAGCAAACAAAGTCGATTGCGGTGTTGTTTTTGATTTCTAATTCTAATTCGTTTCGACATTTTCTCTCATTATGGATGATTTTTGTGATTGAGTGACGAATTGATGCAATAAATTGCTTTGTTTTGGCTTTTGAGAAGTTTAATTCAAAGTTAATTTTAAATTTTATACCCAAAGGCATTTGATTTGATGGATGTGATGTAATTGCTTTTTTACCGATTGACTTTTTTTTTAAATAAGAAGGAGCCTTTATTATTAGAATTCATCAAACAGCTCCTAAGAGCCCACTTAGTTAAACATCGTTTATGCATTTAGGATGTCTTTACGCAGGAGCATTGCTTGGCTCAAACCGTTTATCTTAGTTTTCAAAGGAATTTTCGGAAACTCCGTCCCTAAGGGTGTGGAAAAGAGGGAGGTCGAGAAGGGGAATATATACATATGTCCATCTTAACAGCCGAATAAGTTACAGACGTACAAATTGCTAATAAAATTCTTCATTAGAAATTAATTGACAATGCAAAATAAACGCCTGATGGTGATTGAAGAAGCAGTCTTGTCCTGGCTTTATGTGCACAAAATTTACAATAGTATCAGCTGCTCCAATTAGATAGATCTGAAGATAACTAAGTACCAATTACATAATGCTATAAATAAAGGGTGTCCAGATAGCAATGACACTAGTTTTAACAGTTTTTTGTCCAGCAAGTAAGTGTAATGAATTGAATTAATAAAAATGCCTTTAAAACGAACCGAAAAGTTTTTCCAACTGTCATCATCAGCTGTCAAAGTTACCAATGACATCAAGCTGTCAAAATATTCAAAAAGGTTTGCCATTTTATAATGCATCGTTTTACACTTGCAGAACGTGCGGAAATTACTTACTTTCTTAGGTGGCGCTACAGTTTGGGGTCAACCTGAGCCTCAACCAACAAGCTTCTCCAATTAGCCCGGTCCTTAGCTAACCGCTTCCAGTTAAGCACTCCAAGTAAATTGAGGACCCTTTCTACTTCTTCGAGTAAAGGTCTTCCCCTACTGCGTTGTCCCTCCGGGTTGGATTCGAAGACTTTTCGGGCCGGAACGTTGGTGTCCATTCGCTCTACATGTCCTAGCCATCTTAAACGACCAATGCGTAGTTTTTTTTACTAGGTCGATGTTGCTGTACAGCTCGTATAACTCGTCGTTGAACCTCCTCCTCGATAACCCGTCAACGTACATGGGACCGAATATCTAACGAAGAATTTTTCGCTCGAACCGACCAAGGGTATCTTCATCCGCCTTTGATAAAGTCCATGCTTCAGCACCATAGAACAGGACTGGGATGATTAAGGTCTTGTACAGAGTTTCCTTAGCTCAATTTTAAAATCGCAACGTGAATTTCATCTTCTCGGTAGAGGTCTATTTTTGGCTTGTCAACAAGCAAAATTGCAGTTATTGGAGCGACAATGCATTCGCAAAGATTGACTGTTTGGTGCGGTTTATAGCATGGCGGACCTTATTTCTTTCAAAATGAGGAAGGAGACACCGTTATCGTCAATGGTCTCAGGTATAGAGCGATGTTAACCGACTTTCTGTGACTCGAGCTGTGGCTCCAACAAGACGACGCTACATGACATACAAGCGACGCAATGCGCGAAGTTGTGAAGGAGAAATTTGGCGACTGGGTAATTTCAAGGCGAGCGTTCGTCGATTGGCCACCGCGATCATGCGACTTGACACCACTCGATTATTTTCTCTGGGGCAACGTCAAGTCCTTAGTCTACGCTAACAAGCCAACCACTTTGGACCACTTTCGAGGCTATCATTCGAGACGCTATTGCCGGAATAACGTCGTACATATTTGACCGAGTCATCAAAAATTGGACCGACCGCTTGGAGCACTGTCAGCGAAACCGAGGCGGCCATTTAAAGGATGTGCTATTTCACAAATAATGGCATGAATGTATCTTCAAAATAAAGCCAGAATCAATTTTATATCTCACACCGTTGTTGTTTTATTTAAATTTGTTTTCCTATCGTTTTTATCTGGTCACCTTGTACAAAGAAGAAAGTTAAACATTATAGTCTTCTGTGGTTCGAAACATGAGACGTACATAGTAAGTAAAATTTGAAGGGGTGAAATGTAACCGGTTATTTCACTGTTTACAGACGAATAGATAAAACAGTGATAGAGTCTTAACTTCGTTTTCGGCAATGATGTTCAGGTTTCTATTCGACACTGATCGTGAAGGTAGGAATAGAAATAGGAGAAGTGAGTTACTAATCGCTGCTATCATCCATTTGCAACATTGCGAGCTCCAAATTTGTTGAGAATTAACGTGATATTTCATCGTTTAATCTTTGTTTTCGTCGCAAGCATTAAACATATTAAACAGCACAAATTAGCAAACCCATAAGAGGTTTTAAATTTAGCACAGATGGATATCAATCCATTGACTACCACTACAGTGTAATGCAAAATAGCATCTCGATAATCATCAGAGCTAATTAAATCAATCAAAGAGCACATGCCACTTAGACAGTTAATTCGATTTAATATGAATCGCCGTGGGCTTTAAGAACGTCGAATTAATTGATTTGAAGCTGTGCGCTCGATTAATTTCGAGTATCATTACCATCGGAATAATAAGGCCTTAAGCAAGAAAATTCCTTCCAATCGATAATTTTATTGTTATTAGTAAAATTATTCTTAAATAAAATATTTATAAATAACATCTTATAGAAGCAGTCACCCCGAGGCGAAAGTAGCAATCCCACTGGAGATTATATCATTTTAAAATATCCGCAGGACTTCGGCACACCCACTTGTCAATAGACAAACTGTAGGGAAATTCTTTCTCTCCTTGATTATTGTTTATTTTTGCTGAAAATTGCTTCGAAACCAAAGGACGGAGATATAATATTTACGTATTAATTCAAAAATGTTTCATTAACATGTCAAACGTTTAGCAAGAGTGACTTTTTTTAAAGTGGAGAAGGAGAGAATCTTGAGATTGCTTTTGAAATGTTAATTTCCAACAATGGAAAGGATAGTGTATATGATAAGTTAGTCCTTATCCTTTATTGGAAGCATTTATGTTTAAATAAAAAGAAAGTTTACTATCACATAACCCCATCCTCATCCTTGGGAAGGTCAATGGCAAACTGATATCATGTAGATTCTTATCGGTGGCGGTTGTTAGGGAATTGTTCCTCCTCAATGGGCTTATTCTCTGATTTCTCACATCTTAATTCAGGCAGAACAAATTATTCATCCCTAAAGACCGGTTTTATGAGATTTCGACATGAAAAGCTGCAAAAAAAAAGTTAGACTTCCACTGGGTTGATCACAACATGGTATGTTGGGAGGCTATTGAATAATGGCTCGACGTCGCGATGTTGGGTCCCTTAAAAGGGATCGACTAGGACCAACATGTGATGTGTAGCATGTGGTGCCGATAATGTTCGTAACCCTTGAATTTAATTTTATGAATATTTTCTCAAAATAGACGAGAAACGTTCAAGGCAAAGCTAAATCTGTGGACACATGCATAGTTATAACGTGAACAATGATGAGAGGATTAGGGATTTTTTTCCTTTTGATTTGATTCCGTGGTTGTGGTAAATGGAAATCACATAAAGATGCTTTTTGAGGGTGAAGCTACTCACAACAACCGTATCTTGTGTGCTGTGTAAGCTGATTGAGAAGTCGTGGTATATTTTTTTCGGGAGCACATGTTGCCATTATGCACTGGTAAAGGGTGCTTTGAGGATAATTTGGTTTTGTGATCATTATTTTGCGTATTATGTTTCGATAAGTATATTTGTTTAGACTTAAGACTTTATGCTTTAAGATTATATGCAATGATTTTGTGGCAAAGAGCTTTAGTATTTTAAAATGTCTTGTGGGTTGGATTTCATTAATGGATTGTAGGTTCTGTAACAAGCAGTGCTACTTACTGGAATTCTGAGTGTTCGTGTGAGTCAGAGGTCTTTTTCAAACACCAACTTGAGATAGTTTGTTAGGTTAGGTTGAAGTGGCTGTCGGCTATTGTCAGCACACTTAGACTAGTGATAGGTCCATTGTGATACCACATGAATCTGAAGAGATCTCCATACCTACTCGTTAAACCAGTTGGAGGTTCTGATGAAGCGAAAGAGGTTTCTAATATCCATGTTTGTTAGATCGCCTTAGTTGCTTAAGTAAAATTCCCCTAAATGGAGTCTTCTTTTACGGGAGAGAGCTGGGCAGTTACAAAGAAGGTGGGGAATAGTTTCCTCCTCCTTTTCGGCCATGCAGCTTCTACAGAAATCATTTGAATGGACGCCAGGCCTTGTTGCATGCTTGCCTATTAAACAGTGTCCCGTGATGACACCTATTACGGATCTGATATGCGATCTGTTAAGAGAAATTATATTTTTTGAGCGTTTCATATCTAGCCGTGGTCAAATCAGCTAAAATTTGTTTTCTCGATAGCATCCAGCTTGAGTTTAAGTTAACATGTAGCGATCGGTGTACCCAAGGTGTTTCTTTCTGTTTGCACGGGTACGGTTGTTCCATATCTGGCGAGTTCCCTGGAATATGCCCCGGCACCCAACAAAGATGAATATTGAACTGCTTCGCCATCTCTATAAGAGATGATCGGCAGTATAGTGCTACAAACAAATTTGAAGATACTGATTCCAGGGACCTTATCGCTGCTTGACTGTCTGAAAAGATACGTATATCTGTGGAAGATATCACGTTCTTCAGCCAAGATAAGACTTCTTTGATCGCCAATGTTTCCGCTTCGAACACGCTACAATGATTTGAAAGACGGAAAGAGAGGCTGAGATTGCCAATCAACAAAAGATGCTTCATCTGGTTTCGTTATCTATTAGTGCGTGATTTGTGGAACCGAACAGTTGGACCTGCGCAAGCAAGAGAACACCAGTCCGTATATACTAGAACAAGCCCGAAAGAAATACTGTGAATTATAAGCAATGGCAACTGTACCAATAATTCTCCCCCGTTATTCTGGACACCACCCTCGGAGCAAAAATACTGAAACCTAATACTACCTGAGTTTCAAAATCACTACACCAACAATAGCGCTGTGTGAATAGCATCATAAGGGTGTTCATAACCCCTTTAGCGCTAGTAAATTATAAAAAAAAAAAAAAACAGACACGTCCTGATAGTGATGCTACTAATTTGCCCACCAAACGTGTTCACACGGATTATCTTAAGCACCTTCGCCATTTAATTTAACAACTACAAACGTAAATGATGACCGGTACATATCACCCTTAACGTTTTACAATTCAAAAGTCGTAACTCTCTTTTTTTTATGATTTAGTTCTGCTACCATTTGTAAAACAATAATATCGGCGATTGCTTCTGTTTAAGTTTCCCTTTATTGATTTCTTTTATTTGATTATTTACGATTTTAAAACTACGTCTATAAATTTAATTAAATCTCCCTAATTTATTTGTTCATGCCGTTGCACATCTGTACGTAATAATTGCCCGCCATTTATTGCAAATTAAATGCCAACTTATTATATGCTGTGTGCACTTGAATGACACCATATAGTGCATTCGGTTATAAAATATCAATTTTCCTATCAAATAAAATCATTATAAGTCATCAGTGCTTATTCGTATGTGACTAATTAAAATCGAATTTATCCCATTGCAGGCATGGCCACCGATGAAAAACCCCTTTGAAATGTTTCCAGCTGGTTATAAGGTTCATACAATTTCAGGTGAGAATAATTTACATACATATTTCAAATATTTTCATTTATTTAACATTTTCTCTGAAATAAAACTTACTACTACGATATGATATGGAAGAGATGGAATTATAATGAAAAGCTTCCCCAACACACATGGCCAGAGAATTTTTATTCATACAACGTGCGTGACATGAAATTAAATTGGATTTATAAGTTTCGCAACATGAGTAGGATCATAACTTTATGCATAGTTTGTCATAAATGCAACTAAGACAAAGCAGGAGGAAACAAAGCAGTATTGTTTTTTTTGTTCTGACATGTGTCCCTCTTCCTTGGAAGTTAAAATAGAAACTTGAAAAGCGGATAATTTTTCTGTCAAATAAAATTTCCATGGTATTATAGAATTAGAAGTGGCCTTTTTTTTCAGTGTGGTTTATATTTCAACTGTCATCCTTTGTATTAATGCAATCTGACAGTTGCTGTTTGGATTGTGTACAACCAGAGGTAAGTGTACAACACAAGCTTCACATGAACCTTGATCCTTAACGATTGAAGTACATTTTGTAATTTTGCCACTGAAAAAGAACCCGTATTATCATGATGAGTGCGTTCAGTGGAAGAAAATAAAAAGATCAAGTGGTTTGAAGGAGAAGAAACTTGTGCGTTGAAAAAAAAGGCCGTGTAGTCTCTAAGACATTCCACAAAATGTCTACAAAAAAAAGAAGAAACAAAAGCAGCTGACTTTAATTTAAACCCGGAAAGAAATCTATTTAGTCACCGAGACCCTTAGGATTTTTGATGTATTGGTAGCTATTCTTGTAGTTCATCAAGATAGAGTGAGCGACAGGTCAAAAGGAGAAAACAAGTCCAAATTCAGTCAACAATGAAGCATCAGTGATTGGCTTCAGACTCAGAAGAATAGCCTCAGAGCCTTCTTTCGTCTATGAACAAACTGCGTACAATTCCCCTGTGACCCGAGATCTAAGTGAGATAAACCTGATTCCATTTGGCAAGCCAGTCAGTTTTGAATCATTCCTAGGGTTTAGTCACTTCAGATGCTGATTTTTTTCCCGCGTCATCTCATTCCTATTATTTAATTAAGCAGCTGAACTTCCATTTGTCAGACAGTGGTCACAGATGGTTTTATTCGGGTTAATGGACAGCCTTTGCTGTCTTACCAAAACCAATGTAACATTGTCAAAGGGTCAACCAAAAAAGTGTCAGCTTCTGGGTTTCATAGATCCTGAACCATTCGCTACTCTAGGTAGAGGAATGGTGAAGGATATGATCAGCCGAAATGGGCATTAAAGCCAAGAAAAAATGAGAAACTCTTAAGAAGACAAAACAAGCAGGCTATGTCTAGAAGACAGCTGCATATACATACATATGTACATATGTGTACATTGTGAAGTTGAGGATATCTCCAGTCGAGGCAATACGAATGTCCTCCGGTGTTTGGAATTCCTTGTGGAGGAAGCGTTTCTTGACTCTTCCAACATCCCTCTGGAATGGTTTTGTTCAAAGGTTGGATGACCCATTTAGCCTGTCTAAGACCCCGAATGTTGTTCCAATAGGATAAAAAGTTCCAATTTTCCCAGCTGTCCAGACTCGTTCTGAAGGCGGAAGTGGGGACGCCGCAGAAAGGTTCAGTACCTATGTATCTTTCAGAAAAACCTGGCAAGTTGTTCTGCCATTTCATTGCTTTCAATGTCTCTGTGCCCTGGTACCCACCAGAGTTTGACTTTATTTCGCTTAGTGAGGTCTTGGAGAGCATTGAGGCAGACTGAAACGGCCTTCGAGTTACAGTAATGGGAACTCAGTGCTTTGAGCGCTGCCTGACTATCGGTCAATATGTTGATGATGTGCCTCTTTATGCCGGAGTCAAGAATAATATTAGCGCAGGTATCAATGGCATGTAGTTCTGCCTAAAAGACACTAGGGCCAATTCCAAGTGCCTTTGAGACTTTGTAATAAGGGCCATAAGTACCGGCTCCAACACTGGAGTTCATCTTTGATCCGTCAGTATACCGATAGGAGGAAAGGATAGGCATGTGACCCGTAAGTCTGCTTGTGTGGATTCCTGTAGAGCACTACGTATGCACTACGTATTTCCACTTTTTGACAAAGATGTGCAATGGAGTAAGGTCAACAAGTGCCTCGAAGACAGGTTCGCATAGTCCCAGGATGCCGAAACATGCTAATCTTTGAGGTCGTTGTAACTATTTAGAAGATGTTGGATTTTTCCTTAAAAGGGAAAAACATTTCTAATGTACAAGTTGCACTTATCCGAGTGTTTTTTGGGAAATGAAATATTTTGGGTGTTCAAAATGATGTGCACTTACAAGCAATTTACACTTATACGTTTTGCACTTATCCAAACATTATTGCATGAAAAATTTGCGAAATGGCAAGGGATTTTTAAAGGCATTGCACTAAAACGGTTTTCGCACTTATCCGGTTTGCACTCATCCGTTTCCGACTGTACTGTGTGAGTTTTTGGCACTGGTTAGCAGAAGAAATAATATTTTGAGCCGCAAATGGATATGTATCTATGCTATTACGAAACATAATGAAATTATGAAGAAGTACATTATTTAATAGTTTCACGTAGTATCAGATTTGTTCAACAATAAAAACGTTTAACAATCTTATCCAACACTTAACTTTTATCGATTGAAAATACTAAAAGAAAATATCTCAAACTGTTTACTGACGTTTCTTGATTGTAATAGACGAACAAGTGGAATAAATTTCTATAAACCGCGCGGTAAAGATCTAAAAGTTAATTGCAATGGAAAATTGAATTTTTTTTCTCTGTTTGTGAAATTGTCAAAACTGCTTTTCAATTGTATAGAAAGCCCTTCAAAGTTAGAGAAAATTATTTCTTAGATTGTTTGTAGACTTACAATAAGTTGTTACAAACTTTACCAGACACCCACTCAGAAGTGTTGGTAAAGCAAACCCCAAACAAAACTCTTTCAATTCTAAAAACGTATCGTGTTGTGGTCAAAAAAAAAAATCACAAAGGCAGATACATATTTTCAATTGAGGTTTCTATTATTGCCGGGTGGCAATCAATCTCAAAAATTTTTTGTCATCATGAATTGTGAGGGACTTATGAATGAGCTCATTCATAAAATATCATCTCTCAGCACTTTGTCTCACATCTACCCATAGGTCTACGTGCGTAGAATTTCTGCCTTGATTTCATGAATTGACCACAAGTTACTAATTGTTGCGAGTTCATTGGGACCGTCCTAAACTCTGAAGTTGGTGAAGTCCTTTCGTAAGTTTAATTATATATCAACTTGGTGGGCAAGTGATAAAAAGGATTTATATTGTCCTCCTTCTGCTGTGTAGCAGCAGGACCGCAATAAATCATTCAACGACTACAACATCAAGTGTATGTTTTCGTATTTAATTACTATTCGCCACACGTAGTTAATCTCTGATTAATATTATGTGGCATTTAAGTAGCAAATCGTCATCACTAGTCGCCATTTGGTTGTCAATCTCCAACTGGTAACAGACGCCGCCGGCATTTTGGGGTTATGAATCAGAGTATGATGGAGTCTCGTATGCACTTGAAAGGGATTGTATGGGATTAATAAAATGGCAATTAGTTATTGTTTGAGTGGTGCAATAGATTTGAATGCCCTGATATTGGTTATAATCGATTACTGAAGGGTTTTGCCTACTTGTGCAGAAAGCGATTATAGCCAGCAGGAGGATTATATTGATGAACGTTATTATGTACCTAAGTATGTGGTTTCAAGGAAACGTCCCTACAGAGCAAATTATAAGTAAAATCATCTCAACAAGGCGAATACAGAGTGTATCTTCAGGACAGACTTAGAACATTTACGCTTTGAAATACACTAGAAACTCCCGCCTAAGTGTTAGTTATTGAGTTTTGAAATCTACTATTGCAGGCAAAATACATTTAAAAACTTAGTATTTCGAAATTGATTGGGAGTGGTGAATGGACGAAGCCATCCCATATTCTATTGCGACTTTTGATGGCTTTCAGTTGCCGCAGATTAATGGAATATACCCAGGCGTACTGCAACAAGATATAAGCCGGTTGCTGCCAATTCTCAAGAGAAAATTCACTGCGGGATTGGCACTGGCTGATTTACCAACACCTTGGCGAGCAGTTAGAGTGGCTTTCTTACCAAAAAAAAGAACTACAGACCAATCGGTCCTTCTTCATTTGTGTTAAGAAGCAATAATAGGCTGATTATGCTGCATGGAGACAAAGTTTGCGATTACATATTACTGACTTTCAGCTTAACAGTCAACAGCAGTTTCAACATCTACACTCAAGTAAATACAGATAACGTCACCGTTCCATGTTTTGGTCCGCTGGTCCTAGCACGAGGAATATTCTCCGACCCATGAGAAACATGGATATGCCATCTTTCACAAAGGAGCCAATTCGCCCGATTTTCGGAAGTCTGCGTCTAGGGCTGTTTTACTGGTTAAGATGCGAAAGAACCGCTTTTGGCATCTATATTATCACAGACAATGCAGAGATCACTAGTGCTCAATTGTTGTGTTGTGGCCACAAGTTTCTTTTTTTTTTAAATGCGACGTGTTGAAAGTTCGTTCCATCTCTAATCAGCAAGTTTTTAAATTTCTAAGTGTTTCATTGTATTTAAGTTCCTTTATGGATGTCAGAACTAAGTGCATGGTGGTGTGTATATGAGTCACAATTAAGCCACTTAGACCACAATAATAACAACAGCAGCTATATCCATAGATTTGACTGATTTTTATTTTCTTTTATAATTCACTAGCGGGGTTATGAATACCCTTATGATGCTATTCACACAGCGCTAGTGTTGGTATAGTGATTTTGAAAATCAGGTCGTATAAGATTTCAGTCTTTTGCTCCGAGAGTGGTGTCCAGAAAAACTGGGGAGAATTATTGGTTCTGTTGCCATTGGTTATAATTCACAGTATTTCTTTCGAAGATCCCGATGTTATTAGTACAATCAACACCTTTAAGCCATATGTAGACATTGGTTCGAACGAAGCTACTATCAGAGAATTTAATATAGCAAAATGGCAACAAACGACAAACAAATGCTTTAAACGTACAAACATTCCATCTTGTGTTGGTACTTGACATAAAATTATCTCAAAAACATTGTTTTTACGATTCAACCCACCTTAGATAACTGTTATGATATAAAATCTTTTGTTTCCTGCTACCCAAAAAAGTGGGTAATTAATTCTGTCATTTATTGCATTAACTTCCGCTCAAACTGACTTCTCCTACATAAGACATTTAAATGAATCAAGTATGTGCCTTCCAATGTCCTGCCTACGTGTACGCCTACTGTTGTTCTGACATGCGGAACTTTGATATATTCAAGGAGTATGCACCTGATGAGTGCGAAATGGAGTTACACATGGCTTTTTCGCAAGAGTATGCAGCTTTTGTTGCTTCTTGGCTTCCAGTTTTGTTTTCGATTTTTACAATAGTCTGGTATTCAAACTGCTCACTCTGAAATTTTTAATAAGCACTCGTTTTCTGAAATGACGGATTACACTCTACATCTAACTTTTAACTTCGATCACTATGCCTAACAGATTACTTTTGGATGATGGCATCACCTCGAAGAAAGAGCCTATATTCTTCTACACGAAGACCGAATATGGACGAAATTGTGTTTTTTCTGACGAACTCAATACTTACCTCTCATTCCTCATAACTGCTGTATTTTTCAGTCGGAATTAATGGCGATTCAAGAAGCTTTGTCTTGGCTAAAGACAGATTTATTAGCAACCAAGGAAATTAGCTTTTTTTACGGACAGCCAAGCTGCTTTACGTAGCTCTATATTGCTCTTCATTCCTTGACGAGATGGCAGAACAATTCAATATTCACCTATGCTGCGTGCTTAGGCATAGAGAGATACCATGAATCAGAAAGACTGATCAGCTTGCTAAGCTCTTTACTATAATGACGATTTCACCAGAAATGCGAAACCTGGGTATGCTTCTCAATACATAAAGCTGGATGCAATCAGCAATGAATATCACTGTCACGTACATCTGTCATAACAGACTTCGATTCGGACGGCTTTTATCCATTTATTTCCATTTCTATATTTTAAGCATTTCCTAAGAGCTCTCTGATGGGTTCCTTCTTCCCTTAACGTTACCGAAAAAAAAACCCCAATAACACATCACAAACTCTATCAAACATTTTCAGATTGCATGCACGTTGGATCCGAAGCAGGAGACTACGTCTTCAAGAAAGTGCCACATTTGACTCCACCCAAAGAAGCTGACATTTTGGACGTAGGTGATTCAATGACTGTTTGTGGTTTATATGTCATTGGAGAACCAGATACCATAGTGGAAATTACTATGAAATACTACGATATTAACTGCGAGTCTGGAGGGCTAATGGCGGTAAGACTTATACACAAATTAACTTTTTCCATCGATGAAATTCAAATTTAAACAGTTTGTCGATGGTTGGGAACTTAATGGAGAGTACTTTCCTGGACTTAAGGACCATCATCGGCTACTTGAAGATCGTGTTGTTGAGTTTTGCAACAACTACAATCAATGGTAAAACCTTTAAAAAAAATTTGGTTAGACTACATAGATTGTAATTTTATTTCAAGGCCCCCAATAAGCAATAAAAAGTTCTTCCGATCGAGTCAAAATGCAGCCCTACTACAATACAGAATTCCGACCAAAGGATCATTTATTGCCAACGTTAGATTCCATAAAATTACTCAACGTAAGTTCTATTATTTATAGTTTGAACAAATTGAAAAGTTTGTCTTATTTATGATTAGCCTGCAACGTTCTCGTCCATGATACTGCTGCCATTTATCATCTCAGTAACTTTGGCCACCGAAGGAACTGTACAATTTCGGCTTTGTTTCCAGCTGTGATAGCTTTAGGCAATTTGAAAATTGCTGGTAAAAGTGCTCGTCAGGAAAAAGTCAATTATGAAGTAAGTTCCTATGAAAATTCAATCAATCTTCAGTAGCTAAGATGAAAATCCACCCCCTGTAGTGTAACTTGGAAGATAGACTTGAAATTGGAGGTACCTCCGGGCTAGACTCAACCGGATTGGAAAAATCAAGTGAAGTTTGTGGATATTCAGAGGAACAAGGTAAATATTTTCATCAAACTCCAACAAAACTAAAAATAGTTGTTTCTGATTTTGAAAATAGGTCCGGAACAAGCAATTTTCTGTAGCATTACCACCATACGACTTCTGTCCACTGGAAAATATCAAAATCAAGCAATGATTGTCCTAAGGAAGGCGGATGAGAACGACTTGGAAATAGCTACACTTGTCTGTCCATTATAATTTGCTTAAAACAAAAACAAACAAACAAAAAAAAAGTCCATCGATAATTTTTTAGTTAATATATTTATTTTGTTATTTTTAAACTAATTATTTTATTATAAGGCTAATAAATAACTATATGTGAAAACATCATCACATACATAATTTTTCTGTAACCATTGTTGTAATAATGTACTGCAATTTAACTGGCAATTGTCAGATACCTTTAGGCGTAGTCAAATATATACATAAATACCTACAAAATTCCCGCATAAATCTGTCTCCCAATGTGTAAATATAATTGAAAATAAATTTAAAAAAAAAATATATATAATTGCTGTAACAATATTATATGAGTATATATAAATGTTGAAATTATTTAAATTTGATTGAATAAAAATTATGATAATAAAAGATATGAAAGACAAAAATGAATTGTTTTTTTATTTTTGTTGTAAGTAAGTATATTTTTTCTACAAAAGCATTGATAAACGGAAGAAAAATGTATTTAAAGAAAAAGAAAAAAAAACGTGGGCGTATACGTATCATTTTTTTATAAATTGAATGCAAATTTTCTAACGAATTTCAATAAATTGTGGCTCCAAAAGGTTTTGAAAATCGGAGTTTCTCAAACCACTACACCAAAGAGGGGATTTTGCCTGGAAGAACAATGAACCGAAACGAGTTTGAGTTTGGAAATTTACCTAAAAAAAGAAAAAAAGATTTCCCGAACCTATTCGTCGAACCATTTGGAACTCCGAGTAAAGCGTACAAGATAGTTGACTTTATGTTAGGTTAGGTTTTGGGGGTGGCTGCATTTATGTACAGCCTCACTCGGATCTCAATGGATCCATTGCGTTCCCCGATGTTGTGTGGGATGCCCAAAATAAATGGAATAGATGTTCGATTTTTCTCAGTTGGCCTCCCTGAATCAACCTGAGTTCCGATGGAATTGTAGGATGGTTCTCGGTGGCTTGCTTGACAGTTCGCCCAGATAACGAAGAAGGGTTCTCCGAGGGTTGTCTTTCTGTTTCTGGTAAGGCTTGGGCATTCGCATATGAGGTGGAATGTGTCCTCCTCAGCGTTTATTTCGCCACATCCTCTGCATAGTTCTGTTGTGTTCAAACGCATTCTCTTTAGGTGGGCCTCTAGCAGGTTGTGACCTATCATAATACATATTAGAAGTGATAGTTGACTTCTTCTTGCTTATTAAGTTCTGTCCAGAGTAATCTTAAGGTGCGGCATGTCGTGAGTGTTATCCATCTCTCGTTCGCGAGTTTTATGGATTTCGTGGTGATGCTGGACTTTTGAAGTTGTAAGTCATCGACCATTATCAGATCCATCTCAGAACCTATTCTTGCGAGCTCGTCCGCCTTTTCATTCCCGTGGATGCCGTTACGTCCCGGGACCCAGATGAGTGTGACGTCATGGTAAGCGCTGAGTGCCTTGAGCTCGTCGTTGCAGCGTTTCACAGTTCTGGATTGTTGTCGATGTGATGGCTTTGATGGCTGCTTGACTGTCTACGTAGATGTCGATGTGACTTCTTGGAAGTGACTGTTGTGATAGTTCTCGCGAGGCCTCGGCGATTGCTAGAATTTCCGCCTGAAACACGCTGCTGTGATTCGGAAGTCTTATTGACCGTGCACTGTTTGGTTCATTTGGTTTATTTGGAAATTTATGTATATGTACGATATGACAGGACCCGTGTGCAGGAGGTGAAGGGAGTTCTTCTTCTCCTACTCGTCTCTACATTTTCTACTGAAATCGTTTCGGAAGAGACTAAGTCCTGTTGTGTGATGACACCTATATCATTGGACCATCGAAGGTTTGTCATGCTATTTACAACCAGCTTAATTTTTAGCTTTTATGTTACGAGGGGCATATCTAGATCTCGGATTTCTGTTGAAATTGGCATTGTAGAGCGGGCTTGGTGAGGTCATTAGTTCCCTGGTATGTCTCTATGCCTTGATACGTAGCATAAGTTAACAATTAATTGCCCTACCATTTCATCAAGAAATAAGTGATAGTCGAGAGATACTTTTGAAGTTAACGAAACTGATAAAGAAGAGATTACGTTTCTCATAAGTCCAGACAAAGCGTCTTTACTGGAATACACTACACAAGCTAGAAAAGCGGAATAAGAGGCTAAAATTTAGCTTGCCGGAGAAAACATCCCCTATTAACTCATCTTTGGTGTTAGAACCTTTCATATAGGAGGATATAGGTCTATTTTCCATAACGATGCCATGAAGTGAGAAAATCAAAGAAGCATCAGGGAATACCCGGATAACTCTCGAACAAGTAGATCATCATAGATCAATATGTCACAATGTTCAGGATGCAGGCAGACTTAACAGATTCTTTCCGACGTCTGTAAGATATCCGCGGCATTCTTGCTGTCTCTCAGCAGAAAAGACTCCAGACAATTTATTGTCTTTATTCCTCCTTTGCCAAACATCTCAATGTGTTAGGTTTAAGTAACACAACTGTTTGTTGTGCTTGTGAAGAGGGTCCCGACATTGCGGAACATTTCCTATGTGATTGTCCTGCCTTTGCTCGTATCAGGTGGCAGATTTTTGGGGCTGATGTGATGAGTGCTGGTAACCAAAGGTCCTTATCACTTAAGCTCTTACTTGACTTTATTAGAAAGACGAAAAAAACACAGTAAAAGGGTTGTACCGGCTGAATAGTACAATGGACCTAAAAAAAATATGCCACATGATCTGCCCTTTATCGACTTTAAGAAGTCTCTCGGTTTCGTAAATCGATATTTAACTAGTGTACCTAGCGCGTGACAGGTGGACTCTAGAAACTCTACCCTTATACTCCTTACAATGATGTTATATATCACATCTTATACAACGACAAGGTGTCAATGAAGTTTGAAGTTCAAAGTGGGCTAAAACATTCGGACAACGCTGATGACGTTTGTTTGCTCTCAAATAGTATACAAATCTGGAAGAGCATTGTTTTAGTAAAATAATTAAATGATTCCACTTACACTTTCTCTCAAAGCATCGATCTTAGCTTACGTTCGTGCCCTACGAGTTTTGTCGACTTTTATCCTCATACTTTCTTACGATGGTGCTACAGTCCAACCGTAAGCTATCCATTTTCTCACACAAAGTTGATTAAAGTGCATTTCCACTTGCTCCCGCTGATTCGATATGGTCCTCTTCTACGCCATCCCGCCGGGTTGGAATCGCAAACTTTCCCGGTCAAAGATGGGATGCGGATCCGCTCTACGCATTCCAGCCATCTTAGACATTGTATCTGGATTCTTCTGACTAGTTCTGTGTCACTGAACAGCCCAGACAATTCGTCGTTGTATCTCCTTCTTCACATTCCTTTGCACCATACAATATGACAGGATTAGGACTTATGTTGTTCGAGACAGGACTTTGCTACTCAAATGCCTCCTTAGCCCAAAAAAACAGCGATTGGCAAGAGTAATTCGGCGTCTAAGGTCAGCACATCTTTTTCAGCCACCATTAGGCATTAGTTATGCTTTGTATTTGCAACGCAATGGTGTCGGCTGGAATACATGAATGAGTGCTCAACAAAGCACTTGAAATTTAATTTAGCAAAAAAGAATATCCCAAAATGGAACCGAAGATCAAAGGAATTAAAGGTCGTTACCCTTTTTTTCTTTTTTTTGGCTCAGTGGTCAACCACTTTTAGTCCTTTTCCCTCCTTTTTATCCGTCTTTCCGGTCCTTTTCTTGGGTAAAGCTTTTTCACTTTACTTCCTTTTCAATGTTGTAAGTATTCAAAATTTTAATTGGTAATACTGTAAGTTTCGAATACGTTTCAATGCACTAAATGCATTTTGTGCAGAAGCAAAACTTCAAACCTCGAATTGAGGATGGAAGTCTAAAGTCGAAAAAAAAAAACCGGAGTAGGTGTTTTAATAAAGCTAGTTGGTTAGAGAAATTGGATAGATGATGTTTTTAAACTCCCTTTGATGTGAAATTAAAAGTAAAAGATAAGAAAACCCTTTCCACATTTACTTAAAAAGATAACCCTTGTGTAGCATGACTTGAATTAAAAACACAATTTTCATAATCACTCACACCTTCTTTAATTCATAGTTCATTTATTAATTAGAGACCCAAAGTCATGGTTCAAAGAAAGAGTGAAACAGGAAAAGTTTAATCACTCAATTTAATCACAACCAACATAAGTTATTAACCCTACACACATTTTTCCATGCTTAAAAATTAAAAGAAAAGCTGTTAGCTATTAATCAGCTCTTTTATTGGGATCCTTTTAATACCTACGCTCAGCATGATACATATTCTCAAGGTCCTACCTCTCACAACAAATATCCTTTCAACCTTAAATTGTCCTTATTATCTACACCATTACAGCATCATGTGCTATATGATGATTCTTGCGGGGAAAACCTGTTGCAAGGATTAATTGTAAAACAGAAAGGAGCCAAAAAATGAAACGTAACCACAAATTATGTTTAAAATTAGATTCCACATTAATTTAATTCTTTGCTGTGAGCAGATTCTTTCTCTTGGCCAAAAATACTCATGCAAATGGTTGCGATGGAAATGAGGTATGTGATACATAGCCCTTTCGATGATGGCACGGGGCCAAGTAGATATCGAACTTTTAATAATTAAATCAAACCGAATTCCAGGGTTTTGAGAGTGAGAGAGTGCCTTTTCAATTTGAAAAGGATTAGAAATTATAATTAGGACATTGTAGGAGGGTTCATTCGACTTTTTAGGCCAAACGGAATGTGCGGTATTTAAGAAATACTTTGAATTCCTTTCTTTTTTTTGTTAATTAAGTTTTTTTTTTAGGTTTTATTGTTAGAATGCAATTATTATTATTATCCTTAAGTTTACTTAAACAGAGAGAATTAATGAATTTCGTGTTTGTTGTGGGTACATAGTAATATCATAAGTGTTGTTGCGGTTTTAGTATACGAATTTCAATCCAAAGGGGATGCATAAGATTGTTGCGATGTTCAGAGCGATAATTGAAGCGGCACCACCACCATCACCACTTCCTTCACCGCTACCTTCACCACTACCTTCACCACTGCCTTCACCACTGCCTTCACCACTGCCTTCTGCATCGAGCTGAAATTACAAAATGTATGTTATTTAAATCACTCAGTAGTAAGATCTTAAGCTTTAAATTACGCATTCTTGACCGTAAATTGATAAAAAGAGTAGAAGGCTTATGAAAAAGTTCGAAACTAACTTCTTTGGCAATGGAATGAAACCGATTTTACAAACTAAACGATTTCAGAGTTGGAGGGGAGACCTCAACCAACTAAGCGTGCAAAACTGGAGGTAGCTGGCTAAAGATCGAACTGGCTGGAGACGCTTGTTGGTTGAGGCCCATATCCACCCCCGACTGTAGCGCCACTTTAAGTAAGTAAGTAAGCAAGTAAATTATTTTAGAGCCGTTAGTATTTAAGTGAAGAAGAAACCTTCAAAACCAGCTACTGACTGATATTATACCATTCAGTTAGTGAAGATTCATTTCACAACTACTCATCGTCCAAAATTCGCCAGCTATAGGGACATCAGTCTCCTCAGCATCACATATAAAATTGTATCTGCTATATTGTGTGAAGTCCTACAAACATTTAGTCAATTACACAATTGGTTACTGTCAGTGCGGCCTAAGGCCAGGAAAGTCCATATTTGACCAAATTTTCACACTTCAGCAGATCTTAGAAAAAAACCGAATAGAGCCCAATCAATATCCACCAGTTCTTTACCGATATTAAGGCCGCCAATGACATGAGAAGTCATGTCTAGTACCGATATGCTTGCCAAACTCGTCCAGCTATGCAGATTGACGATTGAGAATGCTCACAAATCTGTCAAGGTTGGTAACGCCTTCACTTAAGGTACGGACGGTCATGGGACTTTTTCAATATCATACTTAAACGTATTGTAGAAAACTGACGACTTTCAAAAGTTTGTGCAACAACTTGCATCGAAGAGCAAACTGACTCTGCAAGGGAGACATCCAGGGTAGAACCACATCTTGCTAACGCATCGGCTCTCTCGTTCCCCTCTATGTTACTATGGCAACCCAGAGGAGAGTGATCCTTAACCGAGCATTTGCCTGCGTTTTAGTTTCCTTACACTGTTCTATTAATTTAAAGGACAAAGAAAGTAAGTGAAGCGCCTTTATAGCAGCCTGGCTGTCAATAAAGAAACCTATGCTGTTTGAGGTAGTAGCGCTGAGGCTAAGTATTTTGCAGGCTTTTCTAATCGCTAGTACTTCCGCCAGGAAGACACTCGAAGAGTCTGGAAGGCGGTACGATTTGGATATGTTCAGTTCCGCTGAGAAGACACCTGCTCCAACGCCACACTCCATCTTGGAGCCGTCGGTGAAGATCGATACTTGTTTCATCAAAAATGAAACAAAGATTATCCCTTGATAATTGCTGTTTCTCTGGGCTCTATCCTAAATAAAAAAGGAGACTCTATATAAGACCCTTATCAACCCAGTTCTACTCTATGCACTCTTAAGTGTGAACTCTACAGAAGGCGGATAAAAAAAATCATTGGTCGTTTAGGGCGAAAAATAATTCATACACAGGACATGTGTAAGTTCCTGAGCAGACTATTGAAAATGCGTTTTCACAGCGTTTAGCACATTTGATTGGACAGTTGTTTTTGTAAATGTCAATTTTTTTCTCACACATTTAAATTCTGCTTTCAAATTCAATTTGACACCAAAAAAAAAAAAGAAATACAAAACAGAAACTCCTTGTTCCAGCTGTTCAAATGCATCCTGGGATGACAAAGTCTTAAACAGCAACTTCATAATCAAAACCTCTAATACGACAATTAAGCATTGTCTGTGTAATTCTCAAAGGGAACTCCAATGTTCTTAAAAACTTGCAATGACACAAAAGTTTGCCGGGGTAACTTTTCAACTGCCAACATTGTGCGAAGAGAATCCCTACACAACTCGAAACAAGTAACTAATACTAATCCCGTTGAAGTCTCTTGCATTACGGGGTGTTATGTTTGCTGATAATTATTGTTTGGAATTTAAAGTGCCTGCTGCAGAAACTGCTGTTGTCATTGTTATTTATAAGCATTATATTGCGTCACCACTTTTGGAACTTCTGACAACAAACTTATATACTTTATAGTCTTTTTCGCTTTTAAACTTAATTTCAACGTGAAAGTCTTTAAATTAAAATTTGAGACTTCAATCTTAAAAGAATCCTTGTGGGATATAATCAAACAGATACCTTCTTTTTTTCTCTCTTTTTAAATACAAACAATCGCAACAGCTCTTGACTGAGTAAAGACTCCACTGGATGGAACATCAATGGTTTAACAGCTGCCTAGGTTAGGTTGGGTTAGGTTGAAGTGGCTGCCAGCTGATGCCAGCACACTTAGACCAGTGATAGGTCCATTGGGATACCACATGGGTGTGGAGAGATATTCTTACCTACTCGTTGAACCAATTGGGGCTTCTGATGAAGTGAAAGAGGTTCCTGACATCTGTGTTTATCAGATCGCCTAAGTCTTTAAAGTAAAATTCCCCTAAATGGAGTCTTCTTTTACGGGAGAGAGCTGGGCAGTTACAAAGAAGGTGGGGAATCTATTCCTCTTTCTCTTCGTCCATGCAGTTTCCAAAGAAATCTTTTGATTGAACGCCAAGTCTTGTTGCATGTTTCCCTATAAGACAGTGTCCCGTGATGACACCTATTACGGATCCGATATTCGATCTGTTGAGAAAAATTAAATTCTTAGAGCGTTTCAGTTCCAGCCGTGGCCAAATCCGCTTTTTTGCTGGGCACGTTATACCATTTGTCCACCTAAAATTTGTTTTCTCGATAGCATCCAGCTTGAGTTTAAGTTTACATGCAGCGATTGGTATACCCAGGGTGTGTCCTTCTGTAAGCATGGGGACGGTTTTTTCATGCCTGGCGAGTTTATCAGCCTTGCAGTTTCCTGGAACATCTCTATGCCCCGGCACCCAACAAAGGTAAATATTGAACTGGTTCGCCATCTCTATAAGAGATGGATCGGCAATCTAGAGCTACTAACGAATTTGAAGAGACTGATTCCAGGGACCTGATCGTTGCTTGACTGTCTGGAAAGATACGTATATCTGTGGAAGTTATCACGTTTTTCTTCAGCCAAGATAATACTTCTTTGATCACCAATATTTCCGCCTGAAACACAAGCAATGATTTGGAAGACGGAAAGAGAGGTTGAGATTAAGCCTATCGGAGAAAACACCACTACCTACACCCTCATTGGTTTTAGATCCATCGGTGTAAAAGTAGATCGAATTGTCCTGAAGAAATGACTCATTCTCCCAGAGTGACCTGGAGGAAATGGTAGCAAGGACATTTTTATGTGTGTTGTAGTCTTGCTTAGACTTGCTGACAGCTGCCTTACTCTCTGAAAATATATGTATTGTAGCGTACCCGTACCCTAACTCCCTTTCTTAAGGTTTTAGCGCAGATCTCAATGGTATGGATTTTAACCTGGGACATAGTGGGAAGCCAGCTCTAACTTCCACTTTCGATCCATCAGTGAATCACCTACTCTAGCTACTGGCATATCAAAAAATATATTTTGTTTAATAATTAAACTTACCGCTTCCTGTAGTTTCACTTGGAGCTCCTCACACCTCTCTGTTTGAGTATTATCGCCTCTTGCCAAAAGACATAGCAAATTCTTCAAGCATGCATCATTGCATCCATGAGCTAGCTTTGGATCGCCTTGAACTACATAAAATCGCCAGTACTACAAAAAAAAAAAATGAAAATCTATGTCAACAAAAAAGGATGTCAAAATATACCTTCCTAAGAAGTGAAGGTTTCTCAGCGAATGTTGTCAAAAGTCCATCAATAGAAGCCGGACTCAAGTCTTTCAATTCGAATGCTTCTGTCATCTTATACTCCAGCACCCATTTTGGTCTCTCTGCCGAATTTAAGTTCGCTTCAGTCAAATTAAAGTACCAAGCCTCTTGCTCTACAACTTGCTAAAGAAAAAGGAACCATTGACTCATAATTTCAACAACTTTTATGATAAACTTACAAAAGTAGCCGGTTCAACTTGATACAGCTTATAGTTTGGATTCTTATCAGAGAACGTAGTTAAGCTGCCTCCATTCCATGCAATATTGACCGGAGTGGTAGCACTGGAGTAGTATAGACTCAATTCATCCCTATGGGTATGTCCATTGAAAATTCCACTGATTGTCTTACTAAAGCGTTCAACAATTCTGTTGAATTCACGAGACCAAACATTCCAACAACTTGTGGTTCCGGTTGGGATATGTGCCAAAATGTGAACATGCTCGTTGTTGCTCTCCGCTTCCAAGAGTGTGTCATGAAGCCATTGTAATTGCACAGACAAGTAGTTGCCATCGTACAAGATCCACCAGTTGAAGACGTAACAATCGTTATTGTTCAGGGCAATGATTCTGAATCCAGTACGTGGGCTCAATGTATAGTAACCACCTTTCTTGATGGTTTCTCTAGTTGAAGGTGGCAACCAAACGGACCATAAATCTGCAAGAAGATCGTATAACCACACGGTACTCAGTTCCTCAACTGTGACGTCTGGAGGAGCAAATCTATGTATTGGGAGAAATCCATCAGCCTCGAGAAGAAATTGTATCTGATTTCAACTTACACATTCAATGGATGATTCTCATGATTTCCAATCGTCGGATATACAGGGATATCGCCAAAAGCAGCCTTAAGTTCCTGATTTACATCCTGCAAGCTTTTTGTGTTCTTTTCCCGCGATGTCAGCCAGACAGCATGATCAATCACATCACCAGTGTGGTAAACATAATCAATTTTGTCATGATTATTCTTAATGTGATCCAAAGAATCTACAACCATATGCCAAGGAGTGTCACAATCGCGATAGTCACCCCAATATCCAGCAGCCTTAGAGGTACCTTCTGCAACATCCTTATGACGTTGACAGCACTGTGGTTCATCACACTCGGCCAGAGATCCTACTTCATATAGTGGATCGTAATGGATATCGGTAATGTGGAGGATTTTCAAATCATTTGTTCCCTTTGCCGGAATATCTGACTTGGGACCGTCGATAGCAGGACCATTCGAGTCAATAGCCAGTTGCCAATTGTATGCCTCATTGGTCACTCTGCAGAAGCTTGCTTGGAAAAACGTACCACAGAATGATCTCGAATCGATTTCACTGTTTTCAATCAGAAATCTAACGATGGGCTATAAAAAAAAAAATCAATATACAGGACGACTAAGAGAAATCCCATTGCCATACTAAGTTAGTGTCGACCAGACCCCCACAAACTTCCTCGGTTTGAACATCAAAGCGAGTACAGAAATCGAGCACTGTTTGTTTCACGACTTCGTCATGCTCTGGACCAGCTAATTCTCCTCCCTCGCGGAACATACGGGTTAAGACATTGACAGTGGCACGACACGTTGTACAAAGGAAGATCTAGAAATTTATAAACATGCAATAAATTCAAAAGAACTTCTGGGAACTTCTGTGTATTTTACCTGATCGGCCCTCTCAAGGTCCTCAATTTCAGCAGTGACAATTCGTTTTGTATGAGATTTAGCCAATTGCTGGGAGAGTATACGAAGCGAGGGTGACTCAATGCCTGTTCTCATGAACTGGATATACTCGTTTTCGAACTTGTAGGCAATGTCATCTGAAATAATGAAAAAAGATGAAAAAAAAATAAAATTTTTAAGTTCTGTTTAGAATCTAATCACATTGTGCCTGTGGTCTCCATTCCCAGAAGTGGGGAGACCTAGCCATGCCGTATCTCTCATATATTGTTCTAAAAATACTCGAAAGACTGCTATATTTGCAAGTCAGAAATCACCTCGAACAGGCGCCTTCAAGCACTTGAATGGAAAAGCTTCTTCTCCCTTAAGAAACAGAGTATGATGACAACGCGAATTGTTCCTTGACAGCTTTTAAGATACTAATAATGGCGACGCAAGCAAAGGATACAATAGTCTGTGCTGCGCCACAACTTAATTAAATTTCAAATTAAGAGTCGAGATTATGATTAATCTTATTCTAAACTCAAATCTTCTCATCTATAATTGAGGGTTTTGGATCGAATTTACTTGAGTAGAATATAGTTGATGGATTCATTTTTCAAGAGAATGTAGATACCTACATAGGTAGAAGTGATTGAAACTGGTAAGCCTACCAGAGACACAAGTACCGCGGATGCGCCGTTTTGATACCACAACTCACGTGACCTGGATGTTGATGGGAGTAGCTGAGAGTGTAGTTTTCAATTCCATCCTGTGGAGTTAAGAAAGTTGATGATGTTGCAGAATTTTTTATGAGAAATCTCGGAAAGTTCCTTGAAAAAGGGTTTTCCGAGAGTGCGCCTTGGCAAGTGCAGGGCAGTCACAGAGAAAGTGGAATAACGTTTCCTTTTCTTGTGAATTATCGCAACTACGGCAATGGGGATTGAACGGGATGCCTAACTTGGCAGTGTGTGGACCAATTGGCCAGTGGCCCGTGCTAATTGCTGAGATTCTAGCTGTCTCGATGTGGTTTCTATTGATTAGGTCATTCGTTCTATTTTTATTGTAGGTGGGCCAAATCTGTCTAGATATGGCACAAGTTGTAAGACTTTTCCACATAGAGTTAGCAATAGCTAGGAAGTGTTGGAAAATGTTGCCCTTGATTAGTCCCATCGGGGAGCAGACTGACTCCGCAAGGGAGACATCCAGGATAGAATCACATCTGGCTAACGCGTCGGCTCTCTCGTTCCCCTTTATGTTACTATGGCCGGAAACCCAGAGGAGAGTGATGTTTTAAACCGAGCGTTTGCCTGTGTTATAGTTTCCTTACACTGTTCAACTAATTTAGAAGACGAAGTAAGTGAGTCGAACGTTTTGATGGCAGCCTGGCTGTCAATAAAGATTTCTATTCTGTTTGAGGTAGTAGGGCTGAGGCTAAGTATCTTGCAGGCTTCTCATATTGCTAGTACCTCTGCCTAGAAGACACTCGAAGAGTCTGGGAGGTGGTACGATTTGGATACGTTCAGTTCCGCTGAGAAGACACCTGCTCCAACGCCACACTCCATCTTGGAGCCGTCGGTAAAGTTTGATACTTGATAGTTTGATAGGGGTAGGTTGTTGTTCCACTCTGTCCTTTCCAGAAAGAGAACTTGAATATTATTATTGAATTTAAGTTTAGGAATCGTGAAGTCAGTTATGGTCGAGACCAGATCCTTAGGCAGCAGGTCAAGAGCCTTACTATGGCCATAGGGTTTGGGGGACCAAAACCCAGATTCTCTGCCTGATAGCACTACCCGAAACGATGTATTTGATGTGCAAGTCCAAGAGAATGTCCTTGTTATTAAACATTTCCTAATCTTTGGTAATATGTTGAGATAAATCCTTTGGAAGTCTTTTGGATCTTTTAAAAGTTTTGCATTCATTCTATATTTCTGCCTACGTCCAAAATGGTCGTAATACATACATAACTATCTGATCAGTAAATTCAAATTTCCAGATTGTATAAGATTATACCCTTATCAAATATTCCTATACATTGAATAACGATATTAAAGCCGGATAACATGTATTTATGCTGTTAATTCCACTCAAATAGTTCGTGGTTGGTCATTTGATTAATGGAAGTCCAATAAATATTTTATTAGATTATTTACTTCTGTGTGCAAGTTTTTTTTCTTTTCTTTTCTTATATTTTATCAATTGCAATCAGTGTTCGATTAGGTAGTTCAAAATCATCGAAATAGATTAAACGTTTGTTATCAAAAGTTAAATGTTTTATACTTGCGTGTTGCGATAGTTTCAAGTGTTTATATTCACATTTGACAAAATAATTTACGTCTTTCCCCGAATGTGTGGTTTTTCTTAATTTTTTTTTTTACAGATTATTATCATTTCGACTTGTGGACTTGGCCGAGACCGACACGATTTTAATTTATGAGGGCATGAAAATATCGTGGTGAAAATATAGTTTTCTGAAGACCAATTACTTAAGGACAAGAACTT
The DNA here is from genome assembly GCA_951813785.1 of Criorhina ranunculi. Classification (NCBI taxonomy): domain Eukaryota; kingdom Metazoa; phylum Arthropoda; class Insecta; order Diptera; family Syrphidae; genus Criorhina; species Criorhina ranunculi. The sequence continues at coordinate 13,821,927 of OX638381.1, forward strand.
ATCATTGTAGCCTTTGTATTGAATTTCTAAAACAGTTTTGATATCAAAAATCTTGATTTTGATCTTGATTTCGGCACGTGAAAACTATAGTTCCGTGTTAAACACGTGTTTAAAATTTTTAGAGACAGACTTAATATTCAAATTTGCTTTAAATGAGTTTCACATTAATTTTGATTACAAATCGTGTCTTTTTTTTAACGTCTGCCAAGGAATTTGAACTTCGATTCAAAAGTAAATCTTAGTGGGTGTTCGAAGGGTTGACAAGTGCATACAAGAGGACAAAAACGTCCGCTGGTTTTCTTATGTGAACTCTGGGTGTCTGGTATTTCAACTGAAGATTGGTTTCCAACTCTTTTGGAAGGTTTAGAAATTGTGTTTATTCTCTGAATGGAATCAACGGTGGAGTGTAAAGTTTTAGTCAGGACGAACTACTTAGTGAACACCTTGTACGATTAACCTCGACTTATTTGGGACTCGGACCCATATCCGGCTCTTCGTCTTAGGAGAATAAGCTAAGAGTCTAACCCTCTATCTTAGCGGTTGAGCCGTCGGGATAACTGTCCGGTCAATGAAAAAACAGCTCTTTATGAAGTATCAATAGATCGCGTTCAGTCAAACTGGACTGCTGTAAAGCAGATATAACTGAAATCCAAAAATTTCAATGGGACGGGCCAGGCAAAAATAGGGTGACAAAATGTGATACCCACTTCTATGATTGCTACCGACAGCAAAGCAGCTACCGACAAAAGTCGGCCTTAGGCAGTAAATCTTAAGATTCAAACATATGTGCGAACGCCTCATAACAATCCGTATTAAGATCAAATATACTTATATTAGAATGATAAGAGCACACGGCTATGGCAACACCTGCCCCAACTCTGACATTGAAATTGTCTTCGGTGATTTTAAAGCACTAAAACGTCAGCACCAGAGGTACAACTTTTAAAAGTTAAGTGTCTTGCCGACACATATGTAACTCAATTAACTTCGAACATTTCAATCAATAACTCAAGTATTTGTTTAAACATTTTTAGCCACAGTAGAACAATATAATACCTAAGCAAGTACCTACGTATATATTACAAAAAATATATCAATTTAAAAAAACCATTAATATTAACGTTCATTTTGTGTTTTATATAAAAAAAATCGATATGATTTAACCAAAAATTGATTGTATTTTAATTAATGTAAGTTCAATCAGATCAAACAAAATTTTCAATAAAATTATAAAGAGTTCAGTCCTCTATATCCCTTTTATTACAAAGGAGTGCCCTTAAACAAATTTATAGTGAATAAATTAAGAAATCCCTTTTTACGTTACAAAATAAAAACAAACTTTTCTAATTAACCACTTGAAAATCGATAAACATTCATTTGAATTGCTAATATATTTTAAGAAAGGCACTTGGGTAATAACCTAGATTTATTTTAATTTTTTTTTTTAATGATAATTTTCTTTACTAAGAAAAGCACTTTTTCTATCAAAATCCTCACTCACCGCACATAGCTGAGAGGGCGGCATCATTATCTTCAGCTGAGAATATTTTAGTTTTGTAATCCGGTAGATTTATAGCATAACTACTGGCAAACAATGCCCCAAAAACAAGGACCCAAATCATGTTGATTTAATAAATCCGGTAAAATGACTTAAGTATATTAAGTTCCGCAATAAACTAAGAAGGTTTAGTAGTGCTTCTAATATTTTATACCGTCTATTGCATTACATTTAATCTCAAACGGTAAGATTATCTTTATGATTAGTAAGGTAGATCCTGGAGGGGTTAAGTCATAGAGGATTGAATAGAATTTGTTATCGAAAAATATTTTGACAAAAGATTGCTGAATTTAGTTTTGTTTTGTTGATTATTAATTGACATTGAAATCAATTAGGTAAAACACATGCAAAGAAATGTTTTAAACAAAATTAATTCTGATAAGAAAATTTGGCGAACTTTACACAATGGCAAGTCACCTGGCTTTCGTTCATATCAGGTATTAGTTTTACTAACTCTTTGAATAGTAACCAAATTTTAAAATTTTTTTTAATACTTATCGGAAGATTTGTACTAATCATATTACAGGTATTACAGATTAAGGAATGTGAGGAAGTTAAATTCATATAAACACGTGTGGCATATTCAACAGTTATCGATAAACATAATATTGGAGATACATACAAGAGAATTCTGCAGGTAAATGTGGAAGTGGGTAGATTATCCAAAAGTTTTGCGTCACATACTGTTTCCGGGACATTTACCCAAAAAAAAAGATACAAGAGATTGGTGAATTGCATGTGTATGCTACTTTAAAATATGTAAAGAGTCTTCCAATAAGGACTTCCGAACTTTGACAGTTGATAGCGGCCATATTGTTGAAGCTACATCTGTCAAATTGGCTGTCATTTATTCAATCTGTTTTGCCAAATTACCATGGATGGATATAGCGGTCAACAACACGTGCAAATAATAAAATTGTTTTATTGGAAACTGACCCTAATTTTCATCGAAAAATCATCTTCAGCGATAAGGCCCATTTCTGGATGAATGGGTACGTCAACAAACAAAATTGTCGAATTTGGGACGCTACCAATCCACATGAGATCCAAAAGCGTCCAATGCATCCCGAACAAAAAAATCGAAGACAAAGAGTTAAAATTAACGGAGAAGTTTCTGACGCGATCGAAGTAGATTTTGGTGTCCCTCAAGGGTCTGTTCTGGGGACTCTACTTTTTACAATTTACATAAACGACCTTAAATGTACTATAAAATACAGCAAAGTGGCTTTGTTCGCGGATGATGTAGTCATCTATATTTCGGGTGATAATGTTATTGACTGTAACTCTAAAATTCAAGAGGATTTAGACTCCATCAACACGTGGCTTATACAAAATAAGCTTAAACTGAATACTGCAAAAACAAAGCTGATGGTGCTGAACGAGAGAGGTGATGGCAATGGCCTTACAATAGGCGGCGTAAGAATTGAAAATATATGTAAAATAAAATATCTAGGAGTAGTTTTAGACCAGAAATTATTATTCGGAAGTCACATTGATTATATTTGTAAAAAGATAGCAAAAAAAATAGGATTTTTAAGAAGGATAAGAAATCAAATTTCGACTATTTGTACAATAAATATATATAACGTAATTGTAAAACCACATTTGTATTGTATCAACAATTTTGGTTTTATGTAATGAGAGTAAGATTATAAGACTGCAAAAACTTCAAAACAAAGCAATGCGATGCATTATAAAGTGCAATAGATACGTGTCCATTCGTTTTATATTAGAGTCGTTAAAATGGCTATCTGTGAAACAAAAAATTGTGATGAATGTTTTAATGTTTGTGTTTAAGATAATTAACAATTTAATGCCGAAATACCTACTTGGCTATATTCAATTTATTAGAGATTTGCAACCATATGCCTTAAGAAATAGTAATGATTTAAGACTACCTAATTTTCTAACTTCGAATACGCAAAACTCACTTATATACAAAGGCTTTAAGTTATTCAATAGCTTAGATAATCAATTAAAAAATGAAACTAATTTAAATGTATTTAAAAGAAATATTTTAGATTTTGTTAAGTCAAATTATTAATTAAGAAGACCATTAATGTTAAATTTATGTAAATGAAAATGTTTTACGAAACTAAATAAACTAAACTAAACTAAACAAGTCACTGTTTGGTGTGGATTTTGGACAAGCGGCGTCATCGGTACATATTTCTTTGAGAACGACGTTGGCCAGGCCTACAGGTCGATGATTACCAACTTCTTTTGACCTGAATTGAATGATATGGACACCAACGACATGTGGTTTCAACAGGATGGCGCTACCTGCCACACAGCTCACGCCACATTGGAAATTCTACACGAGCGATTCGAGGGCATGGTCATCTCACGTGGAGGTGATGTGAACTGGCCACCGAGATCGTGTGATTTGACCCCGCTAAACTTTTTCTTGTGGGGTTTTCTAAAGTCGCAGGTCTATGCGAATAAGCCACAAACCACAGCGGCCCTCAAAGCCAACATAACCAATGCCATCGGTCAAATTCAACCTGATTTATGCGCCAGAGTTATGGAAAATTGGACACACACTTTGTTTTATTTAAATTTAAAAATAGGCGCGCTTAATGAAAGACCCTTTAATATTAAGGTAATCCCAAATCAAAAACGCAATCGGAGCAATTTCCAAGAATTTCAAGATTCAAAATGGCGGTTATTTTGTAGCGAAAAGATTTATAACTATTGTTAAACTAGTGAAAATAGAAACACAAAAATTATCATTGCACAATTTGAAAATTAAGAACGTCTTAACTGATTACAATAATTTTACTAGAAAGTGAAGTAAAGTAAAGTAAAGTAAAGTTAAGTAAAGTAAAGCAAATTAAAGTAAAGTTAAGTAAATTAAAGTAAAAGGGGGTCCTTTTACAAGCATCAGTTGTTCAAAATAAAACTTTATTATCTAGATTTATGATTTTGAACTTTTATCTTTAAAAAGAGATTGCAAGCACTGGAAACGGAAACTAACTTTCTTTCGTTACCAACCGGTGGCAGAAATCATAGAAAAATAAGAAGCAGACTGAAAGGACTAGTTAAAGGAGATTTGTTTCACACCCACCCCCTGACGATAAATTGCATAACTCGTAATATGAATCAAAAAAAAAAAATCAAATTCATCATCACTTATCAACCAATCGAATAAAATTTCTTTATCCGTTTATTCTTATCATAAGCTGTTTAAATACATTCTCATTCACAGTAATTGGCCTATAAATACTGTAATTACACTTCAAATAACACGGTAATCTAAACACAAGGTAATTTCTTCTTCTTTTTTTTTACTTTTTACTTTGAACTTGTATACATACATAAACAAATTTACCACAAACCTAAACATTTTATTAAAGTCACAGAACTTAGCAAAAGAATAATTGAAATTAAGTTCATTTTACAATTTAAAAGTTGTATTTAGAGAAAACGATCAGTCTAACGACAAGGGTCTTTAAGAACATGAATGAAAGAAGGAAAAATCGAAGAGGCTCTTGAATTGCAATAAAAAAGTGTCTTTATCAGGAAACTATGTACTTTCATAGATAAATAACTATCTTAGGAGTAAGTTTATCAATTTTCTTATTTTAATATTTGAAGAGTATTTATTTTACTAAAAGTTGTCACTTGCACTTTTTGCTACATGTTCACCAGAGTCAAATGATTAAATTATCAAAGTTTTCATTTGAAATGGAAAATAACCAAATAAAGGCAAACATCCCCTTATTCATTTGAGTTTAAAAGTTAAATTTAGTTGTCCAAATGAAAAATAAAACAAGTCAGACAACGAGTTAGCTAGCATAGAAATAGTAGCTCTTTTTACACCATCTACACATCAGAAACATCAAGCTATGTTGCAAAGTCAGGCTCAGGGAATCTGACCGGTGAATGGCCAAGCCCAACGATTACAGTAACACCCTTTACTTGCTGCCAGGAGAATTGGTTGCATCTCCAATAGACTTTATACATACTAAGGTTAGGTAAGAGTAGCAGGCTGCAGGTGCAACCTCACTTAGACCAGATAAGGTCCTTTGCGTTACTATATGGATCTGTACTTCACCAGAAACACTACCCACAGGACCAGCAGGAGCTTGCTATGAAGCGGTGGAAGCTAATATACACACTTACGTAAATTAAACTTAAATCTGACTCCAAGAAAAATGGGAGGATATTTGCGAAATAGTCATGTATATCGGGGGCCAAAACCACTCCAAAATGGACAGTGGAATCGGTGCGTGAGTTTTGTTCGGAAAGTCTTGACTAATTCAAATCTTTTCGGTCATGTCTTCTAGGAGGAGCTTCTGGCAATTTTGAAAGACTTCCGATTACTTAAAAATCCCATCAAGGGAGGACTGGAAGAACCACAAACCCTAACCATCATCTTCTGATCTCGTCTGGTATACGGACGGATTTAAAATGGAAACAGGAACTGGTTCCGGAATCTTTGGAGAACCATCATGTGCGAACTTCTCAATCAGCCTTGATGAATTCGCATCCATATTCCAAGCTGAAGTTTTTGCCATCAATCAATGTGTGATACTCAATCAGTCCTCTCACATCATGGGGGTAATCATATTTGTCTTCTCAGACAGTCAAGCTGCCCTAAAAGTGCTCGAATCGCATGTCATTATAAATATGCATTGTTATCGCAACATGGTCATCGTTCACTGAATTCCTGCACATAGTGGATTTCCGGGCAATGAAAAAGCCGACTCACTGGCAAAAGACGTCAATAAAATGTATTGGACCTGAACCCTTCTGTGAGGTAAGTAAATCATTCTTCGCAAGACACGCAAAGGGTCTCTTTGCATGCAAGAATCTAGAGAAGCCTGGCTCAACACACCAGAATAAACATGTTCAAATTTGCTTTTCCCTGTACTGTCACAAAAAAAATTTAATTTCATTGTAAGCCTCGATAGGAGCAGCCTTGGAGGACTAATTGCATTTCTCAGCGGACACTATCGACTGAACAAGCACCTACATCGCATGAACCTTTAACAGATTCAAGCTGTAGATTTTGCCTTGAAAGTGAAGAGACCACTCTACATTATTCCTAATGAAATGACCAGCTGTCTTTTTATGTAGAGTGAGAATCCTCGGCGACGAAGTCATCCCTACGGAACAACTCGCTGCCATCTACCCAAAGAAGTTCTTAAACTTCCTGATATCTTCTGGGGTGAAACAATTCATCTAGGAAACAATAAGGAAGCACAATAGGATTCATTAGAAATCGCAGTGCCAAGGGCTGTGAACAACCCTCACGAACATACTTAAACATTCAGAGATATATCAAAAAAGAAATCACCTCTTTGGGTTCCTTCCGAGTTTTCAATGAGACGTTTTAGTCAGAGGTGCCCACCGGATTTTTGTGCAGTTCAAAGTTGGCATTTAGTATTTCTCTGGGCTTTAATCCGAAAATATAATAAAAAATATTCTAGAAAATACAAACTTTTCGATATTTTTCTTCTATTTTCTAAAAATCTAATCGTTTTATATAATTATGGGAACTCTAATCCATGCCACAAACCTGTTTGGAAAAACTACCTTCACTAACAATCTTATCACTATACTTTGACAAAAACGTCACTTTATTTTTCTCCATCGAGTTCTGTCAATTCAAACGTCAAAACTACGACAAAACACTCAACCCAAAAAACGCCATATCTCTCCTTCACCCCCGTGGGTTAATTGTTTTTTAAGCTGCTAGCTGTGATTTTTTCCGTTCTTTCTTCCTTGTCTTTATCATAAAAAAAAGGCGACGCCATTGTGCACCAATATTAATTTGGTAAAATTCATTAAAATCTACCATGAGCCTGATAAACTTTCTAAACGCAAAGCTCAAGCCTTCTGTGGAAAGTGAAGTAATTTGCGAGGATGGTTACGCTATCTCCAACCTCATCGCGGATGATATCCAGCAGCTTAATCGAGGATTTATGGCATTCAATGTTACTAAACCACCGGTAGACATTTTCTTTGAGTTTCCCAAGGCAATTGATTTGAAAATTATTAAAATTTGGAACACAATCGGTTCGTTGAGGTCTACAGCGTTCGAGGTTTACGGCAAATTCGGTGGAATATACGAGCGTGTGGGATATGTTCGAGACTTACGTGGTGAATCAGTAACATTTTGCTACCAGAGTGATTACTCTAGCAGGAACAGCAATCACTGTGAAAGGGCGTTTTTCTTCAAAACAGCGAGTAAGATTCTCTCGAATTGTACGAGCATTAAAATGACCATAAAAGGTACCCAACGTTGTCCACCTGTATTGCAGAAAATTCAGATTTGGGGTATGCCAGCAAGAAGTCTTGAAAAAGTCGATCGCGAACTTGTCAAAACCATCTGGAATGAGGTTATAAATCCTCCTGGTACAAGAGAACGTGAAAAGGGACAACGTTCCCCATCGCGGAATATTCCGGAATTGTGTGAATCATCACAATTGCAGATCCCAGAAGAATTCCTCGATGCTATCACTTGGGAATTAATGGTATTCCCCACTGTTTTGCCTTCGGGAAAAGTCGTCGACCAATCGACTATCGATAAACACTCGGAGGTCGAATCCAAGTGGGGTCGTTTGCCCTCGGATCCTTTTACGGGCCTTGAATTTAGCAGCCAACGTAAAGCAATTCTCGACTTGGCACTAAAAGCCCGCATTGAGAAGTTCCTCATGGAAAATTCCGAACATTTCAAGACAGTTCCCCGCACCCTAGGCAGCAGCCGAGTTCGTCGCAGTAAAAATCGCCATTCCTCGCTGTTTGCTAGTGATAGTGATCCATCAATTGTGGCCTGCAAGCGACAGAAACTCGAAGACTCTTCCTACAGACCAGCAATGCCTCTACCAACAACCCTCACATCGAACGCAGAGACAGCCATAGCTATGGCCCTACAAAGAGTCACCCGATTTACCACCAAGCCCGCAGAGATAAAGCGTACCGCCTGCATCGGTTGCAAGTCAGAGGACTTTTCTTACGAAATTCAAACATGCAAACATTTGGTCTGTCGTGTATGCCTCGTTCATCTCACCAGAGAACAGATGTGTACGTGCAAGACCAGCTTTAGATCGTCCGACGTCGAGCGGTATCACAAGTGAGCGCAGTGCGCAGCAAACAAGCCAGTGTCGTAGAAAATTTTTTTAAGTTTTTCTGTAGACCATAAGCTCTTCTATCTCTTCTAAACTCATGTACGTTACTCCCAGGTATTCTTACACTATTAGTAATGTTAAGCGATCATTTATTAACCATGAAGTTAGTCAGTAGATATAACATAAATATATATTGGGATATAATGTTAAATTTAATTAAAAAAACCAAATAAAATGAATAAAGTTTCTGCTTTTGCGAAGTAGTTCTTATTAAATGTTGATGTTCTCATTTCTAGTCTTGAACGAAATGGATGGTATACGTCACTCAGACTTTAAACTAGGCAATAGTTACAGTTGCGTTGTCATCGTTTAGGTGGCTCATGGATTTGTCATGGAGCACTGATTCATTTCTAATCAAATGCCACAACCAATTGGAAGATAAAGAAAAGTTAATTAACTTTACTTAGTTCACCATGCTGGAGCACTAAAACACAAAAAAAATAGGCGCATTGCACTACTAGCAGGTACGAGTACAACCCTTTTAATTTTTTCTTCGACTTCCGAAAAAATGCGCCTACGAGCTACAGTGACAAGGATCTTGGGTAATAAGCGAGCACCAACAAATTTACCATTTGATAGGCAAGGCAGTCATATTGGAAGTGTTCCGCACTATCGTTAAACAAACGTTCCCAACTGTGGTATAACTGAAGACTAACTTGTCCAGGGCCCCTACTCTGTATTGCGACTCTAAAGTTCGGATCGTTCGAAAGTGGAAATTTGTATGGGCAATTTGAAACGCAATTCATAAAATTCATACAAAATTTCCGCATTCGAACAATCCGAACTTTAGAATCGCAATACAGAGTAGGGGCCCAGATGATTTGAAAAAGTATAGTTGTTCGTTACAATACCAATAAGTTATCTGCAATCTTTTGGAAGTCCTAACGAAAAATGGATTCAGAAACGGACAAGTTCGCCTCCGAACATTGCCTAGCAAAGATCTAATTCCCAGTAAACTCTCTGAACCCTGCAACCTAGAAAAGACTTAGCAAGTTCTATCTTCTAATAGAATTCAAACAAGTCCAACACATGATATGAATGCTTGGGCAAAAAATAAAAAATAAAATTAATATATTGAGGTCAAATCAGGAGGATTGGTTGTTAAGGATTTTCATATCTGTTCCTTTTAGGTACAGTGTTCCCCGCTTAATTGAATTTTGTCCGATTTTTTAGATTAATTATCCGTGTTATTCAATTAACCGTACAAATACGTGTACATATAGCTTACTTCGTTCAGATTTTTTAGTTCAATTAAACAGTGAAAATCAATTAACCGAGCTCCAATTAAGCGGGGAACACTGTACATATGTGGAACGACATGATTTGAATCGAACAAGCAGCAGAGGAAATTTCACACCTGATGGCGCTATATTCCTTTGTGAACCTGGGCCAGTTAACTTGATCGCTAGCTAGCTGCCTAATGTTTCACACACCAAACCGGCTGACGTTCCATTCTACTTATTTACACAAGCTGAGGCGTGAGTTTTATTTATTTTTAGTTCGGAGCCCTTTTTCCAAATCTTCCGATTACAAAACAACCTTGTCTTCAGACATCAATTACAAAAATATTTTCTTTGGTTTAACACTATACAAGAAATTAAATTGTGTAAAAGTTTTCTACGTTACTGTACAGTTAATGCATTCCACTCTTGTTATGATCCACAAATGTTTGGTGTCAGTTGTGTTTTGGTTCATAAACTTCAAAAACTAAAACATAAATTAAAGAATATGAGCAGTAATTCAAAAGTATCAACACCAAAAAATAAGTGCCGTAGCCTTGGTTTAAAAAGATCGGCACCAAGAATCTCAGTACCGAAAACGCCTGTAAGTCATTCTCAAATTAACTCCAAATTACTTCAAAATGAGCTTGGGACTGCGTCATCACCATATACACCTGTCTTAACAAAAAATTTACCAATTAAGAGAACCGCTTATACAACAAATTGCCTGCCTTGTCGTCTATCCTTAAGCCGCCGGGTGCGAGACAACTTCAAGAAGAAAAAACTTGAATTTAGTGCTGTTACACAAGAATCAGAGGCTGAAGATTCAACTCCAAGTTGTAGTAATGCAACAGATACTGAACTACTATCGTCTGCAAATGTACTCCAGGAAATTGAAAATAAAGAAAGGTTACTTAGATCACATGAAAAACACAAAAATAAGGTACAGGAGCTGAAAAATGTGATTGAAATTTGGAAGGAAGGCTTTAAAACTTCACTAGAGGAACTATCTTTGAAGATGGAGCCGAAGATGGATCCAGAAGATTTGATTTCCAGGCTTGGGTTGCCCCCTGAAATGATTGATTATACATAAAAAGACAATTTCCAGCAGCCATCATTCATTTGTTTAGAAAAAAAAGGATAAATGTTTTTTAAATTTCCAAAAAAATTCTCTTTTTTTATCAAAAAACCAAGAATTTCGCTTTATTTTACTATAACAATAATCCAGGGGACAATAACGATTTTCGGGGCGTCAACATTTGATTAATATAGTAGATTTCGGTATTTCAAACCACAAAAAACAATGTAAAATAAAATTTTTCAAAATATCACCTGGTTCACGGGACATTGAATTTTTAAAATTATATCTTTAAAACTAGAAGATATATTGAAAATTTTCATTTTATATCGAAATCTACCAAAACTAATTATAATCTGGGATTGTGTAATGGACATTTTGTGTCGAATCCGTTTTTATATTACTTAGTGTTTGTGTGGTCTTACTGGTCTTTCTGGATCGCATAGCTTTGGATCTGTTATGAAGTCTAACGATTTGTGGTAATCAGGCATCATGCAACAATTTTGGGCATAAATGATTGCCTTTTCCACTTGCTCTTGCTTTCTTTTGCAAAGACCGGTAATGTGCCGACTGTAGATACGTCCTGTGTACGGACTCTGGAACTGCGATAGTAACTGAACATTCTTGTAGTTTGGCATAATGTTATGCCGGCAAAGAATACATTTTTTCTTCTCCTTTTCGAATGGATTTGGGATGTCTACCAGTTTATCGGGGCTATGATCCACGGGTTTGTATTCTATGGTTACGGAGAACGGTCGTATTGTGGTCAATCGGCAGGCGGTTACTGAAATGTAAATTAAATATAAGTTATTATTGTAATTTAACTTATCTAAGTACCTTTTGGTGCAATTGATCTTATGAGTTGTAGCATTTTTTTTTAAAGATTTTATAGTTAGAAATTTAGAAGAACTTTTCAGGAATTTTTTTTGTTACGAATTGACAGATATTGCTATGGTTACATTCAGTGTAGAATTTCTATAGAATTTATATAAGTGGAAGAGTACAGTGCTCTTTAAAAGATAATGAGTTATGTCGCTAGGAACTTGGAAGATACAGAGTGGTTTGATTAGGAAATTAACACATTATTCATAACTATTTGAATAATGTGTTATCTTTACACAATTAGAAAAAAACACGCTGAAGCATGTACTCTATAGAAGGTGGATAAGGATATCTTTCATTATTTCGAGTAAAAAAAAAATCGTCGATAGGTATTCCGGGATAGAGTATCCTTGTGTTGACGGGCTTTGGAGGAGGAAATTCAAATGCGAACTATACAGGCTGTACCAATTCCACATATCAAGATTTTGATGTGCTTTTTCACAAGAGCCCGATACGTTAAGTAAGCCCTTCCTCCACTGCCACTTTTGATAAATTCCATGCCTTTTCCAAACGGTAGGCTTATAATGCTCAATATCTCACTAATGGTAATGGAAGGTAGCTAACCTTCTTAAACCGAAAAAACAGGTAAGAAACTCCAGATATATAATTCTTTTTTTTTTATTCAATATCCACCGTAATCGGTAAATTATTCATAGATCGACGCTGTACTCCCTTCGCCACACTAATAGGAGCAAACTTGATGATGAACGGCTTTAAGCGACAACATTTTATTGTAACCAAGATCTTATATGCGATGTTAATTGGCAAGATGTCTCTGTTGCTGACAAAGTCCAGATGGGATGGAATGCCATTGGCCATCTAGCTGTTCCTATCCCCAATCAGCTTTAAGGCGCGTTCATGAATTATATGTAAAATGTACAGGACAGTTGTTGGTGCACCAGATCAAATGTGAGCGTTATACTCCAGTTTTGGACGAACAAATGCTTTATAGATTGAAGCCAGATCAAAAGGAGGAAAAGTATGGTTTAAGCAAAAATCGGCATTTGGATTGGATTAGGAGTTGCAGACAAGAGATCATTAACGAAAATAATGAAGAGAGTCCGAGACAAAGCCGAACTCTGGCGAACACCAGCATTTATATGGTGAATAGTTACATATTTCCGACGATTAATTCAAATGTGGTTTCTCAATACAGATTGCTACATTGGTCCGGCTGCTTAATACCCAGTCGTATTTAACTAAAATATATTTTTAACCATCGACAGCGATTAGTTGTGGTAAATAAAACGCAATCTAAAAAAATATTCAAACTTTTTTTCTATCATATTTTGATTGTTAAATATATTTAAATTTTAACGAACACCACACAATATATATAAAATAACCATTAAAAGAAAACACATTAAAATAAATGATAACACTTTATCTCGACTCCAAAGTCACCCAGTAATCTGGGGGCGAAATAATCAATCCACTATTATTTTTAAGGAGATCCGGGGGCTGTTCGCCAGGTGCCAGAACAATATTAAAGTTCTGACAAATAGCTGATAAAAGCAGAAATAGCATATTTCTCGCAAAAGTTTCACCAGCACACAATCGTTTACCTAAACAAATATATTTTAATGTTTGTTTTTTAATGAGATAAAACTTTCTCACCTGCACCAAATGGTAACGCAACATCCTTCTTAAGGCATAACTTGCCATCTTCATCTAAAAATCGTTCGGGTCTAAAGTTTTCTGGATCATTCCAAACTCGTTTATCGCTGTGATATGCGTAAAGACTTGGAATCAATACGGTGCCCTAAATAAAAGAAAAATCGTTTATTATGATGCGTGTTTTTTTTTAAACAATTTTCGTAAAATGTAACCTTTTCGATTTTATATCCCAAGAATTCTGTGTCATACAAGGCTACATGTGGCACATCTGATGGCACCAAAGTCTCCATACGTAATCCTTCTCGTACTGTTGCTTCCGTGTAATGAAGGTTCTTACGATCGTCAAGACATGGAAGTCGTCCACTACCAACATACTCATCGATTTCCGTTTGTATACGTTTAAGCACTTCCGGTCGCAGGAGAAGCCATTGGAAAATTAAGGACATTTGGGTGCCGATTGCTGTATACGCCGGCAATGAGAAATCAACTATACTAAGAACAAATTGATCATCTGAAAATAAAATGTTAAATCTTTTTCTTTGCATTGAAAATAGTTCGTTCCCTTACACATGTAGGATGTGTCGATGTTACCCTTCATTTGTTCACTACGCATTTCCTTTACATATAAATCTATAAAATTCCTCTCATCCCCCTCATTATAGGTTTTAATGTATTTTTTTATCAACGAGTCGAAAAAATTATAAAGAAATTTATTTGCATCATCCAATGGACGATAGCTACTTTTTTCTGGGAAGATATGTCGAATCCATGGGATAATACTAAGCAATTTTCCATAATCGTCTGCTTCCCTTTGGAAAGAAAGTCCATAATGGGAGAGCTTTAGTAGATTTTCTTGCTCAGAACGTGATACACGTTCGTTAAACATCACATATAGAATTGAGTTCGCTGTGAATGTACCAAAGATTAATGGACACAAGGCTTGTCCTTTACGTGCAATTGCTTTCTCATGTTCATATATTGGTCCATTTTTAATTAAATCGATAAGGTCTTGAATTTCTTCACTAATGACTTGCTCTAAGTCTTGGAATCGACGACCGAATCCAAAGTCACGCATATATCGAAGTATGAAGCGGCGTTGTTCCTTCCAAATAGGTCCATCTTGGAAGAATATCCCTGAAAGTGTTAAAAAGTATTGATTAAGTAAAGATTTCATCTGTGTACAAAAGCGAAAGTCTTAAAGAGCTACAAACAAATTTCATGGTACGGATATTAAGATCGAAATCGAAGCTAAGAGATAGAGCTTTTGTAAACAGTCCTGAAATCCGAACGTCGAAATTCTTGCTTGTAAGTTGTAATTAATACTTAAGTTAGGGTTGTGTCTTACTGTTCAAAGATCGTTGCAGCAATAATAATTCACTCTCATTGCTCTTATCGATATTGAGGGGCCTTTCAACAATGTAAGCACAGACATTATCCTCGGTACCTTGTACAAAGCTGAATTTAATATGGATGCCATTTTCATGTTGAGCTCACAAGTTATTCACATGACCTTGGAAGAGGTAGGCACAAAAAAGGGATTCAGCAGAGTAGAGGTACACTACCTTGTGGAATACTCTCGTTACTTATATGGCTCTTCTCTTAGAGGTCGATGGGTTTGTAAATAAACTGGCAGCTGATGGTTTCATTTCAATTTGGTGGCTTGGCCAGTTGTATACGTTGACGATGCGGTCTTAATGACGAGTATATCAGGAAAATTCCTCCCAGTTCAAAGAGAGGGAATCAATAATTCGCTTCTACTTGTGAACAATTGGATCAAAGTGTGATTGGCACATGAGTCCATCATTTAGATGGACTCTATCAATTATTCTTTTAGAGTCGGAAATAAGTGTACCATACATATTGCTGCCATTACTTAAGCGAAAGAGATTATCAAAGATATGAATACAACCAGCTGCCGCCCATTGGCCATGGAGTCACCAACAACTAAGCCTAAGGTGGTGAAGCTTTGCAAAGAGTATCTATACGGAATATTAGACGTCAACATGGTGACACTATACTGGGTACCAGGACATTTTGGTATCTCAGGAAATGAGAGTATGGATGAACTTGGAAAAAAGGGACGGAACTACATATATCTCTCCACTGTCTTTCCGATTGTTAGAATTCCGCTCAGCCATGTTGACAGGCGGATAGATAATAAGGCTATTAGCAGGGCGAATATGCGCAGCTGCCACCACCCTTTGGCCCTTGAACAATCCGAACCTAATAATATTGAGTAAAGAAGCCTAAGGCAGGTTCTTATTTACCGGAAGTTTTCTTTTCGATTCGGGTTCTCACAGGTTCTGTACATGAGCTGATGATGCTTGACATAGGGCACCAATCAAGCTGCCTACCTAGATCAATAAACAGAATAAGTGATACACATGGGGTCAATCTTTGCTGGACAAATATAGCAATATAGAAGGGAATTCATCTGTTATGAACTAGCCCGGAAAGGATCAGTACTAAGCACAGAAGATGTACACACCTTTCAGAGTATTGAAAAGAAAGATAGACCTTAAGGTAAGCTAACTAACCAACACCACCTGATCTGCCAGAGGTAACTGTGTTAAATCTGATGGCCAACCCACTGGCTTTAACAAGCATTAACTCGCTCACATTGCCAGGATGCGAAAGAAATTGAAACTGTTAAACAAGTGCTTTGTGAATGATGAAAGTAGCATTGTTCATTAAATTAATTTTTACTTTGAATGTTTACAAGTTTTAGCTTTGATTAGGTTTTACCACTCTTGTTTTATTAATTTCTTATTTAAACACTTATACTTAGTGGGCTAATTACAACATAAGTGTGTATTATACATTGCAATTGTTATAATTGTATATTCTTAAACGAAATTTCGTTTTAACGACTATACTTAACCTGACACTTTATGCAATCACAAACAAATAAAAAAATAAAAAACAATCCATGAGCGGATAACCTTCAAAGCCAATATTCTTTTAATAGGTGTATAATTAAGTCGATAAGAATTTGAGTTTAATCTCACGTCTTATCGAAGTACATAATCGTTTTTTATTAAAAACCAGTAGTAAGTACGCATTTTAAATTTTAAATCAAAATAAAATCGGTTGTAAAAAGAAACAAGTTAGTTTAAATACAATAGTTTATCAAGCACGATTTTGAAAAAGGAGAAAAGAAAGGAGGAGTTGACCTCGTAAGTTGCAATTACGTACTAGCATTGGTTCAAAACACTTATTGATTTTGAAGAAAACTCTGCATAATTCGAAAATGACTCAAATTGAAATAACAAACAAACGAGACATGAAAAAAATAAAAATAATAAACACAAGAAAATAATTAAATGAGCATAGTACGTTACAAATAGTACGTTTGTCATCTTAACTACTTTGAGGATGAATTACAGCATCACTTAACGAGCATTACATCATTAATCATTATGTTTGTAGTAACTGCTCACCTTAATGAGTTTTGGGTAGTATTCGAGTGAAGGTATAAGATATGTAAGTCGTTTTCTTACATGCGCTATAACAAGTTGTACTTTTTTCCTATATAAGGATAGCAGTCTTGAGTCTTGACTCCTAATGACAGAGACTTTGAAGTAAGACTTGTTAACTGAATTTTAAATTTTATAGGCTGTAAAATAGTATCACAATGGACCTATCACTGGTCTAAGTGTGCTGGCTATAGCTGGCAGCCACTTCAACCTAACCTAGGCTATTATGTCGAAGATAATTTCATCGGGATGCAAAAGCTGGCTTAGGTTGGGTTTCAAGGCTTTTAGAAGAATCGATAAAAAACAGCGCACACATAAGTGACCCACCCTTAGGCCACATGACTCCCTTACTTAGATTTCACTAAAGTTTTCACTGCGTTAGGTTTGAAGACTTTGGGAGCCGGAGTATTAATGTTTATTCGCTCTATACATCCTAGCAATCCCAAATACGTAGATTTTTTTAGCTCGTGCAATTCAACGTCGACTGCACTGGTTCGGCCACATCGAGCGAATGGACGAGAATGCTCCGGCTAAGAGGATATTTGAAGCCCAGCCACCTGTTTCACAAAGAAAAGGAAGACCGAATCTCCGGTTTAAAGATCAGGCAATCGCAGACGCCAGAAACTTTGGTCTAGTAAACCGGAAGTAGTGTGCCCGGGACCGTGAAGGATGGAAAGCGGCATTAGTTCAGGCTCAGACCCTCCAAGGGTCACTAGCCTGATAAGTAATTAAGTATAATTCAACGTGGTCTCCGTAGCTCAGTGGTAAGTGCGTTAGACTGCTAAGTGAGAGGACAAAGGTTCGGTCCTCAAAACCACCAAACGTTTTATCGCGGCACATAATACGCCGTTAGGAGTTGGCAATAGGCTGTAGGTCCCTTCCAGTCGTGTGAGAAATGTAACCTATGAATGGTTGCGAGAAGCTAAGGCCCTGGCTTTCAATGAGTTATCGCGCAAAATATTTTCAATTCAACATTGAATCTCCTCCTTTTAAGCTCGAAAAAGACTCCATTCTTCAGCGTTATCAAATAGTATGGCCATGGATGATTAGGGTCTAATATAGGTTCGCACTTTCCGTTTAAATTTGATATTAAAGAAGTCACATGACAACACGGTACCCTATCTAAATGGTTTGATGTCAGTTCTCGGAGAGGTCGTTACCAATTGATGTAGCAACGAACATTCTCCATCGTTATCTTACACAGACGGATGAGATTGACTCTGATGCTAGATATGAATTCGCATATGCTGTAATGGGTTGCTTGTTATCGTGGATATGTGGTTAGTGCACTGGACTACTAAGCGATAGCGAGCTGACACCAATTTGAGTCAGAAAACAACCAAACATTTCTCCGCGGCACATCTTGACAGGCAATAAAAGTACAATTTATCATGAAAGAGCTTCTCAATAAGCCATCCAAAGTCAGCAATAAAATCTGTAGAGAATTCATAGGATAGAGGCACTAGTAGTCGGCCATTTAATTTTGTTTAAATCGAATTGTCTTTGAAACTTTTGGATTGTGTTAAGTGATTTTCTTATTTCTCAAAAAGGATGTCAAAATCTCAATTAAGCCACAAATTAACACACAGTCTTGATTGGTAAAACTGACAAGTATAACAAAGGTTGTCAGTAAATATGTAAATAGAATGTCACAAGTTGCAAGCTGCAAAAGGCATGTGTACCTATGTGTATACATATTCGCAGTAATCGTTAATTTATACATCGCTTGTTATGTTACAAACGTGATTTTTTTTAACAATTGATAACCTCCTGCAAGTGTAAACCTTCCATGCAAGAGAACTGGATTTACGCAAAACACAAAAAAAAAAGGTTAAGGAAAAGTAAGTGACATACTCCACAAGCTGGGTAGGTATATGTTAATTTAAACCACGGACCTAAGACCGGTTGCTCACTTTGACTCGAACTAATTGTTTTAAACATTTCTTTGTTGTGTGTACTTACTACAAAATAGAGGCACTTCGTTTCAGATTTCAGAATTCTTTAAAAACTCTTAAAAACTTAAACAAATGTAAACAGATTTTAGCAACGTCTTCATTAAACACTTACTCACCCTTTCTATTATGATTTGGATCTCTCATTCGAGCAATATACATGTCAGGTCTTCCATCGAATGCACTATTGTTAAGAATCTCACGAACTCCTTCTTGGCTATGAGCAACATAGGCTAAGAAGTCACCCACATAAACACTTATTGTATCCGACTTATACAGCTTACTGAACCAATGTGCTCCCTTGTGAAGCCATTTACCACCAGCTAACATCAAAAATAGATAACTTCCAAATATTGGTATCCGAGGAGGTCCTTAAAAATTAAAAAAAAAAATTAAATAAATATATTTATAAAGTTACATTCTAATTTATTATTATTTTTTTATTTTCGGCATAAATCTTACCCGGAGGATACCCTTTAGGTCTTTTAATCGCATACCGATATGAAATATATAAAAATAAAGCCGCTAGACCGGCCACCAAAATTGATGTGATCATTACTGCTCAAGTGATTGAATTAAACTGATTCTTTGTTAAGCGGCTGCCTAAAGTCTGTCTTCTACTGATGGTCGATATCATCTCGGAACCCACTTAAGGCGGTTCAAAGTACATTCACATATTTGATAGGGAATTCTTTATATTCTTGAAGAGAGAGAAACTTTCAAAATAATAAGTCGCAAAATAAAACCTATGTGTAAAAATGTATGTACAGATGTAGACAACCGATGAAGGTGTTTTCGTCTTACAAACGATGCGAGCAAGGATAAGATTACATTTATTGAAAGTAAATAATGAATCAGGGAGTAGAAAAGGTTTTGTACTAGTTATTATCTTCAATCAAGATATGTTAACGTGCTGGCTTCTATAATGTGAAGGGCAAGCATCAACCTAATCGGATAATAACTACGAAGTTTCTAAGCAATAAACAACCGATAAAACCATTTAGGAATCCCTTAACCATAACAAAGTTAATCTTGATAAGCGAACTCATTTATTATCGACAGTAGGTAGGTATGTACGCACAAAGTTTATGTTTTCATTTAGTGATAAGGTAATACAATAGAATTTTAAAAACGGACGTGTGACAGGAGGTCATTGATTGATTTGTTGTTTCTTAATGTAGGTCATTTGATTTCCTTTTATCGGAAATGCGTATTTGCATTATTTGAACTCATATTTATTCTCCTTAACAATTAGTGGCAACAATAGTACAAGCTGTAAATAAAGTTACCACCCTGTTGATCGTTTTGTTATGATATAAAACCTTTGTGGGCAAAAGCAGAAGCTATCTTAATGATAAGGAGAAATCTATTGTGTTGTTATTTCGGAACTTTTTTTTCCCCTCAAAGGGGAAATAATAGACTACGCTATTAAGCAATTAAAAATTAAATAAAATTTTACCTTTTGTAACGGTAAGAAAGGAGACCTGGGAGATCATATTTGTATTACGGACTTCATGCCCCCTCACTAGCCCGTTTAATTTAATCAGCGATGGTCCAACCACCAACAATTCAAATGTCTGTGTGAAACATTGACGGAATCACAAAGTGAAAATGAAATCAGCTCATGGAGGCCAACTGAAAATAATAACATCATTCCATTTAATTTTAGGTATCCCACACCACATCGGGGATCACAATGGATCCATTTAGATCCGAGTGAGGTTGTACACAATGCAACCACCCCTACAACCTAACCTAACCTAAATCAGCTCAAATATTAACGACCCGAACTTAGAACCGGCATTCTATCCTAACTACCCTACATTTGTCTTTCAAGCAGGGGTTATATGCAATCGAGCTGTGCGTCAGAGAACGCGTTACACAAAACCTTCGTAGAAAATAAACTGTCATCTTTTCTGACAACAAGGCAACGATAAAAGCGCCACAAAGCTTGTCTTGAGCTGCCTAAACACCTCCTAGCAGCTTAGACGAAAATCACTATCAATAGTGTTGAGGGCAATGAAATTACCTATTAGCTTGTCAAACAAGCCACATAAAGTTGAAACTCAACTCTTGGGAGCACCAAGAGAAGCTCTTGTATGTATGTTTATTTGGCACAACAGCTCATAGAGAGCCAAGGACTAGCTTCTCACAACCATTCATGTTGTGCGTGTTTTATTCTTCGCACGAAAGGAAGGGACCTACAGTTTTAAAATGCCGACTCCGAATGGCGAATTGAGAAGCTTTTCATGACAGATTATACTCTTGCAGGTTTGTCATGCCTGCGAAGAGGTGGTGCCGCGGAAAACCGTTGGGTTTTTTTGAGAATCGAACCTGTCTCTCGCTTAGCAGTCCAACGCATTAACGACTAAGCCACGGCGATCACTTAATCACTTAATTACCATCTGAACAAGCTAGGCATAAGCCCCTTAGACATCAGACTGTTAAGCATGTTTTGTCACATCAAAAGCACTTCAGCAAAGAGTTAATTTCCTTAGCCGTAGTTAACTCTTCATTCGCAAGCATGACATCTCTTTTAGGTCGCATTGCTGAAATCAGTATAATATTTATAGAAACCTACAAAGGCTTAGAAAATAAGTCAGAAATTTTCTAAATAGGTAAGTTGCGTTTGGATCTTTATAGGTCCAATCAAAAGAATTATAAGGAAAATTTCGAAAAAAGCGGTTCATAGCCGCATATTCGAATTTTGAGAGCTTGTCTCTGACGAAGTGTTGACCTAAGATTTTAAATCTAAGGAACTGAGGAGCTGGGTAATAATAGAAAAGGTGTAAGGTGTCTTTCTCATCACCGCAGCCTCTACATAGATGAGTTGTGTTCAATTTAAATATGTTGTGTCCGGCTAGGATGCTTACTAACGCTGAGAGGTTCTTATAATTTTGTAAGATTCGTTCTGATTCGAATGACCAGAGCACTCAAGCTAACGTTTGCTGCTTTAAGTATTTTTATGTATTTATATTCTTAACCCTTTTGCTTAAGATTGCATGTTGGAATATTAATAGATGTATCACACTGATCTGGTTCAAGTGCTAAGCCTTTCCTTCCCAGTTCATGAGCCTTTTCATTTCCGAGTATACTTTCGTGACCAAAATACGCAAAATACAGATTTTTTGAGGACCTTGGCCTGTGTTTGATCTGTTTTGTTGTGAAAGTGACGATGGCAATGAAGAGGATTATCTCTACTACTGTCTGGGTTAAGCTCGCAATAAACTGCAGATTTTGCACGCTGACGTGCAAAGTGCTGATAACGTAAACACTAGTGTTGGGTTAAATTTAATTGTTTAGACGACTAATAGATAACAATTAAAAACTTAATTGTTTATTGCAATTGACAACTTAATTGTAATTGTAAGTTTGCATGAATGACTGTAGTCTGTAGACCAAATACAATTTAATTTAAATAATCTAGGATTCTAGGCCATTGTTTATCGGACAACTTTATAAAATAAACAAATCTTGCTGATTTTCAATGAAAAATGTCTTGAAAGTTCATTGAATTCAAATACATATGTATGTACATACATACTTACTTTGATAAGTACCTACTTTAATCAATCCAAAATGTTTATTTTCAAACAAATTAAAGATTGAATCTATCTCTATCTTACTAACATTAATAAACAACTATTTTGTCCGATTTGGAATTATGATGAAATGATTACAAAGTGTTTACACCATACTTAATAGGATCACGTTTGACGTTTCAGTTAATTTTGAATTAGGATTATACTTACTGGCAATTACAAGTAAAACTTTGCCAAAGCGACTTTCTGCATTTCAGTTTGTTTAAGGCGCTCCTCTGCAAGGATACAGTATACCACTTTTCTTTACTCTTTTGTAGCATTAGTTTGACCCTGATTGATCTCTGAGATCATTAGTGGAAAGATTATACTTAAAAATATTTTACGTTCTTGCTATACCGTTATTTCTGCTTCACAATCTGTCTTGACGAATTGTTGACGTGTGGAAGATTGTCTTTATCTTCTTATTTCAGACGAACTGGCGACTCAAAGTTGTTCGCTCCTTTACAAGTTGATATCTGTGCAATAAAGTCATCACATCAGTCATATTTTGGGAGCAATGACATAATGAATATTTTATCAATTTAACACCAAATGAATTATTGTTTGAAATTGTTTTGTACATATTCAATTTATCGTTTTCCGATCAACCAACAAGCCTCTTCAAGTAGCCCCCGGTCTTTAGATAACTGCTTCTAGTTGTGAACTCCAAGTTGGTTGATGACCCCTGTTACGGCGATAACTCGCCGCATAAAATTTAAAGACTCCTCGGAATGAAACGTCTTCGATACAGTACATACTTTTGTCTTAATAATCAGTTGCTTCTCATCCCAAAAAAAACAGAACTTGGGAGAGTTATTCTTCGTTTGATTTCTGATGGGATGTTGATGTCAGTCGTGAAGTTGGAGAAAGTCCCTTACTGTGTTGAAATTGTTAGTTTTTGGTTTTGCCCTCCATCCCCGATTAACCCACCCCGAATTACTGATCTTTGGACTGACTCATGAAAAAAATTACTTGCGATTGAGAAGTTTCTCATAATAATATTTTGAATGGTTATGCGTAAGGTTGTTTTGATATTTGTTTTTTCTGTAGATGGTGCAATTAGAGCTGATATATCCGCTTCTTAGTATGATTTAGTTCAACCAATTGCGTTGATACTTTGGTTCTTGTACCCTAAAGGCCATTATTTATTATGAGTTAGTCGAGTTGTCCAAGTTGTAATGATAGAAAGAGTGGAAAACCAAATTCCATTAGCAAAACTCTTTTTGAAAAGTTAAAAGAATTCCACTAGTTGGATTTGAGAATCTGAACCCCGCCTACCGTATTATACACACCCCAATAACCAGCCAATGTGAGTTGTGGTTTGCAAAACGGCACTGATGCCTTAATTCTGTGTCTAGCCACTTGTTCTGAGTCTATGTATAATTTAAAATGTTTCTTCTGGATTTTTTTTTCAATTTTATTTTTTACATTAAAGAAATAAGTAAACCAAACAGTCCACAGGGATCCGCACTCTGAGTTCCCAATTCGCTGGCTTAAGTTATGGAGTTTTGTTTTTAAATAAAAATGCATTTCACAAAATTAGTTTTTCTTGGCTGCTCAAATTTCTTTCGATTACTTGTTTGCTTGTGCAAGGCCTCAAGATTGCGCACTACTATTCGCGATGCAGGAGAACGAATATCGCTAGAATAGATAAAATTGCCCACTGGAAGAGAAAGGAATGTATTTTTATATGTTATCGTAATATAATCAAATAGAAACCCACCTTAACTTTAGGATACTCATTCATAAATATTGTTATAATGCCAACGAACGGCAAGAAACCTCTAGCCCGCCCAACAATGTCTTTTTTCGTAAGCCATAGCTGCCCAGGAGCATATAGACCCCTGTCGTCCACGTTATTGTTATCACCCTTTGTTAGGAATTTCACTGTACCATCATTCCTAAAATTCAATGCTTATAAGTATGCAATACAGAACAAACAAACAAGAAATGTTGTCTTACTTCTCATGTAACTTAATAACTCGATGCACAATAGGAATGTCTCTTCCTTCCACTTTGAACACTACAATCTCACCAACTCGAACTGGTTCCTCTTTGTAGTTGGTCAGGAACAACAGGTCACCACGATGGAAAGCCGGCTCCATACTGCCACTAAGTACAACCACAATCGGAGATTCACTACCAGTCACCACCATCAAACCCTTCCAGATCATCAAGGCAGACGAAACAATCATAGCAAAACTAAGTATTTGGTAAATACTCTACAAATAAATAAGACATTAAGTAGTATGTTTTGTGAATTACCAATTTTGTTTACGTAGCCAAGTTGGCTATTGAAGGGTGACACGATCGACCAGTTCTATGCTCTCGTGTTGAGACTCTTACCTGTCGTTTGTTCATTCTGTTGAAGTCTTTGACCATTTCATCGAATTTAAGTAGCTCTGGTAAGCCCATTTTGAATGCTTTTTAAATAACTATATTCGAAATAACAACCAAATAACTAATTTTACTATAAAATGATGAAGATTTGTGATTTTCCCCGAAGTAGCTTATTCCGAATAGACAATAGTTGACAACTCTTCAATTTTTCGCCGCTTCTACCACGTCAGTTGAATGGCAACATCCAATGCGGTAGATATGCGATACGACGCGTTATTTTCGAATATAGAAAGAGTGTGTTCATAAGATAAATATGAATTCAGTTAAGGATTTAGTTTTAAAATTAAGTTCAATTTAGTTTTAAAAAGCTAATCCGACGACGAAGAAATCGAAAAAGGTATTTGAAAAAGACCGAATGTAATGGGTTTAGCTAGCTCAGTGTTTCATCATGTCCAATATTGTTTAGCAGGATACACAAGGGTAGGATGATCAATTCTCAGTTTAATCTAAATCTTCTGATAAATTCTGTATTAAAACTTAAACTCATTTGGACGGATTTACATTTACATTAGATTTGTATCGTATAATATATCATGGGAACAGGGTAATAGGTCTGCAATCAAAGTGACTCAGTGGCAGTAGAATCAAGTCCAAAGATGGTGCACTAGGACACTAAGGATGACAACTTGAGCAGGGAAGAAAATTGTGGCCTGGGAAGTGGAGTGCGACTCTTTTTAAAAAGTGAAATACATATATGAATATGAAATGAGTGTTTTGTGAATAAATAAATTTAGCTTCTCATATCCGAATCTTTGGATAAGAAAAAATTACTATCGCAACTTGGCATCACTTATAGACAATGCGAATGTCATTTAACGACATTTCATTCGTAGGTAAACAAAACGTTAGGGTTTCATAACCTCTAAAATTTTCTGATTTTAATCATACGAATCAATAAAATGATTTAGTCAAAGTGTATTTTTCTCATTAATGTTCTAATTACTTGCGATATTTCTGTTCGCTTTAAATAAGTTTAAGATACACATTATCCGATGGAAAACAACTTATCTTTCCTAAGTGATCTCATTGCGTCGTGCTTGCTGGCAGACTTAACTGTGGATCTAGACAGTATCCCAATTGCAGCTAACCACTTTGATGAGCACCGCAAGTTGGTTGAAAATCAACTTCCACTTTTGCTTGACTTTATTCAACAAAGTGATGAGTGGCTATATTCAAAGGACAGCAATAAGAAGACCAACGAGGTGAGAACCATTGAATACTTACAGAAATTATCTTAGTCCAGTTATTTTGTAGATCAAAGGCAAACTGCTCATACTTACCAGTGAAATAACAGCACCCAACACACTCTATACGATTCGACATGAACACTTGCTGCAGGCTGTTGACAAATTTATTCAGAGAAGTTTTCACAAGATACTAGGCACTAACACCGACGTTGAAGAATATATACTTAAACATTACACAAAGTACTTAAAAACGGCCGTTTGGAAACGGCACATTGGGGCGGTCCATGGGTTTTCTCGATTTCTTAAGGTATATAAAATACCCTTTCAGTTTCAGTTGATTACATATTCCTTTCAGTTGAAGGTGTTGTGTGGTCGTAGACTGTCATCTAAGTGGGCCAATTTCTCGCTGTCTGTGGGTCTTACCTTGCGTGAATGTCACTTGCCAATATACAAAGAACTGAGCACGACAATATTCCAACTTATCATCAGTCATTCCGTAAGAGAACTATGCTTTTGTATTTTCTTATCCTAATCAGTTTCTTCAAAGGATCCAAAAGAAATCAAAAAAGTTAATATCCCCGACGTTATTTTCGATGCAGTGCTCAATAGTATTCGAACAACAGAAACCGTTGAGGCTACATATGCTGTTTGGAAATGTCTTTGTGATTGCCTGGACTTTAATGATGACACTGATTCGTGGGATGTAAGTTCCATACAATACATCTTATCGGCTTTCTTATTTATGGCTTTTTTCCAGTGGGACATGACCGATGAAATGATGGAAAATCTTTTGGGAAGCTTAAAACACACCACAAATTCCGAAATTACCATTTGTCTGTTGTCCTTTATCCCAAAGATTCTGTTTCGGTTCACCTCAAATCGCAGAGAAATTGAAGAACTCTTCGCACGTGATTATGATTCTCTGTCCGATGAAGACTTCCAGAAATTTCGTTTGGAATGTAGTAAAATTACTTCATGTGCATCTTATCGTTGGGCATTGTATATACTTAAACTATTCATAGCGGAATCCCATAACTTCATGGCAAATTCGGCGACATGTGAAAAATTGCTTCAAGTAAGACGAAACATGCAAATATCTCTTGGCCATTCTAATGAATTCGATTTTCAGCAATTTCATCTGTGTTATCTGACTAGTATTTATATAATAACTGTGGAAGTGATCAATATTAATCTGTTGAAGTTTTTCGAACAATTTTCTACCATTCTGATGGAAGCTATTGTGGCACATAATAGAACGCCGCGGATTGCCGAGGTAAATACTTTTAAATTTGTCTGTTGGTTGATATTTTAAACTTAATTCCACAGTTGGTGCGACAAATCTATAATACATTTATTGGGCATTTGGATAAGTCTGATTTAGATGGAGTTACTAAGGATTTTCAAAAGTATTATAAAGCGTTTAAGCAATTTGTTGTTAAGCAATGATGTTAATATATTTTTGTTCTATTATTTTTTGGAGTGAACATGTATTATGATTTGAAAAAAAAAAAAAAAAAGCAAAATTTGTGTTTTGGTTTAGTCCTCTTCACTGGATAGATAGTCAAAATCTTCGTTTAGAAGTTCATCTGAATTAACCTGCAATTAAAATCAAAAAAAAAAAATAAAAAATTTACGAATGATGGTGAAGAGAAGCAAGGGTTTATATTGACTGTCTGTAAGAGTTATAAACTGCTGAAATTTTGTGATAATTTTGAATCTTGATTGCTGAATGGTATCAGGGAGGGTGATGAGACATAAAGATCACATCCGTGCAGGTACTAAAATGTTTCTGATCAAAAAGCACAACACTGTTCTGGAAGCCATCAAAGCATACTACGGCGGTAGGAAATCATCGCCCCAACATAGTCCTCCGCTTATAGCAAATGAAAAACGTCTATTACTATGCCGAATGGGGACAACTTTGGTCCAAATGTGTTCGGGCTGGTGCTGATTATTAAACAGGGATCAACATGTGATTAGTAGACAAATGGCCAGACTATGGGAAATGCCTGCTCAACACATAACATCTTTTCACCTGATCGGCCAAAGTCACCACCATGCGCTCAGAAGCGCTGTGGAGCCATTACACCCAAGTGGTTCTTTTCCAAACACAAGACCATGTAACTGCTACAACAACAAATGTGAGTACTTTACGAAGAATTAACAGTTCGTAGTCAGGATTAGAAAGACCACTGATAGAATCTCGAAAGAGACAAATGAAAAATAAATTAGAACGGGCAGTTAACAGTTTTGTACCATAAAACCTTTGCCCTCACACTGTCGAACACATTCTGTGTAAAACACCTTCTCTTGGTACAACACGCACTGCATGGACTGATGTGAAAGAAGATTTTATATTCAATCGAGGTAGATAATATCTCACAGCCTGCTAAACTTGACTTCCTTTCTATGGAAATCTCTCGAGCGGGGTTTTTAACCTTTATGTGTCTATCTATCTAAATTTGTGAATATGTGCACCACATTCTTAATAGCAGAAGTCGCTGCCAGCTAAAGCCAGCACACTTAGACCAGTGATAGGTACATATATTGTGATACCACATGGATCTGGGAAGATCTCCTTTCCCACTCGTTAAACTAATAGGAGTTTCTTAGAGCGTTTCAGATCCAGCCGCGGCCAAATCTGTTTCGTCGCTAGACACGTGATTAGCATCGAGCTTGAATAAGCCTTTATCAATTTGGTCATATAGTTTTTAATTTAACTCTCATGTTTGGTATCAAATAGTGCCATGTCTTTCTAAGTGAGAAGCTGTCAGTGGAAGCCAAGTTTGAAGTCCACTAAGCATTGTGTCACAAGACAAATTGAGGACAATTTTGAAAGGAATCAATCTCACTGATAAGAAGTTTCTGCTTGAGTATGAATGGTTGACTATGACTAGGAAAATAATAGCCGGGTTTGCAAGGATCGGTGCAAATGACAAATTGCGACCCGTTAAATTTCGTGTGTAAGTGAGGAATGTTTAAGAGGGCTTTGCATTTTTTTTGAAGATTGTTTTCAATCAAGATTTGCTCAATTTGCACCACCATAAACAAACTTAAAGAATAAAAATAATAACTAAAAACTTTGTACCTCAATGACTTCGTCGGTGGTTTCTTCTTCGTTGCACTCAGCTTCAACTTCATCCAAGTGTTCGGCTATATCATCTTGCCTCTGTTGGTCATTATCTTCGAACTGTTCCTCAATGTAAGATTCTCCATAAGGCTTAAGATTTTCTTTCAATTCTTCTAAGTTCACTTCCTGATCTTGAGAGGCAATGTCTTTTTTTTGATTTTGTATAAACTCTTTAATGGCACCTGAAAGATGAAAGATTCTTAGAAATAAAGATATGTACATACATAGAACATTGTTTTCACCAACCAGTATCAAGAGTCGGCGGTTCTACCATATCTCCAGATTGTTCACTGCTACAGGATTGCTTAACATCATCCAATTCTGCTACCACTTGCTCGCCAATAACTGAACGAAAATAATTCTGCTCCTCTTTAATTTCATTGCGTAGACGCTCCAAATCCTCATTTAATTTCTGCCTTCTCTTCTCTAATTCTAGCAGTTTAGTGTGCTCATCTTCCAGTGAATTACAAACATCCTCAAATCTTTTCAAGGCTGATTGCATTTCAGTGGAATGATCGCCATCGCCACCCTTTTGCAGTTCCATAACCAAAAAATTGTTTAAAAAATAAAATTACGAAAATCAGGACCAGCTCTGTATATGAATTTATTTAATTTTTCTGTTTTGATGTATGTACTCCAGGAATAATGATAATAATTGACAAAATTTCAAGGTTCATTTTTAGCAGGTTTTTGTTTTCAATAAATTTCTCAGTTTTTCACTCTTGCAGCTTGGGAGTGTCCTATTATTCAATCCATTTGTTGGTGCACCCTGTATTTAATCATTACGTTGGGAGAATACATTTCAAAAGGTCCACACTTGAAAGGAACCCTTCTATTGGCTAATTAAATAACCATAATGAAGTTTTTGTGATCTGAGGCATGCAGACTTTGTTCGTTGTTATGGTTGGACTTTTATTATGGAAGCAGTTTAAAATAATGTATCAACATAAGCTCATTGTATCCTGAGGTGACCAAAGGAAGGATTGGAACATTGAGGAATGATTTTACAACAAGCTCAAGCGTGTTCCAATGTCAGAACGGACGATTCAACGAAGATGATATCAGATTGTGTTTTATACAGACATTAGACCAGGCTAGATCATGTAGAGCAAATGAACGTAAACCTCGTTAAATGGTTCATTTTTGACGTCCAACTTTATGGCAGGAAAGTCAGAGAAGGAAAGAAGGTTGAATAGGTACATAGTAAATTTGTTTGCAAAATACTTGATCAATTTGCGGGTATTCGAGTTTAGGATGAGTTAATTGAATGGGAAAAATAATATTTACGTGGTAGAAGCTTTATCACTGTATATGTACTATGTATTTAGAGAGATTAAACAAAGCATTAAGTCTCTTTTTTTGCCTCTCTTCCATGAATCGTTTTAGTCAGAGGTGCCTTTCAGATTTTCCACAGCAATTCCTCGTGTCAAGATGTTTGGCTAATCCCATGTTTGAATCCGATGGCAACTAAAAATATAATTTCCCTTATTACCTAGGGAAATCTCATTCTTTAAACACAGCCTGTTGATATCATCTCCTTCGGATGGTACCTGAAGTTTTCGTGTCTTGTAAACAACACTACTGCTTCCTCTTG
Organism: Criorhina ranunculi; assembly: GCA_951813785.1. NCBI lineage: Eukaryota > Metazoa > Arthropoda > Insecta > Diptera > Syrphidae > Criorhina > Criorhina ranunculi. The sequence goes on from OX638381.1 coordinate 13,852,738, forward strand.
TCTGTATTTTGCACAAATTTTTTGGACTGTGGACACTGCGTTTGACTGTTTAGCGAGAGCCTCAAAACAACCCAAAGTTTTTTCGCAGACATGATAAAGCTGCAAAAGTATAATCTGTCATAAAAAAGCTTCCCAATCCACCGGCAACAAAACTGTAGGTTCCTTCCATTCGTGTGAAATATATAAAACACACTCAACATGAATGCTTGCGAGAAGCTGTCTTGGTTGTCGCTCCAAGCATTAGTTTTTTTTTTCCCCTTCGTAGATGTCTTTACCCTTCCTCTACCTAGCGCAACGAATGATTCAGGACTAACAAATTCAGATATTGATTCTTGCTTTGCCACGACGCGTGTCCTCTTATCCATTTTGAATTGTTATCATTGAATTCTTAAATACATTCCATTGCTAGTGATGTATGCACATCGGTCTGTTAAGCATTCCCAAGCCCATATTATAACAATGTTCTAACGCTACTTTATTTTAAATTCCTTCCTCGCTGCTATTCGGTTTGTTGATCTGGAACTGCATTGAAATATAAAAACAAAACTTCCAATGCAATTGTCAAATGTGTTCTTTCCTCTCATTCTCATTGCGCTTCTTAAAGTTTACTTTGAAAAATAATTTTTCTATTTAGGGACTTATATTTTGAAGTGCTTTTTTAAATACACTTTGACAACAGTACAATCTAAGATTCTTAATATATTTGTATTTAATTACAAAGAGACCCGTCAGTATTCTCCACAATACGTACTATGTGTTAAATTCACTCTTTTTCTCATTCTTCATCCGTTCTATCTCGAGTTTCAGCTTATGCGCTTGCATAATCATCAATTTTCGTTGTATATCAAGGCACATTGTTTGCTTTTCAAAATAGTCGGCCTTTCTGTGAAAGTATCGTGTTTCAGCTTGTAATTTCCGTGCTTCAAGATTACTTAAATTGCTCTTTTTACTAAAGGACGGTGCTTCGTAATTCCCACTAACGTCATCTTCATATTCTTCGTCATCGTCATCAAATGTACCATCTTGAGAGTCTTCCATTATTGTACCATCAACAGGTGCTAGTTCTTCTTTAAAACGATGATCACCATTGATGTTCGGCTTTTCGTCTCCTTCCATAGTTTCATCATCAAGGCCATCAACAATTGGTTCAATATTCACAAGTTTAGTAGTCTCTTTGGGAGATTTTGATTTGCTAAGTGTTCGTTTTCTTTTTCTACTATCCTGAAAAAAATTACAATTATAATTGTTAATTAAAATTAAATAATTAGGAATAGGTTTAATGGGTGCGTAAACTTTAACTAACATGAAGCTGATTTTACTAAATCTGTCGGGACAAAATGTTCGCAGAGATTGGTTTCAAACAGTATAGACAAGATCGTAACGATATTTCTGTGATGTTTCTTAAAAAAAAAAAAAAAACCCGAGAAAGCTTCTCCATCTGTCTTTACTCCTCTGGCCTCTTTCCGAGTAGATGGAAAATTGCATTTGTCCAGCCGGTCCATTAGAAAGGTTTTCGTTATGGGATATCTCACCGAAAAGTGAGACGAATATTTCAATCAGTTTGGTCAAAGTAAGATTGCTGTGCTTGATATTTGAAAGCGATTTGACAGAAATGGGCATTCTGCTCTTTTTTGAGACTGAATGCACATAGCATCGATGTACATATGTATCTCTGCTTCAATGGATAAACATCCTTTCGAACCATTCAATTCAAGCTGTTTTAAACGGTTATTAGTTTGCAATTCACCATGTAAGTATTGCTTTCTTGTCTGCAACTTCTGATCATTCACTATAACAAAAACCCTCAAAAGTTCTGACCTCGGCAACAAAATAAAATGGGGTGAGCAAACCGAGTATGATCTCCTGTCACTTAAGCGAAACGAACACCTGGAACTATTTCCCATGAAAGGTACTTACATCATCGAAAATCATTCGTTGAAACGTCCACATATTCATTTTCGCCGAAAATGCTTTAACCGCCGATCTGGCTTTAACGTGTTCGTTGACTAAAGCTTGAGTACAACGCACCCTCTGCCTTACTGTTTAATCGATTAATCACTGTGCATCAGAGTCTCCTAACACTCTCATCTCATTTTCCTTTCTACTTGCTCTAGTTTAGCGTGGTCATAAGCTCCTTAGCGCGCGCAAACACGAGTGATTACATGGATGTGAGTAACACTTCGAAGTCTTGATACCAATTCTACTTGAAAATAATTCGCTGTCTATTGGGCACTAACGCAAACACAAATTCGATAAACTCCCCGACTTCTTAATCACTTCGATTTGCTTAGTTTGCACATTTTTCTTGTACTCTACTCACCAAAGGCACATAAACAGACGAACGAAAATTTGCTAATCGTGGGTCCTCTTGAACAGTATCTACAGGTGCAGGAACAGCAACATCTTCCTCTTGTAGAAGATCCTCGAAAACTTTAAAGTACTCCCATTTAATTTGTTTATTTGTGGAATGTCGCTTCCTTTCTTTAACCTAAGAAAAAAACAAAGATTAGACGCAGCTCTGTACTATCAATTTATAACTTTCTCACCTGATAATAAGTGGCCTTTAAGTTCCGAAATTTCTTGTCTAACAAATCGAATGGAATTTCATAGCCATTTTCACGAAATTTATCAGCAATTCGTATCCATAATTCCTTTTTCCTATTCCCAGGATCACGAAACTCATCTTTCATCTCTAAATAGCTGTTGATAAGAAGCCAATTTGCTGAATGTGTCCATTTAAATTCTGCACTTTCTGAATTAAAAGAAATATAAAGCGAAATTAATTAATTTTAATCCACTGGAGTTCGGTCATAAAATTCACATACGAAATGATCCACAATCGACAAATTGATTTGACATTATTTTTGGAATATTTTTGATTTGTTCACTTTCAATAAAATTGTTGATAAACAAATAAAATAAAGCGAAAATTTCACGGAACTCAGTTAGCCATCGCTGAAAAAGCGCAATTCCAATCCATCCAAACAGTAAAATTGATAGATAATTTTCTAGCTGCAAATGACATTTCGAAAATTCGATGTTCTATGTTAAATGTCGTTTCGTCTTTGGCGCTGTCATGCGCTATCATGACGTGGTCGCGATGGAAGAGTTTGTTTTCGAATTTTCAATTTTTATACAACAAGAGCATACAATTTGTTTTAATTATGTACAGAATGCAAAACCTATATTCGTTACGTTCAAACCAAAAGAAACAATGAAAATAAATTGACTTACCAATGCGGTGAAAAACTAGTGTCTCCATTTTGGTCGTAAAAGTGCTTTTAATAAAGTGCGGACGACACAAATGGAATCCTTATTTAAAATAAGTCCCGATCAAAGCTACAAAAGCATATTCGAGATCATTTGGGATGCATTGTGGATTTTAGTCCCTCTTATTTCCTTTTCATCCTTTTGTCATCGACTGAACATGAAGAAGTTGCGGGTCAAGTCTCGGCAAGTTGGGTCAGCTTTACGACACGTTTCACCTCAATGATCCTGGAACAATGGACCAATTAAAGATCGAAAACTGAACCGGCGTAAGCTTCTACAACCCTAACGTCAAGCAAGTAGTCCCTTTCGGCTGCTATTAGATGGAGATTTATGCCAATAGAATCTTCATAGGTACGAGATAATCATCTTTTCTGACAGCGATAAAGGCTCTGAGTTCATATTTCATAGCTTAATTACAGCGGCCTCAATACCTTAAAGCAGCTCGCTGCTCACAATAAAATCAGTATCTTTTGGGTTTCCTGACACAAGGTTATTGAGGGTTACGAACGAAATTGCCGATGAGCTTCTCAAGCTAGGAGCTTAATCAGCCTTTAACGGGCCATTTCTTTCTGTAGCTTATGCACTAGCTGCATAATCTTAACTTTTGAGATCACTAACAGATGTTCTCAAAATTGAACCTCAACAACCTAAAAGGTTTACCAATCCCGTTAACAATAAGAAAATGCTCACACTAAGCAAGCGTGATACAAAGTTTCCTACAGACTTCTTCACTGGACACCGCTCACTAAACAACCATCTTAACAAGCTGGGCATAAGTCCCCGAATATGTGAAGATTTTTTTGGAAGACTAAAAAGGGACTGCGGAGCATATTTATAGCTCGAGGGAGAGTGAAACACTTCGGAAGGGAGTCCGTACATTTTTATTTTAAACATACGAGTGACTCACATAGAGACTTTAGCGCGACTTTATCCTTGGGTTCTATAAGAACGATAATAAAGGCCGGCGATACTTTTTGATTCGTTCATTTCAAAAACGCGCGATAAAACTAATAGGTGACACAAACATTACGAAGTCAATAGACTCGCTTGAACACCGAAGAAATGTTTCCTGTCTCTCACTGTTTTATCGATTCTTTTACAAAAAGTGCTCTAGCGAAATAGCCACCTGCATTCCGCCCCTGCAAAATTTCACCCGCAATACTCGTCATGCTTCGAATGCACATCAGTTTACCATTAAGCCTACTTTCGCACGTACTGTCAAATATAGAGATTCTTTCTTTAGCCGTACCACACAAATGCGGAATAATCTACATAGTTCTGTGTTTCCTCATCACTATAACCCTCAAGCATTTAAAACCAACGTGCATCGGTACCTCCTTGGTCTCTCCTCCAATTTTGCCTAATGCCCGTGCTCTTGGTTAAGGGTATTCATAACCCCTTTAGCGCGCGCTAATTATATCAAAAAAAAAAAAAGTAGATTGATCAAGAAGAGAATCTGCTACAACAAGCCATCGGACACTACGAGATTCGTAGCCAAGTGCTTGCTACACTTTTCAGTATGGTCTTTGGTAGCTACTTGAGTAAGTCTTTATGCAAAGATTGCAGGGGTATACCCGAGCTTAGACTAAGCCGATAACAGATGGATTTTTCCCAATCAAATTAATTGTTTTTTTTTTTTCTTTACTGAGGGTATTTCGAATTCTTCGAAGCTCATATCTATAAGTCATAAGTCAAAATAACGTCAAACTTAACTGAAGGAGCCATTGTAAAGGAATTAATCCCTTAATGCGTTAACAAGATCTTTTACTGTATACTTATTGCTAATTAGCGGTTGGTATTTGCTTCTTAGCGATACAAAGCGCTAATGGGGTATATTTATGTTTTAAAAGGATTATTTGTTCGAATGAAGAAGGTTTACTTGTCCAAATTGTTTGTCATTAATTTCAGTGAGCACAGGAACAGGAAGGACTTGGGAACTTCTTCTGTCTTTAAATAATTGGAAGTGTCATATGTTTAAATGCGTACTACATGATTTGGATACAACTTTGAAATTGTGAAGTTGAATTATCTCTTAAAATTAAATCAGATTAGCAAGGTAAAATCGAACATCCTTAAATTGAATTGAGATGAGTCCAAGATACCATTCTACCTTTTAAAACTTTGCGCATACGAAAAAGGAGTTACAATTGAAGCGCTTAGAAGATGAAGGGCCTAAGTGACATTTTTTGAAATTTGTATTTTTTCTTACAGATGAATAGGACATACGAAAACTTAAATTTCTGACCTATCTGGACTTCTCTATCGTCTCTAGAGGTACAAATAAAAAACTTTAAACGCTGATTACTCAAATGTTTGAAAATGTCGCTTAAGCCCTTCATCTTCTAAGCGCTTCAATTGTGAGTTCAAGTGAGCTAAATGCAGTGTAAAAGCCTCCAAATGAGTCAATTTATAAAACTCTCGCGACCGACTACGGAAAACGTAGCATTAGAAAGACTTATCTTTATTTTGTTCGGATGGCAACTCTTTTCTAAGAGGTCAGAATGATCTGTAAAAAAATGAACATTGGCGTCAAGATTTAAGAAAAACGTTCGGGATCCTTTCGCAAATACTGTATTAGTCTGATCTGGTCCACTTGGGTCTCAATCTTTCCCTGAAGCTCAAAACATTCCTTGCTAAAATAAAAATTATTTTCTCTGAGTTTTTCTATTGTGCCATGCTTTCAACAGGATTAAACGACACTTCCAATTTTTGAACAGAAATACGACTGCGGCTGCTTGCACCGAGATGTCGAATGACACTGGGTGGAATAATCTATGGACATAGAAATATACTGGATTTTACGAAAAACTTGATTATAAACTTGGTATGACCATGGGGGGTAGGAATCAGTCGGGCCACCGAAAGTTCCTACTGAACGCTTTCGCCATACAGGGTGAGGAAACTTAACTATCTTTGATCATCCATGATAGATAGTAAGGCGGGAGACGACTTGGTAGAAAGCATACATGACCTCTTATATAAAGTTTGTTTAACGAGGAAAAGAGAGCCCAAGAAGTCTCTATACCCGAAGTCTCTTAATCGATTTTAATGCATTTTGTTTTGACATCTCGGCTCAGCTTGTCTGTTCATGCAGGATGACGATAATGACGATAGAGAATGCTAGAATTCGGTAACTATGCTAAAGGTCAGTCGCACAAAGCAGACTAAGGTCAATACATAATTGTCAATGGCAAACCTTCAAAAGCTCAGGGCCCCTACTCTATATTGCGATTCTAAAGTTTGGATCGTTCGAAAGGGAAAATTTTGTATGGGCAATTTGAAACGCAATTCATAAAATCCATACAAAATTTCCACTTTCGAACGATCCGAACCTTACAATCGCAATACAGAGTAGGGGCCCAGATTTAACATGAATCAAATGAAAGCTTGGTAAAATGCAGAAAAGTCGAAATTGCGGTTGAAATGTCTGCTCAATATACTAAAATCCCAAATAGATAGTAACGTTGTGCATCGAAACACGGATACTTCAGGTATCATCTGAAAAAGATTCTTCTGGAAGGCGAGATACCAGCAGCCTAAGTCAAGTGGACAAGGAGTCAGCTGCACATTAAACTAAGTTTTAACAGCTAGCAGAAGAAATGATATTTGCGGACCCAATGAGGTGGTCTGTTCCCATGTACATACATATCTCACTGTGTAGTGTTTCTAAATGTTTTTTATTTGTTGATTTCTTCGTTGTAAGTACATCAATTTGGACTTCCAATATTTGTAATATACGTACATCATAAAATATCAGCTTTGTCTATATAGCAAAACGTTTATTTCTTATCCCATTTTTGTTCCTAGAACTTCCCTTCGTTAGGTTTTCGATTTCCAACTTTAACTTGGCAATCAGTAATGGCTTCAACTTTCTTTCTTTATCGATGCAAATATCCACATATTCAGCTTTCTTTCGAAAGTATTCAGTTTCTGCACGAATCCTATCTGCTTGCAATGAAGTAAGTTCTTCACTATTGTTTTCCAGGTTCCCTTCATTGCCTTTGCCCGAACTATGCTGGTCGTTCTCCATAAAGTAATGCGGCTCATCAGTAGATACATCGATAGATTCCTCTTGATCCAGTGTCTCTTCACAGATATATTTCGCCTCCAAATACTCGGCAGGTATCTGAAAATAATTAACTTTCAACAGACTTCAGTTATATTAAATTTGAAAATATCAACCGTGACATCTTCGCATTTGAATCTCTTGTCATCGTTTTCGTAATAAATCGCCTCAACCTTTTCCAGATGAGTTTCTCCGGCATCCTGCGTGTCCTTGATTTGCGATCGGAAATCGAGTTTTGCACTTAATTGAGCAACACTCTGAAACAAATAATTTTAATTCAAATGTTCACTGCCATGCAAGTGTATTATATTTAGAACTTACATCAGCCATCGTCGGTGTACGAAAGACTATAATATCGTCTAGAAAACTCATGTACTTGTACCAAACCAATATCGGTTCATATACACACGATTCCAGTCCATCTTTTACCTTTTTCTCACTTGCCAGGACTTTTCGCCGCTCTAACAGATAAGTGGCCCTTAACGAACGAATTTTCCGTTTAACTTCCGCTGGGGTTATATTAAACACTTTGGCAATTTGGGACAGCACTGCCTGGCGTTTTTCCTGACAACGAAAGTCTGGCGAAGAAATGTTCCATAGGCAGTTGTTTTGTTGGTATAAATCGATTAGTTTAACAATTTTCGCGTACGTAAATGTTCGGTCTTTCATTTTCTTTTTATTTACTAACGTATAAACAGTTTTTATCACTGCTTTTGGTCTTTGTTTATTGCCTTCTTCCATTTGATACATTTATGACAGCAAATTAGTCATGCCAGGCGAACAGATGATTGTTCTATCTACTGCGTACTGCCGCTTTTAATTTTAATACTGCTTTGACAGTTGCCTGATGTAGAGTAGAATTTCGAAAATTAACTGGGTGCGTTCGTTGGGTATGTAATTTTATTACAATTTCGAAAATTAAAAAAAGCCGCGAACTTGAATAAATATAGTTGGTGATTTGAAAAATTATTTAAAAGTAAGACTTCTTTGTTATACATTATGGTGTATTTAAGGACTAATAAAAAGAGACTGCATTTAAGCTAATTCTATAATTACAGGAAACGTTTCCTCGCGTAAGTTAATTGCAGAAGATTTCTTAGCGGTGGAAGATCGAAGCGATTTAGAAGAATATGTTTCTTTTCGCAAGTGGAAAGAGTGGTAGAACAATAAGAAAACTCAAATAAAACAGAATGTAATACCAAAGCTTTAATAGAGGTCATCCATTCCCGTTGAATCAGATCAATCCACAAAAAACGATTGCGAATTACAACAAGAAAGGAGACTTTATAAACTGCGCCAACTACAGAAGCATCAGTCTTCTCAGAATCGCGTACAAGATTTTATTTGCTATATTGCACGAATATCTGAAATATCTTGACGATAACCTGATTGGCCCTCTCAATGTTGCTTTAGATCAGGAAAGTCCACAGTCTCAGTCCAAATTGTTACCCATAATCTCTTTATCGACCTTAAAATCGACTTTGACAGCATTTATGAAGTCGATCTATACAGAGCAATGTCTAGTTTTGCCAACAAGAAGAGACATTCAACATCGACGAAGGGAACAGAATGTTACAGTATCTTATCAGAACTTTTTGGGGTGGCTGGTTTACCAAGAAGGTATATATGTTCCAGTGGAAGACGAGTGCACCTTTGTATTTAGCTGGAATGAGAAAGTGCTCGGATCTATTTCTATAACAGGTGTTCAAGGCACGCACGATGTTTTGTGGTTGCAGCCAGATTTTTCACCGCGTGCTTGCATCCCTCCGTGACGATTTGGTGTATTTTTTGTGTAACCAATTTGGAATAATTTCATCAAATCCACAGGATTGTTATTTCTATCATAGATGGAGGAAGTAAGTTATATACTATAGACTTAAAGGATAACATTTCTGGACAAGTTCCCCCCCCCCATGAGTTTTACAATGCGTCTACAAAGGCCTGAGTGTGGCGAAGAAGAACTCCTCTTCGCATGTTCACACACCTAACCTAAATACTAAATAATTGAAAAAGCAAAATACAAAACGTTAACGTACAATTCATTTAAGTTTCAACTGTTGCAAATCTCATTATTGCTATCAAATGAATCATTCAATAGCATGAATTGAGTAAACCACGTCCTTTGTGCCTGTACCCCATGATTAGCACAACGGCCATCGTTATTTAACAGTGCTGTTGAATTATTAATTAAATTATTACCGACTGGTCAAATTATGAATGCACATGAAATCCTGCACTCATTCTGTAAAAAAATAAAATAAAATAAATATAGCAACGTCCCGTGTAAATAAACGAACCTTGGCAGGGTTTTAATAAATTCCAAATATAACTCAATTTCATGGACAAATGACGATGTTTCAAGCGTATGCACTATACAGATGCATTGGCTGCTAACAGACGAATGGTTTGGGAATATTATTCAAGTGAGATTTAGTGGTCTATCCATTTAATGGAAATTTAAATACTTACTTCCTCTTCTGCGAGGTACAACCAAATTGATTAATGTCCATTTGGTGAATTAATTAAATCCAAATTGGTGAATTCAACTGTACCTCGAAGAGTAAACTTGCGTATTTACACGAAAAAGTACAGCTGTGGAGAACTTCAATCAAAAGGAAGTTTCCAAAATGACATCAAGCATCCATTAAATAAGTTAAGACCCTAGGGACACACAAAACGATGGCTTGCTCTAACAGTGGATTATTCAATAATCATCTGAGTCTCTATAGAAATATACCTCACAAAGGACAATTGTGTTCTAGGATACATGCTATACATGAACCCTTGAAAGAAGAACAAAATAAAATAAAAAGAGAAGTATGTATCTACAATGACCAAGAAGTCATAAGAAGATTCCCCGAGTTCACTTTCCTTGGATGCAACCTAACATTCTGTCATTTCACGTCGTATGTTGTTTTGGAATTTTTCAATATCTTTAGTTTACCATAGCAACACAACGGTCTGGCAACAATGAGAAACGTTGCATTTATTCCTGTGCTGGATGGGTGAATTGGGTTTTAGTGGAGAAAGGTTCGCAATATGTTTTGCAGGTAAAATGAAATTAAAGGCATTCAATTCGCAGCTCAGGTTTACTAGTAGCATTCGAATTGATTGCGTTGAATAAAGCAAGGTTAGAAATGTGGCGGATTGAATAGTTGAATGTATGTTACCAAACTACTACTGCTTCAACAACCAAGGGACGATTAGGCGGTACACAACTTCAGTTTTCACTGGATTCCAATTCTTAGTGGATTTACTAGAAGCGAAAAAGCTAACTCACAGCCAGAAGATGGCACCATCCATTGGCCCTGAATTATTTAGCGGGGTGGCCAAAACTTAATTCAAAAGCCTTATTTAAGTTTAGTGAAGTCTGGCAGAATACCTTGCTATTCCACTGACGATTGCTTATTGAAGAAATATCTACACCGCATAAATCGGTATTAAGATTCACTCTGTAGATTGAGTGAAGAAACTTCTCTCCACATTTAAACAGAATGCCTAACAACAGAAGTTGTTCAAACGAAAAACCTTGCTATCATCTACCTTGACTTCCTGACATTGAAAGTAAAACAAATTGCTGTAGAGTCATTAATGGGTGGCACAAAAGGATTCTGAGAGAAACCGTGAGCTGTGCAAACCTTTTCCGGGTTGGAACTGAGCCTCAACAAACACAGCGTTTTCAGTCAGCTCGATCTTTAGTTAGCTGCCTTCAGTTTCGCTAAGTTGGTTGAAGTCCCCTTTCACTTGCGTGCGCCACTTGAGTCGCGGTCTTCTTCTACTGCGCTGTCCCTCGGAGGTGGATTTGAAGATTTTTCGCAGTATTGGTGTCCATCGCTAGACCTTCACTCTTCTGGCTAAGTCAATGTATAGTTTGTCGTTGTATCTCCACTTCCACTCACGGTTTATGCAGACGGGACGGAAAATCTTACTTACTTACTTAAGGTGGCGTTGCAGTCCGGGGTGGACATGGGCCTCAACCAACAAACGTCTCCAGCCAGCTTGATTATTGGCTAGCTGCCTCCAGTTTCGCACGCTAAGTTGGTTGAGGTCCCCTTCAACTTGCGTGCGCCACCTGAGTCGCGGTCTTCCTCTAATGCGCTGTCCCTCGGGGGCGGATTCAAAGATTTTTCAGACCGGAGCATTGGTGTCCATCCGCTCTACATGACCCAGCCACCTCAGTTGTTGGACCTAAATCACCCGAAGAATTTTCCTCTCAAAGCAGCCAAGAGCAACTTCATCCATTTTTGATAAAGTTCCGCACCTAATCTGATTTATTGTAGTTCGAGGTTCGAGCATTGATGTCATTAGTCTACATATGTATTTCAAAGTGGAGTCCTTAAAGCAGGGCCCTCCGTATGACTGAACGTTATAATTAGTAGAGGCAGTTCTTTATTGACCTTCTTGGAAAACCCTGTCAACTTCAGATGACATGTTACAGATAACAGCTTACAAACTTTAACTTTTCAACTTCTCTCAATTGAATTCCATTAACCTTGCCCTGTACAACCAAGAAGTGATACTCACTAATGTGCTTCAAGCCTTAAGTAGAGTTCTCTTACAAAAATATAGTTTTTCTTTGTCTCGTCGAATAACGAATTTTTTTTCTTCGCTGTATCTTCGTTTCTTTCAGACATAAAACACACACATCTTTACACACAATCGTTTTTTCCACCCGTTCTTTAGCTTTCCATTTGCACAAAATTCAAGGAATTTTGAGCATAAAGAGGATGAAAACCCTAGACGGAGGTAAAACAAATATATACACAAAAGAAAGAATTTAAAAAGCAGCATGTACATATGTATTTATCTCTTTTGCAAAGAAAAGGAGCGATTCAATTTATGAACGCCGCGCTTTTCTACATGCTACATTGCAGGTGATATCTATATAGAATACATGTACATTGTACACATACACTTAAGTTGAACAATTTCAAATGCCATCTACAACGTCCGCCAATGCCACATGATTCCAACATAGCAACAGCTGGCAGTGGTAGCGGCTGCGGTTCCTTATGCAAGTCGTCCTTGTATATCCTCGACTCCTTCCACCATCGGCGTACTTACGTCTTCATGGTTGAGTAAATTTATTGGTTTTCTTTAAGTGCGCGACCAGGATAAGGGAACGACAGTTAAAATGAATGGTTTTGTTAATACAAGAACCATTTTAGGACGAAGGATGCACATACAATATGCTAACCCATGGATATGGCATCGAACTTGCTTTACGTGTTCATGAGCTTGGTGAGGTTGTGTAGCTCTTGTTCTTGTTAGACGTGACATGAAAGCAAGGGACTAAGCCCGGACTAGTCAGGGTTGTGCTAGCTGACTGAAAAACGGATTGTGGTGATGCGGTAAGTAGGGGTGGTTTATTGGCTTAAGTATGTATGCATGAAAGGAAAATAGATTTATTTTTTTCTGGAGTGGTGTTTAATTACTTTCTGGTGAAGTGGAGAGTCCTTGTAGAGAAAAGAGGAGTGTTGTGATGCTTATGAAGTCTGTGTACGATGAGTCCTGAGGCATTGTGTCAAAATACCTTTTTAGGTTAATGGGTTACGGCGGGTGTATTGGTGGGACTTCTTGAGGTTTGGGTCAAATTTTAAAAGAAGGTGGGGACGGTGTTATTTAAAAAAAATGCTTAGTGGTGTCAATTTATAGCTAAAAATTGAAATTTATTTAGGAAAGAAAGCAAGTGGCACACACAGAACTACGGAAGGCTTAAAAATCCATGTGGGTCAGAGCTGTGACATCCCTAAATTCTAATTGTAAGAACCGACTATTCTCGAAACAATTAAGATTTTTTAGAGGCTGGCTGAAATAAGATCAAAATGAATTAAGAACAAAAGTCATGTTGCGCTCAACAGACGGACTAACATTTTTTGACGGCTGTGTAACTTCCTTTGCAAATGCTCTCAACAGAATGTAGAAAAGGAGCCCTCGGCCAGTACTTTTTTGACGACCCATAGCTCGCCTAGTATTTCGACCGACAAGCGTTCGAATGGAGCAACTTTCAAGAGACAAGACCGGCCATCATAAGCCATGCAACGAAAATCTACATTGCTCGTGACGATTATGTTTCATTGTGTAAAAAGGGTCTTAGCGAGAGGAATCTCCCTGTTAACTTTGGAATCATGACTAACTTACTTAGGCTTACTCTAACTCAAAAGCCGTTCTAGGCTTCTTCAAAACTCTCCAAGAGATCTCAAAGCGGAATAAAGTCAAGCTCCGGTGGGTACCAGGACACAGAGGAATTGAAGGCAATGAAATTGCAGATCAACATGCCAGGATAGGCTCTTCAGAAAGGTACATAGGTGCCGAACCCTTCTGCGGCATCCCTACTTTCGCGTTCAAAATGAGTCTGGATAGTTGGGAAAAACGAAACCTCATATCTTACTGCAACAACACTCAGGGACTAAGACAAAAATATTCTCAACCATAAAAGGGCCGATATCAGAAGACTTGCCGGCTTCCTCAATAGTTAATGTAGCCTCAGATATCACTTACATAAACTAAATATATATAGTTCAGGAATCTGAATGCAGAGGAAGACGAATCAGCCGAACACGTACTATGTGAGTGCATGGCTATCGGGCCAGGAAACGCGGTCTCCACAAAGAAGTCCTAACACCGGAGGACATTCGTAATGCCTCAACTGGGGATATCATCTACTTCATTAGGAAGATTGAGGATATCCTTGTCTAACTGGCTCCAGGCACAATAGATCTAATAATAATCATAATAATAATACTTACTTAGGCAGCGCTACAGTTCGGGGTGAACCTGGACATCAACCTAACTTCTTCATTTAGCCCGGTCCTTCTTAGCGCCTCCAGTTACGCACTCCAATTTGGTTGAGCTCCCCTTCTACTTGTGCTCGCCACCTTAACCGAGGTCTTCCTCTACTGCGTTGTCCCTCCGGGTTGGATTTGAAGACTCTTAGGGCCGGGGCGTTGGTGTCCATTCACTTTACATGTCCTAGCCATCTTAAACGACTAATGCGTAGTTTTTATTTGGAATCATGAAGGTGACGTGAAAGCAGTTTAGGAAAGAGGATACTACAGCGACCTCGACAAGTCCGCCATCTGAAAAGATGGCACCTCACGTACCATGAAACTGTCACGACTTTAGCATTTCCTCTACTAGTTCATCCTCCTTTTTTAGAAGCTGTATTGCTGTGATTTAGAGGTGAAGCTTAATGGTGAATAGTGTTACAGTCATTAGAAGTAGTTTGGTACATTCTCGAATCTCACCCTCGTTAAGTTCCAAGATATACAGCTTTGAGTAAACTCTCACTCAAATTGTGACTATGTAAGCTTTCTTTTACGGATTCAAGGAATGTCTTTACATTCCAGAAACCGACCCATTTGGAGCCTGTTTTCCCAACACATTCCAGGATCAGTGGGTAGGCATTACTGCTATATCTTAGACAGAGAGTCATTATAAACCGATAAGCAGATGACTTTGTCAACAAGGTTAACCAACACCTACATCCAAATACAAACGACTGCATACATTAACTGACACCATGTGGACCGATAAAACTTACGTCCAGCCTGTCATAGTTGTAAAAACATACATTTTAAACTTCTAAAACTTTTAGTAATCAAAACAAACTCCTCCATCTATTCTCCGACTTCCACAATGAAAAAATAAAAATCAAAAGCCTGTGCTATGTGCACAAACTAATATGTCTCCAAAGGAAGGCGGATCCGACGAAATCATTCGTCGCATATTTTAACGGCTTGTATCCAGGCTCGTCCGACAAAACTTTCGTAATTAAGTAAAAGGGACTCAGCGAGAAAGAGGGACGGAAAGAAAAGCCATCCTTTTTGCTGGTGGTTACCATGACTCTCCTGTTAAGATTTTCTTTCGAAGATAAGTTCCATCGACAGCGAAAGACAACGACGCTATGGAACTGTCCTTGGATGCAGGGTCCTTGTGGGATAAGTTTTGTAATTTTTCGCAATTAGTCTCATGAGACACGTACCTACCATCAAGAAAGCTAACCACCAAAGAAGTAATTCTATAGCGATGTCTCGGTGGTACCACTTGAATCCCACTCAGTCTACGAATCTCCAAGTGGTCCTCCTCTGCTCACAAGGAGTGGACACAAATTGTGTTAAAGTTATGGCATACCACAGATTGATGTCTTTTATGTGATTTCATTAGGAAAATTCACTGAAACTACATCTTGTCCGCTCCTGGCCGGTGTTCGGTCTTCGGAAGTTGCAGGACACCATACGGCAACTCGGAGAAGGAGAAAAACGAGTTTTATTAAGTCGAGTGCATTAGAGATGGAAATAAATAAATGAGCGGTCCATTGCTATATGACACGACGACGAGGACGACAACGGTACACATGCACACAATTTGGCAAATTAATGGTTTGTACATTTGTATCCGGGTGCGGTGAACGCACAATCGTCGTCCATTTTTAAGGGTGTAGGTGTACATGGTCAGGCGCTCACATGGCAAAAGTCATTTGCTCAGGGATTAATGGCCTGCTTATAAGTGAAATGGGTTATGTTGCTGTTAATTACTACCTTGAGTGATGTTTGGATAAGATTTAATGGATTCTTTTGAACGGCTTATGTGACGTGAGATTGAGCCACTTGAGTGTATTAGAGGGCTCTTATTTATTGAGGTGGTTTTTGCTTTTATATTGTCCGTACTTTATGTAGAAAATGTGTCGTGCATACTTTAATAAGAATTTTATTTATTGCTCTCATAAAAAAGTAAGGAGTGTCTCAAGGTCCTTGCAAACAGAGAGGTGTTCTGTAAACAAGGTTGATATTTGGTTTATGTTATAGAAGGACCTGGTGCTTAAGCAAGTATCGCTAAATTTGTTCTATAAGTTGGTCGCATTAATGGGTGCTAATCTTAGAGATGATTTTCTCCTGCAGAAGAGGTGCTTTAGCCATAAAAACGTTAATTCATCATTTTTTTCGGTGACTTGATAATTTCGGTCGTGCAAACCATGAAGCTGTTAGTAAGAACTATGGGATTTATGTATGTACATGAAGGACTGCTGCAGGGTTTATTCGGATGTGGATTCAACTTCAAAGGCAGACAACGACAAATCTTGAGTTTCAGTCAGAAACTCTTAAGATGGTTAATGTCACCAGAAAATCAATCATCGCCAGCAAGAAACCTTCGGAAATGTTATAAATTGTGTATCTGATCCTTCCGGCCACTAAAAGGGAACTCCAGGCTTGATAATGATCGTTAAAGAAGGCAAAATGCTACAGTGCAGGGTGAACCAGGGCGTCAACCAACAAATCTCAGCCAGCTGTCTCCAGTTGCGTTCGCCGAGTTGGTTTAGGTCACTCACTCTCATGCCATTGAAGATGAGGTCGTTCTTTTCTGCGTAGTCCCTTAAGGGTATAATCGAAGAAGATTCTTCGGGCATTGGTGTTTATTCGCCCTACATGACCTAGCCATCTTCATCGCTCTACACGTCCCATTTTCATCAGGTCAGTATCATTGCATAAGCCGCTAATTTAAGTAAAAAACCATAAATTTAACGGATAACTTTCCCCACGAAAGTTCCAAGTGCGCTTTCATCCGGTCTTGGTAATGTTCATGCTTCTGTACCATACAGCAGGACGTTGATGGTAAAGATCCTCCCAGCGTTTCCTTAGTTCTTCTCGATTGGATTTTGCTGAATAATTTGTCTGCTAAGGACTAAGGACAAGCCATTGGAGAGTATTTTTCTGCGTCAAATCTCCGGGCTGATGTCGTTGGTAGAATTAGTGGCAGGGCCTTACTAGACGTACTCTTTCATTACC
Organism: Criorhina ranunculi; assembly: GCA_951813785.1. Taxonomy (NCBI): domain Eukaryota; kingdom Metazoa; phylum Arthropoda; class Insecta; order Diptera; family Syrphidae; genus Criorhina; species Criorhina ranunculi. Next base: position 13,869,859 of record OX638381.1, read on the forward strand.
TCAAAGTTATGCAAGGTGGCGCAAAAGTCATCACCCTATTGAAAGATGCTATAATTTTTGCAAATGGCGGCAAAAGTCAAATCTACTTTGACATTTGTGAAGTAAACAGATCCGAAATACACGTCAAAAAGACATATGAATCGCTATACTCCTAAAGAACGCGGAATAATTATCAATTTCTTTGCGGAATAATTCGTCGGTGGTATTGGCGCAGCGTGAATTTTGGCGCAGATTTCCCGATCGTGCGGCACCAACTGGACAAACACTACGACGTTTAGCCGCTCGCCTAGAAGAGTATGGGATAACAAGAGATTCTGTCAGGTCTGGTCGGCCCCGGAGCAGCCGTTCTGCTGAGAATACCGCAGCTGTGACTGAAGGTGTTGCAGAGGACCCCGGAGTATCGACCAAACGACGTGCGACGCGATTAAGCAGACTGTAAGATGTTCCCTTAAAAAGTGCCGACAGTGCATCAGCTGATAGCTGTTGACCGCCAGGGGCATCTTACCTACGCTCAAGCCATTCTAAATCTCGACCACGAGGCAGACAGGTTTTCATCTAAAATCATCATGAGTGACGAGGCTCATATCCATCTCTGTGGATATGTGAATAAGCAAAATTATCGCTTTTGGGGCACCTAAAATCTACGCATAACTCTCAAAGAGAATATCCGTCAAGAATGCGAGGACCTATCGCCGGAAGTTCTGGCAAGAGTGGTGAAAAATGCCATAAATCGGGCCTAGTCCACAGTTTTCGTTTGTTGCTTGATTTATGTGATGTACAGTTTGTTCAGGAGGAAGTAGCCGCTGCAAGTTCCATTTAGGACTCTTAGGCTGTTCTCAATAAAACGCAATTTTCCTTAGATGTGCTGCTTAAGTTACCGATTATAGTAGTGCATTGCCATGCATTCGTGGTTTTCGCTTTCCTTTTTTGCAAGGAAAGGCACATTGTGGTTGGGCTTAATGAAATCGCTCATGACAGAGTCAAAAATTAACGGGTATAAATGGCCATAGGTATTTCCTATACGTAAATTTTAGGCACACTGTTGGAATTCTATGAGCTAAAACAATGATCAAAGATTAACTATCGACGCAAACATTTTGTACAATTCTTACTTAAAATTCCCGTAGAGTTTGCACCGTTAATGGACGGACTTAACGGTGACCAACAGATAGAAAAAAAAAAAACGACAAAAAATAACGCCCAACGTAGCGACATTATATCCTGCAACAAATTTCACCTTCCAATGCCATAAAGCACTCCTGTTGCTGGTAATGAATTTAAATTACACCGGGACGCAAACAGTTGCCACTTGAAAGACACCAACTGCTCTCGCATGGATATCCCGCATAGTGGAACCTATTGCTCCTATTATTTATGGTTAAGCAAGGAAACAGCCCATCGAAGCCATCTGGCAGTAGTCACATGCGTTTTACATTTTTACTACACAAAGTACTCGTTCTGACCCCCATTTCGTGGTTCATTACAATTTAACATTTCCTCAAGAGGTGGTCGAGGAGAAAGGCTATTTTTATGGCTCCGGGGCAAGGGCCATTAAATCGCCTATGAAGCGGCTTGCGTCTAGACCATGCCATACGTTAATTAAAGCCGATTATTTTCCACTGGGGAACACTTTAACGGTCTCTTGGTTCACATAAATTTGGCTTTCTTACTTCTGGCATGCGAGTTTGTCGATGCTACTGCTTTTCATCTCTCTGTGTCCTTTTAACCATGTCACCAAACTGGAGTAGGTACCCAACCGAGTGATCATCATCAGGGTCTGGTTCGCATCATACTCATCGTCATCATCATCATCTTCGTTGTTGTCGTCGTCTCGAGGTCTTGTAGTCCTGGCAGCATGCTTTGTTGTGTGTTCCTTAAGGATACACGGTGAGTGTGGTGTAAATAAATATTTTATGGTTCCTGCTTCCTCTCTATACGTTTCACACAAAAAAGGACCCGTCATTAAGTGAACTTGTGGCTCAGTATGGCTGCACTGTTGGATATAATCGCATGGAGTAATGCTATTCAAGGAACACCATTATATAGCTGATGCGGTTGGGCTTGGCTTAGTCTCGAGGAACTTTGAAAGTTTCCTCATTAGATATTTTTCGCTGCCACATTTGCTGCGATACATAGTTTATAGTGCAACTTGGAGACAAATTTGGTTTTTTGTTTAGGGTGAGCAATGTATAGTTCGTGTGTTGGCCCATTATTTGACGTTCAGTTTTTGTTAAGGTCCTTGCCGTGCAATTTGTTGAAGTTAGAGTGCCTATTCTCTTGCGATATAAAAAGGTTAATAATAAACCGACCGAACTGTTGTTGTTTGATGAAAGTGGAACACCTGTTTTTCTTGACTTTAACGAGGTAATGACAAACACAAGTAAAGTTGCAGTGAGGCGAACTTTTTTAATCAAACATTTTTTATGGGCTGGTCAATTTCGTTTAATGAAATTGTGATTGGATTGAATGGCAAAAGGCGAGGTAGGTCATGTCGAACGTTGTTTTAAGTGCCAAGTTTATGAGTTTAAAAAGTAAAAGTTAGTGAACAAATAGATGGTTGGCGAATGGATCAGAAGAAACGGAAACAAGGTCGCATCAGAGTTGATTTGAAATTGTTTTGGGCCTGAGGGTTAAATGCTGGCACTCTCGTCTTCTCTAGAATTTGCCTGTCAATCTAACTACTACAAATCACCGTAGTGAGTGTTGTTAAGGGATATTTTAAAGGAATTTTTACAGGATACACTCTCTAAGGCCTCTAAATGAATTGGAATACCTCCAGAGGAATGAGCAGCAGTTCGAAACTGCTGATTAGTAGTTTTTTTTGCAGAGAAATTTCCTTCAGTAATAGAAAAGTCCATGCAATTTTGAGAAGGACATAAGTGATTTACATCTTGGTGTAGATAATAGAGTTCTGACCTTTAGAATGACGGTAAAGATCAGGCGAGGGCTTAAGTTCCTCATCAGTGTTCATATGTACGTGAGCCTTTGGATGTACTTACCTGTGGTCGATAACTTGCAGAAAGAAGGAACGGAAAAACATTTCTTGCTGTTTGTAACTAGAAACCCTAAGAAGTAGGGTATGATCCGCTTTTTTGAGGTCTTCCTAGTCCGTATGATATAGAAAATCTTACAATGAATGTAAAACTAGGTTCGGATATCGATGGGATTAGGGTCCTGTGCGTAGAAGTTGACATCACTGTCACTTCCAAGAAGTACTATGGATGCGACCGGTCGTAAGGAGAAGGAGGACGTATTTTAAGAGTGCTGCAGGACATACCCTTCATACTAGTACTTGGCGATTTTAAATCGGAAAAGGTAGTATGTATTGTTTGTTGTTGTGCTTTCGGGCTGCCTGCAGTTCAATTAACCGTCAAACAGATTGATAATGGCGTGATTGAGTCCAGATAAGCCTTCAGTCAACATTGATTCATTTGTAGTCAGAGTATGGATGAGAATATTCAATACGGCACAACAGGGTGTCACTTGAAGGCGGATCAGTCGTATAAAAATGTCAAAAATGTCCAAGAAATGCAACGTATAATACAATAGATACCGAGGTGGTGAACGGTGCCGTGAAATAACGTCAAGCGAAATAAAGCCGAATTTTGAAATTCGCCCTTATTTCACTTTCAAATGCGTAATAAAGCCGAGTCGACCTTATTACGCTTTATGGAATCTCGAAATATTAAGTTCCCGAAAGATTAAACGGTTTTCGATTTCACCACAACCCATATTGGGAATCTGTATTGCACCGCTCCGCTTCGCTACTGCGGTCCTTTTATGTCCAAAATCGGTGGGGAGCACCAGGTTTTTGTTACATTGCGTTGTTGTTGTTAGCTTTGCTAATTCTCTTGCCTTCTCTCTGAAATTTGGCTTTATTTCGCAAACAATGTTCGGCTTTATTTCGCTTTCATAATGGGAAATAAAGCCAAATTTTGGAATTTGGCCTTATTTCGCTTGGCGTTATTTCACGGCACCGTGCTGAACTTAGAAAGAAAGCGAAGGCTTCTGGGAAATCAAAAAGATCAGCACTTAAACTTGAGTACGAGCATACAACGACACTGATGCACGTTGGTTTTAAATGGCTGCGGGTTTTAGTTATAAGAAAATACACAGCTACTTATGTAGATCATTCCACATCCATTTTAGAAGAGAATCGCTATATAAATTAAACTTGGATTTGTTTTGTTGGGCCCTGTGGTTAGCTTCTTCTTCTATCTGCATCTGCTCCATGACCTTTATCAATTTCCGAATAGAAATCCATATCTAATTAGTTGTATCTGATAACGATTCCTTAAAGACTAATTAAATTCAAAAATTTAACAGTTTCAGCATAAAATTTAACCCAAATTCCTTGAACTTGTATCCAAATATAGAGCAAAAAATGCTTTAACTTTTTTTTTTACAAACAACCTTCATCGAGTGAATGCTAACATATTCCGAAGGAAAGTTTACAGCTCCTTTACATGGTGTACCAACTGTTTGATTCTGGATACCAAAAAAAAAACGCTGATAAAAAAAAAAATATATCTTATTCCCTTTGCAATCATTAAAATATCAACATTTTTACCGTTGGGCATTAAACACCTTCCTTTCAGAAATTCGTAGCTCTCAAAATAGATTTTAATTAATATCCTTTGGCTATTTCATTCATTTTCCTCATGTCATCCATTCTACACGTGTATTCATCTATATCCTTCAGGAAATATATTTCAATTTTCTTTCACTTTCCTTAGGCCGAGTAAAACAATCAAGCAAGGATAGAAGAAAAGAATAAAATAAAAATAAACTCTTCCCACGGACGACATTCAGTTTGGTTTTCCTTTCATTTATTGACCAAAGGCCGACGAATATCAACATGTGTGCTTTGCACCATAAGGATACATACACACACATAGCTGTAGAAATTTCCATACTTAAACCAGCCGTAGAAAAAAAAAGAAAGAAGAACCTTTAATTTTAAGTTTTTTTTTTTTTCTTAGAATGAGTTGCAGAAAAGAAAAAGAGAATCCTGTCAAAGAGGATATCCAACCACAGGCGCAATAGCCCAGAAACTAAAACTAGAAAGTTATTTTTTCGCTACAAAATTTGCAGATGTTTCGGAAGGATGTTAATACATTTCGTCCTTATTTTATGATTTCCTTTAGGTCTCGGTGTCATATGCAAATTTTTGATGGGCAAAAATGAAAACATACTGGTATGCTACTTTTTAAGAATTTTACCGCAGAATAAAAATGTCGTCCTTTCATTTGTTTGTAAGTACTTTAGAGTGAGTGTAAGCCTGCGTAGGGTAGTAGCGCTCCTACCAGCCTGCGGCGTCCTATTCAATCTTCTTTGGCTATAATTTTGAGGTAGTGAAGGAATTTATCTACCTCGGGGCAAATATTAACTCCACAAATGACACCCTTGTGGCAATTCGACGAAGGATTACCTTGGGCAACCGCTGCTACGTCGATTTGTCCAAACAACTAGGGTCCAAACTCCTTACCCGAAGGTCCAAAATCATGCTCTACAAAAAACTGATCTTGCCAGTCCTGCATGCTGGACGATAAGTAAGACAGCGAAACAGATCTTTGAGTCCTTCGAATGAAAAAGTCTACATCGAATATTTGGTTCTGTCTGCGAGGAGGGCGAATAGAGGAGAAAATATAACCGCGAGCTCTACGAGCTGTACAAAGATGTGGATTTAGTCCGAAAACAAAAATCCGTCGACTGCAATCGCTTGGCCACATCGAGCGAATGGAAGAGAATGCTCCAGCTAAGAGGATCTTTGCATCCCAGCCACCTGGTCCATTAAGAAGAGGAAGACCGAACCTCCGGTTTAAAGATCAGGCAATCGCGGATGCTAGAAACCATGGTCTAGTAAACTGGAAGCAGCATACCCGGGACTTTGAAGTATGGAAAGCGGCATTAGTTCAGGCTCAGACCCTCCAAGGGTCGCTGGCCTGATAAGTAAGTAAGTTAGAAACGAACTCCCGATGACCCCAAAAGCTGAGGGATGCACGTTGATCATCAGCTCTTAACGAGGCTTAAACTTATGAAAGAAGATGCGCACACCATTCACCAAAATCTGAATGAATTCCCAAATCGACGACCACGAATTAAATCTAGCCTCCGATATACACTGTCACGAGTCTTAAAGGCTTAAATGTTCGGTTGAAAGGCGATTGGAAGACACAGAGGAAACGTATAAAAGAAAGTTCTATCACATCAAAGTCCTTTCTTTAGAACTCTATTTGTCACCCACACCGCATCATAACCTATGCACCCTATAGAATAGCTTATCAAAATAAAGCTGGGAATAAGATAAAATTGCACAAGACAGTGGACCACATACATAGTCCTCTGGAGGCATTATTGCTGTGGGAGCAACAGGAGACTAGCAAAAAAGAATTATATTAAAATAATCCTCTTTAGAACAAAAGCCCGATTCAAATGTATATACTCTTGCTAAAAGTTAATTTTACGTTTCCTTTGCTTTGGTTTTATTCTTTTGGTTGAGGTTATGTCGTCCAGTTTGCAAATAAATGACAGATTTAAGAAGTGCATCTACATACATGGGGAGATTGTGTTAGAATTTATAGATTTTTATAAGTCTTTTGGTGAAAACCATTCTGGTTTTGAGGTAGAATCAGTGTCCGAACTTATTTGGTTTCTTAGAGTTTAGTCATTCTTTGTTAAGAAATATATATCGGAATTTTATACACACTATTTGTTTGATGAATTATATTTTATTGGCAATAGTTTTGCAAGCACAGATATAAGCACACAGATGAATATTCTTTGTGTGGAATACTTGACAAAGTAAGGACTCAAGTGTTTTTGTGTAGCCATTCGAATTGGAAGACACTAAGTTTGGACACTAATTTGAGATTTGCGTCCACTGGCTGTACACAGCAATTGTAAGACTCATTTTCACCAACTGTTCAGTTGTTTAATGGAAGGCGGTTAACACAAGATATTACCTTAAAAATTTGGACAAGGTATTAATAATTTTGTCTCTAAATTCCAGACCGTCTTGCACATTCTAGATCGAACTCAAAAACGCGCGATAAAACTAATAGGTGACACAAACATTGCGAAGTCAATAGACTCGCTTGAACGCCGAAGAAATGTTTCCTGTCTCTCACTGTTTTATCGATTCTTCTACAAAAAGTGCTCTAGCGAAATAGCCAGCTGCATTCCGCCCCTGCAAAATTTCACCCGCAATACTCGCCATGCTTCGAATGCACATCAGTTTAACCTAAAGCCTACTTTCGGACGTACTGTCAAATATAGAGATTCTTTCTTTAGCCGTACCACACGAATGTGGAATGATCTACATAGCTCTGTGTTCCCTCATCACTACAACCCACAACCATTAAAAGCCGACGTGCATCGGTACCTCCTTCGTCTCTCCTCTAATTTCTCTAATGCCCGTGCTCTAACAGTTTAAGGGTAGTCATATTCCCTTTAGCCGCGCTAATTATAAAAAAAAACAACTTGGTTTGGAAACGTTACTACACTTCCCTCCACCTTCGACTTCTTACCTCGACGTTGGTGTGGAGGCTCAGTAGGTCCCGACGACCCCAGAGAGCGATTGCGGCAGGGTCATCCAAGCTGTAAGGTCTCTGGGTGAGGGTCTGAAGTTAAGATGAAGTTAACCTGACTCCAGTAGTGGTGTGAGCATATAGCAAACCGTGCCCAAGGATATAAGGCTGAGGGTTAAATCAGTCTCCTTCAGGCGCCCTGGCAAGGACCGTAACAAGCGACCTAACCTAAGTCTGACACAGTCGTTGCGGTCTACTGTTGACTTTCCTGACCTAAAACCGCACTGATAAGGGTTAATCGAGTTCTTAACAAAAGGTTTCCAGGGATCAAACAGTATTGAAATATGGCCTTTCGTGGCTGGCGCAGTTGAGTGGGTCTCATTCCTTGTGGATCGGGAAAGATTAAAGAGGCCCTGAAACAAGTCTAAAATGATAAATTTTGGTTAAGCCCGAACACGTGTAGTAACGCTACTCTTTGGTCACCGGAAATACTCGCAGAGTTGTTTTATTTTTCTTGCGAAAGGACGAAAGCATAAAAATTCCTTTATGATTCCACAGTGCCATCAATGTAAAAGTAAACACACAATAAAAGTTTAACTAAACCCTGCTTCGTTCTTATCTCACCTCGGAGAAACATCTTGCAATCTGTTCCCCTCGTTAACACTCATTAACATTAATTAACTTTTTTTTGCTACCGTTTTTTATAATTGCAGAATCTAGATTTAAATTTATGCATAAGCACGTCCAAAGCTCCTGCAAGGACATCTCTTTTAACATTCAACAATCATTTGCATTAAAGTAATTAAGAGCTTTAAATTCGAAATTACTATTGCTCTCAACGACAATTTAATTTCATCTCATGTTTCATTTTGATTGTTAGGTGCTGTCCCTTTCACTCTGTCAAAGTGACAGCTGCCGGGGTTTTGCACAGCTATGGATGTGCACCAGTACCACCCATTAACAATTATTTAAATGCTTTTCTATGTGTGGCACCTGTCTTCCATGGCGCCATCTCTTATCATTTACAAAACATAATTAGACAGTTGTGAGTTGTGAGAGCTGTTAATCAAAACTGGACACTGGACAATGTACACCGGCTATTACTTTTGTAACCCATTATCCAAACATACAAACACTCTGAACAGACTGAACAGAGATTGAAATGTTAATTAAACTTTGTAATTCAAGCTCTCCACGGTCTATGGTCGAATTCGGCAGTCCTATGTCGGCCTCATTGTGTCAAAGTTACGTTTGAACGGACACACAGCAGCAACAGCATCCCAAATTTCGCACATGAATAACAAACTGTGGACTGGCATTAATAATTTCTGCTGATTTGTCACTTTTGCCGAACGCAACAAAAAGGACGATGATACGCAACGCGCTCATGAAGGTCGTTTACATGAATACTAAGTGTCCTTGTTGCGACAAACAACTACCTCGCCACTGTCACTGTGTGTATGTGCAAGCGTGCATAATTACGATGAACTAATTAATGCGTAATGTAATTTTTTGGCACAGGCGAAACCAGTTGTTTTATTACTGACGAAATGTTTGCAGCAAATTAATTGTATGAGTACGTGTATAAATAAAAGTTTTTCGAAGCGAATTACGTATTCACTGAATTAAAATTCGGAATTTTGTTGAAAACTTTACACGATTGTACACATAAATTGTCATTTGTTTTGGTGACCCAAATGGGGAAGCATATTCCAGGCAAGGAATTGCGACAATGCTTCGGGAAGAAGAATACGGTAAGTTTATTATTGCGACAAAAAAATAATTGTTTTATTATTATTATACCATATGTTGGGCTTACAGATACCACGAACAGTGCCAGCGTTTTCATATCAAGCATTGCAACCGAATACAGTAGTCAAGCCCCCGGAAAAGTAAATATTTAGAAATAAATTATGTCAGCCAAGTTGGATACAGTTGGTTTGAAGTCCTGTGGGCGGGTTAGGAAAGATGAATAAGACATAAGGGTTTAGATATGTTTAGGGTTGTTACGATTTCTACTAAAAAGTCAGCTGAGTGCAGGTCCTTCATAAGACCCAAAATGCCTGATATGCCTGATATGAAGCTCCAACATTCATTTTTGAGGAAGCTCCACTCATTGGAGCATCAAACGGAGCTTAGAAATTGTAATCTAACTACAGGACAATTTAAAATGTTAATCAATCAGGGAAGTCAAGAAATTCCCGATTAACCAAGAGTAATGCTTAGCTTCAAATGGACCTTCGGAGACGTATGCCCACTCTGCTGAGAAGATCAAGAAATTGCAGAGCACATCTTGTACGAATGTCCCGCTATAGCTCAAAGTAGGCAAATAAACTTTGACTCGGGATTCATCTCTCCGGTCATTCGTAAACAAAGCACTGTGGTTCCTCCTTTTCGTCGATCTTACTAACGATCACAAATTTCAGTTCGGAATGCAGAAAAGAACTCTGCGAAGTGGGTAAGAGGGACCTCAGAGCTTCATTCTGATTTCTCAGGTGACATATGCGAACTTATCTATTTAAACTAACCAAAAACACAGTCGTTTTAACAAATAATGCTTATTGCCAGGATGCAGTACTAAGTGTGGCTAGCAATCGAAACCGCTCTCGAAATGAACGATAGATGACAGCAGTTGTCAATGTCAAATTAATTCTAACAAGTCATGACTACTGACATGTTTTGCTGTTTAGGCGTTGTCGCCCACCCGGGTTACTCCGCCGCCTGAATTAAACGCCGTTGGCTTTTCGTTTTGTACGTTGTACGGTTTTACGTTTTACGTTTATTCTCTGTGGGTTAAACAGTTCATTACAGTATATATTTATTACAGTTATCAAATTGTACTTTCTTTTCGACGACTTACGTGGAGTGTCCGGGCTCGGCGACGACGGTTGGAAATATTCGCCAAGTTTCTTCGATCAAATTGTTTCTAGCTGACAAATGTCACTTTTTATTACGGGCGCGTTCGTAAACCTGGGACACAACCACGCAAGCCGTCGATGACATCAATCTATTTTTTAACAATACATTTTGTTTTATAATACATCATTTTTGAACACCATACTTCTTTAACAAGGGTGTTGTTCCAGGTTAAACCTTTATAATTCATTTTTCTTAAGAAAATTCTTAACCATGTATTGTGAAAAGTACTCATAACATTTGCTAAACCAGTTATAAACAGGCTTAGGAAGGATTTTCTTTCAATTTATACGCCAATTATTCATTTAACAAAAAACCCTCTTCCTTCATTATACAATTATAATGAAAATAAATATTTCAATGACATCAAGGACCCTTGTAATAACATCTGAAAAGATTGCCTATTATCTCCATAAACACATGTCGATTCTTTGCTAGATTAAATTCATTCCTAATCCCAATTTAATGAGTCTAAAACAGTTAGGTAAGCAAAGAACAATCATTTCCAATTACTTGATTGAATTGGTGCTTGACATCCATAATGTCGTAGCCACTGATGACAACCATTTACGAATTTGTTAGCAACTATTCTTATGTCTCTCCAATGATTAACAAAACAGCAAATGGCATCATAATAGTACTTAACCTTTTGTAAAGTATTATGAACCTTTTCCTAATTAAAAGGAAAAACCCTCTAACGGATATTCTCATTTATTTTATTCTTTTGCAGGATCTACATCTATACGCCCCGAAAACCCAAACAAACATTCTTTAGGACTTACTTTGAGAGGGGCGACATTCCTGTGTGTAGTATAGGAATACCCATCAAGTTGAACAACCCCAACAAAAAATTCCCTATCAAGTGGTACTGTAATCCTGACAAATTGGACTATTGTTACTATTTGCCAATATTCGTAGATGGGTATGTGTGTTAATACTTTTTTTTTATCGAGTCCATCGAGTATAGATTGAATTTTTATTTATTTTTTCTTCTAGATTATCAGAGTTTGATTCACAGTTGAGACATCTTGCACAATATGCTGCAATGGATATGATACTGCGGGGCCGAAAGAAGGTAAGTAACTGATATGAAACGAATCATAATTTGAAGTGGTCCATTGCGTCCCTTGGGTCAATTCTGCCCATAATTAGTTACATTTGAGAACCTGGAACTTCATTTTTATTTTAAGTTTAGGATATAAACCTGAGGAGGAGGCTCCTTAGTTTTCAATATTAATAAGGTCCCCTAAGTAGATTGTTAAAGAAGGTACTACCAAGAGTACGAAATCGAATGTTGGCTTGAGCGAGCAATTCAAAGAGCAGGCGATGGGCGGATTCAACATTCTCCTCACCCTCGTGTGAGTAATATCGAGTTTCTCATAAGGATCCTTGAATTACATAGCTCATATGTCACTCAGACTAAATAGAACTTCTTTTGTCGATCAAACATTTCTGGAAGTTGCTCGTGTATCCAATTGGCTTAGAACTGTAGGTCCCTTTCATTCGTTCGAAAATACTACACGCAGTCATTCCGAGGCTTATAAACCTAAGCTTTCCCTGTCCTCATGTCCTCAATGTCAAATAAAGGGAAACTTTCTTTAGCCATACCACACGAATGTGGAAAAACCTACATAGCTCTGTGTTTCCTCATCACTTTAACCCACAAGCATTTAAAGCCAACGTGCACCGGTACATCCTTCGTCTCTTCTCTAATTTCCCTTATGTCTGTGCTCTAGTTTTAGGGTAGTCATAATGGCTTTAACGCGCGCTAATTATAAAAAAAAAGAAAAATCAGAAGCAGAATCCCTTTGAATATAACTTTCAAATGGAATCAGGTTTGTCTTATTTGGGTTCAGCCCTACTACCTCAAACAGCATAGGAATCTTCATTGATAGCCAGGCTGCCATCAAAGCCCTCCACTCCCTTCGCCCTCTAAATTAGATGAACAATGTAAGGAAACTTTAACGCAGGCAAACGCTCGTTTAAAATCACTCTCCTTTGGGTTCTCGGCCATAGTAATATAGAGGGGTACGGGAGAGTCGATGCGATAGCCAGATGTGGTTCTACCCTGGATGTCTCCCTTTCGGAGCAACTCTGCCCGCCGATAGGACTCATCAAGGGCAACATTTTCCAACACTTTCTCGCTATTGCTAGGTGGAAAAGTCTAGCAACCTGTGGCATTTTCAGACAGATATGCCCCGCCAACAATAAAAACAGAACGATTGACCTAATTAAAAGGAACCGCATCGAGACAGCAAGAATCACAGCAATTAGCACGGGCCACTGGTCAATTGGTCCACACGCTGCCAAGTTAGGCATCTCGTTCAACCCCCATTGCCGCAGTTGCGACAGTTCACACGAAAATAAAATCATACTCCACTTTCTCTGTGACTGCCCAGCACTAGCCAGAGTGCAGCACACACTTGGAAAACTTTATTTCAAGGAACTATCTGAAATATCTAACATTCTGCAACATTATCAATTTTCTTAACTCCACAGGATGGACCTGAAAATTAGACTCTTAGCTACGCCCATCAACATCCAGGCCATGTGAGTTGTGGTATCAAAACGGCTGGCGGATCCGCGCTACTTGTGTCTCTGGCAGGTTCACCAGTTTCAACCACTTCTACCTACCTACCTATTTGGGTTCAGGGTCAGGGTTGAAAATTACCCCTCTGGTTCCGGGACCATTCATTAGTGGTAGTTCAGAGAAGGTTCTGCACTGAATCCTCTGTTTTCCAGGGAATAGACAATTTCGTGCCAATCTTTGTTCATTTCATAAAAGAATTTAAACATCCTTGAGTTAAAAGCATCTTTATTTTCTCTTCCAGATCCTTCCAGTTATACCAAAACTTATATTGCCTCTGAAACGAGCTTTCAACACAAGAGTTAAAAAGATAATCATTAGTGCACTTAAGGTTCTTCAACTGATGGTAGTCGTAGGTAATTAACAATCACACATCCTTGATAGAATTGACATAATTGTAAGCCACCATCAAATGGCAAACATGTTAAACAGGTCCTTGTGTGGGGCAAGCGCTAGTACCCTATTTCCGCCAGCTTTTGCCGGTGTGCAATTTATACAAGCAAATCAACGTCAAACTCGGCGATGGTATTGATCCTGACCGTGATGTGCGAATTGGGGACGTTATTGAGGATACACTGCAAACGCTTGAACGATGTGGTGGCCCGGATGCGTACATCAACATTAAATACATGATACCAACCTACGAAAGTTGTATGATGAACTAATAGTAGGGATTCTCTATATCCTGGATAGTATCCAAAAACACATCTCCCAGCGATTAAATAAAATGCATTTTTTGTGCTTTTTTTTTGTATTTTTCTGTGTGTATTGTCATTTTTTTTTTTTTGGAAAGGTATCTTAAATAGCAAGGGAAATTAAAATCTAACAAAATTCCCCGCTCGGACTTTGGCAATAAATTCGAGGATTTATACGGCAGCCAGGAGATAATAACAGAAGAGAAATGCCCACCACCCGAAAATTAACTGTGAAGCGGAGGATACAGCCACAGGGAAGAGACGTGGCCCCAACCGCTCCTCACCATCTATTGTGGCGGTGGAATTTATCTACGACAAATAATTCCACTTTCGAGGGCCCAATAAATTATTTTGTTTGCCTTGCAAACATTGGTCTTTGGATGGCATGCCGCTGCTCTCTGTCTCTATGGCGATTGGAGAATACTCGATGTGGTATGGGGGAATGTCCTCCGGTTTTCTATGACCATGCGGAGAGGGACAGATGGGCAATTGTATTGTGAACTGAAGTGGTGTGTTGGGCCTTTAACACTATCGGTGAGCAGCATTAGTTTTAGGTGTTATGCACATAAATTTGCATCTATCTAGAAAAAGACTCGACAGCAAATTCGGAAAGACAAATAAAAACAACGAAGATGGGTCATTCCCTGATACTGGGCCTTAGGTTAAGAACACTTAAGGGGAAACAAAAAAGCATTGTTTCCTGTGGAAAAAGTGTAAAGAGCTCGATGAAATTTACAACGACAGTTCCTTAATTGATGAGGGGCGTGAAAAGAGGACTTGCAACATTTTCAGGGAACTTAAATTTTAACTTACGAGTATAGTGACTGAACTTGAAATTCGATGGATGTCCCACTATATACTTTTTGATTGAACCTTTTCAACCCCCATCCCAGTTTTTTGCCTGCATCATGTTTTTCTTGGACGACCCAAGAGTAATGAGCTTCATTGCAGAATTGAATAGCAAGTCAAGACGGGAACAACATTGGCTTTTTTAAAAAAAAGTTGTCGATAGATTTTACTCCAGAAACAATGTAAAGGGTCTTCAAATAGGGACTTCCGAACTTTGACAGTTGATAGTGGCCATATTGTTGAAGCTACATCTGTCAAGTTGGCTGTCATTTATACAGTCTGTTTTGCCAAAACACCATGGATGGATATAGCGTTCAACAACACGTGCAAATAATAAAATTGTTTTATCAAAGTAGGCGTTCTGTTCGGGCAACGTTCCGCGCGCTTCGCCCATTTCGTCCTTCCGAGAGGACTATTCGCAGTGTGGTTGATAAATTTGAGTCCACTGGTTCAGTAAACGATCAACACCCGTACGTCGATGAAACGTTGTCCGTGAGAGTGTGCAGGAGAATCCGAGGCAGTCGATTTCGCGTCGCTCACAAGAACTCGACCTTTCGCAGACCACAATTTGGCGAATTTTGCGTCGTCACTTGGGCCTGCATCCGTACAAGATTTAACTGACGCAGGAGCTGAAGGTAAACGACCATAGACAACGACGTGTGTTCGCTGAATGGGGTGTGGAACAGTTGGAAACTGACGCTAATTTTCATCGAAAAATCATCTTCAGCGACGAGGTCCATTTCTGGATGAATGGGTACGTCAACAAACAAAATTGTCGAATTTGTGTATATTTTGGGCTGGCGGCGTCATCGGTCCATATTTCTTTGAGAACGACGTTGGTCAGGCCTATAGGTCGATGATTACAAACTTCTTTTGGCCTGAATTGGATGATATGGACACCAACGACCTGTGGTTTCAACAGGACGGCGCCACATTGGAAATTCTGCACGAGCGATTCGAGGGCATGGTCATCTCACGTGGAGGTGATGTGAACTGGCCACCGATTTGACCCCGTTAGACTTTTTCTTGTGAGGTTTTCTGCAGTCGCAGGTCTATGCGAATAAGCTACAAACCACAGCGGCACTCAAAGCTAACATAACTCATACCATTGGTCAAATTAAGCCGGATTTATACCCCAGAATCATGGAAAATTGGACATTTCGGATGAGCGCCACCAGAGAAGCCGCGGCGGACATTTGCACGATGTTATATTCCATACATAATGGCATCAATAGGTCTTTCAAACGAATAAAAATGTCGATGATATCTCACACACACTTTGTTTTATTTAAATTTAAAGATAGGAAGCGCTTAATGAAAGACCCTTTAGAATGGAATTTCAACGTCGTTTGGTCGATTCACAAGAAAAAAGACTGAGCAAACTACATTGTGAGACATCAATCTCCTCAGCTAAGCGTTTAAGATCTTATCGCTATTTTGTATCAACGCCTGAAAGCTTTGGTCAACAATCCGCGCTTTTAGAAAGTCCAGAATCGACTACGAATTTAAAACCGATATTGGCATCATTAACAAAAAGCAGCGACCAGTCATAAGTAATTTCCCTCATTTCCCTCTCAAAGTTCGAATGCCATCTCTGTTGCAATTAAATGTACAGTCTAGTAAACGATTTACCACATGAACAAATCTTATTGCAGATTAATTGAGAGGAAAATATGTCCTTTATCGTCAATATAGCGTTGAAATAATTCTTTCCCAATAATTTTCTGTCCAACTCTACCACAACAAAGTCTAAAGATTTTTTTCTTTATTCGACATCGTCCATTTTTCTAAAATAATGTACACAGAACTATTGGTGAATGCCATTTTTTTGGCGTTGTTTTCCCTTATTTTTCTGCTGCTCTAGTCAAGAAACTTTTCCTGCGTCAAAAACTGCATAATTCCCTCCCATCAAAATAAGGATAAAGTTTTGCTTGCGCGTTTGTTACTATAATCTAAAAAAAAAAAGAAGAAAAGTGTTGGCAAAAACAAAACAAGAAACTAAATATAGAAAGGAAACCTAAAACGAAACAACCATTATCGTTTGTTATCGTTTGTTTAACACTAAGACTTATAAGCATCACATCCGCAGAAGTTCTCAGCTCTCGCATCAACGCTTGGGTGCAGGAAAAACTTTAAACAAGATTAACAGACTCACACTGGTAGTGGTGGTGGTTGAGGTTTTTGGAGCGCCAAACACAAATGCTGGATAAATTTGCGCAAAAAAAAGAGAAAAATAATTTTCACTCTCCTCGACACGATGGAAAGTTTTCATGGAAATTGATGAATGCCTAACGGTATATGAGTGTATTGTGTTCATTTTCCCTAAATTCACATAATTCGCTTGTATATTCAAACGGAACTGCAGTCAGAACGACGTGAAATTAGAAACTGGTCACCTAGTGAACTGATCCCATTTCTGACAGTTTTGAAAGTGTTTTTTAGGGAAGCACCTCAATGCGTATAAAACGCGATATACAGGGTCACTCGTGTGTCCTTTTGTCCTCATTGTTTCACTGGGACATCATTGTCGTTCCTCTTGAAATACGTTCACATTTACATACATACAAGGTGGCGCAAAATTAATCATGCAATTTTGTTTTTGAACTACTTTTTTACTAGGTAAAAAAAAAAAAATAGTTTGAGTGATGGAAATCTTTATTTGGACCTTTACAATTTTTTCTGTTAAGTGGAAAAGATGATATCCGTCAAGGGGCTGCCGCCAGTGTTGATACCCATTTGTGCCCGTTTTATCGCATTTTTTAAGACTTTCTGTAACTGTTCGCATTCCTGTCGAATATTTTCCTTAAGGGCTGCGATTGTCTGAGGCTTGTTGGCATAAGCCCGCGACTTCAAGTAGCCTCAAAGAAAGAAGTCTGGGATGGTTAAATCGGGCGATCTTGCTGGCCATGCCAAATCGCCAAAACGGGAGATTACGCGACCAGGAAACGATTCCTTCACAATATTCATTGTGGCTCGTGCTGAGTGTGCGGTTGCACCGTCTTGTTGAAACCACATGCTCACCAAGCCCCGCTCATCCAATTCCGGCAGTAAGAAGTCGTTTATCATGGCTGAGTGGTAATAAGCGATGAATCCAACGATGAGCAAAACGAGCGAAAAGAATGCAAGAGAACGAGTTTGGTTTATAAAATTTATTACCGTCTGTGATAATGGTCCAAATCCAAGTGGACGAGAAATTCATTTTATATTGTGTAAGAGAGATTAGAGAAATACAAAAAAAAAATAGAATTGCGGTAAACTACAGCAAGTGTGAAGTTAAATACGTTACAGAAATTGACTCAAGAGAGCAAGAGATTACATAAAATATCATAATTTATACATAGGGTGCATTATGTACACAAATTCAAAAATTAACACATTTCATTTCTTAACAATGGCCCTGTAGCGTTCGCCAGTAGCAGTGACCGTATTGCCGATGGCGTCCTCAAAAAAATACGGCCCAATCACTCCTCCCACAGTGGATTTGAGTGGATGCAATGGCTCGTCGTGTATCACACGCGGAGCTTAAGTGGAAATGCGCCATGTCGCTCATGATGATCTTCGACACAAAATCGTCCTCTTCGTTGCTGAGATTGAGGATGGCTTGACAGTAATTCACACGCGACTGACGGGCAGTAGGCATTAACTGATGCACTGTTTGCACTTTGTACGGGGACATGTGTAAAGCTTAAGGGTGGCCATGGTGTAGTGGTTGCATCATCGCTTGTCACGCTGAAAGTTCCAGGTTCGAATCCCGATGTCACAGAAAAAAAAGTCGGTCAATTGCAAAAAAAGCTGACGTCAACTCTACTGTATAGGCATAACACTGGCAGTAGGGTAGGCAATGGCTTAAAAGTGTTGATCGTACTAATGCCATCGGGATGTTCGAAAGAAATACTGTGAAACTATAAGCAATGGCAACAGAACCAATAATTCTCCCCAGTCATTCTGGACACCCCACCCTCGTAGCAAAAAGACTGAAACCTAATACCACCTGAGTTTCCAAATCACTGCACCAACATTCATAACCCCTTTAGCGCTAGTGAATTATAAAAAAAAAAAAAGTCTTTCACTAAAATTCACTGAAGGGTCCGTCTGGTGATGCCCAATTGCGTGGCCCATCGTCTGATTGATGTTTCTTCGTTCTCAGCGACATCGGCAGCCACAGCCGCGATATTCTTGGCTGAACGACAAGTCCGGTGGCGGCCACGTCCTGCATGGTCTCTTGTGGTTCCAGTCTGTTCGAGTCAAGTAGCTAAGTGCCGGAATGTTTGCCCAGGTGGTGCGACACGATTAGGAAATCGACGTCGAAATTCACGCTGCGCTAACACTACCGACCGATTATTGGTCAAAAAAATCCACACAATTATTCCACGCTCTTTCGGAGTATAGCGCTCCATTGCTTGTCTGTTTGTATACTGCAGCTGTCTAGTTCACAAATGTCAAATATAATTGACGTTCGACGCTATTTGCAAAAATTATAACATCTTCCGATAGGGTGATTAATTTTGCGCCACCTTGTATATTAAATAGGTCTATTAAGGATCACTGTATACTAGGACCTAAAAGAGACGTTAGAGCTAAGAGTTTTTGATGTAGATACTTACTATGTTTTAAGCGGTACATTTATTGTGTAAGGTAAGTCAGAGCAATACGGGTCATTTTGTCACATATGTTTCTTCGGGCGCAGCTGTTGCATATCCTTAAGCGCAAACCATATTTGGGTGGAATCATTTGAAGTGAATCATAATTAGATACGTTGTGATTTAATTTCCAGGCCAAGACGAAAAAATATAG
This sequence comes from Criorhina ranunculi, assembly GCA_951813785.1. Classification (NCBI taxonomy): domain Eukaryota; kingdom Metazoa; phylum Arthropoda; class Insecta; order Diptera; family Syrphidae; genus Criorhina; species Criorhina ranunculi. The sequence goes on from OX638381.1 coordinate 13,889,229, forward strand.
GTTAAGGAAGTTGTAACGAAGAGTAGAGAGCGAAGCGAAGATGTTGTGTTCGAGAAGAAATGTGAGGTGAGGAGGGATGCCTAATGAGAGAAACTTCAACCTTTTTGAAGTGGAACTTATTTAGCCACGATAACAAAATGTCGAACATTTATTTTATGTTTTATACGCGTAAACTCAAATCTGAAGTATTGCTTTACTTTACCATTTCAAGCCTAAATACAAATAGTGAACACACATCACGCAAGCACAGTAAGTATAGTGGTGATTGTACATGCAAGATTGTGCACCTTAAAACTCCTCAATATGCATACATAACGTGTAGATAAAGCCATAATTGTGTGGAAGTTGGAAGTACGTGGAAGTCGTTCTGCATGAATACCAACGCTCCCACCTCGTCCTCGAATTTAAAGCGAAGGAACAACGAAGTAGAAAAGGAACTGGCTTCAGGAAGCGTGCACTAGATGCAGTAAGCTAAGAACTGGGTTAACTCGAGTGGCTTAACATGGTTAATCTCCAACCATTCGGCAGCTTTACGTATAGCTGTGATTTCGTCCTGAAAGACACTATACGAGACTGAAGAAGTAGTCAAATGGTGTTTTTTTTTCGATTTGCCCTTATTCCAAAGGACATTTCCTAGTTGTCTTCATCCATAAAACAAAAAAAAAAAAACATTGTTCAACATCTAACTTGTTAAGTCCAAGTTGTCAGTAAATATCCTTGTCATAAAATCAATTTAAAATAAACATCCGAGGTTTCATCCTTATAACATCTCTAATGTGTATTTCAATCGTCATCCATTTTGCAAAGACCGAGTTATTTTGTAAAAAGGATCTCACGTGCTTCAATCGAGTGTGTTGTGTACGTTCAATCTTAGAAATAAGTAACACATCATGTCTCCGGCATACAATTCATCCCTCCCTCCATCACAGCATCAATATATCTAATGATTACTTTACTTCACATACAATGGAGTTTGGGGTTGCTGGAGATAGCAAAGGAAGACAGACTTCTCTTTCGTAAATTAAATTTCCGCAATATCAAATGACAATTGACGAAGGACAAGCAACACATCAGAGCCGGAGATCCTAGCAATGGATTTATCCGTCCAACAAATCCAACACACTTATACAATTGTGGTTGTTGTTCACTCTCTCTTGATGGACATTCGTTTTCGGTCTGCTTTCTGTGCCTTTACACAGGACTTGACTCAATCAAACTTTAAAAATCACACCCCCTCTACTTATTGATTACAGCAAACTGCAAAAAAGTTTTGTTCCCTCTGAACTGAGAGAACTCGAGACCGAGAGGAATACTGTTGAAGGGTGACATTTTTTTTTCTTGTTCTTAAGTGAGGTATTAAGTGCAAGTGGAGCATATATCCATTCAGACAAATGGAGTAAATAAATTGATTGCTAAACTGATGACATACATATGTACATACACATACATACAATAGTAGGTATACCTCTTAGCTATGGTTTTCAGCTCTTAGAAGGGAGATATTGGAAAATTGATGTGTCAACAGATCGAATTTTTGTGCAAATTGGAAGATCCTTAATGATGGACTATGCCGGTCAGGAAGCTAAGATATTTTTTATGTTCAAACAGATACATCTTCATGAGTAGTTTTATTAGAAATGTTTTCCTTCCGGAAGACGCATCAATTGACTTTGTTTTTCAATATTTTTTGATTGGAAAAAACCATTGACCAAGAATTTTCTGAAACTCATTCTACGGTAACAGTGTGAGTTCATATTGCACCAATGACGACTACAAAGCTCTTGTAACAAAGTTGCCGGATTTAAGGTTGCCCAGAGTAGAGAGCAGAGCAGAGGACCATGACACAAGCAAAACAAGGTAAGATTCCTTTTGAAATATTGTTTTCTCTTCTATGAGTTTGATTTGGCGTGGGAGGGAGTTCCAGAACCGAGTGGCATTGTGTATCAATGCCCAAATCACTCTGTTTTGGCTGGAGGTTCGAGATTGAGATCCCGAACCGTAATTCCTAAGATACCCGAGATCCGTTTGTGAACATAAAAAGACTAGTGTGGTATACTGATGGGTCAAAGATGGACTCCGGTGCTGGTGCCGGTATCTATGGTCAGTGCTGGATTTAGGGGAGGGCAGCCGGGGCTAAAGCCCCGGGCCTCCACAAAACAGGGGCCCCCACAATTGGCTTCGAAAAAAAAAATATTTCAAATTCCGACGAGTAAACACCACACAAAAAAAGAACCAAAGCGCCATCATCATCAAACACGATGAACATCATCTTCAACATCTTCGAACTAAAACCGCAATTTTACGTTTTAAAAAAGCTTAGCGATATTCGTTGGTCTTGTCGAGCTGAAGCTATGAAAGTCTTTGTCGATGGTTATTCTGAAATCGAAGGAGCTCTAACCAGCATATTTTCTGATAAGGAGCAAAAAGACATCGTGAGGAATGAAGCATCGCACCTTTTCAAAAGATGAGTTGTCTTTGTATCTTTTGGAACGACATCTTGGAGCGATTCGATGCCAGAAATAAGTTGTTGCAGGACCCGAAAATGATTCTTGAATCTGCAATGCGTGCATAAGAATCATTGAAATCATTCGTTGAATCCAGAAGATACGATTTTGATAAATACGAGGAAGCATCTAAAGAAATATGTCATACTGACCAATATGTACAATCACGCACCAGAACTAGAAATGTGAGGTTGAATCCACTCGATTACACGAAAGCACAAGACGCAAATCTGTCACCAAAAGAGAAATTCAATGTATCCGGTTTTATCCCAGTGATCGATCAGCTATGTGTTTCTCTTACTGAAAGATTGCATGCATACGAAGCTTTACGTTCGAGATTTGGATTTCTCAATCACATAGAGAAGATGGATGCTGCAAATTTGCACCCTGCAGTAGTGGCATTGGTGAAAGTGTACAAAGATGATTTAGAGCCTAGTCTTGGTAATGAGTTGGTTCAATTTGTATCTTTGATCGACTTATACAAAAATGATTATAGAAAAGACCAATCTACCGAGCTATTTCACTACCACATTCTTGAAGATCAACATTTCAGAGCTACATACATTCCCAAAAATTGAAATTGCACTGAGAATGTATTTGGTTTTGATGGGGTCTAATTGCACTGGAGAGCGCTCATTTTCAAAAATGAAAATTGCAAAAAAAAAGGCTTCGAACTACGATGGGGCAAAACCGTCTATCAAAGCTATCCCTACTCAGCATTGAAAGCGATTTACTCCGGGAACTGGATTTCAGCGAAATCATTAAGGATTTTTCGCTGAAAAAAGCTCGCAAGGTTCAATTTGTTAGCGCTTTAATTTAATTTCATATAATTCTTGTTTTTGACTATATTTGTATGTTTGTTAAGATAATTTACTTGGTTTCGCAATAAATTATTGAAACATTTGACTGAAAAAAATTGTTCATTATATTTGGAAAATAATAAGCCAGGGGGCCTCCACTCATTTGTTGCCCCAGGGCCTCCAAACCTCTAAATCCGGCCCTGTCTATGGCCCTAACCCCAAAATCTCAAAGGCGCTTGGAATGTGTCCTAGTGTCTTTTAGGCTGAATTATATGCTATTGATACCTGCGCCAACATCATTCTCGATTCCGGCATCAAGGGTGCATCCATCAATATATTCACTGACAGTCAAGCAGCGTTCAAAGCACTGGGTTACTGAAACTCAAAGGCCACTTTGGGCTGCTTCAATGCTCTTCAGGACCTCTCAAAGCGAAATAAAGTCAAGCTCTGGTGGGTACCAGGGCACAGAGGCATTGAAGGCAATGAAATCGCAGGCCAACTGCCAGAAAAGGCTCTTCAGAAAGGTATATAGGTGCCGAACCCTTCTGCGGTATCCCTACTTCTGCATTCAGAATGAGTCTCGACAGTTGGGAAAAACGGAACCTCCTATCCTATCCTACTGGACTTAGACAGGCTAAAAGGGTCATCCGACTCCTGGACAAAACCATTAAAAATATTCTCTATCACAAAAGGGACGATATCATAGGTCTTGCCGGCTTCCTTTCCGGTCATTGCCGTCTCAGATATCACTTACATAAACTGAATATAGTTTAGGAATCTGAATGCCGACTTTGCTTAGAGGAAGACGAATCAGCAGAACACGTATTATGTGAGTGCATGGCTGTCTGCAGAGGCAGGAAACGCTTTCTCCACAAAGAATTCCTAACACCGAAGGACATTCGTAATCCCTCGACGGGAGATATTCTCAACTTCATTAGGAAGATAGAGGATCTCCTTGTCTCACTGGCTCCAGGTACAATAGATCTTTCAGGTCGCAGTGCCTATGTGGCGCAGAGCCTAAATACTAATAATAATAAGAAATAATATCAATGTAAAGTTTTCAGGCAGCAGGATACTGTTTTCTTTATTCCTCCTCCCTACATATGTATATTTTCTTTTTAAAATTCGGTTAAGAAAACATAGTCCTCAGTGGTGAAGGACATTACGAGAAAACATTTTGCAGGTACATTTTTAAAATTTTAAATAAGAAATATCACGACCGAAATCTTAAAAAGTGTAAAATTTCAAAAGGATTCGTAAGTAGAACAACTGTGTACACTTACATACACAACCGTTGCATGGTTTTCACCCGAAAAGTAATATACATTTTAACCGCTTATGGAAGTGCAACAATGTCCTTGTGACCATGCCAAAGGATATGCGGACAGAAAAAAAAAAAACCAAAAAATACTGGTGTTTCCTTTGTGCTTGTGCTGCACCTAACGCCCTCATTTACTGCGGCTGTACTTGATTAAGGAGCGAGAGAGAAAAAAAAACAACATTTCTGCGCTTACCAGAGTGTAATTAAATAATTACATTTTATTTTTGCATCGTTGGGCTTTATTTCGAGATGAAATACATTTTCAGTGAGAAATACTTTGAAATGGTTTCAAAGATGGTAAATATTTTATGATAAGCTGTGTAAATCAAGGAGGCTGTGTTCACGTTTTTTATAGACGTTATGTACTCTGAAAGGCAGTCAATTAAAAAGTTTAGATAAATTTATGTATTTTTATTTTAATAGCAAGACCAAACCAATGTTATTTAACGGTTGTCTTACGGAAGGCAGTTCTAGGGACTGAAAAGGACTGTGTAGTGTAACTATTCATTGAGTATAAAATTTATTTCTATGGATTTTGTTTTAATGGAGTTTTTGTTTGTTTATTTGGACACTCCCTGTCGTTTTTACTACTTGAAATTAACTTTCTCGTAATTCATATTTACTAGAGCGATTCGAGAGCTCCTTACCATGTGCTTTTCGGTTTTCGAACGTAACATCAGAATTATGGTCATACCAATCCAGGGTTGATTTAAAGACGCTGAATGAGTATCTTGATGTCAAAAAAGGATTCAGGCGACTTCTTCAACATCATTCTTGAACGAATTGTGCGAAACGCTTAAGCCAACAATAGCGGTACAATCTTACAGAAGTCTGTGCAACTACTCGGCAGAACTAAGCGAGCTGTCACCGGTGCGTTCGTGAGTAATGAGACAGAAGCGGCCAAAATGTGAATAGCGATAAACGAGGGCAAAACTAAGTATTTGTTGTCGACAAGAAGGGACACTCAACATCGACGAATCGGACAGAACGTCACTATAGACAGCTATAACTTCGAGGTAGTAAGGGACTTGGTCTACCTTAGCTCTGCTATCACTTCTGAAAATGATATCTCATCAGAAGAATAACTCTTGCCAATCGCTGTTTCTTTGGGCTAAGAGGGCAATTGAGTAGTTCCCGAAGAACTAAGGAAACTCTGTACAAGACTTTAATAATCCCAGTTCTGCTCTATGGCGCTGAAGCATGGACTTTATCAATGGCGGATGAAGATACCCTTGGTCGGTTCGAACGAAAAATTCTTCGTAAGATATTCGGTCCCGTGTGCGTTGACGGGTTATGGAGGAGGAGGTTCAACGACGAATTATACGAACTGTACAGTGACATCGACTTAGTCAAAAAACTACGCATTGGTCGTTTAAGATGGCTATGACATGTAGAGCGAATGGACACCAACGCTCCGGCCCGAAGAGTCTTCGAATCCTACCCGGAGAGACAACGCAGTAGAGGAAGACCTCGCCTAAGGTGGTGCGCACAAGTAGAAGGGGACCTCAACCAACTCGAAGTGCGTAACTGGAGGCGATTAGCTAAGGACCGGGCTAATTAAAGAAGCTTGTTGGTTGAGGCCCAGGTTCACCTCGAACTGTAGCGCCACCTAAGGAAGGAAGGAAGGAATGAGTATCTTTCTTACTAGATCTGGGTCGCTGTACAGCACTTACAATTCGTGATTGAATCTTGTCAATGTAGATAGGACTACTTATCATTCGAAGACCTTTCTCCTAAAGACTTTTAGAGCGCTTAAATAAGTCTTTGTTTCTACATCATACGAAGATTAGGCTTTTATATGGCTTCTCCTTAGTTCTGCTACTCGATTGCTTTCATTAATTGTAGAGGCAGCGCCAGCTATTGACAGGATTAATTTTACTTTCCGTGTTGATGTCATTTGCAGAATAAAGTCTTTGTTAGTGTCATCTGTATTGGTAAGTTGTTTCTCCTATTTATAACAGAAGAGCGAGCATTCTTCATCGTTATTTCGATGCTCCTAGACGAGTCGAAACTGCGATTGACTGTCAACATACAAGGACGCATGTCATATTGTCACAAACTGAGGCATCTTTTCATCCTTTGTTATTTTTTAAGCAGACGGAGAATAGCATTCGTCCATACACCAAGATGACCGAGTTCTTGTGGTCTCAACTGATTGATATGGACCTTGATGTCATGTGGTTCCAGTATAACGGTGTTATATGTCACACAGCACATAATTTGGAACTTAATTTTTATTCTTTAAATTTAAATGAAAAGTTTTTTAAAAGTCTATGGATCTAATCTGCAATTTGGCGTTGCAGCCCTGTTACTGTAACGATTTGTAAGACAATAACGTCGTAATCCTTAAACCGCACCTAAGAATGAGGATTTCCATAAGATCATTCCATGTTCTCCTTAAACGCAGGTTAACAATGTAAATCGTCATCTTCAATTCAATAGCTTCATTTAGTATTAATGTAAAAAGATTATTTAATAATTTTCATCATAAATAACCGCTAACTGCTTATGAAATTTCATAACACAGCTATACGTTCAATTTACTTGGCAAACGCACTCCTTCCCTTTTCGAGAACAATTTAATTTAAGCACATTGGGGTGCCATGCTTGACCCATTAGTCATGCTTAGTTCTACAGCACCTTAAACTATTCCCATTTGTCTCATCTGGAACTGTAGTTACACCCACTACCTACTAGTCCACTACCACCACCAACATGATGCATCTGTTTCAATATAAAGTGGCGCTTATTACCTAAGCTTCTTACATTTTATCCAGCTACAACTTTGTGAGCCACAAAAGTTATCCTACTACATCCACGAAATGGGAACTTACGAGCATAGGACAAGACATTTTCACAGCCCACTCGTTGCCGAATCCCACTTTCACTCCAGTGAAAACCAAAAGGGAGTACTCAGGATAACGAAACAGGACAACGACCAGTGTGCGCTAGCTAGTTCTGCTGCATGTCGCCACTAATAAGAATTTATAGTTGACAGAACTTAATAAAGTTAAAGGTAAATTCAATTTTAAAACTTCATTCCGCAAGGATTCAGATTTCGCTGTACTGCACACCAAATGAATGTGAATGCAGTAGGTACACACTCACACACTGTATTGCACTGAATGAACCCCTTCTCAGTTTATACAATTTCAGTTCGCTTTTTTTGGCAACAAAACAAAAAGTACTTTGTTTGCAACTTCAGTACGAAAGGAAGAGTACCCTTGCGCCCCGGTTACATTTTCGAATGCATGAAGGGTCCTTTATATGAATTGTCCTATTCTGTGATTGGAGCGAGCGAGAGAAACTGCTTTTTTTTCACGGTCAGCAATTCGTTTACGTTTTGTTGCAATCTGCAGTTCTGTTTTTATGATTTTCGTAAATATTTTGTGTTTTTCAGAAATGTTGACTTTTAAAGGGACAGCAGCGATGGGGGAAACACAAGCATAGTCCATTTCATCTTCATTATATGGGCTGTTGACTTTCCGGTAAAACGTTGAATGTCCAACGTACAAAGGTTAACTTTGGAATTTTAGGAGTTATGGCGAAAATTGCTTTTATGAATTGAAATTTTTTTCCTTTTTTTTTTTTTTGACCATGAATACGGGCACATTCTTCATGAAAGGATCCAATTTGGTTCTGTCAGCGTATTTGATTCGCTAGATTTATTTTATGATTTAATTAACTGGGTATTTGGCAACTCTGTTTGAAAGTCATGTCAGAGGGCGAGGGGATAAAATTGTCAAAATAATTTCCCCAATGCACGTTACTACGTGCAGAATAACTCTTTCCAATCGCTGTTTCTTTGGACTTAAGAGGTAATTGAGTATCAAAGTTCTCTTTCTAATAGTTCTCTTTCTAAAAGTGACTCTTTACAAGACCCTGATCATCCCGGTCCTGCTCTATGGCACAGAGGCATGGACTTTGTCAAAAATGTTTGAGGTTGCTTTTAACCAACTTGGTGAGCCAAACTGGAGGCAGAGGCTTTCTGAAGATCGATTAGGCTGGAGATGATTGTTGGTTGAGGTTCAGATCCACCCTTTTGCATGTAGTTGCCTTTGTAAGTAAGCTTTATTTTTAGACAAGTCGTGAGACTGAGGATAGAGCTACATACTTCGTGTGTAGCAAATCACAAAAACTGCAGTGTATTTTTTTGAGCAACAACTCTTGTCCGAAAGAAAGGTTGAGGTAACTGCCATCGAAAGCTAGTAGAACTTAGATCGAATAATAGCCCCATTCCGTACCTTTGAGTGTAGAACCAATTGGATCATTTGATGAAGCGAGAGAAGCTTCTGACATCTGTGCTTATCAGATCGCCTAGATCGTTATAGTAGAAGGCTTCTTAGTGAAGTTTTATTTGGCAGGAGAAAGCTAGGTTAGGTTAGGTAGGAGTGGCAGGCCGTAGGTTGCAACCTCACTTAGACCAGATAAGGTCCTTTGTGTAACCACCAGGATTTGTATTTCACAAGAAATACTACCCGCAAAACCAGCCGAAGCTTGTTATGAAGCGCTGGAGGCTTCCTATGTTTATGTCAGCCAGTTCACTAAGGTTGTGAAAGAAGCTGGCTCCTAAGTATACTGTTCCTCGAGCTAAAAGGGCCGGACATGTACAAAGAAGGTGGAGAATCGTCTCCTTCTCCTCTTCGTCCATGCAGCTTCTGTAGAAGTCGTTGTAAAGGAGGCCCAGCCTAGAGGCCAATGGTGCAGTGTCCCTTTATGGTACCGACTTATAAGCAATCTTTTCCGTCTAATGAAACAGTGGGAACGTTTGAGATCCAGCTTTGGCCAAATTTGCTTGGTGATAAGACATCTATGATTGGCGATGTTGATCACGTTTCTATTAAGTAGCAGTTTGCAGGTGGCGAGAGACTTGCTTAAATTCCTATTTTCCGGAAGAATTTGTAGAGTTGTGCCCTCTCTGGCGAGTTCATCAGCCATGCAGTTGCCTGGAATGTCTCTGTGCCCCGGCACCCGTATAAGGTGAAATTTGAATTGATCAGCCATCTCGTTAAGAGACAAGTGACAATTAAGGGTTGGTTTGGAGTTGAAGGCAACAGATTGCAGGGATTTTATCGCGGCCTGACTATCAGTAAAAATTGTGATTGTGTGAGCCACGATAAGGCTTCCTTGATTCCCATTATCTTGGCTTGGAAGACACTACAATGGTCAGGCAGACGGAAAGAGATGTTTACGTTCACATCCTTTGAGAATACACCCCCGCCCACTCCAGATTCTGTTAAAGAACCATCTGTGTAGAAGCAGATGAATCCCTTTCGTTGTTGCTCAAAATCGTCCTTCCAGTTAAGTCTGGAAGGGATAGTGGTAACGAAGTTTTTATCAAATATGAGTTGCTGAAGGGTGTAGTCGGTGATTTGCTTTTGTTCAGAATGGTGGAGTGTCCAACCCACAGGTTGGACCAATGGTGAAGTTCTTTGATACGTATGGCTGCGCTGACTGCCACTTGTTTACTGTAAATATCAAGAGGAAGCAGATGGAACACTGTGTCTAGAGCCGCCGTAGGGGTGGTTCTGAGTGCTCCACTGATACCTATATGGGAGAGAATTTGGCGGATGCAAGTAAGATAGAAAATAGTTTTCTCCTTCATACAGCTTCTACAAAAGTGTTTTGAGAATATGCCAAGTCTTGTTGCATGCTTGACTGTTAGACAGTGTCCAGAGATGACGCCTTTTATTCGCAAACTATTCTTCTAAAAACATTTCAGATCCAGCTTTGGCCAAATCTGTACTAGGCACCTTGCTTCTTAAATTTGTTCTCTCGACAGCATCTAGCTTTAATTTATGTTTACACTTGGCGATCGTTGTAGTTGGTCCGCCTTAACGTTTTATTTGCCATTTCAGATCGTCCGGGTAGCCACCACTATTGATGCGGACTAAAATTGTATCAAAATACTCTATACATTGTTTGAAGTAAATTTGTATTTTTTTTCTTAATCTTCTAGGACCTTTTCTGATCGTGCTATGACAATATAATCTTCTTTTATGTCTAAGCAGAAACGAAATATGGCTTAACGTCATTTCCACTTTATTTGTAACTAATCTTCCAAATAAATCAAATGATCTCTAATGTCTTTCTGGGCCACGTTCCATTACATTAGCTAATCAATTTTGAACAGTAAATTCAGCTTAGATCGTGCTTCCGAATCCTGATTATACCAAAATCCCGAGCAATATCCGAATGAAGCACTCTCTCTACCCAAAATAAATTGAAGTGAATTCAAAAATGACTGCTATAAATCTTTGTTTATTGAGGGAATGGAAATTTTCGTACAATACTCGTACATCCTGTGGCTTCCTGTTTTCAATGTTAATTCCACAAACTGTGTACCTCCAAACAAGACAACACACACAGTGCAAACTTCATAACAATTTCTATTTCTATTCCCTAAAATCAGAATCCAGAAGAAAAACAACATACGAACATCGACAGCAATCCCATTCACAATGTTTCGAATGGAGTTGGAGAGTATTAACATCGTTAAGTAGCCACACCCAGTCTGCCTTCTCTTGGTGTATAGAGCATATACTCGTACACGATAAACAAGGGCACCAAATTCACAGCTCATCCGACGCCATTCGGCAACACCTACTTAATTTATTTCACCCCAGGACATCATTTGCATAGATCACGGTACACGCTGCTTTTGGTGTAACCCCCTCTCTTTGGCCCACCCACATGCATACTGTCTGATTGTCAGCCAAAGGATTACAACATGTCCTGACACAGAAGAGCACACATTTTATCTGCACAGACGAGATCCGATGAAACTACTAGTATACCAACAGCAGAAAAGTTGTAAAATTACTTTCATCTAATTACTTGTTGTGTTAGAATGTATCCCGAAGCCGGTCGCCACAAACTACAGTGTATCTATCGGTTTTATATCCAAACTATCGGGACAGGGGGAGGCGTTTTGTGTGTGTGTGTGTGGTTGGTTTTCTAGTCATCCATTGATTGAATTAAAAACACGTTGCTTGCTGTGTATTCTGTAAGGCATCCTTAAGCAAGTGGAATCACGTATTCATGGCTTCCTGATTGAATTGTTGTCGCTCAGGTGGTCTTGTGGGGTGGTTATCAGGAATAGATCGATCTGAAGTATGGAGTGAATTAATTTGTAGCAATGCAGGACTGTGTTTATTATTAATATGCTGGCGTTCTAATTAGAGGCTTACAATTGTGTGCGAATAAATTTTCGAGATACATGTCTGAGCCTTGAACTGGAAGTTTTGCAGAAACTAAACACGTATTGTGAATGAGAAGTTTTGGATGCCACAGATACTTTTTTCAGTATGTTGATGGGTCTTAGCTTTAGAACAACCGGGATTAGCTCCTAAAGTTCGCGATTATATCTCTTAGCAAGTTTACGATAACATTGAGGTAAACTTCTAAACTACTTTTAAAGTTTTACCTGTCGTTACTTTTTGTCTTGAGCGGTGGACACATATACATACATTTGTTTGGCAACAACATATAGTGTGTAATGTCTAGTCACCTGATTTCCATCTGTTGTAAAAGTGTCTTCAACTGTTTGTTGTTCATATCATCGGCTAAACTATGTTGTTGCTCAGTTTGTTGAAACCTTCAATTAAGCTGTTGCTTGGGTCGAAAGCATTGTCTATGATACAATCTTTTCTCCCAACCAACACGGCTTTCTTAAGGGTAGATCAACCACCACTTACCTCACAGAATTCTTGTCTCGAACCCTATGTGCACTGGAGGATGGCAGAGAAGTTGATGTTGTTACCACCGACTTCAGTAAAGCGTTCGACAAAATTTTAATTCTCCTATAGCTCAAGGCTCTTAGTTTTCCTCCGTAGCTCATTATGTGGATCAAATCCTACATGATAGATCAACAGTGCAAATATCATTTTCGATCTTCCGTGTCCGATCCTATTAAAGCCACCTCAGGAGTCCCGCAAGGCATCCATGATGGACCAATGATATTTATCCTGTCAATCAATGATGTTGACTACATCTTCTAAGATTCTTTCACATCGATCTACGCTGAAGCACATGTCATGCCTCGCTGACTCTCGCCTACTGCAAGATGACTTAAATAGATTCTTGTAGCTCAACGTGACTAAATGCCAAGCAATCACATACTCTCGCAAGCGTATCCCACCACCTCCCAGACCCAACTTTATCTGTTCCCATTGCCACATCTTTACGCGATCTAGGCGTTATCTGTGATAGGAAACTCAATTTCCGTGCTCGCATAGATTACATCATAAGTAGAGCCAATTCTGCACTTGGCTTTGTGAAACGTTGGTCTAAGGAATTCTCTGATCCATACGTCACTAAACCTCTTTACATCACCTTCGTAAGGCCTCTCCTCGAATATGCCAGCCAAGTATGGTCTCCGTATTACGAAATCGATACTGTCCAGCGCAGGTTCATTCGGTTTGCCTTCCTTGGGTCGACAATTTCAACTTACAAAACCCTATGTAGATCGCTTGAGACTGATCAACTAACAGTCCTTTGAAAAACGTCGTGATGTTTCCGATATTCTCTTTATCCATCAGTTCTTAACTGGAAACATCGACTGCTCCGCACTGCTGCAAATGACCAATCCTCAGGTCCGTACCCCTCTTTCTACTTGTTTCCCACCGCACCAACTATGGTTTTCATGAACCAATGTCTAAAATGCGTAAGGCTAACGGAATGCATTATAATTTTAATTTTCACTATAGTAGATCCTCTCTGAGAAACGCCCCCCACAGTCCTTCTTCCTCCTCTTAACCATATTTCGACCCCGCACACTCCCTCTACTTTTTCCCCATAGTTTAAGTTGTCAACTTTATAAGACCGAAAAAAGAAACAATCAAATCAGTTACCTTCCTCCTCCCCACTATCTTATTATTATTATACAAGCAGTCCACCCGCGGCTTCACACGCGTTAAATACATACTAAGGTTTATACTAAGTTGCTAGAAATGTCTGTCCCTATGGAACTTTCAAAGATAAAGGGTAGCAAAAAGTGTTTACCATTCCAATATTAAATTTTGCAAATCGGTTCAGTAGTTCCATAGATACTGAAAGATCCATCCAACCCCATCGAATTACTATGAACTGCGAATGCATTGTAAATAAACTACGTAGTAAATTAATAGAAACAAGAATACGACGAAAGAAAAATAAATAAAAAAAACTACCCTTGAACATCTCCACCTGTTGATTTTTTTTATTTACTAAATTTTATACGTTCTATAGTTCTAACCAAAGTTTTCTGTTTTTTTTTCTTTAAAACAATCGTTCGTGACGCCTATAGGCCTTCAATAACTTCTAACTTCTAACTTTTCTAACATACAAAAGTAAATTCCAAAAATCTTTAAATGACGATAACTTCTTTTTTCGACATCCGCTTTTAATAAAACAGAACCTATATGCTGCTTTAAATTATGCTCTGTTCACCTGTGAAAACAACATAAAACTCCGTTTAGTAGTTTCGGAGATGTGCGCGAACAAACAAACAGACAGACAGACAAAAAAGAATTCTAAAAATCGCTAATTTGTGTTGTATTACTTTTATTTAGTCACCTCCTTTCTTTTTTATTACTATTTCTTCTACGTACAGACACACCGAGTTCTACTGTTTTATTATATGTATTGGTGAAAGCCAGACCTACACTGGGTCACGGTAGCCTCGGTTGGTGGCAAGTCGCAAGCACAACCACTAATCTAACTGCCATCTCTCTGCATGTTCGATCATTTCAACCCAAAAGCAGTCATATTAAGATTTAAACACCGGTGTCCAAAATAGTTTCTAATTTTTTTGAGTATAGTCCCTTTTACGATTTTCTACGTTGAAAAATACATTTAACTCAATAGCTACCACCCAGACACTCCCAAGACACCAATGAGTCTAAGAATGCTTACCCGAGATACGTATGTATTAATGATTTATATATGAATGGATAACTTGAAAGTCCTGGCCAAAAATCTTGCGAGTTAAGTAAAAATATGCATGAAGTTTGACGTAAAAACGATATTTCATTTCGGACGTTTGGCTATTCGCACTAAACTTCAAATCCATATTTTCAATCTCTCACTGGAAACACTTTCCATTGGGAATTTAAAATTTTTTTTAAGTTTTTCATTTGCGGTTCACGTTTCTTTTTCGTAGAATCCGAATTCGGTCTCCTTTAAGATTGTATTGGGGATGCACCCTCCCCGTCCTTTTTCAGCAGGCAATTGCACCAAATTAATTGTATAGCAGTGGTTGTTGCCATCGAAGTGGGTCAATTGTGTTGCAGTGGTGTGCCATGCATTAATTACGGATACACTTAATGTCGTGGCATTAAAAATCGATTAAGGGAGTCGTAGTGTAAATGTGCTGTGCATACTAAGAAATGTGTAATCTGAAATTGTTTATAATGAACATAGCCCTTGTTAAAAATTCAGGAGGTTAAACCCAAGTATGGGTGCTTTGTTATTATGAAAATAGTAACTGCTAGCAGGCATTAATAACAAGTTGTTAAAAAATTGTGGAAAGCAGGAGGCCTGGAACAGAAGAGTTCTATTTTATCAGATGTATCACCTATCCAGAAACTACTTATCTTCTGTTAGATACTGCTGGATAGCTGTAATGTGCAAAGGAAGTGAAATGTAGTTTCTGGCAGAGACCATTTTTGTCCCCTTCGTCTCTTCAATATGTGTCAAAAAGAGGCCTAATCTTTTGACACTTTACAAGCCATTTAAACCAGTTAGTCCACTCCGAGGAGGTTTTTAACTGAATGACTGCACCAGCAGCCCTCTGTTTGTGGAAAATATCTAGTGGCAACAAGTGGAACTCAATGTTTACTGTTACATAGGAAGTCGATTGCTATGCAAAAGCATGCAAATCTTTGCATTATGGTGTACCGCTGCTCGGGAGATGGCCACAAGACGAGGAATCCTGTAAATCTGAGTGAAGAGAATTACTCCAGTTTTGCAGGGACTCACAAGCAGTCTACCGTTTGAGACCTTTTGGGAGAGCAAAAGAAGAACGTGTTAAAGACAGTCTCTGGCAGGATTAAGTATAGTTAATCACTTTTTCTTCCTATCCATTCAAGGCTGTCAAGTTACAATAACTGTGACATTTACTAGCACGAAGTAAGTATAATAACAACTAGGTTTCTGGAGCTGGTGGCCTACTTCGAGCTATTCAAAGAAGCTGGAGTTCTTATGTTGTCTTTCTACCTGAGAAGTTCGTTAGGCTATACCTATAAGATGACTATGATAACTATGAAAATCAGCAAAAATCTTGCCGAAGCCCCTCAAGCCCACATTTTGCATGAAGAGATTGTACATAACTCCCGAGCTAACATTAGATGCTGAATATTTAATAAGCCTATTTAATAAGTCTCTGCCTTAATAATAATTAATAATAATTTATTCACAGTAATAGCCTTACACGGTAAGATACAATATCTTTTAATTTAGTGAATTGGATTGCTGAGCAAGCTAACAAAGGTTCGAGCCTCAACAAAATAACCAACAAGTTTTTCGCGGTCCTTCCATCTCTCGGTAGGCAATGGAGAGTATAATTTGGCATGAGAACGCATCTTCCTACTAAGTCGGCAATAAAAAATGTAGGTCCCTTCCATTGAATGAGGTAGTAGCAAAATAAGAAAGGACAGTCAACATTGGCGACACCAGTGCAGACTCCAAAATGGAGCCCACGGTTGGGAAAGAACCTTAGCAAACATGGTGTGCAAATGGTGTGAAAGTATGTACAAGTGGCAGCCGACAAAAATCGAACTGGCCAAAGAGGCTGATTGGCGGAAGTATTGGACTGTAAAGTGATTTATTTCTCACTGCCACTCTAGTATGGTTACGATTAGTAACTCTAAATAGGAAAGTATCCAGAAGCTTTCCTTAGCTTCCCTTAAGTTAGTTCTAACAAGCGCAGATAAAAGGGTATATACCTAGATGTACTCCCTTTTTAAATAAAAATTCGTATCCAAATGTGTACATAAGTCTATGTGAAAGGACATGAATATTTATAGTGCTATTCTACATTAATCTACAGACGACAGGTCATTATGCTTGCAACTAGTCACTCCACCTCACTAACGATTGATTAAAATTGATGAGCCAGATAGCCATAGCAATGCTCGTGAAAAGCCTATCAAAACCTCATGAATAAACAAACGCCTACACCCTAACGTAATCCATTAAAATTCACCCACAATAATTGTTTATAATGCAAACAAAAATAGTATATTTCGCAATTATAATATTTCCAAAGACCAAACCACATATAATACATATGTGTGTGTCTAAAATAAATTTCCATTTCGAAACCACGTTTATCATCCGGCAACCGTTTGTGTGCCCAAGAGTAATTGAAAGCGATAGGACAATAAATCATATCAAGTCGTTTACTTAAACTATTAAAAACAATTCACAGCCAACGCATATCCGGACAGATCCATATCCTTTCGCATATCCTCAGTCGTTGTTTCTGTTGCTACAACATCCGATATGTAAATATGTACGTTTTGGGGTTCAGTTTATCATATCATCACACCCACACCGAGAACCCTGTTAATTATGAAATGATGCAGCTTTAGGATACAGGATTTCATCCTGATGATATGACATTTATTAGATTTCAAATTCAAACTACATACAGTGATAACGCACTAAAGTTGTGTTGAAAGTTATTCTTCTTTCGTTTTTTCTTTTCTTTGCTTTGTCTTCTTCTATTTCAGTTTTGTGAAAGGATACGGCACATACATATCCTGCAAAGTATACAGAAAGATGGAGAAAGATATGCTTAACTTGATTTATACACACATTGGAATACACAAATATGGTTTGTATCCAAAAGGGGATACGTAGAAAGTTTTTGGGGATAATACTTGTACCTTTTCGAAAAAGTATCCTACCCATTTCCTTAAGAATACATTTTATTTATTTTATAGTTTATTCTTACAATGATAAGATTGAACAGTCTTATAAAGATTTGTATAAGAGTTTAACATATTTTAATCAATTTTATAAAAAAAATTTAATTGTGCTTCCCATTCTTCTTAAGTCCACAGTCGAGAATACCAGTTTATCTTTTAATATCGACATACTTAGACCAGAAGTAGGCTCATTGTGATAGGTAGGTAGGTGATATGAATGTATTTCTCAGAACGAGTTGAAGCTTCTTACAAAATGTCACATCCATATTTGCTAGGTTCCATAGACAGGATTAAAAGGAGTTTCCTTCTACTGAAGAGCGGTAGACAAATACAGAGAAGATGAAGATTTGTCCTTACACCAAGTTTATTGGCGTGCCTTTCCATGAGGTAGTGACGAGTTATGACGTCTATTGTGGTACTGATGAGCGATCTTTTTTAGTGAAACAGAGCGTTTCTGATCAAACTCCATCTAGTAGTTTGATATATCAAGCAGATACTACCTTGATCAAAAAGTTTCAGGAATGACCATAGTGTGCCGCTTTCAGTCATCTGATTCGAGTTTTTTCTTCTTCTTTGATTGACACGTCTGTCATTAACATTCCCTGTCGAAAGTACATCTGCCTCCGTTTGTTTTTAGATTTTTTACGATTTTAAAAATTGGATCAACAACGAGATGCAACGGTGCGAAGACTTTGGAAATGTCTGAGAAGTGTTTCGGCATCGATACTCTATAGAAAACAAAGGTTCATATGTGGCACAAACGCTTCAAAAGTGGTCGTGGGTCGAAAAAACCACGTCGTATTCATTCAAAAAAGAAGGCGATGCTCACGGTTTCATGGTTAACAACGGTGTTATGCATCATGAATTCTTGCCACAAGATCAGAAAGTCAGCAAGGTTTATTACTTGGGCGTTATAAGATGTTTCCGTGAAGCAATTTGCCAAAAAAGATCGGATTTGTGGCGAAACAACTCGTAGGTCTTGCACCACGATAATGCACCGTCGCACAATGCTATCCTTATTCGTGAGTTTTTGACCAAGAACAGTACGAATACCATCCAACAGCCACCGAATTCGCCTGATTAAGCTTCGTGCGGATTCATCCTGTTCGATCGACTCAAAAAACCGCTCCGGAGAACACGTTTTAGCAGTCGAGAGGAGATAAAAGAAAAATCGAAGGCGGCTCTGATGGCTATACCAAAACCCAATTAAAATAAGTGTTTCAAGGATTGGATCAAGCGCTGGCATATGTAAGTGCGTTTCAGTCAATGGAGAGTACTTTGAAGGGGACAATATCGATTATCAGGAATAAACTTTTATTTTTAATTTTTTGAATAAATTCCTGAAACTTTTTGATTAAGGTATCCCCTATTCCGGTAGAATCCTTAAATTTATGGTTATACCTGGCCCAGAAACCCAAAGTGGGTGAACGTTTAACTGCTCGGCTATTTCATCGAGAGATAAGCGACATTCTCGGTTAGTATTACAATTGAAAGAGACCGATTCCAGGGACTTCATTCGGTGGAATAAAGTGCTGTGTAGCCTAAAGAGCACGTGGCCCATCAGAAAACTTAGCCAAGAGTGGGTCCTGTTAAAGATCAGGCAAATGTTTTTACCTGGGGGCAGTGTTCGAGGTTAATGAAAACGGTTGACCACTCTTCAGTGCATACTTAAAACTTTAGATTTATCAACATTTAAACGCGATTCATCACTACGCTCTGCTGCAATTGGACTTATGTATTCCGTAGCTGAATACTGTTTCGCGGAGTGGATGAACAGCTCACGTTTACGTACCTCAAAAGTAGATTTACAATTTTATAGTATCACGCAGATCGTAATGGGAACTCTGAAGGCTACACCAACACATAAGCTTCCAGTGCTAAGTCACATAGCAACACCAAATATCCGTCAGTCTCATGCTAAAATAGCAAACAACAACCATCTGCCGTTTCACAATGACATCTCCATTCGATCCAACTGTGGTGTTCGTGCTGGGACACTACACAAGTGGAGTGTTTCTACTACGCCAAGCGTTTAACTTTACCAACTGTGGAGCTGAACGACGAAAAATTGACCGACACAGTGAGAATGTCCACTAAGGTCGGAGACGTAACACCTAGCTTGAAGAACTTGGCATCAATTCGTAAAATTGTATTGTGTAGTCGCTTATTTACCTGGTCAACATTACTTGTATCTCTATTTTTTGTTTATAAAAACTCGTTATCATCTGCAAAACCAATTCTGCTTACCAACTCCAATTTTTCGGAACAATTTCCACATTGCCTCATCGGATGTCCAATGCTTTGCTGTTTTTTTTTTTAAATTCAAAAAGAAACACTTGAAGGTTTTTTTTTTTTTGTTTATTTTGTTAAAAAATATACTTAAGATATTAATTTTATTTAAAATAATTGGCCATTTTCCATTTTTACAATTTGATTTATTTTGTTTTTCTTTTGATAAAAAATAATTAAAACGCCAAAAATTGTATTTCTTATAAGCACAGCAGTTTTTTTTTTCTTTTTTTTTTTTCTTTAAATATTTATAATTATCATTTTTTTTTAAATTTTAAGTTTAATATCTTAGTTTTTTTTTTTTTGTATAGTTTAGTTAATTCGTTTCGTGGTTTTTTTGTCTTTTTTATTAGAAATATATAATATCTAGAAATTTACATAAAATTTTTATTATTTATTTGTTTTATTTTTTAAAATAATATTTGAAGAAATGAAAAAAGAAAACAATTTAAAAGAGTAAATGATGATTTAGTTTGTTAGAGAGAAGGGTATGTTACAAAACTTAACAAAATCGAAATAAATTTATATAAACATTAAATAATATGAAATGATTAAAAATGAAAATGTTAATTTAATTAAAATTCAGCTCAATCCATGTAACATCATACAATTAATTGACACAAACATTATATACTTTAGTTTTTTTTTTTTTATAATTACACATTCATATTACATATAAATTACATAATTTAGTTTTCTGTTTTGTTATAAGAAAAATTATTTTAAATATCTGCCTATTCAGTAGGGGAAATTGGAGAGTTGTTTTTAAAGTCAAGGGCTTTTTTTTCAAGAAAGTAATAGAGGAGTAAAAGAGTTTAAAGAGCTGAATGGTCAAGTTTTAGCAAGAGTTGAGCCCGTGTCCTAGTATAGAGAGAAGGGAGGAAACAAACGAACAAATGAAAGAAACTGCATCAATGAATTTACTTCTGGAGTGTGGGACCGCTTGCAGAATCACCAAAGGCTTACAGTGCACAATTCCTGTTGATTTCAAATGAAGATCAGTTTATAGAATGAAAAGACTATTTCACGGAGTACAGCTATGTATCTCGTGGCTTCAAAATCTTGTTCAGTCACTCAAGAAAAACTTGGTGGCATACCTGTCAAGCTTTTTCAGGTTTCATCCAAACATGGATTGACAGCTCCTTTACGTTATAGGATGATACATCGAAATACACTATCACGTAGGGTCCATTTTAGTTTCTTTTCCGATTGGAGGTGCCGTTCTTCTCTAAACGAAATTCCTCGTGTCAACGCTAGGATTTGTTTTAAAAATATATGGCAAATCCTTCGAAATTGAGAATCCATTGCTATTCGAATAAGGTCGGACATTCACACTGTATGTCTCCTTGCTCTCTAGACATAACAGATAGGTTTCAGATTTAGATTTTAGTCAGAAGTTTACGTGAGAGTTCCTCGCATCATATTTAAGTACTAGCAGTCCACCTGCGGCTTGGTACGCGTTAAATACTTACGAAGGTTTACACTACGTTGCTAGAAATCGTCTGTCCCTATCGACCTTTAAAATTCAAATTCAACACGGCAAAACAAAAACAGCACACGATCATGAACCGATGTGCCGATGACTACGGTTGCACGTACTATAAATCTGCAAACTTAAACACCCTGTATGTTGGCCCGTAGTTACAATTTTGAAAAACACGTGTTTCTTTATTTCTGTTGTAGAATTTACCTGCCAAATTCTTAATTCCAATTTTCGAATAATGCCAGTTAGGTGGATTACTGCAAAAATGTCTGTAGCGCGTTCTAATAATGAACAGCGCCACCTGTTGATTTTTATGTACTAAATAGTATACGCTCTATAATTCTAATCAAAGTTTTTTTTTTTGTTTATTTAAAACAATCGTTCGTGACGTCTATAAGTCTTCATCCCTTAACTTCTAACTTTTATAACAGACAAAAGTAAATTCCAAAAATCTTTGAATTACGATAACTTTTTTTTCCGACATCAGATTTTAATAAGACGAACCCTATATGCTGCTCCAACTTATGCTCTGTCCACCTGTGAAACTACATGAAAATCCGTTTAGTAGTTTCGGAGATGTGCGCGAACAAACAAATCGACAGACAGACTGAAAAGAATTCTACTGGGTTCTACTGTTGGCTGTAACAGTTCCGGTTGAATGTTGAATCAGTACTTAACACTGGTTTGAGTGGTCTACGTGACCTAAGAGTGAAAGGACATAAATAATCGGAAAAGGAAAGTACCGGCCTTTGTATTTCTGGGTCTTGAATTTGCACACATTTGCCGTGGAATGATTAAGGATTTGTTTACAAAATGGATCAATACTAAGAGCCCTACCTAGACATTTGTGTCTTCTACGCTATATGCAACATTAGTGCAAAATAAGCTTGGCAGTCTTTGGATCTTCTGAGCATAGTGAGTATTCTTTCACTGATTATTACTTAGCTTCATGATTCAAAATAAGAAGTCCCTAATTGCTTGAGTTAATTGGCTAGAAGAAGACCTTGTGTTGGGTACCTTTTGTAAGTGAGTTTGAAATAATGGCATTGGTGATGGAGGACAAGTTAAAAACTCATAAAGAAAACAATCTCTCCAATTTACCCCTACACCTTTCCTATTTCCTAAAATTGCTTTAACAGCACGTTCCAGAAAGTAAAGGCAAAGAAACTAAAGGAATCCCATAGCTAAAGCTCACCCCAAATGAAAAACAAAAACAAAAAGTTCAAAAACGGAAAAAGGAAAAACTTAAATCTTTAAACCTACTACAAGTCTACAAGTCCTAACTAACCAGATTTTCTACATCAGAGACCATAACCTCCAGGTCTGAGGGCAGTTGCTGCTGTTGCTGTTGGTGCTGAAGTTGTTGGAGTTGATGGTGGTGTCCCGACGATGCGCTACTACGGCTACCTCTTCTCAATTGATCATGATTGCTGCTGTTGCTATGACTACTGGGACCGCTGGGCTGTAACCATTCGAAAGGACGCGGTTTGCTATTGGTATTGGTGTCATCACAGGCGGCAGTGTGGGGGCGATTGTTACTAAAACTATGATGGTGATTGCTAAAACTATTAAAACTATTACTAGTATTGCTGCTACAACTAGGTTGAGTTGAGTTCGAAGAAGCGGACGCGGCAGATGTAGACGCTTGGCGCTGGAAATTCGCGGCCATGTTTAGGCTCGCTCGGGGTATGTTGCTGAAGCTGCCGCGGGCTATTGAACCGCGGTGCGGTGGCGGTATTGATTGTGGCGGAGGTGGCAGCACTGGCTGGTTACTGTTGCTGGAGCTGCGCTTTAAAGGCGGAGGCTGTTGTGGTGAGGGCGTCTTGGTGTCATTCGTTGTGGGGTTTTCGCGACGCAGATTCAGATTCGAATTGCTGCGCTTCGTTGGCAGTTGAATATTTCCCGCTGCAGCGGTGGACGAGGAGGTCTTGAGGTTTAGACTACTGCGCTTTTTTGACTTCGAGAGGTTCGTCTGACTGCTACTGGGGTGGATGAGATTCTGAGTGCTTCCGAAGTTTCGACTCAGATGCACAGAGTTGTCGCTGTATTTGCGATTGGCTGGGTGCTTTGCGGCTGTTGATTGGTTTGATATGGAATTGCTTCGACTGTAGCTGTGAGGCTGGGGAGCAACCGCACTCAGGTTGGTATTACTCGAGCTGCGGCTTATGCGTCCTGATGACTTCGATGTGCCGGGTTTGGAGTCTTTTGCTGGGTTTGATCCATCGGCAGCTGGTAGCATGTTTTCATACAGAGGTGGACTATCAGCCGGGATCGGAGGTGCAGGAGGGTGTTTGGGGTTTAAAGTTTCATAGTTGGGCTCACTGTTTGTCAAAACTTGACTTTCCTCCTCTTCGTTTCGGCGCAGGAGAAGTGCGGTACGTTTTCCTCTCTCGCTGCTTTGCTTTTCTGGCACTTCTGCTGCGGCATTGACCCGCTTCTTATCACTGGAGCGGACCTTTCGTTTCATTTTATTCAGACTGCTTCCTATCACATGTGTCTTGACTGCAGAATTCTTAGACAGTCTCAGAGAGAACTTAAATGGCGGTTTATAGACCACCTGCAGTTTGACCTTCTCATTGCTAAGGTTACCCACTGACTTGGTCTTTTGTGGTGACTTCTGTACAAGTCGATCCGGTGTTGATTGCGACTTGGACATAACCTTTCGCACTTTTGATGAATGCTCAATGTGTGACAGAGGCTGTGAGACAATTGGTGACTCTAACAGCCACTTGTGAACTTTACCAAATGTATTGGTGTGTCCACTAGATGCCATTCTAGTGCTGTTCGAGTAATCAATGATCTCCTTGTGCTTCTTATTTGATTTCATCTTTAATTTTGATTTTGATTCAATTGATTTCGTTAGTACAGGGACATCTTCGGTGTTAGTGGTTGTAGGCGCTGGCATTGGATTGGTAATTATTCCCGGTATTGGAGCCGCAACGCGATTCTTCTTACGTTGGGGCTTCTTAACGACGGCTTTACGTTGCTGTTTCGAGTTGAAAATACTTTGAGACTTTACAGTATTGCCCGGTATACCGTTAGCAGATTTGCTGATGATTTTTGTCTTGACAGATCTTTCGCCGCGAACTTTTTTCTTGAAGGGAACTTTTGTACGGACGGCCGTGTGTACGATAACGCCGTTGTTGTCTTCGGGTAGTCGAACAGTTTCCGTGGTAGCGCTGTGAATGATTGTGACCGATTTTAGTTTTAAGTTGGAACGCTTCGCTAGTAGTTTCGTGCTGATAATCTGAAAAAAAAAAAAAAACAAAAATGAATAAGTAAGGACTAATGTTGAGGAAGGATGAGATGAGTTTTGTAGCAGTACAGGCGAAGCGGGTAAGGTTGGGATGAAAGTTTGTAGCCTAGTGATGCTTTTGATCAACAACTTCCAGATATTCTACTTAAAAGTCTCATAACAAATTTTTTAAGGCAAGGGCGCAAGATCTAAAAAAAATCGAATTGCTGCTGTCTTGGATTAGAACAAGACTTTTAGCAGCTTCTTAATGGGCACCAGATAAACGGCGTGGAAAGACTTACGTTTGTTTATCGGGGCGGGAACTCCTTCCTAAAGTAATCAGACTCAAAGATTGCGCCATTGTACTACCAGGTAGAGAACCCAATGTTCAGGCACTTCAGTGATGAAGAACTTAGCACTCCGTATATAGGCACCAAAAGATCCACCACTTGATCGAAGTAAAGGCAGGACATGGGGGTTGCAAGTAATGATGTGACCAAACACTGAGGTACTTGGCGAAAGAGAAAGAAGGTTTTGACGGGAAGTCATGGCACCTCTGATTGTGTTCACTAAAGACCCAGCTTTCAATGGGAGTCTTAACTGTCAACGGAAGACGCTAAAAAAACAAACCAGAGCTAAGGTATTGAGAACTTGGTCTTGGGACAAAACTCAGCTTGGTGAGATTTATGATAAAGTCGTACTTTTCGGGAATGACACCAGAAATGAATAAACCGTGAAAGCATTCGTTACCTTGTCATGATAACCGAGCTCTTGCGGCCTCATCTGGTCGATAAAGGTTTTGATGACTTTTTTGAACGACTTCTTCCTTTTGAAGCTTCATATAATACTTGTAGTGTGTTGTTTTGATCAACCGCTAAACATTATTTTAAAGCCTCACTGCAATACTTAAGGCAGTCCAATATAAACAGGGATCCGTCTCCCCATCGGCTCACATCTTCACATTGAAGTGCCTTTTATGCAAACCGAACCTGACCAGAAATAACAATGATATCTGAGTAACGCTTCCAATTCAAAGGACGTGTTTTGCATTCAAAATGTCTGCTTCCAGACAAAACTGTTAAGTCATCTTAATACGCCATAACAATGCCTACATGTGTAGGACAACAATCACCTAATAAACTACCAATAAACATCATGAACACTACTTCAGTGACACATAATGAACGGCAATGTGGTAGCTACACCATTCTACACCCATCTGACCCACAAGAAGCCTTGAAAGTGAAAACTCCATTTTCTACGCTCCATCGAACATATTCAATGCTCTCCGTTCCGATCATAATCATCTCCATGATTCTCCTCCTTCTTAGCTTTATCTCTCGTCTATCCATAGCTGGAAATAATCTAGCGATACAGATGATAGACAACCCAAAAAGCTGGCACACACCCACACACACATAACTTACTCCTGAGTTCAGTGTTCTCCTCATCGACATGGTCTTCATTCGCCATTTGGCCAATAACCCGCACAAACTGGAAGCATATCGTCAACGACAACAATAGCAACGAGGAGGATAAGAAAATTCAATCGGAAAACAAATAAATTTCAAGAAAAGAAAAGAAAACCGGGGATATAGGGGAATGGGAAAGGGATAACCGGATAACCATGTAGGGGAAACGGAAATCCGACAACAAAATCCTATTAAAGACTATTTCCGGTACCACCGTCGGCCAGGATGATGCAATTCCATTACTTACCAGCAAAAGGAACACTCCGAGCATGGCCAGAGCCACTGTGTACCAGTTAGTTTGTATCCATTTCTTGAAGGTTGCTATGCTCTCCTCGGACAACAGCAGTTTTCGTAGTGTAGCCAATGGTCCGGAAGGATCAACTTCACGACATTTCTGGAAGACATCACAGTATCTGTAGGGAGGAAGTGGATTTATTAACTGAACAGCGGGCGGGGTGTCGTTAGGTACTTACCCATTGTAGTCATTGCATGGCGTTCCTGGCTTGGCGAACATGTCTGGCACATCGAATGGCGGTTCGTTCCATTCGAAGGAACTACGGCAGGATTGTCCTTCGCCCGGTTGCTTGCAGCATAGCTCGCAGGATTTTGTTTTCGGGTCACTGGGTCCTGGTATGCATTGACACGACTCCAGGCCATATGCCAAACAAATGCTGCCGGTACACTCACCCATGTAGCATACGAATTCTTTATTGCAGATGGTCTTGTTGGGCTTGTTCACCGACGGTGGACATTGCGGCATACGTCCATCACAGAAACTTGGATCGCGGCAACCATTGTCATCGCGACACTTGTCACCGAACTTCAATTTGCAATCGGTTGTGCAGCAGGGTCCTTGCGAAGGACTACACATGGCACGCGGTGTTAATGTACAGGGCCTCTCATCGAATCTCGCGTGTCGAGACATTGGATAACAGCAGCTGTCCTTACAGTCCTCCTCCCAGCCGCAATCACACTGTTCGCCTGGTTCGACAACACCGTTGCCGCAAATGGACGTCTGCGGTTCCGTAAAGCAGCCTTTGACGCTGCGTGCCTTCGCATTGAGCACGGGTTCGATGGATTTCAGTGAACACGGTGAAAATTTGTTGTTGTTCCGCTTGTCACCCGAGGTGGCACGGGCGAACATAATGTAGTTTCCGTCCTCGCCGCCGGGTGTGCATTGTTCTGGATCGTGCTGCAAAAGACAAATAAATAGGAAAAGTAAATTAGTGTTGCTTTTGGTGGTGGTGCAGCAAAATAGGAAGGTATGGTCCTGACATATCCCTGCAAACGCATAAACCATCCGAATACATACACATACACGCTCGCTTGCATGCTGGCGAAGAGCGAATTGAATTTGTCACTTTGGTGTCGTGTCAGTTTTGTTCAATTTAAGAAACATCGCTGGATGTACACAGCAAGCGAGCATCTTTGTGAAATGTCACCTGGTAGGGGGTTACACATGGGTGGCTAGGAGAAGCTCAATTTAAAGGGCGTGGAGTGCATTAATTGTTAATCACCGTGGGGTACAACGAAACATTAAGCAGGTGGGAAAAGGTGGTGTATATTTATGTACATATGTATGTATGTTGAAGGATTTAATTTCGTTTTAACAAAGGGTTGTTTGGAGAGGGGTTGTCAATTAGTAAATAAGCGAAAAGGGTGGTTTGACATAAGCATAGACCTAGTTTTTAAAAAAAGATGCCATTCGGAGTCGGCAATAAAAGTGTAGGTCCACTCTATTCGTGCGAAAAATATAACACGCACAACATGACTAGTTAGACAATGTATCCTAGAAAAACTTGCCAACGACAGACTCAGGGTAGATACATTATATTCAGGAAGATCCTATCAGTTGTTTTATGCGAAAAGTACTTCGGGTAGTCTACGGTTTCACTTGCATAAATGGAGAATGGAGAAAGAGCTACAACTAAAGGGTCTTCCAATAGGGACTTCCGAATTTTGACAGTTGATAGCGGCCATATTGTTAAAGGTACATCTGTCATTTATTCAGTCTGTTTTGCCAAATCACCATCGACGGATATAGCGTTCAACAACACGTGCAAGAAATGGTACGTCAACAAACAAAATTGTAGAATTTGGGACGATTCCAATCCACATGAGATCCAAGAGCGTCCAATCCATCCCGAAAAAGTCACTGTTTGGTGTGGATTTTGGGCTGTCGGCGTCATCGGTCCATATTTCTTTGAGAACGACGTTGGTCAGGCCTATAGGTCGATGATTACCAACTTCTTTTGGCCTGTATTGGATGATATGGACACCAATGACATGGGGTTTCAACAGGATGGCGCCACATTGGAAATTCTGTACCAGCGATTCGAGGGCATCTCACGTGGAGGTAGCCACCGAGATCGTGCGATTTGACCTCGTCAGACTTTTTCTTGACCCCGTTTTCTGAAGTCGCAGGTCTATGCGATTAAGCCACAAACCACAGTGGCCCTCAAAGCCAACATAACTCATGCCATTGGTCAAATTCAGCCTGATTTATGCTCCAGAGTCATGAAAAATTGGACATTTCGGATGCGCGCCACCCAGAGAAGCCGCGGCAGACATTTGAATGATGTGATATTCCATACACAATGGCATCGATAGGCCTTTCAAACGAAGAAAAAATATCGATGATAACTTACACACACTTTGTTTTATTTAAATTTAAAGATAGGAAGCGCTTAATGAAAGACCCTTTATATGGACTGCTCAGCGACATTAACCTAACCAAAAAAAGTCCAGGTGTTTAGACTGATATATCTGGGATATGCATAGCGGATGCACACCAGCGTCCGGCTCGGACAATCTTCGAGTGCCAGCCGGTTGGAAAGCTTGCTATTCTCTACACTTGTACACCAGCTTACGCTGATTGCTCAAACTTACATGTTCACTTTGACAATACATATTTTGTTTCCTAAAATTTGCTGTTAACACCGCTTAAAGGATGTTGACATAGTTTTTTAGGTCTTCAATATCATCAACTTCTCCTATAAGTTTGCTGCATTGAAGTCATGTGTATTGTTATAAACTTAAATTGTACTAGTCCCAACGGCTATGGACATCTTCAGCCTTCGATACTTGAAACATGAACATCCTCCTTATTTCGACATAAAAATAATCACACCAATAAAGTGTCCTCTTTATTTGACTGTTGTCGAAGTGCCGAGCACAGCCCATAAGAATCGAAGCAATATTAAATATGTCACATATTTTGTGTCGCCTATTTTTACTAGTAGCTTAGTTGAATGGAAAAGTTTTTCTCATTAGGCATATCTAACGAATATGTTCCCACAAGATCCCCCACACAGAAGGGGGTTACTTCTGTGTTCGTGCATTAGCTCTAGCTAGCTGAAACAAATTAAATAGATGCGGTCTGGTCCATCGGAAATGAAAGTTTTCTCATCGTCCTTATTCTCCGAAAAAAAAAAAATCCAAAACCAGATGGCGTTAGCATCCCCACGAGTATCTTTTTGACACACACCACCATCCAATGTGTAGTGACAATGACGATGAAAGTGGGTTAAAAGAAAAAAAAAAACTTTTCCTATGACCACCAAGAGACCCGCACTTCCTCTTCCATGCAGAGCTTACATGCTCTGCAAACCGAATCTTATTTGTTATGTACTTAAGGACCATAAAAACAAGGACACAAAACTCATTTTCCTTTGCAATGCTCACTTTTGTGGTTACGTATGTGCATAAGACTACTTTTCTACCCCACTGCTACTACTCCATTGCAAACGGCGAAGGATAAAAAGGTTGAAGTAACTTCAGGATGTGCAATTTCCATTTTTCGAAAGCATTGCAACGATTGTCAAGACACTACAGTAGCTATGTAGTACTCTGTAACGTCTATCGTTCGCATGCAAGAGAAAGCATGTGTGACATTTGCTTCTTGGAAGGAAGTTTGAATATCCTTTTTCTTGTTTGGGGGTGTTTTTTTTTATCTTCTTCTTCTTTTTCTTTTTCATCTTGTGGATGTTTGAATCATTCTCATCTGGGAGCTTTACTACATCGATGGCTCTTTCAAAATATTTGCATTCGTTTTGTTTGGTCTCCTTCTCTCTATCGATGGAAGAGCAACGTGTGCCCTTGCAATTTTATAATAAGGAGAAGACTTTGCAAACTGCTTATGAGAATTTTCCTTGTAACTTTGTACAATTTTTGCTATCGGTTAATTTTTTCTTTTTTTTTTTGCAAGAGGTAAAGGAGTGGGTGGGATAGACTTTAAGGATCGTTACAGTTATAGAGACGTGCTTCCAGGGGAAGTAGAAAGGAAGTCGGTAGCGAGCGACGTACAAACGTATGTGGACAAGGACTCATTAATAATTCAATAGGATATTTTTCGTAATTAAAAGTTTTTGTTCGCTAACAAAAGTTTGACTCCTTGGGACACATCCGTGCATGCAGAGCAGACCGTTGAAGTTGGAGCACCATGCGAGTTTCTTTAAATTTTTAAGAATTTTTTGTCTCTCGTATCCTTATGGTAAAGGAAGAGTGTAGATTTAGCTTGTGGTATAACTTCTGAAGCTTCCAAAAGTAGTATGTTATGTGGGGGGGTCAATTTTTGAGCATGTTCTAGGTATAAATTGATTGAAGGATAAAGGATTATTCACAATTGAATGGGTGGTTCTTAAACTCGTTTGTGTTTGTATGTTTCTTCCTTTTCTAATTATCGTCCAGAACTTGGCACCTTATTTCCAATAATATTATAAAGAGCTTTAACCTTGAACGCTGGATTTGTCAATTTCTACACTCACAGTGTTGAGGTAATCCAACCATTTGCCTAGTCCTTTCAGGTTGACAGTATATCAAAGTGACAGTTGTACGAAATCTGCTTCCCTCTAATTTCAAACAACTTTATATGCTACTCAGCTGTTGAAGCGCGTTAAGGACCTACCTCTTCCCTTCTATACTTTTCTCAAATAACCACTTATCATAACTGTCAGAATTTGCTAATATTTAACAAAGAAATTTGCTGTTCTGTCAATCATTACAGAGCTCAGTCCACACACCCATAAATCTGTCAATGCTGAGTTAGGTGTTTTCAAATATTTTTTTTTTTTAGAAATCATTCAGTTAGAATATTTCACACGTGATAAAAGAAAACTTTCGTTAGTCCATTCTTTATACATCTCTCCACATCCTCAACTCACCGGTGATCCAAAATTATGACCAATTTCATGGGCCAGGGTGACATGCGAAACAGCTGGTGGTACGTGCTTTCCATAGTTTAACAGTGTTACAATGCCTGTATTCAGTGACTTCAGAGAACCTCTGTAGTGCTGTAAAGAGGAAAGAAAAACAAATTATGATTAATAATTCAATAGGTTTACAAAATGTCCTTCTCCCCATCTATACATACATACACACATGTGCACACAAATAACGTAAATTATTTGATAGAATTTTCTAAAAAAAAAAAAACGCTCTGCCAAAACTAATGTAATTTTCATGGACTTCAACGTCATGTCCAGAGGTTCACTATAGACATATGATTCACCCTTCACGTTGCCGATGCCATTAAGCAACAAACCATCAACTAAAACTGCTCACATCAGACGAATCTCGGTCATGGCTACTGTGTTGATGCAAAATGCATTTGCCCACCTCCTGTGGGAACCTCCATTATTCTATAGAAAAAAATTGCGATAAATATTTCAAAATTGCTTTTTAACGATAACAACGTGTGTGCATATTCACGAGCGACGAACGAAAGGCGAAGCTTTAGCGTAAAAGCATTCTAAAATCCAGTAAAGCTGGCATAAAGGACATGCAAAAAAAAAAAAAAAAAAATAGAAAAAAGTCGTCATGGCACCAGTAGCAGAAACAGAAATGAAAGCAAATTTATTCAGACGTAATCCAGGGTAATACTGGTACTCTGGGAAAGGATGGCGATTTACAGATTGATGTTATAAATAATTCAAGCAATGTGTGCTCTTAATCCCTGAAAAGGATTCCAATTCTTATACTTTCACATCAGTGCGCAAACAGTGATGCCAGGAAGTTATCACTGATCGACTTGAGATATGATAATTCTTAATCAATTTCTTTTGTCAGCGGATGTGATGCCAGATTTTGGGGTTAGATTATGCATTTCATTATTTCTTGACATGGAAAGGGTAGAATCTTTTGAAGAAGGAAGAAGTAGTCTTGACCATGTTGAGGAGCACAAAAAACATAAAATAAATCAAACTTGTTTTAAGAAAACCAAATGCCTGGAGGAAATCTTTCAGGGATCGTGAGTCGGAGTAATTATCTAGAATTTAAATCGCATAAAGTACCATTCTTCAAAAGATAAGAGTGTGCAAAGATAGGGCACTTCTAGTCCTAGAAAAACTGTAGTTTCTTCGGATGACGAATGGGGTTTGGGGGTTACATCTTCTTCATAGCCAGCTCTAATGGAATAGGGCTTTTGAAGAGGTAAGCCGGAGGGAACGAGAAGGGTCTATACCGCATTGGCTAATTGTTTATGGAAGAGGACAAAGTGGTTATGCATTGAGTCACTAACACGTTGAAGATTTCAATGTTCACTGAGACGCAACGGTATATAGGCTTTAGGCTTTAAGAGTGTTCACAGTGAGGGCAGGAAGCCATCTACTTCCCACTGTTCTGGCAAGACTTTGGTCAGTAAATCTGGGAATAAATGCTGGCAATCAACCGAGCCAGAAAAAGCTACAGGTTGCAGGCTAGAAGGACGGCTAAGAGACTGCTTACGACGAGGTGGGATAGCCCACTTTTGCCGGAAACAGACCTAGACTATTTTCCACACGATGTGGGCACGACGATACTACGCTGCCAATCGTCATTAACACGTTTACATACCAAGAAGGCCAAGATGCCGCTCCAGAGTTTGAATGATCTTCAGGTGGCAATCGTCGACTTTAATAACCCTGAGCGCAGCTCAACAATGACTGGAGGAGGTAAGTGGAACAACATTCGTATGCTCGACGGAGTAAATAATGGAATCGCCCACAAAAAAGGAACTATAGCTCTCTTTAAATGTTTCCACATGTATCCACGTAAGCAATTTGTAGGCTCTTTGGGCAGAATCCGACATTATATATAGAAAACAACGAGCTTCTGGACTTCAAGAGGCTTCTAGTGGTAAACCTGAGCCTTAATCAATAAACCTCTCAACTTAGTCCGGTATTTTACAAACTACTAAAGTCTGACGTGGTTTTGATGGTAATACAATAAAAGTCTGAGGTTATTGTGAACACGAATCATATAATATTTTTAAAGAAACCATAGGCAAACTTCTGAACACAACTGTCGTTTAACGAAATGAAATTCTCCGGTTACTAAAGAACACACGATTTAAATCACTTGTTTGTGAGCGATATACAAAAAAAAGGACACATTCACTCAATTTGCACCGTTCGCGTACTGGTTCCTTTCGAAATTCTTATTTAAGCGCAAACAAAATATCCACACAAAAAAAAGTCGAAGAGAAATGGCCATCAAATGGGGGCCAGGAGATCAATGTGAATTCCATACATTGCGACATTTGTGACACTAGTCTATAAATCACGTTTCACTTTCCGTTGCCGGTTTTACCAGTTCCCGAACAGCCAACCAAGGCAATGAAAGGACGAAAATGTACTTTATGCAGTTTGCATATTTTTGTTCCCTTCCTTCTGTGTTCTGACTTACTTTTTTTTTTTTTACATTTTTATTCCTATGACGTACCATTTGCAAGGGAAAAGGAAACACAAATGAAATGTTGACTTTTCCACTGGTGGAGTGAAATACTGAAAAGGACATTTTTCATTTTTAACCCAAAAAAATTCCATTTCTATATTTCAAGCGATAGAGTCAACATGGTTAATCTATGCATATAAAGAAGGAAATGGAATAGAGAAATGAAGGAAAAATATTCAAAATGAGTAATTGTATCGGAAAGGGAATAAGAGTAAGCATTTCAAGATATGCAAGGGAACAAATGATCTGAATTTAACATCTTTCATTCCCATGGTGAAGCTTCTCCGGGATGGCCTTTTTTTTGCAAATTTAGTTGTTTAAGGACTTTGATACCGTATATTTGATAATTTTTTAATTTAAGCCTTAAAAATACAAATATTAGGCGCGACAGTCCATTGAGTTCCAAGGCCTATCTTCGCACAACCACGAACGGAATGGATCTACTGTTTTTTTTTACCGAATCCGAACGGCAGTGAAAAAAGAAAAGCGCCTTTGCAGTCTCCCAGCTCAAGGATATCGAAGAAGGCAGGAGAAATAACAAACTGCGAAGCTTTTATCAAAAAGCTAAAAGCCTAGCTACAGGCTACAGACCAGGAGCTCACGCCCTTCGAAACAGTGAGGGTAATCTTGTCACCGACCCGCAGGGAATTGTGGATGTATTTAAGCAGCATTTCCAGCAGCTACTTGAGAGGCATGACTAGTAGAGAGTGATAGAGAATGAAGAAAACTCAACTTTAGTCGATGAAGTAGTTCTTCTACCCATCCTAGAGGAAGTTGGCACAGCCATTAAAAAGCTGAAGAACAACAAGGCCGCGGGCTCGGACGGATTACCGCCAGAGCTATTCATAGTTGGTGGCGACGTTTTGGTAGGGATTATGCACTAGATCATCTGCAAAGTATGGGAGGACGAACGCATGCCCGACGACTGGACTATCAGCTCAAGAAATACGATCTTATGTCTTGTACGAACAAGATCCTGTCCTGTTGCACCACATTCATCGGCACCTATCAGTGTGGCTTCCGACTCGGAAAATCGACGATAGACCAAATTTTCACACTGCGGCAAATATTGGAAAAGAATAACGAGTTACAAATCGATACTCACCATCTTTTCATCGACTTCAAAGCTACATACGACAGCGTTCATCGCACCGAACTATTTAACTCGATGGCCGAATTCGGGATCCCGAAAAAACTGATCCGGTTGTGTCGTGCCACTCTAGAGAACTTGCAATGCATCGTGTGCAGCTTGGATACAGAAGCTCCGAATTATTCCAAACGTGCACCGGATTTCGGCAAGGAGACGCGCTGTCGTGTGAATTCTTTAATCTTGTGATGGAGTAGGTAGTGCAAAAGGCCGGAGTAAACACAGAAGGCACTATATTTAGCAAATCCATCCAGCTGCTGGGGTAGTCAGACGATATCGACATCATCACCCGTTCCCAGAGTGCCATTATTGAGGCTTTTACGGCGATAAAAGAACAAGCCAAACAAAGTACTAAAGACCAAAAACCGATCCATCGAACACCGTCAGCTATAATTTTGAGGTAGTGAAGGAGCTTATATACCTCGGGGCAAATATAAACTCCACAAATGACAAGCTAGTGGAGATTCGATGAAGGATAACTTTAGGCAACCGCTGCTACTTCAGTTTGTCCAAACAACTAGGGTCCGAACTCCTAACTCGAAGGTCCAAAATCATGCTCTACAAAACCCTAATCTTGTCAGTCTAGCTTTATGGAGTTGAATGCTGAACGATAAGTAGAAAGCGGAGCAGGTCTTGGGATCCTTCGAAAGAAAAATTCTAAGTCGAGTATTTGGTGCTGTCTGCAAGGAGGGCGAATGGAGGAGAAAATATAACCGGGAACTCTACGAGCTGTACAAAGATGTGGATGTAGTCCCGAGGGCAAAAATCCGTCGACTGCACTGGCTCGGCCACATCGAGCGAATGGAGGAGAATGCTCCAACTAAGAGGATCTTTGAATCCCAGCCACCTGGTTCACGAAGAAAAGGCAGACCGAACCTCCGATTAAAAGATCAGGCAATCGCGGTCGCATGAAACCTTGGTCTGGTAAACTGGAAGCTGCGTGCCTGGGACCATGAAGATGAAAAGTGACATAAGTTCAGGCTCCGACCCTCCAAGGGTTGCTGGCCTGATAAGTTAGTAAGTATCTGAATGGCGGAGTGAGAAGCTTTTTCATGACAGATTATGCTCTTGCAGGTTTGTCATGCCTGCGAAGGTTTTGAGCATCGAACCTGTGTCCTCTCGTTTAGCAGTCCAACGCACTAATTACTAAGCCACGGTGATCACAAATCCGTATACCATATGTGAAGCTATGAGCTGTATGTGGAAAGGAGGGTATTTTTAGCAGGACAATTGGTATTGCTGTGAGGCAGAACGTCACTATAGCAAACATACAGTTTCCCCACCTCAAGATTCATTCGAAGACATGACGGTCTCCTCTTCATGAAACGATCAGTCAAACTGACCACATTGCAATTGCCTCTCTAACATTTTTGATGTTCCAATCTTAGTAACTGTGTGAGAATATCAACACATTAGACTGGTCGGACAAGATAAGCTTCTGGGATCACATAAGCTGGCTTTAAATTCGCCTTGAAAGACGTTGTAAGTCAATTCCAACGAAATGTTTGATTTGTATGGTTTCGCAGCAATCTCCAGTAGGAACGTCCATTACAGTTCGCCTTTGGTAGGGACTTGCAGACATTTCCATAGAAAATTCTTAAAGTGAACCACTTTTCAAAGACTAGTGCCCATAACCGGTTCCTTTAAATAAGTTCGGTAGTGGCCTCCTTGTCGTTGTAATTAAAGTTCACCTCAGTGACATTTACCATGGTCGTCTTCACTTCTATGGGTTTCTACCAAAATGTTCGTGCCTAACTTGCATTCAACAAACAAAATAACCATTCGGATTGCTCTAAACCGAAATCAGTCCGAATATACGATCTGCTTGTATCTACAGCTGCAAAACTAATCAGGATTCTCCTTTTCAAAGCTGCACATCATTTTAATCACTCTACTCAAGGTTATACAACCAAACTGGAAAGCCTAATTCCAATTTCCGAGAAAATACATGTGTCTTTTCAAAGGCAAAAATCAACTTAAAGCTCTGCGACAAATCTGTATGTTTGCTTACATTAAGGATTTCTCTGGGAATGTAACCAACGTTTCGCATTTCGAAGTATGCACACATTCAAACAGAAATCTGTTACATACTACACAATTCTAGGACTCCTAACTTTTCGACAATCCCCATAGAGACAGGACAACAAAGGATAAGAGGTAACAAAGGTGGCTCTTTGCATTTTGTCCAGAATTGAAATTCAATACCAAAGATGACCCAATTCCCAAATGATTATTTGATGCACACTGTTGATTACAGAATTAGCGTGTAGCCTACGTCTATATGTGACCGGCTACAGAGACTCTGTGTTCCGAAATGTTGACTTGATGCCTTTCATTTCGATCGAATAATTCATGACAATCGGATAATTGCCAAATGATGTTGTAATTGGAGAATTTTCGATGTGTCCTTAGTCCTGGAACACACAACCCACTACAATTCACCTGTAATGCAATATTGTGAGGAAAATTTAAATGTTAGTTATTTGAATATACCTCATGGATTCATAATTGGATGTTATATATTCAAAGACTTTAAAGCGGGTGCTTCGCAAACCAACGGTACATATAATGGGTTTTTAGGTTTGAAAAAAAAAAATATCTAACTCAAGGGAACCATGAATTTACCACGTCTGGCAATTTGGAAGTTCTCTTGAATTCATTCCAAAATCCTTTATGGCAACTCAAAGGTAGCACAAGCTATTGTGTAACACTTGACGATAGCAAATCAGGATGC
This sequence comes from Criorhina ranunculi, assembly GCA_951813785.1. Taxonomy (NCBI): domain Eukaryota; kingdom Metazoa; phylum Arthropoda; class Insecta; order Diptera; family Syrphidae; genus Criorhina; species Criorhina ranunculi. Next base: position 13,926,835 of record OX638381.1, read on the forward strand.
ATGGTTACCGTAGGGAAATTTATTTACGTCGTCACTTGTGGTAATGAGAGAAAATAATTCCACTTTAAGGAGCTTTGTGTGTGTTCTCTTTTACCCACAAGGAGCAGCCATAGCAATAACATTCGAGACATAATAAAGAAATGTGGGTACACGGGACTTAACGTGCGGTTTATGAGGAATTTGTAATGACTTTTAACATTGTTAACTGAGAGGTTATATGGATTGTGAGGCATAGCAAAATGACTCTATAAATAAAACCTATTATCAGGATAATTTTAAAGGATGCTTAATGACACGCGCTCCTTTAATGGAATTCATCTTGTTCAAGGTCTTAAGTGGTGGCTTCTCTTTGCGGGAGTGTTAAGCCACCCAAGGGAATACAAATGCGGTGAACAAAGGTAAAAATAAAATTTATGCGCACTCCCTATGATGAGCACCCGCTTTTCAGTCATAAGCTTTGGGGAATGTAGGTGTAGATCTACAGTTTACTTGCAGTAAAAGACTTGATGAGACACCAACGCGAAGATCAAACAGATTTTTCTGTTTTAAAATTTCCTCCGGCAAATGTTGGTTAATTCAACTACTGTCCTACGAAAAGCCTCAATAGCAATCTAATAGCATTCTAAAAGTCGCACACAAACAGATTGTGCCAGCACTATGAAAAGCAAGTTCGATATCCTTTATTCAGTTTCTCTTGGAATACTTTTGCACAAAGCAACAAAAATGTTCCACATACGCCCAAGTGCATGCACCTCACAAACACATTGTATCTCTGTACTCAAAGCAATTGCAAGATATGTCCATCACATCACAGCATGTATTCCTCATCTCAAGACTGAAGTCACACAGAGAAATCAAAATGTGAGTACTCCTCTCCTCCGCAGCAACTATCAACTCAAACATATCCGGTATCTATTCGTTCGCGAGACCGAGAATAATGAAATCATTCTTCGTCACTGCCAGAGGCACCATTAATAAAACTCCCACAACTGAGAGCGTACATTGAGTGCGGTGCGCAATGGGAATCCCTATGCCTCCTGCCACTCAACCAGCATCTGTTCCCTGCAACACTGATGAAAACAACCCAAAGCCACCACAGGGCTGCGTTGAAAACTGTTAACAAATAAGCGTTTTAATGGAGGTGGTGTGTGTAGGAAACAGAAATTAGGTTTCCCGGCGAAGGCAAACTGTTGTTGTTTGCCAATATTGATACATATTCCGAGCAGGATCGACCGGGATAGGGGAGATATGGTCATACCTCGGCATACATAGGTTTTCAATTAACACAAATGAACTATGAAGACGAAGATGAACGAGAACGAGAGCGTTTTTCCGTTTTTGTGTTCTTATAACCGCAGAAAAGTCCCACCGCCCTAACTCCTACCTATTATATTGGAGGGATTGGCAAGACGAAGTCGTGGGAATTGGAAATTTATCACTTGGCAATGGGTTCGGGATGCTGCTACATATTTTCCATAATGAAAAAGTTCCTTTGCTCTGACATTGTGTATGTGAATATTGCTTGAATTGATGGATGTTGAGGAGGAGTAGGAGGGAGAAAGTATTGAAATGGGATTCCATATTGTTGAGCAATTTCAAATGCTCCACTCATCTTCATCATGAAAGATGGCATTTTCAAAGCGAAGGATTGCGAAGATGTATGGCAGTGTACTTTGGTTATTATTTTCCTTTTTTTTTTTTTTTTATTGCAATTTCATTTTGAAGCATATATCACTTTTTATCGAAATTGGAAATAATATGTCCTACTTCTTTATATTTACAGTTGTAACGGAGAGTAATAAGACAGAAGTCGCATGCAACTTGACTTGTTTTTTTTTTTACAAAGTACAAAGCAACGGTTTCTAAGAAATTGTATTGTGTTCTAACAAATTCTACGAAAAGAATAAAATTTTTCAATTTAGTCAGTCCTCTATCGAGAAGAAGATGGTGGAGACCTCCCTAAATGTCAAACAAAGAACGGTGTACGAATAGAATGTAACGCAAGCTCAAAGACTCTGAAAAGGAGTAGACACAACGAGCTTACGGTATACAAAATTTCGAGATATTAATTAAGCCTTGTCAGTCTTAACTTTATGAGTCAATAACAGAGTCCGCCTTAAGGAGCACTCAATTCTATATCCTTCGGGCACATCAGTTGGATTCTTAGCAATATGGACATATGCTCTGCATACAGCTGCGTATTTATGGTGATTATGCCTAATGGACTAGAACTGAGGATCTTGATGTTGACGGAGTGCAGGTACAAGACAGAGGAGGAGTTCCTAGGTAGAGGAATGGTGAATGACATGATTCGTGAAAGCGTGACAAAAAAAAAAAAATATGCGAGGAACTCCCAAATGGGTAGAAATATTGTCCATAGAATACGGAAACTTAAGGTAGATCCCCTAAAAGATAATTCCTCCAGGTTGTGTATAAAGGACGAGCAAATAGTTGAGCGTCTTGTAAGCATCCGGTTCTGGTTAGCAGAAGGAGTGGTATTCTTATCTATCAACTGATTCAGGTTCATGTAGATTTGACAAACAAAAAGATTGGGCATATACCAATATAAAGGGTCTTCCAATAGGGACTTCCGAACTTTGGCAGTTGATAGCGGCCGTATTGTTGAAGCTATATCTGTCAAATTGGCTGTCATTTACTCAGTCTGATCTGTTAAATCACCATGGATGGATATAGCGTTCAACAGCACGTGCAAATAATAAAAAGTGTTTTATCAAAATGGGTGTTCTGTTCGGGCAAGGTTCTGCGCGCTTCGTCCATTTTACGGTCGCCATAATCGTCCTTTCGAGAGGCCTATTCGCAGTGTGGTGGATAAATTTGAGTCCACTGGTTCAGTCAACGATCAATCAACACCCGCACATCGACGAAATGTCGTCCGTGAGAGTGTGCAGGAGAATCGATATCTCGTCGCTCACAAGAACTCGGCCTTTCACAGACCACAACTTGGCGAATTTTGCGCCGTGACTTCGGCCTGCACCCGTTCAAAATTCAACTGACCCTGGAGCTGAAGGTAAACGTCCATAGACAACGACGTGTGTTCGCTGAATGGGCTCAGGAGTAGTTGGAAACTGACCCTAATTTTCATCGAAGAATCATCTTCAGCGATGAGGTCTATTTCTGAATGAATGGGTACATCAACAAACTAAATTGTCAAATTTGGGACGATACCAGTCCACATGAGATCCAAGAGCGTCCAATGCATCCCGAAAAAGTCACTGTTTGGTGTGGATTTTGGGCTGGCGGCATCATCGGTCCATATTTCTTTGAGAACGACGTTGGCCAGGCCTATAGGTCGATGATTACCAACTTCTTTTAGCCTGAATTGGATGATATGGACACCAACGACATGTGGTTTCAACAGGACGGCGCCTCATCAGCGGCCATCAAAGCCAACATTACTCCTGCCATTGGTCAAATTCAGACTGATTTTAGCGCCAGAGCCATTGAACATTGGATATTTCTGATGCGCGTTGAAGACCTTCCTGCCTATCAATTTCTAACAAACTTCTACTTTAAAGATTCAACTCTGGGGTTATACTAAACAGACCAACATGATTCCAAAGATTCCAGAACAAAGTAGTGGGAAATTTCATCAATGCGGACCTCCACAGATACTTAGGTATAGAACCAGTAAAATATGAAGTCAAAAGACATGCTAAAAAACATGGAGAGCGGCTCCGACATCACACGAACCTTGAGGCCCTCCAGCTGCTGGACCACACAAACCTAGTAAGGAGACTGGAAGACGAAACCCTTCGAATTAGCGCAGCACTGAAAACGTAAAAATTAAAAAATGCACATTCATACGAGCGTGATGGAATGACAACAATGAGCGTAGAGGCGCTCGGAGTGAATTCTATCCCCCAACATCCTGAGTGGGCTAAATCCCACTTATGTTCCATTCGTCTAGTGATGTACATATGCGCATCACTTTTTTCTCGTGAGCTCTCATTTTATACGCATATGTAGGTACATATTTGAACAAAAGTGAAAGAAAAATTGCTATTAGTCCCAATGACTAGATCGCAGTAATATGGAAGGATCTCTGTCCACAGACGGAGAACTTGGTATCGCCACCTTGGATGTGTTATCTCTGGTACATGCGGCCCCACGCTGAGATGGAGAAACTCGGAAAAAGAAAAAATAAATTGATTTAAAACCAGAAGATTCCAAAGGACAATTATAATCAAGACAACTAGCAAATATTTAAAAACGGGTCCCACTGATATAGTCTGTTTCGATGTATCTCTTTAGATCTTTGAAAATATATTTACGTTCATTTACTTCCAGAAGTACTTTTGACTAATTTGTATCCATTTTTTTGTTTAAGCTTTGATCCTACGAGTAGGTTGTGCTAATAGTTTGGTGCTTCTATTATGTAAGCCATTCAAATATCAACACGATGCTTTAGGTATATGCCTTGGGGGTAAACCCACCTTTACCTCAATTTTTAGAACCCATTTCCAATGCATAGCAAAAAAAAAAAAAATTATTTCAATTTTAATTAAAGAAAAACTTACGTTACCAGACTGCGTCCTTTACATTGTTTTAAAATAAAAATTCACTTTAAAAGTTGCTTCTATGCTTAATACCTCCTTTCGTACGGTTGAAATAAGTTTACGAACACCGGAGGATATCAAAAATACCGTCTTCTGTTACCATAATAAAGTTTTATAGTAACTTAACACCATTAGTCATTTTTCACAGGGAACACTGAGCAGCTTTAATAGCATCGACCTTTAGAAATCCCCTTACAGCTTAGTTGGCAATTTACCGGCTTACATAAAAAAGTAGACAAGAAAAAAGAATACTTCCTCTTCCAATTTCTTTACTTTGACTTTATTCCTTTTTTATTTGAAACTTTAAAGGCAGACGTATTGTTTTCGTGAACATTTTTGAAACCGATTTCTTTTCGAACTTTACAACATAATTCATAAATTGGAAAAAAAAGGAATCAAGGTTTCCAAGCAAATATGAACGACACTGTTGGAAACCTTAATCCTTACATTTGACTGCCATAAAACCAAAAAAAAAAAAAAATCATAAAAAGTCTATTTAAGGACTTTTATCCTAGTAGCAATGTTACTTTATTCGTCCAGTGAAAAAAGGGTTGATTTATACCGGTCTGGCTGAGAGCATTAAAACAAAAAAGATGAAATAACTTAGTCATATACCATATGAGGTCCGTTAATTCTGGTTTATGTGTGCAGACATATCCACTCTCTGTCCATTACAATCCTAACACCCGGGTATGATTTAAGATTTTATATCGAAAAAATTTTACTTTAAACCAAATATGTATCCTTGGTCCACCATACCCCAACTCTAATAAAGATCATGAATTGCTATTTTTTTTGTATCCTTATTCATGATTTAAAAAAAAAATGGAAGGTCTATTCCCAGAGAGAAGTGGCAGTGGTGAATGGTTATGGATTAGTATCATGCACATGAGTAAAAGTAATAAAATTATTTGCGAGTAAGAAGGAGAAAGGACAATCAGGCAAATTTATTTTTTTTTGGCAAAAGGATAACAACAAATACAGGAAATAATCCTCGAAATAGGAAAATGAACAGCATAATGGAAAATGAATGACAATCGATAAATGATGCAATAAAAAAAAAGAGAACAAAAAATATTGAGTATATCCTGTTGCCATTTGAAAAGTATCCGTATCTCCTAAGACGAATGTTAGCAAACGACTATAGGATAGGAACAGACTGTCGACTGTCGTACGATTTTCGAAAAGAAATGTGAAGGAAATGGAAAGAGAACATCTCAGAACGAATAAAGAAAGCATCTATCGCCTTTTACGCAATGAACAAAATACTTGGTAAGATATGGATCCTAAACCCGCCATCATCCACTGGATGTATACAGCCATTGTCAGGCCTATCCTGGTAGCCTGCAGCAGAGAAAACAACTAATCTCAGAGCACTTAACAAAATACAACGACTTGCATGTATAGGCACCACTGGCGCCATCAGAACTACCCTAACTTGCAGCCCTCGAAACTATTCTCGCCCTGATTCCATTAGACTTTTACCTAAAGGAAGCAGCCGCGATAAGTGCCCTGCGCTTTAAACAATCCAATCTCTGGAAAGCGGGCGACAAGGGCCATCGAAAATTGGGCAAAACTAGAAACTAACTCGGACTACCTCGCAAGATCTCCTGACTTCAGCCTAAATATAAAAACGATCTTCACCTCAAGAGACGAGTGCGCCAGTGGGAAGGCTATCAACCCGAAGAAAATTTCGATTTTCACAGACGGGTCAAAAAAGCAGAGGCTCTGGGATCTACTCACTAGAACCTAACATACGACTTCCGAATCACGGGAGTGTGTTCCAAACGGAAGTCCTAGCCATCGTCGAGGCAGCCCGTGAACTATCAATGAAGTTAGTCTCTAGGAAAACTATCGACATTTACATGGATAGCCAAGCCGCCATTAAAGCCATTTCATCCACAGCAGTTAAGTCGAAAATCGTGCGCTCAAAACCCTTACCGCGAATCACAACGTAACACCCTGGTGGATCCCGGGACACAAACGTATCCACGAGAATGTTATGGCGGATGAATTAGCCAGGAAGGGTTTGGAACAGGACCTATCAATGGTCGATCACTCAGATTTTCCCCTCTAGCTCTCGTCAAATCTAGCATTGCACGGGACTTCCAAAGACAAGCTCATGAGGGATGGAGCGCACTCTCATCATGCCGCATCTCCAGGAAGCTCTGGACAAATATCAACAAAATAAAAACGAGGCACATTCTTGCGTTAAACAGATCAAACTAAGCTCTCTTCACAAGGATAAGGCTGCAATCTAATGGCGGCCCACCTTAGAAGAATGCGTTTAAGTACAGACAAGTTATGCAGAGGCTGCGGTAATACAGATGCGGAAGAAAACACAGCCCACTTCCTCTGCGAATGTCCCAGTCTATACAGAACAAGGAAGACGGCCTTCGGTGAACACTATTTCAACGACCTGGGTGACCTGTCTAACAAGCCACCAAAAGGCATTCTAAAATTCACTACGAATTAGGGACGGTTCAGGGAGGCCGAACAATTGTAACTGCGCTCACCCAAACCTTTCCCCTCTTTTTTGTCTTTTCAAAATGGACATTCAACGTCAGAGGAATACAATGGATCCTCTTCCAACTATCTACCTAAGGAGCAGTGCAGTGTTTAGGGGAACCTGAGTAACGTGAGTAAAAATATGTTTGGAATGTCCCAGCCACTTCTTCAGGCCCCTCCTTTTTACTTTTTGATTTTTAGCCGCAGCGAGTACCAGTACCATAGTCGCCGGCCTGAGCTTCGAATATGTCGAAGAAGGCCGTAGAAGATTCTACTCTGCTTTAAAAGTTTGGGTTGGTGGATTGATTCCATTGATTCGTGTCTCTTGGTCAACACTTGTGCGTATATGTTCAGCAGGTCGAGTATCCTATGGATACCACTTGAAGGTAAAATAACCATAATTAATGTGTAGTCACGGTAACAATACTGGGCATCGCCAGGTTAACGCCCAACACGTAGAAGATGGGATGGATCGGATTTTATTCAGACGTTCCTATTATTCTCCTGGTGGTAGCTTAAAATGGGATCCTACTACTCCCATGGACTTTACTCGCAACCATAACGATAGAACAAAATTATTTCGACCATTTTCATTTTAAACTCCATCCCCGTGTTAAACTCCTTAATACATCATCATGTCATCAAGAAAGCTTCTTTTCTAATACGCACACACATGTGTGCAATGTATGCTTGTCTACCTTAAGACGGCTTATTGTACTTATTGCACAGCATTAAGGAACATTTCTACCAAGTCCGACGTTCATTTCATGTTTGAAAATACTTAAATCAGTAAGCCTTTCGGTGATTTTGATGCACCACTACCTAAGAAGCTTACTTAGAGAGAGCATCCTTGAACTTTGCCGTTCAATTAAAGGAAACCATGAAATCTTTAATCTATCGTAGATGGTTGACTTAATCTCTGACCCCTTCGGTTGGTAATTAAGTTCGCAGTCCTTTTTGCTTAGGTCAACAAAACCGGACAATGCAATTTTTACTCGCTGAAGGACATTAAGGACACTTTATGATACTTGCCAAGCCATTATGCTTGAACCCGAAAAATATTTCATCATTAAATTAGTAATTGGACTTTCGTCCTAAGTACACCAAGTCACTGTTTATATTTACAGTCATCCTTTTATAAATTGTCGACCATTTGGGGTTGTATACCCATACATATACCAGTTTCTAGGATAACAAAAGAGTTCAAACAGGACTCGGTACTCGAAAGGATTAACCTGCAGGCGGTATTTGTTGAAACACACGAAATCATTGGAAGGAATGCTTTACAAACCTGATTTATATTAATCCTTTGGGAGAAGACAATGCCACGCAATGACCCCGTTCCATGTCTGATCCTTTTTTATTGCTCGTCGAAATAACAACAACAGAGTAACTGCTCGATAGAAAGCCATGTTGCGTCCTTTTTTTTCTACACCCACTCTCTATACATCATGGTGAAATCAATTCAAACAAATCAGGATTAATTGAATTTTACAGGATACAGCGAGGGGTAGAACAATTTTTTTTTAACGAATTCCCTTACAAAGGTAAATACTTTTAGCTAGCCGGGTGGACAGTGTATCCTTTTTTTTTCCTGTGCCGAGGGGTGGCGGTGAATATATTTACATGCAAACGTGAGCGTTTTTTTCCTCTCCTTCGTTGTCAAATAAGTTTTGTTGGGGCGGGAGTGTGAAAGTGGGGGTGGAGCAGTGGCGACCCAAACCAGCCAGGAAAGCCCCGAGTTGCGGAATGTATTCCCAGTGAATTGGAAAATTACTCTCAATCATGTTGACATACAAGTTTTCAGCAGCGCACACACACAAACACAAATTCGGCGTTTGTGCTTGGATCGCCTTTTTGCCAGCGGATTGCACGAGGTGACGCCTAGTTACGGCTAACGAGCACACGATGCCTTCCACATGTCCATTCTTTGGCCACCCAATTTGTCTCTCGGTGGTGGCAGCGACCAGCGACAGCCGGCCCAGTTGAACACATCTGAGTGCCCATGGCAGTGCATCTGCAGTGTATATTGGTGTACCGTTTGGGAGCTTAAAATGGCAGAAAACTAAAAACAGTGACAGCGGCAGAGTTAGAGGCAAAAGTAGAGGCGACTGTGGTCATATGTAGCCACAGTTGGGGAAGGTTATCGGGATTGCCCAGTGGATAATTTCGTATCCCTACTCGGCCTTTGGGGGGGGGGGAGCATGCAGTATGATAACTGAATGTTGTTTTGTTGGGCCATTTGGCAAAGCGAAAGGGATGTTGCATTTTGAACGCGGCGAATTGATATGTTTTTTTTTTAGTTTTCCTCCATGTGTCCGTCCTACATGTGTAAAATGGAGATAAAGCTAGAGGCCAATTTGAGGGCGGAAATAGTTGTTTATTTCCTGTGACAACATTTCAATGTGCGAGCAAACAATTCTTGTGTTAAATTTTCGCATTTGAAATGGACACATTGGTGTTAAGAGAAAGTTTTTGTTTTATGAAAAACGGTACGAATACATGTGTCGTTAGTGAATTGTTTGGAAGAACGCCTTTGGAAAGGGTGACACGTTTGCAATGTTTACGGGTTAAGTGAATGCTTAGGTAAAGTTTTACATTTGTGGACAATGGAGGGATGGATTTTTTCTACCCCTGTTAGCTGTTCATAAATTGAACTAAGTTTTGAAAGAATTCGTATCAGGTGTTGGACTTCATAGTTCAGGTTATGGTGGTATTGCTTATGGCACATATTTCAGGGTAAGGACTCTCAATCTATCCTTGTTAAACTGTTTTGCAACATTTTAATAAGGTACTTCTTGGGATTTTTTCACGGAGGGCAAATGCTTAGGTATGTATATTTGGCACTGCAGCTCATAGAGAGCCAAGGCCTAGCTTCCCACAACCATTCATGTTATAGTCTTCGCACGAATTGAAGGACTGACGCTGACTCCGAACGGCGAATTGAGAAGCTTTTTATGACAGATTATGCTCTTGCAAGTTTGTCATACCTGCGAAGAGATGGTGCCGCGAAAAATCGTTTGGCGGTTTTTGAGAATCGAACCTGTGTCTCTCGCTTTGCAGTCCAACGCACTAACCACTTAGCCACGGTGACCACCGTCTGGGGAAATGAACCAACATCTGTCCGAAATGCAATTTTAATCATCCAAGGCAAAGCAGATGTGAGCATTGCGGGTGCTCAGCGTTTATGTCCAACTATGGCCCTTATAGTTCTAGGTCCTTCTCCATAAGGCAGTTCAAATTATGTTTCGTGCAACTTTTAATCGGGTGACAATCGGATTATGATTGTCAAAGCAAATGCCGATTCTTTCATAACGTGAATAAACTTCACAAGCCTTTTCAACTTGGGACAGTTGTGGTTTAATCATCAGAGCTCGTGCAGGCATCTTAGCTCCAAACTTTAAGCTGTCACATGACGTTTGCTCTGTAGAAAACCGATTGTTGTCTTTTCCAATAGCATGGCGGCGTTGAAGGCTATAAGCTCCTAACTTTTCGACTGGAGGTTTGCCTGGAGCTGGCTTAAACCTTTGAGAAGCTAGCTTTTTGCAACAAAGTTTTCATCTATACTTAGCCCAATTGTCATGCAAATACCTTCAGTCCTTACATTCTTATTAAGTGTCTTTATTTGGAACCTTAGTAGCATATCTCTTCCTAAACTCGTCGGGAAAAGTGTCGTTATCTTAAGATTTTTTTGTAAGTGGTAATAGGAAGTCTACGGATGTAGTTGGCGATGCATTTTAGAGTTTTAACGAAAAGCAGTCAAGTTCTGCCACTTTATTTGCTTTGGGTTCATAAGTCACGTCAATAAACCCATTTTTACATAGAGCTAGCTCATTTCAACCTTAGGTTGGGTTAGGTAGGAAGGTTGACGGGGAATTTTTACTTTAGAGCATACCTCCAATAAAAGTTGCCAGAGGGGATTCTTTGGAGACAAACGTAGGACCCGGATCCTTCTGCAGAAAGGAGAGCAACATGTGTCCATCCATTTGAGAAAACTTTCTAGGGCTCAGCCAAACTAAAAGAGCTATCAGTCCCCTTCGTAAAAATTCCCACAAAGCTTAAATGCAGGGAGGATATCAAGAGACTTGTAGATTTCCTGTCCGGTCACTGCCAAATAAGAATGTCGAATCTGCCTAAGGGAGGGTGACACTGCTGAGCACATACGATTTGACTGTGTCGCTCTGTGGAAAACGACGTAACATATCTTTTGTAAGGAAATCCTTGCATCGCAATCCTTCATTTGGAACATTGACCAACCCCTGACTTAAACTGGGTCGGAGTGCCGAATAATTAAAAAAAAAAGTGTCAAATTCCGCCTGCTTAAGGCATATCAAAAGAACAAACATTATCCGTCTATCATAACCATAAACAACTTAAAAATGGTTTACGGCTGTAAAAGCAAATTAAATGGTAGCAAAGCAAATCAATCAGCTGTCATTTGTTCACTTTCCGACATCACCCAGCCAACCCCACATGTATACACATGCAGGCCCCAGCATACTTGACACTAGTTCGCACCGCAAATCCACACGACTTACGATATAATGAATTTTAATAGTCTCTTGAATAAATGTAATTATCCTTAATTATCGGTCACAATTGGTCGATAATTAGTCACTCACGTACCGGAGGCTATAAGCTGGACTGGCATCCATAATATATCGGACCACGGCCCAACACCCATTCCAGGTCTCAAAAACTCTGCTACTGTCGCAGTGCAATTGTTTTCCGAATGCAAATTGCAGACGCAGCAACATTCACTCAATGTTTTTGGCAATTCCATGATCCTTCACCATAAGCCGCAACTTGATTGCAATCAACCTGTCATTTTACTGATTAAGGATAATCATTCGTGTGATAACAAAAACAACTGTAATGATGATGAAAGTGGTGTGCCACTAATAAATCTCGTGTGAATAATTTCAATAATTGTGTTTGTCCTCCAAGAGTATCCCCCCTCCCTCATCGAACACGGTGCTCCCAATTACCAAGCACGACAAGCGAAATTAGTCATTCGATAAAGCAAGACCAAAGTCAAAGTACAAACAAAGCGGCACACTCTCTCTAAATCGAGTGTCGCGACTAATTTGGGACTAATTCGTGGACTAATTAACTCGGTCCTTGCTCGATCCAGCTCAGCGCCGTTGCTAATGTGACAAGAATATTAAACTGTTCTTTGGAGGACCCCGATCCGACGACATTCATGCGCGCAGAGAGGTGAATAACAATTTAGGAACAATTTCTCGCCCTAATTAGGAATTATTGAATGTGCGTGCCCCTAACTAACGCCGCCGTGTCATCTGTCAATAATAATAATAAGGACCCAGTAGCCGGTAGTCATACGATGAAGGTGACAAACGAACACTTTGCCAGAACCGTGTTGTGCCAATTAATTGTCGCTAAGAGATCAATTTTACTCTTGTTGTCCTTATCGCCTTATCCGCCCCTGGGAGGGAGAATGATGAAAATCACTTAAAAATGTTAATTAACAAGAAAGTTGTGCGCCGCCTTCCAATAAAATGCCAGTACCGAGTACTGGATTAAGGATACCCAATTGGAATGGAGAAATGTCAAATAGGAGTGGGCGATGTACAGCAAAGTGCAGGAATTGCTCATTAAGAAAGTTTTGTCGGATAATTGTTGTTGAGATTCCTTTTCTATTTATTGTGCTCGACTTTTTTTTTTTTGTGTTTAAGTATATTCCTTGCAATGATTGCTAATTATATCCTTAGGGAAGTCACTTGAATGAGTCGCTACTAGTTGAAGTACATAACTGACAACAATTAATTTGAAACTTCCTTCAAATGAATGGTGAACAGTTTGCAATTTGTTTATTAAAGTGTCGCTCGGTAAAGGATGAGAAGAAAGGAAGAAACATTAGTAAGTCACTTAACGTCTAAGTTACATAATTTCAAAGGAGAAGTCCACAGTTGGACAAATAAGACGTACAGAAGGAGCTTCTTGGATGGAAATTGCCAAAAATAAATATTTGGATGTTGTTTTGGGAGCCAGGATCACTTTTTATTTTTGTGAATTGGGAGGTTAAGCCGACGTAATAGAAGTAAAGCATCAGAAAGAGATAGTACGTCAAAATATCTGAAGATCAAGTCTATACGGAAACCTTAAAACCGCGTGAGGGTTTTCTAAAGACGAGAGATTTTGGAGGAAGAACGCCCAATGAGCTAACGATAGCTCATTCTGTTTTGAATCCCAGCATTCTGCGCAACTTTTATCTAACAATTAAGGACTTGTCCCTCCAGCTTTGGGTTCCTCTGTGTACAATGAATATACACTTGCTACCTTCTAAACCATAGAAGGAGCTTTTAACAAAGTCCATTCTAAAGTAATTCATGATTCACTTAGTGAACTGAACATGGAGGAGTATCTCAGTCTCAGTCAACACTTAATAACAGGCACCTAACCAAAGACACTGACAGAGGCACACTATAGGTAGGTACTATTTCTCCTCTAGGGTAGGTAGCGGTAGCGGTTCAACATGAACCCAAGTAGCACTAGGTGTGCCTTTTTGTTACCACGACTCGTGTGACGTGGTTGATGATGTGTGTTGATGTATGTGGGACAGTCGGTGCCTAGAACCAGCCTGTGGAGTTAAGAAAGAGAATTAGATCCCTTATCCCTTTACTCGAGATGTCATTAAGGTTGTCGAAGAATGGTTGCAAGCGCCGGACACTTGCAGAGGATATGGGAAAGAGTTTCTTTCTCATTTTCGTTCCCGCAACTGTGGCAGTGGGGTTGTAGGGGATACCTAGTTTGGCCGCATGGACTCCAATTGGCCAATGCCCCGTCACTATCGTCGTAACTCTGGCGATGTCTGAACGAGTTCTGTAAATTAGGTCTTTTGTTCTGCTTTTATCGTAGGTAAGCCACATCTTGCTTGATATGGCGCAGTTGGTTAACACCCTCCATTGGAGGTTTGCCTTCTGTAGGAAGTGTGAATGGATTTGTCCTTTAACCACTCCTAGCTGGATATGGACCCTTGCTGCGGGTGAGCCGTTCAGAGTTAAGCCCTTCCTGGCCAGTTCATCTGCACGCTCGTTTCCTTCTATGTCACTGTGCCACAGAACCCAGAGCAGTGTGACCCTGAAACATTCGCTCAAGCGGGCAAGTTCGTTCCGGCACTTCTGTACCAGTTTGGAGGATATGGTCACCGAGTCAATAGCTTTGATAGTGGCTTGCCTATCTATGAGGAGGTATGATATTGATATTTTTAGTGATGCTGAGTAGGCACCGGCCCCCACACCACAGTCCATCTGTGATCCGTCGGTGTCGATGATCGTGTCGAAGTTCTTCACTACTTCGTTTTTCTTCCACTGAGCTCTGGTAGGAAATTCTACGTGGACATTTTTTTTTTGAAGTTTAGTTTGGGTGTGGTCGGTTGGAAACGTGACTATGCCATTAGGTAACGAATCTAGAATGTTGTTGTGGCCGTAGGGCCTTGCAGTCCAGCACCCAGATTCTCTGAGTCTGACTGCCCTGCATAATGCGGTGTCTTTTGTGTGTAGATCGAGAGGCAAAAGACGCAGGAGTACAGTAAGGGCATCCGTTGGGTCCAACCTCAATGCAACCGTGGTGCCAATACTGGCTGTTCTTTGGAGCCTTTTCAGTTTTATGAGGTTGTAACCTTTGCTCAACGCGGGCCACCATACTAGTGACCCGTAGGTGAGAATTGGACGCACTCCTCTATTATGGGTAATGACTGTGAGTAGAATTCTGGTCAAACTGCAGAGAAAGAGGGTTAACGTGGTGGCATACACGGATGTCGTAGTAGTCCTGGTATCAGGAATATCACTCTCCGTGATAAGTGAAATAATGGAGATTAATCTGGATAGAGATAGCACCTGGGTTGCAAGTTGTAGAGTTGATTTTAATACTTGCAAGACTGAATTCAAATTCCTTTAGGCATTACCTACCAATTTGCTGCATCTTCTCTTTACAATTATTCATTTTCTACAGCTTGGTTACATTTGTTAAGTAATTATACATTTTAAGGAAACACACTTTATTGTCTTTGTTGCCTTAGGTCCTGTTTGTAAACAAGTAAAAACTGCATACTATTTGAATTTAATTCAGGCATGTTAATCCTATAAAAATAGCTTTACATTTACGATACATTTGGACATGTATTCGATATATTTTGCTTCTGGTATTTAATAATATCCTTGCCAGGACAACCATAACTGTGATTATGCATTCGGACGAATGTATGCCCTATCAAATGAAATCTGATAACAATTGCAAATATCGTCTTCCATATTCTCCCAACAATTTATGAATACCGCAAATGTATTATTTGCCCACAACAGAGGTGTATACAATTATTTAGTTTAATACTGTGTACAGTAATGTCTAGGAAAATAGGGTCGCTCGACTTTATTTTTTGTATTTATACGTACATGTTTGGTTTCAAATGAAACGTGGTTTGTTATGGAAGGCTAAAAAAAAGTGGTTGTGTTGTTATTTCATAAAATTTTAATTATGGTCTGTTTCACAGGTCTAAGTCATATCGTGGTTAAAATGACGTTTACAATCATAGATAACCATCAATTACTGCTTTTTTTAGGATTGCTTCTCAGATTCTTCGACTGTTTTCCAGGCGGAGGTACTTGTGATAAGAGAAGCCTGCAATAAACCCAGCCTCATCTCAACTACTTCAAAAATCATAGGAATATTTATTGACAGCCAGACTGTCATCAAGGCGCTCCACTGACTTACTTCGTCCTCTAAATTAAAAGAACAGTGTAAGGAAACTAAAACGCAGGCAAATGCTCGGTTCAATATCAATCTCCTCTGTGCTCCTGGCCATAGCAACATAGAGAGGAATGAGAGAGCCGATGTGATTCCACCATGGAGGTCTCCCTTGCGGAGTCAGTCTGCTCCCAGATGGGCCTCATCAAGGGCAACATTTTCCAACACTTCCTCTCCATTGTCAACTCTACGTAGAAAAGTCTAGTAACCTGTGCCATATCCAGACAGATATGGCCCGCCTACAATAAAAATAGGACGAATGTCTTAATCCAACCCGAACGGAGACAGTAAGAATAACAGCAATTAGCACGGGCCATTGGCCAATTGGCCCACACGCTGCCAAGTTAGGCATTCCGTTTAACCCCCACTGCCGTAGTTGCGACAACTCACATGAAAAGGAATGGCTATTCTGTGACTGCCCGGCACCAGCCAGAGCCAGGAACCGCATACTGGAAAGCCCTTCTTTAAGGAATTGTCAGAGATTCCTGAAATAAAATTCAGCAACTTCACAGGATGGATTTGAAAAACTACGCCTAATCACATCCATCAATACCCAAGTCACGTGAGTTGTGGTATCAAAACGGCGCAACTGCGCTACTTGTGTCTCTGGTAGCCTAACCAGATAGCCACTTCTCGTTCAAATGATAGAGAGAACAGCCCTGTCCCTTTGCTTTTTTGCAGACATTAGCAGCAAAGTTCCGCCATCTGGTACGAGCAATGGCACGAAACTCGTATAGGTAATGTTTCGTAGTATCGTCACCTTTCCACAATCATCGCAGCCTGTTACCTAGCACATTGAGATGCTTGGCAAAAGTGAAGTGTCCCGTAACGATGCCAATAAGTTGCCTGCAGTGTTTTCTACTAACGTCCAGGAGCATTCTGAAGACTTATATCATATAGATCGTAATTAAGGATGCAGGAATACCCAGGTTTCTGTGCTAAGTGCTTCCTCTGAACCTTGTCTAGCAACCTCTTCGGAGATCTCATTTCTCGAGGCCACCAGTATGGCTCATGGCCATTAGAACAGCAGAAGTCATCGCTAAGAAGATGTATACATGTTTGAATAATCAATTGTGAAGGCTTATGTTGTTGAATACCACCAAAATCCAACCACCCGATCCTTTACTAGTCTTGAAGCCATGCATGAAATTACGACTACACTCTATCACTACTAGATGTTACGTTAAGAGCAATCCCTACTTCATCATACTGAGAAGGCGATATAACAATGAAGAGTCAGTCGATTTACCTTAAGTCTGGTAAGTGGGCTGGTAAAAACGATGTCGTCAAACTACTAAACAGACTAAATGGTTTGCGCAACGATCTTCTATGTTCCAGCACCTAACTACCAACGCCATCTATTGTAACTAAGAAGAAACAAGAAGCGATCGATTGCAAAACCTTGTCTTAAGCGTGCACGGTTAATCGTTTTTCCTTAAAAATAAACATTCATGGGAAATTATTACAAAAATTTAGGGTGACCCTATTCCATTGGAATGTATTGTATCTGAATGTATCCAAATGCATTAAAAATGCATAAAATAATAAATTTCCAACCATTCATAGTGCATTTAGACTCTCATGTCGGGCTATAATGCTTGTGTAGTTCCCCCAAAAAGTGGGCGGTGGGAGAAAACATATGGATATTTCGCTCGAATACTTTTTCTATACACATATCAATTTATCTACATACTTTGTACATATGTCTTTATATGAAATAAATTTATTTTGCAATCGATTTTATGTGCGAAGCAACAAACGTGGGTATAGCGTTTCGCCTGGATGTTCAACCATGTCGGAATGATAGCTTTTTCTATTATGGAGTGTCATTGTGGAGGAAGTGGATAAGCGGGAAAAGCGTAAATTTTCCCAGGATATCAACGTGGAATTGTTCAGCTTTTTTTTCTTTTGGGCAAATTCTTCATCTTCTTTTTCTTTTCTTTTTTTTTCAATTTTATTGCAATCACCTTCTTGCGTGAATATTTTTATTTTTTATTTATTTTTTGTCAATGTATTCTGGCGATGAATTGAAATGCAAATGGAAATTACGAAACAAGGCTTTTGTTTTGTGATGAGATGATGTTGTGTTGGGTTTAAATTTAGGTTGGACGGAAATTGTGTTTTAAAGAATCTTGAATTTATGTATAAACAGTCGAAAAGGATTTGATGGACCGATTTCCTATGGCTCTGTCGTTAGAAATCGAACGATTGACAAACTGGTGATGTGCTCTACAAGTGTTGTAAGGAAAAGGGTCAATGTGATGCACCGCAAAAAATTGACCAAGCTTCGGCGCATATCAAAATTTGATGCTTTGCAATCCGATCCATTGGGAAAACAGTCGGAAATGGATGAGTGCAAAAACTCTTTTAGTGCAATGCCTTCAAAAACCCTTTGCCAATTCGCAAATTTTCATACAATAATGTTTGGATAAGTGCAAAACGTATAAGTGCAAATTTCTTGTAAGTGCACATCATTTTGAATACCCAAAATATTTCATTTCCCAAAAAACACTAAGTGCAACTTGTACATTAGAAATGAAAAAATCCACCATCTTATAGTTATAATGACTTCAGAGATAAGCATGTCTCGGCATCTCCGGGGCTATGCCAACCTGCCCTCGGGGCACTTGATGGCCTTACTCCATTGCACATCTTTGTCAAAAAAGTGGCAATAAGTAGTAAAGTAAGCCTCCAACGCTCTACAGGAATTCAGATAAGCAGACTTACGGGTCGCATGACTATCCTTTCTAACTTTCCCGAGCTTGAAATGATCAGTACGGTATTCGATTCCGTTTTGGTAGAAAGTTCGAGAGTGAGATCTGCTTGCTGAACATGAAAGGACTAGTGTGGCATACTGGCGGATCAAACATGAACTCCGGTGTTGGAGTCGGTACTTATGGCCTTAATCAAAAAGTCTCAAATCCACTTGAATTTGCCCTAGTGTGTTTCAGGCAGAACGACATGCCATTGCTACCTGCGCCAATATTATTCTTGATTCCGGCATAAAGGGGGACATCATCAACATATTTACTGTGGCTACCAGTAGCGCTCAAAGCGCTGAGTTCTCATTACAGCAACTCAAAGGCCGGTTCAGTTGGCCTCAATGCTCTCCAAGACCTTACTAAGCAAAATAAAGTCAAACTCTGGTGGGTACCAGGGCACGGAGACATTGTAAGCAATGAAATTGTAGACCAACTTGTCAGTTTCCTCTGAAAGATGCATAAGTACTGAACCATTCTGCGGCATCCCTACTTCCTCGTTCAGAACTAGTCTGGACAGCTGGGAAAAACGGAACAACATTTGGCGACTAAGACAGGCTAAAAAGGTAATCTGACCCTGAAAAAGACCATTTCAGAGGGGTGTCGGAAGAGTCAGGAAACGCTTTCTCCACAAGGAATTTCTTATACCGGAGGACATTCGAAATACCTCGACTTGAGATATCCTCAACTTCATTTGGTGCACTTATGGATTAGTGTACAAAATAGATAAGTGCACACAAAATCGGGCCCGATGGGTTGTGCACTTATCCGTTTCCGACTGTAATTAATGATTGATCTAAAGGTTTTATCAGACGTCCACTATGATCAACTGAGCATTGTAGATGATCTAGCATCGTCCTGCGCTCTAAAAACAATTATGCAACATATTGCATTTAAGATGAAGCAGAGACACCATATCCTTGAGAAGGTATAGAGACCCTGACCAGTTACTAAGCGACTATTATATTTTTCTGTTCTTATACAGACTACATTCGGTAGGCATTCTGCAACTTCCTGTTTTTTCAACCCAAGCCTTTCTTCAAGTCCGGCTTTGATGTCTTTGAAAGTTTTTATCACACTTATTATAGTCGATCTTTCAATATTTGTTAAAAAAAAAAACTGGCTTAGTAGTTGGTTGTTCGATACTCCGTGTTCTGTTACTATTTGCATGGACTTGAGCTTTTTATGGGCCTCCTCACTCGACACTGTTCACACAACTACCATTTAAACAAGCTAGACATAAGTCTTTCGGAGATATGCTGACTTTGTTTGAAAGATCAGTACACTGCTGAGCATGGAACGTCCCTTCAGAGCTCGAAGCAGATCTATCCAGTCTGGATTGGAATCACAACATACTTCAGTTGTAGGAGGTATTCACATCATTAGTAAAACTTGGAGAGCTGTTACTGGTTCGTTTGCGAATTTGGCCAAAATGGGTTCAGCGATGAATGAGAAAAAAAAACTTGCTGTCAACATGAAGGGACATCCAAGTTTGACGAATCGGACTGAACGTTGAAGTGGAAAAGTACAAATTTGAGGTCATAAGGGACTTTGTCTACCTTGGCTGTTCTATCACTTTCCAAAATAACATTTTATCAGAAATCAAACGAGGAGTAACACTAGCCACTCGCTGTTTCTTTGGGCTGATTCAGTAACTAAGCAGTAAAGACCTCCCTCGAACAACTAAGGGAACTCTAATAATCTTAGTCTTACTCTATAAACTCTATTGAAGACAGACGAAGATATCCTTCGTCATTTCAAGCTTAAAATCGTTCATAAGACATTCGGTCCCATTTGCTTTGACGGACTTTGAAGAAACAGACTCAAGGATGGGCTAAATGAGCTGTACAGTCACGGAATAAGTTGATAAACTGAATAATGGTCTTTTAAGACATTAATTTACTCTGAAAGGACAATGTAAAGACAAACCTAGCCTTAGATACCGTGCTTAGTGTAGACCCCAACTAACTTGGATGGTATAACTAAGTAGTGACAGATAGCTATGAACGAGGCTAACTGAAGAGGCTTGTTGAAGCTTAATAAGTAAGTAAGGCGAAACACTCGGATAAGTGTCTTCCA
This sequence comes from Criorhina ranunculi, assembly GCA_951813785.1. Classification (NCBI taxonomy): domain Eukaryota; kingdom Metazoa; phylum Arthropoda; class Insecta; order Diptera; family Syrphidae; genus Criorhina; species Criorhina ranunculi. Next base: position 13,947,524 of record OX638381.1, read on the forward strand.
GTTTAGTTCGAGAATTTTGAATAAGACTTTTTTATACGTCTGTTCTGTTTGGAAGCTTAAACTTGGAGTCGTACTCGACTGTTCGCAGTGATGACCACAAGTGAGAGGGGTTCTTTCTTCAGGCTTTTGGAAGACTTGTCAAAAATCTTTAACAACAAGCATTATTTCGGGCCTTGTAACTTAACTAAAGAAAGTAAGTTATTCATTGTAGGAAGCTACACATATCCGCAGGAATAAGGTTATGTTTTCTACGTTTTGTGTCAAAAAAAGTCTACTGTGGAACTCCTTGGTGAAGTTTAAAGTGATCTTTCACAAAACCTTGTCAATAAGTGACGGATGGATGTCAAAAAAATGTTTCTATTACGAATTCACTTCTTAACAAGAAGTATGATTTGAGAGAGGAACAATAGAAGATGAAAGACAAAAATCATAGGTTTATGCAAAGTACGTCCAAAGCATGAAGAATGGATGGATGTTCATCTCCACAGCTGCCATTTAAATTATGCAAATCTGATTTCTGTTCTAGTATGTCGAACATACGTATCCCCATGCAACATGTCATTGTTGAAAACAAACAACAATTTTGTTTAATGTCATTTGCATCTGCCAAAGAGGAGCAATTCAAATTCCATCAAGGATACATTTCTCCATTTCATGAGCAATAATCGTTAAAATTTTTCATTCTCTTTCTACTCAAAACAATTTCTCATGACAGATGGAGGAAATTTTGTCATTCAAAAACGTCAAATCAGCCGGCATACCAACGCTTTCATTCACATCTAACAGTTGACAAGAAAATCACATATTCATTAGCCACAAAATTCAGTAAAGGACACACAGACTCAACCATGACAACGTTCTTCCACATCTCGCTGTGATCTATGCCATTCATCATTCCAATAGAACGGGTTGATTCATAGAATAGTTGTAGTGCCGTCAAAGCTTCGGCATAAAATACCAAAATAAATTTCACATCAACAGAAAGAATACAAGGACAAATAAGGAAAGAGGATACGAAAGAGCATCGTGAATCTATAGCAACAACCCTGGGTCGTTGCTTCTTCATACCATCATGTCTTGCACTATTAATCATCTCTGGATGATTTATTGGCATTTCAGCAAACGACTTAACATAAACACACACATACAACACAATTTTCCTATTAGCGGGATGGGGGAAATCTGCAAGTCGAGAGTAATGTGATCTCTTCACTGGTTCCCCACTCGGTTGTGGAGTAGAAATATTGAAACTACTTTTGTAATTTATTGCTTTACGACTTATGAGATTTCGATTACACAATGTCTTTCGCTGATTCTCTCCTTGCAAGGATGGGCCGTCCACGAAAGCAATCAATAGTTGGAAGGATAAACGAAATGGCTTTGAATGAAAGAAAGTTGCAAACCGCAATTGGCATAGCAATTGGAAGGATGTTGCTATAAGATATGGAACATAGTTGTAATGTTGTTTCTTGTAAGGGCAAGGAAAAGTCCTTCAAGGACTTGTGTAACAAAATCCATTCTGCAGTTATAAACTTTGTGCACTTTTATGGGAGTGCGGTTATGACTATGTGTGGTAAGATGACTTTTGTTTCCGAGTCTCTGATTTGTGAAGGGAATGCTTTTAGTTAGCTTGTGTCATTCGTTTGCACCACGAATCAGGAATGTATATTGCATTTCAAACCTAAAAATGTCATGAGCTAAGCTCGGCGGGCGGGAACAAATCAGTTTGAGCAGTCGAAACTACTTTATGTTTTGGTCAATTCAGGAAGCGACTGAGTAACTAACATAGCTTGCCAAGCACGTCCATTGCAATAAGATCATTTGGGACGGGCATGTCGAGCCCGTCACTTGTTTGGATCGCTCACATTTTGTTTTATCCTTTTCGTCATCAGACTGAAAAGGGACTTTGACTTCAATCAAGCTACTAACTGACTTAAGGTTAGGAACAGCTGTTAAGAAACTCTAATTACTGGGCACGAGTTTCAGGGTTTGATTTGTAAAAAATTACATAACCGCATTGTTGCCTAGTTGTAGTTTACTTAATCGAAAGTGGGGTTTTGAGTGACTGCGTGACTACACACCTCGTCGCGGTGTAGGGGCCTATTATAGGTCAAAGATTTTCGAGAATCTCTCGCCAGATAAGACTCGAAGCTAAGCTGTAGTCGATGGGCTGGACCAAATGGTCATATGACCCGTGCTGATGATCAACCCGGCTGAGGGTCCATTTTAATAAATAGCTCAGTTGCGAATGGAGTATTCGAATACCTGGCGACCTCTGTATTAATCAGCCTTATCTGTTTATTGCGGATCTCTGTACAGATGGACCTCCAGTACTCGTGGAAACACTTATAAAAAATTAACAAACAACAAACAAAAACAAATTTAAATGAGACCGGTTCTCCTTTTAAACTGGACGGTAGTACGGTGACTATGCTGTCTACCGGAAATACTTCGGCTGGTAAGAAGACTGTTGATCTTCATAGTCTTATTACTACAAATAGCCGTTAGCATCTGATAAATGCAAAAGAGACCGGTTCTCCCTTAAAACCGGGTGGTAGCACGACGATTATGCTGTCTACAGCGAAGGCTCCGGCTAGAATGAGGACTGTGACTTCACAGGGGTATTCATAACCCCTTTAGCACTAGTGAATTATAAAAATAAAAAAACATGGTCCAATTGCCACCAAAAGTCGGGAGCTACCTCTAAACATATCCCACTCTCGGTCCATGCAGCAACCGCATAGGTAGCTCGTATTGCCTAACCTAATCTAACCTACACTACATCTTGTCTTACCTAAATCATAAGCAGTTCCTAAACTATTCATTCAAGCAGGCAAGCTCATTACGGTATTCTTGTTTAAATTTAACTTTTGATAGCAGGTTTACTATTTACAAGGAAGGCCATGCTCTATTTGAACGATTTTCTTTGGTAGAATTGAATGCCTTCGTGCGAAGACTCTGGAGAACTCTGGTGGTCGGTATTTTTATATTTACCTCAGTTTATCTTGGAGCTATGGTGTTACCGAGCCGAAGACTTTTATTACTTCAACTCTCTTCCGCTTTGTTCTATAGCAAGAGCTCACATTTCATGAAGTTTACTAGTGGCTTAGAGGTAATGAAGTCCAGATTCTTTAAGTTGAACTGCACTGCACAGTACCTGAATTTGTGTTCAGTGCAGGCCACCGTACTGCGGATCCGTAGAATTGAACGTACGATGTCATTGTATGGTAACTTTTGTTGCTGGGCATGGAAACTCTACATGCTTTCTCCAGCCGGTTATATGTAGATCCAAGGTCGAAAATATACATCAACAAGCCAGTAATTTTGCATGACTTCAAGCAACAGCCAGTCTACTGAAGGACGAATAATTAACCGGTCATAATACTTACTCAGAATTTCAAAAAGATGTACATGTATTGTACTCGACTTATCTTGAAAGCACAGCATGTTGGAGTATTCTGAGAATCTCACAGTGTTTCTCAAATAACAAAAGAAAGACGTCTGCTTCCCACAACACACTTTAAATTATTCATTCTTTTATGAGCTATCACATTCAAACATCTTATTTCGCTGAAAAATTCCTTTTAATAATAATTACCCCATTCTTCTCGCAAACACCACCAGCATTCTTAAGATCCCCCGTCCACGCAAGTCCCAGCGTTCCCATCTCGAAATCACGATATGTAAACATGTACGCCAGACAGAAAGCATCATAGTCCTCCTCTGTAAAGATACAATTAAAATAAAATGTAAAACCTTAACAAATGTAAACAACGACTAAACAATTAATTATTATAGAATGCAAAACAGAAAAGTATTATAGATCCACCCGACTGGAATAATAAGTACGCGTCACGCTGGACAATGCCATTGTTGCGGATGGCTGGGTCCTTGGCGATCGCTGCAACTTCAGTTGAAGTGCCTCCACTGCGGATGTGGATAAGTCTCGATTGTGTAACGTCATACCACCAACATCCACCATTTAAGACCATCATCAGTTCTTCACCGCCCCCACCTGACGAGCACCTCAGTTCGAAAACGAAAACGGTTCGCAGAATGAAAACGCAAAAATTGTTCATCCTTTTCATATGCAAATCCATTTCGGAGCGAGATAATTTATCATGACAAATTCTCTACAGGATGAGGTGCAGCAACCGACGACGACGAGAGGAGACCAAATTGAGGCTACGACCACAAAGAGGTGTGGCAACAATAAACAGACGATTTTGTGACATCAACATCTGAAAAGGGAAACGCGGTTGGATTTCGCGGCTGAATGATTCCTTTATGTTGCACGTTGATTCATCCGGAGTATTCAAGAAGACATCCCGTTCGGTTTTTAAATGGAAATAGATGACACTCCGCGGGGAACTGGATAATGCGTCATATTAGGGACACAAATTTCTTGGATTAATTCAATAATGTCTCATGAACATCAATCACGCTCACACAACCCTAAAAAACTGCGTCTCTGTGTCAGACAAGTTTATGCAATCTGTCATGTTGCTGTGGTGTAACGTAAACTTTATTTCCTTCGGTGAACTTGTTGTAAATGAGATTTTGTTTGTTATTTTTGGAACATGCTACCGTTGGGATTTTGGGGTCATTGGGCTAAGGGGTCGGTATTTTTGGGTTCATTTTATGTAGGAGTCCTTTTTTTTTATACATATTTAACGCCAATCACTCAAGCTAGACAGGACAGAAAGTATTTTACATTTGGATTAACAAGAATTGCGTGCTTTGTTAACAAAAATTTGGATAACAAACTTGCAAATGACAGGCGGATGTCAGCACACTGACAGTTCTCTAAATGTCATATACAAATGATGGTTGTGATGAAATGCGAAAAAGGAAAACCACTGAAACAATTGCGTTTGTTTTGGGTTCAGTTGCCTGTTATAGAGACATTAACGATTGACATTACTTCGGGAAAGGAGATTCAAAAAAATGTATTGAAACTACAGGTGGGCAAAATGACATAATTTCTTCCACGTGGTACCTGTTGTTTCATTATAAACTGACTCAGTCTGACTTTAAATGCACAATTTGCTGAACTTTCAGCAAGAACTTGACGTTCGAAGAAGATTTTCATAACATTTTCATCAAGTAGTACCTTATCTAGGGCACTTCGAGATATTCAGAGTTCAGATCTATAAGAAACCTAAACTTAATCTGTTTTTAAGTTCCTAACGAGGCCATCAGCCTAACAGGCTTGTGTTAAGGGCCAATCGGTAGAGATATCACTGAGAACTCACTGCATCACAAGGAAAACAACCCAGCAGCCTCAACAAAGGCCCGTCCACCTCAGACTAGGTGAAATGCATCTGCAAATCAAGGCGCATCATTTCGCTTTATCATTCGACAAAGGTGGATACCAGCAAAATTACTATTTCCAATTGTAGGTTGAGATTGAGGAGAACATTGACAAGATAGCTAGAATTTAAATAGCCTTGTTCCTTTAATTTCTATTTAACCTCATTTCGTTGGACAAACAATGCAATTTATTTTCAATGACAATGCGAAAATTTATTTTAAAGTATAAATAATCAAATGTAAATAAATAATGTCAACGCTCATGTAATTTCACAGTTATTTCATTTTATTATTTGCAAAACAGCTATTTTCTGGTTCAATGGTCACGTTTCCATTTATTACCCACGACCTTCGGATCACTGCACGAAAATTCTCCCATCAATGCTGATGCAGAACAATCGATTATCACCTCCCAATTAAGGAGTAACATTTTAAACTGAAATTCATTAGGCAGGGCAGGCACCACTTTTTGAAGGATGTATAGATGCTTGCCTAAATCAAATATCCTGGAATGACAAAACAACACATGGGAATTTTCTTCGATTCAATTCAATCCACTGGTTGAAAGGAATCCTGTTCAAGTACCACTCATCACAATTCAAAAATCTCTGCAACATTATTAGAAAAGCTAGAGGCAGGACACCCCCCCACAATGGTGATTGTCATGTGCATTGAACTATACCAGCAGCAAGCATCAGCATTTCTTCCATCCGCCTCTTGGTTGGACCTACCCTGATGTTCATGTTTAAGTGCATATTTGAGTGTTAGTATTCGCCCAGCAAAAGGGAATGGTCATCAGCATTAAATTTAATGCTACTCTCTTATAGGGGCATTGGAATTCCGGAGCGCATAAGGATTTCAACTGCTGTATAGTAATGGCAGAGTGCATGTACATGTATTGCTTAGGCTAAATACAGGCAGATCCAGTGCATACGAGTATATGCGGGTTCTACAATTTCATTGCAATTCCGTATGGGACACTTGCATCCTGAATGCATTTGAAATTCATTTCTCAACACTTCTCGGTCGAGAAGATTAGAAGTGAATAGAGGGCTTGAAAAACAGGACAACTGGAGTAGGTCCCTTGGTGTTTTTATTTCAAAAGGATACTAATTCAATTATTTAAAAAAAAAACACACAAATGCTATCCTTGCAAAACACTTGAAGGTGTACCTTCAACAGGCGTAGTCATCAATTTACCTTTGTCACAGTGAAATGCTGTACCTATCCATATCTTAGAAAGGACATTTATTACAGGTGAACAACGGCAACAAGTACAAGATATGAAATAATCGTATACCCCTCTCTTTCTCTCCCTAATGGGTTTATTCATAAATAAAGTAATAAGGTCCTTCCTTATGCGAAAGGAATTCTTCTTCTCATTAATTCCCTGGGGACTGTGTTATCGTATAAATATTGTTTTTTTTTTTTCCCCCCGCATGAAAGTTGTATGACGTCCTTATGAAAAGTTTATCTCTTGATATGACAACAAAGCAAAGGGAAGGGGAGACAAGAATAAGTTTCTTTATGCTTCAAAAGTTGGGTAGTTCTAGAGCGCAGCAGGATTGTGACAAGGATTTAATAAGGAATGATGAACTAATAAAGAAAATGAGCAAAAGCAAACTTTTTTTTTTTTTTTGTTTTTTTTGCGTGTGTCCTTAAGTAGAAGATAGTGATGAAAAAAAAAAAAGTTGAGTTTCTTGGAATTATCCTTGGATTTTGATTGAAACGTTGAGTTGTCGAGGAGTTGACGAAAGTATTATTATATAAGACAAGGAGCCAATGTAAAAGTTTAGTGTTAAGCAAGTTGGTGTCTTTTTCTTTTTTCAAGATATATTCAAAGAAAATAAAGTTAAGCGTGTGGATATTACATCTTGTTAGTGTTGAATAGTTAAGTAAACATACAAACAAGACAGCTTAAGAGGACCAAACTGAGAAGTTTTTTAGTTTTTTATTTGATGAACATTGTTGAAGAACAGCTTCGTGCATATGGTAGCATTTATCGTATTGAGCACTTCAGGATGGTGGCCAAGTTCGGGATACCGACAAAACTTATAAGACGCTGTTGTATAACGCTGGAAAATAATCGACGTTATGCGCTGTTCGAAACTGCTCATCTGAATCGTTCCAAACATCCATCGAATTTCGGCAAGGAAACGTCCTGTCGTGAGATTTCTTCAATCTAAAGATAATGCCCTGGGTAAGTGTTATCATGGAAGCAAATCTGTCTAGCTGCAGACGATTTTGACATCATCGGATTAAGCATCCTATCACAGAGGCTTTCACAGTAGATGATGTGAAACGATTTGGTCTTGAACAGAACCAGGTAAATCCACCGTTGACAACTACAATTTTGAAGTAGAAAAAGAGTCAACATAAATCCTTTAAATAACCAAAACAAGTTTGGTTGGTCCTGTCAACAGAGCTTTTGAATTCAAGCTTTCCGATTCGACAACGCAAAAAAGGCTGAAAGTCTGCATAAAAGAGCAGAGGCTCGAATGGAAATTTCTGGAACTGGAAGCAGAGTTTCCGGGATTTATAAGCAGGAAAAGCCTACTCGATTTAAAAACTTGTGAAAACAGTTAAAATTGACTAAGGTAGGTAGCCATCACTGGGATCTCTACGGACCCATTGTGTTCCTCTGATGTGGAATGTCTAGTCTGAAAATACAAAAAGATTGACTTAAATACTGGATTCTCTTTTCATACACGTTAGGTAAGGTTAGATTGAAGTGGCTGCCAGCCATTGCCAACACACTTAGACCAGTGACCATGGATCTGAAGAGATCTCCATACCTACTCGTTAAACCAATTGGAGCTTTTTATGAAGCGAAGGAGGTTTCAGATATCTGTGTTCATGTGGGGAATAGTTTCTTTCTCCTCTTCGTCCATGCAGCTTCTACAGAAATCTTTTGAATGGATGCCAAGCCTTGTTGCATGCTTGCCTATTAGACAGTGTCCCTTGATGACACCTTTTACGGATCTGATATGCGATCTGTTGAGAGAAATTAATTTCTTAGAACGTTTCAGATCCAGTCGTGGCCAAATCCGCTTTGTCACAAGACATGTTATACCGTTTGTCCACCTAGCTTAAGTTTTTATGTAGCGATCGGTATACCCAGGATGTCTCTTTCTGTATGGATGGGTACGGTTGTTTCATATCTGGCGAGTTCACCAGCCTTGCAGTTCCCTGGAATATCTCTGTGTTCTGGCACCCAACAAAGGTAAATATTGAGCTGCTTCGCCATCTCTATAAGAGATGATCGGCAAAGAGACAGATTCCAGGGACCTGATCGCTGCTTGACTGTCTAAAGAGGTACGTATATCTGTGGAAGATATCACGTTTTTCTTCAGCCAAGATAAGACTTATTTGATCGCCAGTATTTCCGCCTGGAACATGCTACAATGATTTGGAATACGGAAAGAGAGGCCGAGGTTTAATAGGAGAAAACACCACCACCTACACCCTCATCGGTTTTAGATCCATCGGTGTGAAAGTGGATTGAATTGTCCTGTAGAAATGTCTCAGCCTCATCCAGAGTGACCTGTATGGAATGGTAGCAAGGAAATTTGTATTGAAGATAAGCTTGGGTGTGGTGTAGTCTATGTTTCCAGGGAAGATTTTGAATGTGTTCAAAATGGAGGAGTGACCAAAGACTTTGGTAGAGCACTGTGAATGAGCCATTTGTCTATCAAGGATGTCCAGGGGTGTCAGGTGAAACAAAATGTCTCCAGTGCTACGGAGGGTGTCGTACAAAGTACCCCGCTTGTGCATTGACATATTGATCGCTGGACCTTTTTGTTTTTTTTTTATAACTAGCGCACACTAAAGGGATTATGACTACCCTTAAACGAGAGCACGGGCATTAGGGAAATTACAGGAGAGACGACGGAGGTACCGATGCACGTTGGCTTTAAATGCTTGTGGGTTGTAGTGATGAGGTTTGCGGCTTAATCTAAGACGGTCCACCAGACAGCCACCCCGTATCGGTCTTATAGACCTACTAAGAATGCTTTTTTCTAGACGTGTCGTACAAAGTCTTTTATTCCAAATCTTACTGGCAAAATTACGACAGCTCAAAGTGAAATTACCCTTCTTAGCCAATAACTAAAGGATAAATGCCACAATTCTTAAAATAACAATCATTCTTCTCCACCTGCAACTGATTCCACTATCGAGCACTTCAACCGCAGCAACCACTTCCATTCTTCTTACTTCAGCCAGAAGCCAATCGATATTTCCTACCACACCGTTCCAAGTAATTAAAAATTAACAAGGATCTTACTTCTATTTCTATAATTGAAATCCATGGACCAGAAAGAACGATTGTAGTTTTCTAATAATTGCGATACTTTTGTAGTATTTCAGGAAAAAGTCCTTTCATGGGAAAAATTTCATTTCGAGGATACCTCTTCCGTTTTTGTTTTCTTTTAGACATTTCTTTTTCTTTATATTTCTTCCAAAGGATGTGTCAAATTCATTATTTTTGTTTAAAGGATTCTTTCGTTTTACCCCATTGCTATGAACTATGACAACCAGAAGTACAAGCATTAGGTACTGGTACTGGTGACTTTGTAAGTGCAGGCAAGCGTCGTCGTAAAAAAGTTTTTCCATCTCATAAACTAATCTGATTCAGAATTCATGAATAAGATTCATTTTCAACACTCTCTCTTTCTCTCTCTCTGGAGGTAATGAATAAATTTCCAAACAATTAGATGAGAGTAGTAGTGGAATATTTGATAATGGATAGCATACACAGTGCTTTTGTTTTTATACAGATTGAACGGGAAAAGAGCATATCCCATATCTTTTGGAATGGAATCTATGTAAGAAGTTTCCTTACTTTCACAGAACTTGGCAACGATGGGAATTGAATGCGGGTGCTATGTTCAATTTCCTCATGTTTATGGATTATGGTAATGGAGTTGACTTTTGCTTCCTTTGTTATGAAACTCAATTAGAATTTGGTCTATAGAGATAAATATACAGAGGTGAGTGATGCATTCTGGATTGCATTGCTTTTGGAAAGAGAAATTAAACAAAAAATACATCTTTAAACTTTATTGAGTGGCGTTTCAGATTGAGTATACAAATTGAACTGTTAATCTCATTAGCTATAATGTCACTTTTTCTCGTATGAGTTTTATGATTCATCACTAATGTGGTTGTGAAAAACCTAAATCCTTTTATTGACTTTCGGCGCTACATTAAGCGGAAGACTTCGGCTCGACCGTCAGTAATGGAATTTATAAGAAACAAAACAAGCAATAGTTTGGGAAGTTCAATAGAATGTTTGACAGAATGAGCACGCGGTAAAGGACTGAGGTGATTCATTGCTTAATTCGGTTTAAAATTGAGTTAAATCTTGGAAGACTTTTTGTCAACGATTTCTCAAAACCATACTAAAGCTCTTAGTAAGAACGGGATCACCTTTAAATATCGAGGCACTGAAGAGCAACAATACGAGTTGACAGGAGCAGAATTGTCTTAACTTTTGCATCTAGTAGTCGGGAGAGCTTAGAACGCCGTAGGGTTTTCCGAAGAAAAGAAAAAAGGAAACAAACAGGACACCTGACATGCAAGCACCGTAGAGACACATACGATGGTAAAGCACTTTAAAGGCAAAGTCAATATAGAAGAAGTAGCGTCATGTTTCTGAGCCTCCTGTGCCCACCTTTTTTTTATAATTATCGCACGCTAAAGGGATTGTGACTGCCCTTAAACTAGACCAATGCACGTGGGCTTTAAATGCTTGTGGGTTGTAGTGATGAGGGAACACAGAGCTATGTAGATCATTCCACATATGTATGGCTTATACACATCCTGCAGATTACTCGTACATCGAGTGTAAGTTGTTACTCAATGCTCTCCAAACCCTTACTTAGCGAAATAAAGTCAAGCTCCGGTGGGTACCAGGACACAGAGGCACTGAAGGCAATGAAATTGCAGATAAACTTGTCAGGAAAGGCTCTTCAGAACGGTACATAGGTGCCGAACCCTTCTGCGGCATCCCAACTACCGCGTTCAAAATGAGTCTGGACAGCTGGGAAAAAGGAAACTTTGTATCCTACTGGAACAACATTGAGGGACTTAGACAGGCTAAAAGACTCTCGAAATGATCTTCTTGGGATTTAGTAGTAAGTTGCCTTGTGTAAGAGAAACAATTCTTATGAACTTTGGACGGTCAGATACGTCATTTAAGCTGATATATATTGACTCTATGGGGAGGTTTGAGGTTTTAGCTGTAACTAAGGGCTGCGGAACCGCTACAGTTATAGCTGCTTTTAGTATTGTATATAAATAGTCAGGCTCTCCTCGAAACGCTAGAACCGATGTCATTCCACAGCTTGTATACTTCGTCTCAACATCTTCTTCTCCAAAGCTCGTCAACGTACACAGGACCGAATATCTCACGAAAAATGTTTTGCTCGAAACGACAAAGGATATCTTCATACGTCTTCGACGAAGGCCATGCTTCAACACCAAAAAATAAGTTGAATAATACTACTCAGTTGCCTTGGAAGGCCATCAAGGGAACCTTGGTTCTTTTTGTTTCTTAGGAGTATATTTCCTATTTGATGCCAGACCAAATATGACAAGTAGATCGCACTGGTCATCCTTAAAAAAATGCCCTGCTTTCAGTTATTTCTGTCAAGCGCCCACTGAATTATACTAACAAGGTTTCAGAGTGCAGTCTTGTAGGACTTTCCATGCTTATACAAATTAGACGGAGACAATTTTGCTCACAAACATTTTGATTAGTCTGTCCATGAATGAAAACAGACTTGATCCGATGTTTTCGGCTAGTCAGTACCGGTAGTCTTTTTTACCAATTTTGTAACGAAGCCAATCCAGTTCTTCGGCATGGAATATGAATATACATTAATGCCAAGCTAGCAGTTTCAGTAATTGGGGCTGGTCTTGCTATTAATCTCCAACAAAATGCTTCAATTTTCCCTAAGATTAAATTCGCTCCACTAAGTAAGTGACTTATTCAGCATTTTTCCGGTTTTTTTGAGAACTCTTAGCAGCTTCGAGTTCTACAAAGCGGTTGATATTCTACACATGGCACATTACCGAATTTGTAACTCCTAAGGTTCGTTTTAACGTTTTAAACCTAAAACCAACATTTTTGGAAAATGTAATGTGCGCAAGCTCAAGGATAACCCAAGTGAATCTCGGGCTAATCTTTGAGAAATTCTTCATTCATAACAACGAACCTGACGGTACGTTGCGAGACATAGGCTAATATCACTAAATCGGACCAACAGCGCTTAAGCCTAGTCATCATAGAACTTTGATTTTATTCTGAGCATTCTGGTATTCATGAGGTTTGGGAAGACCAAGATTTGAACGATTGAACCACTTACAGTTTCCAGAGCATTATTTCTCCTCAAAATAACACACTTAAAGCACAGGTGCCTCCAAATTAAAATATCATATGCGACCTGCTGTTTTAATAGTTCAAACTTCCAAGCAAAAAACAATTGTATTTACCCGAAAATAGTTCCAAAAACTTTTCCACACCATAGTTGCCAGGAAAACGATAGCTAGGATCCTTGAGCGCATTTGCATTGTGCACCTTTATTCGTTTTATCATAAATGTGATGTTGTCAGCCTTGCCATCGCCATTAAAGTCTGCAAAGAGAAACCGGAAATTGTATAATAAAAAATCAAATGAACAAAACTATTTTGTATCGAACGCAATCAAATGCTTCCTGCGACGACCTGAATATAAATTGTCAAAACTGTACATTGTATTGGAATTGCAACTTCAACCATTGTACACACAAAGTTGAATTTCAAACTTCCGATAGTGGACACATCCTGTCCACTACTATTTAACAAGCTTCCGGTACCCAAATGTCAGTACTTTCGATAATTGGGTCATTTCAATGATTCTAAAGCGCTCACAACCCTCCGTTAAACTTAAGTGAAATCAATATTGCAATGCACAACCGGGGGGGTTGGGAACAAAAGAAGGAAACTACTAGAAGATAGAATGAAGCACAAATGGGGGAATGTCGCCTCGTGCCATGCGTCAGGCGTTTCAATTAAAGTTCGACCAGAACTTTATTGAAATTGCAAAAGTTCATCCTTTGCAATGGGTTGTGTGATGCATTTAACTGCAACAAGAAGGAACCAAAGTTAAACGAGTGATATCACGAGTTCGGGACGTTAAACGGGAAAGAAATCGAGGTTATGAATATAATGGGACGCAGGTCTTTCCTGTGTCCTGGGAAAATGTGTGCAAACCGACACCGTGAATACGTACAAAAGTGGAGTAAACTGAGAGCAGTGTCATTAAAATGCGATGTCCTTTGAATATGGAAAAGGCCTTCTTCTTTTTTTCCTTTGCGTTTTTAATGGGGAACGTGCTACATGGTGCTTCGGTTTAAATTGAGTTGTTCTTCTGAAAAAAATTAAATTTAACCACATCACTGAACACAATGCAGATGGTAGAAGCTACAGGTAGCTACGGCACTTCACAAGAGGTGCATGAAATCCGGGATCTAGTGGAAGTCAACTTATCCATATTTATTGTAGTCCTGTGGCTTTAAATTTGTTGGTCAGTGGTGTTAACAAGAACAATTTACGAAAACAATACTGTGCTTGAATGTTTCCAGGAACTTTTCTTATCCCGAATGAGATTTTGATGACATGGAATTCAATTAAATTTCAATTAAGGTCTTCTGGAATCAAGTTCAGTGCGCCAGTGAGCTTTTGTTGTACAAAAACGACATTAACCATTTGACATTTTGAATTTTTCAGAATTTTCATTATGTCGGCAATGCAGTGCTCACATCAGCTGTCATTGTCAGTGGTTGACATTTTGGTTATGCATATTCTAAACTGCCTGTTGGCGTCATTTAGGTTATCAAATTGTTTTTCGAGGACTGCGTCCTGTGGAAATTGTTTGCTCTTATTTGACATTTAAGATGAACTTGTTGGTTGAAACACAATTTGTCATTTCGTTGCGTTCAGGTTTTTGCTTGCCTGGATTTTTGGCTCTTATGGTTGGTGAACAGGCATTCGTGTCTGAGAGCAATTGTTAAAATCAAGAAGTGAAATGGTGATATTATTCCAAATGCTATTTGCCCATGCAGATATGTTGTCAGCGGAAAACTTAGGCAAGCATTTTTAAGCTTCTTCTTGAGGATAAGGCTACAAAAGAGAACTTTTACAAGATCAAGGCTGGTGTCCTAAGCATGGTGATAAAATCAAGGATGTCCGAAATATTCGAGCAGCCAACATCGATTTGGGTCTAAAATGATTAAGGATGTTTACAACATAAAAGCGATTTAAGGCGTAAAAGGTTTATATTCACGAAAGATTCCCAGAGCCCTTATCAATCGACGTCCCGACGAGCCAAATGCTATTATATCAAGTGCGAAACCAAGAAGTTAGGACTCATACCGAGTATGCAAACTCGTTCGGTATCGGCGATGCAGGTGCCATTTATAATGTTTCAAGGTTTGGACTTCGCTTAAGTGACAGGAAACAGTTTGGGTTTTGGATACCTTAAACTCTACCATTTTTTCCAGATCACTCTGGGAGGATGAGACATTTCTTCAGGACAATTTGATCCACTTTTACACCGATGGATCTAAAACCAATGAGGGTGAAGGTGGTGGTGTTTTCTCCGATAGGCTTTACCTAAGCCTCTCTTTCCGTCTTCCAAATCATTGTAGCATGTTCCAGGCGGAAATATTGGCGATCAAAGAAGTCTTATCTTCGCTGAAGAAAAACTTAATATCTTCCACAGATATACGTATCTTTTCAGACAGTCAAGCAGCGATCAGGTCCCTGGAATCAGTCTCTTTTCTGATCATCTCTTATAGAGATGGCAGAGCAGTTCAATATTCACCTTTGTTCCAGGAAACTGCAAGGCTGATGAGCTCGCCAGATATGGAACAACCGTACCCGTGCTTGCAGAAAGAGAGACCCTGGGTATATCGATCTCTACATGGAAACTTCAACTCAAGCTGGATGCTATCAAGAAATCAAAGTCTAGGTGGACAAATGGAACAACGTGTCTAGCGACAAAGCGGATTTGGCCACGGCTGGATCTGAAACGCTCTAAGAAGCTAATTTCTTGCAACAGATCGCACGTCAGATCCGATTCATGTTGCAAGCATGCAACAAGGCTTGGTGTCTTTTCAAACAATTTCTGTAGAAGCTGCATAGACGAAGAGAAGGAGGAAACGATTCCCTACCTTCTTTGTAACTGCCCAGCTCTCTCCCGTAAAAGAAGACTCCATTTAGGGGAATTCTACTTCAACGACTTAGGCGATCTGATAAACACGAATTTCAGAAACCTCCTTCGCTTCATAAAAAGCTCCAATTGGTTCAACGAGGAGGTATGGAGACCTCTTCAGATCCATGTGGTATCACAATGGACTTATCACTTGTCTAAGTGTGCTGGCAAAAGCTGGCAGCCTCTCTTGGACGATAAAGCAAATGCTTTGTAGGTTGTCTTCCAATATGTCATAGGGTACCTAGATTTCAGTTGAAAAAAAATTATTTACTTTACTCACCTGTATTCTTATAAATCGAATTTGCTCGTTGCACATGCCTCGTTATGGCCTCAATACTCGACTCATCTGAGCCCATTTTCTGAAAAAACGTATGATCTGCCTGCAGGTACAGCATACAAGTAATTTTCCGATCGTACATTGCTCGCGCTGCTGCATTACTCCCCGAGTCATGCATATCCTGACGACTGCTCAGCATACTATTATAGTTCTGTGACATCACAACATCCGGATTGTAATTGTTCACAATTATATTGGGCTTCTTCGTTGCCCCATTCTTTGTTATAATCTCCACATGAGTCTTATGGCTCGGCCTAGACGATCCGCTATTGGTGTTTCCACCAAACATTGTCGTCCAATTGGTGTTGAAAAAATTATTTATAAAATTTCCATCCGATGATCCGGCCGACGAGTCATCTACACTTCGATTATTGAAACTACTCACAAGGATATTCTTGTGTTTGGTAAATGTCTTCCTAACGCTATTGTTAGCATTGTAATTGTATGTGTTATTATTACTAATATCACTGTTTGGATTGTAGTTGCTCACTATGATGTTACGATTACGATTCGATGTCGTAAAGGTGGGCATATTACTCCTCCATGTTGGATCCTGTTGTTCAGGTATCCGCTCCGGAGGTCGATTATTATTAGATGTCCTAGAGACATCTTCGTGACTTGTATCGTGACTTAATATACTATAATCATCGTTGTATGGTACATCCAGATCGAGTGGAAGTGGTGGATTTCTATCATCTGTTACTTGCTGTGAATGAACAAAAAAAAAAAAGTGAATTTAATTGAAGTTGTAGTAAAGTTAAAGGAGCTTGAAGGATATGCCATCAAAATCAAAAAAAAAATTGGAATTGAGGGTAGTTGATGCTCCTGTTTTCTAAAGTATTCCTAATTGTTCCCTTCCCCCAATGAGCACAATTTACATGACAGGTCAAGTCACTGTCACAAACACTTAAAGATATTTACCAACTTCTGTTCGTTTCATTCCTGTTGGCTGTTTCGACAGATGTCCTTATAAGACACGTGTCTGACCTAAGCAATTACTTGTGCAAGCATTATGTTTTTTTTCTTTCGTTCTTTACGATGTCCATTAATTACAGTGGGATGACGAATGACGAACAGTTTTCTTGAGAGAGATTCCAACAAAAAGAAAAAAATATTTCACATACACAAATCAGAGATAAAATTTGTGCTTTTCAACTGTGACGTCCCATCCCGACCTGTCAAACAAGCAGAAATCGCTATGGAACAGGAAATGACCTGTCAATCTTGTCCTAATACCCCTGAAATGGAGGATTCCACTCAAAACACGAAGACCATTAGCTAACATGACTTAGCCTCCGTCAAATTGTGGAAACCATTCAATGTCCTTCATACCGCCACAGGTAGAGACTTGCATAAATGACAATCTGACGTAACGCACAATGTGATTGAATTGGAAACAGAATAAGCAGTGCCAGGATGAGAAAGTGGAACCATTTTTGAATTATTCCCGCTTGAATGCGAATATTGTTTCCCTGCATTCAATTGTGCTTAAGGACGAAGGGTAAGAATGATAGCAATAGGAATCCATTTCAGTTCTCCTCCGCGTTATCCTCTCAAGTCTTAACGATTTAAATAACTTTACCGAGTCCGCCAGCCAGCCATGACAGAAGGAAATGAGTCTTGAATTTTATCTAATCGAACAACCGGCAGAAGGGAATAAAAAAAAAAATTCATACGAAATTGAGAAAAGTAAAATGGTTAACATGCAACGGTACTCACCTCATCCGGAAGCCACCTCTTCCGGCGGTTATGCGAAATCGATACATCATTTGAGTTTTCGACTTTATTGCTATTGTCACCGCGCAGGAAGATGTTCTCCAGTGGTTTCGACTTGGTTGGCATTCGTTTTCGCCGCTTTAAGTCATCCAATAGCATGCTGCGTCGTAATCGTTCACTGGCACAGTGTTCCGTTGCTGCACCGGAATGTGACGATGATGCCGACGACGACGACGACGACGACGACGACGACGACGACGACGTCGATGATGATGATGTTGATCCTGCTGCAGTTTTCGTTGCAGGCGATTGGAACGACGATGACGATGACGGCATATTCACATCGCTTAACTTATATACAATCGAATGGACACCGGTTGCCGATAGATCCTTTGAGTATCTATGCGATGGTTCAACGTAAAATTGTTCGGAACTTGTTTCGATGGTGCCATCGAGGAGGTTATCACTAGTGAGTATGGCATGGACGTGAGAGTTTTCATCATCTGTAAAGATATTGACAAAGCGGAAGTATTAGTTTCTGGCATCATGTAGACGGTAAAAAATGTATAAATTAAGCTAGAGTATCTTTTATGATCATTTTCCGTTACGTGAGAGGAGTTACAAGTGGAAAATTAAGTGCAGTATACTGTTTAACATACCGACTATTTCGAATTCCATGAGTTACGAGTCATAAAAGCATTCATGACGCACCCGACATAAAATATTTAATCTTTTGACTTTTGTTTTGAATAAATTCATTGCGATTGTTTTCAAATTTTACGAGAAGCTTTAAACGACGAAGTTGATTTGAAGGATTACTTTGACCTTTAACTTGATAAGGGTTGTGAGTTGAATGGCAGGACAGAAATTTGACAAAGTGGGCTATGGGTATGAGCTGTTGTCTTTACGACATTTCATCTGATGCAAGACAAGTCTCGAAATAACTTTGACCACATCCTAGAGTTTTTTAGGCTGAGTTTCTCGACGTTAACATATGCGTCAAAAGCAAACTGTACTGGAATCGGTAGCTACGAATGGTGGACTGGAGACAGGATCCTAACTAGCGTCGTTTTGTAAGCCACCCCACACGTGATAAGGTTATTTAAAGTGTGTCTAATCTGTAATGTTCTAACCAAATAAATCAAGATTTGATTAAGATTGCCGAGGAAGAGCCTGCCAAATGTGCAAAGTCTGGTTTTGGATAGTGCTGGACGTCAGCACAAAACTAGTTTCCTGCTCCTGCTTTGACTATATGCAAAAGTTTGGAACTGATTTTGTGCTTTAATCACGGTTCGACTGTCTGGCAAAAAAAGATGGATGTTGTCAGTGTTTTGAAGAACGCTCATACTCTAGTTTCTGTAGTTTCTGTAGTCTGTAGCCCTAGTCTCTGTACTGTACATTTTTTGGAAAGATCCTTGCACCATTCATTCGTATTTTGCTTAAGTTGACATGCATTGGATTCATAGCTTTTGTTTCGTTGAAGTCAAATCTTCTCTCAAAGTTTTTGTGGCCTATCACCTCTTCTACTCTGCTGACATCCTTGTGATGATGACGAAAATTAATGCAAAAATGTCATCCTTCGTTTGGTCCTGCGAGCAATTTAAGTTTTCTAATTAAAACGTCAAATTGTTTGGCACTGCATCAATTCACACTCATCCCCAACCTTCCAACAACTTCCTGATTTATTTATGAGCTTAGAAACCCGTTTTCTAACGCCTCACGCTTCATATGAATTTATTTAATAACAATAATTTTGATTGCCTCTGTTTGATGTAGACATGAGCATTTTTTTTTAGCATTAATCACTTCCTCATACTGCCTGATGTATTATATTGCGTTCTTAATTAGCTAACTCGCTCCTAGCCCACTCTATGTGAATCCTTTTGCACGTGTGACTTCCTTTTCATGCTCGTGGATGTATATATTTTCATTTTTAATGCCCTCAAACGCCTTAACATGTACGTGTCGGGTTTATGATTGGCTTAATGGTTAAATTCCTGCGACTAGAAAGGATCCTCTTGTTCCATTTTGTTTTCATATAAATAAAACAATTGTGTATATGTATTTACATATGTGTGCTAACAACCGCATATATCCTTCGATGAAATGCGAGAACATAAATCCATTTCAAAGTTTACTTCCACTGTGTGTGGCTTTGACTTTATATAGCGGCAGGCGGTCTTTGACTGCCTCATAAAGAGCGGATAACTAAATTCATACATAGATATACAAAAGTACAGCTGAAAGCAGTGACACAAAGTGTGCCGCGCGATAATTGTGGGTTTACATGTCTGGAGGATATTTCTTTTGCAGCGGGTCCTGTTGCTCATGGCATTTCTTCACTATTATTTATTATTATTGGTTTCATTTATCTTGGGAATTATATTTTCCATTTCCACTGGCACAAAATTAAATACTTTAAAAATATAATTTTTCGTTTTGAAAAAGGATAACGATACACATACATGCATACATATATACGAAGGAGTATAATGTACGAAAATTCCATTAAAGGACATTGATATCACCGGATATTTAGAAAGCTTCTTCGGGGTTTTTCGATTTTTTTTTCTTTCTTAACTTCCATGTGTCTACCCCACAATAAGTATACGCCCGAGTATTTCTCAAATCGAATTGAATTTTTGTGCGAAGCTCATATCGATGATAAGTCCTTTTTTTTTATATGCATTCATCATTACTTGAAGAATTTCGTTTCGGTTTACGTCAATGAACGGGAAAAGGGTATAAAAAGAAGTGAAATACCCTGTTGAGGGTTATAATTTTTATTTTGAGTGTATTTTCACAGTTTTTTTTTGCGAGTATAAGTCGCTTTTTATTTGCAGGATATTAATTTTTTGAAAAATGTTCTAAGGAAATTCTTTACTGCTGCTTACTGATGGCTATCCTGTGTGGACCATCAAAGAATTAATGGTGGGAAATTTAAAATGGTCGGAAGGGTTTCTTTTTTTTTTTTGTCTTTTTTCTGATTCCCCCTTGTAGGGAAGGCGAAGGCAGTAATTTTTATATAAGCTCATTTTGTCTGAAAGGGTTTGGGGTTTTATGTGGTTTTGTTGGATTGGGGAGGAAAACAACGAAAGAGGTATCAATGTGTACCGGATTGGCTGTACACGTAGATATTCAGGTATAATCAGTGTTTTCTTGCGACTTTTCTTGCAATAAGAAGAGCTCGAAGGGTAAACGGCTCTTTGTAAGCTGAGCTTGATCTCGAGCGATAGAAAAAGGAAAGTGCATCGGGTTCACGGACTGAGCGTCTGAGTACAAAAGGAGAATGGATGTATCAACGATCAGACCATAAAACGGTTGAACATATCATTTGAGAAGACCTAGGAAAAGGGGAGGAAACCAAGTGAACTAAACTCTTTAGTAAGGCAAGCAAAGGCATTCCTAGGATCAAGCTTTGAACATTTACATGTTTCTTCATGGGACACCGTCAACTCTATGATCATTCTTACCCAAGTTTTGTCCTTGGTATTAAACACGATTAGTTTTTAAGTACTCGGGTGATATAACCCCAACCTGGAAGGCCAGATCCTTGGTTAGAGTTTTAGGATGAGGAGCCATATAGATAGATCTTTAGTGAACTAAACTCCAAATATGTACGTCAGGTAGGTAGTTGAGCCTAACTGGAACTATCGACGTCACCGTTGATTCCATCTTGCGAATGCTACCGCTGTTACCTGACACCAAGGGATAGTGTCTAAATGAAATTCTCACTCTCCTCTCTTGTAAAAAAAAAAATCCTTTTTGGATGCTTGAGGCACCTAAGAAATGAAGAGCGAATCGACACCAATGCATCGCCTAAGGGTGTTTCTAAATCTAACCCGGAATGTGAAGGAAGTAAAGAAATACCTCGCCCTAGGTGGCACGTACATATGTACTTAAAGAAATAGACCATTTTCAACTTGAAGTGCGTATCTGCAAATAGTTAGCTAAGGAGCTGGTCGATGAAAGGGCTGGTTAGTCGTGGGCCAGGCTAACATAGAACCTTCACACTTATTATGTATTGTGTTATCGTGGCAAATATAAACTCCACGATGAAGGATAACCTTAGGCAACCGCTGCTACTTCGGTTTGTCCAAACAACTAGGGTCCAAACTCCTCATTCTAAGGTCCAAAATCATACTCTACAAAACCCTGACCTTTCTAGTTTCGCTTTATGGAGCTGAATGCTGGACGATAAGTAAGACAGCGCAGCAGATCTTGGGATCCTTCGAAAGAAAAATTCTACGTCGAATATTTGGTCCTGTCTGCGAGGAGGGCGAATGGAGGAGAAGATATAACTGCGAACTCTACGAGCTGTACAAAGATGTGGATGTAGTCTGGAAGAAAAAATTCCGTCGACTGCACTAGCTCGGCCACATCGAGCGAATGGACGAGAATGCTACAGCTAAGAGGATTTTCGAATCCCAGCCACCTGGTTCACGAAGAAGAGGAAGACCGAACCTCCGATTTAAAGATCAGGCAATCGCGGACGCCAGAACCTTTGGTCAAGTAAACTTGAAGCAGAGTACACGGGACCGTGAAGGATGGAAAGCGGCATTAGTTCAGGTTCAGATCCTCCAAGGGCCTGATAAGTAAGTAAGTAAGTTATGGTGGAAACTATTAACTGTTTGCAGGTCATCTATTGGACTTTCCAGCAAACAGACTATTCCAGAACAGTAAGTGCAATATAAGTATGTACAATTGCGACTTTGCTTTTATTTAATGGCCAAGAGACTCACCCAGTTGATTTAAATACAGACGTTTTGATTTTAAGTTAAAAACTACAAATAACGGTAAAATCATAAATAATTTTAAGGCACATCTGTCAAATGCATCAAGTTCAACATTATAACCTTCAAATTGCCGAAGGATATTCTCCCCCCGCCTTGAAAGTCAAAATATTTCACAAATGTTTCAAATTCCAAATGTGTACATTTAAGCTTCACGATTAAATACCATTTGGACAGGAAACATGAACGAAATTCCTTGTATTTTATTCAAATTCTACTGACTGGTGAACAGTCGGAAAATTTATTAATATTTGATTAAACAAAAGCTTGTGTCCTGAATTCTCTATTCCCACTCCAAGTCTCACCTTCGCAAATATGCAGCCCTTTTTCCATCCTGTGCCCAAAAACCCCAACCATACCCAACAAATAACAAAACGGAACATAATTCCATTCATATTCCAAACAACAAACATAATTTATACATCCTTCCTACCTCCCCATTCCAATCCAAAAAAAAGCATTTGTTTTCGGCGCGGATACTAATACATATTGTGAATACAAAACGCTCGCCAGTTATGCGACGACGGTTCCAGACGAACAAATGAATGAACGAATGGAAGAACATCGCCAACATCAACCTCATCATCATCAGCATAGAAAACTCTATTATTCCTGGCACAAGGACGACGAACGGCGCAAGGACTCAGCCGGTAAATTATTATTAAATTCGAATTCACACACACAGCTCACAGCACAACAGAACCCAACCATCCTCGTCGTCATTGTCGTTGTCGTCCCACCAATTGACCGACAGAACAACCACCTCAACACAGAAAGAGTAAAAAAAAGGATCTCCTATCTTGGGTAACGATGCATAATGAATTCATGAGAAAATTCATTTTGATTTGTCTATGCATAGATATCCTGAATAGTGGTGATGGTGGCAACATTAAAAAAAGGATATGAGAATCTCTTTTCTGAATCCTGCCTGCCTACCTGAGAGTTTCTTTTCGGGTTTGAAGCCCGTTTTGGGTAGGATCCCTTTTTACAGGCTTCCGTCTAAGGGCGAATACGTTTACTCTTGGTTGTAATTTATTTTTCGAAGGATATTTTACATTAAGGCATGCAACGATGGCTTCTTGCTGATACTGAGGTGTGTGAGCACAGTAAAAAGCACTTGCAAAGAAGCCCAGCATTAGGCGACTGTCATGGGAAAAACGAATAGTTGTCTACACCAGGGGATCCTTTAGGTTACCCCCATCTCCACCTTACGGTTCAATCTGTAACACAACTAAAAATTACGAGAGGAAATATTTTATTTTCTCATCTAACATCTACTAGGAATGAGAAGATGGCGGGTGTTTGTCTGTTACTGGCTAGTCCTGCCTGATGGAGGTCCTTATTTATTTCCTCTTCATCGTGATGAGGAGAAAACAAAAATAAATAAACATGAAACGCACATTCTCAACGTGAATAAATACACACAGAGTCAGCTGTGGCTAAACATCTGATATAGAGCCGGGCAGGGAACGACCAAACAAATTGTATAAAAATAAATGTGTAATAAGGGCACAAATATACAAAGAACCAACAGTTTTTCCTCTTTTTTTTTTTGTGCAATTATCCTTTTAGGTTCCAGCGAAAGAAAAACAGTTCTACGTTGAGATTAAATAAATTCGAAATAACCACTGACGTTGAATTAAGGAGCGGTGCTGGGTGGGTGTTTTTGATATTTGCTTGCTGAAAATTACAGATCCTTAGATAGAATTTCTGGAAATTAGTACCTGCTATTTATAAAATTGTTCATAGACACTCGTGTATGCTGTATTTGCATTTGAAATGTGTATTTCGAGAAATAGGAAAAGTCAAATGTGGTTTATCAAAGGCATAAACGTTTTCAGGATTTCTATGAGAACCTACACATACATACTTAATTAAATATTTTATTTTTAAGGATAAAAGGATGTTAGAACTTTTGTATATATGTATATCCGAGTGGTTGAAGTAAAGAGATTTGTCAAATTGTTAACAAAATTTTTCGTTTTGCGCGGTTTGTTCGAGCATTTAAAAAATGTGAGCTTCCTCCTCTTCAAAGGCCATTCCTTTGGACCTGATGAGAATTTTCCATGAATAGATTTGAAGTAGGTTGACAAGCATCTGTCAGTTTTTACAATATTTTGACAAGAGATGGTTCAAAGGTTGTTACCCACATATCTGATCGGTTGTAGATAGAAATTTTAACGTAAGTCTTTTGAGTTTTATGTCAATATCGTGGTTTTTTAAATTAACTATAAACTCTTTTACTGTTGCACCGCCTGCTATCCTCATACGCACAATTTCATGAAAAACTGTGCAAAACCAAAGTTATTGCAATATAAAGGATCTTCCAATAGGGACTTCCGAACTTTGACAGTTGATAGCGGCCATATTGTTGAAGCTACATTTGTCAAATTGCCTGCCATTTATTCAGTCTGTTCAACAACACGTGCAAATAATAAAATTGTTTTATCAAAATGGGTGTTTTACGGTCGCCATAATCGTCCTTTCAAGAGGACTATTCGCAATGAAGTGGATAAATTTGAGTCCACTGGGTCAGTAAACGATCAACCAACACCCGTACAATCTGCCGAAATCATCGCCGCTGTCCGTGAGAGTATGCAGGAGAATCCGAGGCAGTCGATTTCGCATCGCTCACAAGAACTCGACCTTTCACAGACCACAACTTGGCGAATTTTGCGTCTTGACTTGGGCCTGCACCCGTACAAAATTCAACTGACCCTGGAGCTGAAGGTAAAGGACCATAGCCAACGACGTGTGTTCGCTGAATGGGCTCTGGAGCAGTTGGAAACTGCCCCTTATTTTCATCGAAAAATCATCTTTAGCGATGAGGCCCATTTCTGGATGAATGTCAACAAACGTCAACAAACAAAATTGTCGAATTTGGGACGATACCAATCCTCATGAGATCCAAGAGCGTCCAATGCATCCCGAAAAATTCACTGTTTGGTGTGGATTTTGGGCTGGCGGCGTCATCGCTCCATATTTCTTTGAGAACGACATTGGCGAGCGCTAAAGGTCGATGATTACCAACTTCTTTTGGCATGAATTGGATGATATGAGCACCAACGACATGTGGTTCCAACAGGACGGCGCCACATTGGAAATTCTGCACGAGCGATTCGAGGGCATGGTCATCTCACGTGGAGGTGATGTGAACTGGCCACCGAGATCGTGCGATTTGACCCCGTTAGACTTTTTCTTGTGGGGTTTTCTGTAGTCGCAGGTCTATGCGAATAAGCCACAGACCACAGCGGCCCTCAAAGCCAACAAAACCTTTGCCATCGGTCAAATTCAGCCTGATTTATGCGGCAGAGTCATGGAAAATTGGACATTTCGGATGCGCGCCACCCAGAGAAGCCGCGGCGGACATTTGAACGATGTTATATTCCATACATAATGGCGTCGATAGGTCTTTCAAATGAATATCTATAATATCTTACACACACTTTGTTTTATTTAAATTTAAAGATAGTAAGCGCTTAATGAAAGACCTTTTTATATCAATACCGTGGTTCTATAAGGACTCTACTGTTGTACCACCTACTAACCTCATACTCACTATTCCATATAAAACTGTCCTTTAGTACAATGCACAAACCAAACTCCAACTCTATCAGCTCACATGTGTACACAAATTCTACAAAAACCTCAAGAGCAACTATATACCTTAGGACTTTAAGTTATTCCAAATGTTTCCATGAAGTTAGTACATATTTTTGGTATTCTCTGAGATTTCTTTACCTCTACGCTTCACAAATTCTTTTCTGATAGCACAGAAAGCAATCTTCTCGTCCTTGCTCTAAAATTAACATTCATTTAATTTATAAGCGTTAAACATGAGTTTGGTAAATCAGAAGCACTTGAAACTTTTATACAATAAAAAAAAAGTAAAGCAAACGAAGAAATACCACATAAAGAACGGGGTTTCTTTTTTGATAAGGGATGGCATCCTCTTCATCCCCTTTTAACTCGTCTGGAAGCATATACCGCATGAATGGAAAATAAATTTCCAAGAATGAAGCAAACTCCTTATTGAATTTCTCGTCCTTGCCTAACCTCGTCCAAAGGGGAATAAAAAAATAAAAAAAACTTTTAAATTTACAAATTAATCTTAAATGACCATGAAGGGGCGGATTGTGGTTTGGGGGTAATGAAAAGAATCACAGTGTAGTTGAAGTTCTATTATAAAACCGGGGTTCATGGTAGCTTATTGTTTTGTTCCGCTGGCCTCGCGTTACTATTCAATAATACCTGCTTAATGAATAATGAATGCGGTCTAAAATGAAAACGGAAAAAAGCGAACCCGGATCTGGTCCACCATTTATTTGCCACCACCACAACCACTTTCAGGGATTATCTGTGAGTGAAGTTGCCCAAGACGGGGGTTGCCTGCGCCAGAGTTTGTCCAAGTGATTTTTAAACAAGAAAACATGAATAAATTTGCATTTAAATCATTGGAGGTTCGCTTCCGACGCCCTCTTGACGACAATTTAATTGAAACTCTATTGTGCCATACAGGGACCCACTGAGATACTCGCAGAACCAAGTGTTCTCCGCCGTAAGTGTGCAGTAAGTACAGAAATGTTGGTATACCGTTTGAACTGGCATTAAAGCGCAATTATGCAGATTTACTGTTTTTTTTTTTCCACACACACATACATAAAGGACTCACATCCTTTGCCGGTACTCGCTATGGCAAACCAATTCAATGATGAAATCTAATTGAATGTGAATGCAATAACGTTCACTGTAGGCAGGGGGTAGCAACAGGATTAGGTGTCCCGCTTTAGGGTGGCAAAACAAAAAAACAAAAAAAAAAATTCCTGAATTGGGATTTATTTTTTATGCTCGTCATCTCTCTTGGGGAAATTTAATTCTTTTTTTTCCCAAGAAAAATTGCTTTTGATGGGGAGAATTTTAGAGCGAGGAATTTTGAATGTTCCCCCCAGTTGATTCCTTAATGGAAAAAGTTGACAAAGGATTTTTCGCAAGAAGTATTTTTTTATTTAAAAATTTTGTTTTCTCTGCTTCGTCTAAGGGGTGTGTATAAGGTTCATTAGAATCGTGAGATTATTAGTTTTAATCTAAACAAAACTGTCCTTTCGCTACGAAGAACTACATTCTCGTGTCATCATTCAACCATCACTTTCAAAGACAGTATGTCGCTTGCAATGGAACCTACACAGGTGAATTGGATTCTCAGCGCTTTTTAAAGTTTACAGAAGTCACCTTTTTTCTCCCTGATACTTTGATTGGTCCTGAGTTCTAGAAACTAGATCAGCTTGTATCAACTTTCAGCCTACAAGTATATGAGCAACTACATTCGACACACAAGAACACTTAACTAAATTTCCATTTCTATGGGAAAATTTCACATTTTCTCGCGCACATTAATAATTTGCTTTATGATTATTTTCACTGTGTGTCGAAAGGACGAACGACTTTTTCCCATGAAACCATCAGAAGCTTGTTTTGATCTCCTTTCAATTGTTTTTCGTTATATATTTGATTTTTTTTTTTTTAATTTAAAAATCATCTTTAATGCCGTGAAATTGATTAATTTCCGACACGGATCTACGTGCCTATGTCATGGAGAAAACAAAATACAAAATGTTAAAATGCCATGAAAAATAAAAATTGGAACAAGGACTAACTTGAGGCAAAATAGACAGCACAACAGTTCGTGTTGGGAAATCGAAAACACACTGTCCATGTCCATGTCTATGTCCATGTGCAATGACATACTGATGGTGTGGAGGAAGGCAGAGAAATAAAAAACTAATTACGTGCTATCATCAAAAATGGATCAGTATTTTACTCGCCAAGGGAATCCAAAATGCGGGAGAAGTTGTTTTTAATGTGCCAAGTGGAGGACATACCTTTACTTGGTTTTTTTTTTTTTGTCAATAAAAGTTCATCCTGTCAAGTGTTGTAAAGGTCATAAAGAAAACTTGTGTACCTTTAAGGGCTGAAAGAACAAATGATGTATCACTGTCAGAGTGTTTGACCACTTGTGAGGCCTGAACCAGTGGTATTCATTGATGTGAAACTGGAGTTAAAATTTCAGTAAAACTTCTCATCCTGGCTGCCGTATTTTTCACGAGAATTTATGATGAAGGGTTTAGGCCATAAGAATCCAAGATCCGCTACCGGATCCAAGTAAATGTAGGTCAATCGTAACAGCCTCTATACAGACGTCGCATATAGTAGGCCTTACGGCCCCTTAAGCTCAACAATAAATCTTTTCTGCTAGCCGATAGCCAGATAGCTGGGGATCTCGTTATAGACGTCCGGGTGCATGACACCTTCGATTTATTTTACTTGAAATCCACCGCATTTGTAAGTTGTAATCGAAAACCTTGGCAAACCGAAAGAAGGCTCAAGTCCAGAAAAATCCTCTGCTGAACCTTTTTTTATTGAACCTCATCGGGGATCAATTTTCCGTTATCCTGTGGTGTCTCAAACAAGATTTAGTAAGTTCAGCGATTCAATCAAATTAATACAATTGGTACCCTCATGTATAGTCTTACATTCGTTGGGAATACAGGATAACTATCGACACTTGCGCCCAGACGGTCTCTTATTCGTTTCCCTCTTAAGTAGGAGTCCAGCAAAGCATGTGGTCTCAAGACTGTGTTCAAACTTTTCTGTTTTTCGAGTTAGCCAACTCAATTTGCCGAAAATGTTGAAATGACAGCTGCTTTGTCCGAGCCACATTGACAGGAGATGTGGGTATGATGATGGACGCCTTCAAAATCCTTGTCACAGTAGCAGTTGAGAAGATTTTCGCTTTCACGAATGCCATCTTAGTAAGATCATTTGTTACTAATTCATCGTCGAAGTCAACACGTCTCCCGTAGTTTGATTTCAATTACTCTGAAGACACACACGCAAATGTAGGGACATTCCATTTTCAAAATCACCTACTACCTCAATGACAACTAATTAATTTCCAGGACATGAACATTCCAACGTTCTCTTCAAAGTATAATTAGATTTAAGTTTAAATTTTTAATCTCTGCCTCTGGTATTGTGTAAGATAAATCGATAGCATCGACGTATGTATACAGGATACCATCGTACCATAATCTCTTATTTCACAGACAATTGCATTCAACCGTCTCAGCCAATCAGGACATACAAATCTCTTACGCATTTTCGGTAAATTATCCATAACGCAATCAACCGAAAACCTATTACTTCGCTTTGATTACACTTTGCAGGAGCGTTTAGTGACGTCATAATACAGCAATTTACGAAAATCAGTTTTCTTATAGCTCACATGCTGTCAGAGATTTTGTGGTTGTAAGCGAAGGTTGTAATATGTTTCTTTGCCAACCACCTCGAACACGTGCAGTTCACCAATCAAAATTCAAGTTATCAACACCCAGAGGACAGACCATGTGTACGTAATCATCTGGAAATCGATATGCTAATCGAAGGCAGCAGGATCTCTTTTTGAATTCAAAACACTTTTCGGATTCGATTAATCCTTTTGGCACTCTTCGCTTGTAACAGGAGAGGCATTTGGATTACTCTCACCGCTTGGGCGTTAATAATTGATCTGCAAAGAGAAGTGAATCCTTAAAGTACGAGTATCATTACGACGACTAAAAACCTTCTTCCACTCGACAGATTCATGCGCTCTAATGGAGTTTAGTTTAGAAGGTCTCGGGATCCCTTTCGAATGTATTCAGGTGAATCGTTTGTCAATCAGTTTTTGGTTTTTTTTTTTTACCGTGTGCCAAATGTAAATCAATCCTTGGGGAGAGGATTGAAAAAAAAAATCGACAAAACAAAGCAAGCATAAGAAAATAACTTTATCCTGTGTATACTCTGTTTGAACTTCTTTGTGGCAGCAGCAATGCTTACTTGTGCCGAAATCTCTCTTGGGTTATCCAATCTGTGGCGTGGCGTAAAGTACCAGCATTCGGTTGAAAGCCTTTTGTATATCCTATTTACTTTGGTTACGCTATCTGTTTGCATACATTCGCGTTGTTCCACAACAAAACACTCAGTCGTGTGATCTCTAAAGCTTTTTGGGAACCTAAACATCTAACCTTTTGTCTAGAGATTTTGTATCTGAGATACTACATTTGCCATTTAGTTCTGTGAAGTATTTTTTTTATTAAATCACAATTTCGGTTAAAAATGAACGAAGAAATTTTGCAATTTTCTCACACGAAACATGAAAATAATTGAGTTTTCGTTCAATTTGACTTCCTTTTGAGAGTGTGATGGTGGAGACGGGAATTCCTTTCGTTACTCGCGATTGTATTTCAAGATATCCTTCCGCATCCTTTAACGGTGAGTTATTATGTTTACTAAATCGAATTGACAAGGATATTTCTTTCGTTTTTATTTTTGTTTTGTCGTTTTACTTCACAAAGACCGAGAGATCAAGAAGAAGAAGAAGAAGAAAAAGAGTGCAAAAAGGCAATTTATGAGTATATCCCATGGGAGAATTGAAAGAAGATTTACTCACAGGTAGGTTTCAATGGATAAAACTTCCGAGGTTTATTTGGGCGTCGATGGGGTTGAATGATTAGCTTTACTGTTTGTGAAAGAAGATGAAATTTTTCACTCATCCTTTAGATATTGCTTGGTTTGAAAAGACGAAAGACTTCGTCCCTTAAGTTTTAAAGTTCTCTCTATATATATATGTTTTATTTTTTTGAGTCGTAAGAGACTATTGAAGTTTATGACATCAATTCAATGCTGTCAATTGATGTTAAGGGTGGGAATTCTGGTTTAGAGAGTCCTCGGGAACGATTTGTGATGTTCAATTTGTGATTTCGTTTCAATCGTTCAAGGATTAGTGGTTTCTTTTTCAATTTCATTTTCGTTTGATGTAATTTTAAGCCAATTTTAGATTAAGTCAGGAGTATAATAGGTTTGCCATTTAACTTGGTTTTATTCACTTTGTGAAGTAGATTAATACAATTTTCCCATTTTCTGAACATTTGTGACATAACAAAGCGCATCATTGTGACTTGAAACTTAGCAACCAAGTCGAGGGGCTCATATATTTCAATTTAATTTGACGTTCATAGTAGATTAAGGAGGAACATGAATCCATCCGTGGTATGAGCTGGTGTAAGTGACGATGATCTAGAACAACTTCCCTACGACTGTATGGCATATGTATGTTCACAACAGACTACAGATTCTTCTTATGAACCTATGTAAATGCAAACATAAATCAATGACAAGGTTTACTCATGAATTTCTATAACATCAATCGTCAAGTCTTCTTAGGTGAACTTTTCAGAAGTTCTCTCTTAGACGTTCAAAATCGGGGAAGAGGCCTTACGCCATCAGTGTAAAAAAAAAGGTTTGCGAACCTAGACTGTTCTAAAAACACTAGATCTATGGCGATCTCTGGAGAACCTTCAAGGGTACAGAGAAATAAGCTCCCAAAGCATTTGTTGTCCCGATTTTGTTACAGTTTAGGGATCCGATTTTCTTCAGGTTGCTGTTGCAGGATTGCGTACATACACCAGTGTTTGTTGCTCCGAATCCCATAGTATGCTTCCGCAGAAATCAGTGACTGACCAGGTTTCTTTTTTTTATTATAAGTTGTGGCTAGTATCTCTCTAGTTTTCCCTTGGACACGTTGTACTGTACTTAACTACACCTTTTATTGTCTGCTTTCTTAGTTGTTTTGTCCCTAATGCTTACCCTTTCTTCCATTCAGATAAAGGTATCCCAGCAAACAAGAACAAGCATTAGTATGTGGTTTAAGTAGTCTTCAGATGAATGCTGGACGATAAGTAAGACAGCGGATCAGATCTTGGGATCCTTCGAAAGAAAAATTCTACGTCGAATGTTTGGTCCAGTCTGCGAGGAGGGTGAATGAAGGAGAAGATACAACCGCGATATCTACGAGCTGTACAAATGTGAGGATGAAGTCCACAATGACTCGGCCACACCGAGCGAATGGACGAGAATGCTCCAGCTAAGAGTATCTTCGAATCCCAGCCACCTGGTTCAAGAAGAAGAGGAAGACCGAACCGAAAGCGGCATTAGTTCAGGCTCAGACCTTCCAAGGGTCGCTGGCCTGAAAAGTCAAGTCAAGTTAAGCAGTCTTGGCGTTTTGTTTTAAGCTTAACAGAAGCTGTGTGAACAATTGGAAAGAAAGGACCACATTTCATCAACTCTGTACCCTTTAATCACCACGATTATCTGAGAGTAGCCAGAAAAAAAAAAAAGAAAGCTACCGTCAATTATTTTGACAAACGCAGTTCAAAACTCAAGACTAAGGGAAGGCTGTGATAAGGCAGTTACTATACATCGTCTTCAAAATTTGCGTCATTTCATAGCCTGTATTCTTCAAAGTTCTTCTCAAATGGTTATGTGAAAGCGTTTTTCTTCTGCAAAAGAAATGAAAGGACACACTTTTCGTTCCTTTTACTTAGTATTTGACATTGCCTTTGTCATCATTCCTAGCAGTAGTCTAATAGTTGATTCTTGGATTTACATCTTGCACATTTTCGCCTTTGCCTTTTCAAAGATATGCATAAAATTACTCGTACGCCACAGTAAATCACATACACTCACGTACATACATTTGAAAGGATTATGAACTGTTTTAAAGTCAAATGGTCTACTTTACCGAGAGGGCGGTTTATTTAAATTATCGAAAGCAGGTCACTGAAACCCGACCAACAGAAGGTGTTTTTTGTGGTAAGAAAAGCAATATACAACTTGAGATAGCATGAATTATGGTTTCATCATTGGTTACACCCGTTGAAAACCTACCCCAAGACCTATTTCGAAGACTAAATAAGTGCACGGTCTAATGTTACATATTCTCACAGTAGACTGGGTAGACCGCATGTTCGGGCATAATAAGAGTGTGCGGCATTCAATTTATGGAACATTACGCACGCGAACTTTATACCCCTCGAATGAATGCAAGGAAAAACAAACACACAGAGGTATAGAGAATAAATGATGACACAGGAGTTGCTTCAAATTACACTACAAATTTGGGGGTAAGTCTACATTTACACTAGGAAATAAATGGAAGTGGATCGTTGCAGTGTTTTCAATTCAAGGAAGTATTTAAGTGGATTAGAGGAGCGAGAAGGAAGAAGTTATAAATATGAAAACGTAGATGGGTTTTGGTCGTAGACTTACATACATAGAATGTTTCTAAGAAAAATTCTTGGATTAAATCGAGCATTTTTAGAAAAGGTGAATAAACGTAGGTTTTGGTTTGTGATAGACGAGATATTTGTTTTCTTGGAAGGAAGATGTTTAAGACTCAAAATGTCAACCGACTTGCTTGCGGTCACAATAACTGGAAACTCATTTTGATAAAAAAGAAAAGAAAAGTTGCTTAAATGTCAAAAGTGAAATGGCAGTCGAAAATAATCGTTAAATTTTATTTCGCAGTCCTTACATGGAAATCTATGATTCAGTAGGGGAAGTAACAAGCGTCATAAATGTATGCCTGAGAGAAGGATGTAAGAGTCGATCTAATTCCTCAGCTAAAGGCCATCAAAAGGGCGAGAAGCACATTGCTAAGTAGTAGAAACAATACCGGCGAGAGTAGGTATACATACAGCCCTGTTGAACCTCATTTTTGATCCTACAAATTTCTCTGACAGTCTTCTTTCTAAGTTTGAGTGATTTTGAAAAGCCATCAAGCCTTTATGAAACAGTAAGAACGATATTCAATTCCATTATACAGCTTTTTTTAAAGAGCGGTTACTACCTTTAAACTAATTGGTTTTAAATGTACGGGAGTAGTCGTGATGAAAAAAAACTAGTGATCTCACATTGTTGTCTATTTTTGTTGTTCGGAACATTTTAAGGCCATCAAAGGGCGTTCTTTTTCTCATTTCTGCAGCTTCTGTAGAAATCGTTGCGTAGAATGCCCATCTGCTTACGATGCAGTGTCGTATTAGGCCATTAGTTTGAAGAGCTGATCTTGGTCTTTTGTAGAATTAACGCTTCGATTTTCTGAGACCGAGGATAGACCAAATAAGCCTGGTATCTACGATTTGCTTTTGGTAGAGCATTGGTGTAAACTAGGTGCCTAACAAACGAAATAGAAGCTTTGACATGGTCAAGATTTCTCTTGTCTGTACCTGGGTAGCCTAACCAAGCTAATTCGTCAGCTGGACAATTCCCTAGAATGTCACAATGAACCAGGACGTGTATCTTATCTCCCAGGACCATTGTGCATGTTATATTTTTTGCACGACTAGAATGGATCTGCAGTTTGATAAACAAAACTCTCGAACATTTTAATTGACCTGCCAAGAGGTGGTACCGCGAAAGAACTTGTTGTTTGCTTGAATTTTATGTTTAGTCAGCATACACAGCTATTCAGCAGCACACCCCCTTCTTTGAGTCACGACGACATTCTATTGTTTTTGGAGAATTACTTCAACATCCTCTTCTCAGTCGCAAGCTCGTTTTTTTGGGTTGGCTAAGACAAGTTTTCCAGTATCTTAAAGCCCTTAGATCTATACTGCAACCATGGGCTAGGATAAGAGGATTCCCTTGGTTAGGTTTTCTATATGAAGATACTACATTCCAAAGCTTATTTGTCCTTTTCATGGTTCGATATTTAATCAACTCCTCGTCAAAGCTTGCGATCAGAAAGGGCATAGGAAAGGTAAGGTTAGGTTAAAGTGGCTGCCAGCTATTGCCAGCACACTAAGACCAGTGATAGGCCCATTGTGATACC
Source organism: Criorhina ranunculi (assembly GCA_951813785.1). Lineage (NCBI taxonomy): Eukaryota > Metazoa > Arthropoda > Insecta > Diptera > Syrphidae > Criorhina > Criorhina ranunculi. The sequence goes on from OX638381.1 coordinate 13,982,644, forward strand.
ACTTGGATCTGAAGAGATCTCCATACCTAACCAATTGGAGCTATTTATGAAGCGAAGGAGGACGCCAAGCCCTGTTGCATGCTTGCCTATTAGAGAGTGTCCCGTGATGACACCTATTACGGATCTGATATGGGATCTGTTGAGAGAAATTAGATTCTTAGAGCGTTTCAAACCCAGCCGTGGCCAAATCCGCTTTGTCGCTAGACAGGTTATATCATTTGTCCACCTAGAATTTAAGTTTACATGTAGCGATCGTTCATCAGCCTTGCAGTACCCTGGAATATCTCTATGTCCCCAGAAAGGGCATCCTCGGGAGCTTCTCAATCAAACTCCTTATCCAATGTTAAGTAACTACTTCGATTCTGAAACGTTCCGTGGTTTCTCTTGTGACACCATAAAATTTGAGCTGAACTCTCAGGAAACCATGAACAATATCTGGTGTTCTGACAAACAAGCAAATTTATCAATTTCTCAGACAAAAAACGGGCTTCACGAAGCTCTTGACGGACTTTCTCACCGTTCACTCTTCTATTGCAAAAAACTAGTCAAATTTCTTTCAGACATTAGACGGCTTTGAAATACAAAGATTAAAGCAAATAGTCATGGTCCTTTATAGAGTGCCGTAGCAAAAATTTGGTCATCCTGCTGCAAAAAAAAGTGCGGAAGCATAAAATTCATTGGATTAGACGAGACAGACTAGTCTCGGAATGAACCTCAATCAACTTCGCTTTCGCAGATAAAAGCAGATTATGAAGCTCGATTCGCCCCACCTAAACCAGATTAGAACAGTAAATGACATCTTTGTAATCCTGTTGATCTTTACACCCTTAAAATAGAAAACCCTCTTACAAAAATAAATTTCTGACCAATAAAATCTCTTCAGTCAAAAAGCCTTGAGTGCCTTTCTTCAAAAAACCACCTCCAACCTCTGCAGCTGTTGTATAAATACTCGTTACTTAAAATCACCTTTTCAAAAGTCGTCTCTCTTCACGTCAATCAATCCTAAAGCCTTAGCTGGCAACAGCAACACTTCTCAAAAAAAAACATCTCCTTCAACTCAAGCTCCCTTCGTTAAGTCTGAAACAAAAACGCACCATCCTTAATTGCCCATTAAATCGGCTTTTGTTACATCTGCACGTTCACAACCTTGAAGTCGCTCCTTAACACCAGACACCAAGTAAATCAAAAGGACAAAGACCACTAACAAAAGAAAAAAAAAAAAGAAAAAACCTTTGTAAGAAAAAAAGAAATATTTTCCTCATAATTTCGCAATCTTCAAATCACAATAAAATAAAGGAAACTGTTCCTTACGGACGAAACTTAAAGGAATATGAAACAGGACAAGCAGAGATGTCACGAGTCCTGCAGCAAATGCAGGCTGACACAAGAAAAGACCGCCCCCAACACAACACAAAACAATCTCTTCTCTAGGGAACAATGCATTTAAAGGGGGAAAAATCCGTCTCTACCGCAAATATTGTTATAAATGGTAAGGATAACAAAAAGGAGCAAAAAAAAAGGAGAAAAAAACTAGAAAGCCAGTGGAAAAAAAGAAATATGGAACAAAAGCGGTAGATAAATTGCACACAGGCGCCGTCACCATTGCTGTCATGTCGAATGTGATAAGCAAATGGTTTACAATAAAAGGACTTTCGTTCGTTAGAGGATTCCCCGTGGAAGCACTTTTTTTTCTTTTCAACTCCTCTCATGTTTCTTCTCTTACGTACTTGTAGTACTTCGTTTCACCACCGCCGCGCCGCCAGTGTTTTTTTGCGCTCAGTTATTCAAGGATAATAGAAATGCTCGGTTGAATGAGTATTTATCATCAAGATGAGAACTTCAACTCACTGTACTCACTGTGTTGGAGAAGGATTCGCGAACAAATACCAGAAGAAGGATAAAAATAGGAGAAAAGAAAATAATGCAGAATAATTGAGCGAGAGCCAGTTGATGGTGACGAAAGATCGCGCCGCGATTGTAAGCGCAAAAGCCATATGCGTAACTTTGGATAAAGGGTTCCATTTTATTTTTATTTTTTTTTCATCCGGGACAGGACTAATTGCAATGACTGGGACGGGCCGGGGTGGTAGTGTAATTGAAGAACACTTAACATGTTCACTGTGCCAGTTGTGTGTGCATTGCTGTTGATAAAGTGGAGAATAATTGTCGACGTAGCGTAGAATTTCGCTTGAGGCAGGAGGTTTCGCTTTCTTTCGTCGGTTTTTGTTTTTTTATATTTTGTTTGCGAGGTTTTTTTGTTCGTCCTTTTTTTTTTTGTTTCCTGGTTTTGTTTGCTTTCTATTTGTGTTGTGTTTTGTATTGCGTGTGGTTTTAAATTAAATTAAGTGGAATGAAAAGCGAGAATGTTTTCAGTTATGAAACAGAAGGGTGGTGTAGGTTTTGAGGGTGATTTGAGCATAGATATCCTTTGAACGGGATGGGGACCGAAAGTGAAGAGATTATTTACTCAAAGGAATTTTGAAATGTGTACTAAATAAATAGGGGGACTGGAAAGACTTATGTTTGAATGGGCAATCAAAGTGGAAAAGTCCTTTCATCTAGACAGTTGAGCTTGATAGAAATTGGTTGTGCGTAAAGCTAACTGAAGGTTTGAAATGTCTGACACTCCTGCTGAAGGTGAGAACATCCTCTATCCTTACAGTGAATTTGTGAAACAGTTTTACTCAGAGCCACTACTGTGTTTCATTTTTTCCTTCTCTAAGCAAAGTCAGAGTTCAGTGATTTTAAGGGGATATCTGCGTTGGCAATGACTTTAAAGGAAACTCACATAATTCTCGATACAATCCGTACTGTGTTTAAGAGTGTTATTGGAATTTTTGAACACTTGTATTAGATTGAATAGGACCTTAAATATTGTCCCTTTAAATTCCGCAGAAAGATTCGCAACCTATGTGAGTTTCTGAATAGCTTTTATGCCTTGATTTACCCATCAATGTTTGGCTTTGTTTTCACAAGCTAAGTCCTTGAAGTGTATTGAAGCATCACTCAATAGAATTTGAGTTAGTTAGTGGTAGCCTCTTGACTGCCGCGATTATATAGACGGAGGCACCTCTAGGCACATGTTTCAGGAGTCTGAAGATCAGCTTGTTTAATGCTACGACAAATCGTTCCTCAGAGCTTGAAGCAAAGACAAATGCCTCTTAAGTCGAAAATCTGTAAAGGGTTGTTCGAGACTCTAGGTTAGATAAGGTTAGGTAGATTGCTGATCCGCGGGACTCACTTGGGCTCAGAGCCCATTGTGATGCTTACAGAATTCCTTATGGAGAGAATTGAACCTAAAGAACCATTTAGTCATGTCTACCTTTTGCATCACTGCCAAATCCGTTCGTCTGTACTGGATGTCACTGGAGGAATAGTCATCAAGGACCTTACCGAGACCTTTGGTGTCAAACAAGAGTTTGGATAAGCTGAGCGACGTTATTTGACAGACTTCAAAAGTCTGGGTAACTACTTGCATATACCGACGATATTGACAGTTTTGGCAGAACTCAGCAAGCTGTCATAGGTTCGTTCACAGGTATTGAGGAAGAAGTGGCCAAAATTAGTTTTGCGGTGAACAAGAGCAAAACCAAGCACTTGACGTCAATTAGAAGGGACACCCAACACCGACGAATGGGACAGAACGTCACAGTAGATAGCTAGAATTTCAGAGCCTCACTTGGCTCTTCTATCACTGGCCTTTGTCCTGAGAAGGCAATCGACTAGTTAGACCCTATCCCGAAGAATTGAGGAGACTCTGCTTCAAACACTCATCATTGTATTTGGACTCTTCCTTAGTCGTTTTGAGTGGAATTTCTTCGTAAGATATTCGATCCCATATGCGTTTACGGGCTTTGGAGAAGATTCAACGTAGGAGCTGTAAAGTGACATCGACTTAAGTAAAATTTGCGTTTATCCTGAACTGCTAATGAATCAAATGTCTAAATATAGGACATTCTCTACTTACTACGCCTTAAGAGATACCTTTTCTAAAATTAAACAAGAAAATGGTGTCTATTCCTGATATCCCTTTCCAAATTCTCACACTCGAACACCGTTCCTTCTTAGCAGTGATTCCCAAAAGTCCTCTTCCCCCCCTTAATCCATAGAAACTAAAGCCTTTGACAGAGATAACACAAAACGAAAGTAATCCTAGAAATACAAGTCAGTGGAACAATCAGTGAAAATTTCCAAGCGAAAAGGTACCCCATTCTCTGGCATTCAATATCAAAAGATAACATCTGGCAATTCAAACGCACACTGTTCGTGCTAAGATAAAGCATATCATCGACGTCACCTCCCCTCCTCCCGCAATGACAGAACAAATTCTCTTCTATTATTTACCCCAAAAAAGTTGCCTTGTATATTTTACGTCCGAATGCACTCGACTGACTTTCCCGCACACTCACATCCACGTCTAAGATGGGTTCTAAGATTTCTTCTCCCCCCAAAAATTTTGTTCACTTTTTGATCTCGGTACGTTTCTCAAGACAAGCGAAAAAAAAAAAAAAAAGAATTATTCGAATGAGCACATAACAGTAATTCAGATTTGTGCTCAAGTATTACACCCGCATCTTGGATCCCCGGGTTTCGCCAAAATCCCACGCTAGGAGCACCAGCAGCGGTATAGTGAATCAAAAAAGTTAATCTATTAGAAAATCGAAAATTTTTGGAAAATTTCGTGCGTTTTAACTAGGCAACGCCGCCGCTGATGGGGACGATATAGTATGTCCTTATAGCCGTTTATTTGATTTGTATGACTGTTGGTGATGATGGCGGGTGATGGCATGTCCTTTGAGTCTGAATAAGTTGATTAGGAATAATTTTCAAAGGAAAATTGCATGAGAATTCGGTTCAATGAATCTATTAAGCGGCGTTATTCGGGTTGAGTGTGAGAAGATAGGTGGCATTTGCAGTGAAAAAAAAAAAAACGTATCACTGATGCCATAGATGCCGTTAGAAGGTAATTGCGTAGTAACAGGGCTTGACAGCTCTGTAATTTACAAGCAATTTATTTCAATTTTGCTTGGAATGTTATTTTAAATCAATTATGTGCTGAAGAAGACGTGCTTTGAGCTCTCAACATTAGCTTGGGTAATTAAGGATGAGGTTATGTATACCATTTGATGCATGACCTCTGTGGAGACCTTGATAACACTCGGAAAAGAAAATGGTAGAGGTTCGGGAACTTCTTGAATGCCAACCATCTGAACATTCGAAATGAGTTGGGTTTTGTGCCGTAGATAGCAAACAGAAACAGATGTAAACCAACTTCGGGATCCAGTGAAGCATCAGCAATTTAAGGACCATCTTGTGAGAAGAACTGATATAATCATGAACTCAGAGCAATTGCACATAATAGTACGAAATCTAACAAGTGAAAGCCTAAGTATCATTTAATAGATGTCCATAGGTGTAGGACTGTTCATTGAAACAAAAAGTAGCTGACAGATGTTCAAGGCTCCAAATATTGCCTAACGACAGGTATGGTGGAGAAATAGGAAGTAATTTCAGTAGTTCGGTTGAAGTTATTTAGGTAGAAACGACAAAAAAGGATATAACAGGGCTCTTGACATTGACGACGTGGACTGAATGTCGACAGCTGTAACTTTGAGGTCAGTAAGAGCTTTGGTTACATCTGAAAGGACATTACTCTTACCAACCTCTCTCTTTTCAACTAAAAAGGTGATTGAATAGGAACCCCTCCTCTCTCAACAGAGGAGATACAAACTTCATGAGCTATTTCCCTAATGCATTGACCTTAAGTGAACTATTGGGATGATTCCTTAATCAAAGGGGCTGCAAGAATTCCAAGACTTCCTACCAAGGTGACGTCGCAAAATATCAGTGGTCACTGGAGAGACATGCTACTTAGTCAGAAACTCAACTGTAAAAGGAAGCCCTAACAGAAGATGTTGGTAAACCTTACGTAGGTTGAGGACCGGAGAAGTCCTTCTATTAACCTTGCACAGCAAGCTCATCCAAGAAAAGTGGACTCTTTCTACGGTTCAAAGCGGTTATTGGAATCCGGACAAAGGAAAAGCTATAAAAAGGATGCAAAACTTGTTCAACCCTTAACCTAACTATCTAACATCCTTACATTGAGCAAACAAAACCAGTGGGAATGCCTATCTACAACAGATAACTCTACTTGCTCCTAACCTTGCAATAGTTGAACTACCCGCACTAGCCCACGCTACTCGCTGCAACTGCTCATCCCTATCTCATTCCTTTCACGTTTTCACTATCATAACTTTTAAGTTTCCCCACCAGCAATCCTTTAGCATCGCGAATATCTTATCCATAAAAAAAAAAATCAAGCATCCTTTGTTCCTTTACCGTTTATTTATTTTTCCAGCGAACGCCGCACAACAGACAACATTTTCAACGAAAATCCTTTTAACAAATTTCTGTAAGAACCTTTGTAATTCTATTTTTTCGCAATTTACTTTGGTATTCTGTTAACCGAATACCAAAGGAGCCAGAAGCCAGGAAGCAGGCAAATGACGTAACTCCTTACAGAATTTCTTTCGCATCCTTTTGTTTTTTTGCCCGTAAAAGTGTTTAACTTTGTTGCAGCACCTAATGCATTTCTCGGTTTAGGTCCCAAATGGGATTAGGAACAGCTCAAGATCACAGAAACTCTCCTCGACGGTAGTACCGAGTTTAAAATCGACGTACGAACTCTTACAAGAAAGGACCCTCAAAACTCAAAGCCTCGAATGCAAATACAATTGTTCAGTCAGAACTCACAGACATTTTTATTTTTGGCTTGCCTCGGTGGCTGTCCTGCCTTATTTCCAGTCATTTGCCAGTGCAATGTAGTGAAACAACAGAACAAAACCTTACCCCTTAGCTCTCTCTTATCCTGGATGACACTTGTGCGATTTTCAAATATGTAGAGATTGGTTTTCTTTTATTTTTTTTCCCTTTTCGTTCGTCCTTATACCGCTGCCTTACGCTGCTCGCCATTGCATACTTTGTCAAAAACTTCCATCCATCTAAAAAGTAGGAGAAGGATGTCCTTTTGGCAGCATTTACAATTTCATTACACTCTTGTGTGTGCCAGCCATCTGCTGTTCCTTCGTCCTTTGCGGGACGTTCATATTTTCAACACAGCACAACTGCAAACTTGCACACAGACTACTCACACCACTCTATCAGAATCTCTTTTTGGACTGAAATGCTTTCCCTTTCGCTTTCCTTTGGTGGTGTTTCCTTTGTTTCTAAGGTGGTATGCGCCTTTAAACCGTTCTACCCTTGAGCTGCGCTCGGTTTGGGACTTACATGGCACCAAGAATGTTCCGTACAGTAAAATGTGTCGTCATCATCGAGGAACGCGAGAAGGATAAAGTGTTTGTTAATTTTCAAACAGGCGCCCTGCCCTGTCTCCTTTATACGCTGTACCTTATGTGACTTGGCTAAGAGCTTCGGGGTGGAATATCCTTAAAGTGCTTGTATACAGCATACGTAAGTGCTGCTTATACAGCTCGACGTATCCTTGTATGCTGCATGTAGCCGGGGCATTGTTGCATATTTCATGTGAATCGTTCAAGTGACGGGCAATTGAATGTTTGCCAACAAAATTTGTGATGATGGAATAATTAAGTTGTGGTTGTGTTTGTTTTTTTTTCTCGCGGGGAAGAAAAATGAGGACTTCAAGGATACGGATGGTGTATGGAAATTTTCTTTTTTTGTTGAACACTTGATAAGTTTTATGGCATTATTTTGGAAGTTCCTTGATGTATGTCAAAGACAGCGTTATTTGCATAAAAGGAACGCTAAGTACTTTTGGGTTAAACGGGTCTTGAAGTGCTTGAAGTTGGGAGTTTAATCCTAAGTGGAAGAGCGTGTGGGTAGAATCAGTGTAGTGCTTATCCTGGAACTTGAGATATATTGATTTGAAAAGCGCATGCAACTTTATTGTGTAAGACGATGTTGGTTGGTAAGAATGATTGGATATTCGGTGACACAATGTTTTGTGGATTGGAGTGGAAAAGATTGTTTATCGCAAACAACGTTGTAGGACGATTGGATTTATGGGGTTTGGAGGAAAAGATTAAGCGATGAACTATACAAGCTGTACAGCGACATTGCAAAATAAAAAAAAACTGCCAATTGAACGATCAGGATTGCTAGGACATATTTAGTGAATGGACACCAATACCCCGGCCCGCAAAATCTTCGATTCCAACCCGGAGGGACATCGCAGGAGAGGGAGACCTTGCATTAAAGGGGTCCGCACACGCAGAAGGGAACTTTAATCAACTTGGAGTACGCAACTGGAAGCAGTTTGTCCAGGGCTGGGCTAAATGAAAAGGCTTGTTGGTTGAAGCCCAGGTTCACCTGAACTGAAGCGGACCTTAAGTAAGTAATTGTGAAACTATATTGCGTCTTAAAATGCCTTAAAAGCATCACAAACTAAAAATTAAGAAAGACATCACACTTAGATCCACTGAACAACCTTTAGTTCGGTATCTACACCATAAAATCCAGGACACCATTGTTTTGTTTTCATCTAATTTGCTGTCAATCAAATTCTTACATCCGTTCCCATCACCATTCATGAAAATATCATAATTTTATGAAAATATCATCCCCTCACTGAAAATCCAGTTAATTGCCAATCCAAGCCCCATTCCCGACGACAACTACATGTTGTCTGTCAACACAGATGTGTCAACATCAGGCTGATTTGCATTATTTACACACTAACACAGCACATCTCTACAGGATGACATCAAGGACACAAGCAGCAGGCGCACAGCTATGTTTAGTTTTCTTTAATCAAAGTTTGTTGCGAAAGTTGGTGTTGCCATTGTTTTTTTTTTTTTTTTTTTGTCTGCCAACAGCTGTAACATTTTCACAAATAGCTCATGAAGAATGGTACTTATTCTTCCAACAGCAGCGTTCTCATCCCTGCAACAGTTATGAGTCTTTCCGGCTCAAAGTGATCTAAAATTTTCCAATAACGTTAAATTGTTGCAATACATGAGGACAAACGGAGGAGCGCCAGGTTGATGGAATAGTGGAACAATTTTGCCTAAAGGAAATCAAATACAAAATTGAAATGAAATTGACATTTGTTGGCCCTTTCTCGACAGCAGGAAACACCTATGTAGGTGGATGGATGCAGATGATTTCCTGTGCAAGAGACTATGTTGACGTTGGTTGATTATTAGGATGTGATGGTAATGCCCAGATGTAAAGATAAATTGGAAGATTATATGATTTATCAATGGTAATTGAAAATCGACGACGACGAGAGCAATCGATTTTCAAATCCAAGAACGAAGGACTAGGAAGGAATGCAAAAGGAAATTAAATGTTTCCAGGCAAAGTCAATTGGATTTGAGAAACGGATTCTCTACTGATGTGGAAAACTATGTTTTGATGCTGAAAAACATTTTACGGTTCTTGATTGGTTTTAAATGATTGTCTGATGAAGGAACTCGTTGAGGGTGGAGCGATTTAATTGAGTTATTTGAGAGAAGATAGATTGACCTATGGACAGAATCTAAACTAATTTAATGTTAAGGAGCATTGAAGGCACTTGTGTTTGACTGGTAAAGGCTGAAAGATGGGATAAGTAGAGGAAAATGAAGCAGTTTGTACAAATTCTATGAAACTCTCAAGTAATAATACATAGTGACCGCATTGGGCTTCTAAGTGTGCTGACTCAGGTTCGAGTCAGTAAAACTTACTTGGCGCTACAGTCCGGGGTGGACCTAGGTGGATCAACAAGCGTCTCCAGCCAGCTCGATCTTTAGATAACTCCCTTCAGTTTCGCACGCTAAGTTGGTGGAGGTCCCCTTCAACTTGCGTGCGCCACCTGAGTCGCGAAGACTCTACTCTCCTCTCCTCTACTGCGCTGTCCCTCTACTGCGCGGATTCATAGATTTTCCGGACCGGAGCATTCATGTCCATCCGCTCTTCATGACCCAGCCACTTCAGTCGTTGTACCTTCACTCTTCTGGCTAAGTCGATGTCGCTGTACAGCCTGTACAGTTCGTCGTTGTATCTCCTCCTCCACTCACCATCTATGCAGACGGGACCGAAAATCACCCGAAGAATTTTCCTCTCGAAGCAACCAAGAGCACCCTCATAAATTTTTGATAAAGTCCATGCCTCTGCACGGTAGAGCAGGACTGGGATTATATAGGGTCACTTTTGTTGTTCGAGAGAACAACTTAGCCCAAAGTAGCAGCGATTGGCAAGAGTTATTCTTCGTCTGATCTCAGTGCTGGTGTCGGTGTTTGAATTGAAAGCGGAGCCTAGGTAGACAAAGTCCTAAACTACCTCAAAGTTATATCTGTCGAGGGAGACGTTCTGTCCGAGACATCGGTGTTGAGTGTTCTTTCTTGTTGACAGCATATACTTGGTTTTGCCCTCATCTACCGTTAACCCAATCTTTGCCGTTTTCGTCTCAATACTCGCGAAAGTGTCACTGACATCACGTTGCTCTCTTCCGATTATGTCAATATCATCGGCGTAAGCGGGTAATTGGACGGACTGTCTAAATGTCTTAATCCTTTTTTGACATCAAAGGTCTCGGTGAGGTCTTTACCGACCTTGATGGAGCAGCGTGCATTCTCCATCGTCATCCTGCACAAACGGATGAGTTTGGCAGGCATGCCAAAACTAGACATAGCTCTGTATAGCTCGTCTCTATAGATGCTGTCATACGCTTAAAATCGATGATTAGATGGCGTGTATCGGTTTGGAGCTCCTGGGGTTTTTTTTTCCAAGATCTGCCGTAGTTGTGAATATTTGGTCGATGGTGGACTTTCCTGGCCTAAAGCCACACTGATATGGACCAATCAGATTGCTGACAAATGGCTTCAGAAGTTCACACATTACGGCAGATAGGAGCTTGTGGGCGATGTGAAGAAGACTAATACCTCTGTAGTTGGCGTAGTTCAGAGGGTCTCCTTTCTTGAGGATCGGACAAACAATGCTCAGGTTCCATTCATCGGGCATACTTTCTTCCGACCATATTTTACAGATGAGTTGGTGTATGCTCCTTACCAAGTTATCGCCTGCCGTTTTGAAGAGCTCGGCAGTCAGGCCAGGTTTGTTGGACTTCAGGTTAGATATGACTATCTTCACTTCATCCAGGTCGGGTGGACGGAATTGTTGGTCTACATCGTCCAGGTTGAAAGGTTCATTCTGCCTGACAGCGATATTTGGTTCGTCAGTACTGTTATACAGTCTACAGAAATACTCCTTCCAAATCCTCAGCATCGACTGCAACTCAACTACTATGATCCCTTGGTCGTCTCTTCAGGCTTCGGTTCAGGGTTTGTGTCGTTGGCATGCATTTTTTTAACTTTTGGTAAAACTTCCGAATCTTATTCCTGGAGTAGCGTCCCTCAATTTCCTCGACCGCGCTTCTCATGCGCCTTCTTTTTCCTCCTTAGAAGCCGGTGCTCGTCTCTCCTCTTCTCCTCGTGAGCAGCTCTGGTCTTTCTATGCAGCACCGCTTTGTATGCATCTTGTCAGTAAAATAACCGAACGTTTTTTCGCAGCACCACCTCTCGTTAGGCAATTTAAAACCCTGGAGTCGGCAATAAATGTCTTCCACTCGTGCGAAAAATGTGCAACATAAATGGTTGCGAGAAGCTAAGCTTTGGTTCTTAGGAGTTGTGTCAAAAATTTGAATCTGTAGCGTCTCAATGGAAGTCTTTATATACAGTCAACTCTGGATTTTTATCTTTTTAACTGGAATTCTTAGGCCAAACCGCTAATGAGAAAAGTTACACTTAGTTGCCGTCAACCCCTCAAGAAATGTTGAAAGGAGAAAGAAGTCTTTCTTCTGTTTTGCCCACTCCCTTAAGAAATAGTCCACATCGACGCTGAAGATACTTCCTTAAGCATCGCACGTGCAATCATAAGTCTGCCATAATAATTCCTCCAAACATTTGAAAACTATACCCCGCGAACAGCTTCAAGTGTTTATTTGTAAATACAAAAGTCTCTTTACAAAATATATGTAGGCAAGGCATACGAATGAAGACGGCGATGATCCTTACCAAGTAGTCGAATGTAAACAACCCCTACATCACAAATTTTAATCGTCTAAGTAAGAGGATAATAACATAAGAGAAGCATTAAGCTGTTACTCCTTTGAAGCTATTTATAGGATCGATAACATTTTCGGAAAAGGAAAACCCATCAAATTGTCTGACGTCTCTATTATTAGCTTGTATTTCGGAGAAAATAAATTTTCTTAATTGCGACTGCGGGAGTCAAGAGTCAAGGCAAGGATATCTCAGTTCTCACTTGAATATGTAAGCAGATACCTGATGACATTTTCTGCGAAAAGCTTTTATCTCAACACGTCAGTCATTATGTCAATGACATGCTTCGATTTCAAGACGCATGTCAGTTTCGAAAAAGAAAAAAAGAAAGTTATCCTTAGCTCAAGGCTTGTTTGGAAACACCCTCGTATCACATATAAATACCCTCAACCCAGAGTTAGATATATAAAGTCAGCAGCAGCAACAGCGGGACAAAGTTATGAGCACGTTCACTTCGCATATACCTACCAAACATACTCGTACTATGGTTGTCCCATGTGAAATGTCAAGCCTTACAAGTTTCTGAACGCAGCCATCTGCTGCCACCATCGGGATGTCCTTGAATTTGAATGGCTAACATAAAGTCTCCCGCCAACGCCACCACCTGACTAATTCAATATATTCCTCCGTTTGACCTTTTTTTTTTTTTGTTTGTGTGTGGTGCTTGTCTGTCCCTTATCTGTAAGGGAGTGTCCCTTTTGATTTCGACACACGCCTGGCCATCCTCTTCGTCCATCCTCATCAAATCACAATTTGAACAGAATTAAAGTTTTATCACGTCCAGGACATTCATTCATTGGCTTTGGATTCATTCATTCAGTGTGTGTATGTTACAAGTGTAGCAGGTGGAGGGACTCATACTATAAATGACAAATGCCTGGCAAAAGGATATCGTTTGCTTTATCGAGTGGGTAGTCATTTGTTTGCAAGCAAAACAATATCAAGTGTGAACATTTGTCTCCTTGAGAGGATGCACACATACACTTACATCGCCGTCTACACATTTATTTATTTTTTTTCGGATAGAAGGTCAAGGAACACAACAAAATTTATATGAATCTCTGAAGCAACGCCTTAAGACGCCGTCTGTGTGCTTGTGCCTGCGTAAGTGTTTGTTTCCTTTTAGCACAATCAAATTCCGAAGGATGTTATGTTTTCTTGGACACATTTACACATCGGAAGAATGCCGTTAGAAAGAAGCAAGAATTCGATGCTGCCGAAGCCGACTTCTTTCTCCTACTTCAGGATCTGCTGCTTCGTCCTTAAATAAGATAATTTTTCGTGCTATTTGCTTCCGCTGCTGTTCGTCTTCGTGTGGGAAAAGTTATTTAAGGAATTTTTATTTTGTTTTCCGGACTCTGGCCTCTGACATGATGACAGAGTCGCATTTGGTGTAGATGTAGATGAAGGCGGGTCTGAGGGCGTTGACTGATTGGAATGAGCATGGAATTCTTAAATCCGCCATCTAGTAGTGTTGATAAATTGAGTTCTTTCAAAGCATGACTAGAACTGAAGTGACGTGTGAATTAGGGGCGAGTTTCTAGTCGGAAGGAGCCGAGAAGAACACTTTGTCAAGGTTAATGAAATGCTTGCCAATTTTTCAGTTCAGATGTGTGTGCGTACAATTCTACAGTTTTTCAGTAAAAGATTTGTCCTTAGATGTATAGAGGACATAACTTACCTTAAGTATTCGGAGGCGTTTTGAAAATACCTATTCAGCAGAATGAATTTCTGTGCTGTGCAAATACTGTTTTAAGTTCTCTTGATATTGTCTTCTAGAGAGGGTGGCTAATTTAGGAGAAAAGGAAGGACTCTTTGTGGGGTATCTTGTGAAAACTTCTTATCTGTGTGACTCTTGAGTGCTAATGAATGTGATAAGATGACAACGTTGATTGATGGGTGAATGAATCATTACAGTTTGTAGGACATAGGCATGGTACAAGTGGGCTTTTTAAAGATTTGACCATTAGATGTATCCCTCTTAATAAATCGAGTATACTGAGTATAAAGTGCTTGTACAACAAATTTATGTGATTTTTCTTGGAAAGAAGAAATGATTTTGTTTTGCGTTGATAAGAGGCAATCAGGAGGGTATTGGTCTCGGGTGGATACCTACTGTGGTTTGAAATTTTGTGAAATATCAATCGAATGTTTATTGATCCTTAAATATTGTTCTAGACATCGGTTTTAGCTTGCTTACCAGTGGACTCGAGGATGCGTTGCAATTGAGTTCTTTAAGGGTTTAAATAAATAAGACCGAACTGGGCTTGCAGAGAAAGCTAAAGTGGCACTAAAATGGTACCATGAACGTATCAAATTCTCAAAATCACTAGATAAAGGCGCAGGGTTATAAGTCCACAGGCCAAAAGTTCACAATGGACTCCACAAATCAACTGTGGATTTACAACCCACTCAAGTGGGTCAAAAGTCCACACGAAATTTCTATGGACTACTGACTCATCGATTGTGGTCTTACGGCTCACTTGGGTGGGTCATAAGTCCATAATTATTAAAAGTTCAAACTTGTTGCTTCTCACCGATTTTGGACATACAAGGACCGCAGCAGCTAAGCGGTGCAATACAGATTCCTAATATTTCGAAGTGTTTCAACAAACTCGCAACAGAATTGTGCACTTATGACCCAGTTCCTTTTTAAAATTGTGGAATTATGACCCAAAATGTTGTGGACTTTTGGCCCACTTAGGTGGATTATAAGTTCATAATTGGATTGTGGATTTGTAAGTCACCCAGGTGGGTTGAAAGTCTATTGTGGACTTATGACCCTGCGCCCTAGATAAAACGATCTATCAATGGATTTTCCAATATAAATCGTTTTGAAAAACCAAAAAAGAATGAAGAAACTTCTTACCATCGACGACTGTCCAACTGATTTCCTTCTTCCTATGAATCAATATATAACATGACACCACTCAGAAAACCACATCTCATATCGCCATTACTGTTTACTCCTTTTTCCTTATTTTTTTGTAAGCGCATCAAATGCTTAAGTTCACCAATCTCACCGAACTCATAGTTCGGTCACGTATTTTATTTTCCTGAATTGGAAACCACACACACAATTGTTCAAAAACCTTGAAGGAGTCTCCCTAGATTGCCATTGCACGTCGTCGTCGTTGCCAATTAAGGGAACCAAAGTCGCCAAAACCTCAAGCAGCTGCAACAGCCACACTAGAATGGAAAACTCACATAAGACCACCTTTATGTCGCTCCAGCTCTACCGAAGAGAGAACAAAATCATTTTCATCTTACTATTCCCCATTCAGTTGTCATCCAATATTGCATCTTCCACCAGATATATCACGAAAAACGAAACTTGCACACACAATGTATTCCACACCACGATGTACTGCTGATGCTGCACAATTCGCAAGTGGTCGTCGTAGCATAACAGCTGTCACCTCATTAGGATGCAGCCACAAGTGCACATACCATACGAGTTTAGTAAAATAGTAAAACTTACCTTCTAACGAACCAGTGTATATCCTTGAGATGTCATAATCCATTGGTCCGAGGGTGTTCTCGATTTCGACATCTGTTGCAAATACAGAGAGCGGATCTTGACGCAGAACAAGTCGAAACTCCCTGTAACAAGAGAAGATGTAAAGTTATTTCATTTTTGCGTATCACTATCGGTAACAATTGTCCAAAGACCAACAACAACAGCAAGTGTAATTCGAAACCCAAGAACTACTGTGGAGCTGGGTGCTAGAACTTAAGGAGGAGAACAACAAAGCAACGAAACGACCCTCTTGTGCCATGGCGGAACCGCCATCGATGCTACGAATGCAAACAAACAGAGTGGGAGAGATGAGCTAAAGTGTCGGTTCGACTAGGAATTCCATGGAGGCAACCAAGTGAAACGCTGTGATGATGGAATATCCGACCTCATTCAAGGCCAGCTTGACGCTGGCCACTGGAGGAGGTGTAGGTGGCGGTTAAGTGCAAATCAATGTTCTTTGTGCTGCTGAGTCGTCCATGATGTATGACCACACCACACACTAATGGAAGCAGCGACATAGTGCAGTATGGCTTCTCCACCTCCAAAGACAATTGGTATCCACATCGTCGCTGTAGTCACACTTGACAACACGGATAGGCTTGTGACAATTAATTGCCATTGACAATGTCGCGTTGCACTTGGAGGTCTTTGTCAAGGTTGGATGTCGCAAGGGAGGGAGCCTTCATTACGTTTAAGTGCTTTCTGAGAAGAAGGAATAAATTTCCACCACGATGTGACGACAGGGTTGCTTGAGGTTCCCCGGAATGTGCTTCCGCAAGTTTGAATTTATTTATTTCTTTTTTTTTTCGCCGCAGGAATTATTGATTTTTGCCCTCGCAATGAGAGTTAAATGGTGTAATAAGGGCAAGCGTTTACGCTTACGGTTGGAAGAAGCGAAAAGTGGAGGAAGAAAACATTTTTAAGGGATTTGCATGCTTTTATTGTGAAAGCCTCTGGTAATGGCATCTGAGACATTTAACACCGATGGGAGTATTGATTTTTTTTTCTTTTTTCTTTGTTTACAAAGATGGTAATGCTGGTAGGTATGTCTGGAAACGTTTTCAACATGGGGTGGGTAGTCTAATTGTAAGATTGCCGTTAAGTGTTCCAGAATTTCAATTGAAAAAAAAAGAAAGTACTCTGGAAGTAAGAGAAAATGGGATTATTACTTTAAGGTCCTTTGACGTCATCTGTTTGTAGAATTATCATTACAAGATTGTGTAGTTGTACGCCCACAGCTGATATCAATTTGAATGTTTTTTTTTTAACGGTCGATTTGAAGAAATAATTTATTGGATAAGATGGAAAGAATATTCGAGGAATATGAAAATACAATGTTCCGAGAACTTGAAAAGGGACAGTCGGGGTTAATCTTTGTGAAAGTGATTACTTAAAGGATGGTTTGAATTGGGGCCTGATGATTGGAGTTTGAGCTCTAAATGTTTAACCTTACATCAGTTAAGGGATGTCGAACTCGAGAAATGATGAATTCGAAGCTTAAATTCTTTTTCAAGTTCTGAGCCCAACTGTCAAGAGGGTACACATTGCCAAGCATTTTTTTTTTGTATAATTCACTAGCGCTAAAGAGGTTATGAATACACTTATGATGCTTTTAACACAGCACTTGTGTTGGTGTAGTGGTTTTTGAAACTCAGATGGTATTAGGTTTCAATCCTTTTGCTCCGAGGGTTGTGTCTAGAATAACTGGGGAGAATTATTGCTACTGTTGTCATTTGGTTATAATTCACAGTATTTCTTTCTAAAATCCCGATGTCAGAAGTATGATCCACACTTTCAAGCCATATGACCACAAATTTCTTCACATCTGTTGACTTTGCCCAACGATTTTCCTGACTTACAGCACGGCTTCCGGCTTTGTTCCAAAGTCGCTCTACTGTGGCATGAAGATCGAGGTTAAGAGCCGTGATGCTAAGACTACTGGCATTCTGTTTTCTTAAATTGATTAGGGTTTTCTAAGCTTAAATTCTAAAAATAAAAGGCGTATCCATTTACATATTTAAGGACAGTAAAGTGGCTTAGCTCGTCTTAACAAGAAAATGCTTCATGAAAGCATTAAAGATAAGGAACACGCCCCGAACCTTATTACGGAATTTCAGATTCCTCAACGTGCCAAGCCGTTGTGATCATGAATGAGTACCTTCATGAGTACTAGTCTGCCTCCCCTTATAAACAAAAAAAAAGCTGACGCTTATCATGCGTGTTTCATAGTTTCCATCTACAGAGTCAATTACCCATAAAAAATAGTTATCATCCAACTTTAGCATATACCTTTTGAATCCTTTAACTTGTACACTCCCGGACATTCAACAAATACCGTAAACCCAACCCAAATCCATTTTGGATTATTTTTACAATAAGTTCGATACTCTTTTGTGTAAACTTTGAATTAAATATTTGCTGCCGCACAATACGACAAAGTAAACGGCCAAAGACGACAATACCGTAACCCAAACCAATAAATATCCTTGCCCTTGGTGATGTAACCGCACAAACAAAATGCCTGTCTCTCTCTTTTTTCCTCTCTGGAGAATTTACCCTAGTTTAGTAAACTTCAGCCAAGACTTGCAGTACCGTAAATGATGACAAAAGGGAACAAGCAAACAGAAAAAGAAAACTTTCCTTTCCGCAAGGAGTATAATTCGAGAAAACTTTCCTTCCAAACCATACAAAAGGAGGTATTCCTTGAAATTCAATGCAAGGATACTGGTCTCAGTAACGATTGGAATTGGAAATTATGATGAAAAACATTTATAAGTACACGTGCATACAAAGATGAGAAGTGTGTTTTTTTTTCTTCCCCGTTTACATACAAGTAACGAGTACTTATATGTGCTTGTGCTAGGGAAATCCTTGTGACAAATGCATGTCGATCCTTAATAGGAAAGTTGTCAAAAAATTGCTTGTCAGTAATGAATGGTAGGATACAAGGTTTTTTTTTTTTAAATGAAAGACAGTACAGTACAGTACAGTTTGAGACTAAAATTAAGTAGTTAGTGACGACAGAATAAGCAGACTTGTGAAATTTAAAAAGAAATCGACGCGGCTATGGAAAATCTAGAAACGTGCCGTTGATAGACTGACAGCGTCTAATATCTAGGTCGTTCTCAGTTATTTTAAGGGAAAAATTCTTTGAAGCCGATGCCAACGCACTATAATGAGCTCTTTAGCGACATCAATCTGGTAAGAGAAGTCCATATACAATGACTGAGAAAGTTGGGACATGTAGAGGGGATGCTCACCAGCCCTCTGGCCCTGAGATTCTTCAAATCCACTTAAGAGTAACCGCGTAGTAGTTGAAGTCATGTGCTCAGGTGGGACGTGTATAAATTGAAGAAAAAGACCTCAACAAACTTGATGTTCGAAACTTAAGCAGCTAGCTATCGAACTAGCAGATTGGACAGGCATCCATTCCAAATGGCGGATTGAGAAGAAGAACTTCTTTGATCAAAACTTGTTAATGTGAAGATAAGCTTTAAGTGTTCAGCCAATCTATGGCTATATTCGGCAAAAGTCAGTCATTATGTCGTTCCACAATGTGTCATGGGTGGAAAATCATCTTGCTGCAGTAGGTAAATTTGTTTTCATCGAGCAGTGCATTGGATAAGGGGTTTAAGCTTGTGTCTGATCATTTACGATGTGAGCTGCGTCAATAACGCCAGCGGTGTTTCAGAACTTTTGCATTCGGATGTGTGCGGTCCAATGCAAGAAAAGTCCATTGGTTCTGCAAGATATTTTCTGCTCTTTAAAGATGATGTTTCCCATAGACTTGTTTTTTTTTTTGAGAGAAAAATCGAAAGTGCATGGTTTTTTGGGGAAATTTCTTAAGCGGGTTTAAGCTGAAACTGCGAAGAAGGTAAGAGTTCTGCGTTCCGACAATGGTCTTGAGTTTACTTGTCAGGATGTCCAAAGCAGACAACAATTGGTTCTGCATCAGAAATCAGTTCCATATACACCGAAACAGAACAATCGTGCTGAGCGTGAGATGCGGACAATAGTAGAAGCAGCAAGGACGATGCTTCACGGAAAGCATTTGGAACTGAAGTTTTTGGCGGAGGCAGTAAATACGACTGTCTACGTCTTGAATAGGACGTGATCTTACTTAAGGTGGCGCTA
Source organism: Criorhina ranunculi (assembly GCA_951813785.1). Lineage (NCBI taxonomy): Eukaryota > Metazoa > Arthropoda > Insecta > Diptera > Syrphidae > Criorhina > Criorhina ranunculi. The sequence goes on from OX638381.1 coordinate 14,002,378, forward strand.
CAGTCCGGGGGGGACCTGGGCCTCAACCAACAGGCGTCTCCAGCCAGCTCGACAGGACGTGATCAAGCCCTGTTAAAGGCAAAAGTCCATACGATCTTTGGTTTGGAAAGAAAGCGGACATTAGGGGTTTGGAAGTGATGTTTTCGTGCATATTCCAAAACAGAAACGGCGTAAATGGGACCAACAAGCGAAGCGAGGATACTTCGTTGGCTATGATGACGGTTAAAAAGGGTATCGTGTGTATATTCCAAGGTCGAAGTGTGGTATTTGCCCCTAATGCCCATAAGGTACCAACAAATTCAAACGTGAAAGTTCTCGTTTTTCCTGAAAAAGCAGATAAAGGATGCTCTGAAGAAACTTACATAACCGAAACCACAGAGGAGCCGGAAAATGTAACGAAGGACACCCATAAAGAGAACCTTGAAGATATTCTTTTGGAAGCCGAAGACGTCTTTGAAGAGCCGCACGTAGAGCATGCAGAGCCGAACGCAGTAGTGGAACAACCAGGATCAAGCATTAAGGATAGATTAAGAAAGCGGAATAGAATAGAGGGAGTGATTAACCATTGCAATGAGGTCTATGAACACCAAAAAGTCGAACAAATTTCAACACGAAGTATCTACCTGGATTTTTGCTCAATTGCAGAGCTGAAGTTCATCGATTTATGAGAAGTATGGTAAGGTAAAGGGTTTTAACAAAGAAAAATGAAAATACGGGCGGAAATTGTAGAAACCTAACCTTAAATCTTCTTTTTCTGTCGAAATACACTCCGAAAAAAAGAGTAAAACCTCAAAATAAAGATGAAAATTAAACCACTTGTCAACTCTCTCCTCTCGCTATCAGCAGAAGGAAGAGCACGAGTAAATTAAGGAGGACACAAGCTGTAGTAAGCACGCCAGCAGATGTATTACATCACGGGAAAAGTTTGAAGTGGCACGTTCTCTCTCTCTCTGTGTGTGTGTGCAGATGGGCTGATGCATGAGTTTTTTTTTTTTTTCCGGGTGGTTAAAACCGCAGGAACTTACCTATTTTATGAGAAAGTAAACCTCTTAGGCTACAGGTTGGTTTGAGTACTCCAAAAATATATAAATATCTTCCAAATGGGTTGATGCAGGGGGGTTCGGTACATATGTAGGTGAATGAATTCCATAAAGCCTAACATCGTTGTTTTTAATGTCATTCCTCTTGTTCTTACGGACGATGATGGTGAGGATGATAATGCTGAAGGTGTGGTACATTGCAAGTGAATCAAGTGAATGTGTAAGTAACAGGTAAAGGAGGTAGGTTATCTCTACTAGCTCAGAATGAAAAGGATTCTGAAAGTACTTCGCCCAGATGGCATTGAAGATGAGGTTCACGTGAACCCATTTAAGTTCTTTAGAACTATGAACATTTTGTAAATAATGCGGGTTGGTTTTTGAAGTTGAATCTAAAGAGCTAGAAAATTGACCTTATTTTTGCCAGGTTAGTGGTTTTTGGTGATAAACATCTTTTAGGGTTACAAGCTGTGTGGTAGTCAGGAGATAGAGTCGATGTTCTTATGTGGTAAATTACTTTCTCTTATCACATGACGTACCTGAGAAATTGATCTCGTATGAAAATAGTGGTTTCGTCGAGGGGTATTGGTGTGACATAAAACTTGGAATAGGTTTTGATTAAAGGAAAGGGGTTCCTATTTAGAATTTAAGCTAAGAGTCATCATTCTGAAGGAGGTTTTGTGAGATCAATCGCTCTTCTCAGTAATCTTTTGCCTTCCTAAACCTTGGTCGAGTTTAAACCATCAATGAAGTCTTCGGTTTTTTTCACAAATCTAAGAAGCGACTGCTTATGGACAATCGCTAGAAACAGATTCTATTTCAGTCCTAGTGGACAAAATACAATTTTCAAATGTCCTTAAGCTTGATAAAACTGGAATTTTCTATCCTGTTTCAGGAATCATTGTACTGACCTACTTGTTATTTGCCTTTTTGACTCTTACTCTTTGGGTGGTAACTGTGCTCCATAACAATTTAAGTCCAGTCTTCTTTAAAGACTAACCTAAACCTTAAGTCTTTATGACTATAAATCATGTCGAAAAACATGTTTATGTTCAATGGTTACTGGAACTAAAAGAGATAATCAGATAGAGTGGGAGGGATTTCGGGTGTAAAGCCCCCTTAACCACTTTTCTATGAAGAACTTCCCCCCTTATTTTTTGGGTCCATAGCATATTTCTGGAAGATTAATGGTTTCTATGAGCATAACAGGTGTTTCTACTTTTAATGTACATAGGAATCTTTTGGAAGGGATACCACGTTACACAACGTATCGTTTTTCCTAGGCCATGTTGGTGAGGTGTGGTTAGACCAGAGTAGGTCCATTGCGATGCTTTTGGAAGAAAGTTCTTGTCGCCTGCTCGCTGGACCATTTAAACAGGTAAGTGGGAGGTGTAACTCGCCTACATCATTGGGAAGGGTGAGACAGTTGGTTTGCCCAAATCATAAGCAACACATTTTCCCAATATTAAATTGTGACCGATAACTCTTTTGTTGCAAAAAATAGAATTTAATGGCGATCTCACTGAACAGAACAAGATACAGTGTATTGGGTCATTCAGATGACAGCTCCTTTCAAGCTTTTTATTTTGACGTTGTAGGTCGAAGTGAGCTTGGGCTCCACCTCACTCTTGGATGTGCTCTAGTTCTTCTGCTGCTTGTTATTCCATTACACGATCTTCACTCATCGCAACTTAGCCTACGAAACTGGAGGCAGCCAGCTAAAGATCAAGTTGGCTGTAGACGCTTGTTGGTTGAGGACCAGGTCCACCTCGGACTGTTGCGCCACCTTAAGTAAGAAAGAAAGAGCTCCACTCATCCTAGAGACTTGGCTAGCCCATCTAAGGCGTTATACTTTCAAAAACCGAGTGGTCTTCTCTTTTAATTATTTCGTTAAGTTCTTCGCCGTTGCTTTAAGGCGATTAGAATACCTCGCAGCTATAGACTATTTCAGAGCTTATGATAAAATGTTGAACCGTCCTTCAAAGCCGTCCTCTTCAATTTTTCTTAGAGCACAAATCACTTCTTTATCATAGATAAATCGAACCCTTAGCCACATTAAAACTTCAACCCTTTTCTTATTGAAAACACTTTTAATTAGTTTTCGAAACAAACAAGTTCCAACACAGATTCTCAAACCATACAACGAATATCGCTAAACCACAATCATTTTCTTCAAAACTCTTGAAAGTAATACCATTACAAGACTGTAAGCACATAAATTGAACTTACAAGAACAGTGAGCACTTTCCACAGTCGCATAGTTCAAAATATATTAGCAGAGGGTTCCTTTACCAAAAAGGGTTGAAAGTAAATCTCAAATTGCATCCCCTGACTTAACCCCATCAAGGTGGAAGTAGTGTCCCGCTGAACAAAGTTGAAACTTCCTGCAAGCACAATACAAGGAATCTTCAGCTAACAACCAATTTAATTTTCTTAAATTGTTAAACGCTTACGTACAACAAAAATGATTTAGTAGAGTTTCGTATAAGCGAAATTAAACGTAGCCCGCACTCGGAGACCGTAAATCTGTTCAATCCTCGACCCATGAACTGCTCACATTTTCAATATTATATAATAATATCCTTTCGCTCATAACTAGTCCATAAATCCTGCTAAAGTACCATGTAGAGCAAAACTATTTAAAGAGCTTCGTGGTGTAGCCCTGGCGACCACCACCTCAACACAGTAGTGGTCGGATGCAGCACGCAGTGGTCGTAAGGGATCAGAAGCAGCTTACACATGTTCGTGCTTCTGTTGGCTGTAGTAGAAGGACGAGGCTAGAAAATCGAAAAAAAACTAAGAGAAGGGACGACTTACTTGGTTGAGTTCTCCTTTTTTTTTTGTCCTCTTTCATCCCGGTTTTGTCGTTTGGCCCGATTAACCTGCTCTTTTGGGAACACGTTGCCATGGGCATCATAGGACATGCGACCCGCTTAAGGGAGCTTCTCGGACCAGCATGAGTAAAACATTTTTGAATGCACAACCAAGTAAAGTGCATCAGAAGGAACCAAGCAACATGAGATGAGGTACAGCAAGGCAACTAGCTTATCGATTTACTGGCAAGGGACTGCCATGCGTTGGTAGTGCAGTTAAATCTTAATTGATTGCGCTTCACAAAGGATTGTGAGTATGGTGGGGATGGTGCTTGTGCAGCTTGGATGATTAATTTTGATTACACTACCATTATGCAATGCAATCTTTTGATTCAGGACACATACATACCACCAGCTGGTGCTGATGCTATACCCATTGCACAAGCCCGTATGTTGGCAATTAAGGCGCTCAACTGGGGTATACGCGTGTAATGCGTTACTACCATTGTGCTCATGCAATCACCATCGTCATCGTCCTCCAACAGCAGCATAGACCGACACAAAATATAATCAACCTTGTGCCCGATACTACATGAGAACGCCCCGGCAGCGTCATTACAACTACCCTAAGCATGCACATGCACTCTCCACTTGTGCATTAGGCATAAATTAAGCGAACTGTCCTTCAGCAACGCGAGGGTGGACGTGTAGCGCAATAATCCTCGTAATTGATACGTTTTTCTCTATCAAGTCGGACTCCAAGGAGCGACCTAATTATTGATTATTTTTAACCGGGCAAATAGCAAATTGGAAATTAAGTGCTAATCGAGGTCATAGCAGGACGAATTTAAATGAGATCCTGCCTGATGCTGTATGATTTCCCCGGGCAATCGCTAAGTCACTCAAAGGAATGGGATTTCTTGGAGCGCAAGAAAACTCATTTCATCGTCCTTGTTTGATGTTTAAGACTCAGCGAAGGGGTTCCTAACGGATTTGCAGGACTCGGGGATGGTTTGACGGCGGAGATGGAATTAATTATCGTAAAAGATTGTCGATTTGATTGCCAAGCCTTCGGCTACTTAGATTCCTTGCTTGGGGGGTAAATTTCATACAAAATCGCTTATGGATCGAAGGGAAATTTTGTATCTCACTCTCGTCAAACTGTTCCGTTGCCAATAAACTTGTGAAATTGCTCGAATTTTGGTCGCCAATTCAAAAGAAACAGAAAAGAGATTCTTAACGCTACAAGAATACTGGGTGTCCTCTTTTGTTTTTTGAAAAAAAAGGGACTTTTGTGATTGTGTCCCTTTTTTTTTAGAACGAAAACTGTGTAATGGAGAGTTCCATTGTAAGGAATTTTTGTCAAAAGATGTTCTGGTGATGATTTTATTGTGTGGTAATTCCTTGGAGGAGCTAGTGAACTGATGGATAATTAATTGGGGAAACTTTTTGGGACAAGAGTATGGCTATTCGATTTAGTTCAATGGAATTCGATTCAATTAGAATATGGAATTCCGGTCTGTTGTGCGGCAAGAGGATGTTTGATATTGAAAGTTTGGGATTTTCCAAATTAGAATGTTGTAAGGGGAAGCAAGCGAACGATGATGACGACGACAAATTTCATTAAGAAGTTTGGGGAATGTTAGCAAAAGATTTAGTTGTCGGAAACAGGAACAAATCAGTTTTTGGTTTCTTTACTTGATTTGAATGCGGTGATTGAAAGGATTTTGAAATTTGTAAATAAACTAACATATTGTGGGTATGGACAAATGGGAGTAAGGAGGCTTTTAAAGAGTGTAAGTCGTGGATGAAGAAATTGAACTGAAATCCGTATGTTATTGCTTGGTTAGATGCATGCAGTCGTAAAAGATGGAAAGGACGGAGAAAAGGTTACTTACATCTTGACTAAGGCGCTGTCGAATGAGAACCGAAACTTTCGAGCAACAATTCCTGCTAATCAAAAATTTCGTCCACATGACCTGGACGACTTTAGTCATTTATAGTGGTATACAGAGTAGACATTCCTGCCAAACTCACCTGTCTGTGCGAAATGATGATGGAGAACGCGTTCTTCGATTCAATACAGTCGATTGCAGTTACAACAGCGACGCGCTGTTATGAAATATATTCAACGGCGTAGGGTCATAAGTCCACAGGCCAATAGTCCACAATGGACTTTTGACCCATCTGAGTGGGTTATAAGTTCACAATTGGTTTGTGGATTTAAAACCCATCCAGGTGGGTCAAAAGTCCACACGAAATTTCTGTAGACTAATGACTGATCGATTGTGGTCTTATGGCTGATTGGGGTGGGTCATAAGTCCATAATTATTAAAAGTTCATAACACCAAATGTTGCTTCTAACTTATTCTGGACATAGAAGGACCGTAGCAGCGAAGCGGTGCAATACAGATCCCCAATATTTCAAAGTGTTTCAATGAACTCGCGACCGAATTGTGCACTTATGGCCCACTGCCTTTTTCACATTGTGGAATTATGACCCGAAATATTGTGGACTTTTGGCGTATTTAGTTGGGTTATAAGTCCACAATTGACTTGTGGCATTATAAACCACCTAGGTGGGCCTGTGGACTTATGACCCTGCGCCATATTCAACATGGTCCTTGAAAGAATGGTGCAGAACTTTCAAAAGTCCGTAAGTCCATAATCGGAAGAACACAGTGTGATGTCAGTAGCGCGTTCGTGAGTATTGAGATGGGAGCGGAAAAAATAGGTTTTACAATCAACGAGGGCGAAGCATTGTACATACTGACAACAAAATGACACCCAACATCGACTTTTCGGACTGAACGTCAAGCTAGAAAGATATCACTTTGGGATAGACTCTACTATTATCTTCAACAACGATACCAGCGCTGATATCAAAAGCAAAATTACTCTCACCTATCGCTGTTGCTTAGCTCAAAGAAGGCAATTGAGTAACAAGATCTTCTCTCGAACAACCAACGCGACTCTATATAAGACCCTGATCATCTCAACAACTAGCTAGTTCATCCCCGACTGTAGCAGCGCAATTTTAAGTAAATATAAGTAAATAAGGACGTAACTAAGTCGGCAAAAGTCAAACGTAGAGCACCCCAGAGCATCTACCTATAATAGAAGCTGCAAATACGAAAACGGTGTTGAACTTTTCCCCACTTTCGTTTGACCAAGCAAAAGACAACATCAAGACCACAAATTACACAAACAATTACCTACTGAAACCTCAAAAGAATGAGGTGATAAGAAATAGACCTAAGGTGATCATTTGTCTTCCACAATTAATCCAAAGGTTTAAATTTTATGTTAACATAAAAAAGGATTCTTTTTTTTTCCAATTGTTTCGTGCTTCATCTACATCACGTAATCTTCTTAGATTTACATCGAATCTTGGAATTAATTTTCCTTCCAGTTCTCTGATTTCTACCCATAAGTTCACTGATCCCTTTATAATATCCTCCAGATCCTTTAGTACCTTCATTTCATCTGAGGGAGTAATAAAAAAGTCAACTGACCAGACATCCACCATTCTACGGGTAGGAATTTACAATGTCTGCCAGCAATGCACCCTTAAGCTCGTCCTCAAAAAAGAGGGAAAAAATCAAAGGAACTCCACGTCATTAACAGTCACAAAATCTCTCATAAAACTGTTTACCCTTGTTCAGTCCGAATTTTTTTCCATTTTGCTTTCGCAAGCCTACAAAACAAAAAACACAAAAAAAAACGCCACCCTCCTTCAATTTTTTTTTTTTAATTACATTTCGCTTTTTTCCGGTCTTTATTAACCGAAATGTGATTTCATCTCACGACCAGCACGCCAGGACTTGGGTAAATTCATTACGGCCGAACTCGTGCAGTTTCATTCCTCGACCATCCTACAGTTCACGAGCTCGGCATAAAGGAATAAAAACTCTATTACCTCCAAAACATAAAAAAAGAGCACCCCGACAACAGTTATTAATAACAATAATTCCATTTTGTTGTTGTTGTTGTTGGTACTTTTGCGCGCTGACCTTACGCATTGCTACCGGGTTTCCACCATTCGTTCACGGATTGTTTGGCATCGAAAAAAAATTAAAAAAATTATCTTCCACAAGGATTAAGCGCGCAACCAAAAAACAATCCAAAAAATAAAAGGGATAAAACTCTAGCTAAATATTTAAATTTATAAATTTAAATTAAGGATTTAAATTTATTTTTATCCAGTTGCAACCATTTCAATTTGTTTTTTTTTTCTCACCCACACTGATGGCGCAACACCAACATATTTAATTTCGACCGCGGCGAAACGGCGAAAGGACATGGGTCTTTTACTTATCAATTTACCAAACGCAAATTATTGGAAAATGCGCAAAATGCAATTAAATTTCAATTTTTTCCCGTCGCTGTTGTTTCGTTGGTATTGGTAAGTGTTAAGGGGTTTGTAATTGAATTAGTGAACAGCACAGCACTTACCTGTCATGAGCGAAAAAACTCAATTTGATGGTATGCGAGGGTCCGTACTCGCCAGATTGAAGGTCTCGTTTTCTTCGATGACGCTTTTGTTCGATGTGTTTCTGGTGGGCGGCGTGAAGCTGTGCTCGATCGAAATTCGCCGCCTCCCAGTGACGTATGAAGGGGCTAAGGTTCTGTGTGTGTCCTGGAAGAGAAAAGAAAACATTAAATATCATTTAAATAAATTTGATTGACAAAGGATGCAACAAAAAAATACGAAAATAAAATTATGGTCCTTCGAACCGGATAAATCGAAGATTATCTGTTTGAAGCTTCTTAAAGGATTTTATCAAGGACAATCTTGCATTATGGCTTAGAAGAAATACAAACACCACCACCAGATGTCTGTCACAACAGGATTGCATGAGAATTGTCATTATATAATCTGTTTCTGACTTTTGACAGGCAACTCAATCAATTTAGTGTGAAAAATCGGGTCTCCTAATCCCCAACAAAATTGTATCAACTTCGTTTGAAGATCTTAAGTCGTCTTAATAATCAATTGGATAGTTTAAGACGGTTTATTTCTCTGTGTAGGCATATCAAACGCCATCTGATAAACAACTTCAACAGGATCAACGCATTTTAATAATTTAGTTTATGAAGACTTTTCATCAACCCTTAGAAGTAATTTGTTGGTTAAATCATCCCTGACCAAGACAATGACTGATTCAATAGACTGTGAGAGGGTTAGCTACCGAAGCAACCGCAAGTTAATATTCGGTTTTAGTGAAATTTACTCAATTGTCCTACCTTCGACTACGGTTTATTAAGTCAACAAGGGTAGGAGAATACGCGATTTACGTGGTCCCATTTGTCAACAATTAATTTCGCATTACATCTGCCTTAGCAAACCGCACCAATTATTTGAGAATTACTGAAGCTACCCATTTGTTTGCTGATTGTAAACTGTGTTTGTGTTTATCGATCGAATATTTAGTTTACAACTTATTTATGCTAGTGAAAGACAAAGGCGTAAAGGTAGAGATTTTATAGGCTGTAATAGATGAACGTGATGATGTTGACAATAAACTAATTTAAAGATTTTATTCGATATTGCGACTTTCAAAGGTTAAGTCGCCATTTTGTTGCAGAAGATGTCAAACATAGGAACTTTTCTAAGAAGTTCTGACCTCGTTTCGGAGAGACTCACACAATCTGAGGTCTCATCACTAGGCAGAGCCATCAATCAGAGCCGATTCACTGGCGAAAAATTGCAATATTTCTCATTGGACTTTAACTCTTCATTATTCATTGGACTCAAATCCTTCTGTGCTGTCAGTAAATCATTCTCATTAGACATGTTAAAGGTATTTTTCTTCAAGAATCTAGAGATGTCTGACTTAACATATGAAGACAAGCATGCTCAAAGCAGATATTCCCGATACCATCATATGAATCTCGATATGAACAACCTTAGAGTTCTATTTTGAATTTTCACCGAACACTGACTCCTGAAACATCTACGTCGCATGAATCTCTTAGCAGATTCAAGTTGAATACTCTTTCTTGAGGGTAAAAGGACCTCTTTATACATCCTAATGTCCAGCCTTCTTTTAACTTAAAAGATAATGTTTGGTGGTGAAGGAAGACTTGCTACTATCTACTGAAAGAAATTCCTTGACTTTCTGACTTCCTCCACAACGTTTAAGGAAATGCGCTATAAGATTCTGAAGACAAACCCGTATTGCCAAAGACTATGAGTAGACCTTTGCAAATACCTTAACTATAACCATACACTGTTTCCTGAGAAAGCCAATCTGAATCTGAAGCTCTTGAACTTAAACGGTTTTCGTTGGATCTTTAACGCTGTTTACTTTATGACCAACAGGGTTTACTATCTCTGACATGGTTGGGTCTATACCGAAGCCAAAGTAATTGGCGACTTAAAGCTCTTAACCAGCTTGTCGAATACCAACACTGTTTTTGAACACCTCAAACACTATCGGAATTACCCTCGAAATCACTCTCTCATTAGAGCTAGACTAGTACGCCATGAAAATGCTGTAGCCCTTTAGAAGACTATACTCACTTTCGAGCTCGTGGAGGGCTGTCCATCACGTGTAAGAACAATCCTTTGGTTCATTCATCCATATTCCAGGAGAACTTAGGTAAGATTAGGTTAGGTTAGGTAGAAGGGTTGCCGGGGTAGGAAGTCCTTTCCCCGTTACACGTAGGCCAATGTAGACCCATTGTGATGCCCTAGGGGTTGCAGCCCCCTTATCTATCAAGCCAGCCCGCAAGGCAGATGAATCTGTGTATATCCAGTTTATCGTAGGATGGCCATAGTTTCCTGGTTATGACACAGGAGCAGAGCGCATTCTATCTGTCGTTAGCAGTACTTTTGATTTTGTTCCCAATTTCCTATTTTAGGTTATAGGATGGGATTTTCGCGGTGGTATCTGCTTGATCGGGGCTTAATGAGTATCTTTTCCTAGCCAGCTCATCAGCTGTCTCGTTTGGTTCTAGGAGAACTTAGATTGTATTAATTTTCTGGCTTTCTTAAGAAATGCTAAGAGCCACCAGGATAGGCATTTTCTCTCTCAGCCCAAGAAGATATAGACTTTTTTATCGTGGCACTCAAAATAATTACTCCTTAAAGCAGATCTAGCTTGGGTTCCAAAACCCGCGTAATCAAATTGTTAAAATCCATGGAAAGAATATTCCACACAATAACTTTTATGCTAAATAGAAGATCATCTTTATAAAAGATAAATTCAAGTTTTGATTAAGTCTTCCGATATCCTTGCTGTAAATGCTGGTGTGCCTCAGCGACCTATGATTTCACCTACTCTACTTCTGTAATAATGACCTTCTAAGGCCGACGAACAATCAGATTTGTAAATAACGTACATTTACAATGGTTCTTAATGTCAACGTTTAAATTTGACAGCTACCCCTACTCATATTCGCCCATTATAACAAAACTAGTGCGTTAACCACCCTCTACCATCTCTATAGTATTAAACATTATGAATATTCCGAACCTGTTAAAAAAAAAAATAATAAAAAAATGCTCATCGAAAACGGGGTGCCCGTAGGTAACCAACCAAACAATGCTTTCCTTGGCACCCCTTTGGGTTTTACCTTTTTGTGGTGGCGAGGTTAAATCTAACTCCTGGGGGTAGATAATCCATGAAACAACAAGAACGAACTATGAAGCGTACAAAAATGGGGAGAATACGGACAAAAAATTCAAGAGGAAACTCGCGTCAGCTTAGTTCTTTTTGAAATGCGAAATTAAAAAAAAAAACCTTGTCCCTAGGGGACGACGAAGTGGATAAAGTGAAGTTCATGCATTTTATGAAAAAGTAGAATGCAGTTCGGAAAAGAAATACGAAAGCACAAAATACATTTTTTTTAAATCGTTGTCAGTTTCAGGTCATCTAGTTAAAGCGATCGATTGACCTACATTCAAAGGAAGGTGGGGGGGGGGGGTCCAGATGATGTACAAGTTTGTGTAAAAATTCTTCCAAAAAAATGTATGTAGCCTGACGCCATTACAATCATGCGAAAGAAAGTCGAATACTTAGCAGATTTTGGACCTATCGAACTAAAGAACGGAAAAGTCTTTCTGGGCCGATCTCCACTATACATTACAGCTTTACCTTTTAGGTTATTCAAAATTGTTTGAACTTCGTATGTAGATTTCGGTCGGTGGTCGCAGTGGCTAAATGGTTAGTACGTTGAACTGCTAAACGATGGACACAGGTTCCAAACATTTTTTCGCGACACCACCTCTCCGCAGGCATGACAAACCTACAAGAGTGTAATTTGTCTCAATTCGCCGTTCGAAGTCGGCATTAAAACGGCAGCTTCCTTCCATTTGTGCGAAGAATATAACACGCACAACATGAATAGTTGTGAGAAGTTAGGCCTTGGCTTTCTATGAGCTGTCGCGCACATAGCACATAGCGTTCTGCTTTGAAGCCCTGAGTCATATATCACAGACGATTTGCCTAAAAAAGAACCTCCATTGACCTAGTAAACACATTTTTTAAACCTTGAAGACTATAGGTAACTATAGCTCACAATATGTTAAACTTCCTTGGATCACCAGATAGAGAGCATTGATTCCGAGACTAAGATTCACAATTTCCCTTTATCCATCCTTAACCCTTATGCAGGTACCCATCAGTTATTTAGGAGAAGCTCTCAAATGGAATTTACCCGACAGCAATAGGGACAAGTATCTCGGGACGAAAGGTATCAAGTCAGAATTGAAGAAGGAACATGGTGTTGGCACTTTCTCAGGAAATGTCACAGAAGGCTCAAGACTTGCTTCAAAATCTAAACACGTTGAATAACTTTCAGAACACACTCTAAAATCTGTGGTCACAAGGAAAAACAACATAAGTCGGCTTGTGTTGTGTGTGAGTTCTACTGTTTTTCCTTATGGCCACAAAAATAAACTCTTTCTGAAAATTGAAACCGAACTCTTGGGAGTACCAACTTCTTCTTCTTCTTCTTCTTATGGCGTTACATCCTTGGGCAGGATTTAGTCTTCTGTACGACGTGCCTCCATTCTGTTCTGTCTTGTGCTAAATTTCTCCAGTTTTGAACGTTTAGTTTAAGTAACTGATCATAAGTCCTTCGGACAATTACCGACTTTGTTTTGAAAACCAACAGCCAGCTGAACATATTTTGTGAGAATGCTTCGGCAGGGTTTAATTTCCCTGGCCATAGTTAACTTAAGATTCGTCCATGCTTTCGACCTTGCACGAGATCTCGAGCATTCTTAAAAAAATTAACGAAAGGGGAAGACAAAAACTTATAACCCTAAGCAAATATAGTAAGGGCCTAGTCAGAAGACTACGTATCTAACGTATGAGATGACTAAGACATGTGAAGCAAATGAACACCAATGCTCTGGTCCACAGAGTCTCTGAATTCAAGTCAGAGGTACAACGCCACAGAAAAATCATTCGTCTTGGGTGCTGCGCAAAGCAGAAGGGTACCTCAGTCAACTTAAAGTGTTCAACTGAAAGCAGTTCTTCTTGTTCGAATCCTAGGTCCACTTTGAAGTTTGTAAGGACACTGCTCATATATCATCACAATTTGTGATCAGCAGTCGTGTAGAAGAAGCTCGTATATTTTCTACTCCAAGCTTTCTTCCTCCATACAAACAAGAACTCTGCAAGTTCCAAAAGTTTTCATTTTCGTTTACTATTTCTTTGGAAAAGAAAACTTATGTCCTAAAACAATAAAAATTTATCAGCTCTTCTCATTCGCAAATTATGAAGTATCACTTAAAACTTCTGACAACTTACACCCTCATAATTCAATTGAGGACTGAAAGGGAAGAGAGAAAAATTATGCCACTATTCCTCCTCGTGCAACGCAATTACGTGCGTCCAACCCGATTACGTCTTCTTTCGTTCAGAAAAGCGAAAGAACCACTTTTCCACCATCCTCGGTGAAAACTTCTTGGGTGCAAACAACGAATGCACTCACCCTTTCCATCCGTCGTCGTCGTCGTAGTCGTTGTTGTCAGTTTGAAAGCCGCCCAAGCGCGGCGATAGAAGACTCCATAAGTAGCTTTGACGCCAAACATAGGATGGAGTTGGGATTCGATGACCCCTTTCCGCAATTAACTATTCAAAAAAAAAGAAAGGGGAATTGCAGTGACGAAGTCTTGTGCATGACAGGTCTAGTCTCAGTTGCACTCACTCGGCGTCTTCATGTTCGTCTTGGAACTCAACTCTTTCCATTGCCTCAGAACTGACATCACCGCCGACACCTGTTCGATGAGATCCCTTTTTAGCGATGATTACAATGGAAATTTATTCAGGTGAGCGAATAACAAAAAAAAAAAAAATTCAACCAAACACGGTAGAGCAGGAATAGTAAACCTTTCGATGTATAACTTTGGATGACGGGTACCTGGATCCGATGGATGGAGTGTTTGCGGCAAAATGGCACGCATTCCCTCTTCTCTTTTAAAAATTACAACACGACTCACACTGAAAACAAAACAAAACAGGGGAACTGAACATATTCCCGATTCCTGTCACATTGTCGATAGCAATGCCTGAGGGGTGCAGTCATCCCCATTTTTAGCTATATTGTGCTTAGATGCCAATCATTTGTTGTGCACACGCAACATGCTGCGTCAGTGTGCATATCAAATGCATGCACCATTCCCTGTCGGGATGCCTGGCATTTTCCCGATCACGTTTTGCTGGTTAAGCTACCACACTCCACAAGAAAAAAAAAGAAGTTAATTCCCTGTTAAGCCAAGAAGCGATATAAAAACAAATGACAACGCTGACAAACTAATTCACCAATCCACACGACAACGACCGGAAAATGACATCTCTCTGCCAAAAATGGAAACTTGCACAATTAACAAAACACATTCGCTTCCATTTTGTTAATGATAAAAATTTAAGTATCATGTCTGTCAGTGACCATCCAGCATCCCTTGACACGTGAACAAAATGAACTAACTTCATGTGGGGGAAAAAAAAGTTCCTTCTTCGCTTATTTTTCAAAAGTTTAATTGAGAATTGTGACATCACGTAGTTCCAAGACGAGCGTGGGTGTTCGTTCCAAAACTGGTACTCAAACAGACGGACAATTTTTTATATTTTTTTTTTAAACAAAAAACTCTTGGGTAAAAGTTTGAAAGGTTCATGGGAGTTCTTTCGGTCTTCGGTGTGGATGAAGATATGTTAATGCCTTTTTTTTTGGTGGAAGTTGTGCCTTAAAGTGCCAGGATGTTTGCCAAAAAAAAAAAAAACGTGAAAGTCAATGAATCCAAAGTTTTACATGCGAGAAGTTGGTTTGAGAACGCCAGTGTGTTGCATAAAGTCGGTTAAGACAATCATTTGAAATAAAATACGAGTGAAATTTTGAAGTGTGCAGAAAAATAAACTGCTTTTATGCGAAACGCAGGGGACCCGGTTAAGTTCGGATAAATGACTTTTATGACACTTTGGAAGTTTATAACTTATTAACGAAAACAAATCTTTGCTTTTGACAGAGTTTTGACAACAAAATTGCTTGTGTACGTTACTTCCGTAGTAAAATAATGCCACTGAGGGCTGCTTAAAGAATGAAGTGAATAAATATGAATGAACGAGTGAAATGAATGAATGAAATGAATGGAATAACAGAAATTAATGAAAATTAGTGAAATGAAATGAAGGAAGTAAATGAAATAAAAAGAATAAAATGAATGAAATGAAAATCAAATGAAAAAATTGGAATAAATGAAATGAATGAGTAAAATGAATAAATGAAGTCAATGGAGTGACCGAAATGAATGAAATGAATAAAAATTAATGAAATGAAGTGAAATGAATTAAATGAATGAAAATGTATGGAATAAATTAACAAATTAATTAAAAATAAACTAAAAAATGTAAATGTCTGAAGTGAATGAAATTCAAAGATTCATTCTATGCACAGTGAGGTAAAAACGGATGGCAGCACGCTGTTTTGTAGAGTCGAATTCGCCGCCTTGTATTCTTTTTCTGATTTGAAAGAGAGAAAAGAGGTCTTTTCAACCTCAAGGCAGAGTCTAAAGCTTGAATCTGTTGTAAGGTTCATGCAATGTAGGTGTTTGTTCAGGCGGCAGTGACCGCTGAGAAGTCCAATTAATGCTCTAAGGTTGCTCATATCGAGGTTTACAATGAAGTTTGATTTTCTTAGTGACGTCGTGAGTGAGTCGGCTCTTTCATTACCCGCAAATCCACTATGTGCAGGAATCCAGTGAAGGAGGACCATTTTGTTCGAAGTAAGGTCCCAAATTACTTTGCGGGTTTCTAGGACTAGTTTGGATTGAATGACAGGGGATTTTCCCATAATGTGAGGGGAATGATTGAGTCTCACACAATGATTAATGGCAAAGACCTCAACTTGGAATATGGACGCGAATTCACCAAGGCTAACTGAAAAATTCGCACCTGTTGATTCTCCAAAAATTCCGGAACCAGTTCCTGTTTCCATTTTGGATCCGTCCGTATACCAGAAGGGGTCGGAAGTTGATGGTTGGAGTTTGTGGTTCTCTTAATCCTCCCTTAATGAGATAACTATTGAGAAATTCTTTTTGAAGCAGTATTCGGGTAGCATGTCGTCTGGAGGCATGCTTAAGATCGTGTCTTACTCCAATGATTCAAGCAGGGATAAGTGTCCTCCTCCATAGAACTTCGGATCAAGGTTGCTTGAGTGGAAAAGTCGGTTGATGCCTAATTTGGCATTTTCCATTCGAATGAAATTTCGTAGTGGTGGTAAGCCCAAGATGACATTGAGTGTCCGTGTAAGGCCAGTTAGTTAGAGTTACTTAGTTAAGTTAATTAAGCTAGTTTTAAGCGTTTTTTGTCTAGCACGTAAGATTTAATGAATTTAAACAATAAAAATGCGTTAAAAATGAAATGAATGAATGAATTGGAATTGGGCGAAGGCATTCTGACATACAGTTTTCGGCTAGGCGTTGGACATGTTTTAATTTCGTTACTGGGGCAGTTTCGTTAGTTCTTGTCCACCAGACAACGCTTGCATATGTTCTCCCCAGTTTTTTCCACAGATTCGGCGACAGGTCCAAAGTGATATGGTAGCTCTGCTGATTACTCGATGTGTAGGATGATTCCCAGATATTCGGCTTTTTGTGAGAAATAGAGAAGGATAGTCTGTATTCTGAGTTTACGATAATGAATTTAGTGGCACAGCTCCTAGATCATCTTCAGATTATATAGACGCTAGGCTGCCAATACATAAGTAGATTTCCACGATACATTCCAGTTCGTAAACTTGGGAAGCGAAGTGAGATCTTGTGCGTGTTTCGTGATCTAAAAATTAATTAATTTTTCAGAACAACGTCTTTTAGGCTTAACGTTAATCGGAGAAATCCGCTCGTGTCAAAGTCCGTTGATTTATTCGGTAATTCGTCACAACAGTTGTTTTGTTGTTTGACCCATCAAACCATTACCAAAGCAAAACATATTTCATGGTAAACATTATGTTTTGATATGGCAATGGCTTTGAAAAGCTCAAGCAAAGCAACAGCTGCAAGTGCTACTATTCTGGATCACTGAACCAAAGTCCTGGAAGGTATTCAAAAATGAGAAAATTGATCTTGTTTTCCCCTTAAATCGAAATAATAATCGACGAAATCAATTCTTTTTTTTTTTTTGTTTTATTAGAAAAATGTAATTTGTTAAAATTTGTAAACAAACTGGCCCTGCCTGAGGCTATCCTCCAAAAGTTATCCACTTCATCGGGGCAAAAGAAAAAGTTTGTTAATTAATTTCAACTTCACTTCGGAAGCTTATAGATATTTTGTAACAATATTTTTCCAAATGCCATGAGCCATCATCTATCCTTCTGTTTTGCCGGAAATGCTCATTGCCTCTACCTCGACACAATTCAAAAACAATTTTCATTGTATGAAGCTGAATTCCATATGAGTGAAATTTTACAACCCAACGACGACGTCCGAGACTGGCAATAGAAATGATCTGACAGACAGGATACAACCCGACACAGGATATATCCGGCAAAATTTTCACTTTATTACCATTTCCCATTTTGATGCAAGAGTATGGTTTTCATTTTTTTTTTTTGTGTCCACCCATACAAACTGAAAACATAACTTCTACTCTGACCAACAATTTGAAGGCTTTTCTGCTCCTGTGAGTATTTTCTTTCGTAGAAATACGTAGAATCCATCTGTTTTGGCTGAGCGAACTTTTGCTTGAATGTGAATGATATTTTTTTTTATTCTATATCCGTTTTGAATGTGCGAAATACAGCCACGGCCACACACACATATATACACAGTATAATTCATTTAGGTCATTTCCACTATAGATTACAAGCTACGAGTATGCCGGTAGGGATTCGTTGTAGCATAGGTGCTGGAACTGAAATAATAAACCCGGTCGGATGAATGTGTTTTCATAAAACCCATTCGAGGATGCTATTCACCGTTGCTACACATACAAATAAAAAAAAAAATGAAAAAGAGAACACAGCTTTGTCCAAAAAAAAAAGATCTTTTCATGTGAATTTTGTTTGTATTCTACCATTTGGTCAAGCCCTTGGGTTCGAGTGGAGGGATGTGGATATGGATACCGCACGTTTCGCTTTGTGCTCCTCCGCTCTAGCGTAGTTCAGCAAATTTTAATGATGCTTAAAATCCTGCGTACAAAGAGCTCGTTACAGAAACTCCTAATGTGGATGAATTCAAATATAATTAGCATTTAAATTTAGGATCAGATGTGTGGAGCTAGAATAAATAAAAACCGAACTACTAACGTAGCCCAGAGCGGATGAATCAACATCCTCTAATCGTGATATAACCTAATTAAGCCGAATGCGGGCGGAACATTGGGCTTCTGTGGGTAGTGCAATTGCAATAAATGACGTGTTATTCGAATGAAAGCTAGTAGATCTATTTTCATTAATTTTCGGGTGGAAAATTAGAAATTTTCACTCAGCGTTTAATTTTGAATTTCCATTTCGTTCCGTTGCAATGCGGTTTCGATACTTTGATCCTTTTATGTATTTTAATTGGCCTTACCTGCTAAATGTGCTGCTATGCCTGTAGGGTGCATGGATAATAAATTGCAAATGCAACCGCAACTATGGAAATGAGTTGGATTAACGAATTTCGAAACCTGCCGGAAGGTTATTATTTCTCATTCCACTAAATTGTTATGCGAATGTTTGAGGAAATTGTGTGGTGGACAAATTTTTGGTTGGATGGACTCATACTTTTCAATAAAAAAAAAAAACTGAAGACAACTTTGAAAGGCTTTCTCAATGGTCTCTTTGGAAGATTTGAAGATCAAAAAACGTCATTTCAAACTGGCTACAGCAGCTTTAATTTTTCCTCTAAATGAGCTTATTTTCCAATAATTCATTCATGTTGTGCGCCTTCTTTTAATTTCTTACGAAAACAGAGCTTCTGAGGAGTCTTTAGGTAGGACAATGCGCTAGAGAAATACCTCGTGTTAGTGGGCTCACCAAAGAAGAAGGGGATCTGAACCAACTTAAAGTATGAAACAGGGGCAAGGTTGTTGCTTCTGACTTCAATTGTTGGCGTAGACCTCTCCCTTGGGTTAGGTTAGGTTGTAGGGGTGGCTGGCATTTATGTACAGCCTCCATCGTGTTCCGCGGTGTGGTGTGGTTCTCAGTTGACCTCCCTGAACCAACCTGAGTTCCGAAGGAATTGTAGGATAGTTCTCGGTGGCTTGCTTGACAGTTCGCCCAGATCAGTGAAGAAGTATTCTCCAAGGGTTGTCTTTCTGTTTCTTGTAAGGCTTGGGCATTCGCAATAGGAGGTGGATTGTGTCCTCCTCAGCGTCTATGTCGCCACATCCTCTGCATAGTTCTGTTGTGTTCAAATGCATTCTCTTTAGGTGGGCCGCTAGCAGGTTGTGACCTGTCAAAAGAAGTGATCGTTGACTTCTGTTGAGTGCGATGATTTCCTTTGTTTTTTTCTTATTTAGTTCTGTCCAGAGTAATCTTGAGCTGCGGCATGTTGAGTGATGTCCATCTTTCGTTTCGTGGTGATGCTGGACTTTTGAAGTTCTAGGTAGGACTGAGTCATCGGCCATTATCAGATCCATCTCAGAGCCTGTTCGTGCGATCTTGTCCCCCTTTCCATTCCCATGGATGGCCTTATGTCCCAGGACCCAGATGAGCATGACTTTATGATTAGCGCTGAGTGCTTTGAGCTCGTCGTTGCAGCGTTTCACAGGCCTGGATTTGATTGTTGTCGATGTGATGGCTTTGATGGCTCTTTGACTGTTATGTAGATGTCGATGTGACTTCTTGGAACTGACTATTGTGATAGTTCACGCGAGACCTCGGCGATTGCTAGAACTTCCGCCGTGAAATGCTTGGTTCTGATGCATTGATCCCGAGGCCTATACCCTCATCCATTTTTGACCGTGAAAATGGATATATGGTTGGAGTTAATGACCTCTTCTTCTGTCCAGCTTTTTCTGGAGGGAATTTTCAGTTCGAGGTTTAGGCTAAATTCCAGAATTGGTGTTAAATAGTCAGTTTTGGTCTCGGTGTTCACTTGGTGAAAGCTAAGTGACCTATCAGGTTGGATTGTTTTTTTTTTTTTTTTTATAATTCACTAGCGCTAAAGGGGTTATGAATACCCTTATGATGCTATTAACACAGCGCTAGTGTTGGTGTAGTGATTTCTGAAACTCAGGTAGTATTAGGTTTCAGTCTTTTTGCTCCGAGGGTGGTGGAGCCCACTTTTGGCCACTTCCTTTGTGAAAAGGTCGACAGGTATTATCCCTAGCATGACCTCGAGTGCTGCGGTTGATGTTGTTCTAATTGCACTTGTGGTTCCTACGCAAGTCAGTCGCTGGATCTTCATCAGAATGTGTGAGTTTGTGATTTTTACGGCGGCTGGCCACCAAACTAGGCATGCATACGTATGTAAGTGTGTATGTTTGTTTATTTGGCACGGCAGCTCGTGGAGAGCCAAGGCCTAGCTCCTCATAACCATTCATGTTGTGCGTGTTATATTCTTCACACGAATGGAAGGGACCTACAGTTTAATGCCGAATTGAGAAGCTTTTCATGACAGATTGTACTCTTGCAGGTTTGTCATGCCTTGCGAAGAGGTGGTGCTGCGAAAAAATGTTTTGTGGTTTTGAGAATCGAATCTGTGTCTCTCGCTTAGCAGTCCAACGTACTAACGTCTGTGTACATCCAGTGGATAGTGGCGGGTTTGGGCCCAGTTGCTAAGAGCGCGTAGGTCTGATTGTAGCTGGTCTGTGATTGTGGGTATGAACTTGCCTGTGGCCAGTATGACTACGTTCGTCGGCATAGGCAACGACCCTTGTTAAACCTTTCTCTTGAATTAGATTGTTTTCGTTCGGCGAAATGTGTCTTACGAATATTTTCTCCGTTTTGACAGCTATAGTATGGTCGTTCTACTTAGGTTTGACACTATTAAACCGGCAGCTCAATTTCACTGTTCCATTTTTTAACAAAAAGCTTTAATCAAAATTATTTGTCAAATATCCCATTAGAATGATTTAAAAGACTTTTGGTCACCTATACTACTTTATCATTCATATTTTAACGTTTATGGAGTACCTTTTCGAACAGCAGACTCATGTAGTTCTTTTAAAAAAAAAAAACCCATAAATAAAAAACAGTTTAATAAATTTCTTAATACATCCTTCACATGTTATATACATAGACTAAGAACGCATTACCATAAGATAACAGCGAAAAAGTCTTAACGCGCCGCCACAAAATGTTGCCACATAATTCATTTACCGCCACAAATATGACCCTTGGACTCCAGCTCATATAACATGTGTCTTATAAAGTGCGTTTACGCACAAAGCCATCGCTAAAGTCGCCGTAAAATATGTTGACCTATAAAAGTGTAAGTAATGCGACCGACAAATATATACGTATCCCTATGCTACAAGCACTTAAAAAAGAAAAAAAAAAAAAACAATATACCAACACTCTTGACGGGTAGGTACTGCTCCTGATCCTGGTTCTTGGTGATGTGGTGGTTCTACCTGAATAGTCAGTTAATTTCAACCGCCGGATGTCGCTGTTTCATATTTATAGCATTTTTAAGGCCCCAAGCTGATAGTGCGAAATTGGTATTAAAAAAATGATTTTTTCCCCTTGACTGCTGAGGAAGTGATTTATGGTGCAACAAATGGTGGCAATAAAAACAAAAAAAACAAAAAAACAAACCGATGGTGGATGTGGAGACAGGAGAGAAGCACTAAAAGAAAAGGGAAGAATTATCAAAATAAAATTTTATTACAACCTTCGAGGCCATCTGTCAGTGTTGAGAGAACCATTGTGCCTAGGTCAAGGTTTGACGGGAATTTAAAAAAAAAAAAAACCTTGTCAGTTTCGATTTGTGAGGACATTAATTGAATTAATTGATTGGCGGTCTGTACACATTGATACTTGGAGAAGGATTTAATGAATTAATAAGCCATGGATCGAACTTTTTTTTCCGTCTCTTTGTCAACAGATTTATTTGCATAAATGTCCTGAAAATTAATGCGTGTGCTAAATACGTGGGAGTGGAGGGAGGTGTGCAAGGTATCGTTATTGAATTGCAATCGATTTAGTGTATGATTGGACGTTCAGGAGATAGAGTGGTGACACTGATGCAGATGGCATTTGATCCGACGACCGAGTTAATGATAGTTTCAATTGAAGTGAATATGGAATGAATGTGACAGTTTGCGTGCGCCACTCTGTGGTAAAAACGACCAGCGGATGTGTTTTGAAATTCGAGTTTGGTGGTTGTTTTCAATGGGTAGCTACTAGCTAGGGTATTTTAAACACCGGTTAGGGTGTTGGCGGAGAAGCTCAGTCACCGGGCGATGGTTTGTGATTGATAGTTGGCTAGTTATTTAATTTTAACGGTTTGAGTTCTGTATTTATTCACAGAAATGTTGCAAATGTTTAGTGCGATTGAAATCCATGACGAAAAAAGAAGGTTTTCATGTTGAAAGCTATAAACTTTTAAAAAGCAATTGAACTAAAGGGTTTTTCAATTAGCGCTTCCTATCTTTAAATTTAAATAAAACAATGTGTGCGTGAGATATCATCGACATTTTTTATTCGTTTGAAAGGTCTATCGATGCCATTATGTATGGAATATAACATCGTTCAAATGTCCGCCGCGGCTTCTCTGGGGGGCGCGCATCCGAAATGTCAAATTTTCCATGACTCTGGCGCATAAATCAGACTGAATTTGACCGATGGCATGGGTTATGTTGGCTTTGAGTGCCGCTGTGGTTTGTGGCTTATTCGCATAGACCTGCGACTTCAAAAAACCCCACAGAAAAACTCTAACGGGTTCAAATCGCACGATTTCGGTGGCCAGTTCACATCACCTCCACGTGAGATGACCACGCCCTCGAATGGCTCGTGCAGAATTTCCAATGTGGCGTGAGCTGTGTAGCACGTAGCGCCGTCCTGTTGAAACTACATATCGTTGGTGTCCATATCATCCAATTCAGGCCACAACAAGTTGGCAATCATCGACCTATAGCGCTCGTCGTTGAAGGTGATGGCCTGGCCAACGTCGTTCTCAAAGAAATATGGACCGATGACGCCGCCAGCCCAAAATCCACACCAAACAGTGAATTTTTCGGGATGCATTGGACGCTCTTGGATCTCATGTGGATTGGTATCGTCCCAAATTCGACAATTTTGTTTGTTGACGTACCCATTCATCCAGAAATGGGCCTCATCGCTGAAGATGATTTTTCGATGAAAATTAGGGTCAGTTTCCAACTGCTCCAGAGCCCATTCAGCGAACACACGTCGTTGTCTATAGTCGTTTAGAGGCAAGTTGCATCGGATAAAGTGTCTAGCTTAAAGGATATCTGTCAAGTGCCTTCTACCAAATGTCAATTTAGTATTTTGCGAATACCGTCCAACAAAACACCTCCCTCGGCTTTTGAATAAAATCGAGAAATAAATCATAAAACACACTATTTAACTTCCCATCAAAATTAAGTCACTCACTTATGATATCGCACAAGCCGTACAATAACTTCACAAACTTACATAAATCACGTCCTTTTCTGATTCTAAGTAATGATTCAGTGTTACCTGAAAGGCAACCACTCCTCCCAGGCTATGCGTCACACTGGAAAAGACTGTATAAACAAAAAGTTTCCATTTACGTGGAACTTTCAACTGAAAGTCGACAAAATAAATGGAAAACCATATGAACTTCATTGCGGCTGTTGCCAACGAGACTCTCTCTGGCAAGTGCCTGCGAACGCAATAGCCTGACCTCAAAACAAAACCCTCTATTTCGTCAAAACTGCCAAAATGATTATCCTCCTCTGCGCCTCCAACCGAAGCGCTGTTAAAATTTATTTATCTTGTGGTTCTGTTTAACCCCCATGGCCTCCAGCCCCACATGGAAAAGTCCGCAAAATGCTTTCAATAATTTTCATCTTTCTCCCTCTCTTGGAGAAGCCCCTTCGCGGTTGATCGGTTATTGCTCATAAGTTACCACACTAACTGCTTAATAATGGAGCTCCATGTACACATCCATAGGGCAGAGCTATTGATTGCGACTCTGGAAGTCTCGAACTCTCCCCCATTCCATGTAAAACTGTATCAACCTGAACTTTAACCTAAGCATCTCTAATTTCCATCGATTTTATCCTCCACCAACCTCAAGCGAAATGAGGTGGAGTGCGGCAAGCTGTTAGGGGTACAAACTTTCGGTACCTATGCTATGGTTACACCACACCAGCCATTGCCGTCTCGAGACCGTGAACCCTTCTTTTTGCGGGCGTTTTCGGTCGTAATTACTTACGTGGAAAATTAGTCCGTCGCTCGGCTTATTCTCTTTCTCTCTCTCTGTATGTGTGTGTTAGCTTGCCATTGTAAGGTATACACAAAGTGGAGTGAGTCGAGGCTTATAAAGGAAATTTCGCAGTAAACGTTGGTTCTAGGTTCCGCGTGAGGTGATTGTGTCAGACGTGGAGTTATCAGAATGGAACGATGATTACTGTATTTATTTCTGTGAGACTCCATGCAGAAATTGTTGGCATCTCTTGTTTTTATTTTTTGGCCGCAGTGTTATGGGAACGTAATATTGTTGGAATTCTGTCACGAGGTGTTAATCGATAACGATAATCGTAGGCGTAGTTACATTTTTTTTTTTGGGTGAGATGGCTTGGAAGTCATTGAAGGCGAGTTAATTTGCTACAACTAATGGGAGGATATATCCAGGAATAAGGGGATGTTAATTTTCTTGGGACACTTGACATTATAAGTCAACCTTATCTTGATTTCTTTTTGATGGACAGTCTTGAGTCGGTATATTCTCCGATAAAAGACGTGATGGTTCGTGAGTTAATTGAGCGGATGAGCAATGGATCATAAGGTCTACGTCCTTTTGTGACTCCAAATCCTGCCACATCTCCTGCTTTCTATATCAATTTGCATGGAAAGCCTGCCTTACTTTCACTGGGCGATGAAAATTATCCGACAGCTATGGACCTAATGAGCTAAAACAAAAGCCAGTTCTTGCTTTTCCTCCATATTAGCGTTAGACTCCCAATCCAACGATACATGGTCATTTTCCAAAAACGGCTATCGAGACACCTTCTGTTGCGGGTATTCCCTTCAAAGTGTCTGACAGTGCAAAATTCCTGGAACTGAATTGGAGACTAAGCAAAAATTAACCAGGCTTCGACAGCTTCTTGTGGATGCACATCGCTATCACTTACTAACAGCAGTCCACTGTGGTAGCAGGAAAATTGCAATGGGAACAACGCCAACACCAAAACTCAAGGCAATCTTCAACCTTGTTCTACTAGACCTTTCAATACAAGAATGGTATCCTGTCAAATAGCTGGAGTTCAAATAAGGCAGGGGGCACTTATATTGCAAATGTCTAGGCATTACAGCAATTATTAGATGCACAACGCCATACCTGAACTTCACAAGACTAGCCTTTATCCGAGAAGGGAGAAATGGAAGGAAGGAGCGATAACAGGCAGGCAAATCATAGCTTATTACATTAATGGCTCCAAGATGGATACTTCCATGGGTCCTTGCGACTTCTTTGATTCCTACTTGGAGGGTCTGAGCCTTCCATCCTTCACGATCTCGAGCACGTTGCTTTCAGTTCACTAGACCAAGGTTTCTGACGTCCGCGATTGCCTGATCTTTAAACCGGAGGTTCGGTCTTCCTTTTCTTCGTGAATCAGGTGACTGTGATTCAAAGTTCCTCTTAGTTGGAGCATTCTCGTCCATTCGCTTGATGTGGCCAAGCCAGTGCAGTCGACGGATTTTTGCGTTCCGGACTACATCCATATCTTTATATAGCTCGTTGAGTTCGCGGTTATATCTTCTCCTTCATTCGCCCTCCTCGCAGACAGAACCAAATATTTGACGTAGGATTTTTCTTTCGAAGGATCCCAAGATCTGCTCAACTGTCTTACTTATCGTCCAGCATTCAGCTCCATAAAGCAAGATTGGCAAGATCAGGGTTTGGACCTTCGAGTTAGGAGTTTGGACAAACCGAAGTAGCCGCGGTTGTCTAAGGTTATCCTTCGTCGAATCCCCAGCAGAGGGATGGATTTGTTAAATTTAGCGCCTTCTGTGTTTACGCCGGCCTTTCGCACTATTTGCTCCAGCACAAGTTTGAAGAAGTCACACGACAGCGCGTCTCCTTGCCGAAATCCGGTGCATGTTTGTTAAAGTTCTGCTCCCAAACTGTTCGATGCATTGTGAGTTCTCTAACGTGGCACGACACAACCGGATCAGTTCTCTCGGGATCCCGCATTCGGCCATCGCGTTATATAGTTCGATGCGATGAATCCTGTCCTATGCGGCCTCGAGTTCGATGAAAAGATGGTGAGTATCGACTTGGAACTTGTTGGTCTTTTCCAGGATTTGGTCTATCGTCGATTTGCCGGGCAGGAAACCACACAGATAGGTGCTGACGAGTGTAAACATCAGAATGACAAGTGACAAATGACAAGCGATTTCTGTTGATTTTCCTACTTAAAACCAGTCATTTGGATTTTATTAATTAAAACTTCACATATATATTTTTTTAATTCGGTATGACAATTTTGATAATTTTGAATATTTCAATTACTTAACTGTCCCCTTCATTAGCTACAATAGTGCAGGTTATAAACACCAAGCCCGTGGGTATTGAATTTTTAACTCAAAGTGCATTTTGAAAACATGCATGGATTTTAAATATATATTTATGCTTACATCATCGACATTATCTCACCTTAGCGTGACACAAATTCATTGACCAGCAAGAGGTTAACGGTTTTTTTTAAATGAACTCAAATAAAACAGACACGAGAATGCTTATTAAATTCCATTAATATACCCAATCAGGACATCGGACTTGAAGCAAAAAAAAAAACATGCCGCACTCTTCCCATCAACAGGCAATTTTAACTGCACTACCCCAGGTATATTCATGACCAGGGCAGAAATTAAAAGCTGAATATCGGCCCCTCAATATGACGTTATAATTTATTATCACACCGCTAGAACCGCCCTATTTCATTGCGTGTATTCAGTGAAATAAAAACGCGGTCACTGAAAAATCAATGCAATCGCATAAAAAAAAAAGAAAAAAAAAATCAATGACCGTAAAGTCGAGACAACAAGGACAATTATAATAATAATGTCATATTGGCCCGATATGGCAATTTTCATTTAATTGGGTCTTGTTGTACATTTTATGCACTTTTGCTGGCAGTGGCATGTCATGCAGTGAATTATTTAAAAGGGCAATCAAATGGATTGAGGCAGAGGTCCTTAAAATATTGGCAGTCCAGAAAATCCCAAAGGTAGATAGATAAACAGTTGAGAAGGCTCTAAAGGGCTTGAATAAATCCAAGTCACGATACCTGGAAGTCAAATTTCATATTTTCGAAATTCGAGGAAAGAGAACTATGTTTTAGATGCCATTTTTTTTCGTGGAACTACGTCCTTCTACGAAGTGGAAATGTGTTTGAGAATAGAATGTCATGAAAAAATGCAACCTCCCTTGATCGCAACTGCTCGCAAATGAACAGGGATAGAGAGATGAGAGTAAGAAAGAGGAACAAATTCCGTAACTAAAGTTATACGTTCCTCCAAAGAGGAAGAAGACTGAATCTTTCACCTCGAATGCAAATGTCCTGTTCTGTTCCGAATCTCAATTTCGGAGCATATTTCTTCAAAGTCCTCTACGATCTGGCACGAACAAATTTCAATTGTCTCCTATGCCCCAAATTAATACTGATATCCTTGAAAGCAGATGGATGCACGGTGATCGCTTATGCGGATGACATGGCTTTAGCAGTCTCAGGAGAGCACCTCAACACCCTAAAATAACTCCTCCAAAGAGCTTTAAATAAGCTAGTTAGATGGACAGCTCTGTGTGGTTTGGGTGTAGACCCTTGTTAAACCGAATTGGTACTATTCTCTAGGAAATATAAAATTCCAGTCATTGACCCTCCTGGTAAAAGCTTAACTTTCTCTTACGAAGCAGAGACCGGTCTCGTGGACTACCTTAGATAAGGCCATAAACCGGAGATCATTTAAGCAAGGTCCAGCGTTCAGCATGTTTGTGCATAAGAGGGGCACTTCGTACGACACCCTCCGCAGCACTGGACATTTTGTTCTATCTGAAACCCCCCCCCCACATCCTCAGCAGACAAATGGCTGCTAACTCGGCTGTTCGCCTCAAATCAATTTCACAGTGGTCTATGAAAGTCTTTGGCTACGCCTCCATTTTGAACAAATTCAACATCTTCCCTGGAATTATAGACTACGTTCCTTGCTACCATTCCCTCCAGGTCACTCTGGAAAATTGAGTTATTTCTTCAGGACAATTCGAACCACGTTTACACCGACTGATCTAAAACCAATGAGGGTGTAGGAGGTGGTGTTTTCTCCGATAGGCTAAATCTCAGGCCCGCTTTTCGTCTGCCAAATTATTGTTGCATATTCCAGGCGGAAATATTGGCGATCAAAGAAGTCTTGTCATGGCTGAAGAAAAACGTGATATCTTCCACAAATAAACGTTTCTTTTCAGACAGTCAAGCTGCGATCAGGTCCCTGGAATCAGTCTCTTCGAATTCGTTAGTAGCTCTAAACTGCCGATCATCTCTTATAGAGAAGGCTGAGGAGTTCAATATTTACCTTTGTTTGGATGCCGGGGCATAGAGATATTCCAAGAAAATGCAAAGCTGATGAACTGGCCAGATATGGAACAACCGTACCCGTCCTTATAGAAAGAGATACCCTGGGTATACCGATCGCTACATGTAAACTTAAACTCAAACTGGATTCTATCGAGAATACAAATTCTAGGTGGACAAATGGTAGGTATAACGTGTCTAGCGACAAAACGGATTTGGCCACGGCTGGATCTGAAACGCTCCAAGAATTTAATTTATCTCAACAGATCGCATATCAGATCCGTAATAGGTGTCATCACGGCACGGAAGCATGCAACAAGGCTTGGCGTCCATTCAAACGATTTCTGTAGAAGCTGCATGGACGAAGAAGTGGAGGAAACTAATCCCCACCTTCTGTGTAACTGTCCAACTCTCTCCCGTAAAAGAAGACTCCATTTAGGGGAATTCTACTCCAACGACTTAGGCGATCTGATGAACACAGATATCAGAAACCTCCTTCGCTTCATAAAAAGCTCCAATTGGTTCAACGAGTAGGTATGGAGATCTCTTCAGATCCATGTGGTATCACAATGGACCTATCACTGGTTCAAGTGTGCTGGCTATAGCTGGCAGCCACTTAAACCTTACCTAACCTAAGCCTCAAGTTAGGAAATTCTGCCCGAGATTATGCTATCAGAATGGACCTCTTTTGATGTAGATAACCATACGATAGCCTCTGAAGTAAAAAAGGAACAATAAGATTCTGAAATAAATCGCAAAATGAAAATTCTTCCGCGTCCAATCTAATTGAATCCTTCTTTCTGGTTTACAAAAATTGTAAATCAATGGATTTTGGAACCTCTGCTTACATCTGTTCTAAGTTTTCCTTTGAACTGATTCCGTCTTATGTGTTGCTCATGGGAGGACAATAAACAAAAAATCTAAAGAAAAATAGGCAACCGGTGAGAAAAAAAGATGGCAGTCCATTCCAATCAGAGACTTCTCAAGAATCCGGATCTCGTCAGCAAAAAAAATTCATTACTAACCTACTCAGACTTCTTAAGCATAAATCTAGGAAATCCATAAATATCTTGAGAAAGGTCGTATCGAAAATAGCCTTGTCAATCACAAGTCATAAATGAGTCATTACGATATAATTCGGCGCCGAAACTTCTAAATTTAACGAAAATAGCTCACCTTGACCTTGACACTTCATAACCCTTGATAACTGCTAGCATTTTTATTACCCCATGTAACTTGTTTGGAAATAATTATGGTAAAACCTAACACTGTGGTGTACTTAAGAAATTCCCCACGCGGAATATTCATTACCGTTAAGTGTTGGAATGGAGCACACCTTAACCTTGACTTTGAAGAAATTTATTTTCTCACGCTAAATAGTATACCCAAGGCCACCTGAATTTAAGCTTGAGCAAACTTATAAGGGCAATTCAGCTTGTTACCTTAAAGAAAAGAAAAATTCCAACAAACCTATTTACCAACTCTTTCCCCACCTTTGGTAGACAAAAATGTCTATAAAAGCAATCACCATCCCTTAGGTAGGCACCTATAATGAGCTTTATTGTCATCATCATCATCAACACGGCCCGACCCAAAATCTAATCTTGAACGTGAACTATTTCCTCGCCCATCATTTAACACCTGAACATCATCAGCATAACGATAAGATTCGGGGCTACAAAAACCACACACACACACAGCCAAAGAAAAACAGGCAATTGCTCAGAATCATTCCCGGAAGTGGCAGGGAGTCGGAGTCGAAGTCAGCCCCTAGGTCATAACCGGGGCCGTAATTAACATCGACATTGTCTGAACGGGAAACAACGACTGAAAGTACCTAAAGGCTGCAAAAATATTTTAGACGGCTCAATTTTCTTTCGTTTGGCTGTGTATTGTGTGCTCCTTGTGTTCGCATTCGTGACGGAATTACGAACACAGCAGGAGGGACCATCATACTTCCACAACATTCCATGGCTATTGATTTTTTTTTTTTTTTTGTTCTGCCAAACTGCAGTAGGAATTGGTAGCCAAAATAATCCTCCATGCGCCATGTACTCGTACATGAGATTCAATCAATGACTTCACCGAAGGAGAAAGTAGGAGATGTAATTACCTAGAAGCCCAGGACGAACAGGAAGGACGGGTGTTGTGTTTTGGATCAATGCCATTATAAGATATCTGTTTGTCTTCATTACTTATTAGTTTTCCGTTCTTTTTTGTTTCGGGGGAAATGGAGTTTACTTGTTTTTCGTCGATAGGACCGGGCTTAGGCCGCGAGGAGAACTTAATGTTTCATGTCTGAGTGATGCTAACTAATTTGCCTTTTTTCAGGGCTACAGCATTGGAATAATAAATTAAGTTGCCCGAGATGTTTTCGAAGACGGCTGGTGGGTGGGAGACGGGGCGGAGATAAGAGCACAATGATGGACCTAAAATAGGTTCGACCGAGTTGAGAATCTTGTATTTTGGTCTCATATCGACGTTTCAATTTTGTCCTTAACGGCGGTGCCGACGACGAGACAATGATACTCTGTGTAGGGATTGGGAATTTCATTTTTGGGTGATAATATGGGAGATGAAGGTCTTGAATTGAGGTAATTCGTGTCTATGATATGGAAGCGTTGGGTGAAAAGTTAATTCAGATCCTTGACGTCGAAGAGGGGGGGGGGGGTTTTCGAAAGAGGATATCCATGTTGGATGTTGTCTTTCATTGAGGTTTTAAATTGAATAGGCGACGTGCCAAGTTCATTGTGAGATGACTACACCTGTCATACCTACGAATCACACGTTGTGTGGTTAGGTCTTGAGCAGTTGAAAATGGGGGAGTTTTTGTTACGTGATTTTGATTTCAAATGCCACCTCGGAATGGAATGGGGCAACTATCTCTTAATAATGCGACGCCTTAATGAAATTCAAGAGATACATGAGCACCCACAAGGAACGAGCGTTGACAGTTTTGTTGGACAAGTGAAAAGGGTTACGTTTTGCATGAAACTAAAAAATTGTCATGGCCGTCCAGGTAAAACGAAATGGGAGATCAAAATTAAGGCACATTTTGATTTTGAAATCTATCCTTGGAGACGTTTTATATTTTTAAGCGAATTTCACATTCCTGTTTCGCGAATTCTTCTTCTATGTCGGGTTGCCAGCGATTTTTGTGAAATGTTTGACATAGCAATTTCCATTAACGGAACTTGATGTCATTTGAGATAGGGTTGACGTCTAAGTTGTAATATTTGGCCACAAAATTTTGAGAACGCGAGGAAGTGGTTGACAAAATTGGACCGACATTATGTTTGACTCGAAGAGTTTGTTGATAGCCGGTATGAGTTTGACCATATGGTGGGTAGCCCTCTTGACTTTGTAGACTCTGGACAAGATGACAGTTTTCAGATCAAAAGTGTCAACATTCACGTTATTTTCACTGAAAATTTTGAAGTTGTTGTTGCTGTTGGATCCGATTTTGATTGCCTTTCTTTTGTTGGTATTGACTTTGAGGATTGAACTTCTCGGCAAGCTGACTTAACTTCGAGTTCCAAAACCCAAAAAGGTGGTCTGTTTCATTATTTCAACAGCCAGCTTTTGTAGACTCTAAGACTAACTCTACACGACTACGTGCATGTTTGAGTGTTTGGCTGAAAGAAGACATGTGTCATTGGCTTAATCAATGTCTTGGAGTTATTCCTAACTTAATCCGCAAACTTCCCCAGTTGTCCCATTTCTTAACTTATTGCCTACAGATGTGCATTCCAACTTGGTTACGGTCTGCTTCTATAATATTTGTGCTCGATAGCTAAGAGTAGGTAGGTAGGTAGACGTGGTTGAAACTGGTAAGCCTGCCAGAGACACAAGTTTTGATAGCACAACTCATGTGACCTGAATGTTGATGGGCGTGGCTGAGAGTGTAGTTTTCAGATCCATCCTGTGGAATTAAGAAAGTTGATGATGTTGCAGAATTTTATGTGGGAAATCTCAGATAGTTCCTTGAAAAAGGGTTTGAATTGCCACAACTACGGCAGTGGGGGGTTGAACGGGATGCATAACTTGGTAGCGTGTGGACCAATTGGCCAGTGATCCATGCTAATTGCTTTGATTCTTGCTGTCTAGTCACGGGCTCTATAGATTTAGTCATTCGTCCTGTTTTTATTGTAGGCGGCACCAGTTTCTACACTTTTCCATCTAGAGTTGGCAATAGAGAGAAAGTGTTGGGAAATGTTGCCCTTAATGAGACCCATCTGGGAGCAGACTGACTCCGCAAGGATTCCTATGGTGTTTGAGGTAGTAGAGCTGAGGCTAAATATCTTGCAGGCTTCCCTAATAATAGCTAAGGGTAGGTCTTCATAAAAGGCGACGAACGTCAGTCAGATAGAGAAGGAGTCCTGTCAATGAGACAATGTTATCAGTCATGACGTGGACATATGGACTTTATAAAGGCGCTAGGCATGTTTAAAGTAGATTAGACAAATCTAACCTTCGAAGGAGATCAGGAATCAACGATGGTGGTGTTCCAATTTGATGAAGACGGGTGTTGAAGTACTCTGCTCCTTAATTTCTTCAAAGGATAAAGATTGATGCGTCTCCGATGAAAGAAGTCGTGTAAAATATTTCTGTGGATGAAGACCATGAAGTTCACGCAAGTTGAAGGGGACCTCAACCAACTAAGCGTGCGAAACTGGAGGTAGCTAGCTAAAGATCGAGCTGGTTGGAGACGCTTGTTGGTTGAGGCCCAGGTCCACCCTGGACTGTAGCGCCACCTTAAGTAAGTAAGAAGACGACGAATGACGGATAACCTGGCATCGCTATGAGCTTACTCAAGATACTTTGGAAAAGGCTAATACCTGATGAATATATCGTACTACAACCCATTTACAGCATCTCAGCAGTTGCTTTTGAAATGTTGTCAAATGACCAGTGGCTTCATAATTGTAAAGCTCCTGAAATCCTTGGAATTTTCCAATTTCGAGGTCAATAACCTCGTGGGTAACTACATTCAATAACTGAAACTCATAAATTTCCCGAAAGGCGAACAACAGTTTGACTTTCCTTTCAACAGTCATCGCAAACAACTTTTCATTTCTCCCTCCCAAAAAAAAAAGGAACACACTTCCATGAATGCCAGTCTCATCAGTCGTGCACCAAAGTCAATTAGTTTGCTCCTTTCACAGTTAAACAACCCCATATTGAAGGACTCTACGAATTATATCCAATTCAGAGCGTTCTCATCATCACACTACCGACTCTGAAAAGCTCCAAAGGCACACTATAACAAGTGCAAAATGCAATGAACTACGAATGGACCGTGAATGACTCAGTGAGGCATCGACTTGTGTCTGAAATACCCTGTTTCCAATTAGCACATCGAGTGCTGCGATTGACTGCAACGTCGTTCTTTTCGTGGTGAGTAAATATTTTGATAATTTTTCACGAGAATATTTCAAAAATTTGGTTCACGCTAATTGGAGCAAACATTGGGCTGCCGAGGGAGAGGATTCCCCGGTAAGACAGACTTTTCCATTTCAGTACAAGCGCGGTGGCGAAACATCAGCTCACATCGATCGGGTAGTGATAGCACCGTGCAACCTTTCCTTAATGGTACAAGATGGGCTTTCACACCTATTCCCTTTTCGTTTCTCAACTAATTACTCTTGGTAGTGTAGGTACTGAAACGAGAACCAAACCACATGAAGATTCTATCTTGCACAGATACAACATGAGAACACAGGGCAACTGAGGCTGTGGGGGGGAAAAGGAAGAAATAAAAATCTCATGTTCTACACAAGTGAACAAATTTTTGGGGTAAATTCTTTAAAAACCCTGCAACGAGGATGCCGACACCAGCGTCGACAACCCTGAGACTTCTCTGTGTCATGAGGAGGTGCAGAAGCAGGAAAGTGGAAAATACTTTCGTTGGAGGAAGAATCCTTGATGCAGCTGTTGTAGCAAACACACAGCCAGATACGCGCTGTAATGTACACGTTGTGAAAAGATGTTCCTGCAAGTGGTTGTGTTCAGGGATGGTGAAAGGATTGTCTTTTTTTTTGTAGGTTAAGCGAACAAATCTGCTCGTTTTGGATTCATGTCCTTTATAATTGTTTTCGAAAGGGGGTATGAGGTAGTGAGGTAGTGTGGGCAATGGAGCAAGCTCTCAGTAATGTTTAATCTGCAGAGTCATGTGAATACAATTTTACATGCATGTTAAAACATAAGTTGCCATGACAATGCCATGGCAATGGGTGGTGAATGGTAGCACTGTGGGTTAGTACATTTTAGACCAAACCGCAGTAAGTTTGTTCGTGGTTTGTTGTCAGGCATGTTTGTGGTATCGCTTCATTAATATAACTTCTCTACGTTTTTGTGGAAATTCTTTTCAATATAACTTTATGGATAAAGTGGTTATAACCTTTGAAAGGGAAACTAATATTCCTGCCATCAGCAATCACAGTTTTTATGTCCAAGGATGTGCAAATGATATCGCGAAACTAATTAAATGTTGTCAACAAACAAAGATCCGTCGGTCCACTCTTTAGCATAAAACTTTATGAACTCAGTCAAGAGGATCTTCGAGTTACAGCTTTTAGGTTAGGGATGGCGAGAAAGAGTGAACCATCGTTCTAAGGACCAAGCTATTGGGAGCGCTTGGTCTGGAGAAGTGGGAAAAGTGTGCCCTGAATCAAAGAGAATGGAAGGCTGCGGTGAGTGAGGGTAGGTAGGTAGGTAGGTACAGATGGCGGTTCAGCATGAACCCAAGTAGCACTAAATGTGCCTTTTTGTTACCACGACTCGTGTGATGTATGTTGTTGGGGATGTGGGACAGTTGATGCCTTGATCCAGCCTGTGGAGTCAAGAAAGCGGATTAGATCCCATATCCCTTTACCTGAGATGCCATCAAGGTCTTCGAAGAATGGTTGGTTTAGTGCACACAGTCTGGCTTTTGCTAGTGCCAGACATTTGCAGAGGAAATGGGAGAGTTTCCTTATCATTTTCGTTCCCGTAACCACGGCAGTGGGGGTTGTATGGAATACCTAGTTTGGCCGCACGGCCTCCAATTGGCCAATGCCCCGTGATTGTCGCCATGATTCTGACGATATCTGGGCGGGTTCTGTTTATTCGGTCTTTTGTTCTATTCTTATCGTGGGTAACCCTCTCCATTGGAGGTTTGCCTTCTGCAGGAGATGTGATTGGATTTGTCCTTTAACCATTCCTAGCGGGATATGGACCCTTGCCGTGTAGAGCTGAGCCCTGCCTGGCCAGTTCATCTGCACGCTCGTTTCCTTCTATGTCACTGTGGCCTGGAACCCAGAGCAGTCAGGATGGCCGAGTGGTCTAAGGCGCTGCGTTCAGGTCGCAGTCCACAATGTGTTGGCGTGGGTTAGAATCCAACTTTTGACAGATTCAACTTTTTTTTTCTACTTCCTTCAACTGAATTCCAGAAAACAAACTTTATTGTTAAACCGTAAGTGCGGTTTATAAAATTCTCCAGATAATTTATAAATATTATTTACGTGGTTAAGCTTTCCAGTAATTACCTGAAAACAGGAGAACTTTTTGTAAAAAAAAAATGAAAAAATAAAACGAGTTACTCGTAGTTCCACATCAATTTTAAACGGGATTCCATTAGCTCCATGTAATGTCTCTCCCCCATTCCTGACAAATGAACCTCCTAAATCCAACCAAACACACACACGTTTGGTAGACTCCTCCGCTCTTAAAGGACTGTGTATCTGTGTATGCAGTAAAACTTTTCACATTTCCACTTTATAAAGCAGATGCTATTAATTATGTCAGCTAAATCGGCGCCTTCCTCGGCGCTCGCGTTTCTATCTCGACGACGACGACGCGCTCCCTAAATGGCCGTTGTAACAATAAACCACTCGATGTAGCGCGCAGCAGACTGAACGAATATTTTCCGCTCTAATTATTTAATTAAAATTATGATCGGTGGTGTTATTGTTGTTGTTACTGTTCCTTTTTGCATTTTTTTTTTTTTTTTTTTATTAATCGGGTTGGTAGGTACGGACGGTATCTATTGATTGCGCTATTTCCATGCGAGTATCTGAATTTATTTTTGTTGTTGTCTCCATTGTACTTAACTAATGCGGCGTGAGAAACGCGTGTTGATGCTTTTGTCACAGATAGAGATGTGGTTTCTAGATTCGATTCCAATCGAGTAGTTTTATGGTCATATTGTGCGAAATCGCAAATGAAGAAATCTGAGAAAATATCTTGCAATAGATACTGTCGGTGTCCAATTTAATGGCAACAATGGAACTAGCAATGTTATGCAACATCGACTGTGAAACAAAGGAAGAAAAACCCGTGTTGTGTTGAGTTGAGGCTGTATGGCGCTATGGCGAATTGTTGCACGCAAATTTCAGCCGGTTGTTATGTAAGTTTTTGAAAATGTGCCATGAGTTGTAGGTTAGTTGTTGGGCAAGCTCTCCGTAAGGGCCTTTGGTATTTGACTGCAAGATGCAGATGCTTGTATGCAACAAGGCATAAGCGGTGTCTACGGTTAGTTTGACGGGCGGATAGGTGACACTTAAATGGATGTTGTAAGACATGCATTTAATATGGTGGAACGAAAAAGATGACAGTAAGAGTTTGGAATGATTTGAGAGAATTAAGAGTGGGAGAGTGCCTTAGGGCAAAATTTGCCTTGAACTTCGAACTTCTGAGCACTGCAGTTGATCCAAAACGTTGTTCTCTACATCTGCATTTTGCAGAGAGAACTTTTGGCTTTATCGATGTAAATATCCTGAACGGAGCTGGGTGCTCAACTTCGATTGACTGGAGTAACACTTTAGGCTCTTGATGACAAGAACTGGTTATTTCTTCAAACAAATAGGTGCAAAGCCTTTGCTTTGTGTTTGATGACAATCGACGACGATGGTTCAAAAATGTGCTGCGTTGTAAGTTTGCAAAGTCTGAATGGTACTTACATCCCCCAAACCGTATTGTAAATGAATGATGACCTTTGAAAACGCAAAGAAAGTTGCGAAATGTCCAGGTTTTCTTAAATGATACAAACATGTATCCTTTCTGATTTGGCTGTGATCTGCAATGCGTAAGTTTACCCTGCTCATATTGGAACAGGGTTTAAAGCCGTGCGTTAAAACCAACTGAAGATGAAGACATAATTAAGTCACTGGACTTGACAGTAGATTAGTTACTTGCGCTACCTATTCTATAAAGGAAGAGCTAGTTGCATTCAGCCCCTTTGGTATTTGACTTCCAGTTGCAGCTAAGCTCTTGGACATCTGCCAGAAGCATGGAAACGGGTAATAGTAAAATATCTACCCAATGCGGGCAGAAATCTCGACAAGAATCCGAGATCCTTCCGTTCTCTTATTCTCATGTCCTTCATACTCAAAGGCATGGAGAAAATCCTTGACAAACATACACGAGGAAACGCTCTTCTTACGTCTCCCTTATGCATAACCCAACACGCATACCAACTAGGTAAATATACTGAGTCTGCACTGCACGACTTGGTTACCAAAATTGAAGCCTCCATCAATCGGAAGGAAATATACATATCTTGTTGCTTTTCTAGACATCGAAGTAGCTTTCAATAAAACGTCATATGAGTCCACATACAGGGCGCTAAACAATATGAACATATCCACCACAGGTTGCAGATGGATTATTTCCATGCTGAATTCAAGAATGATATTGACGATGTGGAAATTTCAGCACTTACAACTAGAGGCTGCCCACAAGGAGGAGTCCTCTCACCTTTTCTCTGCGCACTGGTGGTCAACAGCCGCCAACTGCTGCACTCAATGTTATCTTCGGTTTACCACCACATTACGAAATTTCATTCGAATGGAAGCCAAATTAGGCATCCACCGACTTTTCCACTCAAGCAACCTTGATCCGAAGTCCTATAGAGGAGGACACTTATCCCTGCTTGAATCATTGGAGCAAGACACGATCTTCAGCATACCTCCAGATGACATGAAACTCGAATACTGTTTCAAAAAGAATTTCTCAATAGTTATCCCATCAAGGAAGGACTGGGAGAACCACAAACCTCAAACGGATCCAAAATGGAAACAGGAACTGTTTCCGGAATTTTCGGAGAATCATAAGGTGCAAACTTCTCAGTCAGCCTTGGTGAATTCGCGTCCATATTCCAAGCTGAGGTCTTTGCCATTGATCAGTGTGTGAGACTCAATCAGTCCTCTCACATTATGGGGAAAAGCTGCCCTAAAAGCACTCGACTCGCCTGTTATTAAATCCAGACTAGTCCTAGAAACCCGCAAAGTAATTTCGGACCTTGCTACGAAGAAAATGGTCATCCTTCACTGGATTCCTGCACAAAGAGGATTTTCGGGTAATGAAAGAACCGACTCACTGGCAAAAGACGGTGCGCCAACAAAATTGTTTGGACCTGAACCCTTCGAGGTAGGCAAATCACTCTTCGCGAGACACGCAAAAGGTCTTTGCATGCAAGAATCTAGGGAAGCCTGGACAAGCATGTTCAAAATTCCTATTCCCGGTACCGTCACAAAGAAAATCGACCTTCATTGTGAACCTCGATAGGAGCAACCTTAGAGCACTAATTGGACTTCTCAGCGGTCACTGCCGTCTGAAAAAGCACCTACATCGCATGTGTTTTCCACTCATAACAAACTACAAGCATTTCAAACAAATTTGCATTGGGCTTCCTTTTAAAATGTCCTTACGTGAACCACCATTACTATTATAGAACCGCAGTGAGCTAATTGAAGCTCAGGTTCACCCAGGACTATAGCGCCAACTTAAGTAAGTGAGCTAATTCTATTCTACCTTATGTTTACTGTCCACTGAACTAGCCAATGTTACTGACAAAATATTAATCAACTGGACAAGATAATTTAATCGAGCAAGACAAAATGTCTTAAACTTAAAAAAAAAATAAATAAAATGGAAAACTATAACTAGCAACTCAAATTAAAAAAAAAAAACTAAAGTATCCTTCAGTCGTAAATGAAATGCAAAATTACTGAGCGACAGCGACATCTGTGACGAGTGACTTTGTGTTGCTTATTCAATTGCAGCAGCAATTTGTTCATCTCTTGCGTCAGAATTTCATAACTAAGTGGAAAAAATGCGAATAAATAACAAGAAGCAGCGAACAGAGGTGTTAGTAAGCAACGAAAGAAAAGCAACAAAACAAAAGTAAAAAAAAAAAACAAAAAATAAAGAAAAAGAAAAGAAAACATAAACGCAGACGCAAAATGAAATTGCCATTATCCTTAATAAAGCTTCCGTTGTTGATGCCGTTTGGGTTGTACTCCTTCATTGTACTTTGGTTATTACTTGTTCTTTACCTCCTTCTTCTCTCTAATAGTGAACACACAGCAAACAAACGAAATGGAGGCAAAAACCCAACAACAACAACAAAAAATTCTTAAAATCATAACCAAGAAAGAAAAACACGGACAGAAAAATAAATCCCTCCCACTGAACAAAATTACTTTCTTATCCTTTTGCATTATCCTTCGTGCACATTGCTTCTTGTTAGCATTACCTTCCCGGCATTCAGCTGGCAGGCAATGTTATTGCAGACGAACTTGTAGCACATTGCAACGGCTCGGCCAGTGTGGGTGAAATAATTTTGACACAAACAAGAAGACATAATGAGAAAATGCAACAAAAAGGAGCAAAAGAATTGCACCAAGCACTGGACCAACGACGACGTGATGTATCCTGGGATACATTTAAGAAATATTTTTAAAATGAAAAAAAAAAAATTCCCTTAATCTATTTCGCCTCTGAAATTCTAGAAGATGGCTGGCAAAGAAAGAAAAAAAAAACTTCACTTCGTTATCGAAATTTCGTTTCACATTCTGGTCAAGGATATTTTTCTTTTTTTCGCTCTCAGTTCCATTTGCAAATGCAAATTATAGATATTTATGTATTTGTTGACTTTCTCGCCGGATCATGGAAATATGTTTGTCATTTATATTTAAGCTAGACAGACGCTCGTTCAAGTGGAGCTATGTAGCTTGGGCAGAGATAAATTTAAATAATAATTTATCTTCATCTTTTCGGTTGCTTTCGTGGGGGGACTTGACGGGCAGTAAGTTTTATAAATATTTATGTTTTAGACTTAGAGATGCATATTGCACCTTTACGCTGTTGGTTAGTGAAGTGTGACGACAAAAGAAGATTATTTATGGTGGTGATTGTAAAATGTATTCATAGATACATCTATCGAAAGAAAAATAATCTGACTCATTACGAATGCGAATGAAAGTGAA
Source organism: Criorhina ranunculi (assembly GCA_951813785.1). Classification (NCBI taxonomy): domain Eukaryota; kingdom Metazoa; phylum Arthropoda; class Insecta; order Diptera; family Syrphidae; genus Criorhina; species Criorhina ranunculi. The sequence continues at coordinate 14,043,630 of OX638381.1, forward strand.
AAATATTGATTTAGTAGGCTTTCAGTTGAGATCGGACGCCTACTGCCAAATGGTTAGTCAAACAAAATGTTTTATTGGAAATCGCTTTATGTCATTATGCGGGTTAAAAAGAGAAATTTAAATTCAAAATGATGGTGATTGACAAGACTATCTGCGGGTTGATAGAAATTTTATATTTCTAGACAGTTTAGGAAGCAAAAAAAATTACATTTAAAAAAAATTGATTGAAAAGAATAAGATTTAGCTTTGGTTTCGTCAAGTTTTGTATAAATGCATAAAGAAATTAGTTTTCAAGTTTAATTTTTCTTCATATAAATCACCTAGCCTCGATGATATGCTAAATGGGCTGAATACCGCAAAATATAACGAGATATCGGGACACTACAGCTTGCATTGATTTTCAACTGCTGAATTCTATCGAAAACTGGTGCGATCTCCTTCGCACTCAAAACTTTGGCATACACATACGCAGATTTGAGAGGATATTGGGATTATTAGCAGAACTCAGCAAACTAAAGAGTCTACCAATAGGAACTCCCGAAGTTTGACAGCTGTTAGCGGCCATATTGTTGAAGCTACATCTGTCAAATTGGCTGTCATTTATTCAGTCTGTTTTATCAAATCACCATGGATGGATAAAGCGTTCAACAACACGTGCAAATAATAAAATTGTTTTTATCAAAATGGGTGTTCTGTTCGGGCAACATTCCGCGCGCTTCGACCATTTTACGGTCGCCATAATCGTCCTTTCGAGAGGACTATTTGCAGTGTGGTGGATAAATTTAAGTTTATTGGTTCAGTAAACGATCAAACAACACCCGTACGTTGACGAAACGTAAGATCTGCCGCAAACATCGCCACTGTCTGTGAGAGTGAGATTTCGCGTCGCTCACAACAACTCGGCCTTTCGCAGACCACAACTTGGCGAATTTTGCGTCTTGACTAGGGCCTGCACCCGTACAAAATTCAACTGACCCAGGTACCTAAACGACCATAGACAACGACGTGTGTTCGCTGAATGGGCTCTGGAGCAGTTGGAAACTCACCCTAATTTTCATCGAAAAATCATCTTCAGCGATGAGGCCCATTTCTGGATGAATGGATACGTCAACAAACAAAATTGTCGAATTTGGGACGTTACCGATCCACATGAGATCCAAGAGCGCCCAATGCATCCCCAAAAAAGTTACTGTTTGGTGTGGATTTTGGGCTGGCGGCGTCATCGGTCCATATTTCTTTGAGAACAATGTTGGCCAGGCCTATAGATCGATGATTACCAACTTCTTTTGGCCTAAATTGGATGATATGGACACCAACGACATGTGGTTTCAACAGGACGGCGCCACATTGGAAATTCTGCACGAGCGGTTCGAGGGTATGGTCTTTTCACGTGGAGGTGGCCACCTAGATCGTGCGATTTGACCCCGTTAGACTTTTTCTTGTCGGGTTTTCTGAAGTCGCAGTTCTATGCGAATAAGCCACAAACCACAGCGGCCCTCAAAGCCAACATAACCCATGCCATCGGTCAAATTCAGCCTCATTTATGCGCCAGAGTCATAAAAAATTGGACATTTCAGTTGCGCGCCACCCAGAAAAGCCGGGGCGGACATTTGAACGATGTTATATTCCGCACATAATGGCATCAATAGGCCTTTCACACGAATAAAAAATATCGATGATATCTCATACACATTTTGGTTTATTTAAATTTAAATATAGGAGCGCTTATTGAAAGACCCTTTATAACGGGCATATGGTCCGAATAGTTCGTCATTGAAGCTTCTCTTCCGAAGAATATTTTATAAATACTTTTTCGCTCGAAACCAGAGTGTCTTCATCTTCCTTCAATGGAATCCATGCTTTAGCGGCACATAGCAAGGTTTAGATGATTACGGTCTTCTATAGAGTTTTCTGAGTTATGCAAGATAGGGCCTTACAACTCAATTGCCTTCTCGGGCTCAAAAAACAGCGATTGGCAAGACTTTGTCTTCATTTCATTTCTGATGGGATATCGTTGTCAGAAGTGATAGCAAATCCAACAAAGATGAAGTCCTTTACTACCTGGAGGCAAGTTATAGCTGCCCACTCTATAAGATTTGTCGGATTCATCGGAGATCGATGTCTCTTCTTGCTGACAGCAAGCACTTAGTTTGTTCCTCGTTCACCACTTAATCCATTTTCGACCACTTTTGCTTCAATACTCGCGAATGCGCCAGTGACAGTTCACTGAATCCGTCCTGAGTTGCACAGACTTTCAAAAGATTGGACCACTGGTCTTGGTTTGTGGGTTTTACACAATCCGTTCAAGTGTGATGTTAAAGAAGACGCAGAACCGCGCGTTGCCGTGTCTAAATCCTTTTGTGACATCAAAGGTCTAGGTAAGGTCTTCTCTGATCTTGATGAAGCAGCGAGAATTGTTCAACGCCATCCTGTACTGACGGACGAGTTTCTTTTTCTTCTTTTCTTTTTTCTTTAAGCCGGAGTGTTGGAACACCACACTGGAGCACTCAAACACAAAAACAAGTCCATTGTACTACCAGCAGGTACAACTCTTTTACTGTATTTTGGTGCTTAGGTTACCAGCACTCATCACATCAGCCCCAAAAATCAGCCACACGATACGAGCACATGCAGGGCAATCACATAGGAAATGTTCCGCAGTGTTGTCGCCTTCTCCACAAACGTCACAGACAGTGGTGTCATTTAAACCTAATACCTTGAGATGTTTGGCAAAGGAAAAGTGTCCCGTCATAACGCCAATAACCCCATCTTTTCTGGTGAGAAACAGCAAGAGTGCCGCGGGCATGTAACAGACGTAGGGGAGGATCTGTTTAGTCTGACTGCAACCTGGAGAGCTACGCCACTTACCATCGATAGAACCTATAACCGAAGATTCGAGCAAACCTAACGTGAGTTCAGGGCCGAAGAAGGTCTCCTCTGAATCTTGCCTGACAACCTCATCGGAGAACTCATTTCCGGTAATCCCGCTGACAGCGGCCTTTAAATCGATACAGAGATGGTAAGTATCGATTTGGACTTCCCGAGTTTTCTCTAGGATCTGCGAAGTTCAAACGTTTAGACGGTTGTAGACTCTCTGACCTAAAACCACAATGATAGGAGCTAATTAGGTTGATGAAGAAGCGTTTGAGGCATTGTAATAATATGACAGATAGGATCTTCTATGCGATGCTGAGGAGAGACTGATGCCTCTGTTGTTGACGGAGATGATTGGATTTCCTTTCTTGTGTTACAAAACGGTGCGACAAGTTGCTGTCAAACTTTTAAGATGTGCGTTTTCTAATTTTAAACAGAAAATCCTCAATTAATACTTACAACCTCTTGGACCTTTAAATGCTGCCAAACAAGTAGAAAGTCGACTCACCTGAAAAAAGAAAAAGAAAATAACATTTTAAATTTATAATTTAAACACTAGTTCTTTTAAGGACAAAACCACACCATCAAGTTCAACAAAAATGGAAACAAAACCATTTCCTATTTTCCCCAAAAAACCGATTGACCCACATCTTTCAATCACAAATCGGATGCTCGGCATGAATTCAATTTTAATTACACACCAAACTCTCAAATGTGTGCTACCACATCCATTCGTTAATTGTATATCGAATCATTTCCAAAAGAAACAAGATAGCTGAGACACAAATTGGCCTGCGGGCGCGAAATCAGTAAGCCGCCTTTAGGTTTTTTTTCTCCCCCCTCAAGTAGAGAGCGTTTTTCACGTTGAAATGACTTCAATCGAAGTTGAGAGTATCTTTTTTCCCCCATTTATTTGAAATACACGATTAGGTATGTACATAACAGAAAGTAACAATTAAACTTTCACTGTTGGTTAAACCATAAACAAGAAGCAGCGGCCGAAGTACGAGTTATAATGAAACTAAATGTATTGCCATCGAAATGTGGTTTAGATACAAGTACATGTGCGTTTAGATGTCAGAGCACACAGCAATTGATCGATGAATAATGGAGCAATGCATGAATTTTGTAAAAACAAATTGAATTCGATGGAAGAGAGTATGTATGTATCGCAAATGTTTTATGGAGGAGATATCAGCTGTTGGAATCAAAGACATTCTTGGAATACCACAGGCAAGCACAAGGATTTCTTGTATTTATAATTTGAACGATGCGTCTAGACAGAAGCCATAAAAATTGCAAACCTTAAGAATTTTCAACTTTTGTGTATCCAAAGAGATACAAAGGGTGGGAGGACTTCATGGAATTTGTTTAGGCAAATAAACTTCATCCAACTCCATTCAAAGAGTGGCGGAGTTAAGCAATTAAAGCATGTGTTGCCTTCTTAAACCTTTGGAAAGAAGTGAGGACTTTAACCAAAGATGACACAGCCGTGGTTCGTCCAATTCTCACTTACGGGTCACTAGTATGGTAGCCCGCTTTGAGCAAGGCTTACAACCTCATGAAACAAAAACGGTTCCAAAGAACAGTCAGTTTAGGAACCACGGGTACTTTGAGGTCGGCCCCAACGGATGCCCTTTCTGTGCTCTTGCACCTTCTGCCCCTCGATCTACACACAAAAGATACCGCACTATGCAGCGCTGTCGGAGTCAAATAATCTGGATGCTGGACTGCAAGGCCCTACGGCCACAGCAACATTCTGGATTTGTTATCTTGAGGTATGGTCACGTTTCCAACCGACTGCATCACACCCAAACTAAAGTAAAAAAAAAATTTCCACGTAGGATTTCCCACCACCAGTGGAGAAAAGGCGAAGCAGTGAAGAACTTCGACACGGTCATCTACACCGATGGATCAAAGATGGACTGAGGTGTGGGGGCCGGTGTCTACTCGGTATCACTAAAAATATCAGTATCCTACCGTCTGCCGGATTTTGCCAGCGTTTTCCTTGGCTCAGAGATAGCCAAGACGCTATCAAAGCTATTGACTCGGCTACCATATTCGCCAAACTGGTACAGGAGTGCCGAAACGAACTTGCCCGATTGGGTGAACGCTTCAGAGTCACACTGCTCTGGGTTCCAGGACACAGTGACATAGAAGGAAACGAGAGTGTAGATGAACTGGCCAAGCAGGGCCCAATTCTACGCGGCGCTCTCGTGGCAAGGGTCCATATCCCCCTAGGAGCGGTTAAAGGACAAATCCATTCACACGTCCTGCAGAAGGCAAACCTCCAATGGAGAGCGTTACCCACGATAAGAATAGAACAAAAGACCTAATTAACAGAACCCTCTAAGAATCATGGCGACAATCGTGTAGCATTGGATAATTGGAGACCATGCAGCCAATCTAGGTATTCCGTACAACCCCCACTGCCGTAGTTGCGGGAACAAAAATGAGAAGGAAGAGCACTAGCAAGAGCCAGACTGCGTGCACTAACTCAATCATTCTTCGACGAACTTAATGATATCTCAGGAAAAGGGATAAGAGATCTAGTCAGTTTTCTTAACCCCACAGGCTGGATCTAGGTACCAACTGTCCCACATCCTCAACAACGTACATCATCGACCAGGTCACACGAATCGTGGTAACAAAACAGCACTTCTAATGCTACTTGGGCTCATGCTGAACCACCACCTTTGCCTGCCAAAGAAAGTCCACTGGATCTAAACGACAATAATAAGATTATTCCTATCATGCACGTCGGTTGTTCCAAATAACGATTACTCTTGGTTGCTTGGGAGCTTGAATCTGATCAAGACGCTTTGAAGAACCGCCCCTACTCAGAGCTATTTTCTGTTTAAAAACAAGTGGTTTCTGGCGGAACTCATACTGGAATTTTGATCACCTTGCGCGACGTTTGTAGTTTTTTTTTTCTGCTTAGGTCGGTCTTCAAAGAGTTTAGAGTCTTCTGATCGTTCCCATCGTTAAAACTTTGGCAATTCCGAATTTAGCCGCATTGGTTCCTAATAGCTAGTGGATCTTTCGGATCGCCACAGCTTTAGACATATTTGTCAGTTTAGGTCTAACTGAAGGAGAAGATTGCTTTTGAACCAACAGCCAAACAGGGCGAATTACTTCCTGCACTGTGCTACTAAGTTGAAGGTTTAGGTTGCCAAACCTATAGCCTTGATGGCGTTTGGGTTTGCGAATAACTCTATCGGGAAGACGCTGTAGAAATCCGGAATCCACAGTCTTTTTCTGAACCGTCGGTAAAAATCGCTGTAAAGGAATCTTTTATCACTTTATGGGTGCTACTAGGTCCCTTGGTAGCAAATCGGGAATAACAACAATATCCTATTCCTCCTCGTGCCTGTCTTGGAGACCTTCTGAAGTTTTCAAAAGATAACGGAGATAATCGTTTTGTAGTCTTTTGCGGTTCTGTGACCTGGTTTTCAAAGTGACAAAGTGACAAAATGACCACTCGCCATTGGTTAAGACTTTTTTTTTCATGAATATGGTACAATACTGGTACGAGAATCTTAATTTTATAGACCATGGGACCCAGGATGCCAGAAAATTGTCTAAACCCCGATGTGCTTGATGCAAAGTCCCATGAATACGCACATAAATTACATCTTAACTTTCAGGCAGACCTTACTGAAAAGTTAAAATGCAATTAAAACACACATCCACCGCAACCTTTGAATTAAGTCATTTGTTTCACAATAATGTTTCAAAAACACTCGTTGTTTCTCGTCCTAAGGAAAGCCATTAATGAGTGAACACTGACACTCTACGTAACCTAACAAAACAAATTATTTATGCATACTCATACATATGCTGTTAAGTCAATTTATGTATGTGTGTGTGTATACTCCAAGCTCTTAATCACTTTCTAAAATAATTGCTTTTCCATTGAGAGCATTTTAATTATTCGCACAAGCTCGCACAAGGTTTTGCTTAACAAACACACACATACATATGGAGTTTTGCATTTCCATAGAATTAAGGTTAGGTAATAGATAATGAATACCTAATGCGCGTAAAGTGTTAAAAGGATCAAATACAGAAAATCCGCAAACACAAACACAACTCGGTATTGTTAAGGGAATGACAAAACGTATTCACTCATTCATCGAGAAGATACTTTTAATTAAACAAATTAGTCGAGGTGCTAAAGACGATTCCAACTAAAAAGCATCTATCATGTACATTATCCTGGCATTCATGTCAGCTTCTTGATAAATGGTAATGAACACCCACACACATGTTCGTTTGCTCGTAAGCCTAGGACATATGCCGGAATACCAAAACCGAATATATATAGAGTCAACCGGGCAAGGTGATGTTTTCACAAAGCAAGATGGTGGTGTGCTCTATTATGTGAAATAGGTTAACCGGGTGAGGGGGGGTGAGGGAAACCCAATTCAGTCAGACAGAAGGATATAACGAAGCCACATATGCTGGGGATTAATAGAGAATTTACGTGATGAGTTTGGAGTACTTAAACACTGAAACTGGAAATGTTCGTTCACTGGTTTTTGAATCTGACGTCGTCGTCGGTCCTCCTTCAAGGATATGTGATGTATGAGAGAATTATCTCTGCTTTTTGTAGAATTCTAAAATGAATCTAAGGCTAAGGTTGAAATAAAAAAAAAACGCTAAATGACCGGTTCGGAGAAGAATGTTCGTTTAGGAATTGAAAATGAATCCTTTGAATGAGCATGAAGGATCTTTTAAAAACGTCGAGTCTTTGTTTCAGAGCGTGTGCCTAGGTAATTAGCATACTCGGAAGGATTCACAAAAAACCATTGAAATTCATTGAGAAGGACAGACTGACGAAAGTTTAGTCGTATCTAAGAGGTGAGTTAGGCCATGAGCCATGATGAACCATAAACCCATGTCGAATCTAGTCTCGAAGTACGTTTCAAAACCCTGTGTTTATTTTTTGGAGATTTTTGCATAGATTGAGCTGGGGTGTAAACGCACTGTTGCATTGTGCCCCCACTACTCGAGTAAGAGTATCTGATCCTGTCCTATTGCCTTGATGAACCGGAGTATCTAGAAGAGATCCAACGATGATAAATCATCTTCTGATAGTTGATAAGTACCATAGTGTTTCCTACAGTTTCCGAGAAATTCTTTGGCCTGTCCCAGCCTTGGGAGCTTCTCCCACAAATTAGCCCTTTTGCAATCGCCTTTCTTTCTTACTCTCGTATTTTATGCGGTCCCAGCACTCAGCATGGTTCCTATTTGACAAAGGCGGTCTTCGGTTATTTTCTTGCCAGTTCATCTGCTGCTACATTTCATTCTACTTCCATGTGGTTTGCAACCTAATTTAGGGTTATACTCTCGCAGTCGGTTTATATTGGCAAAACAGCCCTGCACCGGTTTAGAAATGTGTTTATAAGCCTCTCTGGTAGTTTCGGAATGTGTTTTCCGTGATACTCTCTCTCGAGGTTAAATTTGGGGAATTTTTCCATCGCGTAGACCTCTGCTTGACAGATATAGCTATTTTTTTTAACATTATGCTTGAAAAATCTATGCAACACCCCAAGGTTTGTACAAGTCCTTAGCTGTATGGTATAACTGTCTCATTTGCACAGTATCTGTGGTCATGATGATTAAAATTATTCATCCAATCGATGGTCCTATCTGCGATGAATGTAAAGCTTTAAACAAGAACCATATGGATAGGTTTCAATAGCTTATCCAAGCAGATTAGAAGAATGGCAATGTTTCGATCCAGAGAATAATCGGAAAAATCCCAGAAGGGGTATGTATGTAAATCTTGCCTTATCAGCGGGAAGGAAGACGGAAATTTCGATTTTCACTTAGTAGGCTCTGAGATCTACTCACTAGAACCCAACATAAAGCGGTTAATTAGACTGTTTCAAGCGGAAGTCTTAGCCATCGCCGAGGCAGCCCGTAAACTATCAATGAAACTTGTCCCTAGGCATTTACGTAGACAGACAAGCCGTCATCAAAGTCAAAAATTGTGAAACCATGTAGTGACGAGCTCAAAACCCGCACCGCGAACCATAACGTAACACGCTGTTGGATCCCGGGACACAAAGGTATTTACGGGAATGAAATGGCGGATGTGTAAGCCAAGAAGAGCTCGCTAGTCGATCACTCAGTACCGCCCCCCCTAGCTCTCGTCAAATCTAGCCTTGCACGAGACTTCCAAAGACAAGCTCATGAGAGATGGAGCACACTCTCATCATGCCACATCTCCAGGAAACTCTGGACAAATATCAACAAGATAAAATCGGCCACACTCTTGGGCTAAACAGATCAAACTTAGTCCTCTTCATAGTGATTATCACAGGCCACAACCTTCTGGCGACCCACCTTAGAAGAATCCGTTTAAGTACACCAAATGTCAACGTTAGAATCAGTATCAGAATCTTACTTACTTACTAGGTCAGCGACCCTTGGAGGGTCTTTCCATCCTTCACAGTACCGGGCACGCTGCTTCCAGTTTACTAGACCAAGGTTTCTGGCGTCCGTGATTGCCTGATCTTTCGGTCTTCCTCTTCTTCGTGAACAAGGTGGCTGGGATTCAAAGATCCTCTTAGCTGGAGCATTCTCGTCCATTCGCTCGATGTGGCCGAGCCATTGCAGTCGACGGATTTTTGCCTTCCGGACTACATCCACATCTTTGTACAGCTTGTAGAGTTCACGGTTACATAATATCTTCTCCTCCATTCGCCCTCCCTGTAGACTGGACCGAATTTTCGAAGGATCCCAAGATCTGCTCCGCTGTCGTACTTTTCGTCTAGCATTCGGCTCCATAAAGCAAGACTAGCAAGATAAGGGTTTGATCCTACGAGTAAGAAGTTTGGACAATCTGAATTAGCAGCGGCTGCCTAAGGTGTCATTCTTAATCGAATCTCCACTAGGGTGTCATTTGTGGAGCTTATATTTGCCCCGAGGTAGATAAACTCCTTCACCCCCTAAAAATATAGCTGCCAATTGTTAGGTTTTGACCTAGAAGGTCTTCGACGGATCAGTATTTAGTAGACAGCATGTTCTTTGTTTTATCCTCGTTCATGATAAGACCAACTCGTCTATTGCCGTGAAAGCCTCAATAATGGCACGCTTGGAACGGGCGATGATGTCGATATCGTCTGCGTATCCCAGCAGCTGGATGGATTTGTTAAATAAAGTGCTTTCTGTGTTTACGCCGGCCTTTCGCACTATCTGCTCCACCACAAGATTTAAGCGCGTCTCCGTGCCGAAATCCGGTGCATGTTTGGAATAATTCGGAGATTCTGTTCCCAAACTGCACGGTGCATTGCGAGTTCTCTAGCGTGGCGCGACACAACCGGATCAGTTTTCTCGGGATCCCGAGTTCGGCCATCGCGTTATATAATTCGGTGTGGTGAATGCTGTCGTATACGGCTTCACAATGCAATATCCTGGCAAATCAGGCAAACGAGGTATTTCTAAAATCTTTGAATCCGATTAAGAAGTCTTAAACAACGTTGCTTCAAAAACATTTCGACTTTCTCTTTATATCCTTCGACCCTTAGGACAAATTGAAATGCAATCTACATTCCATCGTTCTGTTTGCTATTTAAAAAACAATTTTTTGTAAAACAAATTAAAACTTCCAGCCCTCACAAAACAGAACGACTGTTTTAGTACAAATCTCCAATTTCAATCTACCTTCATCCTCAAAATCAATTTGTAGTCCTCTTCCTTTTATTCTGGGTTCAATGAAATCGCAACTCTCTAGGATATAAAACGGATGAAATGTCTGAATGATTAATGAAGATATAAACATTCGGATCTCGAAAACCTAATAGATCCAAAAAGAGGGAGACCAATACGAGAAGTAACCTTCAATTTTGTTTTGATCCCATTTCATGTCAGAATTGAAAATTCCAAAAAGGATGTGTCAATAAAAGCAAAACAAAAAAACCCGTAGATAGAGGTCAAAACACGAGAAGTATTTCAAGGATATAAAACGCCAACGATACTTTACCGCTACACACATGACGGAACACATGATTTGAATTATTAAAGACAAGACACTTCTTTTTGAGGAAAATACTGGTATCAATCAGTTACTAATTCACAACACTCCACACCCCCCACATCCTTTGAATGTCCTTAATAAAACGAAAAACTGGCGACGTGATGTTAAAGGGGGGAACAAAAAACCCACGTTTCCGATGAATATTTAAATTTGTACATATTTATTTAAATGAACATTGTTTGAGTCATAAAAACCTCTTAACGTATAAATAATATATGTATGTATGTAAAGTTAAAAATTACTTTTATAACATTTATCATTTGAAGAGTTGGATTCATTTTGAAAAGGACATTAATTTAATTTTGGTGGGAACGAGATCCCATTTATTAGGCTTAAAACGAGCTAAAACAAACTAAAGACTAACTTAAATATAAACTTAAGAACTAAGATTAGTTGGGGTGGTGGAGGAGATCGAATTTAACCCTCTAATGCACAAGAAGTCATATATGGCTTTTGTTTTTCAGACGTCGGTTACTTAGATTTCGCAACTGCCATTGGAAAATAACCGTTAATAATCGTTTACATACATTTTTTGTTTATGTGTATATGTGACTTTGGTTCTCGTTTTCGCGTGCAATCGCGAAAAACTACAATCAAGTTCAATTGTGCGCGTTGTTAGGTTGTAGTGAAAAAATATAGGAAAAAAACTGGGGCCAAATCGTCTCTTCCGTGATCGTATAACTCGTCACGTAAAACGATCATTATTACGTCGGAATGATCGTTTATACGTAATAGTGCTCATTTTTACGTGACAAGTTATACGATCACGGAAGAGACGATTTGGCCCCTGATTTATTTTTTGGTAGCGGAGTACCACCAAGCTGATTATATTTTTTTCTAGTGAAATTCGATACTGGTAAGTAAAATTCTAGTGTTAAATTTTCAATTAGGTCTGTGCAATTCAAGATGCAGCACGTTTTCGGCAACGTCCATATATGGCTCCTTATGCATTCACTAAAATTTTCGCCAAATTTCGGGATGCCATATATGGCTGCTTGTGCATAAAAATATGGATATTAGAGCTTCTTGTTTTTTTTTTTGCAGTGACTAATCAATGATTCCGTCAAGTTCATTTTACAATAAACCCAGATTTTGTTCCATTCCTGGTGATGGATTTCAGAGTGAAGACGAAATCCCCGAGTCAGAAGATGAACAGGCTGAACATCATCGAGAACATCTGGAGATTCCTGAAACCGATGAAAGTAGTGAGTACGATTCCGAATGTTTGAATGCAAAAGATAAGAAAAAGATGCAAAGGATAAAATGGAGTAACAAAAAACGTGCTTCATACAAGGAAAGCGATTATCCTTTTTTAGGAACTAAAGATCTTCCAGAGGAAATGTCCACTTTTGAGACCCCCGCTGACTTCTTTTCTTTTCTTTTCACTGGTAAACTGTTCGATATGATTGTTGAGGAGTCCAATAGAAAAGAAAATATAAATAAGCCAGCCAACATAACTCGAAATGAAATGGAACTATTTGTCGGCACTTCTTTATTTATGACGCTCATCAAATTGCCTTCGACTAAACGTTACTGGAACTCTGAACTAGAGCAGTCTTTTGTTTATGAGACCATGCCATGTAGACGATGGGAAAAAATAAAATGATTCCTTCACTTTGCGGATAATGATAAGTTTGTGAGGCTTGGTCAACCTGGACACGACAAGCTGTTCAAAGTCAGGCCATTCCTGAATAATATTAGGGATCGACTACTTTTAATACCAAAGAAAGAACACCTTGCAGTGGACGAACAAACAATACTCACTAAGTGCCGACATCACCTAAAGCAGTATAATCCCAAAAAACCACATAAATGGGGTTACAAAAATCTCGTTTTAAGTGGAATATCAGGATTGAGCTATGATTTCGAAATATTTGCAGGGGAGCAAAGTAACGTCATTCCAGAGGGTTTTCCAGATTTGGGTGTTAGCGGGAATGTTGTGACACGGTTGGTATCAACGGTTCGAAGGCATAAAAACCACAAAATATATTTTGACAACTGGTTCAACGGCCCAAAACTGCAAAGCGCGTTTTCTTCCATTGGGAACTGTGAGACTGAATAGAGTTCCCAACATTGACGTTTCAACAGAAAAGGAAAGAAAGAAGAAAGGACGAGGAAACATGATTGAGAAAGTGGCAAAAATAGATAGGGTCGACGTTTCTTTTTTGTCCTGGTTTGACAACAAAATTGTCAATATGCTTTCCACATTTGTGGGGAGCAATCCCACAACCAAAAAAAAAGAGGTATTCCAGAAAGGAGAAAAAATAGATAGAGGTAGACTGCCCAAAAATTATCGACGAATACAACAAATATATGCGTGGCGTCGACCTTTTAGATTCTATGCTCGGTCTTTGTCGAATTGACATACGATCAATAAAGTGGTATATACAATTTTTTTTGTTCACTTTTTGGATTTATGTGTGGTCAATGCTTGGATTTTGTGGCGGCGGAAGAGTGACATATATCTTCTGCCTCTTTTTGATATCAAGCTGGCAGTAGCAGAACATTTAACCAAGAGTGGAAAGTGTCTTAAAAGGGGGCGTCCTGCTTTATGTTCAAACACTCCAAAACGCCAAAAAAGAAGTATTGAATCCCATCCTTCGACTCCAGTTCTCTCAAAGGATCTTACAAAAAAAAATAGGAAGGCGTTCTGACTTTCCGCTACATTACGTTCACTTGGTAGAGCGGTTGAAGTCGAAGATGGTAGGGGCAGAGTTTATCTTTCCGAGCATACGGGAGATTGGTTCGTTCGAGCCATAAGAGGTGTGGTGGGTCGGTAAATAGAAGAGACGAGGGGTTGGTAAATTGCGAGGGTTAGTGTTGAGGAAAATAGAGTTGTGAAGGGAAGCGCTTTCAACGTGACCTGAGAGCAGTCGATGAATAAAGAGAATGTCGGCTGCATTTCTGCGTTCCTCAAGGGTATTTAAGTTAATGAGGTTGAGACGGTTTCGATAGGGAGGTAAGATAAGAGGATCGTTCCAGGGCAGACATCGAATCGAAGAAAACGGTGCTGAATAATCTCGATTCTCAAAACCTGAACACGGTAATGCGGGGACCATTCTTGACTGGCGTACTCTAGGAGAGGGTGGACGAACGTAATGTAGAGGGACCTGGTCACGTATGGGTTGGTGAATTCTTTGGACCACCGTTTTACAAAACCAAGTAAAGAGTTGGCTTTTAGGATTATCTCGTCCATGTGTGACCGGAAATTGAGTTCTCTGTCACACAAAATGCCGAGGTCGCGAAGAGATTGAATTGGGATTGATTGGGAGACAGGTTGATTGTGCAAGAGGTAGAGTCGGGGAGGGGATTGGTGGCGCTTATGTGAAAAGGTGATGGATTGGCATTTGGGTATGTTAAGTTCCAAGCAATTTTTGAGGCACCAGAATGAAAAACTGTCGAGGTCTTGTTGAAGAAGAATGGAGTCTTGGGGTGAGGAAATGATTTTAAAAAATTTTGTGTCGTCGGCGTAAAGGGAGACAGACGAATGTTTGATGATCCGATCAAGGTCGTTAATGGTTAGTATAAAAAGAAGAGGACCAAGATGGTTGCCTTGTGGAACACCAGAGGTTGCTAAGAGGAGAGCAGAGTGGGTGGACCTAAAGCGAGCACTGTAAAAACGGGTTTTCAGGTTAGAAGATATCCATTTCAACAGTATGGGTTCGAAGCCGATGGCAGACAGTTTGAAAAGTATTAAGTGATGGGAGATTTTATCAAAAGCCTTGCTAAAATCGGTAGCCATTTCCATTTCGTTACCATTTTCCATTGCAGAGGATATAAATTCGACTAGGTTTGTGGTAGTTGACCTACCTTTCAGGAAACCATGTTGTCTAGGAGAAATCAAAGATTTGCACTGGAAGCTTAGAGCTTCATACAGGAGGCCTTCAAATAGTTTGGGTATATGGGAGAGCTTAGCAATGGGGCGATAATTGGTTATTTCATTCATGTTAGGCCGTTACACAAAGGACTTCAAATCATATTTTCCTTTTTTTTATTTTTATAATTAGCGCGCGCTAAAGTGATTATGACTACCCTTAAACTAGAGCACGGGCATTAGGGAAATTAGAGAAGAGACGACGGAGGTACCGATGCACGTTGGCTTTAAATGCTTGTAAGCTGTAGTGATGGGGAAACACACATTCGTGTGGTACGGCTAAAGAAAGAATTTCTATATTTGGCAGTACGTTCGAAAGTAAGCTTAAGGGTAAACTGATAAGCATTCGAAGCATGACGAGTATTGCGGGTAGAGACGGAATGCAGCGGACTATTTCGCTTAAGCACTTTCTGTAGAAGAATCGATAAAACAGTGAGAGACAGGAAACATTTCTTCGGTGCTCAAGTGAATCAATTGACTTTGCAATGTTTCTGTCACCTATAAGTTTCATCGCGCTTTCTTGAATTCTATCTAGAATGTGCAGGACGGTTTTTGGTGCACCAGACCAGATGTAAGTGTTGTATTCAAGCTTTGGGCGAACAAACGCTTTGTAGATTGAAGCCAGATCAGAAGGGGTAAAGTATTTTTTGCAAGGAAACTTAGACATCTCGCAGCATTCTTGGCGACATCGAATATATGGTCGTTCCAACGAAGATCGTTGTTAAGACACATACCGAGGATGGAAAGTCTATCGGCTTCGGCGATGCAGGTACCATTCATAGATAATGGTTCGAGGTTTGGGTTTCGCTTGAGAGACAGAAGGCAGCATTGAGTTTTGGAAGCATTAAATTCCACCCTATTTGTAGAACCCCATTTTATTATGCTGTCAAGGTCGGAATTTAATGAGTTTAACAGACGTTGCTGTTCCTCTACTATGTCCGAAGAGCAGGGATGTGAGTAAGGGAACGAATATGAAAAACTGAGAGTACTGTCATCGGTGAAGGAGTGAATTGGATTAGAAGTTGCAGAAAAGAGATCATTTATAAAAATGAGAAAGAGAGTCGGAGACAAAACGGAGCCTTGGGGGACAACAGCATTTATATGATGGATTGCAGACTTGAAACCGTCCAGAAACAACTTGAATTGAACGGCCCGAAAAGTAGTTTCTCATCCATTGAAGGAGGGATACATCGATGACATATGCGCGCATTTTCGACAAAAGAGCTAAGTCTCAAACTCTGTCAAATGCTTTTGAAATATCAAGCGCAACAATCTTACTTTCACCAAGGTGATGTAGAAATTCGTTCCATTTCTCGGTAAGATAAGCCATCAAATCACCAGTGGACCTGTTATGATTACAAAACTTTACAACGACTTTTTATTTTTATGGAAGACTAGACCGTCTAAGACCAAAGATTTTATTTTGCCCTATTTCTTTTGGATAAGAGTAGAAAAGAACTTCAAACTACGTTAGCTACCAAAGTCGTCGGAGAGTATTCTCACACCCTCGAAACAAGAAAGACGTTTAAACTGTTGATCGTCCTGTACATGCAATGTCTGCTGACTAAATTTGGTGGTTGACATCCAGCAAGAAAGAGAAAAAGTATCTTGATTGCAATTGGAGCTTAAAGATACAAACATTTATACAACAAGTTCTGTTCTTGTATGACTCACTTAAGCCTCGGGTTTTGAAAAAAATTTATATTATAGAAATATAGTGAAACCCGGATAACTGCCTCGTGAAAATTATCATCTGAGGCAGCTACCCGAACCCGCTTAATTCATGGAAAATAAATGAACCTAATATTTTCACCCACTTAAGCAGTTTGGGTACTTAAGCGCGAAGCATTTAACCGGGTTTTACTATATATTCTACTCTGCAAGTTCCTGAAGAAATTTTTATCGTAGAACGGCTCACCACACTGCACTGCTATCTAAACAACATCTAGAGTGACATCAAAAAATGGCCAATGGTATTTTGCTAGGATCAGTTACAGAACCATTTCTGCTCATCCTTTACATCTACGATTTCACCCCGACTGGCCGAATCCGCATTACGCCGCAGAAACCTCAATAGCTGCAATCTACACCAGAAAGTAGCAGAACGTGTCTTGAACACAAACCATTTGTTGAAAGCTGAGTTTAGGTGCTTCCAAAGCTTGACAAATCGCTAAATCTCGCCGTCAAACTAACAACGAGAAGCAACATAATTCAAAGCCATCACCGAAGATTTGCCAAAGAGCAGATTTAACCTCTGCAGCCTGTATACAACGACCTTACCACCCTCAGACGACATAGGAGTCTAAAAGCTGAAACACCGCCGCGGCGGTATTAACGTTAACCGAATTTGAAGTAAACAACGCGAATACCAACCCTACTTTTGGCGGACTCGACTTGCCTAGCAGTCTGTGTGCAACTTGAGCATTTACGTTCTAACTTCGAAGTTCATTCCGAGACGTTCTAAACATATTATGTCACTGAATGCCCATGAACATGATATCCTAAGGACCTTCTAACCTTTAAATAAGAACCACCAACGTAGCTGACACTTCTAGGACATTTGGCAGAGTTTTTTTTTATCAAGAATGATTTCATAAGATTGAAGGTTCCAGGTTCGAATCCTGATGTAAAAAAAAAGTCGATCAACTGCGAAAGAAGCTGACGTCAACTCTACTGCATAGGCATTACATTGGCAGTAGGGTGGCTTGGAAGTGTTGATCGTTCTAATGTCATCGGGATGTTCGAAAGAAATACTGTGAATTATAAGCAATGGCAATAGTATCAATAATTCTCCCCAGTTATTCTGGACACAACCCTCGAAGCAAAAAGATTGAAACCTAATACCATCTGAGTTTCACTACACTTTCACTAGCGCTGTGTGAATAGCATCGTAAAGGTATTCACAACCCCTTTAGCGCTAGTAAATTATAAAACTGAGCATTCTAAGTAAAGGAATCCTTCAAACCTAAAACAGTTCGAAGACCAACTCTCGTCCAAAAGAAAACTTTCCTAACCACAGTTTCAGTGTCATTGCAAACCACTTAAATTTTAAACCACATTCCCAAAAGAAGCAAGCCACTGAAGAACTTTCAAAATTCGAAGAACTTACTTAATTAAGCCGTTCAAAGTTTATTAACGAACAAGATAATCGACATGTGTTCACGAGCCTCTGTGGGAATTATGAGTTTCTCATTCACTCTTACATTAGCGCATGCACATGTCATGTAGGCCAAGGACGAAAAAAAAGAAGAAAAAAACCATTATTCCCGCGCTCCATGTCATATTACATTTCACTGTGGCTCGGCACAACTGTTTAAACCTCTTTAAGTTCGCCTTAACTCTGACACACAAAAAAAGCCAAATGCATGCAAGAAATTTTCCACTCATTTCCCTCTTCGTTGTCTCATTTTCACTGCTCTGCCGGGATGGCAAGAATGCCATTATCATTGCCCATCAAGAACCTATGCCATGCCGGTGTACCCTACTCCGGCGGGAAAGTGCCACATTTGCATACATTTGCCAATTGACGGTCTTAGCACCAGCACCATCATTTCTTTTCATACACCTGATTACATGTAGTCATTTCCAGTTCCAGCCGGGCTCTGGAACAATTCCAGCTGCAACCTTGCTCATAGTGGTGGGCTGGAGGGTGGAAGAAAAAAAACTTTTCCAAGTGTTTTGCTCAACTTAATTCCTCACCGCATCTCAAATAATGGAAACAACGACAAAACGAAAACAATGGCGGAGAGGACAAAAACACAAATTTTTGCCAACACTACGATATGTGGGATAAGACGTCGTCGGCTTGAGTAGCTTACGCTTTACACATACATACACACAGTCACTTTAGTACGAAATAATGTCAACGAATATTAATGCGTCCTTTTGTTGCATCTGCATCGTCTCTTGTCACATTTACGCGCACCTGTCGGGTCGAGGTACACAGCAACCGCCTTGATATTTAAGCTGGAAGTGAGGAGAGCTCGGCTGGGAGCGGGGTCGCACTTGGTTTACAGATGCACTGCTGGTGACACCATAACACCGACGATGACTCCGATGAAGTCGCTATATACTGCATAATCCGCAAGATGGATAAGTGCAGGCAAAAGTGCATTCACTTTTTTTTCCCCCCATTCGTTGTGGCTGTTGTTGGCGGTAGTGTGGTTGGTATTGCAGGCGGAGGCTTCTGCTGAAGTGGTACATAACCTAGCTGGCGTGCTTTGAGTGTGTGTGACTCTACAAGTGTTGTGCCAGAAACCTAGAAAAAAATTTTTTTTTTCGATTTTTTGGTACTTTGTGGTGACTGACGGTAAAGTGGATTCGAATATGGTGGGCTTTGAGGTATTAAAAGTCCAAACAATAGCCTTTCATCATGAGCTTGTGTGGAGCCACATTGTGGCTGGCAAGTGTGGGAAATTTTTCGGTATGAGGTGATGGTTTTGTGTTTCTTATTTTCAATACGAACAGTCATGCGATTGAGGCGCGCTTCCAGGGTTTGTTTGCATTTAATTAAAGCAACTTCATGCGTGCATGGATTTTTGCAATTTAACTTGGGTTGGCGTTGAATCCGCTTGCGGATTACCCTGGTTAAATTTTTAAATAGATTAAGAGTTTTTTTTAAACAGTTGGAAAGAAACGCATATGTTTTCCCAATTGACTTATTTATTGGGGCGTTGGCTGGTTTAAAGAAGAAGGGTGGTATACTCAACCAACAAAAAGCTTTATAAATTCGGAACCAAAAATCTCACCCTTGCCATCTAAATGATGACCATCAATTGTGTCAAGATAGATCATAGCGGGCAGAGGAAACTTAAGGTCAACTATGACTAGATCTCAAGGCTTATACGGACTTAGGGAAAAATCGTTGAAATCTAAAAATATAATTTGATACAGAGCATGGCTCAGCTATGAGGATAGGAAAAGAGTTTGATTCGAAGTAGGTACTATTTGCCCAATTCACATGTTGCTGGGTTCTACCCGACCGGCACCATGAAATCCCCCGGGTTTTTGTAAAAAATGCAGGCAAGAATACGCAGCAAAAGAAAAGGCATCTAAAGCGGCGCCGCAACAAAAGATGGGGGCTGCTCGCGAGCTCTACGAGCAAAAGAATGGTTCGTCATTAAATATACTGAGAATTCAGTTCCCATACAGAAACCTGTAAAGTTAGAGAAGGAAACCTTAAAGTAGAGTTACAGTCGCAGTAGAGTCACAAGACCAGGACACATAGAACGAACAATTCAACGTACGCGACGATAGTCAAAACCTTTGTCCACTTGATCAAACCGAAGTAAGGATAGCAATATCCAAGCTGAAATCCAACAAGGCAACCAATAGGAGATGACTTGGGAGAGAGCACACACAAACTCCTTTCTAGGATTTTGTCCAATGAACGTATGCCTGATGGAATGGAATCTCAGCGTTTGTCCGATTTAGAATTGCGCCAGCTACAGAGCCATCAGTCTTTTCGACATCGCGTACAAGATTGCCATAAATAGTGAATACTTGATAACTTTCATTTACAACCAGCAGTTTTCCATCAGGAAAGTCCAAGAAGTTCCAATTGATACCCACCGTCTTTTATCGATTTTTAGGGCACTTCCAGATTCGGTATCCCTGACGAACACGTCCATCTGCGCAGGATGACAACGAATAATGCTCGCTGTTACATTAGAGTCGGTAATGTCCTCACCAAGATTATTCGATGCCCATTCTTGATTCTTGCATGGGCTTTCAAGTAGAAGTCTTAACGACAAAGTATATGAGTTGTACAGCGACATCGACCAAGTCAAAAAGCTACGCTTTACACGTTCAAGGTAGATGGGAGCAGAAAAAGCCACCGTACCTCACCGAACTTGTAGTGCAGATGCAATAAACCAAGGAACGGATCGGGTTGGGGGGGCTTGGCAGTGGCAATGGCTGCCCAACAGGTTGCAATGAAGGAACTATCACAAGATGACATTACCTTTTTCATCGACAGCCAGGCGGCAATAAGAGTGAAAAAGTCAAAGCTTGTAAGTAGCTGTCGCGAAGAGCTACGGGCTCTTGGCAGACAGCACAAAGTAAGACTCTGCTGGGTACCCGACCGAAAACGGGTGCCTGCGAACGAGACAGCTGATGAGCTGGCTGGGAAAGGATTCTCATTAAACCCCGATCAAGCAGATATCACCGCCAAAATCCCACCCTGTAACCTAAAACAAAAAATTGGTAACAAAATTAAAAGTACTGCCAACGATAGATAGAATGCGCTCAGCTCCTGTGTTATAACCAGGAAACTATGGCGATCCTTCGATAAACAGAAAACCGAAATGAATAAAAAAAAGTCCCCATCTTTCCTAATAGGTATCAACACCGGGCATAACATGCTAAACCTATGCAGGGGATGCGGTGACGAGGAAGTAGATGAGGATACTCCACACTTTCTTTGCCTGCCACTGTCCAGCACTCTGCCAAACACGATTTAAGGTCCTAGGAGACACCTTTTCCAGGATCTAGAAGAACTGTCCAGCAAGTCGGTGCTTGACATACACAGATTCATCAGCGCTGTGGGCTGGCTTGATAGAGCTTAGGCTTATGCTTCCTAGTAAGATGGCTGCAACCCTCCTACCTAACCTAACCTAAGTGGGGGGG
Organism: Criorhina ranunculi; assembly: GCA_951813785.1. NCBI lineage: Eukaryota > Metazoa > Arthropoda > Insecta > Diptera > Syrphidae > Criorhina > Criorhina ranunculi. The sequence goes on from OX638381.1 coordinate 14,065,052, forward strand.
CTTGATGGTTGTGGTCCACGCTCACCCTGAATTGTAGCGCCACTGAAGTAAGTAAGTAAGTATGTTAGTTGTGATGTGAAGCGAAGGTGCTAGCGTGTTATTAGAACAGATCATTGTCAACAAGATTTCAGGCTACCATAAGCCTTTAAATCAACTACGATGGAAATATTGGTAATTGCTGTGCAACCCAACTCAAATAGTCGAACAACCAAAGGCTACAAGAAAAAAAAACGTGATCTATGTTGATCACACTTCCATGGTCAATTAGGCTTCCCATTCGACCGACAACATTTGTTTTCAAATTTTACATTTTCAAACTGTTACCATTCCCACCACCGGCGAATGGTCAATCTGTGCTCGTTGAATTCGGAACAACGGACACCAACGTAACTAGTAATGGGGATGAAATTTCATTAACGGCACCAAAACAAATGCACACCAATTAAGAAATCAAATTTATCATAACCCAAGTTACGGTAATAATTTTCGATTGTATCCCATAATTGCTGGAAACGAAAAATGAAACAGAAAAACACCAACAACAAGACTGAGAAGAATTACTGCGTGCTTCCTCTTCAATAAATCATTCTCCCTGATTTCATTGATAAAACCTTCAACAAATTTGCTACTGCCTTGCCGCTGCTATCCCCTTGTTAGATTCGAACAACAAAACAATTTCACCCAAACAAATCACCCATAAAAATAATCATTCATCCAAATGTGCCCCTAATGGCCCCCGAAAACCCATTTTCCCTTGCAGCCTTTGTCAGCATTCTGGAAGCAATTCGAACCCTTTTAGCACGTGTTCCACATGACCTGTGTGCAGACGGAGCATTAAAATCGGTTAGTGCTGTGGGCCACTATGGTGTCGGGAGGGTTGTTCCCGATTTGAGATGGGGCAGGGTAGCAGAGGGTGCGCTTCATAAAAATCAGGTTCCGCTCGTAAACGTGGTAATTACTTTGTAAATCAAACTTTATTATGATTTCAAACAATGAATGACATCAGCGTCATTATCTTTTTTGCTGCTTGCCTGCTTGTCCTACCAGGAGCCACCACATACCTCGACACAATAATGGTGGCAGTTGGTCGTGGTAGAACAGTAGCTCTCTGGCAGTAGCCATTGAAGCGTGTCCCATTTCCAGGTTTTTTTTTTTACTCCTCTTTTGTGAGTGCTACTCGCTACTTCATCGTAGTTTGTCTCGGAATGTAAATTCCTTTTCTCTTTGGTTTTTTTTTTTTTTTCTCTATTTGCTACCATATTGCCTGCACTCCATTAATATCTTGACATGGAATACATGCATGTTAATGTTGTAGAATGGTCCTGATGGGGACAACCGACTACTGATAGTGGGGAGTAGAAAGAACGCCTCTGTGCAAGTCACTTTGTATGCAAACAGTGAACTTTCGAAGGCGGGGGAATAAAAAACAGATTTGTACCCGGTAACAGGAAACGGAAGTTGTCTCGTGTAATGGAAAGTTCAACATTTGTATCTTTCTTTTGGGGAACTTTTCTACAACATGTCGTGCGGCACAGTATGTGCGAAAAGAAATATGTTATGAGAAACGACAGATATAAGTGACGATGAGGTTTAAACACGTAAGTATGCGTGTTATGATGAAGAAAAAGAAGAAATATGGATGGGTAAACGAACATTAGACAGATTTTGAAGAACAAAATAAATAACCTTGTCAAAACCCGTCAAGGGTGTCTTTTGCTCGACGGGATAACAAAATCGCAACCCAAGAGCTGGAGTATATTACATCAACCTACCAGTAGAGCCCGCTATTCACATAGAACCCTTAGTCACAGTCTTCCAAGCATTTCCATTAGTGGTCAGGATCCTCTTGGAATACCACACCCAAGAAAAAATAAAAATAAAAAATCCCTTCGGACGCAATCTGAGTCTACAGCAGTAGTAAGGCTTTCCCTTAAGTTTTGAGATTTGACACTGAAAACCTTAACTCCTTCAAAAATAATGCGAGAGTGCAGGATCTTGATGAACACAGTCAGAGGCGGAAGTGTCTTGTTTGGGTTCCAATGCACAATGGAAATGCAACAAATGAGAAACTGTATTAAGTTGCGGTCCAGAGGAGCTTCTTTTGGACTGGATCCTGCGTTAGTTCCAATGCGACTTGGATCTGAGCTCCCATCAGAATTGCTCGTAGTTTGCAGGATGCAGATATACCAAATGAATGTTCCCAGATATCCTTAAAATTCTACTTTTGGCGATCTTTGTAGGAGCTACTAACTGATGCTTTTCTGAGCCTCTACGCTTTAACAAGAATTCTTACTGTGCACTGACATACACACCACACTGTACATTTTGTGAGCTTTTCTCTGTGACGCTAAAACGAGAAATGCACGACTGAATGAATATTATTCAGCCTCGAGCAAAATTGCAACTGCGTTTTGTTAGCTGACGCTCCTTTATCCTGTTTTTACCTGTTCTACGCAGTGGCGAGAGCATCTGTCGTGGGCCGGCTTATGCCGCACGTTCTCGAGCGTGTTGCTATTTTGTTCAAATGTGTTTTTTTTTTTTTTTTTTGAATTCGTTTTGAGCTCTGTCCATGCTTATTCAATCTTTTGTTATCCTTGACGGGGCTTTGCTTGTTATGACACTGCCACGGCAACAAAAAAAAAAAAAAAAAAATTGGAGCAATGCTAGAAGTCCCAGTCCTACTTATAACCGAATAACAAAAGCAGTGGGCGCAATCATATGCCATTCGGTGCTGTTTCGTTGTGTTGTTCTCGTTGCTGTTGCCACTATTGCTGTGCTGTTGTTGATGATGACAAATGAAGTTGGTTGCACTTTTTGAATACCAAATGAGTTACAAGGGAGCGAGGAAGGCAGCATCCAGGAAGATATATATGTATACCCCCCAACTTTAAACTGGTTTCTTTGGCAAAAGGACATGGAAGCCTGGTATATTTATAATGAACGAAAGATAATGAAATATTTAAATGAGAAGGACGAATGGAGTGTATATATCTACACAGAACATGAGTTAATTGTTGTAAATGCAGTCGGTGTAGGTGGTTGTTCAGTCTGACGATTGTATGGTAATTTTTGATGTTATGCCTTGTAAATATGCAGCACGTATCCTCGATGATGATGATGATGACAAAGTTGTGATTAAGAACTGATTGTGGAGATTACATAACACTGACAGGATATCATGAATTAAAAAACCAAAAATATGACTTGCAGTCGACAAGGGATTGAAAAACGAAATCAGATTGATTGCTCAAAGGAGTTTATTTTTGGAAATTGAATACTAATGGGGAAATGAGGTTTTAATGAGGTTTTCGATTCACCCCTACAATCAATCAACTGGAACAACATTGAATCAGACACTTAAGCTTCGAAAATTGAAGGAAGAGGCTTGTATTGATCGGATTTTCATTTTTTTTTTGTCGTAAGCTCTAACACTGGCCCATTGTAACTCAATTTTAAAGTTTTTCTTCTCCATCTTCAATTGTGTTCACTAGAGACCTCAACTGAGGGCATCGGCAAGCCCAAGGTGGGTTTAGATCCTGAGAAATCCTCTTCTGGACATTGTCCAGTAGGCTCATCAGAGATCTCATTTCTTGCCACCCCTCCAAAAAGATTTTATTTTTTTTTTATAATTCACTAGCGCTCAAGGGGTTATGAATACCCTTTTTGCTCCGAGGGTTGTGTCCAGAATAACTGGGGAAAATTATTGATACTATTGCCATTGTTTATAATTCTCAGTATTTTTTTCGAACATCTCGATGACAGTACGATCAACACTTCCAAGCCATATGACCAACCCAACTGCCAGTGTTATGCATATGCAGTAGAGTTGACATTGGCTTCTTTCGCAGTTGATTCATTAAGTTCAGCCTTCCGACCGAATTCAGGAAGGTTTTCCATTCCCGAAAGTGCTTAAAGGATTGACGAAGGCTTAAGCGCAGCCTTACTTGCTACTTTGTCATTTCAATTATTTTTCACAAAATAGACCGCAGCCATATTTTGGCTCAGTAAGTAGTGAAGTGCCATATCCCGGCGACAGAATCTGGCTACAGCCAATTCTAAACAATAAAAATGTCGACTTTAAAGGTGAGCAGCAAATTCTGGTGTCATAGCTGAAAATGTTCAGTTCAATCTACTGCGTCTCGCCTCTTTGGCGGTCTGGATAGTTACGCCTTTTAGCACCATTTAAGTCGGACCGGGTAGATTCCTCCTTCTAGTGAAGAGAACAATCTCGGCTTTTAGAGGATAAGCTGAAAGCCTAGCACAACAATAATCGATTGCGTCCAGGAGCGTAAACGCTAGAATTATTAAAGTGTATTCGACAGAGAGTCAAAGTAGAAATGAAACACAGCCTTGCGGACACCCTTTCGGATAGTTTTCGAACTGAAGAGTAGACAAACTTACCAAACATATTGCATATCTTTAACGATTTCGAACAAGGAAACCTAAACTTGACACTCTCTGGATGTAAGGGTAGATTCTATCAGTAAAAGTATGTGTTCAACTAGCCGATCGATATTGCCTGGATCTCGATCAGCTGAAATCAGGGAACGTCATCTCAGAAATTCACAACGAACCTAGTAATGGTCTGAGTGTGCTGCCTAAGATAGTGACTTTACTCCTTCGTTCAACTTGTTAATTTAGTTTTTGACTAGGTTAATGATTCAAACTGACGTTCAACTTCTGACTCTTTTTACGAAGCCACCTATCTTTCTCTGCTGAACAAAAAAAAAACTAAAAAATTCTCGTTATCGAAAGAACCAACTAACAACCATCGAACACCAATAAACAAACCTCTTGACTATCATTAAAGTAAACATTCACTACCTCTCATGCACTCTACGCCATAACTTATTGATTCCGTTCGTTACATCTCTTAGAACCACCATTCGCTTCCTTCTTCCGCCGAACACAGAACATAGTCGTGAAATTTATAAGGCAAACGGAAGTAAAAAGAATGGAATTGCGTGCTGGAAATACTATCTTTCCTTCGTCAACATCGAAACCAATGAGGACATTAACCCTGAGAGAGCCCACTTTCAGTTCAGTCAAAATGGTTTTTTTTTTCCCCCATATCGGAGAAAAAGGGAACGCCATCTGCGGTATGGTGGTGGGCGAGGAGTAAAATTATTTCAGCCACCACCGCGTCTGGCAATTCTTTTCTTTATCCATTTACATTTTCTCCCAGACGATGAGACGTCGTCGTCGTCGGTCGGGATCCTGCCGTTCCTCGCCCTCTCACCGACTGTATGAGTCATAGTCGCAAAGAGCTGCTACATTAATTGGTAAATTCTCTCCCCCCCGCCCCCCTCTCTCAGTGTAAGTATCACACACAACATACGAAGACTGCTTCCCTCTGAATGGTTATTTATGATCCTGCTATTTCCAGGGACATAAAACAGAATGGCGATGGCGAAATGTTCGCTCCGTTGCGGCCGAAAGAAAAGAAGAAATAATAACTCCGGCACACCTCTGCGTATCCTTGAGTCCACGCGGAGTTGAGAGTGCATCGCTCGAATGTCCTGTTGCATGTTGAGCTTTGGAGGGTGCCGCTTTTTTGTTTTCCCCCGCCCCGTGTCTGTGAACATTGCAATTAGTTTCATTTATTCACGCCACAATAAGGTCATGGAAACTGGACACTGCAGGACCCTGGGGTTCACGCGACACTGTCCAATTACAATTTTTTTTTTTCATCTGAGTCATTAACTAAGTACGGGAAAAACCATCCTAAGAGGGTTGATCGCTCACAACCACTCGAAACACTTATGGGAGCGAATAAATATTTCATTGTGTCTTATCTTATCTAACTCACAACAGAGAACCACAACAACAACTTTATACGTTGTAGGGGGAGGAGTAGGAGGAGTACGAACAAGTGAATTAAGTGTGAGAAAAAAAGAAATCATCCCTCCATTGCCACTAGTAACAGCTATCATCCTCCACTTACTGTGGATTGAAGAAATATCTTCCATTGCGCTGGTTTACCCACATTTCGGTGGGGGTTTCTTCTTCTGCTTGGAATTCGCACAGAGTTCCTTATCACGATTTGCCACATCTATTCACATCCAAAAGTCCCAGGACGATTTTATTGATTAAATTCCATGACTCATGGGAGTGTTGGGGGTTATTTTATTTGTTTCTCTCTCGTGGCGTCGTCAACCCCTCCCCCCCCTTCGTCACATAAGACTTTGTCGTGGTTGTCGTGCGGCGACCGGCGTTTTGGGGGTGGAACAGCAATGACATTTTTCCTGGTTATTCTTTTCCGTTGACTGAGCCCTTTTCTATGTAAGGAGTGTGGGTTTCTCTCTGTCCCGTCAGTTGGATGTATTTTTAGAAAAAAAAAAAAAAAACCTCATTTATTAATATACGAGCCATAGAGTACTAGTCGTATCTCAACGAACGGATTGCTTTTAGTCTTTTGTTTAGAGTTAGCAGAAGACAAAGGAGGGACGGAACTTATTGTCCTGCTTTAGAGACGGTCAACAGCTGTACAAATGAGTGACCTTATTGGGCTGCTTATATCTTCTTTAATGAAAGATATTAGAAATTCTTTTGGAAAAAAAAGGGATGTGCCTTGCAACACATGCGCTTGGCTTGGGTGTGTGTGTGTGAATTTGTTTGGGGGATGGTATGACGAATGCCCTTAAGAAGACTGAGTTTTTAAATTTAATACATGCAAAACCTTGGAAGAAAGATGAAATTCCCTGGAGCATTGCTGGAATTGAATTTTTTTTTTCTTCATTATTTATGTATGAGACGCGCCAGGTTGTGGGAAAATATAGACCTAGGTTAGGAATACATTCGACCTATAGGGCTTACGTCGCAATTGCCTAAGAATTTAGCTATTGTCGATCTGCCGGGTCGAAAGTCACACTGGTAAGTGCAGATTAGTGTGCTCCAGAAGGGCTTCAAACCTCCACACTAAACATAGCCTGTTTTGTAGATGGAGCATATCAAGCTGATATTCCAGTCATAGGGCATACTTTTATCTGATGATTTTGCGGATGCTCCCTACCAAAACTTCAACCCCGTATCTAAATAGTCATTGAAGCCAGCCAGCGGCCATGCTGTTATTTATCTGTTTAAAAGTTGTCCCAACCTCGTCTTTACTGGGAGGGCGATTCCATGTTCATTGACTGGAATTGGGAGCCCTTCTTATTCGCTCAATATATCTTAATTCCTTGTGCATCGGTGACTAGCTTTGCTTCACTATTTCGAAGAGCCTGCGTTCCCGCCTTGAAGCCAGCTGCCAGCTGTTGTTCCGGTCGCGTGACTTTTGAATTTTTAGAACTGGGAGACTGCGTATTCCCTTTTCTTCCTGAGCACGATTTTCTTCTCCTCCCTACTTCAAGTTCGATACACTTCTCGTGCTGCTTCTTAAGATGTGCAGCTTCTAACACCTCGATCGAGTAGTTCGATGACTATGTTAGGCAAAGTTCGGAGGAGAACTTCTCCGGCCTTCAACCTCCGTCGATGGTTGGATTTTTAGCAAACCCAGATTGAACATATCCTTCCCGACGTCTGTAAGAAGTTCGCGGCATTATTGTTATCTCTCAGTAGAAAAGACTGCAGACAACTTATTGACGTTATTACGGGACACTGCGCCTTTGCCAAACATTTCAACGTATTTGGCTTAGGTGGCAGCACTATCTGTGATGCTTGGATGGATAGGGCGATACTAAGGAACACTTCCGATGGTTTTTACTGCCTTTTGCTCGTATCACGTGGCGGACTTTTGGAGCTTTGGAACAAGGGCTTTCGATCTTGTTGATTCATCAGTTTATGGAACTCATTCTGAATGTGTGTCTAAATGACTGACAATATCGTGTTGTCCATGACACTTGAATGCTTCGTATTCTGTTTGAGTTAGTAATCTCATCAGGAGCGAGATTGATTTGAAGAGGTTTTCCTGGCTCCTTGTCTCCAACACTTCCTTATTCTTGTTCTTATCGCGAATTGGATGTAAGTTCTTAGGACAGGGGTGTAGGGGCTAGTTCCATGATCACTTCTCGTGACAGGTTCTTATAGACTCTGCAATTCACCTGCGAACCAATTTTTAAAAGGAGCATGTCGGGTGAATGTAATACCATCTATCGGCTTTTACAGGTAGCTACACCTTATAATGTACAGTCTCACTTGGATCTCAAAGGATCCATTGTGTTTCCCGGTGTTGAAATATTTGAAATAATGGAGCGAGGATTATTATTGTTGATTGGTCTTCCTGAACCAGCCCGAGTTCGGTGGTTTGAAGAACTGTTCTCCGAGGACTGACTTTCGACTACTGACATCAAGTGGCTGGTATTGCACCCATGTTACTATAATGAGTTCATTGCGTGTTGTCACCAGTGAAAGACGAGTCCATAGCAGAGAGTCTCTCACTCAGTTGCTCTTTGTAGTCTCTAGCTATTCCAGGCATGATATAGCGTCCAAAGTCAATTCCCTTTTTCTGGGTCATTTGCAGCTTCTTCCAAATAGACTGCTGTGAGAGAACATGGTCACATTTGCTGCGTGCCTCGCAACTATAAGCACGTTGTTGATTTGGAAGGCTAGTCGACCATCTGGAGATAGCCAGTTTGCTGTCCGGATTCGAAGTATTAGGAACCTAGTGCTACTTATCTCCGTGTTACTAGATTTACCTGTTGCAAAGTCTATAAGTCGAAAGCCATTATCTGTTGTCGTTTCTTGGAGCCTGTACTTAGCGTACGATTTTAACATCATACTCCGGACAGGCTATGTAGGGCTTATGGCGCATAAAATAAAGCACGGAACATTAATTTTGTATCTTTGAAAACAATCTGCCGGTACATCAACTTAATTCTCCAATTGACAAGTATCTCAGGCACAGTTACACTCTACTAACTGATCGACTTCGATTTCCCAATTCAAAAAGATTCGAATTCCCTTGTTGAATTGTCGCAATCCTGTCAAAAAAATACTTCGACTTGCGTAATTTGAATTTTTTTTTTAAATTGTTTATCTCTTTGTTGCAACAAAAAATCGTAAAACGAAATTGATTTGCGAAAAAAAAAGTAAATAAAATTATTTATCGTTTATCTGTTTACTTCTACCGTTAAAAAAAAAAGGCCATCAAGCTTACAAGTGTTTCTGTTTTCATTTTCACTGAATCTTCATTAATTGTCATTCAGTGAACGTGACCCATGGCCGCCATGGTGGTGGTTATGCATACAACGGTATTCGTAAACAGAAATAAAATGCTGGTTAAGTACAGGCGAATGCAATTGGACATTGTGTTTGGGGTGTAAATCAAATAAAACTACGAAAGACAAATTTGTACCTACGTACGAAGGTACATGCATAAATAAATGCAAAAAGAAATAAAAAAAAGACATTACTTCGTTTTTGAGGCGGATGTGGAAAACATTTTGTATTCTGACAAGTTTCGATGCCAGTCTTCGATAAGTATAAGTACTTTTAGCATTATGCTCATATAGATTTTTGGAATCGGCAGTTGTCAGTGCATTAAAACTCTTCGGAGACCACAAAGGCACTCTGTTAGCACCATATGCCTATTCTTGAGATGAGACTTTATCTTGAGAATGGTCGTGTCAAAAAAGTTGCTCCGTACCCTCGTTTGGTTTGTCCAGGTGGTTCACTCTGCCCAATAGCTGCCGTTTCTAGCTCCATAGATCTTACTGTCCTGAAAAGTCGACATCACATCGACATTACTCTTAGCAAAGACCAACATGATCTACCTCTCACCATTTGCTATGGTAGGCGAAACTAAAGGGTCTTCCAATAGGGACTTCCGCACTTTGACAGTTGATAGCGGACATATTGTTGAAGCTACATCTGTCAAATTGGCTGTCATTTATTCAGTCTGTTTTGCCAAATCACCATGGAAGGATATAGCGTTCAACAATACGTGCAAATAATAAAATTGTTTTTGAAAGTGGGTGTTCTGTTCGGGCAAGGTTCCGTGCGCTTCGCCCATTTTACGGTCGCCATAATCGTCCTTGCGAGAGGACTATTCGCAGTGTGGTGGATAAATTTGAGTCCACTGGTTCAGTAAACGCAAGATCTGCCGAAAACATCGCCGCTGTCCGTGAAAGTGTGCAGAAGAATCCGAGGCAGTCGCGTCGCTCACAAGAACTGGACCTTTTGCCTGCACCCGTACAAAATTCAACTGACCCAGGGGCTGAAGGTAAACGACGGGTGTTCGCTGAATGGGCTCTGGAGCAGTTGGAAACTGACCCTATGTTTCATCAAAAAATCATCTTCAGCGATGAGGCCCATTTCTGGATGAATGGGTACGTCGAATTTCGGACGTTACCAATCCACATGAGCTCCAAGAGCGTCCAATGCATCCCGAAAAAGTCACTGTTTGGTGTGGATTGAGTACGACGTTGGCCAGGCCTATAGGTTGATGATTACCAACTTCTTTTGGCCTGAATTGGATGATATGAACACCAACGATATGTGGTTTCAACAGGACGGCGCCACATTGGAAATACTGCACGAGCGATTCGAGGGAATGGTCATCTCATTTGGAGGTGGCCACCGAGATCGTGCGATTTGACTTTTTCTTATGGGGTTTTCTGAAGTCGCAGGTCTATGCGAATAAGCCACAAACCACAGCGGCCCTCAAAGCCAACATAACCCATGCCATCAGTCAAATTCAGCCTGATTTATGAGCCAGAGTCATGGAAAATTTGATATTTCGGATGCGCGCCACCCAGAGAAGCCGCCAAGTGTGCGGTGCCTGGCTCCAGCTAGTGCCGGGCAGTTACAGAGAAAGTGGAACAGGGTTTCCTTTTCATGTGTGTTGTCGCAACTACGGCAGAAAGGATTGAATGGAATGCCTCTCTCTCATTCCCCTCTATGTTACTAGAGGAAAGTAATATTGAACCGAGCGTTAGCCTGTGTTAGAGTTTCCTTAATCTGTTCCACTAATTTGGAGGACGAAGTGAGAGAGTGGAGTGCTTTGATAGTAGCTTGGCTATCAATAAAGATTCTCATGCTATTATTGGTAGTAGAGCTAAAGCTAAGTATCATGCAGGCCTCTATAATCGCTAGTACCTCCGCATGGAAAGCAGACGAAGAGTCGGGAAGGCTCAACGAAAAGAACTTTTACCTGATGAGTATCGAACAACTCATGACAGAATGTTATATCCGTCTTGCTGTATGCATATGATGCCTAGAAAGTTTCTTCATACATCTCTAAAATGTTGAAGGCTGCCTGTGATTCATTCGAAAGATCTGAGGGCCTCAAATTACACATATTACAAACCAAGAACTGTGGCGTAAATCGGGTAGAAATAGAGAGTATTAAGGTGTCTAGATACGGTAGCGAAATGTGTTATGGCCATACACTGAGGAAGCCAAATGATAACATCGCAAAGAAGTCCTTCGAAAGGAATTAGAATATCAAGGTCCACGGTGAGTTGAAAGGCTGAGAACAACGTGGAACGGCGTTCCCGTCAAAAATAGTCCCAGTGCAAAACCTGGTCATACCTAAACTATCAGACCAGGAAAGATGCAAAAAATTTGTCGTCGCCCTTTACCTTACCCGGGTATAGAGCACTACGTCTTCCGGCGGCGCGGCGTTTTGATGGGCTTGTTATTCCATCGGAACCCTTCTTTCATTGTCATTTATATCATATTGTCGATGTAAAGGTCTCCAACTTGCAGGTTTAATTGATCTTTCCGAATCACTGGAAGGCGGTTGAAGCTCGGCTCTCTGTGTTATCCATGAATCGTCAGTTTATTCTTACTATCTAGTTTTTTGCGAGATTGCTTAAAAGGATGTGTTCGATGATAACGCCTATTACTGTCTTGATGTTCAGTTTGCTAAACGAGATCAAATCTTTAGAGCGTTGCGGATCCACCTAGAGCTGGATCTGCTTGATAGTATGACATTTGTCATCTAGCTCATTCCTCAGCAGCTTATATGTTGCAAGGCAGCGAGGAAGGTAAAAGGAGAGTCTTAAATCTAGCTTGTCGCAGAAAATACCAACTCCTTCCCTATCTTTGGCCATCTGTGTAGAACATCTCCGAAGTGATGTCATTATCCCAAAACAATCTGTTAGGGATGCTGGCTGACCTGGAAATTGTTGTCAAAGTGTTAGATGATGATAAATAGAGCACAAATGTCACTAATGATGGCAGGTACATACATCTAACACACATTCAGCCTTAATGCATCTCCATTAGATATTTGCTAACTTGATTGAATCTAATGATCGTTTTTTTCCTTATTTACAAACGTGGATGTGTTGATTAAGACAAATGACACGAAATATTGCCAAAGAATCAGAAAGTCATCCCAATTTCATGACCATTCCCCAATGTAATTGTGTTTTTTTTCTTTAACCATTCCTTGTTTCCAAACCTTCAATTAGGGTAGACAAATGTACTAATGCTCCCAAACACCTCACTCCTGTTTCGATTGCAATTGCTCCATCGTCATCCTTCGTTCTTGTTAACTCACATCAAATATTTGTATATCCTTGCAATTGACCATGGATACAAAATCAACACATATACGTTGCTGCTGTTGAAAACTGCGCACACATCCCCAAACCAGCCCCCCCGCCATGAATCACGGAAAATACCCATTTACAGTTTACAGAAATCATTCCCTCCGCGTCGTCGGCAATCAAACGCATGACTTCACCTTTCAATCAATCGTTAATTAGCTACGAAAATTCAGACCCTTTCCCTTCGCGAGTTAATCCGAGAATTGAAGCAAAAGCGTGCACGGAATGGTTCTCTGTTTTTGCCTTTCATCGAACTCGCTTCTAATTAATCGAATATCCAGTTCCACCTTTTTGACTTTGCAATTATTCCACTACTCCGTGGAGGACTCTGGAAATTCCTTTGAATCTGCACAAAGTTTACTTCGTTTTTCAATCATTTATTTGCGTTTGAATGTGGCTAAGGAAACTTCCACCGGACAAGTGATTAATAGGAAAACCCTATGAGAATTCTATTCCTATACACACACACACACACATACAGAGAGACCGTCAACACTTCAAACCGACTGGGCTGTAAAAGAAATCGAAGCATGCAATCATCTGTGAAATTTAATTAAGATCCAATCTCAATCGAATAATTTCCAATTTTGCGATCTGTTTCCTGCCCCAGCCTTGCTGCCGTGGGCGAGTGCCGAGTTGGACAAACAAGAAAAGAAATTTAACGTAGCGAAAAAGAAATTTTAAATTAATCAACAACCGATTGTTTTGAAATGGAAAAATCAATGGAAATCACTCCCGATATGCAACCCTCCAGTGGAACAACAAGACCGGTCAGTCGTGACAGAGCCCAGCAAATGTACATAATTAAAACGGGAGAACTTTTCCTCCTCGAACCCAAGGAGGAACCGACATAATGAAATGCCTTGTAATTTATAAATGTTGTTGATTAGTAGCATCACAAATTACCAAGGCAAGGACCAACCAACCAAGGGGGTGGCATGAGACAAATGCCTTTTTCTAAGTCTTAGCGACTGTGTTGCTCCCTTTGGGGAGATACTTCCGCGGGTGCCATAGCTCAGATGTCGACACAAATTAAACGCTAAAAATTCATTTCAGCCGCGAGTCTTTTCACTACGAAAAAAAAAAAAAACAAAAAAAAGGAGAGAAATCCTTTCGGCGAATAGTCGCAATGGTATACGTGTATTCGCCCACCCGCGCACAGCTGTCGTGAGTTATTATCCTGTCCAAATAATTAAGCAGATTTTTTCATGCTCCTTCGCGGTATATGAGAGCTCGTTTAGCTTTGCTATCGTATTTTTCATAATTTTCCATTGAAATAAGAAATTTCCTTTAGCCATGGTGGTGGATGCTTAATTAGCGAAAAGGAACTCAAAATGGGAGAGGAAAAAAAGGAAACGTAATAAGGAATGAATTGAATTTATGTGGCCAATATGGTCGCTTATTTGATGAATAAATTTTATTATTGTTCAACGAAAGCTAGTTTAGGGATGCTTTGACCTAAATACCGAAAGTCCGCCAATTAGGCTCTTAACTAAAATTTCCAGCGATATATTTCGAAAATATAATGCTTTTGAGTTCGAAAATGTATTCTTCATCATATTTTGAACTATAAATGCCTGGTGGATCTGATTCGTCATTGAATGCGCCATCTATTGGGAAAACTTTCAATTAGACGTGTTCACATCGTCTTAGATAAATCTTAAATGGTCATCTACATGTTACAACCAAGCTTTGTTCACTTTTCGAACAAAAAGCAATAATTAAGAATTTCTATCTTCTCGGACTTTGCCAGCAGGAACCTAACCTGAAATACAGAAATTTGGCTCTATGTCGGTCTCCTAGTTATACTGACGGAGACCAGAAAAGCACCATGTCACCGGTTTGTCGAATAGTTCTTCTAGATCCCGCAAGAAGTTTCGCGAATAATGCAAAATCCATTTTTGACCCAGTAATCACTTCTTCCTCCCGACCATGCCATCGCCTATCCCTAACTCCCTGCCAGAAACACCATAATTCACCAATATTCTTCCCCATTTGTGTTGTGTGAATGATAGGGACCTACAGTTTTGATTGCCAACTCTAAACGTAGGTTTGTTATTGCCTTAAGACTTCAAAGATTACCGGGGCTATGTGAACTTGCCCTACGGCAGCCCTTGAGGCACTGATTGGACTTACCCCGCTGCAAATTTTTGTCAAATAAAGTGGCAATACGCAGTGCAGTTAACCTCCAACGCTCTACAGGAATCCAGCCAAGCAGACCTATGGGTCATCTAGCTATTCTATCTGACTTTACCGAGCTTGAAATGATCAGCACGGTATCGGACTTTATTCCCAAGTTACTCTGTTTTGGCAGAAAGTTTGAGATTAAGATCCCGAACCGTAACTCCTGAGATACCGGAGTGTGGTATATAGATGGTTCAAAGATGGACTCCGGTGTTGGTGCCGGTATCTATGGCCCTAATCACAAAGTCTCAAAGGCACTTGGAATGTGTCCAAGGGTCTTACTGCGCCACTATTATTCTCGACTCCGGCATAAAGGGAGTAGCCAGCAATATAATCACCGATAGCCAAGCAGCGCTCAAAGCACTGAGATTTCATTACTTTAACTCAAAGGCCGTTCTAGGCTGCTTCAATAGGTACTCTCCAAGACCTACCAAAGCGAAATAAAGTCAAGCTCTTGTGGGAACCAGGATACAAAGGAATGAATGAAATTGTAGATCAACTTGCCAGGATAGGCTTTTGAGAAAGGTGCATAGGTGGCGCACCCTTCTGCGACATCCCCACTTCCGCGTTCAGAATGAGTCTGGATAGCTGGGAAAAACGAAACTTCAGGGACTCAGACAAGCTAAAAGGGCTATCCGACCACTAAACAAAAAATATTCTCAACCATATCAGAAGACTTGCCAGCTTCCTCACCGGTTACTGTAGCCTCAGATATCACTTACATAAACTAAGTTCAGGAATCTGAATGTAGACTCTGCTTAGAGGAAGACGAATCAGCGGAACACGTACTATGTGAGTGCGTGGCTGTCTGCAGAGTCAGGAAGCGCCTTCTCCACAAAGAATTCCTAACACCGCAGGGTTAGGACACTGTCAGTAACTCATTAATTGTTGCTTAAGTAGGTAGTTAATTAGTTAAGCCGTCATCAAGTCTCAAAAGGCAGTGTCTCTCCCTTTTTTATTGCATATAGCACACGTGCACAATCAATTCAATAAACATAATCAAAGAATACCGGTTTTAAACCAATTTAAACTTAACAACATCGACACTTAAATGCCACGCTCCATTCGTTTGTCCTTTTTATTGAATTCTATTACTAAACCATTTATCTTTTACTGCCAAATACCTAAGTTATCGCCAAAATATTTAGCAATAAACCTCTTAACGTTAGTCTTCCTTTTTTATTCTACAGAAGTCCTCTTCTCATTGGTAAATGCTACACACAAATATCCACTTCTAAACAACAAACGAATATTCTTATCAGTTGGTATATTTTATGTGCGCGATGGTATTTCCATTTTCCGTTTCCATTTGCATTTTCATTTCCATTTCCATTTCCAATGCCATTGCTTCATTCTTCAAAACAAACGCCACCACCACCACCAGTACCAATGAAACTTAATCCCTTTTCACAAGCTCCTCGCAATTTACATATCGACATTTGCGATAGAAATGCCAAAACTGTATTTCTCGCTTTATACCACCGACCGTCCTGGCAGAGAAAACTTCATCCTTCGTGCTCTTGCGATGATACGACAACGATTCGGATCGTAATTAGACATAATATCGTAAAATCGAAGGGAGAGAGGGCTATAAAACCCAACGCAAAGGAGAAATTTGATTGCGTGCAAAACTGAATTTCTCTCCCTCCGTCCACCCACCTTAACGATACCGAAAAAAAAAGACATAAAGACCAGTCTTCTGAGTGGATTCTTGATCCTGTCTACACGAGACAGCAGTGCAAGGGCGCCATATATTTTCAGTTTCTTTCTCTCTCCGGCAGAGGCAGTCTCTGGACGAAGTACCTACAACGGTTTTTTATTCGATTTTTATTTTATGTTTGCAAATAAATTAAAGCATTTATCTGTGGTACAGTGTTCAAGAGAGTACACGCCACGCTATCCCCGCAAACACACATTTTATTGCGCCAGAGGAGTGTATCCCTTTTTTTTTTCCTGCGTTCGTTTAGTTCCTCTGACCTGAATATTGAGCTTCATGGCGCGTGGTCTCTTTGGGTGCAGCAACGAGAGTGCCTATACATCTGGATCTGGAAACACAGTTTGCTTTTCACGTTATTATAATTTTTTATTTTTTTTTATTATTTCATTTGAGAGGTCGTAAAAGCAAATAAGCAGAACATGAATCGATTCCTGGTGTCCTGAAATATCCTGCTCCGGAAGTCTCTGGGGGCAGCCATTGCGTAATGGTGAGTTATTCCTCTTTTTTCCTTCTCCCAGTGGTCGTAAATAAAATCAAAAAAGAGCAAAGAATAATAATATATTTGCGGTTTTTATTTTCGAACGGAAAAAGGATGAAGTGGAGGACTTTTCTTTTGCGCGATATCTCCTTTCTCAGGGAATATGATATTAAATTAATGCCTTATGTGTGTGTGAGCGGATTTAAAAAGAGGACAATGACGCCCGGGTGAATATTGACAATGCACTCGTGATACAATTTGAGCACTCACTCGAATCTGAAAAATAATGCGTGCAGTTTGACAATGCTAAAACGTTTTTTGACCTTTTTTGACACTTAAAATTTAGTCGAGTGGGGAATATGCTCACGATTTGTTTAAGTGAGTTGAACACCTTTCGAGGTTTCATTGGAGTTTATTAAAACTTTGTTGAGAGCTTCTTTTGGTTTTAAGATAATGGAATAAATAAGTATGTACTGAAAACTAAAGGTCCTTGCTTCAAATTCTCGGTCTAGACAGAATAAATTGGACAAATTTTTTAATCAAGTTTATATTTTTATTTTCAGAATAGAAGATAAACAATATTGTCAACAACATCACATCAAAATAGTTGATTCCCTCGGGATATGACAGTAGCATTTTTACAAAAAAAAAAAAAAATAAAAACAACATTTTCAGAACCAAGAACGATAGGAGACGTTCCTATCCGGTCACCCTATAATACAAATTTAAATAAAACAACAACGATGTGGGATATAAAATTGATTGTAGCTTTATTTTGAAGCTGCATTCATGCCATTATGTGTAGCACATCACTCCAATGGCTGCCTCGACTTCACCGCCAGTGCTTCAAGTGGTCGGTCCAATTTTTGAAGACTAAGGACTTGGCGTAGCCCCAGAGAAAATAATCGAGTGGTGGCAAGTCGCATGATCGCGACGCGACGGCCAATTGATGAAGGCTCGCCGTCAGATGATCCAATCGCCAAATTTCTTCTTCGAGCATTGCGTCGCTTGTATGGCATGTAGCGTCGTCTTGTTGTAACTACAGCTCGGATATATCGATGTTGTCGAGCTCTGACTACAGAAAGTCGGTTAACATTGCTCTATAACTGAGACCATTGACGGTAACGGTGTCTCCTTCCTCATTTCGAAAGAAAAATGTTCGATGATGCCGTCATGCAATAAACCGCACCAAACAGTCAATCTTTGTGAATGCATTCATGCTTAGTCTAACACTCCAATAACGGCAATTTTGCTTGTTGACATAGCCGCTGAGCTTCGTCCGAGAAGATGATTTTTTTGCCAAAATCCAGATCTCCGGCCAACATTTCCAGCACCCGATAAGCTAACTCACGGCGTTGTTGCTTCAATTCTTACGCCAGCACAATTTTATATGGATGTAGGCCCAAATCCAACCGCAAAATAAGCCGGGGATGCTCAATTCAGCTGATCGGTGCCGAATCGACATTACGGGGTCTTTGTCGATACTGGCCGCTACGACCAGTAGTGTCGCCCGAGGTATTTGTGTCTTAGATGGTAAAGGCTGGGACAGTGACAGAGGAAGTGGGTTGTATCCTCGTTGACATCCTCGTCTCCGCAACCTCTACACAGGTCTTCTTCTGTATCAAGGAGCTTCCTCTTGTGGTACCGCAGAGTATTATGACCCGTCATCACACCTATAAGGGTGGAGAGGGATTTTCTATCCTTTTGTATAAGTCTGGGGGTCCCAACCTTGTCAAAAACAGGCCATAACTTCCTTGTGATGACACAAGTGTCTAGTGAGGACCATCTGTTATTTGCCTCTCTTACAGCTTTGATCCCTGCTTCAAACTTCAATAAGAAAGGCGGAATATTCACCGCGGGGTTGGCTTGTTCTAGACTTAATGTCGAGCCCTTTCTAGCCAATTCGTCGGTATTCTCATTCCCTGGTTTGCCCTCATGCCTAGGAACCCAGCAGAGCGTAACCTTGTGCTGTTTTCCAAGAACACTGAGCTCTTCTCGACAGCTCATCAGAAGCTTTTATTGCTGCCTGGCTGTCAATGAAAAAGGTAATATCATTGGGCGGTATTGCCTTCATCGCAGTCTCATGAACGGCTGTTGTCACTGCTAAAGAAGGCGGAGAGATTTACTTTTTCGCAGCGGTTCGTAAAAGGTTCCTGCACCAACGCCAATGTCAAATTTAGATCCGTCGGTGTAGACGGCTATCGATTGCATATTGGGTGCTTGACCGCTTTTCCGTTCTTCCCTGCCTGGAAAGGCACTTAGAAATGGTCTTTCGAAGTCTAGGTATGGCTGAAATTTTCGTTGTCTAGAATTTGAAAGTCCAAATGCTTGCTTGCTAACAAAAACACCATAAAACAAAATGCCAACCAAAATGCATTGCTAACTTTCATTTTAACAACCCTGTGTTTTTGTGGATCACAATGACACTTAAAAACGTTAAATAGATTCTGGAAATATGTTAATTTATGACGACTTAAAACAACGGAGTATAGTTATGAATACAATAATTTATTTAAAGTTTAAGTTAAAGCTTAAACTCGTTTCAAATCAAATAAATTACAAACTTCTTCCGTTTTAATTCTATATTTCAACAAGTCTGTCAACTGGAAAAAATGTCATTTCAACCTTCAAATGATTGTAAATTTAAGTTTTAAAATTAACAACAAAACTGGCATGTGAAATGAGGGTCATTGAACAGCGGTTGTGTATATATTTACCTTTTAATGTGTATAATTAGATATTATCATAACCTTTTTTTTTAAACCCGACTCAGTGTCCATTTGCAATGACATAACTTAAACTAGTCGTTGTCTTCGGCATATTTGTACTGCCTTTGTGGTAGACTAGACTAGGAAATAGTATTACCGCCATTGTCGATAACATCTCTGGATTATATAATAAAAATTAAAACAAGAACAAAAAGCAAAAAAACTGTAAAAGATATAAATTCCCACCAACACATACGTCCCCGCCTCTCTCATCAATACAATCAATGATCATTTAGTAAAGAGTAACAGCTGATTTTCTCTTAAAAAATAATGGCAACTTACAAATTCCCTTAACTGAATCAAGTCTGCTTGAGACTCCGACTTTGAGATTGAGACAGATCAAACCTATACACACACTTGCAAAAAATATTTGTTTTTTTTTTTCATATACGAGCACAACAGGTTTTTATGTCATAGAGACACGGAATAAGCAAACAAAACGAAAGAGTTCGATCTAGAATAAGACCAAACTTGGGATTTGTGGCCCGAACCACTACCTCCAACACTGCAAGACTCGTCTAATCGGTTTAAGAAATGACAAAAAATAAACTCTAAATTATGCGGTTTAATGACAAGAGTTTATGTATTATATTTTGTATTTTCAGTTTTATGAGCTTTTTGCTCGTTTGACATTTTTTTTGATGAGTTTAGATACAAAGATACAAAACAACATTTTTTTCATGCGAACTTGTCTCGTAAACCCATAGTCAGAGCTAGAGCTATGACAACGGCGACATTGACCTCAGGTGGTGCTAAAGCTGGTTGTAGTAGGAGATGATGTCGATGACGCACCGACAACGAAGAGGAAGACGTTGCGGTTGACTATGAAAACCGGCAACGATTCGCATTGAATTATTTTTTTTTTTTTCTTCAACATTTTCATCAAAGATTTGTGGCTCTTCATTTTGAGTGTCCATCCGTAAGGTAGATGGCAAGAGAAAAAGAACTTAAAATGGGTGAAATTGGAGGTTACGACTATGACGATGGAATGAATATTACAGTAGTTAATGCACATACATATGTACGTTAGAATTATTGTACTTTAGAACTTTGGATCCGTTTCGAGAAGGTAGATCAGATAAAGATGTTTGGCTTTGCTTTTAATGTCACATTTAGAGATTTAAATCTTTTAATTGTCTTCACTTTGTTTTATTTGGATAAAGATGTTGGAGATTCTTCTTTTTTGTGGAATTCCTATGAAATTCTTTTTATGGAGTTCTTGGACACCTTTTGTTGAATGTCATCAGTTAATTAAAATGACAAACACAACATTTAAATAGTTTTCTTTCACGGAAACCATTATCTGTCAAAGTGTGTTCATACTTGAGTCAAGTATTTTTCAAGTGTTTAAATGGCTTCTTCTTGTTGTGAAAGGGGCCATAGCAAGGTTGGACTTTGAGATGACTTGTTTTGACTTTAGTTTTGAAAGACTATACCTAAAAACAGATTTTTGTTGCTTTAGATACGCAAGATGATGACGGACAAATGTCGCAGTTTTCTTGGATTCTCAAGTCGTCTGGTGTTATTCTGTCTATCGCTTGTCCAATGATTTTTCTTAAGGGTTCCAGCCAGAGTGTGTAACTTGTAAACATTCACTAATGATATAAAATAATATCAATGGACAATAGACTCATTGGGGAAACATATCATCTGTCTTCGAGGCGATTTAGGCTATTCTAATGGCTGCGGACTATATTGTAAAGAACCGGAAGAAGAGTAGAAGAAGATAGTCAGCTTGTGCGTGAGAACTGAAAACCTTAATTCTTCATCATTGAAGTGCCAACACGTCTATGAAAGAAGAAGAAACGCATAATTATCTTTGATTCGGTGTGCTCCAGTAATATTAAGCGGAATAACTCATAGAGCGCTAGGGTCTAGCATGAATAGAAGGGACCTATAGTTTTATTGTCGAATTCGAACGGCGGATTGAGAAGGTTTTTCAGGACAAATTATTGTCTTCACGCTTTGTTATGCCTCCAAAGATGTGGTGCTACGAAAAAAAGAAGTTATTTTGAGGCTCCTCTCGCTTAACAGTCCAACACACTTACCACAAAGCCACCGCGACCACTTACTGCCTTTTTTTGGTAGCGCTACAGTTCTGGATGGACTTGGGTCTCACCTAACAAGCGATTCCAGATAAACCAGTCTTAAGCTACGTACTTTCTGTAGCACACGCCAAGTAGATTTTTTTTTTTTTTTTTATAATTCACTAGCGCTAAAGGGGTTATGAATACCCTTATGATGCTATTAACACAGCGCTAGTGTTGGTGTAGTGATTTCTGTAACTCAGGTGGTATTAGGTTTCAGTCTTTTTTGCTCCGAGGATGGTTTGGGGATGCTTATAATTCGCAGTATTTCTTTCGAATATCCCAATGTCATTAGTACGATCAACACTTTCAACCCTACTGCCAGTGTTATGCCTATACAGTAGAGTTGACGTCAGCTTTTTTCGCAATTGACCGACTTTTTTTTTTTCTGTGACATCGGGATTCGAACCTGGAACCTTCAGCGTGACAAGCGATGATGCAACCACTACACCATGACCACCCTGATAGAAGTTTACTTCTATTTTTGGGGCGTGTACAATGATTTTAGATCTTTTTTTAAAGGGATTATGACTACCCTTAAACTAGAGCACTGGCATTAGGGAAATTAGAGGAGAGACGAGGGAGGTTTGGTGTAGAATTGAGTGAAATGCTCGCCTCTAGTGAAGATTGACTTATGAAAGCTGAAATTCAAGCTGAACTTAAACGGAGTGTAGGCGTTTTGTTAAGATATCTAGGTTGAGTCAAGCAGCGATCATGTCCCTGGAATCAGTCTCTTTAAATTCGCTAGTAGCTCTAGATTGCCGATCATCTCTTATAGAGATGGCAGAGCAGTTCAATATTCACCTTTGTTGTATGCCTGGGCATAGAGATATTCCAGGGAACTGCAAGGCTGATGAACTCGCTAGATATGGAACAACCGTACCCGTGCATACAGAAAGAGACACCGATCGCTACATGTAAACTTGTGTTCAAGCTGGATTCTATCGAGAGAAAAAATTCTAGGTGTCTAGCGACAAAGCGGATTTGGCTACGGTTGGATCTGAAATGCTCTTAGAATCTAATTTTCTTCAAAAGATCGCATATCAGATCCGTAAAAGGTGAGATCACGGGACACTGTCTAATAGCCAACAAGTCCTGACGTCCATTCAAACGATTTCTGCAGAAGCTGCATCGACGGAGAGCAGGAGGAAACGATTCTCCACCGTCTTTGTAACTGCCCAACTCTCTCACCTCAACCAACTTAGCGTGTGAAACTGGAGGCAGCTAGCTAAAGATCGAGCTGGCTGGAGACGCTTGTTGGTTGAGGCCCAGGTCCACCCCGGACTGTAGCGCCACCTTAAGTAACTCTCTCTCGTAAAAGAAGGCTTCATTTAGGGGATTTCTACTTTAACGACTTAGGCGATCTGATAAACACGGATATCAGAAACCTAATTCGCTTCATAAAATACTCCAATTGGTATGGAGGAGATCTCTTCAGATCCATGTGGTATCACAATGGACCTATCACTGGTCTAAGTGTGCTGACTATAGCTTGCAGCCACTTTAACCTAACCTAACCTAACCTAGGTTAAGTTAAGTTTGTAAATTGTAGCCACGGCTTAGTAAACGCTGCTGTCATCAGGGATTCTGAACGAGCTGGGGGCAGTTCTAGTGCGTCAGATAAATTAACCTGCTCCTAAGCCTATGTTAATTTTTGAGTCATCAGCGTAGACGGGTACGTACTCATTGTTTATGGTTTCATCTTTCTCCCACTGCTCGCTGTTCTAGAATTGAACAGAAACGGAATTCGCCGCTTGCAAGTGGTATAACGTTGGTGTCGAGGAATGGTCAATGTGACAATTTTACGATTGAGGAAATGTGTATCATGACAAGGACCTATCTGTCACTATTTTGCTTGCCAAAGTCAATTTTCTTTTCATTTGACATTTCGTAGCTATTGATTACTAATTAAAATGCCTAAATAAACATATGTTTTCCGTTTCGCCACGTCCCGAAGCTGTTGTAGATGATACCACACCAACCTTAAGCCTGCTCTACAAGAAAGATGATTCTAGCAACACGAAGGTACTGTTCAACACAAGTTCCTTTCAAAACACATAACACAACTTCTTATGCATACATTTTTCTCATTTCCTTACATTTTCCATGCTTGACCAGCAATGGGTGCCTTTGTAAAACCGCACAATCACCCATGGATGAGAATATTTAATTATTCATAAAACTAACATGAGTTTATATATATTTTGTTTTTTAATTTTTTAAAATGAGATGCTGTTCTCGTAGACGTACAGCTTTACCGACCTACGACCATGGGGAACCTGTTTAGATACAAAATGACGCCATCGATAGCGTAAAGGTATTTTACCATGTAATTAATAGTCAAGTACTTATATTTCGCAAAAGTGGGAGAATGCTAGCGTGTACTTTTTTTTCTTTTCTAAAGCGTGGTTTGTGTTTTAAAATTTCCATAGTTTCTAGACACCTTTGTGATTCACACAGAAAATTAATTAAACTGAGTACCTATCCGCTTTGTTTTGCATACCTTTCATTTAAAGGTTACGTTTTATAATTAATTACTTAATGAAAACGAAATGAGAATCAAGCACAAGATCATCATGTGAGTAAGATAAGAATTGTGACGCATCTCTAATTGAATATGATGCCCTTGGAACAGACTGACGATATGGTGGTGAGGGACTTTGTAAAAATTTACTCATAAACCATCTTAACATCGACAGGTAGAAGTAATTTAAGTGGTCCGACTGCAAACTGAATTTAAATCACATCACGTGACATAGTGGTTAAGGGATGTGATTTGGCCATATCTCATGAAATTGAACGTAGAAAATGGAAAATCTTGTTCAACTTAAGGACAGGATCAACTTCCCTTTCAGATTCTCAAAGAACGGTCATCTGTCATTATCGAACCGATACCAATCGTCTCAATTAAAGCGACCAACTATACAAAGGAATGTCTAGCTTCGTTCGGCATCCCTGGCAAAGTCACTCGATAGTACATGATGACGATTCATAACGCTCGCTGCTCCTTCAAGTTCGGTAGCAACCTCACTAAGACATATCTTATGGATATGGCATCTGACGCAATGGTTTCGGAATTAAGACTACTGTGTAGATTTACGGTCGACTTTCCCTGTGCACAGGAGTGGTTTTCACCACTTTCTGAGCCGGGTAAGGAATGCAGTCGAATTTTCACAGATGGCTCCAAGACCAGTGAAGGCTCAGGTGCTGGAGTCTTGTGTACTGCATTTTCCGCTAGGTATTTATACATCATTCTTCCAAACGGAGATTCACTTACGGCTGCGAACTATATTGTAAAACAAGTGAAGGGGACGGAGTAGCTGCGTCTCTAGCGACAGTCAGGCTTTGCTTAAGGCCTTGCTCAATCCTCTTTCTAGACTCAAAATAGTTCGGGAATGCAGGTCTTGTTTGAAATCGGTTGGAAGACTGAATATGCTAAGACTTGTCTGGCTCCCTGGACACAGCGGAACTACCGGAAATGAGCTCTCCGAAGAGCTTGCCAGGCAAGGTTCAGAGGAGAACTTCTCCGGCCCTGAACCCACGTTAAGTTTGCCCGTATCTTCGGTTAGGGCTTCTATCGATGGTTGGGATTTCTAGCAAACACAAGTCTAGATGGCATGACTCTGCAGGATGAAGGCAGACTAAACAGATCCTTCCCGACGTCTGTAAGAAATCCGCGGCATTTTTGCTGTCTTTCAGCAGAAAAGACTGCAAACAACTTATTGTAAGTGACACCACTGTCTGTGACGCTTGTGGAGAGGGCGACGACACTGCGGAACATTTCCTATGTGATTCTCTTGTCTTTGCTCGTATCAGGTGGCAAATTTTTGGGGCTGATGTGATGGGTGTTGATAACCTAAGCTCCTTATCACTGAAGCTCTTACTCGACTTTCTTAGAAAGACGAAGAAGACGAAAAGGGTTGTACCTGCTGGTAGTACAATGGACCTGTTTTTGTGTCTGAGTGCCTCAGCGTGGTGTTCCAACACCCCGACAAAAAAAAAGACCTTCGTTGTCAAGAAAGGTTTCGAACAAAAGGATGAGCTATCATGTTACTTAAACCTCAAACTTGAATGGATTGTGTGCATCCCACAAGCCAACACAATTTTTCATAAGTCTGTGCAACTACTTGCAGACGCCTATGATAGTGACATCACTATCAGAATTCACAGAGTTTTGAGGCAGAAGCGGCCAATGTAGGTGGTGAACGTTGGCAAAACCAATTATTTGCTGTCAACAAGAAGGGACACTCAAGATCGACGAATCACAGTGAGGGGTAGTAACGAAGTTTATCTTCCCTGGCTGTACTATTACTTCTGACAAAAAAAAAATAACTCCCACCAATCGCTGTTTCTTTTGTCTGAGAAGCCAACTGAGTAGTAGCGCCCTATCCAGACACATCATCACAGTCCTATTCCATTGCTCTGAGGCATGGACTCTATCGAAGGCCCAGTTTGACTGCGAACTGTAGCGCCATCTCAGTAAATACACAAGTAACTTAAAGTGACTCTTTAACAAATTATTGACATTAAAATGGAAAGCGAACAACCTTAAGAGCTTCATCTACAAGGCTCCAAATGAAATTCGAAACCACTTCATTCAATGGAAAATTTATTCATTTCGAGGACTCATATTGAATAATTTACCATTTAACATCCCTTATTCCCCAAAGCTCCAAGGTCAGCGAAGCAAAATAAACATAAGCTTGACGCCATAACTACTACGAACTACTGACATCGCTACTAACCCAGTAAAAATCTTTTATTCCAAAGATAAATAGCTCCAGCGCTTGACTGTTTGTCTTCTCAATGTTTGTCTATCGCACATTTGTTTGGGGAAGCTTTTTCTTTTCTTTCACATAAACTAGCCACAGAGAGCGCGAATGAATAGACTTCATCTGCAACTATTGCACATATTCACACATAAAAAAATGAAAATAAAAATTAAAAAACCTTAGCAAATAGCACCAGGCAATGCATATGTATGTACATGGCCTTGACCGAAGATTTATTGGCATACTCCAGCGTCTGTTAAGTTCAAAATGAGAAAAGTTTCTAATTCAAAACTCAAAAGTATACATACCACCATCGAGGAAGAGCATAACCGACCAAGAAGTCCACATGAATAAACTATGAAGCCAGCCACAGCCCCATGCAACCAGAGAGCCAGAGAGCCACTTCAGCCATTTTAAAATTCAAACAACAAAATTACCTCAGTTCGATGCCAAAAGGCATGAATCTCCATTGCGCCCTGCTGCCACCCACTGCAGAGGGAGGGGAGAAAAAAAACACACTAAAGGAAAATTCATTTCTAGATGCGACGGAGATACGAGATGCAACGTTCCATGAAGATACGAAAATGAAAATAAAAAAAACTCGAAGAACAACAAACGTCTACAAAGTCGCACTTGGCAACATTTCAACGACATTTCTCTCTCCTCTGAACACACACACAACAAAATTGCATGCTCAGGCGAGTAAAAGAGGAAGTGGAGTGTAGCTTGAGGATACTCTTCAGAGGCAACAACAACAAGCGACAACCTTTGATTATTATGGTAATGAAAATGGAACAAAAGAAAGGATAACGATGACAATGGCCACTGGTATCGAAAATCCGAGGACATGCATTGGTAGATCCTCCGGTAAGTAGCGTTTATATCAGATGCTCCACTACCCTGGATACGGGGTGAAGCAGTGGGTATGAATGAAAACACATCACCGTAAACGTAAAAGTCCTGCTCCTGATGCAGATTGTCAGTTTGTTCTGGGTTGGGGTAGCAATTGCCAGGAGTGCCTTCAGCTGAACTGACACAATGTTTTGCTTTTCACTTCTTTTTTTTTCGAATAAATACCGATTCGGAAGGATTACGCAGAGGTGTAAAATAGATACCCAACTGGAAATCCCCTTTTAATACCTGTAATTAATGAAAAAATATATATTTTTGTGTATCGTGTCCTGGTGGGTATTGTGTCAGTGAGAGCGATTAAATCGAACAGGGATGGCTGTAGCTATCTGCATTGTGTCACTGTAGATATGCAATTGATATGCAACAAGGCATATGCAGGTGTGTACTCTTGTATTTCTAACGATGCATGTGAAATACTCATCTGGATTATGGAACAGATTTAAAGGATGGTTATCGACATTAAGCTCGGAAATTATTTTTTAAAATGTTTATTGCCAAGCGAAAAAAAAATAAACGAGTAAAGCGAGCGAATTTTTCGAAATTTAATCCTTTAATTGCGTGAGTGTTCCGAAATCCTTTTTATGTTCGAGTAGCATGGTTACCAGCTGCGGAATAGAAGCAATGATATGGCAACAGGAGAAACGTGGATTGAATCGGCTTAGTCAGAGTGTCCATCGTAAAAAAAAAAGGTTATCTAGGACTTGCACACGTTGATTAATTTTTGTAGTTATTGCGAATTTCCCAACCGACAGTTGTGCCTCATGTCCTCAGGCATGGGTTATAGCCGTTTTATGTTCATATGGAATTGTGTTAGGTAGGTGTATGGGTGGCAACACTACAATATAATAGGTTGCACTCAAATGTAGTTTTTCTTGTGGACTCCGACCAGATGTAAGCTTTACGTGCGCTTGGTGGAAGGTTGACAAGTAGAGGTTGCGCCGTTTTAAAAGCCACGACTCATTCGACTTGGTTGTTAAAAGTGTGGGTAATGTCGTGGAACGTGTTACAGATTCCTTAATTCAACCAATGGAATTCAGAAAACAGGTTTCTGTAAGATCGTCGAAGAATAGTTTGCCTAATGTGCGAATTCTGGTCTTGGATAATGCCATACGTCTGGAGGGTGGGACGTCCCATCTGGGATTGAAACTCAGATTTATAGGGTCTTTCATTAAGCGCTTCTATCTTTAAATTGAAATAAAACAAAGTGTGTGTGAGATATCATCGAGATTTTTTATTCGTTTGAAAGGCATATCAATGCCATTATGTATGGAATATAACATCGTTTAAATGTCCGCCGCGGCTTCTCTGGGTGCCGCCCATCCGAAATGTCCAATTTTCCATGACTCTAGCGCATAAATCAGGCTGAATTGGACCGATGGCATGGGTTATGTTGGCTTAGAGGGCCGCTGTGGTTTGTGGCTTATTCGTATAGACCTGTGACTTCAGAAAACCCCACAAGAAAAAGTCGAACGGGGTCAAATCGCACAATCTCGGTGGCCAGTTCACATCACCTCCACGAATCGCTCGTGCAGAATTTCCAATGTGGTGCCGTCCTGTTGAAACCACATGTCGTTGGTGTCCATATCATCCAATTCAGACCAAAAGAAGTTGGCAATCATGGACCTTTAGGCCTGGCCAACGTCGTTCTCAAAGAAATATGGACCGATGACGCCGCCAGCCTAAAATCCACACCATACAGTGATGCATTGGAGGCTCTTGGATCTCATGTGGATTGGTATCTTTCCAAATTCGATAATTTTCTTTGTTGACATACCCTTTCATCCAGAAATGGGCCTCATCGCTGAAGATGATTTTTCGATGAAACGTTGTCCGAACAGAACACCCATTTTGATAAAACAATTTTATTATTTGCACGTGTTGTTGAACGCTATATCCGTCGGTGATGATTCGGCAAAACAGACTGAATAAATGACAGCCAATTTGACAGATAAAGCTTCAACTATATGGCCGCTATCAACTGTCAAAATTCGGAAGACCTTTTAGTAGAAGTAATCCACAGACAACCCGACTGCTTTAACATACAATTTTGGGCTCAAAGTGATAAGAGATTAGAGCTTTAACGCCTTACGATCTCAAGATTTATTTTAGGTTAGATTACCATTACCTGACATAGCTTCAGAAATTACTGAAACCTTTGTTCCAGGCTCAACAAATTGCCTGCAAAAATACTTTCACGCTCATATTTACTAACAACTTCTGTTTGTATACTCACATAAACCTACCCTTGATGTGTGGCAACTTTTCATGTCAATAATTCCTCTTAATTGCCCTCATTATAGCACGCATTGTAAATTAATGCAATAATACCTCATTTTCTTTTCTCTAGCTTCTCGAAGCGATTGCATTACAAGCAAAGCAGTTTACAGCTAAATAAATTTTTTTTTTTTTTTTACAATTAAATGCAATTACGTTAATAATCATCAAGACTCTCGATGTACAATCCTAATTGAATCAATTTAGTTTGACCTGCAACGGAAGTATAAACTAGTTTCCATATAACGGTCTGTTTAGACAACATGATTCCACACCTGACATCAACAAATGGTGAAGTGAAGAAATTTCTTAAGCTCTACACGCAAGCGCAGGTGACAGTAATAGATGATCATAAGTAAAAAAAAAAACCGAAACCCTCTCACCCAGAAGTAGAACAGAGATTAAGGAATTTCTAAAAGAAAAAATCAAAACAAAAAAACTTCACCTTTGACATCTAGCTTACTGCCTGACCAACGCCACCTTTGTACAAACGAAGGAACTTCGAGATTTTTCGTACTAATTGCACTTTTGATTGATAGACTATGAATGGGAAGTTCTTCTTCAACTGTGTGGATTGTGGATGCCATCCAAGGTTTTTTTTTTTTTTTTATTTAACTCAATTGACTGACACAGACGAAGAGTAATCGTTGGAGAAAATCTCACTTTGTCAATAAGTTGGCATTTTTCCAGCAGCAAACAGCTAACTCTTGTCTACAATGGTCCCAATTGGCATCTGTGATTTGTTTCAAATGTTTACAAGTGGCAGCATACATTCGTACACACAATCGATTCCTTTGAATTGAGGGCGGAAATAAAATATTCTATGCTAATTGCCTGAACGAAAGTGAAGTGAAGAAAGTTAAAAATTCAATTTGCATTTGCAATGACAGTCTGCAGATGAAGCAACAACAATCGTTGGCTGATTGTCACTTTTTAATTGAAATTTCATTAACAGAAATGTCATACATGGTTTCGAAGAGGAAAGTAAAATTTAATAATCAACTTAATTCTTTTTTTTTTTTTTAGAAGTTTCCCTTTCGTTTTCGTAACTTTTTATTCATGTGAGGACTCATACGGGTATACATTATCTAGAAGTAGATATATATTTGTGACTCCATTACTTGTGCTGTTGGAGTTTTAATAAAATCGCTGTTGACTTTGAGCATGAGTTTGTGGGGTGTTTTTGTGTACGAGAGTGTGTTAAGTGTATCTTATTGGCTCGAGGGTGATTGATGATTCGCTTTTGAATTTGATGCTGTTGTTGCTAGATGCCTGGTGGTGAGTGAGTGGTGATATATAGAATTTATTTTACTACCCTCGCGACTAATCAGGTTTTTTTTTGAAGAGTTTTTTCTGTTGAGTGAGGTTATTTACAGAACGTGATGATATTAAGAGGATTAATGAGTTCTATTCCAAAATCATGTATTGGAACAACTAATTGGAACTCAAATGCATAAGGACTCAAATGTATTTAGACTTTGTCTGTCGAAATGAGTCCCAAATGAATGTATTCTCAATCAGAGATTGGTAGATTCTGGGGCGTAATGTGAGGGGAAAAATGCCGATTCTGCAAATTGTGTCAAAAGTGGAAGACTTCCACTAAGTAATCTTTGAAATGTCCTTATATAGCATTCCGAATGTTGGTGAGTCACCATTTTTATACGAAACGTCACTGTCAGTTGTAGCTTGTGTTAGCAGATTTCAAGCAAATAAACACATGTACATATATAGTTTCAATTGTCACATAATATTAAGGAAAACAAGAAAAAAATACAAAAACTTGAAGAAAATATTCACGAAAATGTCGTTCGTGCTTTTGGGCGCTATGAACTAATTTGATTGGATGAATGACGTTTCTTTTTTTTTCTGTCGGCGGCGCGTTGGAATACCACGCTGGAGCACTCAGACACAAAAACAGGTCTATTGTATCCATAGAGCCCTGGCTAAGTGGGTTGAGGACAATAAAACAATTCCGGATCATCAATTTGGTTTTAAGGCGGGGCATGATACAATATGTATATGCCGCGTCTAAACTAGTATCGGACATCCAATGGAACAAATGCAAGAACCAATGCACGGGTGCCTGCCTGATTGACCTGGAGAAGGTCTTCGACACCGTATGGTTAGAGGGGCTCTTTTACAAGTTGAGCAGGTTCGGCATAAGCAAACCACTGCTGTACACGCTATGTAACATGCTGACCAGTAGACGGTTCATTGTGAAAAATGGCAATGTGACTTCTGCTGGTACATTCGAAGTTAAAAATGATCTGCAACAGGGTGCAGTGAATTCGCCGATTCTGTTCAACATTTACAGGAGCGATCTCGTAGGCTCTTTTCAACATGCTTTTGCGTATGCAGACGACTTGATTGCGTACAGATCAGGTCCAAAGATCGAGGTCATTGTCACCCTCTTCTTGTTGAAAGTCAACTTTCAGAAGTCGGAAACCATTCTGTTTAGGACGCCGTTGTCTGGGGCCTCTAGGGATACCAGAAAGAATTGGCGAAAGTTCGCAACCGTGGGACAACAAGGGCAACCATAAGCGAGTCGAAGTGTAGTCAGATACCTCGGGATCTGGCTAGATCAATATCTATATTTTAACAAACATGTAGATGTTGCTCTGGCCAGATTCGCGTGTTTGAGAGGGCTTGTCTTAGGGCTTGCCTTCGCTTATATAGAACACCAGAGTCTGAATACAGAAAATTCTATTCCAATGAGGTCCTGTACAACAAGGCGGACTTAATCAGAGTGGACAATTTCCAAGTGAAGCTTACTCGAGGGCACATTGCAAGAACAATGAACTCGGTCAACAACCTGATCTCTGGGGCTTACTACCCCAATCCAATGTACCATGAGAGGGTGCGCCTTAACGGCTTCGGCTTTTTTTTTTTTTTTTTATAATTTTCTTAGTTTTTTCAATACTAAAGTCCTTAGATTGTTTAAGTAAATTAAGTTAGGTTACGTCAAAAGACATAGAATAAGTATTAAGTTTAGCTTAGAGGGCCAGTAAGTTAGAATTACATAGTTAAGCTAATTAAGCTAGTTTTAAGCGTTTTTTGTCTAGCAAGTAAGAGTAATGAAGTGAAATAATAAAATTGCCTTTAAAACGAAAACGAAAAACAGGTCCACTGTAGGTACTACCAGCAGGTGTTTATGTAGCTACAATCCTTTTATTGGGGTTTCTTCTTTATAAAAAATAAGTTTGCCGCCATCTCTACAACCGTCACAGATAGTGTTGTCATTTAATTGAAGTCTAACACCTTGAGAGGTTTTCTGCTGAGAGACAACAAGAATGACGCGGACTTCTTACGAATGATATCAGGAAATATCCGTTAAGATGTCATCATAATACTAAAAATAAGTATTTCTAAACCGAATCAAATGCCAAATGTCAAATATTTGTTGAAATTTGATCGACGCAAATCACGATGAAATAAAAAATCGCTGCGCTTTCCAAAAAGTGTCGATCATCTTTGTCTAAATCAAGAAATCAAAACAAAAAAAAAAAAAAAATACAAGGACCAATAAAATTAGCACCACATGCCACCATCATATTGTGTTTCCCCCATAAAGAATCATTTAACAAAATTATCACAAAATGTCATCTTAAATCACCCAAATATGGATCACCAAGTGCTCACGTATTTTTTTTTTTTTTTAAATTTATTCGGAACAACCAAACAAAGGCATCGACTTCGATAAATTAGCGGTGAACCGGTCACAATGGCCAGACACAATACAAAAAAAAAAAAAAACAATGAATACGAGTAAAAAAAAATTCAATGACTCACCTGGCAAACGTAGTGGCGATGGACTGGCCATGCCAAAAAAAGTTCCATCATACTCCTTGTGCGCCAATAGGACAATAACACCAAGAAGTATCCAATTCATGATGTCGTTGCTCCGGCTCCCCTCCGGTTGTTGGAGCACAACCAAACACCACTGGCAGCGGTGGTGGTGGTGGTAGTAGCGATGATAACAATGGAAATATAAAAAGGCTACCTCCGCCGGTCCAGGACCCTGCTCTACTACCACACCAACAGAAAAACTGCAGCTGGTCTACTACTGCTCCCGAAGCAGCAGCAGAACCGATATTCAATTGTTTGACAGCGATGATGATGTCGTCGATATAAGACTGGATTAGAAGAGTGACAGCTGACACGCGGAATTATTGAAAATGACATCCCCAGGGAAAACGAACCTTATTCACTTCCGGTGAACTGACTTTATTTTAAATGGCGAAAGCCCATTTTATTTATTTTAACTAGGATAATTTTATTTATTTTATAATTTCCATTTTGTATTTATTTTTCTTTACACAAACACTGAAAGAAGGAGAAAGAGATTTTTTTTTTTAAATAGGAAATAGCACATGGAAACCCGTTTGTGATTAATTCGCATTGGAATTCCTTTTCACCGAACACTGGTCATCGAAAAATTCCTTCACCTTCGTCCATGATAATTGATTATCAACGGTCAACTTGCAGTGCAACAACGACAAATTCAACAGCAATGGCGTCAACTGCACACATCCCCGCCATCATATCCTGTTTTTTTTTTTTCGACTTTCAAACGGAACAAGACGCACGTTCCTATAAATCGACGACGACGTGAGTAATTTTCTTGAACACAAACTTGATGCCTTCACAAACGGGACTTGGCAGCCATGAAGTTGAGGGAGAGAAGTTGTGATTAAGTTGGGCATATACGCGGCTGCATACAGGTGAACACATGTATATAACTACGGGTCTGGTTCTTCTGCGTGCCGAAGGCAATTTAAGTGTGCACAGGACGTATTAGTGCGAAAGATTTTGATAAGAAAATATATTTCTTTGGGAACATTGAAGAATTTACAGTTACTTGCTGTAGCGGTTTAAATTAATTTATTAAAACTAATGGATGATGGTGTAGATTCTTAGGACTTTCGTTATAATGAAGTGAATGTAGTTTGAGGTTACTTGTTGTGAAGACAGATTGGAATGTTGTAGCTACAACGGTTGTCATTTATTCAATGTTGACACTCGATGTGTCAATCTAATCGAAAATATCTCTTTTCAATGAGGCTGTTCAGCGCAGTTCAGCTCATGAGCTGTCTTGGGCTAGTCTAGGATAAGAATAAACGCCAGTTGGACCAAATTCTTTCCAGAGTTGCTAAATAGGGGTTTGAAAATGAGTCAGAGGAGACTCTAAAATACTCCTACATATCAATTTCCTAACTTCCTGTATTATTTGGTTGACCACAACGCTAGGTGCCCACAGGATGCTAAACAATCGACTTATGGGCCGAAAACCTAAGAAACATGAATTAGCCTCCAAAAGGTTGTTATACTTCTTCCTGTAGAGTTACAAATAGATTACCATCTTTTCGGAATGAGGTGGAAGGTACCTATTTCGAAGCACCAGAAATAGCCCCTGTCCTGGTGTTAGCTCTGCTTTCCCCTTAGCTACTTGCCGGAGACCAGGAACGCACTGCGACCTAAAAAATAATTTCCTGTCGAGCGAAATGTTCCTACAACTGAAGAAGGTCTTTGACGAAATTCATAGGCCATCTTGATGCCACCATTTCGAATTCCTGAATTTGATGTAAAACTTATAATCCGCGATCCCGAAACCCATCAGATATCGGACCATAAATGCCAAGTTGGTCCACCATCTTGAAGCAGCCATTTTGAATTTGAATCGTGTATGCACCACAATTTTCATGTTGTTGGGAACTGTGAAAGTGGGTGAAAATCCATTTTCTACAATTGTTAATATACATACACAGATACATACATTTATACACAGTTACAAGTGAAGCTTTTAGAAGTGTGTTAAAAACCGGGCAGCAACTTGTGCTGCCGCCGCACACATTTTGGTCTAGTCCGGTTATCTGAAGGTCTGAAATACATTTAACTAAACGTGTTGCCGCATATATTCCCCTTTCTTACCGGTCAGAACACCCGGTCAGAACCTCACTGGTCGCCATTCTCGGTTCAGTTGGTGGAAGGCGTACTTCGCATAAATTTATCGTATCTACATACGAACATCATGTCGTCACAGACATTTCGATTACCGGATCCGGTTTCTCGGTCTTAACATGAGCGCC
Organism: Criorhina ranunculi; assembly: GCA_951813785.1. NCBI lineage: Eukaryota > Metazoa > Arthropoda > Insecta > Diptera > Syrphidae > Criorhina > Criorhina ranunculi. Next base: position 14,100,824 of record OX638381.1, read on the forward strand.
GACTGACCGTGAGACCTGAAGTAAACCTGAGAATTTTTTTTTTTTTTGTTTAAAGAATGTGATCGATTGGAGTGTGTACGAAATTGGGGGCGTTTCCTGTACCGAGCTCTCGAGCCGGAATGTGTCCGACGGCAGTTGGTAGAGGAAATCTCGTACAGATATGAACAAGCAAAGAATATAAATATAAATAAAGTACCAAATTTTGTAATAGCATTTTTTGGTAAACCCTTCACTCGGTCATGAAACTGTTTGAAAAGCCCTAAGTCTTACTTTTGGAACTAAATAATGTATGGTTGCGTACCTACGGGGATGATATTTCTATCTCTGTGTCGAGGAATTACCCTCAGACCCTGTGAGATATATTTAAGATTGACCTCTAAACAAGCTGATTTCTAGGACAAAGTGTCAATTCATCTTAAAACGGAGTTGAGCTGGCGGCTTTTGTTAAGGAACCTAAAATGACCACGCTAAATTTACTGCCAATAGACGTTTATGGTGCCCCATCTTCAGGAAATGCAATCCTATATCTTGCAAGAACTACCGAGGCATATCCCTGCTTAATGTAGCCTACAAGATCCTGTCCAGTGTACTGTGTGAACGACTAAAGCCGTTTTGCACCACACTCATTGGCATCTATCAGTATGGCTTCCGGCCCAGCAAATCGAAGATAGACCAAATCTTCACGCTGCGGCAAATCCTGGAAAAAACCAACGAGTTCCAAATTGAAACCCACCATCTTTTCATCGACTTCAAAGCCGCATACGACAGCATTCATCGCACCGAACTATATAACGCGATGGCCGAATTCGGGATCCCGAGAAAACTGATCCGGTTGTGTCGCGCCACGCTAGAGAACTCGCAATGCCTCCGAATTATTCCAAACATGTACCGGATTTCGGCAAGGAGACGCGCTGTCGTGTGACTTCTTTAATCTTGTGCTGGAGCAGATAGTGCAAAAGGCCGGCGTAAACACAGAAGGCACAATATTTTACAAATCCATCCAGCTGCCGGGATACGCAAACGATATCGACATCATTGCCCGTTCCCATCGTGCCATTATTGAAGCTTTTACTGCAATAGAAGAACAAGCCAAACGAATTGGTCTTATGATTAACGAGGATAAAACAAAGTACATGCTGTCTACCAAAAATCGATCCGTCAAACACCGTCTATGACAGAACCTAATAACTAACAGCTACAATTGACGTAGTGAAGGACTTTATCTACCTCAGGGCAAATATAAACTCCTCAAATGACACCCTAGTGGAGATACGATGAAGGATTACCTTAGGCAACCGCTGCTACTTCGGTTTGTCCAAACAACTAGGGTCCAAACTCCTAACTCGAAGGTCCATAATCATGCTCTACAAAACCCAGTAGTCTTGGTTTATGAAGTTTAATGCTGGACGATAAGTAAGACAGCGGATCAGATCTTGGGATCCTTCGACAGAAGAATTCTACGTCGAATATTTGGTCCAGTCTGCGAGGAGGGCGAATGGAAGAGAAGATATAACCACGAACTCTACGAGTTGTACAAAGATGTGGATGTAGTCCGGAAGGCAAAAATCCGTCGGCTGCAATGGCTCGGCCACATCGAGCGAATGGACGAGAATGCTCCAGCTAAGAGGATCTTGGAATTCCAGGCACCTAGTTCACGAAGTAGAGGAAGACCGAAAGATCAGGCAATCGTGGACGCCAGAAACCTTGGTCTAATAAACTGGAAGCAGCGTGCTCGGGACCGTGAAGGATGGAAGGGTCGTTGGCCTGATTAGTAAGTAAGTAGGTCTTAGTCACTTGACAAATGTCATAAATGTCAAAAATGTTTCTTAACTCGAGCGTTAAAAACAAACTACAAAACATTAGATAGTTTAAATTCGGAATAAGATAGTTCCTATGACGTAGGCAACTGAAAAAAAAACTCGAACTTATCTGGATGTTAAGACAGATTTCATTTAAACTTTATGACCGGCACTGGTTTACAGATCCATATTTTGTTTTCCTACACAATTTATGCATTTATTTTTGGTGCATATGAAAATGTCATACATATGTAGGCACGTCTGGCCGACCTGATTTTCATCGGATTTTCTTAGTTAACTTTTATTTAAATAACTTACGACTGCAAAAAACCCATTTCCTTGTAAATTTTAAATTTTTATTGTTTACAGTCATGTTTACTAAACAATTCAACGATTCCTCACGTTTTAAACACTAATTGACATAATTTTTCAAAAAAACATAAATTTGTTTAAAGCAAAATATTTAAGTTGCTTTTCATACATAAAATCAAGTCCAATTCTTATTACAACTTTTGCTTACATGTCAAGCACGTTTTGAATGCCGATACATATGTTACTACACATAACGAACTATTATGGATAAGGCTATGTACTAAACATATGTTCTGTCGAATAGTATTACTATCATGAACAATGCTCACAATAATTGCTCTGTTGCACCAACTTATGTTCATGCACAAAGTAATTATAACACGGAAGCGCTCATTTGACAGCTGAAAGGTGTCTAATATTTCTGTCATTTCATGAATTTTCTCCCTGGATCTCAACTTTGTTGTGTTGCCTTCAAGTCAACCTAATAAATTTTTGGGTAACCCTTTTCGGTTGAGAATTAACAAATGCTGTCAACTCCTGCAAATCCAATTTTTACTTAATTGACTGGCTCCGAATTTTACCCTTTATCTTATCTAGAGTAACTTCTAGACTTTGGTTAGAGAGAATCAGCAGAACACGTACTATGTGAGTGCGTGTACGTCTGCAGAGTCAGGAAACGCCTTCTCCACAAAGAATTCCTAACACCGGAGGACCTTCGTAATGCCTCGACTGGAGTTATCCTCAACTTCATTAGGAATATAGAGGATCTCCTTGTTTAACTGGCTCCAGGCATAATAGATCTTTCAGGTCGCAGTAATATATGCGTCAGTCGCAGAGCCTTATTTATTAATAAACTAGCAGTCCACCCGCGGTTTCGCACGCGTTGAAAATCTTTAAATGACGATAACTTTTTTTTCCGATATCCGATTTTAATATAATAAAGCCTTTATGCTGCTCCAAATTATGCCCTATCCACATGTGAAAACTACATGAAAATCCGTTAAGTAGTTTCGGAGATGTGCGCGAACAAACAAACGGACAGACAGACAGACAGAAAAGAATTCTAAAAATCGCTTATTTGGGTTCTATTACTCTTCTTTAGTCACCCCCTTTCTTTTTTATTACTTTTTCTTCAATGTACAGACACACCGGGTTCTACTGTTTTATTATATGTATGTTGATAACTTCTAGCTAAATCCTTTTAGATTTATCCTCGTCAATTGTCCGTCGATGGAGTACTGCTCATACAACACAATGAGTTGCAGAGTCTGATCCAAAATATTTGACCCGAAAGTTCATAGAGAGCCAGGGACTGTAGCTTCTCGTAATCCATGATATATTTTTTTCACGAATAATGAAAGGGCTACAGTCCTATATATCCGACTCCAAACAGCGTATTAAGGAGCTTTTTCATAACAGATTATACTCTTGAAGGTTTGTCTTTGCCTCCAGAGAGGTGGTGCCCTGAAAAACTTTTTGGCTTTTTTGCTGATGGTCCAACCTGTGTACTCTTGCTTACTAGTCTAACGCACTAACCACTTAACTACGGCGACCAATAGCTAATTTTTATTAAAAGAAACTTGAAGCTTTTGCTGTGATAAGAAATCGAGGTTACTATAAACAACTTCGGCGCAAGTGATAACAAGCAATTAAAGTTATAACCAGTCTGCCACGGGTTTCAACTGGAGTTAAACTTGCAGACAACTACAACTTCCCGAGCTGACCCGCACAATTACACATCATCCACTTTCCTATGAGTAGTTGAATATTTAGAGATGGACCAAGAACCTGCAGAACACCCTGATCCACGAACCTAAAAACCGAAAACTTGTTACCAACTACGACTCTCTGTTGTCTACAGCTTAGAAAACTCGGTAGCAATCTTGTAGCTCTGAAAAAAAGGCTGAGGCTTTCAGCATAAAAGCTCTTAGTTAACCGAATTAAACGCCTTTGAGAAGTCTAGCAAGGAAAGAAAAGCAAGATGATCGTTATCAAAGTTTCTCCTCATATCTTCCACGAAATTAACAGTAAACATACAGCAACTGTGACCTTCCCTAAAAGTTGATTGCGAAGGGTATAGACGACAGTAATAATCGAGATGACTACGAATTTGTACCCCAAGATCATTAACTGAAATCCTTTTGCCTTTTTTGCAACAGGTATCAGCCTGGCAAGTTTCCAACTTGTAGGAAAAGTGGAGGTCGTCAAAGAAAAATTAATGATATGAGTACCTACCTAATGAAGGTAAAATCAATTCAATTAAACGAACAGGTATTCCATCTTCACCAGTAGCGTTGGACTTTATCTTGAAAATAATACGAAACGATGTCAGAATCTAACACCGGCAGAGCAACGTTTCGTCTATTGAAAGTTAAGTTAACACCGTACTTCATAATCAATTTCACAGTTGAAATTGCTTTTATCACTTAATTCCAGCGTACGAAGATTACGCCAAATTGTTTTTGACAGCAGCATTGGATTAATTGAAGTAATTCCTTTAAGAATCTTCTATGATACGAGTTGCATTGTTTCGGGCAACCTTGTCGAAATTCCAATTGGCACAATTAGGTGATCGCTTCCACTTGCAGTGAAACCTATTTATAATCTTACTATGTAGCACTGGCTTTTACCCGCTGCTTCGCCCACCTATAATTTGCGATGTTACACTTTAATAACAAAAAGGAGCCTATACTGTGACCCGAGGTACAGCCACTCTGTGTGCAAAATTTGAAGTTGATTGGTTCCGTAGTTTTCGTCTTATAGAGGAACAAACAAACAAACGGACAACGTTTCACTTTTATAATATTAGTAGGATAGAAGGATTAATCACGTCAGTAGTAAACCAGGGGCAATATTATTGTTGCGTATTGAAACAGCTTACTTTCCTTGTATAGTTTTCAAGAATGTCTGCGCGTTCCGGACAACCAAAAAGCGCTTTTTTACGTTCAAATTTGTACGCGCCGTGTGTCAATGATTAGGAACTGTCAAAGAGAACAGAAACAAACAAATAAAATTTTGACTTCGATGTCATATCCGACTTTGTCTTGTTTTTCAGTCAAGTTTTTGCGTTCCGTATTCTAGTCTATCTGTAATTTCAAATATCTAGAAATTGGAACGCACCCGATTTGACTTTTGAAAAGTCAAAAATTCTCAAGAACTCCAAAAACTTCCTTTGACAGGAAATTTTCATGTCAAACAAAAATTTTTTTTCTTTTATTTTCCTTTCCCGCATTATACACACATGGACTTAAAATTTTAATTGAAAGGGAAAAACTTTTTCAATCAAAAACCGTTGGAAAAAACCATAGAAGCGGTTTTTTCTATTCTTAGAAGCAGACAACTTTGAAAACCTCTTACATCCGAACTATCCTAACAAATTTCTGCAAGTGGCATTACGTTGCCTGTCACTCACTCATAGGATGTACGCATTTTTTTTTTTTTAGAATAACCCTGTTCGGTTCCGCTGAACCGCAACCGAATAAAGGAAAATTCCAATTTCCTTGGGAAATCAGAACCAAAACAAAGAGAAAAAAAAAAAAAAAACTATAAGAGTAAATCTCTCGTTCTCCAAAGACCTCTTTGTTTACACAAATACTTGCGCAGTGTTACTGGTTTCCCCAATAAGTTTTTTTTTTTCTCTCCAAAATTATGTTCTTTTCTTTGTTATTCTTTTTTTTTTTTTTGTGAAGAAACATGTTTTTGACGAGTTTTTTCATAAAGTTGACGTCAAGTTTTGAAAAAAAAAAAATATCCAAATATCAGACAATTAAAATGTCAAAAAATGACATTTGACAACGGTCACATTCGTGTATCACTAACTGACAGTTTGGAATTGTTGCCAATGAGGCCATTAGGCCTTGGTCATGGTGATGTGCGATGTGCGATGAAGTGTTGTACGTAACAACTGCAGTAGGTACTCTCAGTCTCAGTCTCAGATATACAAACTTACAACTCCCACCTCCATCTTACTTATGTGTTTCATCAATATTCGCACAGCGAAACAACAACAAGAAAGTACCAATACACCAATACCAGTACTCGAGTGTATTTCATCTTTTCCTCTTATTCTTCATCTTATATTTCACCTGAGAGTTACTTTTTTTTTGCAATAAAGAAATACCAAGAGGAGAATAGCAAATGGGAAAACTCTTTTAATCGCACATAAAGTCGGGAAAATATTGGATTTTGTTGGTTTTCATTTTGGGAAAATATTTATTCTTTCGTTGTGTGCTGTTGTTATTGTCGTATCGGTTGTTTTGTTGCTGTTGCACGGGAGTCGAGGGTAATAAAGATTCTTTTTTTTTCTAACAACGAAATGTAACCGCGAAGGTAAACCACTCATACACTCTGGATTTGGATGTTATAGCACGCAATACACACTATATGTAGCTACACACGCTATTCAACAGCGCCACAACTATTAACACAAACACAACTACGAGTATGACGGGTGGTCACACACAATTAGGGAAAATACAGAATTAAATTCGATTTTTTTTATTTTATTTCGCTTGTTTTAATGGGATTTTCGCTTTGGTCGCGAGATTATTGAATTGGGAATTTCGGTTGTACCTGTATGCCGTCTAATTGGATTTGAACAGATTAACACGGGGAAATATGGGACGCAAACATCCTCTGGGATTTCAATTTTACCTTTTTTTTTTCGTTTTAACACTAGAAATAATGTACGACGTGTTTTTAAAATTATAAAAAAATAAATTATATCCAAAAAACGAATGACGGACGAGACGAACCGCGGCACCAACCGAACCGTTTCGTATTTAACCGTCGACTAAACTGTTAAGTTGTATCCAAGAGATACAACAGCAGGTATTTTTAAATTCACTCTTCAGTTCCGATTGGAGTCTTGTGACTCTTTGCTTTGGTTTGTGGTGGAAAATCTACAAGTTGTAAAGAGAGTGAGGTGTCTACCTGTATTTTAGATGATGGTGTTTAGTAATGCAGATGGGGAAAAACAGTTAAAGATGGTTGTGTGTGTGTTGGAAAGATATAGTAACATCAAAGATACTCCCACGCAGAGAGGGAATATGTTGCCACTTCCGAGGGATTTTACACTACTTAGTAGTACATGTAATAGTATAGAGAACAGTTTGTTGGGTATGTCAAAGAGGTGGGAATTTTACAAAGATACCTGTAGCCCTACATACTAGTAAACCGAACAGCCAGTACGTGCCTAGATGGCGACGGTGTAGTGGGTAGTGTATTCACTGTACAGGCTCGAGCCCGATCAGGGAACAGCTCAGTTAGGTTAGATTGAAGTGGCTGCCAGCTATAGCCAGCACACCAGTGATAGGTCCATTGTGATATCACATGGATCTGATGAGATCTCCTCCATACCTACTCGTTAAACCAATTGGAGCTTATTATGAATCGAAGGAGGTTTCTGATATCCGTGTTTATCAGAGCGCCTAAGTCTTTAAAGTAGAATTCCCCTAAATGTAGTCTTCTTCTACGGGAGAGAGTTGGGCAGATACAAAGACGGTGGGGAATCATTTCCTCCTGCTCTTCGTCGATGCAGCTTCTGCAGAAATCGTTTGAATGGACGCCAAGCCTTGTTGCATGCTTGGCCATTAGAAAGTGTCCTGTGATAACATCTATTATGGAACTGATATGCGATTTGTTGAGAGAAATTAAATTCTTAGAACGTTTCAGATTCAGCCGTGGCCAAATCCGCTTTGCCGCTAGACATGTTATACCATTGATCCACCTAGAATTTGTTTTCTCGATAGCATCCAGCTTGAGCTTAAGTTTACATGTAGCGATCGGCATACCCAGGGTGTCACTTTCTGTTAGCACGGGTACGGTTGTTCCATATCTGGCAAGTTTATCAGCCTTGCAATACCCTGGAATATATCTATGCCCCGGCAACTGCTCAGAAAAAAATAATAAAAAATAAAAATCGAATCTAAGGGCTCTGGACTGCGCGGAGCTAGTTAGCTAATTATGTGTGGGGCATTAGATCCTTTAGACCAACGGTTCTCAAACGGTGGTGCGCGTACTATTTTGGATCTAGTAAAAAGATTGAGCAAGGCCTTAAGCGCAGCCTGTCAGTCGCTACAGACGCAGATACGTCGTCCCCTCCACTAGTTTTTCACAACATAGTTCGCAGCCATAAGTATTGCAAAAATCTCCGCTTGGTAGACAGATGCATAAATACTTAGGGGAAAGTGCAGTCTTACGTTGTCGCTTTCCACAAAGACTCCAGCATCTGAGCCATACGATAAAACTCATACTACTTGACTCATACTCTCAGAACTACTTGACTTCTTCTCACTTCTTCAAGCACCCCCCTTAAAAAATTTTAAAAGTTTTGTAGTATACGACAAAAAAATTTGAGAACCGTTGAACCGTGGGGACGTGTTCTGCGTTTTCCAAAATGTTTTCGCAATTTGGACAGTTTGGTTGTTTGATAGTTTTCTGTTCGCGTTTGAAGCGATATTCCCTGAAACAGCCATGTCCTGACAAAAAATGAGTCAAACTTCGCCGTGATTTCTCTTCATCGGTATCTACAACAATCAATAGTATAAGACAATGCGATTTTTTTTGCATGCCTGCTCAAGATGGTGTTTGGAACTGAGATGAGAGTCAATAATCACTCCAACGGTCAATAAACGGTTGAGAACCCACTTTGTGCTCTCCGACTGTACATAATCGTTATCGTTTCGTGAACTTTTGTATTTGTAAAAAGCACCACTTCAGTTTCATTTTCGGTGATCTGCAAACCGGCATTAGGTTAGCTAACTTAGACTTAACTTATTCTTTTTAAAGTGGAGTTCAGCTCCAACAACGATAGACATTTTGCGAGACGTTTCTTTAAGAAGAAATATGTACATATTTCAGAAAGTGCTGATATCAACTATCCCCCTTAATCACCAGAGGAAGAGCTGTGTCTTAGCTGTGTTTTGAATAATTTGATGGTACGGAATGTGGGCGTTGTAGAACATGGTGAATAAAAAGACAAACAACAGTAGCTGCAGATAAATTATCAAGCTCATCGGTCTAAAAATAAGGAAATAGATTGATTTCGAAGGAAAATCATTTTGTATGACAAGGTGCATTACCATCGCCTTGGAACATTTCCATGTTCCAGGAAACTGAAATCCAGTCACGAATCGGTTTCAGAACTAAACAAACGAGAGGACAATTGGCAATTTTCGTGGATCTTGACAGATAAAAAATGGGCAGCGTACTCTATGTGAGCATCTAAGACATAGAACTTGGCACCAGAAAATCATGAATCATTTTTCCTGTAGAGCTATTACTTTCGGTTTTAGTTGGGCTGAAACCATTTTAACTCAAACCTTTTTCGAACAAAATATTCACCAACTTCTCAAGCAAAAAATCGCACTGCAAATGGACAGAAAGCTTATAATAGACTTCGTAACAGGATACTACTAGCTTAATTAGCATTCTTAAAAAATCTGTGAGAAAGTTCTGTCCGACAAGTTATAGCAACACGTAGGTCGCTCCTAAAATGTATACTCCTAAATAATTGTACTTATTTTTTATTTATAACTTTTAACAGAAATAAATTGATTGAACATGTATTTTAATTCTTCTAACTTTAGTTTTTTGTTTTTTATGAAAATTTCATTCAAAAATGTGGCAACACTTTTTCCATTTAGACACGTTCAACCCTTTAAGCCCACTCCACGTTCACATGGTCATGCTGAGAAAACGCTTTCTCTTATTATGTCGCCAATATTTAAGAGAACGACAGTATTAATTTATGAAGGATTGATGAAGGAAACACAAAAGGGGGTTTATTATTGAAATTCGGCGCATGTCCTTTGCAATGTTTATAAATTATGCTCAAACATCAAACATTAGCTAGTGTAGTGAATCGAAGGATTGAGTTCAGATATCTCAAATATCATTCATAACCATAGGCCCATTTCCGTGCTGTTATTTTCTTACTTCGTTTATGACCGAAATTGCAGATGGCGCTGTATGCCTTTTTTTTTAAAAATTAGATGAAGAATCCACGTCGGGTTTCGTACTCATACCTACCTTGTTGCAGCAGCATATAGTAGATTAAGAGGATTTTACAAAGGATAAGTGCCAGAGGGTAAAATGATTATGTCAGGGCTATAAAACACGAACCAAGACTGCAAAGACGAGCAAGGGAACATATATAGTGGTAGAATCACAGAATCACATTATCAGTGCTGATTATATTTAAGGATAATTTCTGCGGACTGTATAACGGTGAATATGGATGATAGGAGTTAAAAATTCCGTCCACCCGACCTGGACAAAGTAAAGATAGGTATATCAACTCTACTCCCTTACTCTATTCCGATTCTAAGGTCGGATAGGCAATTTGAAACGCAATTTATAAAATTCATATAAAATTTCCGCTTTCGGAAGATCCGAACTTTAGAATCGGAATACAGAGTGGGGGCCGAGGTCTTAACTGTCGCCATCAGGCTGTTTAATGCAACGCAGGATGGCCTGGTGAGGAGCATGCACCAGCTGATATGTAAAATATGGTAGGGCGAAAGTATGTCCAGTGATTGTTTGCTCGATCCTCAAGAAAGGAGACCCTCTTGAACTAAGCCAATTACAGAGGCATTAGTCTCCACAACATTGCTCGCTTTAACTCTTTTGTCAACAACCTGTTTAGGCCAGGAAAGTCCACCACAAACTCAATATTCACACTACGGCAGATTTGTAACGAATTTCAAATTGATACCCCAACACTTTTTATCGAGACGAGCTATACAGAACAATGTTTAGTTTTGGCATCCCTGCCAATGCGAGTTGCAACGATGTCGAAAAAGTATTTAAGCAATTCAATTCCATCTAGAGGTGGGAAGTAAAAAGGACAGTGATCATCCCAGTTCTTCTGAATGGCGTCGATTGGATGAATGAATGGATGAAGTCGCCCTTTGTTGTTTCAAGGGAAAAATCGTCGCATACTTCATTAAAGCCCGTGTTTTGTGGTAGCGGTAGGGTGAAACTCAGCACGTTAGTTGCAATGTTAACAACATTGCCACTGGTCTTAGGCAACTCGATGCTAGGGGGATAGAATATGCTTTCAACAAAATTTCTTGCGATTGAAGCCTATCGACGTTTCATCTTCTCAGAGTTATTATTTTTTGTTTCATCGTATAGACAACGATGATCCGATACGTCGTTTTTGAATAAAAGACAAAGTTTCCATAATAAACAGTCTCATAAACATGTACAATATATTTTTTCTTGTCTGACCATGCATAACTTATTGCATTAAACCAAATAAAGTGGCCACAATAGAATATAATTAAATATCTCATAAGAGAGTCTCTAAGACAAAAAATAATTATTATTAACGACGAAGCCCGATTTGATATATCTGTAATCGTCACACTGCTTATACAGGAAGTATATAAGAAAAAATTAAATTAAAATAAATTGTGCTGACACATATCTACATATGTGTATTCGTTTTTACATTGATTTGCATCGCTAAATAGTTCTCTTTGTTGCAGGAATGTCTATTGTTACATTTTTCTCTAAATATACTTATATCTTTGCTTAAACATCGCAGTAGAAAAAAATAAAAGCTCATTTAAAAAAAATTAAAATAAAAGTTCCTACACGTACTGGAAGTAAAACTTCTTTGTCGGTTAAAATCGTCTGGCTTTTACATTTCGGCCAATTTGATTTATTTTCAAAATAGCCTGCATGCTTTAGGATACGGCGATTAAAGAAGTTTCACTTCAAAAATAAAAACTAACAGAATTAATATTGTGTGTGCTTGGCAAGTTTCAAAAGCGAAAGCTCGCCATTGGAAAACCGGTTTTCTTAAGTTTGGCTACTTTAACTTTTTTTGTTTCGCTAAAATAAAGGCGTGCATCGTAATTTTGATTGGTGTTCTTTCGAGAAAAAATAAATTGTTTGCTTTACTGTCCCTTCTCAAGCACGCCTTCTTCGTCTTGAGATTTAAGCATATTACTTTACTTCACGTATGGTACCAAAATTAAGTCGAAGTTGCTCAAGAAAAACAAATGTGAGAATGGTTTGAGGGCCAAGGCGGATAAATGCTGGAATGTATCCCTTGAAAAAGCCCATGGGACCTAAGCGGGCAGTGTACTTAACTATGTCCCAAAGTCCTTTGAATTCGCCTGGTTTAGCGTTCATTGTGCGGGTCTTAAGTACATCCAAAGGCTGGGTTAGTGTTGTTGCAATGCCTGCAGCGCTTAACGAAGCTGTGAAATGAGTACGCAGGTCATCGTTGAAACCAGATGTCGCCAGAAGCATGGTTTTTATCTATGAAAACTAATTGTAGAAGATAATTTGTAAAAATGAGACATTTTAGGTACCAACCTGATCATAAAATGCAATTTGACCGACAGTCATTAAAACACCTCGACCCACGGCTGTGCTTGCCCCAGAGAAGAGTTTGCTGAATCCCTCCTGCCGGTATACACTGATAAGACCATGGATGGCATTTTTATAACTGAAATTAGATAACGTTTAGCAATATTTTGCCTTCCTAGAGAATTCGATTTCAAAACTCACTTCCTTCTCGATTTTGGTGGTAATTTGACATCATTCTGCATGCGTACGTTCACCATATCAGCGGGTGTACCTACAAGTCCACCGACGGCACCAGAAAAACTGGCCAAAGTGATCTTACCCACGAAGGTATCTGTTTCGAAACTCTGTTTGCTGGCTTCGTAAATGCCAAAACGTGTCATGGAGTAAGTCATTTGACGCAGAATTGCGGCAGACAGACCACTGAACAAAGCGGTGATACCTAAATGAAATGAGTTAAAGTAAATTGTGAATTTTCAAAAGTAGGTACTACCATCTTCTCGAATGATTTTAAGAGTTAAAGGGACAACAGGCATCTTTGTTTGTTGCGTCTGTAGAATGACTTTGATCAAATCCAAAGGATGTGTGAAACAAGCAGCGCCAGCGCTTGCTAAGCCACCAAAATACCAACGGCCTAAGCGGACAGTTTTAGGTGCGTTTTCATTGGACATGTTGATGCTGTTATTTGTACTTCAGTTAATGCTGTAAGGAGATAAGGTAAATGTTATTGAACAAACACATTAAAACTGTTTCTTTGAACACATGTATAGTGTGTGGATAAAGTCATGACTGCTCCTCGACAGGCGATCGATAGTTAAGATTGGGTGCGTTCTGATTTCCAGACTATATATCTGAAATATCAGATGTAGAAAGCGTTCTGATTGGACGCGAAACCTGGCATTTGACAGTTGAGCAAGACAACTTATTGTGAGGTAGTGGACTGGATTGTTAGTATACAATTTTTTGTCTTACTCTCATGAAATTTCAAAATTTCCTGTTAGTTGAAAACTGTCGCAAAACATTTGTTATGCCAAATGTATTTTTGCACGATTGCTGAGCTTTTCAAGTAATTTTGTTTTTTGTTTTTTGTTTTTTTCTACCTACTTGGACGAATATTGGTTTAAATAAAAATGTAATACAATTTAATGGTTCAGTAGAACAGTTTTATTGAATAATCCATTGACTTTATAGGCCTCAGCAAATTGTTGAGCTCGAATGATAACACTTAACCTGTGCCATAAGTAAATTGCTTTTGGCAAAGCGCATAAGTGCATTACTTTCATAATGCTATCTTCAGAGCAATTCGTGTTTCTTTATTGTGCGCTTATTTATAAGTTACAAATCAACTCCAATGGGAGAACAGAAAGTACAAATTCAGTTTTGACTGGGATGAAATATCTGACGTTGTCTTGTTTTTCAGTCAAGTGTCTATCTGAAATTTAAGATAGGTATCAAGAAATATGAAAGCGCTCAATGTGAATCGGTGACTTGTTGAAGAGTTACATGAACTGTCTTAAACGTATCACGGGTCACCCATTAAATTTGTCCATTTTTCTTGGTTTATCGAAATAGGCAATGGACGATTGAACATTTCTCATTCTTTTTATTTTGATTTTTACTAATGTCATGAAATACTTTTCCAAATACAAGCAAAAAGTTGGTTGTTCGGTGACACTCTTAACTAATTAATATTGTCGTTCCTTTAGCTTTAAAATGCTCAAGAACTACTTATTTTGGTCTTGCACTTGTTGATTTAAGCATCATTTTGAGAATGCAGAGCATACAAGAACTGATAGATGGTCTTAGCCAAACCTATCAACTAAACTAAAACTACAAGAACTCATTGTTTCTAAAAATTTCTTAATTTGAATTGAATTTGATCATATTCTACCCCTAAGTCTGTACTTAATTCAAAGATTCAAATCTTTCCACCAGGTGACCACAATGAATCAAAGACACGAACCTCGTGTTGACATATCCCACTTCAATCGGAAGATGTCACCGGATTCATAGCAAAATAACTAAATTTACCACTATAATGTACCTCCTAGGATCTAGGCCAATCCTCGAAGGGCTCTAAGGCTACACAATCATTAATCAATATCGTAACACATGACAGGATGCAATCAAGTATGTGACATAACACTGTAACACGCTGGACCAACTCCAGCAAACCAATGGAATTACTAACCTTTCGAGGAATTCTTCTGTTCCCAGTGGACGGCACCGAATTTGATTTTTTTCTTCTTTTGAGAATAATCAACAGGACACAACACCAACACAACTGCACTCAAGTTTACCCACCCAGCCTCACGCGCTATTTCTTCAGATTTCTACGGAATGTCGACGACGGAATGTACAAAAGTGCCACGAATTAACTCAAACAATAACCAGTTTAATGGAAAAAGGACTAAAGCAAATGCCGATATGAATCGCGGTCATCTTTGTCGAGTGGGCGGTGCTGCAAGGGTGTGTGAAAATGCACCACGACGATGGCAAACACTCAAAATGCAAGTCAAACTGACTCACCAAGTGGTGACGACGGTGACGAATTCTGTTTCGTACACAATTTAGTGTGTAAACTTTAGAAATGCGAGTGACGTAATTAAAAATCAGCTGTTTCATCTTTCAGTTGTTACTAGTGCCATCTAATGGAAATTAAGTGGTTTTTCGAATGAAAACAAAAAAAAAAGCTCATGCTGTCATCACTGATGTCAGTTTGACAGTTTGTAGAAAACAAAAGTGTTTAGCGTGTTTTGTGTACTTTTGTTTTATTCCAGTTTTCTTTTTCTTTATTATCCGCGCGAAATTTCATTTTAATCATTTAACTACATTTCCCAAAAGGTGAGTTTACTTGTCTACCAATTAATTGGTGAATGAAAGTTGAATTAAAAGAAACAAGTAGTGTTTACATTATTGCATTGTGTCACATGCAGAAAGTTTGAATGTGTGTTTATTTTTGTTCGAAACAAGTGTTCATTTGTTTATCTAGAGTTAGAACAACAACACAAACCTCCAAGTTTATAAAATGTACGGCGCCTTTCTCTAAACAAATATGTACGCGCAAAATAATTCCATTGTTGTGGGTCACCGAGTAGTTTGGTTCAATAAATAAATCAAGATTTGTTGCGAAGCAGCCTCAATTAAGTGAATGTAATTAAATAAATCTAGAAAGTGTGCTAATTGTGGTCTAAATACAATTATTTGTTGCATGGACATCAAGTCTGATTGCCTGCGATCATAATTCTTCCTTAGTAGGTGTTAATTTTTCGCTCACCTAGCAAGTTTTTGCTTAAATCAAAGCTAATAGAAACACAAGTCTCAAAATTAGGTTTATGTCTCTTGCAAAATATTGTGAAATGATTCTTTAAATCCTAGTGTTTTATAATATGTAATTAAAATTCTATTTTTAACACTATTGTAACTTTCGACTTAAGGAAAATGTCTAGCAATCCTTTTTATATGCAATCGGCAGAGCTGCTACATCCCCTCGTCAGGAACTGAACGATTCACAGAAAAGTAGAACAAACGATTTAATAAATCAAGCTATTTACCTAATGGAATGTGGAAACTGGCGAGGTATTTGGGAACTCCCGGCATTAACCAAACTAATAGCTAAGAAAATTCTAGATAACATTAGGGAACATTTAGATTTCTGGATGTCGAACAGACTAGTCCCGCTCAGGATCGAGTATGGAGTTAGAAAAGACATTTCACAGCGTAAATCAAGACTAATATTTGGACAATGCTAACGATATCTGTCTGCTTACATCAAAAAAGTGGCTCATAACCTGCCTGAAGATAAAAAAGACAAAAACAAAGGCCCTAAGCATTTCCAACCTCCACGTTTCGCAAGAAATCGAGAAAGTCAACTGCATTCTTATTTTAATCGCATCTCTAACGAACAGCCACATGAGAATGGGTCAGTAACAAATACACATTACAATATGTTCTCCAAAGAAAGTGGCAGGTGATCATGTACACATTACAGCGCAAAGGCAAATTCGTTACGAAGTATGCCATGCAATGGATTCCTATAACCTAGTACAGTAGGAGAGCATGCCGCTCTATATAAACGTGGTGCAGAACAGTTAATGAGGAATCTTAGTCACCAGTGAAGAGTTGGAAGGAGCGTTGCAGAACTTAGCACAATATAGACCGCATGCGTTGTCGGCGGCCTATATTCCACGAGGAGTAATCGAATTTAAGAAGAAATAAAAAACCTATGAGAATGGTTTTTTTTTGTCTGCCGAGGTGTTGGAACACCTCACAGGACCACTCAGACACAAAAACAGGTCCATTGTACTACAAGCAGGTACAATCTTTTCACTGTGTTTTCTTCGTCTTCCTAAGAAAGTTGAGCAAGAGCTTCTGTAATAAGGAGCATAGGCACTCATCACATAAGCCTCAAAAATATGCTCCTCTGTTATAACATATGTATATCGTTTACTGGATTCCGCTTGGCTGAAATGGGATCTGAATATCGGGGCGGAAAACTAAAATCAGCTTTGATATAAGCTGGACAAGTGGTAGTGAGGGTGGAAACCTTCCAATATTTAAGGACTATTGTTTTGATCGATACTTGTACAAAAAACTATAACAAAAGCTAGGTCTTGGCTCTTTACGTATTTTATATACATCTCTTAGATTAACTTACTTTCTCAGTGCTTCTGTAGATTTAGTAAACGTTAAAAAAGAACAAAGGCTACCTGGCATGTGCTTTACTGAGCGGCATAATATACATAAATTCTTTGTTAATTCATTTTTAACTTGTAAAGTATCAATTAAGAATCATGATTAACAATACCACAATTTGTGACGGGCTTATAACTTTAAGTGAGTTACAATGCTATAACCATAAGTGAGCTACCATAGTAGTTAGTTAATCGATAACTCTATTGGGAAATACAATTTATCGGCTAACAGATGTTTAACTGCTTTAAAGCCGCAGATTTATGATTTGAAACTTTTATGTCTAGACTTTGTTCAACTTGTTGTAAGTTTGAATCTTGAAATTGAAGTGAAAATAGCTGATAAAACTGTTAAAAAATAAATATATTACAATCGCACTGTGTTAGTCTCAGAAAGATGTACTCGGAAACGAAAATGCGCATGAATAGGCTCGTTTTCTTATAATTAAACTTGTACTTTTAATTGCACGGAGAGTTATATACTCTAATATCCATTAATTTAATTAATTATCCGTGTAATTAGAAAAAAGTCTGGACGATTTCATCTGCCACTGTTCAGCAACCAAACTTAATATTTCTATTTTTTTTATATGCATACATATATGTACGTAATAATGCTTCAAAATTCTTCGAAATTAATTATTTTCGAAGATGTGGGTAGGTACCATAAGCGTTTAACTTTACTTTTCTATTACGTATGACATCGTGTGCCATTAACGATTCATTATTTGACACACGAGTCTATTCAGTGAAAGATAATGATGACTGATGATTTATATGATCAGACGGACAAAGTGCTTCCACTAACAAATCACAATTCAAATGATAACAGAAAAACAAAAAAATACGAATAAATCACACAACGTGCTATGGAAGTCTGTAGTTTGTCTAGAAGCGCATGTGTTTCCTATGGTGAAACCATACGCTTTTATAAAAATATTCTTAAAAAACTAAGCATGACATGCTGCCCTGTATGGGTTGTGAATTAAGCGATAGTGACTCAAAGGTGAACATGCGAATTTCTTGGCATTAAATCAAATAAAACAAAGATAGTAGGTGTACATGCTATCAGTGACTTTGATTGGTCAAAACGGCTAAGTTAAGCTATCATAGTTAAAATTGTTAACTGTATTGCTCATGTTAAGTGACATGAAAGTTTCTATTTACTCTATTGTATTAAAATTTTGATCTTGAAACCTAACTGGAGAGGCTTTTTGGTAGTGTAGCGCCAACAATGAAACAATGAGTGAAACGTAAAGAAGAGATAACATTATTGCTTGGGCTGCTCAGCTGAATTGCGATCACGAAATTTTAGTCGAATGTTTTTAAAACTGATTGTAAGCTGGGGGTGTAACCAATTTGGTTTTTGTTTAATCCAGTTAGCCAAAAAATATCTTGAACTATAAACAAACAACAATCGGGGAATTTACAACGAAAAATCTCGAGGTGCAGCACAAAAAAACTGCAACAATGTGCCAAGATCGAGTTTTGGATCCAGTATTGACCAGATATCGTGTTCTAAAGTTTAACGAACTAGCAAAGAAGCAAAGGGAACTGGTCGAGAATAATTCGTTTGTCAACCAATAAAAAAAAAGGTCAGAAATCCTTGATTAGGAATACACTATGGATTCAGGAAGGATTCAAACTGATTTCAACAAGTGCTCAGATTGACTTTTATAATAGTAACACGCAAGTGAAATTGCAATTCCAGTCGATTTTTCTATTGTAGGATTCGGTTCACCCAAAGATTCAATAAACAAGCTAAACGTTCAACCAAGAACGTTTGGTTTCCTTCTCTTTAAAGCATTCAAATTGAAATATCAAAATAGAAGTGATTCACAGCCTTTCTCTACAGAGGTCGGTTCCTGAATCACTTTAGATGACAGTTATCACAAAAACAAGGAAACATTTACACAGATGTACATATCATACCCAGCTGGCGAATGGTTGATTCAATTGATGAGAACAAATAATTGCTTGATTCGACCAACAAAGGAGATCTACAATGGATGATCATTGTGTAAAAGGTGTTTTATATTGTTCGATATATAATGATTTCTTGGAACTCAGGTGGTGTCCGATGTCCGATTACTGCACTACAAGCTTTATGTGCCTCATCTTTGTCTCAGTCTTGCAAGAACTATTGAGGTATATCCCTGCTAAATATTGCATATAAGATCCTATTCGTGGATTGTGTGAACGTCTTAAGCCTTTTTGCAGGACAATAATCAGTACGTATCAGTGTGACTTTCAGTCCGGCAAATCGACCATAGACCTAGTTTTCACACTGAGGCAAGATGTAGTCGAAACCGATCACATTTTCATCGATTTTAAAACTGCTGAAAAGGCATGTCGACTACATTAGCTCGATCACATCGTGTGAATGGAAAACAATGCTCAAGCGAAAAGGATCTTTGAATCACAGCCCCCAGGTTCGATGTGGTGAGGAACCTAGGTTTCCATTACAAAGATAAGGCGATCGAATTAACGGCAGAAACCTTGGTCTGCGAAAATGGAAGGAGCGCGCTCGGAATCGAAAAGAATGGGAGGCTGTACTGTTTCAGGAAAAGACTGTTCACATGGCGGAAACCTGATAAATAACATCAATGTTTAAGAAGCCTCAGTTTGGATGGTATATAAAGGTCATTTAAAATGTCTTCATACATCTCACCAGCAACTGCATGACCCACACCTCGACCCTAAATATGGCGACTAAATCAATAGGAGACTCTACTTTGACCTACACAAGATAAGAAGTTGCAGATATCAAATAGACAATTGCGTTACTTCCCGATTATATTTGTTCAATTTTTGTACTCAACTTGTTTGTTTATTTCATTTCTTTTCAGTTTTTTTATTTTTATTTTCAGCATCAAATCTTTATGTCAACCAAGTCCTCTCTTATCAGCTTTGCTTTGTAGTTCA
Organism: Criorhina ranunculi; assembly: GCA_951813785.1. Classification (NCBI taxonomy): domain Eukaryota; kingdom Metazoa; phylum Arthropoda; class Insecta; order Diptera; family Syrphidae; genus Criorhina; species Criorhina ranunculi. The sequence continues at coordinate 14,120,874 of OX638381.1, forward strand.
ATCGATTGTTGCCACCCTAAAAAAAAACTTACTAATTACAAAACCACCCTCTACCCGATTAGATAAATAAGAAATACATATGTATCAAAGGATAATTGCCCACCAGTTAGTGGTAAATATAATCAGCCGAACATAATTGTGGGTGTGTCACTAGGTAAACAGAACAAAATGTTTATTACCTTTCACAAAGTACAAAGTACTGATATAAACAGCACATGGTACAGTACCATGGCCTATGTAAACGTTCTTGAACTTGACAGCGTGTGAGTTACGCACATCTGGTAAAAGTTTCTCATAAGTTTACCCAATTCAAAAGTTTATTTACGGAAAATTTAAACAAAATTTATGTTCAACGAAGGAAAATTGTCTAAAAATATATATCAATTCATTTTTAAAGATTTATATTCACATACGTTCGTCATGTGAGATTTTAGCACGTTCCTATGAAACAGGCAAACATAAACATGGCTATAGAATTAGATGGAGATATATCGTGTACGTATGAAACAAATATTTAATTCTGCCGGAAGTTTAAGCAAATATTTTTCTTTATTTTGAGCCAATATCACATTTTGTTTTCAAAATCGATATTCGAGGGTGAGAAGGAAAGGATTCCTATGATGCAAGAGTATCTCCTATTTAGAAACACAATCCACGTGACCGTGTCGTTTAAAGATTTTTTCTTTATGAAATTTATTTTTGTATTTTTTTTTTCTCTCCCCTAGTTCGTCAGTACGAATCAAGCTCTCAAGGTTTTGATAACAGAGACATTGAAAAATCTGTGAATATGAAATTCAGAAAAAAAAAAGAAGAGAAGTGAGAGACACTTCTCAATGCTCGTAAAGCGATTTACGTAAGCCAAGCTGAATGGGTCTGGCGAATGTGCGATAATGCTGCTACAGCCTCTACTGACTTTGAAACGTATCTCACATTCGTTGAGTGAATTATTAGACCATGAGGAGAGCACCCCCACTTGGTGCATTTTTTTTTTTAAATCAAAACTTATACGGATATTACATATTTCATGCAAATGAAAGAGAGTCATATGTATAGCTGCCCATTAAAAGAACACCGGTTCTTGCAATAAAATATCAATAAATGAATTATGTGTGATATCGTAACAGCTCTGAACGTGCTGAATTTATAGCCATTCTTTTGCGACCAAACGAATAAAGATATTTCAAAGCTGATTATGAAATGATTTTGCTTCCTAAAACAGTTCAAAGATCAAACAAGTCAGACACATGTCCAAAGGTCAGTCGGTATTCACTTTAGAAAGTCTTTTTTCCAACTATTCTTCGCACTTTACCTTATGAGATATACTGCTGTTGTTGAGATACGATTTAAATGCACTTTCACTGTTCTACGGACTAAGTTTTAACATTACTTAACACTTTGTTCTGGAATAGCAAATATCACAAAACATCCGCACGCCAAATAGATATGAAAAGAGATGATACACGAGTGATTTCGTCGCCGTACTCACATTCACCACACTCGGTCTAAACTTGACTGAGGCAGGTTCTATACATTTGTTGAAGCAAGCAACTAACTAAGCGTTGGTGATTCCAAAACAACGTGAGGCTTAAGCTTTTTTTTTTTTTTTTTGCATATATACCGCTTTGATGATCGCATGAAAGCTATGTACATTAGTAGTACTAATCATTCTCGTTCCAAAGAAAGAACAGCTGAAGCAGTTAAATGAGAGTATAGTGAACTCTATACTGAGTAAAGTGTCTCACTCCAAGAGCTTTGCCTATTGTTTACACTCGAAAACGAAACGAAGAGTTAGAAGCAACAAGTTTACTTTTTATTGTTATTTTGTAGGCGAATCATTGTGATTGATATGACCAGAGAGAGAGAGAGAGAGTAAAGCATTTGAATTAAACAGGTAACAGTGCAATGGCAGTGGGTAAGGTTATGATTACACGTGTCGTCTGGCTTTCTATAATCATTTTGTTATGATTTTTTTTTTTTGTAAGAGTTTGACGTAGGTATATTTTGATGGATGAATTTGGAATATGTCCAAGTATAATATTTGGCATGTGCAAACGTGCGCAAGTGATATCAGGGTGGATTGTTCGATAACACTTGATGGCAGAGGATTGTCTTCTATTTTAAACGGTTCTTCTGGAATTAAAAACAAAACTTTTACTGGAATTCTTTTTTGAAGGGTTTGTCAGTATTTTTAGACGAATGAGTTTCATGTTAAAAGTTCTAGTGTTACAGGATTGGTGTGTATGGACGCTATTATGGCGTCATTTGATGAACATTAGAGAATTTGGGTGTTGATTTGCTAAATCCTATGGCATGCATAGAAAACGTGAGTGTTCGGCACAGGAAATTCTATTTTCGGTTGCCAATGGATTCAAATTCAGAAGATTACCCAAATATTTATCAAACAAATGCTAGCTTTGACATGAGGAAGAACTGCAGATACATTCGGAGCGCACCTCAGACTGATTCGACTCATGATAGAGAGACATTTACATATGTATGAATAAGCTACTAGGGGTGGTAGCACCCGTGATAGACAACAACACATCCAAGTTAAACTAAAAAAGACTGCGGAGTTTAAACATATCTACAATGGACTCCCCTTAAGTCGAAAACCTAAATTAATTCGAGTTAAAGGAATTTCGACTTTGAGAATAGTTTTGTATGAAAACTTCAGGGTTATGCAAAAATATGTCCAACAAGTTGCATTAAAATTCGAGTTAAATGGATTCGTGAGGAATTCCAGATCGTTAAACACAACACTACACTCAAACTAAGCATTGCTATCTTAAGTGTCAATAAAGCTGCTAGATTTAACTATGTTATCCTTCAAGCTGGGAGTGCAGTGTATGAAGGAGCTCGCCTCGTAAAACTGTCAGTGCAGGGTCAATTTGTTCTGGGTTCTTGGTCACACTAGCAGAGGGAAATCAACAACCTGACGGGCTGGCCAGGCAAGGGTCAACCATGCGCAGATCTATAGGTTTCAATCACAGGCCTATACTGAGTGGAACAATTTACATCACTCTGCCATATCATCAAGCCTACGGCAATCTGCACTGGATATTGGACCAGATGGAATCAGTAAGGAAGTTGTAATGATTTACGCGAGTAGAATACTCTGTTTCAGTTTCAGTGTGGATGTTCGGCATTAGTTAGAGCCAGACTTCGAACACTAACCAAACTCTTCTTTGACCACCTTAAAGAAATCTCAAGTAATATATGTAATCACTATTCGAATTAATTCGATGTGCTACTTGAATTGTAAGGATTACAGGTTAACGTTTTCAAAAATATACGCAATTTATTGTCAAAGAAGCACTCTTACTAGAAAACTGTATGTACACTCTATTTCTTACAGAACCCATTGTTTTATGAATCATTTCAAAAACCATTAATTTCATCTCTTTATCGTCCTTTAGTAAGTAGGTAATTTATTTATCTTGGTAGCTGTAGATGTTAAGCAATTTCACTAATAAGCAACGATTAATTATACAAAATATTGTTCGTGTCCTGGCAAGGGATATCAACCATTAAAATCAATCCTTTTCAATCAGTCAAAATGTAAACACAATTAGAAGTGATTTGCTCAAAAGTTAAGGTTCATCAATTGCAAATGAATGCTATTTCGTTGTCAAATATGTAAATTAGGTCAGTGGACAATGTTGGAGTGTTGTAGCAGATGTATCGTATTAAAACAAAAACCAGTGTGGTCACTTTTGATCACAACAATTTGTGGGAAAAATGTCAGGAAAATATGGCTATTTGTGTAAATTAAGGTTTGGCATAATCGTGAACAAGAAATAATTACATCTACACCAAAATTATGACATGTCCTGTGACAACGCGTTTGAATAACAAGCTTTATATTGTTGAATTTAAGGTGTGGTTTGATTAATTTAATTTCAATAACTATCATATCGATATCAGATAGGGGTTATAATTGGCGGCTTTTTGCGTCGTATTCTGGAGGTGGCTTTGGAATACTTTTCCTTTTCTAATTAAAATTTCTCTGAAATATTCAGTTCAGTAGTTAAGTTAATGTAGTTTCTCATTTTAGTAATTTAAAAAAAAAATGTTTTGTCTGCTCGTAGGGCAGCTGTGATCGCAGAAAACATGGAACATAGAAATCTGTCTAGCTGTTAGATAGACGATGTCGACATTATTGCATGTTTACAATAGTCTGTCGTTCAGAATTGTTACAATTCAAGTAAAAGAGTCCCTTCTGAGCAGAGAAATAAAAACAACGTTAAGCAAAAGTTACAGATTTCTTTACCTCTTTGGACAAAACACCACTACCAACAACAAAAACTTCTATAGAATTGATGATTATATCAGATTCTGGCGAACTTCTTCTTTCCCAGGTCAGAGTACTTAGTACCAGTGATTGCGAACATTAAGAACACATCCGTTAAGAAGGTGGCGGTGCTAACAGTCACGGTATATTCTAAACGTCCTCATTTGCAATTGTCATAAAAGCTTCAGCAAAGGCTCATTGGAAGCGTGTGATTATGCAGATATCGCGACCCAGACAAATTTGTGAAAATAGTTCCTTTCGCGTTAATATCAAATGTTAGACGTTATCTGTTCCAGTATGGGATTAAGGAAGACGCTGGATAGCAAATATGATTTTCAATTCCACGGTACATTATAAACTTTCCAAATTCAGCCAACATCTTCTTGGGCTCTTGGTAGGTAGGTAGGTAGAGGTGGCGGTTCATCATGAACCCAAGTAGCACTAGGTGTGCCTTTTTATTACCACGACTCGTGTGACCTGGTTGATGATGTGTGTTAATGTGTGTGGACAGTCGGTGACTAGATCCAACCTGTGGAGTTAAGAAAGAGGATTAGATCTTTTATCGCTTTACCCGAGATGTCCTTAAGGTCGTTGGCTCTTGCTAGCGCCGGACATTTGCAGAGGAAGTGAGAGAGAGTTTCTTTCTCATTTTCGTTGCTGCAACTGCGGCAGTGAGGGTTGTAAGGGATACCTCATTTGGCCGCATGGACTCCAATTGGCCAATGCCCCGTGACTATAGCCGTGATTCTGGCGATGTCTGAACGAGTTCTGTTAATTAGGTCTTTTGTTCTGCTTTTATCGTAGGTCGGCCATATCTTTCTTGATGTCACAGTTGGTAAACCCCCTCCATTAGTGGTTTGCCTTCTGTAGGAAGTGTGAGTAAATTTGTGCTTTGACCGCTCCTTGCGGAATATAGACCTTGGGCTCTTACTTTCTTCGTTTTGAAATTTACAGGTCTTTCTTTAGTCGGTCTTCTGCATTGAAAACCACATCCTTACGTGTCTATTATCAGCATGTAGATGGCATATTTCGTCATCTGGTTAGTTATTTGTTTTGGGAAACAATAACAAACCACTCCGACCACTCTACCTCTATTGTAATAGATTGGGAGTCTTCTCTGGTTTATTTAGTTGATTGCAAGTTCTTATTTAGAAATTGCTAGAAGTTCTACCTAAAATATTTCTATCTTATTGACAATTAGAAGCCATCCAATTCCACAAGACTTAGGCTTCGGTTAACTGCTTTCGTGGTGAATAATTGTGACTGACATTCTCCACCTACAATAAGTTCCAACCAGTTTAAACAGCAATTTAGCAGTTTATGGTACAGAGCTGCCTTGCGAGTTTTTCTGATTTATTTAGGCACTTAAGAGAGGAAGTTACCTATCTGTACCCGCTTACATTTCTTACAAGTTTTAAAGCCTCAAATTTTTGGTTAGCAATGCAGGTAACACAGCTAAGCGAGGGAGTACATAGCCGGGTATTACTGTATACAATAGAACTGATGACCAATTATATAAAAAATAAAAATATTTGTTGATTTTCATAGATATGCTTCGAACTTTTCAATCCAACTTGATACCCTGTCAATGAAAATTAAAGGCTGATACAGTAAAGGAAACAACATTGCAGTGATTATTTCCACCAGCAAATGTTTTGCTTTTGCCTGAGTAAGGCATGCAAATGAACTTTAAACGTATAAAAATCATGCAATTGATTAAAATTCAATTGACAAAGCAAAAAAAAAAAATTAATTTCAAGAAAGAAATCACTATACTTCAATAAATATTCGACAAGTAAATGCCCATTCAGCTCTCTCTAGCAGTCGAGAACTGTGTGAAGCATGTTGCTGTTGCTGATATTACGCAAGATCTCAAGAGCCGTGGGCTTTTAGTTGTTAAGCGTCTGGCTCTCTGAATAGATACGAAAGGAGGAGCTTTTTTTTTTTTTAAACAAGTCACGCCGCCTGAGTGTTTATATTGTTTACTAGGGCATTGTCAATTGTAAGTGTGTGTTTGTTGTTATTTTCAAGTATTTTGCAAATAGATGTGATAACAGTCTCTGATGGGCATATACATCAGTACATAAGTAAAGTTGTGGTAAATTGATGATTTCCAAGTTTAATGGAGTGGTGATAATGCGTTGATAAAACACTTTGATATGTGATCAATATATTTTTATCGAAATGTGATGATAAACACAAAGCAAGTGGCCTTATTAACATGATAAGAACTTGAAAAATATTTACTCATGGCAATCTGTTAACCCAGTAATGAGAAGTTTTATCTATAAAAGCAAATAGTCTGTGTGTGGTTTATATTAATAAGAAATAACCTAACGTAAACATGAAGTTGATTTATCAAAGAATCAAACGAAGGTGGTGGAGTCTTTGTAGATACTTTGTCACAGATTTGCATCGTGGCCCATTAGCTCAGTTGGTTAGAGCGTCGTGCTAATAACGCGAAGGTCGTGGGTTCGATCCCCCCATGGGCCAATTTATTTTTATATTTTCATTTTAATCCTTTTTTTTTTTGCAAATCAAGTTTCCTTATATGTTATCGTTTTTAAATTGCCTTCAATCAAACAGACACACTTAAACAAACATGACAAATAACAAATGACCCATCAAAAGTCGTGCAAATTCACAAATGATAAATTTCATGTGATACAGTCTCGTGCACTCTAGATTCGTGAACAGTTCGTCCCGTGCTGTGTGGTTATCTATTCAAACAAATAAGTGTGTCAAGTTTAATTTCAATTAAATCAATTCTGTTTATTAAATTTTTTTATTTGTTTATTCAACGAGTAGGTGATTTGATTAACGAGAAAATTGTTTTCTAAAGACACAGTGGACGTCCAGTTTTACAAAGTGCAAATTAGTTGAAGGCTTCTAGTTTAAAATTTGCTGTACTTTATCATTAATGAAATAAATTGTCGATGCTGGAGAAGATAATTCTTTTGGGGCTCACTCAATTCGAAGATTAGTTCGTTTGATGATGAATCGTACATACATCCTTGAATACGCAAACACCAGGACCACCAGGACCGCATGGAGACAGCTAGAATCTCGGCAATTAGCACGGGCCACTGGCCAATTGGTCCACACGCTGCCAAGTTAGGCATCCCGTTCAACCCCCACTGCCGTAGTTCCGATAATTCATAAGAAAAGGAAACGTTATTCCAATTTTTTTCTTTCTTCACTTCTACCTACCTACCCACCCTACCACCAGGATCAGTACTTCACCAGAAATACTACTCGCAGAACCAGCCGGAGGTTACTATGAAGCGCTGGAAGCTGCCTATCTTGATGTAAGCCAGTTCACTAAGGTTGTGAAAGAAGCTGGCTCCTAAGAATGCTCTTCTTCGAGCTGAGAGAGCCAGACATGTGCAGAGAAGTTGGAGAATCGTCTCCTCCTCCTCCCCGTCCATGCAGCTTCTGCAGAAGTCGTTGTAAAGGAGGCCCAGGCTATAGGCGTGCTTGCCGATGGTGCAGTGGTGCTTATTAGCAATCATTTCCGTCTGATGAGACAGTGGGAACGTTTGAGATCCAGCTTTGGCCAAATCTGTTTGGTGATGAGACAGGTGCTACCTACTGTCCATCTGTGATTGGCGATGATGATTGCGTTTCTATTAAGTAGCAGTTTGCAGGTGGGGAGAGGCATGCTTAAATTTTCCTTTTTCAGGAAGAATTGGTAGAGTTGTGCTCTCTCTGAAGAGTTCATCAGCCATGCAGTTGCCTGGAATGTCTTTGTGCCCCGGTACCCATATAAGGTGAATTTCGAATTGCTCAGCCATCTCGTTAATGGACAAGCGATAATTTAGGGCTGTCTCTGAGTTGAAGGCAACAGATTCCATGGATTTTATCGCGGCCAGTAAAAATTGTGATATGCCGAGGAGATAGTACATTATACCTCAGCCACGATAGGTAGTTGCCATAATCTCGGCTTGGAAGACACTGCAATGGTCAGGCAAACGGAAAGAGATGTTTTTGTTCACATCCTTTGAGAATATACCCGCATCCAGTCCTGATTCTGTTTTAGAGCCATCTGTGTAGAAGCAGATGGATCCCTTTCGTAGTAGCTCAAAATTATCTTTTCAGGCAAGTCTGGAAGGGAAAGTGGTAACGAAGTTTTTATCAAATAGGAGTCGTTGAAGGGTGTAGTCGATACTTTGCGGAAGGAATTCTAAATCGTTCAGAATGGTGGAGTGTCTTCTTTGATACGTATGGCTGCTCTGGCTGCCACTTGTTTACTGTAAATATCTAGAGGAAACAGATGGAACAGTGTGTCTAAAGCCGCCGTGGAAGTGGTTCTCTTAACAGAAATGAAATTCCAAAACAATTTAAGGGGACAGCTTACGACTATGGAATGCGTTTCACTCTTGTGTTATGACATTAGTAGAGCCAACACTGCGCTCGGTTTCGTGAAACCCTCTCTAATCCGTGTGTCACTAAATCCCTTTACATCACCTTCTTAAGGCCGCTCCTTGAATACGCCAGCCAAGCATGGTCTCCGTATAACAAAATCCATACTCTGCGAATCGAAGCCATCCAGCGAAGGTTCATTCGCTTTGCCTTACGTGGTCTTCCTTGGGTCAACAGTTTTAACCTACCACCCTATCTAGACCATTTGAAACTGATCAACCTACATTCCCTCAAAAAACGTCGTGATGTTTGACGATAAACTCTTTGTTCATCAGCTCCTAGGTGATAACATTGACTCTCCCGCACTATTGCAGTTTATCTCGTTTAACACCAATCCTCGTAATCTCAGGTCTTCATCCCTCTTTCACTTTGCTACCCACCACACTAATTATGGTTTTAACGAACCAATGTCGAGAATGCTGCACAAGGCCAACGGCATGCATAGCATCTTTAATTTTCACTGTAGTAGATCCACTCTGAGAAACCTTCTTAACAATGCCTCTTACCCCCTTTTAACCAGGTCTCCACCTTTTCTATATAATTCTAAGTTTCATTGAAGTCTTTGAAGTCATCTGAAGTCATTGAAGTCTTTGGTTGCCTTCGGTTCTTTTGAGAGCAAAATTCTTTGGGGGAAGACCGAACCTAGGATCACCCGAAGGATTTTTCTCTCAAAAGAACTAGGTCAATCAAAGACTTCAATGACTTCAGATGTCTTCAATGACTTCAATGTCAGTCTGTAACTTACGGTAAGTCTGTGAATACTTGAAGTTGGTTCATCACCGCTTCGAGCTGATAAGTTTTCCTTGTATGGGAATTCATATCTCATCTTTCCTCTATGAACCCATTTAACTCTATTGATTCAGTCGCTGGTCACTGAATCAATTTCCATCCAATTCGCATCCAGTCTAATGCAAGTCTAAGAACATTTGAAAATTATATTCAAGTTAACTCTCTGCCATCGGCCGGTACTGTGGCCCATTAGCTCAGTTGGTTAGAGCGTCGTGCTAATAACGCGAAGGTCGTGGGTTCGATCCCCCCATGGGCCAGCTTTCTACTTTTTATTCCATTATTTTGTTGTTATTTTTCTTTTGAGCATTTACATAATTTAATATTCAACCACAGATCAGGTGCCTTGTGGCTAATGTCACAAGTCAAAGCATTGGCAAAGGTTTTCCAAGAATCATTCTAAACTGAATCCTCTTAATCAATACAATCCTGTAGAAGAGATTGTCCGCCCGCGTTTATTCATTTTTAACGATCCAAGAGCAGAGTTGTCTTTAACCTGAAGCACTGTTCAGTGCTCATGCACGAGTGCTTACTCACACGATACCGCCACTGTTCCAGAATCAACAAGTGGGAACTTTCTGCTATCGTCACAGAAAAACTGACGTATCAGGCTCATCATTAAATATTTAAGAATTCTGTTGCTTTATTTTTGTTGGTCTGGTTTTGATTTCGCCCCTGACTTCTCAACCCCCACCCCATGTGTACGAATGGATTCCCCGTGATTTCTTTCTGTTTACACTTTTGTTTCTTCGTTCTAAAGATACGTAGAACCCAACCGCAGTGGATTTCTTTCCGACATTTCTTAGCGCCTAGTAGCGAAATTTCTCTTTAGAACGTTCAGCGACAACTTGTGGAATTATCGCTTTCGCAGTGACACGAGCTACAGAGCCTGTTATCTCTTATACACGTCATCGGATTCTGCTTTATTATATTTTAAACAAATTGATAAAAAAATAAAAACAAATACAAAAACACGGTCATTAACATGAAACACAGATGTCTGAAGACAGAACTTTTCTGCTTCGGATTTATTTTTAGATATTTCATTTAGGAAGCGGAAAGCAACTTTTGTGGTTATAGCAACGACACGAGACTACCTTCAATTGGGAGAAATCTCTTTAAAGCAATTGTCATGGATCTTTCTAAGATCTAATCACAAGCAAAAGAACCATTGAGTCCTTACAGTGTAGGAAGAGAAGCAAAAAAAAATTAATTTGATAAGTTTTCTCTTATTTCCCCTACATACATAGATACTTGGAGTACATGCTCTTCTTGTTCGTTAATGAAATTGAACTTTTTTATGCGTAGGCACTGGGGAAAGTATCTCAAAACTTGTATATTAGCAATTCACGAAATGTTGAGCAGATGTTCCTCTCCTTGCGGCACTTAATCAATCATAATCTGCGTAAATATAGAGTAAACAATCGGAGGAGGAGAAAATGTATCTACTTTTAAGGAAGTTCATGTTCATGACCTCACCACCTTCAAAAAAACTTTCCATTCGTTAAAGTTTTCATCATATTACCGCATGACAATGTATGAGAATTTATACTAAGGGTTTTCTTCGTCATCGTTTGTGCTGACAAATAATTTGTCATGTGAATTTGAATAATCTTGAAGATATTTGTTGGTTGACGCTCTAGAATGGGACATGTATTTAGATAAGTATATCCTCTTTAAACACGCCAATGTGTCAGTGTAAGCAGATTATCGCCGCAGGATGATGGATTTATGATATAAAATTGTTTTTTCCTCGATTACACGACAAGGAATCTGACTTAATGATTTGAACCAAAACTGACCTATGTCCTATGTTCGTGGGAGAAATTTGAAAAGAACAACAAATTTGTAAACTCTTTTTGACAGAGCCTCTAGGGGTTGCTTCCGTTGAATAGAAATAGCTTTTTAATGTATGGAAAGAAGAATGAAGGAATATTTCAATTTATTTACAATCATTTTGATGTCCTAAAAAGTTATTTACTTATTAAACGGAATTCCGCGAAATTTGTGTGTCTGAACCATCATTGCCTTTCATCCTCGTCGATTTCGGGCATCTTACTTCTGATTCCCCAGATCTTACATACGTGATTAGTCTTCAAAATGGAAATTCAGGCTTCGCTATAGACTCAAACCAAGAGCCGACGATTCACTGATCAGAGCTGCGATTTGAATATTCAATTGGCTCGTTTTTCTTTCTAAACAATGTTTTCCTTTCCTTGAATTAACTGACTCAGTGCTCTTCCGCCACTGCCCTTGTTTTACACTGCGGTGCTTCCATCACCTTTTTCACTCGCGCACTCATCATATCAAGGGTTCCTTTTTGGTGGTGGTCATAGAGCTCTTCCTTAAACACCTGCTAGGAGCGTGGGTACATATCAGACTGATTTCGTAAAAACTTGATGCGGATCACAGCCAGGCGATTGCTTATCGGGTTTAAGTCCATAAAACTTGACTGCAGCCGATTTCCGAGGACAAATCCGTCCTCTAATATACATATACAGCCTCTTGAGGCAGCTTTTGAAATTCCATCGCATTTCCTTAACCGCTGAATATACTGCGCGAGAACAGGTTCTAGTTCTTGGGACTGCTCCCTGAGTATACAGCGTGCATACATTTCGGAAGCAGTCTCTTAAGTCGTAGTCCGCAGTCGATCCAGGTCGTGTTGCCATAAGAGGGCTATTAACATTCAACCTGGAGAAAAGGACTCTATTTGTCACTCCTTGGACAAACGTGTTCAATAAACCGATCTTTACCGCCCTGAGCTTTTGAAAAAAAAAAGTGCGAGTAGCCGTTATAAGGTATTCAAAAAGAGTTCAGCCTGAATGAAACTGTACACACCATCGTTGATTCCGTTTTAGGACTTCTTCCGTCGGAATGATCAAACTCACAGAGAACGCAGACCCAATACATCGAATATCCTAACTCCTCCAGAAAATTTTGAGTCGAAGTTTCTATCGAAAGATACGCTAAGTTCAACCACGATTTTATCCAGTTGTCATCTAGGTACTGAACTGCGAAATTGGTGCCAAAATGATAAAAGAGTGTCATGGGACTAAAGCAACAAAGTTATCCTCTACTGCATTCCGGGTAGTATAGGGGTGGAAGGAAATGAAGTAGCCAATACTGATACGATTTTCTGTAACCACGTAGAAAAATGCCAAGTAGGTGGAAGGAAGTCTTGTATCAGCGTGAGCAAAAGCGGCTTCTATTGCCAATTATACCTAGCACAGTCCAGTTTTTCTCACAACGTTGGTCAAGGATCCATTCAACTTGCCAGCGGACTTTAACTGGTTTGAAGGTTATTCAGTTCGGAGCGCAAAGAAAGAGCCAAGTAGAATCGTTCTTCATAAAATATGATTTATTGAGAACGCGATAAAGAAAAATAGTCAGCAAAAGTTTATGTATCACCCCGTGTCTGTCCAGTAAAATAAATCATAAAGCTAATTATTCTACATAGTCTTATGGCTTTTCCATTTACGCATAGTTTTCTGCAAGGCAGACGACAGTTTGTGTTAAACAATGAGAGTTCCTTTGACAGCTAGTTAAAGTTTCCCTGCAAATTTTATTAACCCTTATACAGATATTTAGACAAACCTATACTCTCCAAAATAAACCCAACAAATTTTAAGTGTGTACGTTGTCTGTCCTCGTACAGCTAGAAACACTCAATAGTCCTTTTGTTAAATTACTCCGTTATCGATGATAATTTATTGAAATTGTATAAATATGCTTTTTTCTTTTATTTTACTTTCTCATAGTTTGTTATTTTCTTTTACTTCGTTTTTTTTTGGTTAAGTTCACGGTTGACGTCGCAAAAAGGACATTCATTGCTATACGTGAACAAATGCTATTCTGACCGGAGAAAGCAAGTTAGACTGTTCATATTCATATTCATAAATAATCCCATTATCGACCAAGACATCTGCTATTTGTAGGGATATTTTTGATTTTCATTTGGCCTTGGACTTTCTTAAGGAGTTACTTTGGTGCAAAAAATAGAAAATTGCTACTTTCTTTGGTTCAAAAACCCCAATTCTGTACGCAAATTTATTGACAACTTTCTGTCCTTTTCAGACGACAAACAATATTGAAGCTGAGTGATGCATAATCCTTTTCTAATCGAAAAATATTTTGGAAACCACAAGTAAGTGTGGTGCTATTCTGCGCTGCTCTGTATGGGGGTGACGAAAACCAACATCCCAGGGATGTTAGATGGAACGAAACTTTCAATCCTTCAAAACTACCTCCCACCTGAGGAAAGTAATATCCAATCTAAAATCCAACAAAGCTTTTGGACCTAACGGCTTTAGCTCGACTTATTGAAAGCAGCTGCAGAAGACCAACTAGCATATACCAATCAAGACCAAAAGCACAACCTTTCAAAAGTCGGTGCAACTACTTACCGATATTGACAATCATTTGGGGAACTCATTAGTGTCTGCATGACTGTTGATACAGAAGCGGCAACAGGCAGAAAAAAAGCAGTAGGGGAAGAAGAAGCCTTAGGTTGCTCTGCTTTTCGGTTGAAATTCTAAATCTCATCATTGTTCAATTCCTTCCGAGAGTCTAAAAGAATCCTTACGTTCCAAAATCGTATAGTTGTTTGTATTTAATGCTTCGATACATACAAACATTATTTTTCGGCCCACTGTGCTCGCCATTTTTCCTCTTTCGTTTGTTGTTTTCGCGGAAATGCCCGGATACTACACGTGGACGTGAAAGTAACTCTAACCAATCAGCTCCTTGTTAGTCATTTCGCCATCCAACTTCTGTTTACTGTAATGTTCTTAGATTATAATTAAACAAAATGGTTTTCTCCATCATTTTATATTCATGAATCAATTTTCCTTTTTTCTTTTTAGCTCCAACCACATTTTAAGCTACCTATTCCAAGAAAAATGGCTGCATCACTTCTAATAGCCTGTGGCCTCAATGAGAACAAATTGCCTCCTTTTATTCACATAAGCGAAGAGTCCAACATGGATGGAGGTTTCCTTATCACTTCAATACTCGGTCAACGGTTGCGGGCACCTTATGTAACAACAGCATTGGTCGGACTCCAGCATGGCTATCAACATTACCTAAATGCTGGCATGAGACTTGGTTACAATTTGACTTTGTTCTTGGATAAAAAGTTCTTCATCGTCGATGCCCTGAAGGGTATCCATTACAATCAATGGAAATCAAAGTGGTTGACCGAAGCCGATGCAATCTCTAACAAAATGCTTGAGTTTATCCGCAAGAAAATGGAGGCTGCTGATACTGGAACATCCTTCACATTCATTATCGATAACCTTTCAATTCTATTAAATTTAGGCGTCACCACCGAAGGCTTATTGCGTCTGTGCCATGATTTACATACGTTGGCTGTTGAGAATCCTGGCCTAACAATTGTCACCAAACTAAGTACCAGTGATGTACAACAAGTCCTCGATAATAACATTGCAAAACTCGCAGATGTCCATCTTCGGGTGAAAGAGCTTAAAAGTGGAGTCTTCCGTGAAGTTGATGGAAAGTTACTAGTGATTCGAGAAACCACGAATGGGTGCTATGAAGTAACAGAGCAGCAGAAAGAGATTTTGTACAAAGTAAACGAGAGAAGTGTCAAGATATTTAGTCCTGGCGAGGTCGGAGTCAAAGTTTAAGCATTTGTAAAATAAATTTATATATTTCTCTTAAAATCTTTTCTTTCTTTTTTAAATCAAAAGGAAATGAACAACTTTTTGACATTTAAAATGGCCAAAAGCGTTTGCAGTACGAACATAGGTAGCATCGCCAACGTTTATCCGGATAGCCGCCCACTGCAGTAGATTGAAATCATAAATTTCCACGTAGTCATAGATTTTTTGTTTTTGTGAATGGGATAACGAGAGATTAGGGAGAATTTTCGTCCATGACCAGCTGAGTTTATTTTGCCTTTTTTTTTTTTGAAAACGTACCACAACAAGGGTGTGGTTGTAGTGTCCCCCAAACCCCTGCGGCTATTCACGCTGTGCATGCGATAAATGTCGGGGAGTGTATCAGAATTTATTGGTCACGATGTGTGCAGTTGATTGGAGTTTAAGGACTTAAACGAGGCGTTTGCCAAATTCGTATGCAAATAGTCGAATTTTTAAGGTTTACGACGTGTGGCTGAAAAGAGGATCGATTTGAGTGGGATTAATATTGAAATACTTGATTGTGATTGATAGATTGAATTTTCTGGTGGTCGAAGCATGTGAAATCTTATTTTATGAGAGTAGAAAATTGGGAGTATTAGAATGCGTTTATGTAGGCGATAACATAGAATCACTGCGGATAATTTTACAAAATTTTATGATTTGAATTTTTTTTTTTGGAAGACTATGGCGTATGTGGAACATAAATATTTTCACATGCAGACAAGTTTTAGCTTGTTATCCATATCAGTGGCATCCTTATACGATAAAACCAGAGTTCGTAAAGGGGTTCTTATAGAAAGTCTGTAAGCTCAATGTAATATGAAAACGGACCAAATGAATTCTTGCCCATGTCTGCAAAAAGTCAGCGAAAAAGACGCATTTCTGTCTTATCGGACTAAGCCGGAGAGTACCTATCGTGGCAAATTCAGAATTAGGCTCGTTTAGAACTTCTACCTATCCTGAGGGATGCCAGATAAACACTGCGACCTGTTTCGACTGTTTGACAAGCGGAGAGTATTGTGATTCTGAGAAAAATCAAGGTCATAAAAGAACCTGAGGATCTTCTTTGCGGATGATTGATTTGACTCGAGGGATAAATCCCCTGGTGAGCTGTTGTTGTCTGCTTCCAACTATGGCGGGACATGCGCACAAAACATGACGGGCAATTCTTTGGCTTTCCAAACAAAATCGTTTCGTTTGTCAGCAACTTGATTGTTTGAGGGTGTTTAGGTAGCTCCAGGCAAACGTTGAATCAAAACGGTGTGAACTAAAAGCCTTTATGTCTACCTGTCAGTCAGAAAAGATGACCATTTGTTTCATACGGATGGTTCGCATAATGGATTTTCTGAGGCACAGCTTGATTGTATGTTTATTCCCGCGGCTTAAATGCAGCTGTGAAGCCGCCAAGAGAGACTGCTATCTTTTTAGCCGAATTAATGCTCTCGATCTTTTACGATCGAGGGAAGACCAAATATGTCTGGGGTTGTTTTAATAGTCAATGATAAGCTTTCCACAGGGCATCAATGTGGAGTACTTTAAAAAATTCACTTTATCTTTGAAGTCAGCGGTCAGTGTTGGTAAAAGGCATATTATAATTAGTCATTTAAAATCCTTTCGCTCTTTTCTCACCACAAATAACTGTGGGAAACTAATTAAAGCTCATTTTCTTTACCGCCAAAGTGTGGTTAAAGATGTTTGATTAAAGCAATTAATTGTTATTCATTGAAAAGTTCTTCATTAAAGACTACAAAACTTGGCATACATACTCTCGGTTCTTTAAAGAAGACCGAGCGTTTGATTCATGTAAATATTCCATGCTTTTGCGGCGAATTGAGGAAGCTTTCCTATTCCAATGAAGTTGCTGCTGAGCTTTTTCGAAATTCCAAACCAGTAATGCTAACAAACCAGTTTAACTGTTGTGTACATATGTACTCGTATGAAAATTTAATTGACCACAATTTTGTCAGGATGCGTAACAAGCTTTAAAATCTGTCTACAGTAGGTATTTTCGCTTCCGCCCATAAAAAAATAAAATAAAAGAGTGTCCCTTAAGGGACCAATAACTAACCGCCATAAATAAGCTTACCCCCAATTTGGATGCGAAATTCCATTGAAAATGAAAATTAATTTTAAAATCTAATTCCTCTAGAGAGTTTCAATGCGATCCAATGAGAATTGGTCACCATAACTTCCTAATGCTTTCCACAGAATATTACAAATACGATCCTTTACATGGACACGAAAACCAATAGAGTAATATGGGCAGAGTAAGGAGAACTTGTGTGTTAAGGATTTCCACTTACAGGTGTTCGTGCGTTTATTTGTTTTAGGGACAATGTTGGAACTCATCATCTGGGATTAGGGAATACTCTTCGGTTTTGTGTTAAGTGGATAAGTGGGATTTTTTCTTATAGAATACTGAAATAAAAATTAATGTTTAGGATCCAATTTTTCCTGCAAAAGGTAATTTCGGTTTGTTACCGGATATGGGGACTCAGTTTAAATCGTTTTTCTTTTCTGTACAGGTGAAAATTGAATCGATTCTAAAAATATATTGGACAAGGTATCACGAAATGTCTGGTAGCTGCCATGTGTTACCAAACATAATTGAGATTATGTCTCAGCTGTGGTATAGAGTATGGTATCGAAAAACAGGATATGATTCCCAGGATGTTCAAAACAGGAGGCTACCTAAAATTGCCATTTTATTAAAAGTATCAATGTGAGAGCAGACCCAATTTCCTTGGCTGACTGATGCCTAAAGGTATTTATTTGAAAGGACCGACATAAAATTGAGAAGTGATAGAGGGGCACTTGATGAAGAGCAAGTAAGGTGTGTTGTGAAGTTTATTTTGTGGATTTTAATGTCAAAGAAAATTGAGAGGGTGATTGTAGTCTTAAATTTATACATATGTTATATTGAAACATAAAAATCTGTGGAGATGGTTTAAGGGTTTCCCTAAAGCCGCTGGTATTGATTTATGGTTTTAAGGCACTTCCTTCGGAGTGTTTTTGCCTTGAATAACGAACGCGATGTTCTCTTTTTCTTTCTTCGAGATTTAAAGCAGTATACCCTTGATTTTATATTTGGTTTGGTGTTGACCGACGATGATGTCGGTCTTTGGACAACAACGAATTAGCAAAGGGATGATATGGTTTCCCAGCGTTCTTGAAAGTGCTTAAAGTTTATGTCTCGTTTATTGCTTGAGAAATTGAAAAGTTTCCTAGCTTGACGAATTCTCAGTGTTAAGTTTCAATGATGAATTAGTCCTTGTTGATTTGAAGCAGGCAGACAAGGTTTTTTTTTTTTGTTTTTTTGAGTTCGTTGCAAATTGAGTCTAGAAAAGCCGGGTTTATGTCCTACGATTTTGTTTGGAAAGCATATTTTGTGCGTACGTTTCGCCATAGCCCCTAGTTCATCTCCACAGCCATAGTCAATCATTCATCCGCAAGCAAGATCGAGAAATTCATCTACGACCTCGATTTTGTTCTGGATCGAAACAGTCTCTAGGTAAAATTGAACATTGCTTAGCACAAAAGATCTTTAAGGTCGCAGTGCTTTTCTGGATAGTTGCTTTCAGTCTCAGTGCGAGAAGATAGAAAATCTATATTCTACTTTTGAGCTCCACAGGATAGACCCTATGTTCACCGACCACTGTAGTCTGCACCTTGACAGACAAGTTGATTATAAGTGCGCGCAACTGAAAAGATGGTTACAGAAGGGCTATTTAGATAAGACGTTTTTATCAAAAGAAAACCTTGCCAAGATGTGGATGTAAATAGTTCGAAAAGTGGAGGGACAACAATACTCCAGCTAACAGAATTCTTGAATCCCAATCCTAAGGTTCTAATTGACCAAGAAGATCGAACCTCAGTTATAAGGCCCAAGACATCATGGATGCGAGGATGTTTGGCACGATAAACAGGCAGAAATATGATCAGGATTGAAAAGTATAAAAGCCTGTGGTGACACAGGTTAAGACTCTTCAACCATCGGGAGCTCGTTTATAAATCAAAAGGAGATATTGAGCTTCACCTACCAAGTTCTTTAAGGATAGGATTACCTTCAATGTTTTCACGTCCGAGGAAGGTGATTGTTATTGCGAACTGCTTAAGGTAGTTTATGAGTTCCAACAAGAGTTAACTGTGTTATTGCTGGTTGTTTGAACTGATGTTCCATGGAACGCTCTCTTTGGCTCAAAAGCCACCAAAGAAAACTAAAGATCTGTAGGAAAGGCTATTATTTGTTCATAAAATTGTCCCTACGAGTTCCCAAAGTGGAAATCTCGCTATTGCTCCCATATGGTGTTTGTCGGAATGATGGAAGACACAGTGGTCTTGCCTTAATTTAACCGACCTCATTGTCTAAAACTAGTTTCAGTCATGTACTTTTTAGGCGTTTCATTGATGCTATCAAAACGTCTGTTGTACATAAAAACAATGCAACGCATTGTTTGTATTTATTTTATCTAAACATCTTTGAAATGTAAAGTAGCAACGACGTTCCTAAAAGTAAACACAACAATTTTTAATTTCGATTAACGTGAAGAAAAATACTTATATCTCTACGCATTTGATGGTTTTCAAATGGCCTTGCACCTGAAAAATGTTTAATGATGGCATTGCCGGCTAAAGAATTTCTTTGATCTCATCCTATATAAACAGAGCCAACTACAAAGTAGGTCATTCCAATTTAGATTCTTCTTCTTTTTTTTTTTAGCAATTAAATCCCGCAGCAAGTTGAGGTCTACGGTGACACTTTGATATCTTTTTTTATCATTCAGTTGTCATCCATTTTGCTTTAAGTGACCACGAATTTCCGGTCTGTTTCTCCAACCATAATGTAACTTGTTCACACAAATCTCTTCAAACTCCCGTTTCCCTTCACAAAAGTTCCACATTATGACTAACACAGGACTAATTTTTAATTTTACTTCCGTTAAATGTTATCTCGTTTTACTTCCTAACGATGCAAAGCTTAAGTGACCCAAATTCATAATCGGATTTCGCCATTCATTTAGCATTTAGGAACACAACCTTACCCACAGGATAGTCCCTGTGCTGGTTCAGAAAATTATTTCTTTATTATACAAGTTGTTCCTCTGGCATCCGCCTCTGTGCGCCGTCATTAAAGTGACCACTTCTATGTTTTCGTTTCGACTTTAACAATCATTTTCACAGAATGATCGTGGACTTTAATTTGCTAATTCATGGTGGGGTTCCGCCGGCATATACAATAGCCTCCTCTGAACTGTCCATTAAAATCCGATTTTTGTGTTTCCGGTATTAAATTCTGGGATTGAGTTTGGTGTTTTCAGAGTTTTGGCTTTTGGCATTTATTTCAGTAGTTTATGAGCGGTGCTAGCTAAGGTTTAATTGTTACTAACTTTGGTGGAGTGGAGAGTATTTAGAAAGTTTTTGTAGTTCCGTTGTTCTCGTTCAAATTATTTAAGGAAACGTCTTTTTTTTTGCGAGAGACGTCATGGAAACTCATCGGTCGTTAATTTCATGAGGTTTTGGGGAGGCTCTATTGATTTACTTTACATAGTTAAAATAAATTTCAAAATTCTATGATACCTTTGTTTTCCGTGTGTCGACATGATGGTTGAATTACAGAATGTGCCCTCTTATCGTGGCTTCACATGGGCATTACTTTTACGAATTGCAAGCTATGCGTTTCACAAAAAGGTGTTAGTGACAGTTTGGTTGTGGACTTGGAAACCGAAAAAAAAGCGATGGAAGAATAGCTTTACTTTGCTGCATGCATGTATTTATGTTGAATTATGTCTGGGTGACGAGTGCCTGGCAACAGGTGGAACATAGCTTGAATAAAGGCCGTCATTCTCTCTCATTTGCTAAAACTTTCTTCTTTAAGCTTTTTGTTTGGAACAGCATTAAATACCTTCGAGGAAAAGACTACCGGCTTCGCTTCGTTCAAATAACCTGCCCCGAACGAACAGAGACTTTGGGAGATGGTAATTCCGTGACTATTTTTAGATGATTTTAATGTTTATAGCGGTGTTATCTCTCCCCTGCTAATGCTTATGATTATGAACGAAATTCTAGTTAGACTAGACAGAGAAATGCTTAAGATGGTCGCATATGCCGGAGGAGTGTTTCCCTTTGTAATAAGTAGCATCTGAATAAAGTGAGTTCCTGAGCTACAAGCTGTGGACTTGACGTCAATCCGGGCAGAGCTGAACTGATGCTCTTCACCACCTACGCAAAATGCTTAGCTTTTTCATCTTCGGAATAAATAGTTAACCACTCACCCCAAGGCACGCAAAGGACTTATACCGCAGAAGGTGGTTTACTTGCTCAATTGCCACCTTACCGCGGCTCTAAACAAGATGTCGGTGTTAAGTAAAGTAGGTAGGTTGAACAGGTGGTTGCATCGCGTAATGCAGTCTCACTCGGATCTCTTCAGATTCATTGTATTCTTCTAACGTGGAATGTCCAGTCTGAAAAGACAAAAAAAGGAGGAAAGTCTGGGTGAGTGTAATTACAATCATTCGGCCTCTCTGAACCATCCCGAATTCGTAGTAAATTTTGGAACAGCTTCTCAGACAGGTGGCTCAGGTCGTTGACATAATATTCACCGAGAGCCGTCTTGTTCTGTGTAGGGTGGAGCATTCACATACGAGGTGAGTTGTGTTCTCTTCCACGTCTGTATTCCCACAGCCTGTGTATCGGTGTTTGTAGACAACATATACACTTTAAATTCTCCTCGTTCACAGGAGACACGTTTTAGCAGCTTCTGATTCGGTCATTGCTTCATTCTGCCGATAAGTTAAATTGAGAAGTAGCCAGAAACCTAGGTTAGGTTAGAATAGGTTGGGCGGCTGTCCCCACTAAGCAGGGGCCCACTTAGGCTCATTGTGATACCGCGTGTAGAAACCGGAAACCAGGCTCAGAAACCTCACATTTGGAATTTCCTATATAAGAAAAGGGGTATAAGCGCAGGGTAACCGTATCGATGTAAACCCTATCCTGTGCCGCACTAAGTGCAGAACCAATTAGACCCATATACTCTTAATTCTAACGATGTCGAGTTTGGCTAAGTCGTTAAGGTCATTGAAGAAGTACTCTCGTAGTGTTTTCCTCCTCAACCTTGATGGAGCAGAGCAGGGCACGCGCAAAGAATGTATGTTGTCATTTCTTCTTCCTCCTCGTCTCTGCAGCTTATACAGAAAACGTTAAAAGGTACACCCATTCTGATGGCGTGCCTGCCAATAAGACAATGTCCCGTAAGGGCTCCTATTATAGTTCTTATAAGTTTCCTGTTCACGGACAGAAGTCTTCCTGTTCTCTTCAGATCAAGGTTAGGCCAGATTTGTTTCGACAGAAGACATTCTTCTAGCTTCACTATCGAGGTGGGACTTTATCAATTCTAGAGAGAAAATAAGTTCCCCTCCATTTTCAGAGAGAATCCGATCCGCCCCTTCCTTCGCCACTTCGTCCGCTCTGCAGTTAACCGGAACGTCCCTGTGTCCTGGTCCCTGCTCACCAGAAACCTAGAAATCGTATGAAAATTTGACACAGAATATTTTAAGAGGAACTACGAACTTTAGGAATGAGTTGGGGAGAATTGAAATATGTTAAAGAACTCCAAGAAAGTCCAGGACCCTGCCACAGATGATTATTTACTCTCTTGCTCATATTGTTTTCCGTTCCGAAGATGTTCACCTTAAGCTTCACCAGGCTTCAACAGGAATTGTTCAACAACCTTCATCTAGATTTATTGACAATGCCTGAAGAAAATACAAAAGAATTCACTATGAATTCCATGCAGTGGTAAACCTTAATGTCCGCCACGAGATCACTAGCACTATTGTTTATGAATCCCTCTTCGCATTAAATTATTCCAGAAATTCATTTCCCATTTAAGCTAATATTCATGCCTTCCAGACGGAGATTTAAGGCATAATAATTCCCATCAATTTCAAATCTTTTCCTCATCCAATCATTCATCATAATCTGTACGACAACATCTTTCATTACTGCATTCTTCTTCGAGTGCCTCATGCCACACATGCGATACAAAAGACCTAACCCAATGGATAACAATAAACTGGTCGTCATCGGTCAGTCCTATTACCATTGAAATTGCTTCCTCACATTCTGCATATCAAAATCGATAGAAATCATCTCAACCCCCCGAGACAGAACCGTGTCTCGAATGAAAATACTCTTTTTACTCCCACTCCCCCACCCCCCATCAAGCGAACGAAGGACAAGTGATTCTGAGACGATACGAACGCACTCTCGTATTCAATGAAATACGATACGACACAATCACGAATTCCACATTCTTGTGAGAAAAACGTGATGCTAATGCAATCGTATAGTTAGCCTGCTTCACTGGTTTGTGCCATGGGACTGTGAAGGGGCTTGAGGACTTCGGTACAAAGTGCTTGGGAAACAAGAATTTTTTTTTTCACAACAAACATATGTAAGTGATTGAAAAGAAAACTTTTTCACATCCTCATCGGTCGGGGTGAAGCCGCACACATCAGAAACAGGTAGCCAAGCCATACGAGCGTGAAGTTATCTTCCCATTTCCATTGGTCATCAAATAAATTGGACTCGGACATGGTGTTTGCCTGGCCCCAGTGATTCTGGCCATGATGCCAAGAAAAGAAAGAAAATAGAGGAAACCTTGTTTTTTTTGGGTGCCACAATTTTAGGAACTTTTGCAATTAGTGTGTGAATTCAAACGTACATAAGTGAAGGATGTCGATAGCAGCGAGTCTTAAAGGAAAACAATGGCTGAGTCCTCGAGGTCGTATACATAATTTGGTAGTTCAATTAATTGTGTTGAAGCGATCTTGAGAAAGGTCCTTACTAGACACTGATTTTTATAGTTAATCTTATAAAAGTGATTACGTTGGAAGCACGATAAACGTGAGGTCGCGTTTTGCTTACTTTATGAAGGCGTTTAGTGAATTACAGCTTTAGGAGTACACATCATGTACTTGTAGGTGTATGGTTTTCTCCGCAATGTGACTTGGAATGAAACTTAGGAAAGGGATCAATAGAGGTTCTGATGTACACTGGTTTTGTATGCTTCTTAGTTAACATCTAGAGCAATAACAAGTGTCAAGCCTAGAAAAACTTTCCATATTGATTTAAATGGCTCAAAATAGACTTAGTGGTAAGATAAGGGTGTGGGGACATATATTACTATCAGTCGGAAAGCTATTCAAGTCTTTCGAAACAAGTGCTTCTTTTATTTAAAACTTTGTAGTCGCCGGGTAGCTACATGTCTATAAATTCTTAAGCTGAAGTTCAATATTGAACTAGGACGGGTAAACATTTTCGTAAAAGTGATAATCATAAATTATATTTGCCATGCGATCTGGACAGAGATAAGTTTAGGAAAGGACGTCAAACTCTGGACGGGATGGGCTTCAAAATGAAAGATTCCTCCTACTTGGACATTTTGGGATTGATCGATGTAAGATCCAAATCCTTAACGCATAGTTCTGATCTTTATTTCACACAACCATTCGAAAACCTTCGAGTATCGAAAGTGGAACTATAACTACAAAAACTAGGTGCCAAGTGTCAATATTTTTGCAACGTCAAGGCGATAGAATTTTAGAGATATTCCGCCTACAAAGTCTCACTGCTTTTGGGGATCGCATTTGAAATTGTTGACGAATTGTGCATTTTTGTAACGCAATCTATATATATGTATAAAGCAGTAAGTCCTGACTTACTCATCATCGCCGAGCCTAAACGGCTTACGCTAGATAGTTAAAATGTGGACAGTAGTTTTTTGATTTTTTGCTCCAAATGGGAGATACAGGGTGTTCCAGTTTGTATGGAAAAAATGTTTAAATTGGAATTAAGAATTCAAATTTGGTAGGTAACCCTACAAAAAAAATAAAGAAACACGTGCTTCAACGTTTTTCAAAATTATGTCAACGGGCCAAGATACAGGGTGTTAAAGTTTTCAAATAAAAGGATAAGTCCTGACTGATTGGCTGACGCTAGAAAATTGAAATACGGACAGTAGTTTCCTCTTGTGACGCAGACATCTACTATGAAATTTTTTTTTCGAAATTCAGCTCCAAAAGGGGAGATACAGGGTGCATTCGCAGTTCGTAGCAATTCGACGGGGAACGGGTGTGTGTATGATTTGGTTGGATGGATCTTTAAGTATCTATGAGACTACTGAACTGATTTCAAAAATTCAATACTGAAATGGTGACACTTTTTGCTATCTTTTACCTTTGAAAGTTCAATAGGAACAGACGATTTCTAACCACCAAGCATAACCTTTAGTATGTATGGTGTGCGTGCGAAGCCGCGGGAGGACTGCTAGTCTACCATACGAATGCAGCAAGCTGACTTTCATCCTAACAGGTGTTATGTGGACCTTTGGTCTTACACTTCAGATTATTGTTGAAAATGTGAACGAGTAACAAGGGACTCTGGACAAAGTATCTCACATAAGTTTGAACCGACATAGCGTTCCTCCAATTTACTCTTCGGGGCTCTGTATAGCAATAAAAGAGGTGTGTAATGGACAGACGAAATCTGCTATTAAACATGCACTATTTCAACACCATGGAAAAGTTCTCTTGACATCAAAATTTGGAAAACTATGAGGAGACTCACAATAATTGCTATGGATCGGACTGAATGAAGAAGTTTTATAGACGCCCTTTATCTCCATGGTTGACCGTCTGGCAACGTAGAAGTTTGCAACCGAAACAGAAACGGACGCGAGCCACTCACCCCAGGAAAAACACAACACGAAAAAGACGCCCTGTTTTTCCATTGATTCCAATATCCAAACACCTCCATCTTCCCGAACCCACCCCAGCTGAGCAGCCAGTGAAGCAGCACAATTGACAGCTGCTGCACATGTTGGATAACTCTACTGATCCCATCAAGTTCTTGTGAACCCGGGAGTATCCAACAAATTGGCAATAAAGGCCACGAAAAGAGGAAGAAAGAGAATCGTCTTGACATAGGTGCACCCAAATTGGACAGATTTTGCCAACAATTTACGTTGTAGACGTAGAAACAATCAACAACTCCTTGCCTTCTTCCTCAGGAAAGAGAACAGCTATTATAGAAGCAGAAGTGATCACACTTTGAACAAACATCTGGTGATCTAAGTCAGACTTATCTGCAAAATAGTTATTGAGGTACCAATTTCAAAGCATTCATGGCTCTTAGGTACTTTTGACTGTTGGAGTTGATGTCATGTCTTCCCATTTTGAGCGTGATCTCGTTTTTCTTTTGTTTTTACTGGTGATTAGCACTTCCTTTTGTAGGATATGTTTTGAATCCGATGTGGTAAAAACATTCTTAACATTGAGTGTAATAATAGCACAGTAATTTATTGATCTACCTTTATTATGATCATATAGCTTGGTGGTGCACATATAAGTATGTTTTTATAGTTGTTAAAGGCGTCAGGTTCGTAAACATTTTTGGATTTTGACTTTTTGTTTTGTAAGATTTGGATTCTGTATGATCTTGAGAGTCTGTAACTAAAATTTTATCATGATCGGTCCAATAGAACCGAGGTTACACGGCTTTTACGGGCGCCCGCCGAGCCGTGCCAGAGATGATTTTTATGAAAAACCTGCTGCACCGTTAGGACTTGGTTTTGAGAGAAGCTCGGTTTTCTAGTTCATATCGCGCAGCAATCGAATTTTGATCGATAGATTTTCAAATATCTTTTTTCCTAACTTTCCTTAAACTTAAATGCATAGAAAATCACGTTCCTCAAATTTTAAAAAGCCTTTTTCTCGAAACGTGTTTTTTGAACTTCGAAATTTTTTTTTTGTTTTATTCTGTCAGTTATTGGCTATCGAATGACACATGCTTTTGTGGAAAATTTTCACACGTTTTTCCCCGAATTTTTTTTAACGTTTTCGGACCTCAATTTTCAAAACTGCGCCATTTCTTCCCCGATCGGTTTTTTTTCAAAAGCATATATGTCATTCGATTGATTTATCCTTCAACTATAAAACCCAATTGGAATTTTTGTCCTAGAATATTTTTGCAAGGACCTTCAATTCCCACCAGTCGAGGATAATTTTTTTTCATGTGTGCGCTTGACGGGAGCTGTGCGCATGCACAAGGATTGAGGCGAGACAGAAAAAATTCTCATAGAACTACATAAAATTTGTAAAACAACAAATTAAAAAAATAGCTGCAATTGTGCCTTTGCGACATTGAATTGAAATCACCCTTTTTTTACTGGTTTTTTACGAACCTGACCCCTGATCATGTAAAAAGATGGAAACGTCGTTTAATTTCCCGGATGCAGCCGAGTTGACTGATATGGAAATTAAGTAATTAGCTGAAATGGTGTCCGTTTATGTCAGTACTGGTACTTTGCCAGAAGTTACATAACATTCTGTCAATCATAGATAGATTAGACGTTGCTTATGCATCTGCATTAGACGATGTCAGGTAGTGTAACAAGTCACAAAATTCGTGCCTCAATGTACAAAGTTAATTGAAATCGTGATTTTGACATGTGATGTCAGAATTCAAATTGTACAAATATTTATGCAACATAAATCAAGTTCGTACTTAAAATGGATAAAATTATAAATACTTTCAACTTTTCTGTTTTTTTTTCTTCAAAAATATACGTACATTAATAAAAATGTATAAACAACTCTATATAATATTTTTAAAAGTCAAAAGTCAAATGTATTTATTTGAATATCTTTCAAATTAAGATAATTGGATATGATTTGTATTTTCAGGTGTTTGCTGTTATTCTCAGTAAAAAAAATTAACTTCTTCTCTTATAAGTATCAAATATTTGATAAACTCCCTATGGTTCCTGTTGTGCTGTTACGCATACCTACGCCTACACCGACCTCCTGTATTTAACATTTAAATGCGAATGTGAGAAAGAGGAACTCAGGCTTTTCAATAGAAAAATATAAATTAAGATTCGAATATTTAACACAAAGAATATAGCTACAATGTGGATGGTCAGATGGAAATAAAAATAAATAAAAATTCAAGGAAAGGATCTTCCAACTCGTACTCTCAACTTTTGATTTTAAACTCCCGAATAACTTAGAGGACCTTCATATAAGGACGCTCTGATGGAACAAATCTTTAAAAATACAACGCAATAGAAGTGGATCACGGAAGCACAAACTGTACTCAACAAACATGGTAAGGGAAACTGGAAAGGACTTTTTGGTTGAGACCCGGAGTAAACTCAGACCCCATACATTCTATTTGCTTTGAAAAAAATGTCTTAAGATATTTTTAAAGTTAATTTACGTAAAAAAAAGAAGCACAGGTTCAGGAAGGATAAGTTTGGAAGTGGATACTCCTGGTGCGAAAGACTTGAAGGGATCAGATGGGGGTTATCCAATCCAACCTGCGCAACAATTGTCATTTGCTGCGTTACCGGCTGCTCAGCTGGGGTGTGTTCGGGAAGATGGAGGTGTTTGAAAGTTGGGATAGAGGAATACAGGGCGCCACACAATTTTTTAAAGATACTGTTCAAACTTTGAGTAAGAAAAATGCACTCGCTTTTCCCTGATGGGGATTGGGTACACCACTCCATGCATTTCTTTTAAACAAGGGAGGGGTTACACAGAGTGGCCAAGGTATGAAAATTAAAACAAAAAAGCGGAACGCTTTCATTAACTTACGTCCAAAACCGAATGCTATTTCCTGTCAATTACCAAAACCCAGGCAAACTACCTAGTGAAGTCACCTCCTATCGCCTCATATCGATACTGCCTATGTAGTCCAAGCTATTTGAAAAGATGTTGATTAAACGTCTGCATAAAATCATTGAAGAAAAATCACTTATTCCAAACCATCAATTTGGTTTTAGGAATAAGCACTCCACGATTGATCAGGTGCACAGAATAAATAACAGATAAAATCGAAAAAGCATTTGAAGAGAAAAAGATATGCTCTACTATATTTCTCGATATAGCACAAGCTTTCGATAAAGTATGGCACAAAGGACTGATCCATAAATTGCAAAAGCATCTGCCTAAGCAATACTCAGATATTCTAGAATCCTACATATTGCAGCGATTTTTTAGAATTAAACAAGGAGATGATTACTCCACACTGAGAGAAAAAGATGCTGGAGTGCCACAAGGTAGTGTGCTAGGCCCTGTATTATATCTTCTGTTTACCAGGGATCTGCCAAATAGCGATGAAACAACCCTGGCAGCATTTGCGGATGATACTGCTATCCTTGCTGTGGGAGAAAATGTCGAAGAAGCTACAGATGGCAGTAAATAACATATCAAAATGGACAAAAAAAATGGCAAATTAAATTAAATGACCTAAAGTCGGTCCATATTAATTTCACCAATAAGAATGTTCAGCATATCCCAGTGTTCATAAATGGTAATGCAGTAGAATATGCAAACACAGCCAAATATCTAGGCATGACCTTAGATGCAAAACTGCGCTGGAAACCGCATGTAAAGAAAAAAAGAGAGGAAAAGGAGAGGCTTATCGGGAGATACTCTTGTCTGTCAAATTACAATAAACTGCTTCTTTATAAGCAAATTATAAAACCAGTATGGACCTATGGGCTCCAGCTGTGGGCATGCACATGCAAAACAAATTATAAAAAAAATACAAACATTCCGAAGTAAAGCACTACGAAACATAGTAAATGCACCATGGTACATAAGAAACGCTGATCTACATAGAGATTTAAATGTTGAAATGGTTGAAGATGAAGTAAAAACAGTTGCAAATAGACATAGACTCAGACTTCTCAACCACGTCAACGTAGAAATGACAGATTTATTAAATACTGACAATCTTGTTAGAAGATTAAGAAGGAAAAAACCATTTGAACTAACTACCTATAGATAGTTAGAGTAAAAGAAAGGGAACTAAAACAATAGCATATAGTAGACCCAACACAACATTAAATAATTATATGAAAGACAAATTGCTGATTAGTCGAACGACTAGGTGCAATAATTGGAAAGGCTGGCTTCTCCCCCTCCTGCGATGAAATGCCAAGATGGCCTTATCGTAGGGAAAAGGGGAAGAAGGAAGAAGGGGTTAGTGGGTAGAAATCCCACACTGTTACTGAGTACAGGCTCAGTTTCGTCTTTTGAAGATTACCACCTGGGAGGCGCAAAAAAAAAAAAAATTTTTCCTGTCAATTAAGTGAAACCTAAATCTCGAACCATTATCCATGAATTGTACTTGCACCACTGAAACCGAAATCCTCGATATTTGTCGTGGGTTAATTTGCTTGATTTTTGACGTAGAGAAAACCTCAAGCTCACTTGCCTCTGTTTCCTCAGGCTGGTTATAGAATCTTCCTACTTGCTGGTTCAAATTAAAGTCTGCCGTAACCATGATGTTACCACTTCCGTTTACACGGATGGATCCAAAATGGACAGTGGAGTGGGTGCTGGATTCTTCTCCGAGACTCTCGGATTGTCCGGATCGATCAGACTACAGCAGTGTCTTCCAAGCGCTACCTTTTTCATCAACAGCCAGGTAGCAATAAGAGCGATTTCTGCCATTGAAGTAAAATCGAAGCTTGTAAGTCGCTGTCGCGGAGAGCTACGGGTTCTTGGCAGGCAGTACAATGTAAGACTCTGCTGGGTCCCTGGCCACAAAGGGGTGCCTGATAATGAGACAGCTGATGAGCTGGCAAGAGAAGGATATTCTTTAGACCCTGATTCCACTGCTAAAATTTCACCCTGTAACCTCAAACAGGAGATTGGGAGCAAAATTCAAAAGACCGCTAATGATAGATGGAATGCGCTTAGTTCCTGTGTCATAACTAGGAAACTATGGCCATTCTACAATAAGTTGAAAACTGATAGTATCCTGCAAATGGATAAAAAATCCCTGTCTTCCCTAATAGGTACTATCATCACCGGGCATAATATGCTTAACTACCATGCAAGAAGGCTGGGATTAAACACGAATGACCTATGCAGGGGACGAAGAAGTAGATGAGGATATCGCACACTTTCTTTGCCACTGTCCAGCGCTCTGCCAAAAAAGATTTAAAACTCTAGGAAGACACTTCTTTCAGGATCTAGAAGAACTGTCGACAGAACAAAGGCTAGCCCTAGCCCTAGGGTACCACAATGGGTCTACATTTACCTAAGTGTGACGGAGAAAGGACCTCATTTCCCGTCAACCCTATTACCCAACCTAACCTAACCGTGATGTTCCCAGAAATCTAAGAAGATAACATGGTGAGATAGCTGATATTTCTTGAATATCATAGAAGTCCGCTCGATTGGTCAAATGGCAGAGACTCGGACAGTTACACAGAAAAAACCGCCAGTAAAAATCAAGTGTGATTCATCGCTGTTTTCGAAAACCAATTTATCTCTTTTGTGTCCCTTTTACGCGTATCGGAACTGTTTACTGTCTGTTAAAAACTCACACCAAATAAATTCACATAGAAACATTTAAAAAAGGACTATTTTTAATCCATTCAGATACACAGACGCATGCATTTTGCGTCATCAGATCTAAATCAGACAAAGGGGAACCTTCAACATTAAAAAGGTATCCCCTACTACAATGACAATACACGACAATAGTCAGTCTCCTTTGAACAAAACTTCCTTCGAACTTCAATTCTATTAGACATAGGCACCTCTTTTAGTAACACCACACCCAATCAGTAAAGATATTCGTTCGGTTTTTTCGCCATCTTTTCCGATCCGATAAAGGGATAGAACTGCCTTCGTTGTTCTTTGATTCAGTTTTCATGTTGACTGCAACATTTACCGTCCAATGAACCCTTTTTCTCTGTACTCTCCTATCGGCGGCAACTAATTTTCCACATATTTTTCTTTGGTCGATATTTTTTAATATACGCTATCCTCGAAATAATCGTTTGTATGGATCTTCGCCATAGAGAGCGAATGCGTGTATCGACTTCGAAATTCAATCCAATTTACGTGACATTTGGTCGTATCGAATGCGAATTGTGAATGCCGGTTGTGGTGGTAGTGATGGTGATGACGTCCTTTTTTTTTTTGTGTCCACATCTGGAGACTCACGTAGCCCACAAAAAAAAAAGCTCTCACTTCCATCCGCAAATAGTGTGCTAAATCTTTTCAGGATTGGAGGACACCTCTTACGGCAAGTAT
Organism: Criorhina ranunculi; assembly: GCA_951813785.1. NCBI lineage: Eukaryota > Metazoa > Arthropoda > Insecta > Diptera > Syrphidae > Criorhina > Criorhina ranunculi. The sequence goes on from OX638381.1 coordinate 14,153,150, forward strand.
CTGATCTGATTTCTAGGAATGCGTGGGCAACACATGTCCTTTCTTTCATTCCGTTCGATTCCGACATAAGAAATAATTGCCGAGGAATAATGCGATAAATGGATGTGATACCTTTTTTTTTTTTATAATCACCTTAATGGGGGGTTGACTTATTGTGCTGTATGTGAATGGTGACTATAATTTGAGGGTGGGTTTCGAGATGTTGTGATTCTTGTTTTGATTGGATATTTATGATTATGTTCCTTGGGTGACATATGTAACGTGTGCCATTGTGTTGTTTTGAAGACTTCAAATACAAAAATACATCATAGTAAGAAGTCCTTAAAGAAACTGAACTATCTTTGGTAATCAGAAAGCCGCATGAAACTTGTCATAGAGCGCAGAGTAAAAAAAGCATGCGTCGCTTTCTACGTTTGTAGTAAGACCTTTGGCAAAAGGTGGGGCCCTAAACCTAAAATGTACACTGCCGCAGTTCGTCTATTCCTTACTTATGGTTCGCTCGTGTGGTGACCAGCCTTAAGCGAAGCTTACAACATCACAAAACTTAGTAGAGTCCAACGAACAGCTGGTATTGGGACCACAGGAGCGATTCGATCGAGCCCATCAGAAGTTCCTAATGTGCTCCTCCATATCCTGCCCCTGGACTTGCACATCAAATACATCGTTTCGTGTAGTGCTATCAGACTCAGAGAATCTGGGCTTTGGTCCCCAAAACCTTATGGCCATAGTAAGGCTCTTGACCTGCTACCTGGGGATCTGGCCTTGACCATAACTGACTACACGACTCCTTCACTTAAATTCAATAATAATATTCAGGTTCACTCTCAGGAAAGGTTGGAATGGAACAATAACCTACCCCTATCAAACTACCAAGTATCGATCTTCTCCGGCAGCTGTAAGATGGAGTGTTGCGTTGGAGCAGGTGTCTTCTCAGCAGAACTGAACGTATCCAAATTGTACCGCCTCCCAGACTCTTCGAGTGTCTTCCAGGCGGAGGAACTAGCGATTAGAGAAGCCTGCAAGATACTTAGTCCAGCTCTACTATCTAAGAATCTTTATTGACAGCCAGGCTACCATCAAAGCGTTCCACTCACCTACCTCGTCCTCTAAATTAGTAGGACAGTGATAGGAAACTATAACGCAGGCAAACGCTCGGTTTTACATCACTCTCCTCTGGGTTCACGGCCATAGTAACATAGAGGGGAATGAGAGAGCCGGCACGTTAGATGTGATTCTATCCTGGACGCCTTCCTTTCCGAGTCAGTCTACTCCACGATGGAACTCCATCACTTTCTCTCTATTGGCCCATCATGCAATTCCTTCGGAACTCGGGATGGTTCAGGGAGGCCAACTGAAAATAACAACACTCTTCTATTTAATTTTAGGTATCCCACACCACATCGGGGAACACAATGGATCCATTGAGATCCGAGTGAGGTTGTAAAACAATGCAACCAACCCTAAAACCTAACATTCTCTCTATTGCCAACTCTAGGTGGAAAAGTCTAGCAATCTGTACCATATCCAGACAGATTTGGTCGGTCTACAAAAAAAAAAAAACAGAACGATTGACATAATCAATAGGAACCCCATCGAGACACCAAGAATCACAGCTCTCAGCACGGGCCACTGGCCAATTGGCCCACACGCTGCCAAGTTAGGGATCCCGTTCAACCCCCACTGCCGCTGTTGCGACAATTCTCACGAAAAGGAAACCATATTCCACTTTCTCTGTGACTGACTGGCACTTGTCAGAGCCAGACCGCGCACTCTTGAAAAACTCTTTTCCAAGGAACTATCTGAGATTACTAATATAAAATTCTGCAACATATATCAATATAGATCGGAAAACAACACCCTTAGCTACGCCCATCAACAACCAGGTCACGTGAGTTGTGGTATTAAAACGGCACATTCGCGCTACTTGTGTCTCTGGCAGGTTCACTAGTTTCAACCACTTCTACCAACCTGCCTAAGAAGTCCTTATGTTGATTGTCCTGTCTACATCTCAAACCAGTCATTTTGAAAAACGACTTTCCAGCAGAAATGCATTCTTTTGTGTCTTTCGCAGAATGAAATTCATAAATCTAAGCACGAGCACGACGCCAAAGGTGTTTTGTTTGATAAAACTTTTGTTGTGCCTAAAAGATATTTTCCCTTTTTTTTTTTTTTTAAATCTCATGGAATTTCCTTTCAAGGCAAACATCTGAAATTGCATTACCTCGTAAGTACATGTTCTACAGCAACAAAACACAAGTAATATCAAGACCTAAAGGAAACTCCTTTGAATAATTCACTCTTACTTGACTATGTTTACTTTAACAACCACGATAAAAAAAAATACAACACATGCCAATGTATCTCAAACTCCTGAAACGCAAACATACAAGTAAGTAAGTACCTACTCTTGTCCAGCAAAAATATTTGTCTACTCTCAGCTCTTTTTCTTTGACAAATTTATTTCAACAAAAATATTTGCTATCCATAAATATAAAAAAAAAAATCTTAAAAATACGAACGAGTATTTACAGTCTATATGAGTTTTTCAACCTTTGGTCTTAAGCCCGTTGAGAAGTCACACTCTATAGGACATTGTTTGGATGTGAGAGTGTTTCTATTTGCATTTGACAAGCGAGATCGACTAATCCAAACCAACCATAGACAGCATTAAACCCTCACAATGTATCCGATTAGACGAAGCCAATCCAATGAATATGTAGGTAGTCGCCGGCGAATCCTGTATATGAATCGAATCATTACCCATAATCAAATGTTCATATCCTACGAAAATTCATATTTAATAATATTCCAAAGATTGCCGCCGCCCGCCGCCCGACGCCGCCTCTATCAAAAAGGACGAATTTACTTTTGTCCTTTTTCGCATACAAATTGTAACATGAGTTGGCATTATTTCATAAAAGTTGTATCCAGCTTGTTACGATGACACACATACACACACATTTACACAGTCAAACAATGACTTGAATTTTAAATTAACAATCTTTCCTGCGTTCACAGGATATGAGAAACTTTTTGCATTATTTGCTTTGGATCTGTCATCTTCAATTGCAGCATTCATGAGAACAGCGAAGAAATTGAAGAAAAATCCGTGCTTTCAAAGACGTCGGAGAAAAAGGATTTCTCAACAAAAAAAAAAAAATCACACCATGGAAATGGAAAGAGGATATTTCATCGTTAATTCCTTAAAGGAAAAAGTGACTTCCTTACGAATTATAATTTTTCACTTACAAAGGTGTCAAAGGATTGTTATTGCTTGAGAAGGAGTTTTCTTTTTACAAATAAATTGGAAAATTGATGTCTTTGACTGACATTTCGTAAAATAAGTGGAATTTTGAATAATCCTTTTGTTTTCAAAGGAAACAGATCTGCTGAGATGTAAGCATATGTATGTGTGTATGTTTAGCAACAAAATACAAAAGAAATTCCAGCAGCGCTTCCTAACTTACTTATCAGGCCAGCGACCCTTGGAGGGCCTGAGCCTGAACTTATGCCGCTTTCCATCTTTCACGCTGCTTCCCGTTTACTAGACCAAGGTTTCTGGGGTCCGCGATTGCCTGATCTTTAAACCGGAGGTTCGGTCTTCCTTTTCTTTGTAAACCATGTGGATGGGATTCAAAGATCGTCTTAGCTGGAGCATTCTTGGAGCTCGATGTTGACGAGCGATGGATATTTGCCTTCCGGACTACATCTACATCTTTGTACAGCTCGTAGAGTTCACGGTTTTATCTTCTCCTCCATTCGCCCTCCTCGCAGACTGGACCAAATATTCGACGTAGAATTTTTCTTTTGAAGGATCCCAAGATCTGATCCGCTGACTTACTTATCGAAGTAGCAGCGGTTGCCTAAGGTTATCTTTCGTCGAATCTCCACTAGGGTGTCATTTGTGGAGTTTATATTTGCCCCGAGATAGATAAACTCCTTTACTCCCTCAACATTATAGCTGTCAATTGTTAGGTTATGTCCTAGATGGCGTTCGACAGATCGGTTTTGGGTAGACAGCATGTACTTTGTTTTATCCTCGTTCATCATCAGACTAACTCATGCTGGGAATGGGTGATGATGTCCATATCTCAGCAGCTGGATGGATTTGTTAAATATTGTGCCTTCTGTGTTTACGCCTTTCGCACTATCTGCTCCAGCACAAGATTAAAGAAGTCACACGACAGCGCGTCCTCTTGCCGAAATCGGGTGCATGTTTGGAAGAATTCGGAGGTTCTGTTCCCAAGCTACACGGTGCATTGCGAGTTCTCTAGCGTGGCGCGACACAACCGGATCAGTTTTCTCGGAATCCCGAATTCGGCCATCGCGTGCGATGAATGCAGTCGTATGCGGCTTTGAAGTCGATGAAAAGATGGTGAGTATCGACTTGGAACTCATTAGTCTTTTCCAGGATTTGCTGCAGTGTGAAGATTTTGTCAATCGTCGGAAGCCACGCTGATAGGTGCCGATGAGAGTGGTGCAAAACGGCTTTAATCATTCACACAGTACACTGGATAGGATCTTGTAGGCTACATTAAGCAGGGATATGCCGCGGTAGGTCTAACAAGACATAGGATCGCCTTTCTTGAAGATGGGGCAGCTGATAGTCCAACCGTCGTTGCGTCTTCCCATACTTTGTACATGATCTGGTGCTTGCTCCCTACCAAAACATCGCCACTAGCTTTGAAGAGCTCTGACGGTAATCCGTCCGAGCCTTCGGCCTTGTTGTTCTTCAGCTTTTTAATGGCTGTGCGGAATTCTTCTAGGCTGGGTGGGAGAACTACTGAAGTTGAGTTTTCTTCATATTCTATCAAGCTCTTCTGGTCTTGTCCATCGAGCAGTTGCAGGAAATGCTGCTCAAAAACATCCACAACTCTCTGCAGGTCGGTGACAAGATTACCCTCACTGTTTCGAAGGGCCTGAGTTCCTGGTCTATAGTCTGTAGCCAGACTTTTAGCTTTTTGATAAAAGCTAAATGCGAATAGTTATTCCTCCTGGCTTCTTCGATATCCTTGAGCTGGACTGCGAAGGCTCTTCTCTTTTTTCGCAGTATCTTTTTCCAGCAGCGCTACCTGGCAATAATGGAACGAATCGTTAAAGGGATGGTCTTATACCAGTGATCGATGTATGGAAGGGACCTACAGTTTTATTGCCGATTCTGAACGGCTAGTCATTGCCTGCCGTGCGGTAATGCCGTGAAAAATGTTTGGTTGGTTTGCTGATTTGAATCTCGCTTAACAGTTCAACCAATAGTCACACCAAAGGCTTCCAAATAGGAGACGGTAGTAAGATTAGTTGGTGCCAGACTACCTATATAACTCTCTTTTGTACACTCACACAATTTTACAGTCCAACTATATTTGTTTTGATCTTGTACACTAGGAATTCTATCGAAACCATGCCCCCTTTGATTTCAATTTAACAAATTGATGAAGTTTCTGATAAAATAAATCATCTTCCTCATCAACTTGTCAACATCAAAAGACCCGCTAATCCTTAAATCTTAAATTTAAAACCTTTTCAAATTAATAAATCTTCAAAATCACTCAACAAATTTTAACCGCACTTCCAAAGAAGTACCTAGATCCTTAATTTTTTTTTTCTCTTCCACAGCATAATGAACGAATTAGGGAATACGAACGAATCTGGAACAATTTAAGGACTCCTTTTTTGTATTTGTATGTCGTAATTTCCATCTGGCACCTACTTAGAAACAATGTAGACCACAATCGACCGCTTTAATCACTTTGACCTCGTATTCCATAAATAAAACACCGCTGCCGCCGACGACACGTCGACATCGTCGCCAAATGACAAGCGCAGACATAAATTCACTTTTCGACGTCTGCATCAGATACGATTATCCCCTTATTCAACAGTCAAAAGTCGTTTAAAAGCCATGGCCATGGCACGCCATAAACCCTCTTGCGGTTGTCGTTAAAAGTACGCAATGTTCAAAATTTATGTCAACCACTTGAAAATTATCATCCGACAAGCGACAATAAAATATTCGGTTCAATTAAAACTCTCTGCCTTCCATTGATTAAATTACAAAATTCGCGCGAGAACTTAAAACTCAACGAGGTAGGTTGTTACTTTTGTTCCTTGCCAAGGACACCGGTCCAATGACCCTTAAACGCCATACATTCGCGTGACGATGTTACTTTCATTTTTACTATGTTAATTTCGGCATAAATGAGTGTGCGAATGTGACTAACGGATTTTGATGTTTCATCTTGTAATAATATTCCACTGGACGTCGCCAAAACGTAAATCTGGTCGAAAGGACACTTTTATTACTTCCATTATTGAACCATCCAAAAGGATAAACTGGGAGAAGGACTAAAAAAAAAAAAAAGAAACATCATCACCCTAATGTCAATGAATCGAACCGAATTTCTTTGCTTATTGGCTTTTTGTCTGAGCACAGGGATATTTTACGGCACATTGCCGCACAGGACCCACGAGCAAAGGGATATCCCACTCGCAAATTATGACCTTGCTGCTGATAGTCCTATTTGTCTGACGTCTATTAGGAGCGACGCGCTTAAAGTGAGTGCGACAAATCGAAATTTGTTGACAATGACATTTATATCAATATTATTTGGCAACTGGATTTATAGATACTTTTTCCTTTCTTTTATCCTTTTGGCAAATCAATCCTGATGGTTGTGTTGTTTTTCATTTTACTGAAAATCGGAGATTTATCTTGATGAATTCGAAAATTCAAACCTGCTAAGGATGAAGAATAAAACTGTCTAATTGAATTGAAAGCAGATGGCTTTGGATTGTCCCAGTTTATGGGTTCGGTAGTGCTGGGGGGCTCCGCCAATTGGGAAAATGGCTTAGTGCACTTTAATTCTTCTGTCTGCATACATTTCTGACAGAACTTTGACAGCTAGTTGTCAATCTGAATTTTCAGCGTGACAAGCGTTGATGCTTTTCACTAAACAATGGCCACCCTTCATTATTTTAAGTAGCTACTCCGACTTTTCGCGTTGCATTCGAAAGCGGACCAGTAATGACAATACGCTTTTTACACCTTTAAGCCATTTTATGAGGCAATGGTAAGGAACTTTGTTCGCAGTTGGGAACTTTTTGGACAATCAAAGGATCTACAGGATCTTAAGTCACATCAATTTTAAGAGAGTTTCACCTGTGATAGATTCCGAGATTGAAAAGGAACTAGGCTGGATGAATTTTCTACTCTCTCAAGAAATGACAGCAAAAAGTGTCCTACAGTCTCACAATCTTAGCGGATACCCATCGGAAATCAACAGGAAGTAGGCTATACTCTGTACAGAATCAGAAGTAATGTCGTTGTAAGCCTTTCGTTTCGAAGCTTGTGAGGTGCTGTTGAGAATAGCTCAGGGTTCTTGGAACGCATCACAACGTTACGCTCTGTTGGGTTGCTGATATGAGGCCATACCAGGGAATGAGAATGCTAGCGAATTGGCTAGAAAGGCCTCGGCACTAAGTCCAGAACAAGTCGACCTCGCAGTGAATATCCCGCTTTGCTCATTGAAGTTCGAAGCAGGGAACAGAGCTCAAAGAAAGGCGAATAAAAGATGGTCCTCTCTAGACACACAAGGAAGGACATCACAAGGAAGTTATGGCCAGACTTATACAAAAGGATAGAAAATCCCTCTTCACCCTTGTAGGTGTGATTACGGGTCATAACACTCTGCGGTACCACATGAAAAAACTCCGTGCTACGGAAGAAGACCTATAAAGGGTCTCGGAGACGAGGAAGTCGATGAGAATACAACCCACTTCCTCTGTTACTGTACCGGCCTTTACCATCTAAGACACAAATTCCTCGGATGACACTTCTTCCGGGATCTTGAGGAACTATCTGGCAAGCCGGTGAACGATCTGAATAGCTTTATTAAATCTACAGGATGGTTTGTACCACTGACGCAGTAAGTAGTTGCTAGTACACTTTTTATGCGGGTAGCGTTTAAGGGTAAGATTCCCCCCCTATGGGGAGCTCCTCTTCGCCGGCTCGCATACCTAACCTAACCTAAGCCTTTCGCTTTGATATAATAAAAACTGTGATAGAAGCCTTAAATGTAACATTTTCTTCGATCTGTTTTTAGACAGTCGCGTACTGTGGTGCTTCTTCCTTACAATAGATCAGACATTGTGCCCCAGTAGCCAGGACATATTTAAAAAACTCTTCAGTTTTAATCTGATTTCAGAGCTCACCTCTTGATTGCTTGGGCTGTTATGAGGATTTTCTGAATTGTAAGCGCGTTGCGAAATCTCAAAATTCATCACTTTTAACGTAACAAATCTTGTGGCAGATCTCAGGCGTCTTTTGACTTTCGAAAGCTCCCTAATTTTGTCTCACTTCTTGTCGTCAATCTAGTCATCAACAATCTTTTGCTAAAAAAGATCCTTTTATCCCCTCGACTACGAAAATCTATCGCCACTTCCAACCAGACATCTTTAACTTTAAACAGACCAATTACTATCTTTTCTAGGATCAACTTTGATGGCAGAATTTTTTAGAATCGATTCGTCCTTAGGCTCAAATTTCATGTTCACTTTTCTCAATATTTTGCTTCACATAACCTCGGAATTTTCAAGGAAATTCATTGACCTTCTACTACGAAGGGAGATGGAGAAAATCCAAGAAACCCTTAATTTCAGAACTCAAAAAGATTACCCATATACATATTGCAAAACATAATTCATACCTACTTACGACATTTGCATGTCAGACAAGGACACTTCAGTTTCTTTAAAATTACCCCGTTAATATGATGCTCTCGAATCCTCCGACACATTTAATCCAAACTTGTGAGGACATTTTAAAGCATAAATAACAGAGAAATGCTAACGAAAGCGGTTTTTCTCCACAACTGAGACACACAAAGTCGACAAGGCCATTTTCGAAAGAGGCAATCGAGAGTGAATTAGGAACCCAAAGCCGATTTCTTGCAGAACCACTGTGAAGATTTCAAAATTCAAAATACTTAATTTGTACAAATTCCTGAGGCCATTTTGAAGGCTGTGCTTCAGAGAAAACAGGAATTTATGTGGTCTGACAACAGGTCGACCCACAGTGAAGGCGTTGTATTTTATGAAATGAAACCAAAGGACGAAAACGGGTTCATTGGACGCGTCTGGTAGCTGAAACATACTGCCACGCATAACATCATTTCCATAATGAGATTCCTTTAAGATCGTTTCATATTCTCAAATTTTTTTTTTGTGGGTCAGGACACGAATAGCTGGTTCCATCGATTGCAATATCCTGCAGAAGAAGAGAGCGACGGATTCATAAATTTACTTACACACTCCAAGTGGGTTGTTTTTGTGTTCGGTCGGTAGGCGATTGTTTATTTGTTCAACGACGAAGGACACATTGATTGGCCAAATGAGTAGCGTGCAATTGCTTTCACGTTCGATGAAATTGTAATTAAGTGCTCGGTACTATCGGATGACCTGACCCTACATTTCGTTTAATGGAAGTCACTTTCCTTTTGTCCGTGGTCCTATCTTTTGTGTGCTGGATGCGTGTAACCAAGAATTATGTTCTTATCCGAGAACCATCTGAGAATAGTTTGTTTTCCACTTTGCTTGGTCCTGGCAAAAAGTTGCCATTTAGGGTTACAATTAGATTTGGCGGAATAATTGCTCTTTAAGGTGAATGCTGGCTGGCTTCGCTCGCAAAGGATACCGGCTAATGGAGTGAATCCAAAATTAACAAAGCTATATGTGTTTATTTTCATCAGGAGTTAATTAATTAAGCGGTTGATTGTATGTCCTTAGGCTGAGCACGTGCACTTGGCTTATTATATTTTCGACTGAATGACGTGATTCGACGTGACGTAAATGGAATTGTTTTTAGGTGGGTAAGGACGAATGAATTCACTTTTACATTATGTAAGGTAGGACTCGAGACATGTTGGTCTGGCGAATGTTTTTTTTTAGAAAATAAACGCATTAGAAGTTCGTCATCCCCTATCATAAGAAATGGTATAGTCAGTGTGTGGATGACTTGTCTATTTGATTATTTATAGGCTGACTTAACTTAGATAAAGATAACGAAGTGCTTCGAATGTAGTCACAGGTCAAGACCGTGATGCTTTTGTCGTGACTATTAGGAGACTTCTTAAAATTAAGGTGCATAGACCTCCGCCTTCTAACCACTAAATATTGTAACTACGGAACGAATCTTTATAGCATGATGGTATGACAGATGGACTTAAGACTGTCCTTTAAGGTATCGTTTAGTAGCAATTTATCGAAAATGTGGTAGAAGCCCTGTTCATCTCCACCAGATATTCTTCCTAACTTACACTCAGCTCTTCTCAATAACAAGCTTCGATTTAATTGTTTCAGCTGATATCGCTTTATCGTTGCTTGACTGTAGGTGAAGGAAAATATTAAACAAAAAAATTGCCACCCCCAGGACATCCATTTGGTACACGCTTCTGCGATCCGGAAGTCTGACTGACTTGAATAGGCCCAGGGAATCAGTGCAAGACCTCGCCCGTTTCCATCTTGAACCTTCCAGTGGAAATATCTACCGACCGACCGCCTGTAAGCGATAAGATGGCCTGCCTGCCAAGCTCTTCAAAGCGGGAGGCGATGACTTGGTAATAAGCGTACACCAACTCATCTGTAAAATATGGTCGGAAGGAAGTATGGCCGATGAATGGAACCTAAGCATTGTTTGTCCGATCCTCAGGAAAGGAGACCCTGTAAACTGCGTCAACTACAAAGGTATTAGTTTTCTTACAATCGCCTACAAGATCCTATCTGCCGGATTGTGTGAACGTCTGAAGCCTGGACCTGATTGGTCCAGGTTGTTATGGCTTTAGGCCAGGAAAAACCACCATCGACCAAATATTCATACTACGGCAGACCTTGGAAAAAAAATCCACGAGCTCCAAATCGATACATACCATCTATTCATCGATTTTAAGGTCGCGTATGACAATATCTAGGTAAAGAGACGCGCTATACAGAGCTTTGTCTAGTTTGGCATCCTTGTCAAACTCTTCCATTTATGCAGGATGACGATGGAGAATGCACACAGCTCGATTAAGGTCGATAAAGAACTCACCGAGACCTTTGATGTCGAAAAAGGATTTAGACAAAGCGATGCGACTTTTTTAACATGATTCTTGAAGGAATAGTGCAAAACTCATGCACAATCTTTCAAAAGTCCGTCCAATTAGTCGCATAAGCCGATGGTATTGACATAATCGGAAGAAAGCAGCATGATGTGAGTGGCGCTTTCGCGAGTATTAGGACGGAAGTGGCAACGGTAAATGAAGGCAAGACCAAGTATATGCTGTCAACAAGAAAGGACACTCAACACCGACATCACAGACAGAACGTCTCCCATGACAGATATGACTTTGAGGTAGTTAAGGACTTTGTCTACCTAGGATCCACTATCAATTCATACAACGACACCAGCGCTGAGATCGAAAAAAGAATAACCCTTGCCAATCGCTGCTTCTTTGGACTAAGAAGGCAATTGACTAGCAAAGACCTCTCTTGAACAACAAAAGTGACCCTGTACAAGAATTTAATAATTCTAGTCATACTCTACGGTGCTGAGGCATGGACTTTATCGAAAATGGATGAGGATGCTCTTGGCTGCTTAGAGAGGAAAATTCTTCGGGTGATTTTCGGTCCCGTCTGCATAGACGGTGAGTGGAGGAGGACCAACGGTACGGGCTGTACAGCGACAGCGATTTAGCCAGAAGAGTGAAGGTCCATCAACTGAGGTGGCTAGGCAATATAGAGCGGATGGACACCAATGCTCCGGTTCGAAAAATCTTCGAATCCGCCCCCGAGGGACAGCGTAATAGAGGAAGACCGCGACTCAGGTGGCGCACGCAAGTTGAAGGAGACCTCAACCAACTTAGCGTGCGAAACTGGAGGCAGCTGGCTAAAGATCGAGCTGTCTAGAGACGCTTGTTAGTGGAGGCCCAAGTCCACCCCGGACTGTGGGGCCTCCTTTAGTAAGTAAGTCAGCATGCCTGTAAGCAAGTTAAAAGCATGATTGAGTCCTTCCATTGGGGTAGATTTCTATGGACTGATCACGTAAAGCTGATGATGACTATTCTTTTTATGGTTTTCCCGGCTGCCTGCCGCCACACTAGACGGGTAGAAAGCTATCGTAGCCTTCTTAATTCTTTTATTAATTTTAAGATTCCAATTCAACTTTTTGTGAACCGCAAGTCGTAGGTAGATCCCATTGCAACCACAGAAGGAGTGTTACAAGTTAAAGAAATGACAAGAATAAGTTCAACACATTTTCATGCATAAACAACAAACATTTCCTAATCCATTTTTAAAAAAACCTTGCAACTTTCAACGCAGTTTCTTAAAGCATCTTTTTCTGGCTTTAATTTCCATAAGGTGTTCGAGTACATGACAATTGACCTCGTTATGAACCTTTTTCTATACGTGTTTACTTCCAACCACCCTAAACAAATAAAAAAAAATTGTGTTAAGGCAGAACTTAAAGGCGTTTTACTTTCCATAGGTAGGTATCGTTAGTGTCACTACCCCCAAAGTGGTCATATGTCGTAAGCCTATGCTTATATAAGAATTTTCGGACAACAGAACACACTGAAAGTTAAGGAAAGTTAAACACACGTGTGTATACAAATTATATTATTTTTATGGGACCTTTTTCACCTTTGTAATTGGCTGAGTACCGAAAGTGGACGCATGAAATCGATAAAATCATTGCGGGATGGTTAGGTTCTTCCAGGAAATTTTCATAAGCATGATAAGCATTCTGCCATTGGATCTTCACTGCATAAATAGTTTATAAGCCCAAAAAAATGTAGGACTCTGGTCATGTAGTTTGTTCTGACGCGTTTGTATTCAACGAGGATGGGGAATAAAGTGACTTCTTACCCTCAAGTGTAGTGTTTGACAGAAGATTCTAAACTAGAATTAGTCTTCTACTACGATGGGTACATGAATGAAACGAATATCAACACATGACGCTGGCATCTTCTGCGAGTCTCTAGATATCAGCTGTTGATTTTAAGTCAGAAATTACTGTACCGTGCCTAGGATTGCGAGAAGTTGGGCGAATAGACAGTTTCGTCAACAGGCAGATCTTTCACTGTGATAGGAATAACTGGAGGACTCATGGTAGGCTGCTTGCTTATTCCTTTGTTAGCCTTTAAGTCTCTGCTGCCGAAATTGAAAATTTGAAACTTGGAATCATGTTAACATCTGAAATTGAGGCATTTTGTCATGTTCTGAAATATAACAGCGTCCGAGTTCATGTTAAGCTACACAAATGCATCTTGGTTCAGTATTTATTCAAGATAGTCTAGAGCTTTACAAGACAGGCCCTGGTATGGATTTCGATAGAATTGATCACGTGTGGCACTTTGGAAACTTTTCTTCTTAGTTATTCCTCAATCTCGTGCCTACGGAAGCTGTTAACAGAAGAAATCTTTGCAGCTTCTGAACTATGCACACGACTGCTGTTCTTTCAGGTGTTCCCTATGAGCTCTCAGGATATTTCACGGAAATTGGTTTGCCAACGACATGCTTATTAAGAGCACTTCGCCTAAAGTCTGAAAGATGATTTAGACTCACATTCAAGGCGATCTCCATTCGATTTCCGTTTGTAGAGATGGGCCTAGGCAAGGTTTTTTCGACGTGCACTTTGAAAATGTTAGTCTGTGAGGTACTTTTGGAAAGGAGTTAAATCGAGCGGGGATAGAGTCTATGTACACATCTTAGTGAGAACGAATCTTGACGGTTCAACGTGCGGGCAAGCTTGATGGAAAGGATTCGGGTGTTTGAGAGGGCTTGCCTTAGGCCTTGCCTTCGCCTATACAGAACACCAGAGTCTGAATACAGAAAATTCTATTCCAATGAGGTCCGATACAACAAGGCGGACCTTATCAGAGTGGACAATTTCATAGTGATGCTTACTCGAGGGCACATTGCAAGAGCAATGAACTCGGTTAATAACCTGATCTCTGGGGCTTACTACCCCAATACTATGTATCACGAGAGGGTGCACCTTAACGGCTTCGTCCCCCCAGAAGCTTTTCTGCATTTTGACAAGGAAGGTCTGATCCAGGATAGGTTAGCGGTGCCGCTAATCTTCCATGTGGCCCGGACAACTGTGGAAAGGCAACTCAACTACGGTCGAGACGTCGTTGAGAGCACTGAGGAGCGCCTCCGGTTCAGTAGGTCGGTTTCGGAGCGCAACATTAGGGATGTTGGGCGGCAGCACCAGACTTTCTGGTGGCTGTCGGAAAGCGAGGGAACTCCCTCGTCGAACCCTATCGATCCGGGCTAGTCCAGAGATGGACAAAGCTGGCCATGGCCGGCTTACATAGTTTAAATTTCAGATTAGGTAGGTTATTTTTAGGTAGATTTAAGAAAAAAAAAAATATATATACAAAAAAATACAAAAAAACAAAAAAAGAACGTATTTTCTTAGTTTTTCCAATAGTTTAGTCCTTAGATTGTTAAAGTAAATTAAGTTAGGTTAGGTCGAAAGACATAGATTAAGAATTAAGTTTAGCTTAGAGTGCCCGTGTAGGGCCAGTAAGTTAGAGTAACATAGTTAAGTTAATTAAGCTAGTTTTAAGCGTTTTTTTTCCTAGCAAGTAAGAGTACTGTATTTAAATAAATAAAAATGCATTTAAAAACAAAACGGATCTTGTAGGGAGAGAGAGAGATCTATGAAGAGACAGAGACATGGGTGCATACTGCATAGATACTGTCATTTATATTTCTTTTTTTCCAGGTCGAACGACATATACTCACTCATGTTTTCTGTGCGTTCGTCTCTCCAAAATTCACGACCATTTACTCGTATCGTAAGTCATTCGCCTGTGTACTCTCCCACAGAAATAACACCCCACGTGCGCTTTCACGTAGACATTCTGAATCTTTTTGTTTTTTTTTACCAAACTGTGAGTGTAGTGCCTCAGCATGAAGAGCTTGGACATTGCCCAATGGTTGGGTCTGTGTGAAGCAGCAGAAGATACAGACCAACCTACACATTATTATGAACATCATGATCGGACTCAATGTCCATACAGCATGGACCATCATTTCTACATCCTTGCGACGATCACCATCTTAACATGCTTCATCATCACAAGTTGTCCATGGCGCTTGCTTGCTGATGCCCAGGTTAGTTCCATATTTTATTAAATTTCCCCTGAACAAGCCAAGTCTCTCTTTCCTCTTACAAGGCATAACAAACCAACCAATGTTTGTCCACCAAAGTACCTTAACATTGTGGGATCTTTCCTTCTAAAAGCCAACAAACCAAATCAACCCAAGACTGCCTTTATTTCTTAGAACCCTTTTACAAGCCCACCCAAGTCTGCAAGTCTTTCCTTCTGAAAGCACCCAAGTCTGCAAAACCTTTACCATTGTTTTTATTTTTTTTTGTTTTACATGAAGACCTTCAACTACTTTTTATAACCATAAATATGTATATTTCCTTTTGAAAGCCCTTTAAGCTCTTTCTGTAATAAAATAAATACCTTTCCTTCTAAAAGCACCTAGCACCACAAGACCTCAAGTTTTTTTGCAGTAAAAGCTATATTTTTCCTTCTCGAAGCCTTTCCTGGGGGCTTTCCAGCTTTAGTGTTTTCTTCCACAGCGAGTCATCACATAAGTCCAAGCCCACCATGCAACTTGCCAGTTGCACACAAAACGCCATGACTGGTGAGTTTTGTGGTACTTATTGACTATACTGCTTTTTATATATAATATACTATACTGCTCTTGATAGGATATAAGCCTCTTGTCCTTAAAAAAGTCCACACCCAAGACTCTTCTTTTATGGCAAAAGAGGTGTCTTTCCCTCTGAAAGCCCTCAATTAGAACACCCAAGTTTCTTTTCCTTAGCCCATCCAAGTCTCTAGACCCCGTTTTGCCTGCCCCTCATTTCTACTTCTTTTCCTTGCGCCTTTGTTTGGACAGACACGCTCTAGATTTTATTGTATAGCCTAGCTGTCGTTGTAAATCACAATTCCTGTGCTTGATACTGTCTCCATCCATGCGGATCAGCTATGGTGTGGTAATAGAATTGGGTCTGCCACGCATTCTGCGTCTCTCAGCCTTAGGGCCACATAAGTGCTGCATGTGCTGCTTGCCATAAATGTCTATTGGCAGCAAGTTTATTTTAGTGATTCAGCTTTCTATCGGAAGCTTTATGATACCTTTATGGTAGCTTTACGATCTCTAAAAATAAGGCCTTTGAAAGAGAGATAGACCCCTGCAATGACACTGCGAGTCATCTAAGTGATGTAAGGGGAGCCGGAGTGCAACGCAAACTATTTAAGGCTTTTTCCCATGAAAATACTTTGAACTAGACGTACTTTGAAAGACTTATAATTAAATTCCTAAAAAAAAGGTCAAATGCCTTAAAAGCTTGATAAACATGGTATCTCTTACGGTCTAAAGTCTACAAATCATTCATTGACTTCGGCGTTAAAAACTTATCGTTCTTTGCCGGGTTTTTGAAATTCCATCGCTTTGTAGTTCCAACCAAATGAACATTTTCATTCAGACCGTATCTTCGTCCGTCTCCATCTACTCAAACACACTTTAGCACTTTACACCGCTATACAAAATTAACGAAGTAAATGACTGATAACATAAAATAAAATAAAAAAAAATTACAAAGGGGACACCCGGGTTTGAACCGGGGACCTCTCGATCTGCAGTCGAATGCTCTACCACTGAGCTATATCCCCATAAAGTTCCCCACGAAATATTCTTTACATGACTCGTCTGTGTCGTCACTCACAAACAACTTCATGTAACATGGGATGGATTCTAATTTTAAAATTTTTTCTATTCTTAGCACGTAATTATTATCAATTTTCTTTCTAATTAATGATAAGCAATGAATAAATGAAATATGACAGAGGAACGTCAGAAAGCAGGCGGTGGCCCCACCATGTTGCCCTACTTAAGCGGTGTGTGCTCATATTTCTTTGATGTAACACATCCGTTTCGTGTTAACTCGTATCCACGGGGAGTACTCGTATAACTTTTATAATTTGAATGTCAGTTTAAATTTATTTGACATCTCTAGCTGTAATTTGAAATAATTCATGTTTCGCAAAAAAAAACAGAAAAAAAAAAATAAAAATAAAAAACTTTTCACCGGCAAAGTGTGGAGTGATAGATTTAGTAGGTACATGGAACATAAATATTCCAGAGTTTTGTCACAGGTGGATAGATTGACGGACAAGATTTATATATATTTATAGGAATTTGTAATTTTATAAGTTATTTTCAGATACAAGATGAATTGTGAAATAATATTACGAGTATTTTGGAAGAAATAGAACTATGTTGACGGATTGATTGTGGGTGATTTGCGTGGGTGTGGGTAATAGATACTGAAACGATTTGAGATTGATGATCACATGCTAAATGCCAAATTTAGGGTTGTTGTTTGTTTTTTTAATGGAAAATGTTGATGAATAAATAAAAATACGACCGTGAGACGTGTGTTTTTGGGAAAACTGCTGGTAGACTTTTGAAGTTGTTTAAAATTTTGGAGGTTGCTATTTATTGTTTTTAAAAGTATTTGTCCTAAAACAACTAAGGCAAGGGTCTCAAAGAAAAGACATTCATTGACTTCTGTTACTGCTACAGAACTGTTTATTGTCGAACAGTGCCTTTAATCAGTTATTAACAGAAAGAAGCTGTAAACAGAGTGACCATTAGTCATTTCGAAGGTCTGAAGACATTGATATGAACGACGGCAGTCGGAGAACCTATCCAATTACGGGGTTTGACATCATTCCCAATCTTCTCCCGCTGGATATTGACTGTTAGACTACAATAGAAGCTTTATCCGTCGGAAAGTTAAAATAGAAGGGTTTCATGTTCCTCGCAGCACAATGAAATGCTGAATACTCGGCAGCAAAAGTGAAGGTACCCAGAAACAAGAAGGTTGATGAACTGGGATGAAAAGGCACAATTTTTAAACCAAATCAGGTCGATATATCGATCAAAATTCAACTGTGCAATTTAAAGCAAAAAGTTGGGAACTAAAATACCTACTCGAGGTAGCCAAATACATAGCTTCAAGCTGCTAGATAACAAAATTAGAACCGAAAGAATCACACAAAAGGATAGAAACTCCTTCTCCGCATTCTCTGTACAACAGCATCTAAAATTCAAAACCGTATTAGCACTTTTTCAGAGACACTGATCTTTTCACCCAGCCTACTAAAGACTTTTGTGCAAATTTATTAACACTTCAAGGTTTCAAAAGCCCTGGATTCTATGTTTTCGATTTTGTTTTTGTTGTGAAAGACGATTTTTGTCGAAGCTGCATAGAAGGGAGGAGTAAACGATTCCCCACTATCTCTGTAGATGCCCAGCTCTCTCCCGCAAGAGGAGGCTCCACCTCGAAGAACTCTTCTCTAAAGACTTGGGCGATTTGATGTCAGAAACCTATTTCGCTTCATCAGAAGCTACAATTGGTTCAATCAATAAGTAAGGAGAGCTCTCCAGATCAATGTGTTATCACAGTTAACCTATCAATAGTCTAAGTGCACTGGCAATAGCTGGCAGCCACTTCAACCTTATTATTTTTATTAGTTAGGCTCTACGGCATAACACATATGGCACTGCGACCTGAAAGATCTATTGTGCCTGGAGCCAGTTAGACCTCTATCTTCCTAATGAAGTTGAGAATGTCTCCAGTCGAGGCATTACGAATGTCCTCCGGTGTTAGGAATTCTCTGTGGAGACAGTGTTTCCCGACTGCAGACAGCCACGCACTCACACAGTACGTGTTCCGCTGATTCGTCCTCCTCTAAGCAGAGCCTGCATTCAGATTCCTAAACTATAATTAGTTTATGTAAGTGATATCTGAGGCTGCAGTGAACGGAGAGGAAGCCGACAAGTCTTCCAATATCTTCCCTTTTATGATTGAGCATGGTTTTTGAAAATTTGCTCAGTGGTCGGATGGCCATTTTAGCCTGTCTGAGTCCCTGAGTGTTGTTCCAGTAGGATAAGAGGTTTTGTTTTTCCCAGCTTTCCAGACTCATTGTGAACGCAGAGGTAGAGATGCCGCAGAAGGGTTCGGCACCTATGTACCTTACTGAAGAGCCTTTCCTGGCAAGTTGGCTTACGATTTCATTTCCTTCAATGCCTCTGTATCCTGGTACACACTAGAGCTTGACTTTATATTGCTTTTATAGGTCCTGGAGAGTATTGAAGCTGCTTGACTTTCAGTGAATATATTGATGGGTACCCTCCTCATATCGGAATCGTGAATAATGGTGGCGCAGGCATCGATGGCATGTAGTTCCGCCTGAAAGACACTGGGACACATTCCAAGTGCCTTTGAGACTCTGTGATTAAGGCCATAGATACCGGCACCAACACCGGAGTCCATCTTTGAAGTTTCCATTAATTGATAATTCTAGTGTTAAGAATCCTATGGCGGGAGTTTGTTAACTTACGTCTGCCTTTTTAAAGTTTTAAAAGTGCATTCGGCATCAAGACAGGCTGCTATGACATACTCTTCAAGCTGAAGTGAACGCTTAATTTCTTAACAAGCCGAGTCAAGTGGTGATGAGTGATGTGAAATCACGCACGATTTAGAACACATCCGGCATGAAAACGATGATGCATCGCTAGGTAAGTTTTTGCATCGTTTAAAGAAATCTAGATACAAACCAAATGTTTGCCAAAATCTGCTTTCCACATCAATCTACTGCAATCCAAGGTGACCACAGATCGATGTGTGATTACCTTTAAAAATGTACCTAGCACTCTGAAACGTGTTTTTACCTTCCACAATTACCATCAATGGAATGCAATTCATTTCTAAGAAAAAGAAACTAGTACGCAACGCATGTATGCATAACATGTCTTCTTTTCAATTTAAACTTTTGTCCAGAAACCTGACATTTGCAATTATCGTAAAAAACAAACTAAAATGGAATGTTGAGATGAATCTGCCCTATCTGCCTTTTGCCTTCGTCCTTTGCATTATATTAGACTTACAAGGGCTGCGCTTACTGGAAGCATGCTAACAATGAAATAACACATCCGCAGTCGAATGGTAATGATGCAAACAGAGGGCATCATCATAACCGCTGAATGTCACTTGTGGTGATGTCCTTTATTATTTCCTATTACTTTCGAATGAAAACACAACAGGATGCAGTTCTTTTTTTTTCTGCTAGAAAGAGTTTCTCTTCTTCGCCGTCGGCAACAAACATCTGCATTCGTTCCTTACACGAGACATTTTGTTTACTATGTACTCAGTGGGCGTTTTAGAAGCTTCATTAGATACGATGGCATGTTTTGAGTTGAAGAAACATGTTTTTCACAACCCACTTGTTCGTGTTACGTACTTACGACTGAGACAGTAAATTTAATTTTCAACATAGATACGGGGCTTCGTCGTTGGGAAAATTGGTGGGGTGTGTACAGATGTGCCATAACCAAACATTGTGTAGACCTAAAATAAACATACTCATGCAGTGTTGAACATTTTCCCCGATTTGGGGACAAGCTCGTAGACTGTCGGGGTGAAGTTATTTAATTAGATATGTATTGCAACGTGTAAAGGGATGATAAATTGATTTAGTGCTTCAGTCGATGACACTATTACTGAATCGAAACTTAAAGAAAACTGTGTACCTTAATGAATTTCATACAATTTTACGCCTACGGGTATGTGATTAAAAAACAAATGTTTCACTTTTTGTTACGCTCATATTTCTAAACAAACAGAATTATACTACCGTTGCTAAGGAAGTTTCACTTTAAAAATCCCGAGGCAAAGAATAAACTGAACGGGTACATTTAAAGTTTCACAACTAATTCAAAGTTTACTAAAACCTCAAATTTAATCCAATGAAGTGCGGTGGGTATCTTTTCCTCAAAGTCTCAAACATACAATTGCTGTACCGACAAGACAAACTTACAACGTTTGTGAAAATTAGTTTTCCTTTACCAGAAACTTCGTCTTAGAAAAAGCTAACAGCTGTCAAAATGATTGACATTTCAAAAGTTTTGTGGAAATTAACTTTGATTTCAAAATTAAATTGCGTTCAATTCAAAAGCTCAATTTGTGTAAGTATCTGTCAAAATAAATAAAATAAACACGTATGTTGGAATAATATAAACTCACCTTTATTATATCTTGTTAAATAAATATGAGAAGATTCTTTACGGCCTTTCTTCTTTATAATGACATATGAAGAGTGAGTTAGGTTGACACGATAACTGAGAAGAGTAACGAAATTTGATCATTGAGAGGCGTTTGGAAAATGTCAAGGATCAAAGCTGGTTGTTGAGAAATAACGCAAAATCTTAGGTTACTTGCAAAAGGTGGTTGACATTTTAATTCTTGAAACAGTCCCTTTGGTGTGATTTCTCAGTGGAAAGGCGGCGTTGTGGTTGTTTTAACTTTATTATACCGTGTGTACATGTGTATGAGACATTTGTCTTCTTGTCATTTTGTCAATGGAGGCATTGAACTTGAAAATCGCAACAGGCGTCAATGTCAAAAATTACTTGTCAGTTGGTCTTTTTTTTAAATCAATGTCATGTGGAACTGTTTTTCCTCAAGTTTTAGAATTCTCCATAGATTTCCTCCTTCATCTTCTGCCGATGGAACGACCACTTTTCAGAGTTAATCAATCCCGAATAGGGCACTGAGACAGAAACTTGGCCCACGGAAGAGGAAGTCGCTTGGGCGATCAATTCGCTAAAAGTTGGCAAATCTGCTGGTGTGGACGAAGTGCGACTAGAAATAATCAATTGTTTAGGTTAAGAGAGGGTACAATGGCTGTTCCTTGTCGTTAAAGTGGCCTAGGAATGCGGTGCAGTATCTAGCGACTAGGAAACTGGAGTGATTGTCCTTCTTTTTAAAAAAGCGGACAAGATTGAGTTTAAGAAATGCACTCCAGAGCTGTGGTTGAGCCTAGGTTAATGGATGAGCAATGCAACTTTCGTGCTTGAAGAAGCACTCTTTTTCTTCTTATAGCGTTACATCCTTGCATATTATTAAGCCTTCTGTACGACGTGCCTCCATTCTGTTCTGTCTTGTGCTACATTTCTCCAGTTTTGGTCTTCCTCTTGTTCTCGTACTTTCACATGCTGGAAGAAGCCCTATCACCCAGTTATTCACTCTCAGAACAGTGTTTGAGAAGGCTTGGAAGTATGTCAAACCTTTCTACGTCTGATTTGAAGAAGACGTCCGATCCGAAATTTAATCCTTTTACTGTATGCTTTGGACTCCACCAGCAGTCCATTTTGTCACCTCTCCTTGAGGATCATTTTCTCCTTTTCGCGGATAAACATTATTGGGTACTTCCAGACCGAACTCTAGCCAACACTTGAAAAGTTTGTAGCCGTCTGAGATGATGCTGGAATGGAAGAAACATGAACTTATTCGAGGTGATCGTTGTTTCCAGAAGGCCAGTGCAATGCACTCTGCATACATGTCAGTGGAGTCCCATTGAAATAGGTGGAAAGGCTCAAGCATCTCAAGGGTCTTATTTAAGAGCAACGAAAGAAACAGTGCAAAGTTCTCTTGTAGGATTAGTCAAACAAGATAAATTTAGAGATAGCTGGGTTGATCAGTCATAGGGAAAGCTGGGCTTGTCATTTGGTCTTTGTTCCAACTTCTATCTATGGTCATCAAATTTGGATAATGACCGAAAGAACAGGATCGCGGATTCAACCTACAGAAATGAGAATTCTTCGATGATGTTGTTGAATTCATACCCAAGGATCGAGTGGGAAACATCATAGAACGCAAGAAACTCAATGTTGAGCAGTTACTTCTCCAAGCGGAATGACCTTTATTCCGATAGTTTGGTCACATGGTGCCCATGCCATCAAACTGGCTTCCAAGACATGCCATGGATGTAATCTTATCAGAGAAGCGACTTCCTGGTAGACAAAGGATAAGATAATTGGATCAAATCTTATTCCTGATAGATGGAGTTGTGAAAGTTCACCACCATTTACTTTTAATTGGAGAAGTCAATCGTAAATGTCAAATAAAAAGTAACGCCGTCTTGATCGAGTGAACTGTCAATGACCTTTAGCAGACCTAAGGTGTGCTGTCATTCTGGCAAGGCCACAAATCAATGTCAATAATCTTTCTACTTTACATTTCAGTTTAATTGCCACCAGTTGCGGATACCACTTTTCAGTTTAACAACCCAATAAAGGCACAAACGAGACAAACTGAATCCCGGAAAGGAAAATATCCCTAATACCATTCAGTTTTTTTTTTAATTAAATGCAAAAGTCCTTTTCAGCTGTATCACCTCGAAAATTAAAAGATCAAATATGATTGAAAGCAAACGTTTCCATCTTGATGATAAGCGCCCGATAGAATCCTAGTGAATGAGGCTCTAAACGACCTCAATAAAAATGAATTTATTGCCATGCTCTGTGTATTTTCTGCTCCACTCACCGCATCACCTTTCCTTTGGGTGTTTAGGTATCCTCCGTTTTTTCTTCCTTTTTCTTAGAAAACTTCGAATAAGAAAATATCTGTGTATCTTTGGGAAAGCTTAGATTGTAAGTTGGGTTGGTGTACTAGCGTTTTAAGTGGCAATAAACTTGAACATAACAGAAAAACCCATTTTACGAGATTCTCATTAAGTTTCATGTTGAGCCTTCCAATTCGCCTTCAATTCACATGGCAATTATGTGGCATTGGGTATAACAGAATCCCACAGGTAGCACAGGGAAAAATTAAGCGTGTGTCCTTGGTATTTGGTAGGAAGTTTCAGTTGAATCCTTTCACAAATTGACTTCTTACATTTTCATTGCTTTTATCTGGAAGGTTTTATATTCTTCTTCCTCTTTTTGTTTCTTTTTTCCTATTCCCATTATGTATGCAAAGATGCCTACGTGTGTTGCTTTTAGGAATGCTTGCTTGTGTCCCCTTTTATTATACTTAATCATATTTTATGTGAGGGGATCCTGTTGCTTGGAAGTTCTTAAAGGATTTCATTTCACTTAGCATGTCATGAAATTATTTGCTTGCAATGAATTTATGCACCTTAGGTCATGACATTTTAATTAATATTTGATCGCATGAATCTTGACGAAGTATCTCCAGCTATGGAGCTGGTCCATGTACAAAGATATGCTGTTCCGCATTTAGCCTTCAAGGCAAAATATTGAAAAAATAGTCTAACAATGAACGCTCTGTTAGATGGCTAGGTTCTTACCAAGTTGTGCAGTTCCTCATGTAGGCCTGAACGTAAAAGTAAAAGGACCAGCATCTGATCTTTCGTTTTGACATTGGAGCCTTGATGGCAACCGATGACTTGACAAACAAACGGGAACGAGAGATATCATGAATCATAGGGCGATACACCTTGCCTCGGCTTCAACCACCAACCTTCTGCTATTCAGGCGGTCCTTAGCTTACTACCTCCAGTTGCGCACTTCAAGTTGGAGGATTTCTTCTTCTACTGGTGCACCTAAGGCGATGTCTTCCTTTCCTGTGTTGTCCCTCCAGACTGCATACGAAAACTTTGTGGACTGGAAATCATATCCTAGCCATCTTAACCTTACAACTGCAACTGCATGGCTGATGAACTCGAAAGAGAGAGCACAACTCTATCAATTCTTCCGGAGAAGGGGAATTTAAGCATGCCTCTCGCCACCTGCAAATTGCTACTCAATAGAAACGCGATCAACATCGCCAATCACAGATGGACAGTAGGTAGCACCTGTCTCATCACCAAACAGATTTGGCCAAAGCTGGATCTCAAACGTTCCCACTGTCTCATCAGACAGAAAAGATTGCTTATAAGAACCACTGCACCATCGGCAAGCACGCCTATAGGCTGGGCCTTCTTTACAATGCCTTTTGCAGAAGCTACATGGACAAGGAGGAGGAGGAGACGATTCTCCAACGTCTGTACATGTCCGTCCCTCTCAGCTCGAAGAAGAGCATACTTAGGAGCCTGCTTCTTTCACAATCTAAGTGAACTGGCTGACATCAACATAGGTAGCCTCCAGCGCTTCATAGTAAGCTCCTGCTGGTTCTGTGGGTAGCATTTGGGGGAAAGTACAGATCCTGGTGGACCTTACCTTACAAGATGACTTTGACGTTAAAAGACAAATGCCGTTGAATTGGTACAGTTCAGCTGTTCAATTGTTTCAAAATTTGTTGAGTTGACATATGTTAATTCCTATTTAACAACAAATAGTCAATTCACAACATCATGTTCATTTAATTATTCTGATCGTCGTAATGACTTCACACACACGATTATTTTCAAAATGTAAACAAGTCTGGAAATGTACATGCATACATACTCTTCCTACTGCCTCGGCCTATTTGTATATTTTTAGATGTTAATTAGACAACGATGGTGTTATACCAACATTGAATGCTTTTAACGTCAAACCATGTTATGTCTAGAAAGTAGGCCGCCAAAATGTCAAAAAAAAAAAAAAAAATGTTACCCCATAACAGCCCACTGGATGATTGTAAATTAATTGAATTTGTCATGTGATGCCACACGATGAAACTGTCAACATTCATAATACATGTGTTGTATATCCTCACGCCAACATGCAAGAGGTTAAAAGTCTTCAATTTCAAGGACACACATTGACATAGCGGCTTAAAAGACAATGCTTCCACACATGACTGAATGGCGTTCGCATGTAAATCACCTTGAAGAATAATAATTATTACATGGTTACCTAATCGAAATTTAATGACTAAATAATGTACCACAAGGACTCAAGGACATGAGCCACCACGAAACATGTATTTATCATGAACTTATCTCCCAGTTTTCAAATTAACAGAAGGTCATGATATATCTACCTCACTTAACGGCTGCCATTTCAATTAGCGAACACTCATAGAATCCCCAAAACAGTGATAAAATTTATTAAAACCTGTGAGAGGCTTTTTGTGTTTTATGCTTTTTGTCGTTGCTCTTGCTCTTGGTTAGGACGAAGAGTTACGCGCGTTCAGAGCAGACACATCTCGAGGTACATAAATTATAACATTATGCTGGGGGAGTGTACCCTAAAAATGTGGCAATCGCTTGAGTAGCGGGCTATTGAACCCCGTAAATTCACCGATGAAATAGGCATTTAAGTCAATGTTTTCGTATTACGCTGAATGCGCCTTTTTTATCACCATGATTTGTAGGTTTTTATTGATATTGTCAACCATAGTTGGCTGGATGTTACTATTTATAAGGGTATTGGGATTTATTTATGTGCTGCCGCAACGGATCAATGACTCAGAACAACTTGTAAGTTGTAATGAAAAACCAACCGTGAATTATGAGTATGGTAGTCGCTGCACTTTTGATTTTTTAGAGTGTTAAGGGATGGACGATTAAAATATACGAAAATAAAAACGTTTAAGTAGGTATATGGCAACACAAAATCGATCCATTTATCGACAAACTCGCCTCATTGTAGTAAACATGCAACGATTTTGAAAGGACTCCGGTGATATTGGCTGAGAAGTCAAGTGAAGTTTGCTTACTTTTTAGATTTTGGAAGAGTCAAAGGACCTTTCCTCTAGCCAGAATATTTTTTATGGTCGAGGCTTGAGCGTTGGGCCGGGTTTCGCATACAATAATCCAGACTCTCTGAGTTTTATTGCACAACATGAAACGATATATTTGATATAGGTCCAGGGGCAGGATGTTCCAGATGTTTGCAAGATCGCCAGTATAGAGTTATTTTTAGATCTTGTATTTCAAATCCAATCAAGGTGACCTCAGGAGTTCCCCAGGGTAGCCATTTAGGACCTCTGATCTACGTACTGACTATAAACGATGTAAACCTTGTCATTACGCATTCTTACCTTGAAATATATGCTGATGAAATGAGGATTTCTAAGCACTTAAGCGCCTTCCCCTGCCTCAAAGGACCTACTTTAATAACAATAAGCTGGTCTCCACTGTAACTTCAATGCGAGATCTAGGCATCACCTGTGACACTGAACTTAACTTCCGTTCTGACATTGACAGCATAATTAGCGGAGCTAACTCAGCACTCGGCTTTGTTAAACGTTGGTCAAAAGAATTCTCCAAGCGATACGTCACCAAATTCCTATACATGACTTTCATCAGACCGCTCCTTGAATATGCCTGTCAGGTCTGGTCACTCTACCATCAAGTCCACATTTAGAGAATCGAAGCTGTCCAGCGTCGTTTCTTATGCTTTGGTTTGCGTGGTTTGGGCTGGGATAACCCCTTTAATCTACCCCTCTACGAGAACCGGCTCAAATTATTAGGCCTCCAGTGCTTAAACACACGCTCTGTTGTTATTCGGGTTCCTTTCATGGAAAGGTCGGACTGGAACAATAACCTATCCCCATCAAACTACCAAGTATCAACCTTCACTGACGGCTTCAAGATAGAGTGTGGCGTTGGAGCAGGTGTCTTCTCAGCGGAACTGAACGCATCCAAATCGTACCGCCTTACAGACTCTTCGAGTGTCTTCCAGGCGGAGGTACTAGCGATTAGAGAAGCCTGCAAGATACTTAGCCTCAGCCCTACTACCCCAAACAACATTGAAATCTTTATAGACAGCCAGGCTGCCATAAAAGCGCTCCACTCACTCACTTTGTCCTCTAAACTAGTAGAGCAGTGTAAGGAAACTATAACGCAGGCAAACACTTGGTTTAATATCACTGTCCTCTGGGTTCCCGACCATAGAAACATAGAGGGGAACGAGAGAGCCGACGCGTTAGCCAGATGTGGTTCTAGCCTGGATACCGCCCTTGTGGGTTAGTCTGCTCCCCGATGGGACTCATCAAGGGCAACATTTTCCAACACTTCCTCTTTATTGCCAACTCTAGATGGAAAAGTTTAGCAACCTGTGCCATATCCAGACAGATTTGGCCCACCTACAACAAAAACAGAGCGATCAATAGGACCCGCTCGAGACAGCAAGAATTACAGCAATTAGCACGGGCTACTGGCTGATAGGTCAACACGCTGCCAAGCTAGGCATCCCATTCAACCCCCACTGTCGTTGTTGCGACAATTCACAAGAATAGGAAACGTTATTCCACTTTCTCTGTGACTTCCCGGCACTTGCCAGAGCCAGACAGCGCACTCTCGGAAAACGCTTTTTCAAGGAACTATCTGAGATTTACAACATAAAATTCAGCAACATTATCAATTTTCTCAACTCCACAGGATGGATATGAAAACTCCAAGCTAGGCCCATCAACATTTAGGTCACGTGAGTTGTGGTATCAAAACGGCGCATCCGCGCTTCTTGTGTCTCTGGCAGGCCCACCAGTTTCGACCACTTCCACCTACCTACTTATGATGCCCCCCACCTTTTTCCGAAAGTTTAGCTGCAGGCTTAGAAAGCGACACCTGTTTCTTTACCCTGTTTTCTATATTTAATTTCCAGTTGAGTTTCTAATCAAGGATAACGCATAAGTTCCTTGCATTGGATGATTTAGCAAGTGCTTAGCCGTTAAAACGTGGAAACTTAAAAGCCGATATTTAGCATTCACTTGGTGATAAATCGCCACGTCCACACCTTGTGGTCCAAGCGCTTAGCTAAGCCAGATGTGGGGAGGTTAAATAAAAAATGTACCTAACCATCTCTCATTTCGACATTTTACTTTCAAATTAATTTTCACAAACAAAAACATGTTTATTCCTTTGCTCTTTAAAATGGTTTTACCACAAATGCAAATCAAAACCGCAACAACCGGTGTTGCATCCATATCTGCATTTTATTAATTTTTATCTAGCATCATATGTAGATACATTCGAAAGAAATTAAATAAATACGAATTCACACATTAACCGCAATTAGGATAAACGTTCTAATCGTTTTTTGGTTTGCTGTGTCGACAAAATGGCATCAACACATTTTTGTTTGACTTTTAATCGTTTTAAGGTCTCCTACGTCCATGTAGATATTAAAGCTCGAAAATTGATTGAGATAATACATGTGATTATCGGAAATTAAATAACCCGAGTCGAAATATTTAATATTTGGTTGTTGAACATTTGAATTGTGTTTTTGAAGTGAAACCTCTTTAGCCACGGAAGTGTAATCGTTTATTAAGAAATTAGAGTGTAACGAAAAGTGAACGGCTAATTGAGAGGCTTTTCATGGCATACTCTTGCAGGTTTGTCATGCCTGCGAAGAGGTGGTGTCGCGAAAAAACTTTTGATGGTTTTTGAGAATCGAACCTGTGTCTCTCGCTTAGGAGTCCAACGCACTAACCACTTAGCCACGGCGACCACAAAAAGTAACGAAAAGTGAAACATTTAAATTGTGTCACCTATCCGTAGGCATAAAGTAAATTTGGTGACTATTGCCAGATTTTAACCACAGCAATAATAGCCAAGCTGCAAAGACGTCTTACCCACTACTCATCCACTCATCCACTACGCATCTCCATAAGTGGGACAACTATTGTGAAGTTTTTGGCCCATTACCTGCCATTGTACTCGGTTGAGTACATATTTTTTTAAACTTTTAATTATGTTTTGCTGCGAAAGTAGTCGATGCATTTTCATTAATTAGGTCTCAATGCAAACAATGTCATCTGTATGAACATATACAGAAGCCTTGTTTTGTAACATATTCCTTTTCAAATTTTGTGTGAATAGTAAAGATTTCGATTTTTTAAATTCATGCATGTTTATGTAATACTAGAGAAAATCTTCTGCGGTAATCAAATAAAAAACAACCTGTAAAAAATTCGAACTAAACTCTCTTTAGTAAAGCTAAACAAAAAATAAAAATAAAACAGAGTCAACTGATAAGGTGGTACTCCTTTCGGAAAAGTGGTGTACTCGTTTGAGTGGGCGAATGCACTCAATTTTTTTATTTTATTTTTTGAATTGTTACATGGAATTCAATTTTTCATTTTCCAAAAAGGATTTTAAAAAATTTATCGGCATAATGCTTTTTAGTGGCTATCACTCCTTACCACAGGAATCTACCTATGTATTGGTCCCTGTCCCACTGGTGGCGAATGCAATCAAGCATTTTCTACATCTAGCAAACAATTGCACTATTGACAAAAGCGACAAGATGGCCAAAGTTAGACCGTTGATGAATTTGCTATGCAAAAAATATCAACTGTGGGGATTCTTCCACGAAATGCTATCGATTGACGAAGCTATGGTAAAGTATTTTGGTCATCACTCGGCCAAGCAGTTCATCCGTGGAAAATCAGTTCGATTTGGCTTCAAGGACTAGATGCTGTGTAGTAGTGATGGATACTGTTACAACTTCGATACATATTGCGGTGCTTAAAATGTAAGGAATTAAAATAAGACAATACCACTTGGATCACGTGTTGTTCTTGACCTACTGGAAGTTGTTGATAAGCTAAGTGACCACATCGTTTTCTTTGACAACTATTTCACGAGTCACGATCTAATGGTTACCCTTCGCAACAAAGGATTTCGTGCCACAGGTACCACTAGGGATAACAGAACAAAAAAATGTCCTTTGGAATCATTGCAAAGCGTGAACAAAAACCAACGTGGCTACTCTCATCATCAATTCGATCAAAATAATGGCTTATTGATAGTTCGTCGGAAAGACAATGCGGCGGTTACAGTCGCGACAAACTACGATAAGCTTGAGCCTTATGGAAAAGTTAAAAGGTGGTCACAATTAGAGAAGCGAAAAGTAGATGTACCTCAGTCAAGGCCACTTGTCGCTTATAACAAAAGCATGGGAGGAGTCGATCTTCATGATCAATTTGTGAATACCTATCGTATCCAAATAAGGGGAAAGAAGTGGTGGTAGCCGCTATTTACTCATATGATAATTTCTATGGCAGTGACCGCTTGGCGTCTTCATTGCTTGAATACGAGTGAAAACGGTGATCTTCATTCGATCCATAACAAGGACTTTTCTATGATCGCTTCCTCTGAAAAAAGTTCCAAATAAACCGAGCGTTCCAAGAATTGTTGCTGCAAAATATGCCATAACCGAGTTCGTTGGATATGTGAGAAGTGTGGCACAACTCTTTGTATTGAGAAAGAATGCTTCAAGCAATACCATACCGTATGATAAATTTTTCAGTTTTTGCACCCATATAGAGCCAGTGTACTCACTTGAGTACACCCCCTTCTATCCCAAAGCACCATTTTTTTTTTTATAGAAAATGCATTTTTGTTAATATAATACAATAAATGAACTACTAAAAAAATATCTTTCATTTATTTTCATTTTTAATAAGCTTGGCAGGTAATGGGTTAATCGGTGTTAGATAGCATGTTTTCCAGGATTATGCTGAGTTCCACATTGTGTTCCAATGTTCCAAGGATTTGATACGATGCGATGCTGGAAGACTGAGTTGGTGATTGCAATAGATGAAACTATTGAATACAATGGTTTTTGCAGATTTGACACTAAATCACATTCCAACATCTTGATCAGATCAGATTAGATTATGTAGTGAGGTGGCCCTTAATCCCTTATCACTATAGCCACTAATGAGTCTATTGTGATGTCCTCTTCTTAAAAGCTCCTCCATGATGCCGGAGTGAGTGATGAAACCGGCGATGTCTTTGGGTGAGCGGGTGGTTATATTTTCCAACGTGTTAGGTAGTGGTTACCAAGAAATCGATGACGTATTCTTGTGAGACTGTTACAGTGACACAGTATGTGTTCTACTGATTCTTCGTTTTACATGTATTGTCTTGAACTATTTCCATAGTCATGAGATGCTTTTTAACTCGACAGTGTCCGGTTAGAAAGCCTGTGACGATTCGAATCTGACTTTTTGTTAATTGTAGAAGCTGTTTCGTTCTTTTTTTGGGAAGAGGTTGGTATAAACGCTTTTGTTTCTGTCAGGTAATGTTGTGCTTTATCTCTTAGCCATTTATTTAAACAGCTTTTTACTGAACTTGTTAGGAGGCCACAGAATGGTCTTGGCATCATGAAGGTTGATACAGATTCAGATTCCTGAACTATATTTAGTTTATGAAATTGATATCTGAGGCTGCAGTGACCGGTGAGGAAGCCGGCAAGCCTTCTGATGTCGTCTCTTTTGTGACAGATAATATTTTTAATGGTTTTGTTCAGGGGTCGGATGGTTCTTTCAGCCTGTCTAATTCCCTGAATGTTATTCCAGTAGGATATACACTTTGCCCAGCTGTCCAGACTCATTCTGAACGCGGAAGTAGGAATGTCGCAGAAGGGCTCGGCACCGAAGTTGATCTGCGATTTCAATACCTTCAATGCCTCTGTGCCCTGGTACCTACCAGAGATTGACTTTATTCCGCTTTGAGAGGTCCTGGAGAGCATTGAAGCAGCCTAAAGCGACCTTTGAGTTGTGTGCTGTATGCCCCATTTACAAGATCGACGAACTTCATTCTTTGTTGCTACTTGTTACAGCCATAGAACTCTGTCCCAAATCGTGCTCCAGTTCCAGATTTTTAATTTCTAACATCTAGTAGCGTGCTTGGAATTAGATATGCAGATACGTCCACATCAACAATTGTCGGGTCTGCACCTTAGACATACTGCGCAGTTCAATGACGTTTGCATTTATGTATTCTTAACATCCCTGCGGTGAGTAACTCAGAAAAGATACGTTTCTTGACCCACTGACCCAGACTACCCAAGTTCATCTCGAGTTCCTCCGACCAAAACGTCTTTGTTTTTCCAGTACTAATTCAACAATAAAATTTAACATTAAGATCTTCTTAAGCAAATAATAAATATTCGAATGTGTTGACAGATTAAATGCAGCGCAACGTAAACATCTAAAAAAAAAGTAAACTTTCGTAGTCTATCTCATAAACATCGTTTTATGGTGCTTATTGCCCATTATCCCCGCCAAAGATATTCTGAACTTTTTTTTTTAAAGAAATAAAAAAAGTTGAAGCGTATCAAAGATGACTTTTCCATTAACTTCATCATTTCGACTCGCATTGGGCGATATCTCAATAAAATTCGAAAAGTTACTGTATCTTTGTGAATTCCAATAAAACTACTTCAAACATAACATCCTCTCGAAAGAGAAAGTTCCCCAACATCACTTGGTCTTCATTCAAGGACTTCAGAACTCGTGAACTTTCGAGGAGGCCAACAACTCAAGCACGTATATGAGTACCTCCAGCAGGTTCACCCTTTTACATAGATAAGGACGCTCTCCTTCGAGTCATATTTTATAATTTTCCATAGAAAAGCCATATTTCCCTCGGTCTATGTGAGCTTCACTTACCACAAACGGCCGCAAGTCATGCCAAACTTTGAACCGTTGAACCGTCCAAAAAGTTGCATTTGCCCGTTTAATGGTTAACTCCTCTTCATATTTTCAATGAATTTTCCAATCGAGTGGTCGATGGATGTGATTGATTGACGCAACCACACCAACAGCCATGCAAGGCCACCTAAGTATGGTTTTGCACTTTCGACAAAGGATAAGTACCTGGTATTGGTATTTACGTTGTTTACTGTTGGTGGCGGGTTTTTCGGTGGATTATTTACGCAGCTTCTGTCGTGTTATCGATAAAGGACTAAAATTGGTATTTACTTGGCACACACACACACACATGATGGCGTTCAGACGTGACTTTCTCAGATCATTTCGTCTCGAATGCATAAAATGTTTTCGCGTCGAAGTTACTTGAAGCAGATTAATGAACGAAATGATTTAAACATTAATCTTGTGTCAGAAAGTAAGAAACTTGAAGATATTTTGTAATAAGTGAACTGGAATTCACTAAATAAATGGATTTGGAGGTCGATAACCACTTTTGTGAGTGTAGTTAGTAAACTTTTTGTGTGAATGTCCTTGATGTTTTTTTTTTTTTTTTTTTGAAGAACAATGAGCAAAAGATTAAAAGAATCATAACGTTTTGTTTGCTTAAGATGGTTGTCATGTTCATAGAAGCCCTGTTAAATGAAGGCTCCTAAATTGTTGCTTATACATCTTCGACTTCGAGCTCAAATTAATCGGAAAATCGTGAGACAGAAAAGACACCCGACAGTTCTATAGCAATTGACAGCTGGACTCAAGGTCGTAACGCAGGTTTTTCGAAGTAGTGAAGGGAACCTAGTTATCAATGTGTAGAGAATTGTAGATGTGTTTAATCAGCAGTTTCTGAATGAGATATAGGGCAAGAAGAACGCCTACCTCCAATAAACGACGAAGGAGAAGCAGTTGGCGCAGCCACGAAAAAGCTGACGAACAACAAAGCCCCAGATCTAATGGTTAACCAGTGGAAGCTTTTCACATAAGGAGGTGATGTTTTGGTAGGGTGCATACACCAAATAATCAACCAAGTATGGATGGAAGAAAGTATGCCCGATAGCTGGAATATCAACTCTATTAGCCCCATTTACAAGAAAGGCCAACTTGTGACAACTATCAAGGCATATTGCTTTGTGTACTGTATACAGGGTGCGCCATCTTTTATGTCGGCTTGTGAATATTGAATAACTTAAAAAAAAAATCGATTTCCATGTACATATGACGCATTTTTATTTAATTAAATGTGCCCTATTTGCTGCGTTTTTCATCACTTTTTCGAGCATCTCGGGCGGTATAGCCATGATTTCGGCACGAATGTTTGCCTTGAGCTCGTCAATGGCCTGAGGCTTACTGGCGTACACTTTTCTTTTTAAGTAAGATCTGGGTGGCCAGTCAATGTCGCTATTTTTTGACAGCACACGTCCACGGAACTTTCGTTGCAGAAACTGCATTGTTCAATTTACAGTGTGGCATGGATCACCATCTTGTTGAAACCAGTAATCGTCCAGACATTTTTCACACATTTGTGGCAGACCACATCCACCGATTTCGATTCCTATCAATGATGGTTTTGGCGCAAACGCCGGCCCAAACAATCACTTTTTGGTCATGCAATGATGTTTCATGGATCCCGTGGGGATTCGACGATATGCACTTTGAGTTAACACAACTGAACGACTATTTTCAATGTACAACGTCACTATTTCGGTGCGTTGTTTAGGTGTGAGGCGATTCATGGTTCAAATTGTACTGAACTGACGTTTCAAAAACATGTCTACTTAAGTCAATCGGCTTATAAATGTCAAAGTTATTCAATGTTAACATACCGACATAAAAGATGGCGCACACTGTACTGTGTACTGTGTACATGTGTTCATCTGAAGCTCTTCTGAATTACCGGCCCCACAGATCAATGATAGACAAAATCTTCATACTAAGGCAAATCCTGCAAAAGACCAACGAATTTCAAGTCGAGACTCACCACCTTTTCATCGACTTCAAAGACGCCGGATTCATTCTATTGAGCTCTAAAGAGCGATGGTTGAATTCGGGGTCCCAGCAACGAAAGATCCAACGTATATGTCCTGTCTTGAGAGCGATGACACAACCAAGCAGCTTTCCGAGATTAAGACTGCACATGTTCGGTATGAATATCGCGAGAATAAACTCAATCCAATCTCTTTCCCTGGTCAACCAACCATGTGGTTGAATGCTTAAGGTTAACTAACCTTACCCCCCAATAAACTAACTCAAAAAGTTTTCTTCTGTCCCTATCTCAACAGATCTAACTATTTAACCTCGGAATACGGGGTTCAGAAGATCAAACAAAGAATGGCTCTTGATTGTGGCTGTTTCCTTGAGCTAAGAGAGCAATTGTGTTGCAATGATTCCATCTGCGCTATCTTGCTCAAACTCAAAATTCCCTCCAGAGAGAATTGGACAGAAGGAGAGGTCATTAACCCCAATGAATGGGTTAAAAATGGATGCGGGCTTAGGATCAAGGATCTATGCACAGGAACCAAACATAGCACGGTCGATAAGACTTCCAAACCACAGCAGTGTGTTCCCGGCGGAAGTTCTAGCAATCGCCGAAGCCTCCAGAGAACTATCTCAACAGGCACTCCCAAGAAGGTACATCGACATATACATTGAAGAACTGTGAAACGCTGCCACGATAAGCTCAAGGCACACAACATCAATCACAACGTCACACTCATCTAGATCCTGGGACACACGGGCATCCGTGGAAATGAAAAAGCGGACAAGCTAGCAAGAATGGGTTCTGATATGGATCTAACAATGGTCGATGACTCAATCCTACTCCCATTAGAACTTAAAAAGTCCAGCATCGCAGCGAAATTCCAAAAAATCGCGAACGAAAGATTAACAGATATAGATATAGTTTGAGAATTGCTTGTGGAGGTTCAGTTTCGCTTCAGATTGAAGCAGTTTGGAATGAACATCCACGAAAGCTCAAGGCTGTTAAGTTTTGAACGCCATCAATGACAAAAATTTAAAAATTTTAGCCCTCTGCTCTCCTGACACAAATAAACAACTGGAAGGTGGAAAACTTTCCAAAAAAGTGTAGCGAACAATAAATTTTCAATCGCCAGCCATGGTATCAGTCCTAGGAACTCCTTTCACTTGTAAGATATTGCAAGTCTTCGATTGCGGTTGACTACGCTTGAGACCAATATCATAAATTATTTTGACAATTGCCAAAGTGTTATATAAATTGTCCGCCCTTAATTTAATACAAGACACAACCAGACAGTCTAAGTATCTACTTAACTAACTTTCTAATCCACCCCTTAACCTTACAAAGGGTCTGAAACTTCCCCACTGGTAACCAATTGTTAATCTAGCAAAGTACAAAAGACTACGTGTGATGAGTCAAGCCATTGTTCCCCCCCAAAACTATGCAAATAAAATCAAACCGTCATTACGCCCATTTACATATGTACATACGTGATGAAGAAAATATTCACAATTCCATAGAAACATATTGAATAGCATGTACCTAAGGGATACCCAGACACGCATTATATCCGAAATGCCCATTAAAGACAATCTTAATAAATTTTTATTCACTACGACATCGAAGACACTAGCTTTGCGAAGCCCGTTCGTCCGTTCCATCCTCAATATGGAGATTTAATTCCAAATGAGGGTAAACAGATTTTTCTCCAAAGAATGAACATACAGTTCAGATAAAGCGTTCGAGATACAAGCGAAGGCGATTACTATTATTGTTATTATTGAGCCAATTCGATTTTATGGTAAAGACGAGGTTTTAAAATTCCATTTAAGGCTGACACTGCCCCCAACCACCAGTTAGCAGTCGACAAAGTCGGTTCCCTGTTACAGTTTGATGTACTTTTGAGTGATATGTAGAGGCCAAGTCCTCCATTTAGGGCAAAGACAAATGCATTGCCAGCTGCAGCTCGTCATAGCTTTTATAGCAATCGAATGATTTAATTGCTCGGAAACGGTCATTCCATTAGACGACAACTGATTTATGGGGCTTGGAAGTTTCTAATTTTGATTTAGTTTCACATCTTGCAGTGACTAATGGAGTGCGCTCACTGAGGGCATGTTTTTCATGTGCATGGAGTCTAATAAAAGTCTCATCGAAAGAACGACCAAAGGCTGAAGAGGGAACGTTCTTAATGGCGTAATTAAAAAGTCATTAACTTGTACTTACCTGGAGGTGGTGAAAATTTATGTTCAAGCGGAGGTGGATGGTTCATTGAAAGTGTGGCGTTAAACTTGAAATGCAAGAAGGTAAAATAAGAAAAGGTTGCTCGAGCAGACTTTTACTGGACAAAACTTAATGCAGTTGGATGCCATATCATTGTTGGAAAAAGTTTGCAAATGAATGCAAGAAATATGGGAGGTATGAGTGCCTTGAACTAAAAAGGACTTGACTCTCGAAACTGACATCGGAATAAGGATGCATTTGCAGTCAGTTCTAAGGTGGGAGACAACATTTCAGTAACGCACGTCAAAGGGATGTGGAGTGTATCCGAGTGTAGGTAAATGACAACCAACAGTTGGTAACAACAATTCCATTGTCATACCATTGCGAGATAGTTTTTGAAGCATAATGTAACGAAGAGATGAGCATTGCGTTGTGTGACAGAATTACCATAAACATGTTGCGAAAATATTCACATTGCGGCAAACTGGAAAAGTCTTACGAGTTCCAAGTCGATAATACTCACCATCTTTTCATCGACTTCAAAGCCGCATACAACAGCATTCATCGCACCGAACTATATAACGCGATGGGATTCCGAGAAATCCGATTCACCACGCTAGAGAACTCGCAATGCAGCTTGGAAGGAGAACCTCCGAATTATTCCAAACATGCACCGGATTTCAGCAAGGAGACGCGCTGTCGTGTGACTTCTTTAATCTTGTGCTGGAGTAGATAGTGCGAAAGGCCGGCGTAAACACCGATCCGTCGAAAGCCATTTAGGACATAACCTAACAATTGGCAGCTATAGTTTTGAGGTAACGAAGGAGTTTATCTACCTCGGGGCAAATATAAACTCCACAAATGATACCCTAGTGGAAATTCGACGAATGATAGATAACCTTAGGCAACCGCTGCTACTTCGGTTTGTCCAAACAAGTAGGGTCCAAACTCCTAACTTGAAGGTCCATAATCATGCTTTATAGAACCCTGATCTTGCCAGTCTCACTTTATGGAGCTAAAAGCTGGGCGATAAGTAAGACAGCTGAGCAGATCTTGGGATCCTTTTAAAGAAAAATTCTTCATCAAATATTTGGTCCAGTCTGCGAGGAGGGCGAATGGAGGACAAGATATAACCGCGAACTCTACGAGCTCTACAAAGATGTGGATGTAGTCCGGAAGGCAAAAATCCCTCGACTGAACTGGCTCGGTCACATCGAGCGAATGGACGCGAATACTCCAGCTAAGAGAATCTTTGAAACCCAACCACCTGGTTTGCAACGTCTCCAGTTAATCCCGTCCTTAGCTAACTGCCTTCAGTTTCATACTCTAAGTTGGTTGAGGTACACTTCCACTCGGTGCATGGTTATTCGAGCCGAGAGTTAGTGACTCAAAATCAGTCCCTAAAGAGTTGGTGAGTATCGATTTGCAATTTTCGATTCAATATTTGACTTTCCTGACTTCGGTTTGAGTCAGAAGCTCGTTTGTGCCATCATTAGTTCTGTGGTGTTCATCAGAGTGAAGATGCTGTATTTTCATTGATCGTGCAAGGACATAAAGTCTTTTTTTTTGACAAGAGAACAGAGCATCTTATGTGAATACAGGTCTCTGACAATTAGAATGTGATGTCAAACATAACTCCCAAATCTCTAAATTGTATTAGTTAGAAGAACAAGATACAGTACTCCCCGGATAGCTCTGCCCTGCGGGTTTTTCTGATTTATTTGGGCACTTAAGAGGACAAGTTATCTATCCGTACCCGTTTATATTCCTGATAAGCTTTGAAGCCTCAAATTTTTGGTTAGCAAAGCGGGTAACGCAGCCAAGCGAGGGTGTACGTATCCGGCTATTACTGTACTACGTTGCCTTGTGTTGGGTTTACCAACGAAAAAAGAAAAGAAAAAGGGTTTGAGACGCAACCTGCCTTAGACGATGCACAAGCTGAACTGTCTATCTCATCGTTCCTAATGCTTCCTCAATGTCTTCGCTTCACTATTCCCTACGTGCGCTCTGCAGGTCAGCAAGGTAACCCGATTCATACGGCGTATTCTTATAGCGCAAGAATACGTAACATTTGTAACATTGCGAGGACTTGAGTGGGTCAGCGTGACGGTACTCGAGTGTTCGCCGCAGTGGGTCAGTGTGACATCTTGGCCATGTCCACAATTGGGTTTTGGGTGCAATCCTATCGATCGGTCAGGTTTCCCATATGCGCAATAGGGTTCGTGAAATACGATCAGAGATCCTTCTATCGGATTGGCGTCTTTTAAACTTCGAACTTTTTAGGATACACACCGATTGTTGTTGCTCTTAAATTGTTGTAAATAACGAAACAAATCGCAGTCACAACTTCCATAAAATAGAAAAGGACGAGACCATTTACTCTGACGACCTAAACTGACTGACAGAGCCAAACCTTCAAAATCATCTAAAACTGTTCACAGATAGACATAAGCCATTCTACTTTAAGATTTATCTACATTTGTTTTCCCCTCTCTAAAAAAAAAACACTAACTTATCCTTTCATCAGATCTAAAAAGTCATTCTTTCCGAATGAGACTCTCCCACGAAAGGTAGGACGAAAATTTATGGCCACCCCTGCCGACATTATCGACTTCTATTAGCTCTCTGACACTGTCAACCACAACAAATGGGCCACAAACATTCCCAGACAAATAGAGTAATCTTTCAATTTCATTTAGTTGATTGCAATTGATTTTCGTTTCATTGAATTTCTTGTTCTCGCAGGATAACAATACCCAGTGCCCTGGTGAGATTGTGAGTTCGGCTATAGTGTGAATTCATTTAGGAAATTACAGGCGACCTTTTTGTTTGTTGTGTCGAGATCTCGACGGTTTTTGGGGGGTTGGTTACATTGTGCGTATGCAAGCGAATTCCCAGAGTGAAATCGAGTGAAAAATGTTTACCTTTACTATGATTGTGATTCGACGATGCAGTGACGAATTGGAAATTAACCAAATTAATCGAATTAGGATTTGATGGAGAAATGAAATGAGCCATCTTAAGGGGTGATTGTTGAAGTGATGTTAATATGGATGAATTTATTTGTTTGAGCCAATTGCATGGATCAAATTAAGAATGTAAATTGAATGAATTGAAGGCGCCTTTGACAGCAGCAAACATGCTCACAGACATATGATCCTTAGCACGCTTGGTTGCTATTAAGTTTAGGTCCGATGTGCTGGCACATGAGGTGATTGTTTCTACTGCTATTGGAATCAATTACGTTTTATTATCCCTGAATCTGTGAAGGGAAATTGCATTGCAAATGAAAAGAATTTTCGTCTTTCTTCACATTACGTATAAGACCCCAGCTGCTGCTGAACATGTACAACAGCTGTCTGCAAGAAGGGGTCTTCCCCAGGAGCTGGAAGAAGCAACGTTTGCTACTGATCAACAAAGAGAAAGGAGACCCAGATCTCCCATCAGCATATAGACCCCTTTGTATGCTGGACACCACAGGGAAACTCTTGGAAAAAATGCTTAAACCAAAGCTCACGACAGCGGTACAGATACAGAGTACAGGAGATCTCTCTCGAAGACAGCACGGTTTCTGAAAGGGGCATTCCACGATTGGAACAATCGAAGAAGTGGTAAGGACCGCTCAAACAGTTTAAGTGGGCAATCGCCATTCAAAAAAGATGGTACTGCTAGCAACTCTGGATGTGCGAAACGCCTTCAACTTAGCAAGATGGGAAGACATGCTGAATGCGCTCGAAAATATGAAGGACCATCCTAAAGACCGAGAACTGCCATATAACACTAGAGGAGGTACGCGAAGAAAGGAGTCCACTGCTGAAGCAGCGCAGGTCTCGATCCTGGGACCCGACCTATGGAACATTTCCAACGATTGCATCCTTCGCATGGAGATTCCCGAAGTCACTTTCCTGGTAGGGTATGCAGATGATATCGCCGCGCAAAGAAAACTCAACCAAGTTATGAGACGGGTACTTCTCTGGATGGAAGAAATGACACAAAAAAGACGTAGATAGTCCTTCTGACTAGGAAAAGGATCCCGACTATCGTTGACTTGGATCTGAGCTGATAACCAGCACAGAAGCAGTTAAGTACCTAGGGCTAGTTATTAATACGAAACTCACTTTCTGGCAACAGATAAGTTCCGCATGTCGCTGAGCAGTTTAATGTCAAATGTAGGTAGACCCACAGCCAGCAAACGAAGGCACCTAATGACAATTTGTCACTCCATTCTCCTGTATGGGTGTGAGATATGGGCCGATGCACTGCGACAAGAGAAACACACGAAGCAAATGGTGGCAATACAGAGACGCGGAGCCCTACAAGTCATACCGAGCGGCCTCGCAACCAGCGGGAGTGACCCCTATCGATCTCCTGGCAGCAGAGAGAAAGTACGTCTACGCCAAAAAGGCGGATATTGAAGTAGAGGCCGCTACAGAAGAGGCAAAAGAGCTTACAAAACAGCATTGGCAAGAGAGATGGAGTGCAGAAAACAGAGTGCGATGGACCGCGAGGCTGATCCCAAACGTTGCCGAATGGAAGAGACGTAAACACGGTGAGGTAAATTAGTACGCCACCCAGTTTCTTACCGGATACGGGTATTTCAACGCGTACCTCCACAAGAAGGGCAAAATAAGCAGAATAGGCTTGCAGTACGGCGACTCTCAATATGAAAAAGCCGGTCCCTAGTGGGGAAGGAGAACGACCTCCAATTTCGGACGCTAAGTTGGTTGAGGTTTCCTTCCACTTTAGTAAGCCACCTGAATCGCGGTCTTCCTCTACTGCGCTGTTCCTCGGGGGCGGGTTCGAAGATTTTTCAAACCGGAGCATTGGTGTCCATCCGCTCTACATGATCCAGCCACTTCAGTCGTTGCACCTTCACTCTTCTGGCTAAGTCGATGTCGCTGTACAGGCGTATTTCCTCTTCGACTACCCAAACCCCAGCTGAACCAGGAAACAGTCATAGACGCATACTTCTTTCATGACTCGGGATAATTATCAACGCTGCCACTTAAAAATATTCTAAAATCCACATTGGATTCGGGGGGGTTTAGGAAACCTCAATACCCAAATTCCTAGTAGGGAGTCCTCTTAATCGACACTCAAAATGATGTAAACCCCTAGATCATAATCAAAAAAAAAGGAAATATAATAAATCCCACTATAACTTCTTTCGACATTATACTTTCACACAAAACAACCAATTAACAGGATTAACCGATAACATACCCTTGAGAAAGCCAACTTAAACGGAGACTTTTGTTCTCGATACACAATCTCGATAATGTCTAATTTATTTGCGAGTTCAACTAAGGAACCTAAATTATTGCATCCCTGGCCGCAGGTTAAACAACAAACAACATTGCCATGCTTCACGCAAATTCAACATCACTTTGTACATAGAATATTGGTGTTGCGTGTGTTCACATGGTATTTAATACTCGTGTACGCAGGATATTAATTAGGAACACAAATTGACCCTCTTAAACTCCCCACTCTTTGACAGTAAAAGCAGTCAAAACAGGAGTTCTCACTAACCGCCGATTGTTAGAAGACCTTTTGTTTTGATATACCAATTAATATCCACAACGTACTTCCTTTAACACGGATCCTCTTTTAACAGTGCTATAATCCTTGTTATTGTCCTATCATGTTCGCTCCTTTGAAACCATATCCTACTTGACATACGATACTCAGCGCGAAACATCGAAATTTTGTTCCAACTTTCACCCCATTACCACTCTCCAAAGCTTGTGAACAGGAAAACTCAACCGTATTATATGAAAGCAATTTTAAATATTCAACCCCTTTTCTTTATAAATATAAAGCGATGCGGTCTTGCTATACTATTAGGTACACCCCTATGTCAGCCAGTCTACTGTAGCTCCATTTTTTTGCAAGTTTTATGCTGCCTTGCGTCCTTTTGCAATAAATAATTGTCTATTAAGTATACGTTCCATTTTGGGAAAGTTCTTAATTTAGGTTAGGTACCCTTGACAGTGAAAGTTTATGAGCGGTTAGGAGATTGTAGTATTCAATGTGCTAGTGCATATGAGTATACCACGAATCTGAAGTTGATTTTCCTTGGAGCTACAATCGCAACAATCTAATCTGTTCACGTAATGACTACGAATAAATTTTGGGATGAAACAACGCCACTGTTGATATTTTAGGGTATGTATCCTTGTTCACGTGAGTGGTCTCTAAAATGTATCACGTTCATCGCTGTTTGAAGGCGGTATTCCTTGTTTATCAAATAAAGTACAACGAGGCGGCAAAATCTTTTAATTTCGTCTGCAAGAGGGTTGTTTTTTTTTATTTTTTTTCTTCTGTCAAATGACTTGGTAAGGTTAACGAGGCTTTTTAAAGGTTTTACTCACTGGAATAGGTCCACAAAATGTTGTTTGAATATCCAAAGGATTCAATGGAGAAATCTTTTTTTTTTTCTTGGATGTATATACGTGAAGTTTAGTTGTAGAATTATGCACAAGAAAAAAGAATCTTTTGTTGCGCGAAAGAAACTCTATTTTTGGAGAATACTTGTCCTATTGTTTGGAGACAACAGCCCTGTCATCCTTTTTTATGAGGTCAAGCACTGTGTTTTGGATCGTTTCACATGAAGAGTGGAAATTTGCTTTATGGCCTTGCTTATATGAGCAATGTGGAGTGGAACCAAAAGACATTGTTTTCAGGTACCTAAATTTCCATTTTATTTTTGTGGTTGTTTTGGGTTGTGTAAGATTATTCTTTAGAATATAATAGAAGGTTATATCGTTTGTGGATCTTTTACTTTGGGAAGATTTGTTACAGTTTCTGTTCAAAAACATGTGCTATATCTTTTTAGTTTAGTGATAAACCGAGAGCCTTTAGAAAGATTTAAAAAAAAAAATACTGTCGCCGGTATCGACATCGATGCAAATGAGATTGAAGAATTTGTTGGTAAATTGAGAGACATTTGAATAAATATTTAAAAAGCTCTTAA
Source organism: Criorhina ranunculi (assembly GCA_951813785.1). Lineage (NCBI taxonomy): Eukaryota > Metazoa > Arthropoda > Insecta > Diptera > Syrphidae > Criorhina > Criorhina ranunculi. Next base: position 14,197,565 of record OX638381.1, read on the forward strand.
CAGTAACTGTGACCTCTATTGCCTGCTGTTGTTACTGTCTTATACAACTCTGGATTTCGAAAGATGATAATATTCTCAGCTCTTCAGATATTACTTCAGATTTGCTCTAATGATAGGTTAATTTTGGTGGAGACGAAGGCCCCCATTTGTTCGGCTTAATACAAGCTAAACAAGGACCAAAATCTTGCTCTACAAAACCCTGATCTTGGCAGTCCTGCTTTATGGAGCTGAATGCTGGACGAAAAGTAAGACAGCGGATCAGATCTTGGGATCCTTCGAAAGAAAAATCCTACGTCGAATATTTGGTCCAGTCTACGAGGAGGGCGAATGGAGGAGAAGATATAACCGCGAATTCTACGAGCTGTACAAAGATGTGGATGTAGTACGGAAGGCAAAAATCAGTCGACTGCAATGGCTCGGCCACATCGAGCGAATGGACGAGAATGCTCCAGCTAAGAGGATCTTCGAATCCCAGGCACCTAGTTCAGGAAGAAGAGGAAGACCGAACCTCCGGTTTTAAGATCAGGCAATCGCGGATGCCAGAAGCCTTGGTTTAGTAAATTGGAAGCAGCGTGGCCCGGGACCGTAAAGGATGGAAAGCGGCATTAGTTCAGGCTCAGACCCTCCACGGGTCGCTGGCCTGATAAGTAAGTAACAAGCTAAACAATCTTAAATCTCAAACTTAAAAGTAAGATAAGTTGGGCTGGTCAAGAAAAACGGATTAAAGGCAAAGAGTGCTGCGGTTGAAGTTAAAAAGGGTTAGATTCGAGATAATCTTTCGTAGCATACAGGAGATCGGTCCTTCTTTTTTTTTGCGTTGAGATGTGGGAATCTTTTAAAGACGAAACTGGGCCCGTACCCAGTAACAGTGTGGAATTTCCATCCACCTCCCCTTCTTTGTCCTTTTCCCCACGGTTCCGCCGTCTTGGCATTTCATCGTGGAGAGACGAGCAGCATTACGTGCTCACCATCTTATTGGGACTTCTTCACATTGTCGCCTTTCTCGTTCGAGGTGTCTTAGCTGTGTCATAATCTGTTTCGGGCAATCGCTCACATGTCTCCTGCGATTGGATCATACATCGTTCAATTGAGTCATAGGATGTGTGGTCGTGGTGGATTGGTAGATAGAAGAGACGAGGAGGTAGTGTTGAAGAAAATAGAGTTGTGAGTGACGCACATTGAACGTGACCTGAAAGGAGTCGATGAATGAAGGGAATGTCGACTGCATCTCTGCGTTCCTCAAGGGTGTTAAAGTTGATGAGGTTGAGGCGATTTTGATAGGGAGGGAGAATAAAAGGGCAGTCCTCGAAGAGCAAATCTAAGAAAACGGCGCTTGATGCTTTTGATTCTCGAGATATGCACACGATGATATGGGGACCACACTTGACTGGCATACTCTAGGAGGGGGCGAACAAAGATAATTGGGTTGGTGAATTCTTTGGACCACCGTTTTACAAAGACTAATACAGAGTTAGCCTTTAGGATTATCTCATCCATATGTAAGCGGAATTTGAGCTCCCTATCACACAAAATGCCGAGTTCGCGAAGAGATAAGTTGATTGGGCAGAAGGTAGAGTCGGCGAGGAGATTGGTGCCGCTTATGAGAAAAGGTTATGGATTGGCATTTGGCGATATTTAATTTTAAAAAAACAATTTTTGAGGCACCAGTTCGAAAAACTATCAAGGTCTCGTTGAAAGAGGATAGAGTCTTGGAATGAGGAAATTGATTTGAAAAATGTTGTATCGTTGGCGTTAAGGGAGACGGACGAATGTTTGATGATTCTATCGAAAGTATAGTATAGTTAGTATGAAAAGAAGGGGACCTAGATTGCTGCCTTGTGGGACACCAGGAGGTGGTTAAGAAAGAAGCAGAGTGGGTTGACCTAGAGCAAATACTGTAAAGTTAAACGGTGGCAGCGTAATGTATTATGGTGCATCATTCAATCCAGGGAATTTCAAATTCCAGGGAACTGCAAAGCTGATGAACTCGCCAGATATGAAACAGCCATGCCTGTGCTCACAGAAAGAGACACCCTGGGTATACCGATCACTCCATGTAAACTTTAACTCAAGCTGGATGCTATTGAGAAAACAAATTTTTGGTGGACAAATGGTACAACGTGTCTAGGGACAAAGCGGATTTGGCCACGGCTGGATCTGGAACGCTCTAAGAATTTGATTTCTGTCAACAGATCGCATATCAGATCCATAATAGGTGTCATCACGGGACACTGTTAAATAGGAAAGCTTGCAACAATGCTTGGCATCCACTCAATCGATTTTTGTAGAAACTGCATGGACGAAAAGGAGGAGAAAACTATTCCCCACCTTCTTTGTAACTGTCCAGCTCTCTCCCGTAAAAGAAGACTCCATTTAGGGGAATTCTACTTTAACGACTTAGGCGAACTGATACACACGGATATCAGAAACCTCCTTCGCTTCATACAAAGCTCCAAATGGTTCAACGAGAAGGTATGGAGATCTCTTCAGATCCATGTGGTATCACAATGGACCTATCACTGGTCTAAGTATGCTGGCTATAACTGGCAGCCACTTCAACCTAACCTAACCTAACCTATCATTCAATCCATTATTGTGTACCATTAGTTGTGATAATGCTGGTTTTCCTTTTGCTTTTTAGAGTTGGAATGACAGACAGGTTTGTGATTCTAAAAGGTGTCAGTGACAACAATGATCTCAACAGACCTATAAGTGGTCCAAGTGTCCTGGCATTAGCTGGCAAATCACTTCAATCGCATGCACCAGTAAGTAACCCTTTAGACTCCGTAGACTTTTCTGTTGAAAAACAACAAGAATTTGTTATTTAGAATCAGCTCTATGGTCCGTCTGTATCGTGGAGAGTTGTGAATTCGAACTTTCAATGCTAATTATTGTACACTTTCAATTTTTAATTTCAATGCAATTTCTATAGTTATCCCGAAATGTGGGATCAACCCCACGGTATGGCACCATTAAGGAGTTGAAGTTGCTAGACAGACGTTGATATGTTCTGGTTCTCTTGGATGTAAATCCACGTTTACCCTTCGGACATCCCTTATCACAGCATCAAGAAGAGAGACTTCAGTACCCACCTAAGCAATCCTTTTATTTAAAAAAAAAAATGTTCTCCCGGTTACCTCTACTTCTACGCATTAAATCCATTAATATTTTCAATAATTGTCCCAAAAAATGAAAAGGACGTGGTTTACCATCACTAAAAAGGATTCGCGAGTGTTTCATTTTATTGAATCATTAAAATTCTCTTCCAAAGTAAATACCTATATTTCCTTCCATCGTTTCGTGTAACCCCGTATAAAACAAACCGAAGCAACAACACCCCCTAGGACCTTTTGACAATTAAATAAACAAAGGGAGAAAAAAAAACCTATTCTGAGTGTTCTTGAAATACACATAAAAACAATATCCGCAAATACAGTTTTTTTGTTCATGTATCAGCTGAATAAACTTCGCACAACTTATCCTTGATATAAAATATATATTGCTGTATTATCTTCCACCAACAATCTCCTACTTCAAAATGCAATTGGGTCACAATTTATACCGACATCCCTTTTAACGAGTGTTCCCTTAAAAACTCTCTCCTCTCTCTCCCGCAAAATGCTTTTTATATGAGTATTTGCCCTCGAGAGGGTAACCCTTCATCAAAACCACATAAAATCTTGTGTCAAATGACACATGAATTGAATTTCCTTCTTAAACCAAAAAGAGTGTAACGCGAATAAAGCCTAATCCCTCACATGACTAACCCCATAAAATTCTATATAATCGTTGAGATAAACTTTTCCCCAATATCTATGTACATATGTATGTATTTCAAACAACACAAAAAGAACCTACACAGTGTTCTCACACTCAACAATCGTGTTCAAAAATTTCAATAAATCATTAATCCACATGAACAGACTAGATCAAAGGGGGATTCAATCCATCATCCAATCCTCGAACGTAGACTAAAAATTTCGATTGGGATGAGAAGAAGAAGCAAAGAGGCAAAGAACTTCCCGCCAAATTATTTACACTGCTGACATATATTGATAAATTCTTTGTTTACACTTTTCTATCAATGAAAAGCTCAGCTGTGATAGTAAATTCGAAAAAGCTTACATTCCACGGCGAATTCATCTACTACACGTGCTCTGTCTCTCTCAAAATAAAATACATTTTCCCATTCACAAGTGCAGACACGATTGTCAAAAGCTTTTTCATCCATCCATCCCATCCCTTCCCATCCACCCGCTGCAATTGGATAAAAAAAATCGAAATCAGCTTTTCCCAAAAGATTCTTTAACCAAAAGAGGCCATCGCAGATACATGTACTAGATAAATTCGCCTACAATCAGATACCAGTACCAGAGGGTGTCTTTCAAGTTTTTGCTTAGCATACACCACCGCTGCCAACAGTTTTCCATTCGGTATGCTCGAGTGTGGTAGGTCAAACCAGTCACGTTAACCGACCGGATCGTATCCAATCCGAATGTTTAGTTGATGTCTGTTGCCGGTAGATATCGGACGAACGAGCAGGTGTTTGGTGCGGAATTCTTTTCTTCAAAAACAGAGTATCTGCATGTATTAATTTATTTCGAAATATGGATTAATTTTTAAATTCATGGTCGCTTACTCATAACTAAAAGCTTGATATTGAAAAAAATAAAAAAAAATCGTGGTGATAATTGTATGAAATATTTATTTAAACACAAATTGCATGCCATCCAAGTGTCAACAACTTGATGGGGAATTAATGTCATAAGTGTAATCTATCTCCCGTGGGAATACAAAAAAAAGAGATCTACGATAAATGTCAGTGATCTTGCGGTCTTGTTTAAATAACGCGGTATTTAAATAAATTACATCTCCGAAAATAAAAATACAAAAAAAAACAAGAATTTCCGTTGTCTGTTTTTTTTTAAGTGAATATCGTTGCGAATAAATTCGTGGGCGTTCTGAATAGATACACCACCGATTTGTGTGTTTCTTTTTAAGTGGAATTAAATTATTCCTGCAAGCAGTGCATTTGAAGTGTGTAGTTGTGTGTAGAAAGCAATAACCGTTAGTTATTGTTGGATACAATAAATTTTTTTTTAAACAAAGACTGTGGATACAAACAGTGCAACAGAAGTGGATATCCAGCCACAGAGGAAACGGATGTAAGTTTTAATCGTTTTCAGCTTTTTTTTGTGAAAAATTTGCTCAAAGTGTGTAATTTTTTTTATTTTTTTTTAGGGTAAGGCGAAGGGGTTTGGTAAAACATATTCCTTCGATCCAATTACTTTTAATTTGTGATAGTATTTCGATTACTGTGATACATTAATTATGAGGGGAGTGCTTTTGCCATAAGTTATTAGATGGATTTAAGAAATATATAGGGCAATTGGGCCGGTTAATTACACTACAAGCAAACAAATTTATGGTGTCAGAGCAATTTACATACATTACACAAATGGGTACTTAATTTAGTTTGTCTACTGATTTGTGATATCTCTATAAATATGAAACGTTGTTTATTTGACACTCAATCAATTTCAAACTGTCTTGATACTTTTCACTCAAAAATTGACATAAAGAGAGTTGAGATACTAGATTAAGGTATATTTTGAATTTGTCATTAATAAAGTTGTTAATAGTTTAAGTTTGACATGATGGGTAATTAAATTTTTTTTATAGCATGGTTTGTTTACAAAATTTAAATGGGTAGGGTGACAAGTTAACCAGTGACGCAGTTTTTTTTTGTCTGTAAGCTCTTAGATGATAAAGGCTATAAATGGTTTACTGTACAACTTGAGGTGTTCCATACTGAACCAAATACACATTTTCACTAAAAAAAACATTGGAAACCTACTAATATTATAAAAGTAAAACGTTGTCCGTTTATTTGTTTGTTCCTCTATAACACGAAAACTACGGAACTAATCAACTTCAAATTTTGCACACAGAGTGGCTGTACCTCGGGTCAGAGTATAGGCTACTTTTGGTTATTAAAATGTAACTTCGCAAATTATAGGTTGGCGAAGCCGCGGATAAAAGCTAGTTATCGAATTTATTCAACTTTCTTAGGTTGTCGTAGATAAAAATCGAGGGAATGTCTAGAGAATTGGTCCAAGAGTCGCTCTTTTTTGTCATTGTGTTTTCTTGATCGTATGGGTTGAATGATTTGAGAGGAGTTACAATTCCAATATTTACAGACTAAGATCAAGATCTTTAAGCCAGTTTATGACGTTAGATGAAGTTTTAGAAAGGTTTTCGATGCACGAACTTCTGATTGTTTATCATTCAGGTGCACAGTCACAACTCGATGCACTTAAAATACCCCACTTTTGCAGTGTGTTAGCACAAGTACCGCAATTAAAACGTATGCGGAGGGAAGTTAAATCCAGAGAGAGATACTGAAGGGTTATGAATTGAAATCAGTTTAGTTGTAAGGCAATTATTTCAAATAACGTCGTGGCTTTCTGGTTTTAAGTCTTGCAGAACAACTAAGAATGGAAATGTCGTTAAAAATTAACACAAGTGGATTGTTCACTAATTTTGCGTTTTTTTCGAATTAGTGGGAGCGCCGGACTGTTGGTGGTTAGGTAATAGGGTTGACGAGAAAGAAAGTCCTTTCTCTTTCACATTTAGGTCAATGTAGAGCCATTGTGGTACTCTTGTGGTTTCAGCCCCCCTTACTAGGAACCATAAGCCTATGTTCTATCGAGCCAGTCCGAGACGCGGATAAATCTGTGTATGTCGACCACAGACTTGTCGGACTTCCTAGGGTCTTAAACCTTATTTGGTAGAGCGCTGGATAGTGGCAAGGAAAGTGTGGAGTGTCCTCATCTACTTCTACGTCACCACATCTTCTTCTTGTATGGTAGTTAAGTTTATTATGCCCGGTGATGATACCTGTTAGAGAAGATAGCGATTTTTTTTTGTCTATTTGCAGGATTATATCAGTTTTCTGTTTACTGTAGAATGGCCAAAGTTTCCTTGTTATGACACAGGAACTGAGCGCATCCATCTATCATTTGCAGTTTTTTGAATTTTGCTCCCAACCTCCTGTTTGAGGTTACAGGGTGGAATTTCAGCGATGGTATCAGGTTGGTCGGGGTCTTATAAAGATCCTTCCCTTGCAATCTCATCAGCTGTCTCGTTTCCAGTCGGTGGTGCTTTGTAGCTCAAAACTGAGAGCCAATGTGTTTGTGAAGAGGTAGACCAAAGCGCTCCAGTTACAACATACATTTTTAAAGTGTTTGCTGTTCAGCCACATCGGACAACAATACCCAAAAAGTTTCTGAATAATGTTGATTCTTGGTCTAGTGATCTGTCAAGTGTCACTACGAGGTACTTTGTACGTTAAAGGTTACTTTCAGTTTGTAAGATGCAAATTTCGAGTTGAGATGGAAATAGCAAACGTCAGTCCTTGACACACTTGATCAGAGCCGCCATTCCCTAAAGTATTTCTTGAAGATTTCAAGATCAGCATTTAGTGCACGTTCGGTTGTTATCAGATTTTGGTATTAAGTTGCTGTCGTCGGCATATAAGAACTTTTTTGACGGAAGTTTGTATGTTGGTAGTACCGATCCCTGACTGTCTATTGTTCAAATTTTTAAGTCACTTTTATCAACATTAACCAAAGGTTTGTGTATAACTAGACTAGACATTACAAGAAAAAATAACTCCAGTTGGAAAAGGCGGTCCTTTGTGTCATTCTTATAGAATTACATGACCTGAAATTGATGACGTTAAGTCAAGGTCGATCATTACCCTCAACAGAACACAAATTCACACCATTATTGGTGTCATCACACAGTGACAACACGCTAGGAGATTAGAGGCTCTTTCAATGATTTTTGCAGAAGCTGATGAGGAGAAGAAAGAAAGTACAACTCACCTCCTCTGTCATTGTCCATCGCTCTTCCACGACAACAGTGATTTAAGTCTAATCCCCCGACGTTAGTTTTCTCATTCATTAATAACTCCAAATGGTTCTAAGGGTAAAATTCTCTCACAGGGCATTCTATAGACATCACAATGGGCTCTGAGCTTAAGTGAATTCCACGGGACACCTATCCACCCAACCTAACCTAACCTACCACCTTTAAGAAAAATGTTTCTAACGAAAAGCTAGTGGAAGGAAATTGCCAGGTTTTCAGAAACTTCTGAAGTTTTTACCCGGCTAAAGTTGAAGTCTTGTCAAAGTTCAAAATACAGGAGAACATTGGAACAATTGTTGAATGTTGCTGTAAACAATTTCGTAGCTCTGGCTAAGCTGCAAGGTTCAGGAAATCTTAGTATGAGCAACATGTCTTTGAACAATGGACTTGTCTTGGTGTCTGGTAGAGGAGGCGGTTCAATATCAACCCGAGTAGCGCTAGGTGTCTTTGTGTCTGAGTACATCAGTGTGGTGTTCCAACACTCCGACAGAAAAACAAAACATATCTTTGCTTGAGTCCACAGAAGCCACTCTTAACTCGTCATTTGGTCTCTACGCATTAGATTGTTACAGTGACAAGGTATGTGTTCTGCCGCTTCTTTGTCTTCGTAGCACGTCCTACATCCAACTCATACTGAGCTGTAGGAGCTATTTCGTCCTGTTTTTGGGAAGCTGCTGGTAGAAAGATGTTGACCTATCTGTTACCTTCAGTTTCCATTCAGTAATGGTGTGTTTTTTTTCACTAAGCCTTAGACCCCTGCTTACTTCAAATTGATTTAAATCGATTTTAAATCTGTTTGCGAAAAATGTCCTGCAGCTCAATGTGAACAAATGCTTTATTCTATTACATACTCTCACAAGAGTCTCCCATTGCCTTTCAGACTCTTCTTTATCCACGACAAGCCTGGTCACTAAATTATGTGATCTACTAGGGGTTATTTGTGGTAGGAAACTCAACGTAGCCAACTCTGCAAAGACAGTGATATAAGGAATTCCCAGACTCGTACTCCACTTAATCTCTTCACCATCAATATAGTCTCCTTATTCCGAAATCCATACTTTGCGACCCCCAGCGGAAGGTTCATTCATTTTGTCTTTTACGGTTTTCATTGGGTCGATAGCTTCAACCTTTCGTGGATCATTTGAAACGTCCCTCGAAACGTCGTCGTGATGCTTCCAATAGCTGGCAACATGTTGCTGCAAATGACCTCATACAGCTGGGACAGACTATTGTTTTGGATTAAATGAAAGTAACTTTGACACGTGTATGTTTAGTTTTTCTAAAAACCCCATAAGTCATAGAATAAAAATTTTGATGAAAAGAAAAAAAAAAGTGAATGTACCAAATCAGTGCTATTTTGAAATTCCCAACATTTTTCGTCCTTTCAAATCTTAAGTCTATGATAGTGAAACAAAGGTTTTTTTTTTTTAAGTAAGTTGATGTGTTAACATTCAGAGATGATAGATCAATCCATATCCAATGTCTTAAAATTTATTAGCAAAAAAAAAAAGGTGAAACATTAAAATATTTATTGCAAACGTTAAAAGCCATCATATATTAAAAAATAGTTTATTACTACAGTTTTATGTGATTATTAATAATTTTATTGTATACATAAATATATTTCAATTTTGGTATGGATAAGACCAATTTTATCTGAATTAACTTAACGTTGGAAGCTACTTAAGCAACGATCTTAAAATATTTCTTCTATTTATGAATAATTAAATTTTTTTTTTTAAGAAGAAAGACAACTTCCTTGCACACGTATAAAAGTCAATTATGAAATCCAATTGACGCAAGAGTTCCTTTGAGAATCAAATTGGAACTGTTAATCGAGTTTTTTATTGTTGGATTATACTTCTATAGCACGTTAAGAATTAAGAAAGGAATTTCTTTGAATTTTTTAAATGCAATTAATAAGCAAATCAATCCAAAAATATTAATAAGAGAATTTATAATCTGTGGTTATGGTAAAGGTGTGTAATGACTAGACCCACTCATCGATAAGATGTTTTTTTGCTTTTTTTTATATACGAAAAATGGGAAGTGAATCTAGAGGAAGTCTTTTCGACGGAAATTTGAAAGGCTCCTTAGAACTGTTTACTTTTAGCATATATGCATCAATCCGAACTTTGGAAAAAAGGTTTGATAGGTCACCCAGCAATCACTAAGTGGGCAAACATTGAAGCTAAAACTGACTATTTAACACTAATATCTGCATTCAGCCTAAAAGTCGAACTCCAAATTTCCTACAGGGAAAGCTGGACAGAAGGAGTGGTCATAAACCCCAACCACATATCCATTTGCATGGATGGGTCAAATATGAATGTGAGTGTAGACTCTGGGATCTATGCATCGGAACCAAATATCGCACGGTCGATAAGACTTCTAAACCATAGCAGCATATCCCAGGCAGAAGTTTTGGCTAACCAAGGCCTTCCGAGAACTATCACAACAGACACTCCCAACAAGTTACATCGACATCTTCATAGATAGTCAAGCAGCTATCAACAATCAGATACAGAACTGTGAAACGCTTCCACAATGAGCTCAAGTTTTTAAGCGCTATTCATAACGTCACATTCATTTGGGTGCCGGGACATAAGGGCATCCATAGTAACTAATAGGCGGATGAGCTCGCAAAACTTCAATAAAGTTTCAGCATCACCACGAAATTATTATGACAGCCCACATTGGCGTAGGTGGGGGAATCTTCTCCAAGTCGTTGGGAATAAGCAAATCTGTCCGCCTTCCGAACCGCAGTAGTGTTTTCCAAGCGGAGGTCTTAGCAGTAAAAACAGTCGCCCTTGAGACTGCGATGAAGGCAATACCGCGCAATGATCCGACCTATAATTGTGAGCCAGAGTAGGGCCCGAAGGCGGCTTGGGTGCTGGTGAAAAGGACGGCGGAACGCTTGTTGAAGCTCGGCTCAACTCGTCGGACGGGGGAGGTTCTTGTCGAACCTACCATGCACCACCAGTTGACAGACAAAATTCTCGTGCCTGGAAGCTGGTAGAGAGAAAAGAGAAAAACGAACAAAAAAAAAAAAAAGAAAAGAAAGACCAGAAACTGTGCCTCTAGCCGAGAGAAAGAGAGGAATCGCGGTCGGTACTGCAACTAACTAAGCTAGACTACACTAACACCAACCTATGCCTTAAGCTACGCCCCAAATATTCCTATTATAACTTATAACCACCCTTATCTAACTCTTTGAATAATTGACCGTGTTCCTCTGTCACTCCCGGATAGATGTTGCTGGCATTGGCGTGGCCAACCCACCCCTATGTCTTCTGACACATCCGTTGCCATTCCTTACAGCCGATCTTTAGGAACAGCCCCTGAAATCCATCCACCCGGTCACACCCTGTCATGTAGAGGAACAGTTAGTCGTTTTGTCAGTGGCCCTAGTCGTTGTTCGTATCGTCTCTACGTCATCGTCGTCCTGTCCACTTCTCCACCCAACGACCTATTTTATTGACACACAGACAGCAATAAAAGCAATAAAATGGAAGCTTGTGATGTGCTGTTGAGAAAAGCTCAGGCTTCTTGAAACACAGCACAGAGCTCTACTGGGTCCCTGGGCATGAGCGCATACTAGGGAACGAAAATGTTGCAGAATTGGCTAGAAAGGGTTCGGCATTAAGTCTAGAACAAGCCGACTCGGCGGTGAATATCCCGCCTCACTTATTTAAGCTTGAAGCAGGGAACAAACCTTTAAGAGAGGCAACTAGACTAGACGAATGCCCAAGAACACTTCTTAAATAATCTGGGCGAACTGTCAAACAAGCCACCGAGAAACATCCAACAATTCGGAACTCGGGTTGGTTCAGGAGGGCCAATTGATAAAAATAATCCGTGGTCTATTTATTTTAGGTACCCCACACATCACTGGGGAACACTATGGATCCTTTGAGATTCGAGTAAGGTTGTGCATAAGTGCAGCCAGTCCTATAACCTAACCTAACATGCGCATCACACGTTCGATAGCATGCCCTCGCAATACATATCACTAAAAGCAACACGAGGAGTCTCGAAAGCGATGACGATGTATATAGCGATGTATTCTTCCTCTGTTTAACGGTATATAAATCATCTCTTCATCCCTTTTCATTTGCGAGGAGTTGCGATAAAAGTGGATTGCACTTTTTCGTGGCATTCCCATGCTCAGAGAAAGATGTAGTTCTAATGGGACCATAATCCAGATACGTTCCGGATGCTTTGAGGTGATGAAGGTGATTCTAGGAATTGCTGCAGTTCATTTGAATTTTTCGGGATAACTCTAAGATTATTTTCTCAAAACACGCCATGAATGTCGTATCAGAGGAACATTTTTTATCCAACCAACGACCATTTACATTTAATTTGATGGTTTTTCTTTTTTTTTATCAAATTTTCGAATGCTGTCATTGAAAACGTGGACGATACTTAATGCAAAGGAGAATCCTCCTGATCCTTAATTGAAGTTAAACATTTCACTTGAATAAACCCTGCGGCACATGCCGATTTCCTTTGAACAGAGAAAAATGTTGTTTTCTTAATTTTTATTGAGTTCGAAACAATTTGTCGCATATGGGACACTAAAGGACTTAGGTCCCATTGATGTCCCAATTAAGTAAAGTTCTACTTTATGTAGTTTTTTTGATTTTAACTATACGCCTGTTAATAAAAGTAAGGGTATTTTCTTTACCTATTTAATACACTCGTACAAATTAAAGATTTTATTGGCCATTGTAAGGGATAGAAACCTTGAGAAATTAATAAAATTTCTTTCAAAGTTTCAGTCTTTCACAAAGATAGTGACACCAACTGTCCAATGGGATTGTATGATTTAACGCCTTAAGGACTACTTTTTATGGGGCCACATTAAGTTTACGGTTTATGCTGATAAACTATGAACAATTTATAACATTGAGGACAAAATAACTTGTATGATAGAGCTCTAGCTCTGTAAGAATGTCATCAAAACTTAAGACTTTGAGATAACCGCCACTAAAAGAGGTCTTCCATGACATTTGAACGACTTTCTTCGTCTTATTTGTCCTTGTCTTGTTACTTATTTGGGGACGGAAGTGCCAGGTCTTCCATATTTGATGCATAGTTTCTGTTTTACAATTTTGGTGGTCTGCTGGGTCCTCTTTTATCAGTTGACTGTCTTATTAGTCGTATAAGTTGACAGTGTGACTTTGCAACTTCCTTTGATGTATTTATCATTCATTTTGCAAGGAAAGTTACATATAGAAGGCACAATATCGAAACGATAGAAATCGCAGGGGTAAGGGTTGTGAACAATGTAACCTTTGCTCTTGCTTCTTAGAAGCTATCCAGCATTCAGAGTCATACAACAATGACGGTCTTACAACAGCTTTCGTATGTTTTGTCTTCAAGTGCGTGGGCACCTTTTTTTCATGGACTACGGGGTAGGTACTTCTGAAACCGAGTGCCAAACTTTGGCAGCCACATTGAATCCTATGAGAGATCATGCCAAATGGAGCCATCATAGTGATTTGTCAAGTTTGTTGTTCACTTCTTTTCCAACTTCCATGGCGGTGAGTCTCTCTTGCTGGGAAAAGATACATTTTATGTAGGTACTGTGTTTTCCAAAGGTTTGTAGTGAGTCCTTTCGATTTTAGTCCCTAACCCAAGCAGAACTTCTGTATCGTCTGCCAGAAGAGAGCAATGCATAGAGTATTGTCCACAGTATGCCATTTTACAATGACTCGGGTTAAAGAGTATCCTTGATGGAGGCTAACCTTAACTTCTTATAAGCATTTTACTTGCTTTTTAACTTGACAAAGATTCTGGTAGGGTAGGTAGGTAGAGGTGACGGTTCAACATGAACTCAAGTAGAACTAGGTGTACCTTTTTGGTACCACGACTCGTGTGAACTGATTGGGGATGTTTGTTGTTGAGGATGTGAGGCAGTCGGCGGCGCCTAGATCTAGCGTGGAGTTAAGAAAGTGGTTTAGATCCAGTATCCCTCTACCTTATACTGGTTGTTCTTTGGTTTCATGAGATTGTAACCTTTGCTCAACGTGCGCCACCATACTAGTGACCGGTAGGTGAGAATTGATTGCACTACGACTGTGTTCATGCACAGAGTCATCTTTGGTTGAAGTCCCCACTTTTTTTCCGAAGGTTTTGCTGCAGGCATAGAAGGCAACACATGCCTTCCTTACTCTATGTTCGATGTTTTGCTTCCAGTTAAGTTTTGGGTTTAGCATGATACTCAGATACCTTATGTTGGAGAATAGTGTGAGTAGTTGATCATTAAGACGGGAAAGGGTTCAGTTTTGCTCGGGCTATCGCTGAGGCCACAGCTTGCAGCCCAGGTATTTTCCTTCTCTAGAGCAGTTCCCAAGATTCTGGTAAAACTGTGAGCAGGGTGCACGGCTGTGTCTAACGGAGCTATTGGATTGCGGGGAACTGTTTGTTTGACCTCCATAAAACCTACTCCAACCAAAGGATCTTTATGTCTTCATTCCTAGTCACCATTTGGTTACGTTTGTCTTTGATGTGCTTGACGGAGGATACATCTTGTGACTTCTTACACCATGCTTAGTGCTAGTTTAGAGTAAAATGGTTTAATGGTTGATTTAGCTTCTTTATACAAGGTGGCGCAAAATTAATCACCTTGTCGGAAGATGTTATAAATATTTCAAATGGCGGCAAATGCCAATTCTACTTTGACAATTGTGAAGTAAACAGATACAAAATACACGTCAACAAAACATGAATCGCTAAAGAACGCGGAATAATTGTTTAAATTTTTTTACGGAACAATTCATCGATGGTGTTGGCGCAGCGGAAATTTCGGCACAGATTTCCCGGTCATCCGACACCAACTGGGCAAACACTATGACGTTTAGCCACTCGCCTAGAAGAGTATGGGACAACACTAGATGCTCTTAGGTCTGGCCGGCCCCGGAGCAACCATTCGGCTGAGAATATCGCAGCTGTGGCTTAAGATGTCGCTCCTGTGGACCATGCTCAACGCTTTTCTCCTTACTAAATAAGATGAATTGAGACTGGAGAACATGTGATTCCAACAGGATGGAACAACGGCGCATCCTGCATGAGCCACAACCGATATTCTGAGAGCTGCATTACCGGGTCGCCTAATCTCTCGTTTTGACGTTTTGGACTGGCCGGGAAGATCGCCTGATTTGACCGTTCCAGACTTCTTTTTGTGGGGTTTTTTTTTTGAAGTCACGAGTCTATGTCAACAAGCCTCAGACCTCAAGGAGAATATCCGTCAAGAATGCGAGGACCTATCGCCGGAAGTTCTGGCAAGAATGATGGAAAATGTCATAAATCAGGCCCGAATGGTCATCAATTCTGGCGGCGGCCACTTAGCCGATATCATTTTCTCGACTTAATGGAAAAAAATTTAAGACATCAAGTGAACATAATCCAAAAGCAGAACCAAAGTTTTTAATTCATAAAAACAGTTACAGCCAACAAACATCGGATGACCAATTTTATGCCACCTTGTATGTAGATATGCTAGTAGCCCCTCGCTCATTTTGTTGACTTTCTATTCTTTTGAATCTGTTTTCTTAGACTGAATCCTTAATATCACTAGTCCTCCACCCAAGTTTCTATTTGAATTTTAATGGACCTTTTGACACATCTAAAACCCACACAAGCATTTGAACCCAACGTGCATCGGTACCTCCTTCGCCTCTGCTCTAATTTCCCTACAATTTATGTACTCAGTTTCCCTATCTTCTGAGGACGATTTCAGCGGGCAGTATATAAGTTGATTTAGGAAGGCTGCAGTGCGACTCACATTGGCGATTACATCTGATTACAATAACCAGCCAATCGGCATAACTTTGGGTCGTTTTTCAACTAAACCTTTTTAAAAGTCGATCGCCCTTTATGATACACCCATGTGGGTGAATAAAACGAAACATAAATCAAATTCAGTTTGATTGTGTGCATCACAACTGCATATATGTTGTGTACATTTCCAATGTAAAATTGATTGTTTGCTATAGATGAGCAATTGTTACGCTTCATTCATATTTTGTTTTCCATTAATTTGCATGAATCACATCCTTCAGTTGACCACAGGGATCTGTGTATCTAGATTCAATAGACCGAAACACAAATCAAAACTGAATTTATGACTTGTGCAATGTAAACAATTGTCCAAAACTGACAGAACGCATACATGTTTTTAAAAAAAATCATTAAAAAACTTGACTTTGCAGTGAGGCGTATAAATTTAAAAATAAAATTCCTTAACGCCTTAAATTTAAACGATCAATGATGGACTTTCATGTTTTTTTATTTGTTTTTGAGTGCCCGAATTATTATAACCTTAACGACCTTGACTTTGAACTGTACCGGGCTTGGTTTTTCTTTTTTTTTTCCATAATCCGATTAGTCGTGATTAGTATCTAACGACAAAATTTATTTAGGTGAATTGTTGGCCTTTTGAATCGATAACCCGTGAGATGTTGTCTTGATATTTAAATTTTATCATTCCAAAAGAATAGGGATATACTCGTAAATTGCATAACGTTAATTTGCATAGTTAATGTGATCGCTGATGGGAGCTGTTATTTGCAGAAATTAAATTTAAAAAAAAAGATAAAATATAGACAATAGACTGTTGTGTAGACAGAAAAGATCGACGACGACTTCTAGTACGATTTCAATGAGTTGTGCTTATTTTGGGGATGACATTAGCATCATTAGCATATTGCTTTTCCAAACATGTTATTTCTAAAATTAAATTTTTTTGACATTAAATTATTTTTATCGTAATTATGCATATGTATGATGGGATCCAAAAGTGAAGGCACAATAAAAAATCGTGGTCGAGATTTATATTGTTGAGTTTTTTTTTAAATACAAGGACACATTTTTTAAAGCTTATGTTCATCGATATTCTCATAACGCTTTGTGAAAAGCTTATCTTTTGCCTCCCAAATGGGCCGTGGATGAAGACTGTAAGAATACTACGATTTTGTAGATCTATTTTGCTCGCTCGACTTGAAAGTTTTGTAAATGAGTTTCTCGACTTAGAGCACCTCATCTATGGCCATTGTCTTGATGAACTCGAGTATCTGGGGTAAATTCAACGAAGGTAGGTCATGGTTGGTAGTTGATGGAAATGCCTGGTTCCATTTTTTGGGGACTAGAGCTGTATTCGATGAGTAGGTGTCCATGAGTTTTTCCAACAACTCAGCATTGTTCTACACTAAAGTAACTGAGATGTTCCTTAAGTTTACAGTGACCCGCTGGGAAACTTATTTTTATTGATGTTTATGCAGATCGGTTCATGAGAAGTGCTTTAGCCCGTTTCAACCCTAGAGAGCTTGTTCCAAAGATCCCAGCCAGCAGTATGATTCCGGTTCCAGTCCCTAATCTTTTCCTCACCAGTTCAGCGTCTGCCTCATTTCCCTATACTTCCACTTGCCCTTGAACCCAGCAGATGGTTATCTTGGTATACTCATCCAATCGGTTTGTCTTGGTAAGCTACTCTCACATCAGTTAAAACCTGAAACCTGAGAACTTAGCGCATTGGCAGTGGCAGGCAATATGGCATCTTCTTTTCCGCGATACTTCAGAGCTAAGTTACATTTAGCGCATCTTTGGATCTTGTTGACCTCTGCTTGGAAGATTCTGGACGAAGTTCCAATAGCCTCTGAGTACTTAGTTTGAGTGAGCATCTAGCAACAGTTTGAATATCAAAGCTTGACCACGACCACTTACGATGCGGAGACTAATGTATAGATTGTATCTGCAAGCACGTCAGGATGGGCTGTAGACAAATAACAAGTGCAACGTGTCGTCAGTAAACTTTTAATAAGCTTCATCTTCAATGTCCCTGAGAGTCTTTACTTCGGCCCAACACACTCTGGCTTGTTGGACGCTGCTGTACATATAATAAGTTGCAGCTGCTGCTGCACAGCAATGTCAGGTGGCTTAAAAGAAGAGGATTGTTGTTCTGAGGCCGGTGCTTTCAATTGCGTCTTCTGCCGGGCATTCTGCTCATCTTTTGAATTTTTGATTTACCAGAAGCTTCCGCTTTCTCCCTTAACTCAGCTCGTCAACCTCTGTAGTATTTGGATTTGTTTGAGTCTTCCATAGTTGTACGTCATTAAATTCAAATACTTGACGTAGAAATCCAGGTCCTAGCTTCTGGCTGTAATCACCGACCGTGGCGTGCCCATAGAGATAAAAGCCGTGGCTATAGAGATAACACTATCTGTATATCTCTGAACACGTAAATTCATAAGCACATACTTCAAGAAAGTCTCAAACTTCTAGTCCAATTTGATGCACTCAGGTTTACGAGGAAGATGGAGGAGAATTGCTCGGCCTAGAGAATATCTCTCCAAGAGCACCGCAGACATGACTGATAAATTGTAAACTAGAACTAGGCTTTCGGTTAATCTTCTCAAAGCCAAGGTTGATCTTTTCGTGAGAATTAAGATCATGGGCAGCTCTTACTTTGATAAAACATGTCAAGGCGTTCTCGATTTAAAGGTGCCTTTGGCAAGACATCAGGCCGAACATCGTAAATAGCCTTTTGGACTTGAAAACTCTATGTAAAGACTTTTCCTGGGTGTCGGTTGTTTTGTGGAAGCGACTTTAGTGTAAAATGTGACTGTTCATTGCGCTAATCGGGAGCTTTCTCGAGTAGGCGTAGCGTTGCACTAGATGGACTGCTCAACTTACCTTCTCTTATTACCTTCTTATACCGTGGGGTACACTTATACTATCAAAGTTTCTGGTGTTTTTATAAAAGATAACAACATTAGGCTTCACTATTCATTAGGCAAACATGGAACCGTCTTCCCAACGGAAACTTATGCTATACTTATGGCCATGAGGTGTATAGCCACGAGTTTCTCCATCTCAGCACAGGTCCACACGTACCAGAGATAACACATCCCAGGTGATGATACCCAAGTTCTACGCCTGTAGATAGAGATCCTTCCATACTACGGCGATATAGTCACTAGGACTAGTAAGCAATTTTTCTTTTACTTTTGTTTTAATATGTACCTATGTACATATGTGTATAAAATGAGAGTTCCACCCACTGGCGTCTCTCATGAGCTCACGAGAAAGAAGTTATGCACAAACATCACTAAGCGAATGGAACTTAAGTGGGATTTAGACCACTCAGGACGTTGGGGGATAGATTTCACTTCGAGTGCCCCTACCCTCGTTGTTGTCGTTCCATAACGCTAGAATGAATGTGCATTTTCTAATTTTTGCGTTTTCGAAGGGTTCTCGTCTTCTCAGTCTCCTAACTAGGTTTGTGTGGTCCAGCAACTGGGGGGCCTCAGGGTGCGTGTGATGTCGGAACCACTCTCCATGTTTTTTAGCATGTCTTTTGATTTTACATTTTACTGGCTCCATACCTAAGTCTCTGTGAAGGTCCTCATTCTGTTGACGATATTGCTCACTACTTTGTTTTGGAATCTTTGGATGATGTCCATGTTGGTCTATTTAGTACAGTTCCAGAGTTGAATCCCGTATGTCCATATGGGTTTAATTACTTGTCTGTAAAGTAGAAGTTTGTTACAAATTGACAGGCAGGAATGTCTTACTATTAGTCAGTAGATCCCTCTATATCTGATATCGAGCTCCTCTCGTTTTTTCTTGACTTGAGTCTTACAACGTAGTTTTGCGTCCAATAAGGAACATAATATTTTTAACGGCAGCATTGATTAACTCTCTACTTGAGTGCAGGAACTCTCTGAATTCCGTCGCAAAATCTAATTTTTTGACTCTTGACTGGGTTCCCAAGTCAAGATCCCGGGAAATTACATCTCCAATGAGTTTGCTAAACAAAGCTAAAAAGAAGAGGGCAAACACTTTATTCACTTCACTGCGGAGTTGTAATGTACAGTGAACCAGTTGCATCTGATTGCTTTAAATATTTTTTTCTTATTCATAAATCAATTGAAGCTTGTGTAAGACCAATTTATAACTTTAAAACTTTTTATTGACTCTATTTTCCATAAAAACTTTTTCCATATATCACACAGCACTTGAATAAAAGTTTCAAAACACTTTCTAGAAACGCATTATCATAAACCGACTACAAGTTCTTCACCATTAATTTTACACTTCAAATCTTTGAATTTCATTGCACTTTCCAGAACGAACTTGAAGCACTCGCTTTAAGACTTTTCGAGCGAAAGAAAAACTTCATTTGAACTTTCTCTACACGATTTGAATATGAAAATATCCAAAACAATTTCAATCGAATCGAGCCAATTACTTCAGTCAAAGTTGAAGAAATTGTCAAACCAAGCGAGGACACTCCAACTATGTCCTGTTTCCGCTTAGAAAAATACCAAAACAGTTTTGAAAATCCCTTGAACTTTGTAATTTGATTATAGTGCATAGCATACTGATGATGGTGATGGCAATTTCCGATTACAGAAAAATTTTTATTTTTTTTTTCTTTACGCTGAAATGAGTCCCGGTTTTGGGTAGTTTCTCTATTGTTTATTATTATGTTTCTCTTTTCAATTAAGTTAATTAAATTTTGCTAGAGAAACTCCAGTTAATGGTCAATAAATACGTGAGGAAATATAAATTTAATGATAATTTTGATGGCGTATAAATGTCACCTATGCGAATAGAGAGCATTGTTGGGAATTTTTGTTTTTTTATTTGAAACAAACACTAAATTCCAACCCCCATAAGGCCAAATTTTGCCGGTTGTTTTTGTGCTATTTTTTTATTTACATATGTAGCAACATATGTATCATCGAGTGACTTCCATATTGCTTGCCGATCAATGTCGAACACGAGCCAAGTTAAGCACGCATATAATTTCCATATAAAATGAGTATGTCGAAAAATATTTCGACACAGCCGGTTATGCAGAACATTCTACTCTTTTTTTTTGTTTTTTTTTTTGATTAATAAATAAAATATGTATTAAGATGCCAACCAAATAAGATATAAAAAAAAAAAAAAAAACAAGTTCGAACGATGTCCGTGATAAACAACACAAACTTTGGATGCAAAAATTAACAACAAAAACTGAGATGAAGTGAATTTCTGGTTTTGTTATCTCAATGACATGTACTTTTGTACCGCCCGCCATTAGGAGTTTAAGTGAAAATATAAGCAGGTTTTGGGGAATTTTTTTTAAGGATTAATGAATGTGTACATACGTGTATGTAAATTTGCAACTAACATCATGTAAATCGTGAGCAGTTAGAGCTGTTTACTTACTCAAGTGCTTTTCTTTCGACGTTTGAATGCCGAAAGCTTGTAAATTGACTAAGAAGCTGATCAACTTTTGGTGCTCCAAGTGCTGAAGTCCTTGTAGAAAGCGACGACATAAGACTGCACTTTCCCCTAGGTACTTATGCATCTGTCTTTCAAGTGGAGATTTTTGCAATACTTATGACTGCGAACTATATTGTGAAAAACCAGTGGAGGGGACGGAGTATCTGCGTCTGGCTTCGCTTAAGGCCTTGCTCAATCCTCTAACTAGATTCAAAATAGTTCAGGAATGCAGTTTGAATTCGATTGGAAGACTGAATTTGCTAAGACTTGTCTGGGTCCCTGGACACAGCGGGATCACCAGAAATGAGGTCTCCGATGAGCTTGCCAGGCAAGGTTCAGAGGAGAACTTCTCCGGCCCTGAACCCACTTTAGGTTTGCCTGTATCTTCGGTAAGGGCTTCTATCGATGGTTGAGTTTCTAGCAAACAAAACTGTAGATGGCATGACTCTCGAGAATGCAGGCAGACTAAACAGATCCTTCCCGACGTTTGTAAGAAATCCAGGGCATTCTTGCTGTCTCTCAGCAGAAAAGTCTGCAGACATGAGACAACTTATTGGCGTCATTACGGGACATTTCTCCTTTGCCAAACATCTAAACGCTTGTGGAGAGGGCGACGATACGACGAAACATTTCCTATGTGATTGTCCTGCCTTTGCTCGTATCAGGTGGCAGATTTTTAGGGCTAGTTTGATGAGTGCTGGTAATCTAAGCTCCTTATAACTGAAGCTCTTACTCGACTTTCTTAGAAAGACGAAGGAAACACAGTAAAAGGGTTGTACCTGTTGGTAGTACAGTGGACCTGTTTTTGTGTCTGAATGCTCCAGTGTGGTGCTCCAACACCCCGACAGAAAAAACTTTTGTGAGGCACTGGATTGAACTTACTTACTTGTTGGGTCCCGGGTCTCTATTTCAGGGAACTGTAAGGCTGCCGTACTCACCAGATATGGAAGAACTATACCCATTTTACTAGAAAAAATTGCAACTTGTAACAGATTTGGCCAAAGTTGAATCTGAAATGCTCTGAGAATTTAACTCCTCTCAACAGATTACATATAAGAAGTACAAAAGGAGGAACCTATTCTCAACTTGTTTTGCTTCTGCCCAGGAGCCTTCGCCTTTTACCATAACGACCTAGGCGATGTGATAAACCCAGATGTCAGAAATCTCTAATTGGCTCAACGAGTTGGTAAAGAGAATCTCTTCAAGATCCATGTGGTATCACAATCGACCTATCAGTGGTTTAAGTGGGCTGGCTTTAGTTGGCAGACAC
The DNA here is from genome assembly GCA_951813785.1 of Criorhina ranunculi. Classification (NCBI taxonomy): domain Eukaryota; kingdom Metazoa; phylum Arthropoda; class Insecta; order Diptera; family Syrphidae; genus Criorhina; species Criorhina ranunculi. Next base: position 14,220,048 of record OX638381.1, read on the forward strand.
TTAAACCTAATCTTACCTACTTAATGGGCTCTTGGCCAGTATAGAGATAGTTCGGCAGCCTTCCATTCTCGTCAATCCCGAACGCGATACTTCCATCTCCTCCTCCTCGTCTCGAACCTGGAAGCTAAGACAAAAAGATCCTTTTCACTGGAACATTGTTGTCCATTCGCCGGATGTGTCCTAGTCGACGTGTTTTGGCTTTTTGAACTGCATCCTCATCTTGGAACAGATCTTAGAATTGGCCATTATATCTTTGTCCTGCTTGCATATAGGGCCAAATATTTTGCACTCGAAAGTTCCAAATGCTTGTTCCATTTTTCTGCTCACCCTTCAGCACCATAAAGTAGATCTCACAGGATCATGCTTTGTAGAGGGTTTTCCAAAAGTGAGTCTTCGTCGAATCTCCACTAGGATGTCATTCGTGGAGTTGATCTTGTCTGCGAATTCAGTAGCAGCTGTCAATAGTGGCATTGTGTCCAAAGGCTTTGGAAAGGTGATGTGTTGTTTGTTGATGGCATGTACTTCGTTTTGTCCTCGTTCACTTCAGGTTGTAGAAGCCTTCAAAAATGCACTGATGATGTCAATATCGCCTACGTAACCCAACAGATAGGCATAGTCCTTTCCACGTTAACATTTCCTCTACGCATTATCTGCCCCAGCACGAGATTGAAGAAGTCACATGATAGCATGTCTGCCATAATCTATTTTGCCGGGATTCCGAACTCAGCCGTTGACTCTTTATAGAGTTCCAGACGATGATTGCTTTCATTTTCGGCTTTAAAGTGCTTACATTCAAGATCTATCCTTTTTAAATCGAATGCACCAAACATTGAAAGGCCTAACACAAAACCTTAAACAGAACGTTCAATCTTCTCAAAGCACAGAATGTATTCCACAGCTTCATTGTTCCAATTTAACACTTAAATGTCAATGTATTCACACAAGCGAAGGAACTAATTTAAGATATCCTTGAAATGTGGCGAACTACTTTGGTTCTATTAAATCCACTCTCGGTCTTATCCACCACAATCTGCAGACAAAGACAACCTCAACCTCAAACTCTTCGTCTAACTCAACGTCAGCACAAACTCAATCACAGACACTTCAATTATGCTCCAGTTAGACAAATGCGTTGAGTAACACTCTCGTAGACACATTTAAATAATCCCAAAGCTACTGTTGGCAGGACTCGTCGTTGTGTGTGTGTTCAACAAAATTACTAACATGCGGATTGTTCGGAGGAAAATTTAATCAAGAAAATTCAACAACTGCTCAAATTGTCGAATTTAAATTTTTTCCTAACCAAGCAAGCGATGAGGACTGTTGCAAATGGGATAAGGACTTTTTTACCGCTCGTTGTCAGCCAGTCTCGATGCGATAACAATCGGTTAAAGGCAGCAATTTTCACCTTTTGCTGTAGTAAACACTTTGTTTTGTTGCGACTGGTGGAGAAAAATTCTCATTACACAAAGGTCCTTGACACAATCAAACCCAACCCCCCCACCCCTCTACAGAACAATTATTTATGGAAAGTCAACGCCTCAACTTGAGCCTTCTTGGTCTCGAGCTTACCGAATTAATATCGTTTCTTGTTTACTAATAGGATCATGTTCAATTGCGTTGGCATTTACTCGCCGGCTGCGCCGCCAGGCTCTCAAGTAGGAACACATTGATTGTGTGTCCTTTTGAGGGCGTGTGCTTCTATTTATATACCCTGGCCGTTTCCACGGAACGAGTACCTGTTGTTCCATGATGTGTAGGCTGTTTTATATTGATTGCAGTCAATATTATTCGTATAGATACGATTCCTTGTTTTCAATTGGAACATAAAAATCGTAATAAAATATTTAATAGAGTTTTCCGTTGACTTTCTCTCGAGGGGGCGCAACAAATTGTCGAACGGAAGCAATCAAAATTTCAGTATGTGATTTCGGGGTAATTCAATTGATTGATGAGGAATCGGAAATAACGTGTAAAATGGGGATGAGATCAGAGGGAGCACAGTTTCACCTGAAACAGTGGTGCTAATTAGCACACCTCCCTCTGCAACGATGACAATGTAAGATTGGCTACACACCCCATTTAACAGATGAAACAAAACACATTTGGATTTTTTTTTTGAAATGTAATTGAGTTGCTTTGAGTCAGACAGACGCATGGATCTTCAGATGGAATACGATTTTCTTAATGAAAAACCATTGTCGACATGAGATTTGCGTTGAGTGTGTATTTATTAGGTTGATGACGGGTGGCGGTTGTTTTTTCTTGTGTTCTATGGCATTTAAATTCAGATTTTGATATAAATTGAAGTTGACTGTTGCAATAGCTTACTTCGAGATTAAAGAAACGAATTAATTAGGCATTTTGTTCGTTGAGAATGATAAATTGAACATTGATTACGCCTCCATGTGTCATGGATTTTGATGTGGGTTCACGAGCGGCTATTATGACGCCCTGTGTTCGTGACCTGGAAGATTTAAACTCATGGCTGTTGAAGTTATTTCAAAAAACGCGTGCTGATCTTTAAATAAACTCAATTTCGTTAAATGATTCGTTGGCTATTAGGCTTTATACGACTTGTGCGTACAAAGTAATTTTGTATCGGTTAAGAGCCATAGCTTGTCCCAATTTCTTTTCGTAAAGCGTAGGGACTCGTTGCATTTTCCACTCTTTTAATGAAATGCGATAACGATGTTCATAAACGAGTAGCACATATGAAAATCTTAGGGTTTAGTTAGTTTTTCATAGAGATAAGCAGGCTATCGTATACGAAGAATGGTTAAGAAGCGAAGAAGTCTTACAAATGTCATATGGTTCAAACTGGAGTGAAACCATCATCGTATCTTCTATTTCTCTTCTGTTCTGTTTAAGGCAACCAGGAGCCTCCTTTTACTGGTAAAACTACACTCAAAAAAAATTGCAAGGGGTGGCCATGGTGTAGTAGTTGCATCATCGCTTGTCACGCTGAAGGTTCCAGGTTCGAATCCCGATGTCAAAAAAAATTCGATCAACTACGAAAAAGCTGACGTCAACTCCACGGCATGGGCATAACACTGGCAGTAGGGTAGTCATATGGCTTGAAAGTGTTGATCGCACGTACTAATGACATCGGGATGTTCGAAAGAAATACTGTGAATTATAAGCAATGGCAACAGTACCAATAATTCTCCCCAGTCATTCTGGACACCACCGTCGGTGAAAAAAGACTGAAACCCAATACCAACTGAGTTTCAAAATCACTACACCAACTCTAGCGCTGTGTGAATAGCTTCATAAGGGTATTCATAACCCCTTTAGCGCTAGTGAATTATAAAAAAAAAAAAATATTACGAAGCACTCTATAGGTTCCACCAGTAGTATAATTCGTGTGATCACGCCAAGTCACGTTGATTTAATACACTCAATGGACGTATTGTTTAGCACAAATGAAGGAAGATCCTCTTTGTAGGGTTAAAAAAAGACTTCTTTTTCCTGACCGCCGGGCAATCTCTGCAAGATCATCATTTATACGGTTTGCAGAGACGAGAGAAAGTTAACCATCACCACCAACAAGAAGATATCTCCAGTCAAGGCATTACGAATTTCCTCCGGTGTTAAGAATTCTTTGTGGAGAAAGAGTTTGCTGACTCTGCAGACAGCTACGCACTCAAATAGTACGTGCTCCGCTGTTTCGTCTTCTTCTAAGCATGGACGGTATTCAGTCAGATCCTTGAACAATATTTAGTTTATGTTAGTGATATCTGAGGCTGCAGTGACCGGTGAGGAAGCCGGTAAGTCCTCTGATATCGTCCAGAAGTTTCATTCTTCCCAGCTGTCCAGGCTCTCATTCTGAACGCGAAAGTAGGGATGTCACAGAAGTGTTCAGCATCTATGTACCTTTCTAAAGAGCCTATCCTGGCTCTTCCTCTGTGTTCTGATACCCACCAGATCTCGACTTTATTTCGCTTTGAGAGATCCTGGAAAGTATTGAAGCAGCCTAGAACGGCCTTTGAGTTAAAGTAATGGGAACTCACTGCATTGAGCCCTGCCTGGCTATCGGTGAATATATTGATGGCTACCCCCTTTAACCCTGAAAAGTAAGGTTGCCCTAACAAATATTGAGTTAAGGAGCCTTCTGAGGTTTCTATATTAATTTGGGTGCATCTACATGAGACAACGACACGAGGGTTGAGATCAAATACAGAACAACTCCTACCAAGCGCTGTTCTTTGGGCTAAGAAGGCAATTGAGTGGCTTATGTACATGTGAGATACTGATAATCTCAGTCCAAGTCTATGGCGTGTATGTATGTATGGATCTAGTCACGAATGGATTAGGTTGCCCCTCTATTGTTTTGAGAGAAAAATCCTTTGGGTGGTCAGCAGTACAGTCTGCAGTCTGTATATTCCATCAGAAGTCTGCACAGATGGTTAGTGGGGGAGCAGATACAACAAGGAATGATTTGGGATATTCAGTGACATCGGCCTATTCAGAGGTGTCCAGATACAGCTACTACGATGGACATGTAGAGCGAATAAACATGTAGAAAAATATCGCGTCTGAGGTGGTTCTCCCAAGTGAAAAGGGACCTCAACCAACTAATAATTTTCTTATTTATTCATCAGTCTAATGCACACTAACAGCTGTTTTTGATATTGAGGACACAATTAACGACATTGACCACATTAATAACATTAATGACGCTATTGTCGACATCATAGTGTCGACAATTGAAAACGACGCGTCGTGGAACAACACTGATCTGCTGGCATCTAGCTGAAGATCAAGCTGACTGGAGGCGTTTGTTGGTTGAAACCCAGGTTCACCCCAGACTGTAGCGTCAATAAGTCAGTAAGTGTTGTAACGGATAGTTTATCGGTCGAAAGGAAACACTTTCAGAAACTTCAGGAGTCTCTCTCAATATTTTTGTGTGGTCTTCTTAAAAATTCCTTCACCTTCTGCGCCACTTTTATTCTGTGATAAATTACAATCAATCAGGTCAACAAAAGTCCGGTTTGTAACATTCCTGCTAAAGTTCACCTACCTCTGTTTGTGTAGGTCCCCCAATGATCAGACCCACATGTGTAGTCTAAATTAGCATACCTCGGGCATTTAGATTTAAATAGCTATTCAGTGGGACACCACTCGGAGGTGATAATGCGTTTATCTGAATAAATTGAAATTCATAATCGATTATGACTCGATTGTATAAGTTCATAATCCCGATTTAATTTCTTTTAACTAAAAGAAACAAAAAAATACATTTAAATACAATTAACAACAATTAGCTCCTTAGAACAAAATATCAAACTCGTCATCAATTGAATTTCTATAAAAATTACTTCGCAAATAAAACATTAATTGCTAAACATTTTTGGAATGCAACAACATTTGCAAGCACACTCATTAAATATTAATTTGCCAACAAAATGGCTGCACGAAAAGCACAGAAAGTAAGTGATTAAAAATAAATCGTTTTAAATTAAGCCGCCTTCGTACACCGAATACGAAGGCGGTTCTTCTGGCTGCTCTGGTAGAAACGCATTTCGAATTACAAGAGAGAATTTATTTTTAATTAAATTACTACCGCTTTGCATTCCAATCGAGTGACATTCATAATCCGATTTTGAAACAACAAAAATTAAATATTTAAAAAAAGCAGCATCTGCCCTGGCTGGCAATCCTGCGATAAAATTGATCAACATCGTCGCGAATTAATTTGAATTTAATCGACTTGAACGATTCGACTAGTTACATCAACACTTGCGTTGATCTGTGTGCATAAATTTTCCCTTTTGAAAACACCCACCCCTAAGGGTGAGGATATGTTCGACAAAATCGAATTAATAAAAATAAAAAAAAATATTTGAATTTCAAAACCAGCAAGCAATATCGTAAACAAACACACACCCCAAGTGGCAGTCATTTGGAAAAGGACATAGAGGGAACAATTTTACGGCCCTTTGATGTGATTCTGGAAGCTTTCGGGTCGAATATGAATTATTATTCCAACAACAAATGGCGGAATTCATGTGAAGTCAACTGGTAAAGACAGGAAGTGGCTCTTTTACATAAATTTCAGTTTTTTTTTTTTTTATCTAAATGGGGTGCGACCGTAAATTCCTTTCGGTTATGTTCTGGTATCCTTATCTGGTTCTCCGTGTCTCCATCCATTCGTGGAATAAATGATAAGGCACCATGAAGACATAAAAAAAAAAAATTAGAATGTTTGCTTCGGCATAATCATTGTTATACGCTGGCTAAGGCAATATTTACTCTCCATTTTGTTTGGAACTTATGAAATTCAAATAATGTCCGCAAAATAATTTCACCTAATTAAGCGATACTGAGGGGGAAAGAGGGAGTTGCTAATAAAAATTTAAAAGTTTTTGGTAGCCTTGCATGGAGTGAAATATAATTAGATAATTGATGTCAAGAGCACGTACGGAATCAGTGAACCATTGATGGCCAATGGTGGTTTTCTTAGTCACCGTGATGTCGAGGGGAATGTTTTTTCCTTTCTGTTTGTTCTGAACACGTCTGGACTTAAATAAATTGTCACCAAGTGTGGAAGTTTGGAACGTTAATTGAAAGATAGAAGCACTCAATAAAACTCCGACTAGGAGTAGTCCAAACTAAGATTTGAACTATCGAAACGAGTGGAAGGTATTTAGACATTTCCATCTTTATGGTATCGGACCAACCTCTTTCTAAAGCCGCTCAAGATTGCCGTTCATCTTTCGTAGACAATTCACAATTCACATATGTATACCTAACGAGCTCACCAGAGTAGGCCCTGCCCTCCGCATTTTGTTAGAGACGTCACACTTTGGTTTGGCTACGGCGACATGTGAACATTTACTCAAGCTGAATGCTATCAGCAAAGCTAACAACAGATAGGAGCATGGAGCGACATGTCAAGTGTACAGACAAAAACGCCCTAAAGACTGGAAAGGCCTAAACCATAAGAAATCAGATCTATCTTTGGTGGCACTATTCTATAGGTTCACATGTTCCAAGGTTAGGTTTCTGGTTGAGGTCCCTTTCTACTTGCACCCGTGACCTGAGACGTATGACTTTTCTCTCAAAACAACCGAGGAACACCTCATCCTTTCTTGAAAAAGTTCATGTTTCCGAGCCATAGAGTAAGATGGTCGGAGCCTTCTAAAGAGTAACTTTGCTTGTTCGCTTTTCTTTGCTACATCCTCTGCCTTTTTAGCCCAAAGAAACATGAGTTGTTCTCCGTTTGATCTTTGTGCTTTTATCGTTGTCTGAATTAAAAGCGGAGCCCACGTAGACAAAGTCTCTTTTTGTAATTATTTACCCTCCTTGAAGATAGTCAAGCGGCGATTAAAGCCTTGGAATCACCGACAGTACGGTCCAAGTTGGTAAAGCAATGCCGAAGGTCTCTAAACGAGATCGCTGAAAGATGCGACGTCTCCCTGTTTTGGGTTCCAGGACACAAGGATGTTCCGGGCAACTGCAGAGCGGGACCGCAGAGGGGAACCGCTTGCCTCTCTAGAATCGATAAAGTCTCACCTTAATAGTGAAGCTAGAAGAATAGGTTATAGCAGGTGGAATAACCTTAACACTTGTCTTATGTCAAAACAGATCTGGCCTAACCTGGATTTGAGGAGAACAGGAAGACTTCTGTCCGTGAATAGGAAACTTGACATCTTTAGAATTAAGAGCTTTGTATGTGGGTCTAATTGGTTCTGCACTTAGAGCGGCACAGGATAGGGTTAACACCAATACGGTTACTCAGAGCTTATACTCCCTTTCTCCTATAGGAAATTCCACATGTGAAGTTTCTGAGGCTTGTTTCCGGTTTCTACACGCGGTATCACAATGGGCCTTCGATCTGGCCTAAGTGGATCCCTGTTTAGTAGGGGCAGCCGCCTAACCTTACCTAACTTAACCTACCCTCGTTGACCGTAAAATCCATCTTTGTCGCTTCAGACTCAATATTCATAAACAAGCTCCTCACATCACGTTGCATTCTTCCGTTTGTATCAATATAGTGAGGATACGCGATTAATTGCACGGATTGTTGACGTGTGCGTTTTGTACAATTCTTTCGAGAACGGTGTTGATGAAACCCCATCCAAAAACCAAAATAACAAACCTCCGAGAGTATAATTTGACAGGAAAAAGTTTGGTTATAAAGACTATAGGTCCCTTCCATTCGTTCAAAAATATACCACACACAACATGAATGGTTTCGAGAAGCTAATCCTAGTCGCTTCAAATATACGTATTTTGAAAAATTTCACAACAACAGCAAGTTCAACTGGACTTCCTTTGAGTTAACAACTTATATGTTCAAAGATGACTATCACCAAATAAAAATGGAAGCCGACGCACATCATTTGATTTATTGCATTTGAAGAGAACTTCTTTCGCATAACACTCCCTCCAAGTTCGGCAAAAAGAAAAAAAAAATTATGAACTTAATCGCAAAAAAACCGTCGGGCATAAACCATTTAAAAGCAATTTATGCCAAAGCAATTCCGCAATTTCCCATCAATTGTGTGCTGAAGATTAAAAACCGCCGTCTCATTGAATCCTTACAATCCCCACAATCTGTGCCATTCATTGGTCTGTGGCACGAATGCCACTTTACAATATTCCCAAAAGAAAATATGCACAAATATAATCCTCTCGGAGAAATCCATTCTTGAAAAAACAGGATTACCCAACACAAAGGAATACAAATACAAATAACCAAAAGATACATTTGCGCTATATGCGTACAATTCCTTACAGAGCACAAAAAAAAAAAAAATCACAACGAAAAAAGCACACTCATATATCAAGTCCTTGTATCTCTCATTTAAGGATAAACAATACAAATCCAGCATAAATCCCTCATGGATTTGCATTCATCTTCATGCGTGTAGAAAGGGCCAATCCTCTGAGTCCTAACAAAAAAAGGACGAATGAACAAATTGCTCGCATGAGTTTTTATGTTAGTTTTTCCCTCGATACGAATTTCTTGGAAATAAGGTGTCAGTTTCGAAATTGTGTGCTTTGTTGTTTTGTCGAAAACGGCGGCCGGCAGATGGATACAAAAAGGACGTGAGGAGGAGGTGAAAAAATGACTTTCAATTTAATAAAATTATCAATGAGTCGGCAAATGCTTTATACGAGTACCGTCCCACTTTATTTTATTTCCACTGAAGGTCAAAAGTTTAGCAATAAAGTTCTCTGAAACAGTCTCATGACTCAAAAAAAAAAAAAACGTTTGTCTACAGACACGAGACATGTGAGTATCAATTTATTGGCGGCAATCATACATGTATCCATCTCACGATGATTAAAATTCGGATAGGTCCTTTGAATATTTATTTCAAATTCAATGATGCCTTTGCCGACGATCTGGTGGACTTGTTTGAAAATAAAAAAATTGGTTTTTCCAAGATTTATGGTTTATAAAATCACTAGCAAACAATGATACAGGTTTTTTTGGTAACAACTTCAGATTGACATAAATTAATAACAGCTGTCATAAGAGCTGTTGCTGTGAGTAGTATGGCAGGTGAGGAACCGGCATATGGACCGAGTTCAATGTAACTGTTTGCTTATTCGAAATTGTTTATATTTTTGGATGAAATTGCTCATAAATATTGGCCGTGAATTTCTCCAGACTAAACCAGCTCTTGACAGAACTCGTTCGACGGACTAATTAACCCAAGTGGTATGAAAAGTAATTTCTTTTTGTTGCAGTTCGCTTAGTCAGAAGTAAACAAATTCATCTTGAAGTTGATGATGAAGTGATGAAGGAGAGAGTGGAGATGATCAAAAATGAAATTTCGTATTTATCTAACCATTTGGTAGTGTTCTTTAGTAAAAAAAAAAACGGATGCAGACACAGGAAGTTATCTGTCTATTGAATCGCCCAAAGTATCTGGATTTAGTAAATGAAATACTAAATACTGTCTGGGCTATTTGTATCGATAAATTTATTGGTAATCCTTGATTCTTTTCTCTTTTGTTCTCCTCACAGTTGATGGTATAAACTTTAATCGATTGTTTGTAACAAAGAAAGTTTTCAAAGTTATTTCGTCCGTTCGTGGAGCCATTTGCTAATCACAACGATTCTGTTTTGTCCGGTCTCAAACAACTTTTTTTTCAAAAGAATTTAATGTATTGTAGGATCCTTGATTTATAGACCATTGATTCCGTTTTTAAGCCACGGAGACTAGAACGCAATTGTTTTCACAAAGCAAAGCACAGTCGATAATCTACTCATTATGGTGTCATTTATGGAGTTTAAGTAGCGTTGCAGCTGTCAATAATGACATTTTGTTCGGGATAAGTTAGTTCAGCTGTCATTTGGACAATATTTGTAAGCCAATGGTAGAAATGTCAGATCATCGAATGGCAGGCCTTCTTTCTCTTAAATCTTATCTGCCAGCCCGAAGACTGTCCCCAGGCCTAACTACTCGCAACCATTCATGTTGTGCGTTTACTTTTCACACGAATGGAGGTAGAAGTGGTTGAACCTGGTGAACCTGCCAGAGACACAAGTAACGCCGTTTTGATACCACAACCCAAGTGACCTGGATGTTGATGGGCGTAACTTTGAGTGTAGTTTTCATATTCATCCTGTGGAGTTGAGAAAATTGATAATGTTGCTGAATTTTATGTTGGAAATCTCAGATAGTTCCTTGAAATCGGGGTTTTCCGAGAGTGCGCTGTCTAGCTCTGGCAAGTGCCGGGCAGTCACAGAGAAAGTGGAATAACGTTTCCTTGTCTTGTGAATTGTCGCAGCTACGGCAGTGTGGGTTGAACGGGAGGCCTAACTTGGCAGCGTGTGGACCGATTGGCCAGTGGCCCGTGCTAATTGCTGTGACTCTTGCTGTCTCGCGGCGGCTCCTATTGATCAGGTCATTCGTTCTGTTTTTATTGTAGGTGGGCCAAATCTGTCTTGATATGACACAAGTTTTTAAACTTTTCCACCTAGAGTTGGAAATAGAGAGAAAGTGTTGGAAAATTTTACCCTTGATGAGTCTCATCGGGGAGCAGACTGACTCCGCTAATTTAGAGGACGAAGTTGGTGAGTAGAGCGCTTTGATGGCAGCCTGGCTGTCAATAAAGATTCCTATACTATTTGAGGTAGTACGGCTGAGGCTAAGTATCTTGCAGTCTTCTCTCATCGCTAGTACCGCACATCTTGACATATCTGCCGAGAGGTACTGCAGCGAAAAAACGTTCGGTTTTCTTTTTTTCCGACTCGAGCGTGTATTACCTCGCTAAGCAGTTCAACGCTAACCAATAAGTCACGTCTGCCGTTTTATAACTCTTACCATGTCTAATTCCAATCTTCGAATGGGTGTATTTTTATGCACTGTTTACAGCTTGACGCCTCGGTATGTATAAGTTTTCTTCTTTCGGTTAATCGCTGTCGACACTATGGTTCCTCCTTGACCCATCCTTTACTGAATATCAACGTTAGAAAGAATAAACTAGGCATAGTGGACTAAACTAAGCTGACTGCAAAATATTTCCAAAAAAAAATGTCAGGCAGTCCTAAGCCTTTGCATTAGAATCTATTCGGACGGTAGTGGAGGAATATAATGACAATGAATACTCCATTCAAATGACAACCCTGGACGGGAGTGCATAGTACATTCTTTACCTACCTTCCTTGTGGAATTTGTCTTACATCATGCTCTACTTTACTCCCACACCATGCAGGACTTCTCAGAATGTTTTCTTGTACTACGTGCTGCATTTCACGTACACCAACACTTCCTTATGCAATCTCTCGCAAGACGTATGCATATGCATATGTGCCCAGACATAGAGTAGGCGAATGTTTGAACTATGTGTCCACGAATATCAAGTATGATGATGATATATGAGCCCATGTAGACAAATTTATGTTAAAAAATAAATCTGTAGTCCTCGTTGTAGTCCTCAAATGGGTCATAGACGTGGGAAGTTGTCTCTCAAGTTTAAAAAGAAAAAAAAGGGCCACCGCTCATAATTTAAAAAAAAGGCACAAACAAATATTTAAACCTGTCTGGAGTGGATGACCAATAGTCGGGACTGGCACTCCCAAGGTCAGTGGACATAAGGTCAAAGCATTAATAATGTCCTTTTAAGCTGTGACAATAAAGTCAGGCAGTCGTTAAAAGTTCTATAAGAAAGGAGATCCCTCATCTGCTCCAACTACAGAGGCATTAGTCTTCGCAGCATTGCTCACAATTTCTGTCAACAATCTGATTGGGCCCTATCTATGTATAAGAACCTATTAACCTTGTCCAACTTTATGACGCTTAAGCATGGACTCTATCGCAGGCGGATGAAGATATCTTTGGTCGTTTCAAGCGAAACATTCTTCGTAAGACATTCGGTCCCATTTGCCAAGCTTTGAAGGAGAAGATTTAACGTTCAACAACGAACTGTACGAGTGTACAGCGACATTAATCTAGTCGAAAACCTGCGCATTGGACATGGATAGGATATGCTGAGCCAATATATTTCAACACTCCGGCCCACAAAATCTCTGAATCACATCTTTGGCACGCATAAGTGGAAGGGGACCGTTATCAGCTTGAAGTGTGCTAGGTTAGGTAAGGATAGGCTGAAGTGGCTGCCAGCTATAGCCAGCACACTTAGACCAGTGATAGGTCCATTGTGATACCACATGAATCCGAAGAGATCTCCATACCTACTCGTTAAACCAATTGAAGCTTTGTACGAAGCGGAGGAGGTTTCTGATATCCGTGTTTATCAGATCGCCTAAGTCGTTAAAGTAGAGTTCCCCTCAATAGTGTCTTCTTTTACGGAAGAGAGCTGGACAGTTACAAAGAAGATTGGGAATAGTTTCCTCCTCCCTTTCGTCCATGTAGCTTCTACAGAAGTCGTGTGAATGGACACCAAGCCGTGTTGCATGCTTGCCTATTAGACAGTGTCCCGTGATGACATGGAACTGATAAGCGATCTGTTGAGAGAAATCAAATTCTTAGAGCGTTCCAGATCCAGCCGTGGCCAAATCCGCTTTGTCGTTGGTCGTTATACCATTTGTCCACCTAGAGTTTGTTTTCTCGATAGCATCCAGCATGAGTTCAAGTTTGAAGTGCGCTAACAGAAAAGCTTCGAAGGTATATCAACAAATTGCCAACTTCCAGCCCTGGGACTGAAAATGACATAAGATGGCAAAAGAAGGCTTTTTTTTTCTTTAAAGTAATTTTAATTCCCGGTCTTTACTGTACTGGAATTGACATATTGAACCTTTCAACTTGTATCCACAACTTCCAGCCCCACGGTCATTGTCTTCACTACATCAACTTCAAAATTGTTAAGCATAAAAACTACATAACTGAACAAGATATATCTGCCTAAAACATCAAAATGAATTAACCCTTTTGGGATAGAATAAAAAAATAAGAAGAACACCTTTCCCAATGCCATCCATTATATCCCATGAACTTTGTAATAATTCTCTCGTGAAACACTCAGCTAAAATACTCTCGTCGATAATTCCAACGAAATTCCTTGTGTACAACCGTAAATTATTAGGAAGCTGGTATTTTATTTGCTGTCAAGTCAAGGGTTATTTACTCACACAAAGGCACGAAGACTGCTGTTAGATATTTAAAATTATCTATTCAGGTTTTGGTTATCCTTACAAATACTCACACTAACAGGATAAGGAAACTTTTTAGGAATTTGTTACTTGTTTTTTCGAAAAGGAAACCGAAAAATATCTTAAACTGTCTTCAGGCTTGGAAAACAAATTATGCGTCGTGGTTAACTTGGTAACAGGGGAAGGAGTGTCGTTATTTTTTTTTTCTTTTTTATGTGGATTTTACCTATTGCCCTCAATTCTATAGATTATTCAATTTTAAATGGAAGGATGTAGGTCAAAGCTATACTGTATATAGATATAAATATAGACAACATGATGAATCTTTAAGACACTATTATCCCTAAGGGTAAACAGTAGATACGATAGCAGAAATAAGGCCGCCATTTGAGTGAAGTACATATGTATTCTCAAACCAAGGAAAGCTACCTTCACAAAGGCCAAGGACTACAGAAATATCAGTCTTCCCTACTTTCTCCTGAAAGTTCTACAAAGACTGTTATATACATGTGTGAGAGATGCGATAAGCACGGCGCTTCACAGGGTGGTCTATAGGGCTGGAAAATCATTTGATGTTAAAAAAAAACTCACCTAGCTTCTAAAACATTATGCTACGTCCATCTAAAGAGAGATTGCGCAACAGATCACAATTGTTGCGTCGCTTTTCCGTCCATCTTTTCACGGTGATGGTGTGAAAAACTTTTGGTTTTTCTAGGTATCCTTGGCAGTCCACCGTTCTTACCACTGAACCAAGGCAACCACTGAATCATTTTTAGACACCCTGCACAGTGTACGATTGAATACTTACTTAAGGTTGCGCTACAGTCAGGGGTGGACCTGGGCCTCAACCAACAGCCAGCTGCCTTCAGTATCGCACGCTAAGTTGGTTGAGGTCCCCTTCAACTTGCGTGCGTCACTTGAGTCGCGGTCTTCCTCTACTGAGCTGTCCCTCGGAGACGGATTCGAAGATTTCTCGGACCGGAGCATTGGTGTCCATCCGCTCTACATGACCCAGCCGTCTCAGTCAATGGACCTTCACTCTTTTGGCTAAGTCGATGTCGCTGTACAGTCCGTCCGACTGAAAACGAGTCTATGCATCTGGATTGGCCACATGCTTTATCAACTCGACCCTAGGGACCTCGAGGTGGAATCTTGTCCCCATTGATTTGGCTCCTAATAGTTGATGAAATGGTTAAATCCCTTGAACGTAATGGCTTTAGCGAAACGGAATGCATACATTGATCTAACACTAACACACGCAGAAAGATCTTCGGGCTTCAAATCCGAGATTGTCCACTGGCGCTTGAGAAAAAAAATACCATCTTGCAAGTGTGACTAGAAGAGCAGCCTTCAAGATGCTAGAGACTATTCTGAGTCCGATCCCAGTAGAATAGACATCTTCTGCAGCAATAGATCGATAGAAATAGTTTTTATGTTTGAAGACGCAGGTCTTTGGACAACGAATGTCTTTGTTTACGCTTCCATTCTGACTCGATGGAGCGTACGGAAACCAAAGGACGACATTAGGAAAGGCATTTCCGTTTACGTTTATTGATAGCCAGGAAGCCATTGCAACTCTGCAGTCAACATCGACAAAATCTAAGTTGACAAAGCTGTGCAGACGAACCCTGAAAAAACATATCGAAGATCAACAAGTTGCCTCTCTGCTTAAAGCATGAAGCTGGGATTAAGACAACCAATCAACAGACTTTTGCGAAAAGTTCGAAACTATTTTCTGTGCTTCTGGAAGGACTCACAGAAGATAACCTCTGTGGGAATTGCGTATGGAAGTATGCAAGCATAAAATTCCTTGATTCCTGAAATTTCTGTCAGAATATTGAAGAACTATTCGGTGAACCCGAACCCTGATCTTGCCAGTCCTGCTTTATGGAGCTGAATGCTGGGAGATAAGTAAGACAGCGCAGCAGATCTAGGGGAGCCTTCGAAATAAAAATTCTACGTCGAATATATGGTCCTGTCTGCGAGGAGAGCGAATGGAGGAGAAGATACAACCGCGAACTCTACGAGCTGTACAAAGATGTGTATGTACTCCGGAAGGCAAAAATTCGTCGACTACAAAAGCTCGGCCACATCGAGCGAATGGACGAGAATGCTCCAACTAAGAGGATCTTCGAATCCTAGCCACCTGGTTCACGAAGAAAAGGAAGACTGAACCTCCGGTTTAAAGATCAGGCAATCGCGGATGCCAGAAACCTTGGTCTAGTAAACTGGAAGCAGCATGACCGGGACGTTGAAGGATGGAAAGCGGCATTAGTTCAGGCTCAGACCCCCCAAGGGTCGTTGGCCTGATAAGTAAGTACGTATTCGGTGAACCCGTCAATGATATTTGAAAATCCATCAAAGCATGTAGATAGTTCGAAACCCAATCTTATTAGGGAGATTATTTTGTAAAGCATTCCTCCTTCACCCAACGAGCATCTAAATATGTCGAGGGAAGATTGTCTCTTCCTTTGGTCAAATCTAATTATCTAACTTTACCTTATCACTTGAGCCGCGTTGACCAGTGGACCGAAATATTCATCCGCCATTGCCACAAATTTGTGTTGAAATTAGAAAGAAAAAATTACCTCGACTTTCCATAGGTTCCTTTTGGAGAGCAGATATGAAGCCAACCTCCTTTTTACGGCTAGGATTGGATCTTCTTTCCCCTTCTGATGTCGCAGGCGTATCACTTTGCAAAAACAATTCCGACAGGATGTCCATGACCGTACTGGAATGTATGCAGACTCTGCAATTACGTGTGGGCATAAAAAAACGTATATTAAAGCCATAAACTGCTTCCCACTTACCTGATCCTGTCTAGGTAATTTTTAGGATGTAATTTGTCCATTCTATGTGGGCAGCACATACAACAAGATAAAGCCTGGTTAATATATCATTCAAATTCTGGTTCCAAGGCATTTATAACTTTTTACCAGAATGTGATGGCTTTCTTCTCCATTCGAGTACGCCCAACATGGATTAGAGTCATTGTTATAATGTGTTGCGTATCCTTGAAGCTATATATTTCTATGCCACCGTATACCATCTAATTATGAAGAATTGCTTGTCATACTCTTCGAAGGCGTTTCTTGATATTTGTTGGGCGCAACTTTATGAATTAATTAGCATTTTACTTCGGTCCTGTGGAGAGTTATAGACCATCTGACGGCGGCGTGGACTCTCATTTATGTGCTCGGTCGGCAGTAATTGAAACATTAACACATGCCTAAGACTTGTGGTAGGCTTCTACTGAAGCATAATCAACGATGAAAATAACCATGCCCACTGATCTGAGAGAATTTCCTTCATTAATCACGTTTTTGTGGTTTTTTTTGCATTGTATTGGTGTGTGTTTGTTTGTATTGTTCAATCAAGCGGATATATGGTTGAATATAGGTCGATTGTTTAATTGGTTTAGAAACATTAATTATGGCTTTGTGGTCCCTTTCCTGAAAGGATGGTATGAGTTTCACATTTTAGTTGCTTATGTCATCTCACTACTTTATTTCGCCATTTTTGTTTCATTCGCTTTCTCCTTGTGTTTAGCGCGAACTTTATTTTTGCCATTTGATAGTTGTCCAAGGTAATAAAGTTTTCTATCGTTCAAAACAAATCAGGTTCCAACTTAATCAAATCTAACCAAAAAAAAAAAAACAAAAACAAAGTTTTCAAGTCGTAAAAAGCCGGCTCATCAGTTTTGTGATACACGGTTGATGGTGTAGTAAAATTGATAGTCTTCAATAATTTGAGAATTTATAAACAATTAAATAAACACACAAAAGAGAAGAAAGGATATATATATAGGTATAGCCGTCGTTAATGGACAGTAATCAATATTTATGAGACCGCCGCCGATGATTCAATCGGTAGGTGTAGAGCATTAGATAGATGAGTCGTAACCCAAATTATGATAAAGTCTGTAGCGCTTAAGTGTCCGATGAAGTCATATATAATATGTTCGATTTGGGATTTAGGTTGTATTAGTAATTAGAGGTCTAACGGTGCGTAATATATACGCATAATGCACAAATCTTATCGGCTGAGTTATTGTTCACTATTTTCCACAACTTTTATCATTATAACATACAAAGGGTTGACGATAATTTTTGTCATTTGGCTAAATTGCTTGCTCCTTTAGTGTCATGAACAATGTGAAAGAGAGTTTTGTACAAGCAGACCAGGCCATGGTAAACCCTTCACAGATCTTTAGCGGAAGAAGTTCACATTCCTTTGTATACTTCGAAATGCAACATGTTCTCACACTTTCTAACAGGCCACTGTTAGGGGAAACACTTAGCACCACCAAAATGTACAATCCTGCCAAACCTGTAGAACTCTAAAACAGGGCTCATGAATATATAACCAGGGCTGTACCGATTTGCGGCCCACTGAAGTCATTCGACAAGATCAAAAGGAGATGGTAAGGAAACAAAGCGTGGAACGTATAGAGATGAGGAACGAGATAGACGACGATGAACTGTATGGGCGATATCGACCTAAGCAGGAGATTCCAAACACAGCGACTAAGATGGAGCGTCCTACCGAGTGCAGTAGAAGAAGATCGCGACTCAATTGAAAAGGGCCATCAACCAACTAAGCATGCCAGATTGAAGGCAGCTGAAGATTGAGTTGGCCGAAGATGCATGTCGGTGACATGTCAAATAGTTCCACAGTTGTACCAACATGTAGAGATTTTATTTGAAAGCTAAGAAACTGCAGACGGTTCAAGATAACAAAATAATCCAATTCGCAGATTTGCGAGGAATAGTCTTTGAGAAGACCCATGAGCTCCATATCGATACACGCCATATATTCATCGATTTTAAAGCCACGTATGACAGCATCTATAGAGACGAGCTATGCAGAGCAATGTCTAGTTTTGGTCCCGTCTGCATAGACTGTGAATGGAGGAGGAGATAAAGCGACGAACTGTGCAGCGACATCGACTTAGCCAGAGGAGTGAAGGTCCATTGACTGAGACGGCTGGGTCATGTAGAGCGGACACCAGGGCTCCGGTCCGAAAAATCTTCGAATCCGCCCCCGAGGGACAGCGCAGTAGAGGAAGACCACGACTCAGGTGAAACACTAAAGTGGAAGGAGACCTCAACCAACATTGCGTGCGAAACTGGAGGCAGCTAGCTAAAGATCGAGCTAGCTAGAGACGCTTGTTGGTGGAGACCCAGGTTCACTCCGGACCTTAAGTATTACTATTATTATTATGGTATCGGGAGGGTTGTTCACAGCTCTTGGCACTGCGGTTTCTACCGAATCCTTTTGTGCCTTCCCTAGTGTTCTCAGATAAATTATTTCACCCCAGAGGATGTCAGGAAGTTAAGGAACTTCTCTGGGTGGATGGCAGCGAGTTGTTCCATTGGGATGACTTCGTTGCCGAGAATTCTCTTTCTAAGTTGAAAGAGAGCTGGGCATTCCTTTAAGATGTGTAGAGAGGTCTCTTCACTCTCAAGGCAGAGTCTACAACTTGAATCTCTTACAAAGTTCATGCGATGTAGGGGTTGTTTCAGATGGCAGTGTCCGCTGAGGAATCCAATAAGTGCTCTAAGGTGGCTCCTATCGAAGTTCAAAATGAAACTCGAATTTCTTTGTTGGAATAGTACAGGGAATAGCAGCCAGACTTCTCTTGATTCCTGCATGCAAAGACCATTTTCATGTCTTGCAAAGAGTGATTTACTTACCCCACAGAAGGGTTCGGGTCCAATGAATTCTGTTATCGCGTCGTCTTTTATCGGCTTTTTCATTGTCCGCAAATCCACTATGTGAAGGAATCTAGTAAAGGATGCGAGTCGAGCGCTTTTAGGGCAGCTTGACTGTCTGAGTAGATAAATATGATTTTCCCATGATGTGAGAGGACTGATTGTGCCTCACACATTGATTGATGGTAAAGACTTCGGCTTGGAATATGGACGCGCACGCACCAAGGCTGACTGAGAAGTTCGCACATGATGATTCTCCAAAGATTCCGGAACCAGTACCTGTTTCTATTTTGGATCCGTCCGTATACCAAACGTGGCCAGAAGATGATGGTTGGGGTTTATGGTTCTCCCAGTCCTCCTTCGATGGTATAACTACTGGGAAGTTTTTGTTGAAGCAATATTCTGAAGATCGTGTCTTGCTTCAGTGTTTCAAGCAGGGATAAGTGTCCTCCTCTATAGGACTTCGGGTCGAAGTAGCTTGAATGAAGAATTCGGTGGATGCCTAGTTTGGCTCCCATTTGAATGAAATTTTGTAGTGGTGGTAGCAGCACTTGGAGTTGTGCGAAGGCAGCCTGACATGCAGGTGACGATAAGCAGAAAATTCGGGTAGAAACTGGTCCTTTCAAGTAAAAAAAAGTAAAAAAAAAGCTTGATGTTGCACTCGAATATCGGCTTTAATATAAATTGTTAGCGAATGGACAACTACGGTTTTGGAATACTAATCCGAATCTTCGAAACTACACTTAATCGAACCGCCATTTTAAAGACCAAACAAATGTATGTCAGGATAGTCTGTTACTTATCCAGTATCGGAGAGGGTGTGGCCATTCAGTTGATTGAAATGGCGTCATAGTTTGACGAAAGAAGGCTCTAATAGGACGATCCACAAATTCCATGCAAACGCGCAAAGCATTATCAAATGTCAAAAAATGACAACTATTCAAAGAAGGCCACAATAATTTGTCAAAAATCCATCGAATTGAGGATTATTTATAGAAAAAAAAAACCTTGAAGCCTATTTCAAACGCTTCGTCACCTCTTTGAATAATTATAAGCTCGTTAAAGGAAGAATGCAGACATGTATGTATAATGATCGAACCTTTTATAGTAAAATGTCTACCAAAACAATATCCGAAATAAATAAACTAAAAATAACTTTTTAATTGGCATAGACATTCCCCGGACCTACTGTTTTCGACTAGAAGACCACACTTAGAATGTCTATAAGCAAACATGCGATCTCCAAACACAAAAAACAAAACAAGTTATGCAAATGTCAAATAGACAAACTGGCATTGGTTGTTTCAAAGGTCGCCGATAAATCATTTTACCCAAATACAATCGGCAGACTTACCCAACTCGCAAAGTATTCAAACCAAAAGCCGAGTATCCGACACCAGACGCTGATGGTTGATGGGAATTTATGTATCTAAGATACTTTGATAATTGAAGAGTAATAAAATTAATTGACCAAAAATGCGGAGGTTTCCTTGAAGACTTTCATACATTCAGTGCTAAGCTTGTGGATAAGCCGAGAGCTACTGTTTTTAATTGGTTCGTAATGTGGTTTCGTATTTTTTCCGAATTAACATTTCAGAGCGGTGAAAGCTTTTTAAAAAAAAACAAAAACCAATGCGCGGGCTTTGGATCGTCTGATGACCGCATTCTTAAAATCATTTAATGCGCAGCAACACTCATAATGATAAATTTTGTATGCAAATTTAGTGTGCCAACTGGAAGAGGTTTGTGTAAAAATATGGTCCTCAATCTAAAAGCCAACGTTGCATATTGAATGTTTCAAGTCATCGCCACCACCACCGTTTTGGTATGTAATAAGTTGCAGTGCACTATCTCCATGAATCTTTCGGAACGAGGTCATAAAATAAAATAAAAGCACCGCCAGCAGCAGCAGGACAAGAGAGCTTCGATATCTGTTGGCGAGGTTGTGTCCTTTATTTTTTCTATTCAGAATAAATGCAAAAGGAAGACAGACAGGGAGATGGGTAAGGATAATAAACAAAACTTCATCATCAAACGAATGAAGTCGGGGTCCATTAAAAGGAAAAAAAGGTGTGAAATTGTTATTGCACTTATGTGTAACTCAATTTACAGGAAGCCAACGATATGCATGTATGAGTAGAAAGCTTATGGAGAAAAATCACTTTATTATGCTAAACAGGAGGGGGCTGCGACAACCGACTAAGGAATTTATTATAAATTCTTTTCAACTTCTTAAGTGCATTGTCGCGTTAAGTGTGTGCATAAGTACATAAGGATGTAAGTGAAAGTGGGACAGGATGCCGGAGAAAATCTGTTAACCGAGGAAATATATTTTTCATCCTATTTCCTGTAACCAGATAGCAAGACACCCAAAGAAGTCAGTTACGATAGCGGATAATAGATGGAGCTGGCGTAGAATAGAAACGAATAGCATGAGCTTGTCAGTAAGGCGATGAACAAAGACTGCGAAACTTTGCTTGGTTAAAGGAATTGAAAAGAATGTGAGGCTTTTAAAAGAAGCTTTAGTGTGCTTAAGGGTGTTTAAACAACTATAGCCGAGTCTAGATTTGAAGAAAAGGTCACTAAGGGTTTTAACCTGATTGATGTTTGGATTTGCATTTGTCGAAGTTACATCAAGTGCATTCTTTGCCATGAATCTCTATGCCATATAAAAGTGGTTGTCTGGTAAAGTCCTACCAAGACACAAATAGCGCGGGTGCGACGATTTGATAAAAAAAATCAAATCAATTATAATTGTGCCCCATCAGTGGTGTTTCCGAGCATGAATTGCGCTTGAGTTTCCCTGATATTCAAATTGTGCCTCTATACCAATATACATAACTCAGTTGGAAATATTGACATGGTGTCATCGAAAAGGGACTAACATGTTGAAGGATTGAATGAAGTAACGTGATTTCACAGGCGCAGGGTCATAAGTCCACAGGCCAAACCAATGTTTGATGTGACAAACCAATTGTGAACTTATAACCAACCTAAGTGGGCTAAAAATCCACAACAATTCGGGTCATAATTCCACAATGTCAAAAAGGAAGTGGGCCATAAGTGCACAATTCTGTAGCGAGTTCATTGAAACACTTTAAAATATTGGGAATCTGTATTGCACCGCTCCGCTTCGCTGCTACGGTCCTTTTTATATCCAAAATCTGTGAGAAGCAACAATTTTTTGTTGTTCTATTCATTTGGTGTTATGAACCTTTAATAATTCTGGACTTATGACCCACCCCAATGAGCCATAAGACCACAATTGATGAGTCAATAGTCCACAGAAATTTCGTGTGGACTTTTGACCCACCTAGGTGGGGTATAAATCCACAGAACAATTGTGAACTTATTACCCACGCAGATGGATCAAAAGTCCATTGTGGACTTATGACCCTGCGCCGCTTTCAAAGTGTGGTCCCGACCTTGTATAGGAAGAGATTTTACGTGTCCAACCTTTCTCCCAAACGATGCATTCAGCAATTTTAATTTTAAGCTGCCAATGCGAGTAAGCATTGTCGGGATAGCATGTGGGTTGGAGAAGGAAGTTGCATAAGTGATGAAATCAATTAATGAAGCGTAGTTCCTTTAATTATTTTAAATTGGAAACTGAAACAAACCAATTTATATTCACCTCACTGCATTGAATTCCCATACAAGGACATGCGACACAATACTGAATCAACATGACCGTAAGCATCATTGAACAGAAAAAATGGACCTTTCTGACAAAATTCAGTAAACCATTGGCATGGCTCAACATAATTCTTCTTCCACTTTACCCGATGCATCCAATGCACCAACTAGAGACCCAAGTCCAAAAACGTTGAATAAAATCACAAAAGTTATGATATTTGTAGTTTGCCATTGTAAGCTTCCATGTTCAGGAATAGCCAGCGATTACAGATCAATAAAACGTGCACTTAATTTATGTTCGAGACAATCAATAAATAAAAATAATCTTACACTATAGCCACCGCACGAGAACAACATATATTGCCTTTGCCAGGGCTATTGTGTAAGCCTCTTGTAATTGGCATATTTTGCTGTCAACATGGAAGGAGAAGGGGCATATTGTCATTAATATGGGACAATAAATTCGATTTAATTGCCAAGAAGCAGTGATTGTTATGTTTTTACGATGGCTTTTGTCGGTCTTAGTGTTGCAAGGTTCCGCGTTCCACCATTATCGTAGGGAGAACCTGTTGCCATGTTAAAGTGACTTTTGCCAGATTGTTTGTATTGATAGATCTATTTTTGCTGTAGTTGGTCGCAAGGTGTTCTATGACAATGGTTTTGTAAGTCGCTAAAGTCTATTTGTATCTCATATACACAATTGTATTTCCTAATTAGGAAAATTTGTCCGAAAATTTCATGGAAAATGGTTCATTTTTCTTGGTAAATTTATCTATGCCTGTGTATTCGGATTCCTGAGACGAAGTGTGAGAATTAATAACAATTTTGAACGATAGTTTTGCCTTTAAAAGGATTTTGTTAGTTGATTAGATGAAACACCAACTGGGTAAATGGGATGTTTTTGTAAATTAATAGCTTACTCATGTATCGGATCCAATAACGTAGAGCAAATCTGTAATTTTTTCTAGAATCTCAAGTGAATCTTAACAACCTATTGCGTGTTTTGACAAAAATGTTTAAGAAGCTCTAGAAACATCTTTAGTTCCTTCGTTGGGTATTCCAAAATCATCTTACTGACCCCCCCCCCCCACCAACCAATAAACAAGGTTCTTAGTTAAATACTCCAAGTTGATTGAGGTTTGGAACGCAGTATTTTGAAGAGTTGTTCTTCCACGCTGGCAAAAGCACTGCCTGAGCCTTCCATCTGTCCTACTCCTTTGGTCTCTTTCTGAGTAGATGGAAAACTGCATTTGCCTAGCCCGTAAATCTTCTTCTCCCTCCAGCTAGCGACCCATTGCACTAATGTCCCTTCTTTCCAAGGTCATGGAAACGCTGATAAATCGTCAGCTTTTGAAATATATCTCCATTCTCGAAAACTCCTCAATGACCGGCAGAACGGTTTTCACAGCAACAGGTCTACTGGTGATTTGATGGCTTATCTCACCAAAAAGTGGAACGAATCTCTACATCACCTTGGTGAAAGTAAGAATGTTGCGCTTGATATTTCAAAAGCATTTGACAGAGTTTGGCACCAAGCTTTTTTGTCGAAAATGCATGCATATAACATCGATCTATCTCTTCTTGAAAAGATTAGAAACTATCTTTCAATTCAAGTTGTTTTGGACGATTTCAAGTCTGCAATCCACCATATAAATGCTGGTGTCCCCCAAGGCTCCATTTTGTCTCCGACTCTCTTTTTTAATTTTTATAAAAATGATATCTTGTCTACAACTTCTAATCCAATTCATTCCTTCGCCAATGACAGTACTCTCAGTTTTTCATATTGGTTCCCTAACTCACGTCCCTGCTCTTCGGACGTAGTAGAGGAACGGCAAAGTTTGTTAAACTCATTAAATTCCAACCTTGACAGCATATTAAAATGGAGTTCTACAAATAGAGTGGCCTCCTGTCCCTCAATCGAAACCCAAACCTCGAAACATTATCCATGAATGGTATCTTGAATCGCCGAAGCCGAAAAACTTTCCATCCTCGGTATGTGTGTTAACAACGATCTTCGTTGGAACGACCAAGAAGGCTGTGAAATGTTTAGGTTTCCTCAAACGATACAAAAAATACTTTACCCCTTTTGATCTGGTTTCAATTTGCAAGGCGTTTATTCGCCCAAAGCTTGAGAACAACGCTCACATCTGGGATGTTGCACCAAAAACCGTCCTAAACCATCTAGATAGAATTCAAAAACGCGCGATGAAACTTGTAGGTGCCAGAAACATTGCGAAATTAATTGACTCGCTTGAACACCGAAGAAATGTTTCCTGTTTCTCACTTTTTTATCGATTCTTCTACAAGAAATGCTCTAGTGAAAGAGCCAGCTGCATTCCGCCCCTGCGCAACAATTCACCCGCAACACTCGTAATGCTTCGAATGCACATCAGTTTGCTGACGTACTGTCAAATAAAGAGATTCTTTCTTTAGCCGCCCCACACGAATGTGCAATGATCAACATAGCTCTGGTATTCCTCATCACTACAACTCACAAGCATTTAAAGCCAACATGCATCGGTACCTCCTTCGTCTCTTCTCTAAATTCCCTAATGCCCGTGCTCTATCTAGTTTGCTTGAAATCGAAATCGAGCATCACTCAAAGGTTGGAATTTAGCAGCATGATGTTGGATGTTAAAACACCTCCCTTCTGCTCAAGATGAACTTGTTCAAAAACTCAATTGCTTGAAATACAAACTGCCCTTTTCGAAGTCTTCGCACTTTCATTTTGCTCGGTTCTTGGTGTAAGACTATCCTTCCAATCAATTGTAATCAGCATATCTAAATGTTTTATGGTTTTAGTTTCACGTTAGACCCTTTAAAATCGACTAAACATCGACTGTACCTTAAAAAAGATTTCTTAATTCTCGAATGGCTTTTCATGCCTAGCATTACACAACATGTCCTTTTTTAAAGAATTTGACTAACACTCCCTTTTTCCATTTAGCTTTGATCACGTACCTCCACTCTTTGGATTCCAGATAAAGTCACCAGAAAATCTCATGGAATTTTACATATCAAAGGAAAACAGTTTTTGATCTAGCTTAGATAAAAATATTATGCGTAAGCCCAAGGCGTTTAACAAGACAAGACCGCGGCCCATCAGTTTACTAACCCCAACTTCGATTTCAATCTAAAATTAAAAACTTTTGAATATACACACAAGTTGAGTAGGTTTCATATCCTAAAGTGATTTATTGTAATTAACACCATTATTCAAATTAATCTATATCATCTGTAATAAGAGGTTTTTTATAAATTATGTTAACTACTGTCACCACCACTAAAAAAAATCAAGATAAAAATGGCCGACAGCATTGTGGCTTTTCTATTGATAATGAAAATACAAAACTGTGATTTATTAATATGTCATATGAAACCCAATATGTTAAACAATTCCAAACTATTTTTAATAGCATTTTTTAAAGAACTCAACATGTACCATAAATCCATAAATTAAAAAAAAAATATAGTAAGCGCCACCACGCGCTTCCATGTAATCAACATAAATTAAGCGGAGTTCATAATTGGAAGTCGAACAATGAGCCAAACGAGTTAATAGGGTTTTCTTGTGAATTTCAGGACTACAGCAGTCCTTGCAATGACCAATTTGTAACGATAAAAATTAAAATTTAATTTGTTTGCAATAAATTTCCCCCATAAAACATCAGATGGGGAACATTTTAACGCGTTTCAACGATAAAAACGGGAGTTTCAACGAACATTTGGGGAAATTTACGGACAGGCATGTCTTGGCACTTTACAATGAGAGTGCATCCCTTTAATGATGCATTCGACTGCAATGAATCGAATTATTGATTTACTATGCAAATGGAGGAGGAACCCTTCCGGTTCAATGCTGTAAATTTAAAAAAAATTGCGATTTAAATGGCTATTTTAACAGTTATTGCTTTTTATTGCATACCACTCACTGTCTTTTCACATTATCATTTATTTATTCACAATCAATATTCCATTTGTGGATTGGTTCGTTCTGACTCACAGATATATGGAATAGGATCTTGCAAGACTGAATTAAGATACGTCTGTTGAATTTCGAATAAAGCCTATCGAAGTGCCCTCCGATGATGCTATAACCCTATACCTGTTGGCACCTATCACACACGGGTTAAGTGATGAATATAATCCACCCCCTAGGATCAAAGTGTTTCCACACACAAGTACCTAACACTTGAAAAGTTGAAAATAACACCAGTCATAAGGATTCTGTTGACAATCGAAGTGTAAAAAAGCAAAAAAGACTACCACCTCAGCTGTTTACAACTCAATTCTTTTCAAAATGGCTGCAGTAGATGGGGTTAATGGTGGGTCCTAATGTATGTTTAATGCATGAAATATATGGCGATTGCCGTTAAATTGCCTGATTTTACCGAAGGCATTCGTTGATGGTGGATTTTTTTTTATTTTGTTTAAAGGAACGACTGCAACTTATTTTTTATGAGGTGGTGAGTGATATCGTGATTTTTATGAAATGTGATGTATTTTTTGTTTTTTAAAAAGTCGAATGGAAGAAAGTTTTGTGAGTGTGTCCTGGAGCAGCAGACTTTAATGATTCGCTGACTTTTTTTTTATGTGTCTTAAGCTGACTTCGAATAGATGAAGGTTGTGAGAGTGGTGAGTTTGGAGAATTTGGCTCTTCGTATTAAGAGGGCGTCTGCATGCAATGAAGTTTTATGATATTCGTAAGGGATTTGCGCAAAGTTTGAAAGTGTTTCAGCATGGGGAAGGAAGAAAGCTCTGATGGCAAGTGGAAGTGTGATGTTTTGAAAGATTTTCAAGAATTAGTGCGAAACAAATTATTATGGATGAATTAAAGCAATGCTTCACAGGGAGACGGAATTTTGGCGAAGTTTAGTTCAACCCTCTTGTCCCACTTTTTTGAAAAACTCCATATTAAAGGACTTAAACTTGGATTAAAAATGAAACTCTGTAAGCTATGAGGTCTCCGATGAGCTTGTCCGGTAAGGTTCAGAAGAGAACTTCTCCGGCCCTGAACCCACGTTAGGTTTTCCCGTATCTTCGGTAAGGGCTTCTATCGATGGTTGGGTTTTTAGTAAATACAACTGTAGATGGCATGATTCTCCAGGATGCAGGCAGACTAAACAGATCCTTCCCGACGTCTGTAAGAAGTCCGCGGCATTCTTTCTGTCTCCCAGCCGAAAAGACTGCAGACAAATTATTGGCGTTATTACGGGACACTTCTCCTTTGACAAACATCTCACCGTGTAAGGTTTAAGTGACACCACTGTCTGCGACGCTTGTAGAGAGGGCGACGACACTGCGGAACATTTCCTATGTGATTGTCCTGCCTTTGATCGTATCAAGTGGCAGATTTCTGGGGCTGATGTGATGAGTGCTGGTAACCTTAGCTCCTTATCACTGAAGATCTTACTCGACTTTCTTAGAAAGACGAAGAAAACACAGTAAAAGGGTTATACCTGCTGGTAGTATAATGGACCTGTTTTTGTGTCTGAGTGCTCCAGTGTGGTGTTCCAACACCTCGATGGATGTGTACGATTTTTTCATTCTATCTAGGTTACTAATTTGCGAAAAGACAAATTCGTAGTTCTTGTTCAAAACAGTTGTCGAGATCAGTTACAGCACAAATGGTTCAAAGGGATCTGGACACTAAGCACCACCAGAACTAAGAGGTTCCAAAATTTCCAAATTGTTGATCCTGATCATTCGAAAAAAGTGTTTTCAACATTGGAATCTATCTGACTTCTCTGATCTCTTTCCGAGTCGTTGGAAGACTTCATTTGTCTAACTAGTC
The DNA here is from genome assembly GCA_951813785.1 of Criorhina ranunculi. Taxonomy (NCBI): domain Eukaryota; kingdom Metazoa; phylum Arthropoda; class Insecta; order Diptera; family Syrphidae; genus Criorhina; species Criorhina ranunculi. The sequence goes on from OX638381.1 coordinate 14,248,768, forward strand.
TCTTCCTTCCCGGTTCACTAAAACTCCTCAATGATGATAGTATGGTTTTTCTAGCAAGAAGTTCACTGCTGATTTGATGGTAGCTTAGTTTAGGTTAGGTAGGAGAGTTGACGAGGAAGGAAGTCCCTTTGCTGGTTATGACACTTGAGCTGAGCGCATTCCATCTTTCGCAGGCAGTTCTTTAATTTTGCTCCTAATTCCTTGTTAAAGGTTACAGGTTGGGATTTTGACGGTGGTATCTGCTTGATCGGGGTCTTATGAGGATCTTTCCTTGCCAGCTCATCAGCTGCCTCGTTCCCAGGCACCCCTTTGTGGTCGGGACCCAGCAAAGTCTTACTTTGTACTGTCTGCCAAGAACTTGTAGCTCTTCGCGACAGCAACTAACAAGCTTCCACTTTATCTCTATGACAGAAATCGCTCTTATTGCCGCTTAGCTGTCGATGAAAAAGGTAATATCATCTTGTGGTAGTGCCTTCATTGCAACCTATTGGGCAGCCGTTGTCACTGCCAGGACCTCCGCTTGGAAGACACTACCGTGGTCTGGGAGTCCGATTGGTCCAGACAGTCCGAGAGTCTTGGAGAAGAATTCAGCGCCGATGCCTATGTCAAATTTGAATCCATCCGTATAGACGGAGGTTGTTGTATCGTTATTCAGTATATGATTCGCCTGCCATTCATCTCTGTCGGGAAGGCAGGTTGAGAAAGGTCTACCGAAGTCCACAAATTTGTGCAGGATCTGTGCGTGCCCGGTCTTGATTTGATGGTATATATGTATTTATATCTCACCGAGAAGTGAAACGAATTTCTCCATCACTTTGGTAAAAGCAAGATTGTAGCATCGATGAATGTATCTCTTCTTTACTGGATTAGAAACGACCTATGAGGCCCTTCAATTCAAGTTATTTATACGATTTCAAGGCTGGAAATTCATATTAATTGTGGTCTTTCCAAAGGCTATGTTTCGCTCGGCTCATTTATACGCTAATGACAGTCAGTCTCTCAGTTTTTCATAAAAGAGAAACGGCAGCGTTTGCTCAACTCATTTTATTTCGACCACAACAGCATAACAAAATAGGGTTCTTGAGTTCAATAACTCAATGCTTCCAATCCCGAATTCTATTTTCTGTCCCATAAGCGAAACTATCCATGAATGGAACCTGGTACCGCTCAAAGGACCAAATACTCGAAATTGCAAAAAAAAATGCTGTATACAAAGCTCGAGGAAAACGCTCACATCTGGTCTGATGCACCAAAAACTGTCCTAGAATTCAAAAAACGCACGCTTATTCTTAGAAGTGACAGGGACATTGTGAGGTTACTCGACTCGCTCAAACACCGAAAGAAATGCTTCCTGTTTCTTCAGAATAATTTTTAAATATGCATCCACAAATTCGTTGATAGGCTCGCAGTGACTTACTTGTATAGTTTATCTGTCTAAAGTACGATCTTTCTTAGAGTTTCAGGATATTTCACTGTTCTAGATAGACGACGCAAAATATATAACAATTGAAGATTTAGGTTGAGTTTTCTTAACAGACAGTACCGTGCTAGGGCGCTGTTAATATCAAGTCGCAAGAGTATCTTTGTAACTCAATCTTTTCCTTTATAGGTTAGCAATGAAATTCCGCAAAAATGTCATGACTAATCATTCCTACACTAGTGAGAAGAACACATACATATGTAAATATATATGAGGGCTATACTTCCCGTCACATAAAGCCTTAATAATATTTTTTTTTAAGACCGAGGAAATCATTACAAAATGATAGGCGTGCCCCTATAAATTTTTCGAAATAAGTCATTAACTTTATTTATTATCACATATAAGACTTCGTTGTAACTTTTTTTTTTGTTTACTGTTCTAGGGTATAACTGGTTCTTGAACTTGAGAACAAAAAATTGTAAAATAGGAGGGGTTACTGGACACACGCTCCTTTTCTTTTATAGTTTTGATTTAATGCTAAGGAAGGCGCTTGAAAAGGAGTGTGCTTTAAAGTAATTCATTATGTTAATTAAGATCTTAAACTTTGTCATTAATATTATGACTTCTAATGGTTATAGATTGACAGATCGACATAAAATAAAGCTATGGCTTCTAGATTTAATTTTTTTTCTTAGAATTGTTGGGTATTCTTTGATATTGATATCTGTAATCAGAGGTTTGTTTTTAGAGTTTATGTGTGTCTGCTTGTGTGTATGTTTGTTTCGTTACAACTTGTGTAAAAAGACTTCAAACTTAGGGAATGATCTGTTTTTATTATTTTTCATTATAGGGCTTCACTAAAGTCGCCTTTTTGATGGTCACGGTCTAACTTCTTGCAACATGAGTTCACATCATTTCCACGTGAGATGACCATGCCCTCGAATCGCTCGTGCAGAATTTCCAATGTGGCGCCGTCCTGTTGAAACCACATGTCGTTGGTGTCCATATCATCCAATTCAGGCCAAAAGAAGTTGGTAATCATCGACCTATAGCGCTCGCCAACGTCGTTCTCAAAGATATATAGACCGATGAATTCACACCAAACAGTGACTTTTTCGGGATGCATTGGACGCTCTTGGATCTCATGTGGATTTATAGTGTCCCAAATTCGACAATTTTGTTTGTTGTCGTACCCATTCATCCAGAAATCGCCCTCATCTCTGAAAATGATTTTTCGATGAAAAATTAGGGTCAGTTTCCAACTGCTCCAGAGCCCATTCAGCGAACACACGTTGTTGTCTATGGTCGTTTACCTTCAGCTCCTGGGTCAGTTGAGTTTTGTACGGGTGCAGGCCTAAGTCACGACGCAAAATTCGTCAAGTTGTGGTCTGCGAAAGCCGAGCTCTCGTGAGCGACGCGAAATCGACAACCACGGATTCTCCTGCACACTCTTACGGACAGCGGCGATGTTTTCAGCAGATCTTGCATTTCGTCGACGTACGGGTGTTGGTTTATTGTTTACTGAACGATTATGGCCACCGTAAAGTGGGCGAGGCGCGCGGAATGTTGCCCGAACAGAACACCCATTTTTGCACGTATTGTTGAACGCTATATCCATCCACAGTGATTTGGCAAGATAGACTGAATAAATGGCAGTCAATTTGACAAATGTAGCTTCAACAGTATGGCCGCTATCAACTGTCAAAGTTCGGAAGTCCCTATTGGAAGACCCTTTATTTAAAAGTGAAACGTTGTCCATTTGTTTGTTTATTCTTCTGTAACATGAAAACTACGGAACCAATCAACTTCAAATTTTGCACACAGAGTGGCTGTACCTCGGATCACAGTATAGGCTTATTAAAGTGTATCTTCGCAAATTATAGGTGGGCGAAGCAGCGGATAAAAGCTGGTATCACATAAATCTCTGCTTAGAAGGCGAATGCGTATATACCTAGGGAGAAGTGTAGTCTAACGTTGTCGCTTTCCACAAAGATTCCAGCACCTGAACCTTTAATGGTTTTGGACTCATTTGTAGAAATTCGACTACATTCCTTACCCGGCCCAGAGTGTTTTAAAAACCAATCCTGCGGTCAGAGAAAGTCGATCATAAATCTACATAGTAACCTTAATTTTGGAACCATTACGTCAGATTGCATTTGATTCAAAGGATATTCCTCGCGTAAGGTCCTCAAAACTCCAGGATTTAATAGTTTCGTCCATGACATAAAATGAAAAAGGTTTGCCTCTATATCTAGAGTCAGGTACACTAGGAGAAGCCCTGTTGCAGCTCTTAGAAGTTCTATTCATTTGCATTGTTTTCATCTGCAACACTAATGATTTATCAGAGTTGCAAATACTTTTAAAGGTCTCATTGTCAAAAGCCCCATTTGTAGCGATGAACTAGGAGATAATATTCCTCCTCATCTAGATATGAATTCTTTTGAATACTGAAGTGAAAATTCAACAATCCAGTCTTCCATTCCATACTTTAGGTACTAAGGACCTTCTTCTTCATTCTCCTAACAAAATATAATATCCAAAAGAATTTCACTTTTGTTTCTAATAAATTCATTTCAATAAAGACGCACATATTTTTAGATGAAACCATAAGAATTCCATCAAAGACATAGGCATTGACAAAGGCAACTATGGCCTCTCTCCTCAATGCCTATGAGCCATCAAGAGAAATAATATTTACGAATATATTCGTACAAACTTCCAAAAGGTATATCATAATGTCAATGTCAATGTCAGTCAATACCCGGTGTAAGAAGATTCACTTTGTGAAAGTAACAACATTTTGCAAGAAATCAAACAATCAACCGAATGTAGGCGTTATGAAAGTCTAATACTCATCACAAGGATCAACCTTTTAAAGGGAAAACCTTCAAGAAATATGTTCATCATTTACTAGAACAATTATGTATATTTAGAGCAATTTCCTTAGGGGATTCGTCCCCCCCACACACACTATTTCCTGAAAAGCCAATGAACCACCGCATAAACTAATTACGACTCCATCGGGAAATCTCTAAAATATGACTTAAGCCATACGATGATGACATGAGATATATTCACAAAAAGCTATTAGTAACGTACGAGTACGAGTGGATCATAAAACGTTTACACCGCATCGTGCAGTCTCATAAAGTAATTTCAAGGCTCATTTTCACATTGTTCCTCAATTTTACCCGCATCCTTCCTGGTTGCTTGCCATTGTCATCCATAATCTCGAGATAATATTTTATCTGGCAATTTTTAGCGATAAACATTCCCCCAGTACCAACAGAACACAGATAGGAGCTTAATTTCAAGGACTCAAGGAAGAACACGTTCTTCGGGGTGGAAAAATTCCTAGAAAACATTTTGTGTCGTCCCGCACTACAAGCATGATACACGAACCGAGGCTAATAACTCCCCTATACCAACCCCCAATGCGAATGTATATTGTTATGTTACACTCACGCATGAATTTTTTTCGTTTGTTTTGTTTTCATTTTCTTTTGTCATTTTCTTTTGGAACACATATGGAAAAATATTATTCAAAAATATTTTTTAATATTTTTTATTTATTTTCCATTTCCTCGAGACTTATTGTCATAGATATGAGGTGTGTGAACATTTATCTCTGTACTCCGGCGTGATTTAATGAGGATGTCGTGCCTTGTATCTGTCAAAAATAATTGGAAGTATATTGTCCTTGTTGCGGCTATTTTGACAGAGTGCATCGGATTTCAAAATGAAATTTTTTTTTAAATGGAATTTCGTTGGAAATATGTTTAATCAAAATGTATTGTCTAGCTCTAGCAGTTGAAACAGAAACGGGCTAATTGAAAAAGTCAGTTCTTAATTTATCATCTATAATGAAGAAGGCCATTCATACATGTATTTATAGACAGAAAAGTTCAAAGCCAATTATAATTGTGCTAAATGGGATCAGATTACATCCAGGAAAAGTTCATTGCAAAAATGAGGGCGTTATTTGAATTCTTGTTATAGGGACACTGAGTGTTATCCCAACATGTTGTTTTTTCCATCCATTTAGAGTAAACAGCTTCAAGGAGGGTTTATGAACCCATGAGGTTACGCTAATGATCAATCTTGTTCAAATTGCACTAGACAATGTATAGGGATAGCCTTGATCAAGTCTTGATGCAAAACGCCCTCCAAAAAAGCTAAGCTTCACTGATGTTGTAGGAACTATTCCCACATGTCCGACTGTAGTTTCAAAAGCTCTCTCAGCCTTGCATCGCTAACACATGAAAAAATCGACCGCGGTTTACACAATAAAACATAAGCTTTTGCACAACTTTATTCCGAAAGACCTGGTTGGGGGCGTTAAGAACCTCAATACTATATCATTACTATCGAAACCAGTTTTTTGTATTACAGCCTTCATGACCCCTCTTTACCTAACCTTCCTGACCTAGAAATCACAAACGATTCGCAGTCATATAGAGATGGGAGGGCACGGGAATCTACGGCCAGAACATCTATTTTTGGGCAGATTCATATTGTGGTCTTAATGCTATTCAACAATTTCTGTCTAACTTGGAATCATAACGTTCCCCAGTTCTAGAAGAGCTTTGTCTTTTTAAGTCGTAGTCCTTTTCAGTTCTCTGTCAGAATAAGTATTTATTATCAGTAAGGCTCTGCGACCTAAAGGATCTATTGTGCCTGGAGCCAGTTAGACAAGGAGATCGTCTATCTTCCTAATGAAGTTGATGATATCTCCAGTCGAGGTATTACGAATGTCCTCGGGTGTTAGGAATTCTTTGTGGAGATAGCGTTTCCTGACTCTGCAGCAGCCACGCACTCACATAGTACATGTGCGGCTGATTCGTCTTCCTCTTAGAAGAGTTTGCATTCAGATTCCTGAACTATATTTAGCCGGTGAGAAAGCCGGCAAGTCTTCTGATATCGTCCCTTTTATAGATGAGCATATTTTTAGTGGTTTTTTTTTAGGGGTCGGATGGCCCTTTTAGCCTGTCTGAGTCTCTGAGTGTGGTTCCAGTAGGATATGAAGTTTTGTTTTTCCCAGCTGTCCAGATGCCGTAGAAGGGTTCGGCACCTATGTATCATTCTGAAGAGCCTATCCTGGCAAGTTGATGTGCAATTTCATTGCCTTCAATTCACCTGTGTCCTGGTACCCACCAGAGCTTGACTTTATTTCACTTTGAGAGGTCTTGGAGAGTATTAAGGCTTTTGAGTTGGAAGTAATGGAAAATGAGTGCTTGAGCGCGAGGGAGTCCCTGATATTCTCAAAACAGGTACCTTTTGGATTATTTTGAGAACATAGCAATTGTATAAAATGTGAATTCTGAAACGTCCGGTTTTTCTTACCTAGTCAGAGGTGGTGATCAATTTTAATGCCTTTGTGTCCCGATACCCACTGAAAGTTAACTTTTTTGTGACAAGGTAAATGCTGAAAGATTAATGACGATAAAATTGATAAATGCTTGTCAATGGGCCAATAAAATTCATAAATATAAAACGATTGGAATTAACATTTAACAAACTGTCAGCAATTTTTTGCAACAAATATTTATTATTAACTTATAAAATATGAATAAACAGGTGGAAGCGGATATTCGGAGTCCAGATGCAAAACCAGAAATTTATAATTTTTTAGCATGAAAATTGATCGAGTCTTCGAAATATTTTTACGCAATCTATTGGTGAATTTGGTTTCTTCTTTTTGATTATATTTTATGATGGAGGTTTCCATAAACCTTTATTGAAAAATCAGTCGGTTTTATGGGTGTGCTAAGGACCGAAAACTAAGAACAGTTCTCCATTTCTCTATTTCTATTTCAATGATCATGGAACAAATTCTCAATCCGCCATTCTGTAGGTTGCGAAAAGCTATGTAGGCCTTGATATATCTATATTTGTATACACCAGAACTTCCAGTTTCTTTGGTGGAACTATCTGCAGACTTATATAAGTGTCCTTGAAGCTTTCTATTTTAATACTTACTTTAGGTGGCGCTACAGTCCGGGGTGGACCTGGGCCTCAACCACCAAGCGTCTCCAGCCAGTTCGATCCTTCAGATTCACACGCTAAGTTGGTTGAGGTTCCCTTCAACTTGCGTGCACCACCTGAGTCGCCGTCTTCCTCTACTGTGCTGTCCCTCGGGTGCGGTCACAAATTAAATTTTCTCATGTCAAACCCTACTAAGCCTTCTTATATATTTGTCTTCTCTTTCCAGCTTCTGAGGATATTTCTATCAAGGTTAACCATCTACAGTAGTTTTCAAAGTGAGTATTGAACAAAGGATTAGCAATATTTATAATTATAAAATGTCCAACTAAAAGGTTGAATCCTAAACTTTACTTTCCGAAAAACTGTTCAAAATACCTCCTGCATTGCATTGCAATCAAATGCTTATGGCAAAAGGCGAGAAAGCTTCACAACAGGACCATTTTAACAAATATTCCAATCGACTGGGACCACTTTAAAGAAACGAAAGGCAGGTACTCGAATTGAACAGGATATCCCAAGAGAGCTACTTTTTGTATTAGTTCTGTTGCCAAATAAAAACTACTTAAAACGCTGCCAGAACTTGTAATACACTTTCGAAGGTGTATGCAAGTCCACCACTTTTTTAGAACCAGGAAGCCTCGTCGACAGACACTTGCTACAATACCTTAAAAAACTCATCAGCACCCATTTTCCGACTAGTCTTATAATAAGCACGTGTACCAAAGAATCATGTTCTTGGTTTACTTCAAGGACAACTCGTTTCGCCCGTTATTTGATTTCCCTTAAAGCTTCTATGACGGCAAACTGAAAGTAACCGATGATGTCGCTCAGCAGTTTATTGCCGATCGTGGTTTACACATGCCCTGCGCACTGTCTGTTTCAGCACACAATTGAAGAAATCTCCTGATAGAGCACCTTCTTGTCGAATCTGCATTTCAGTGAAAAATTTTAGACGAGCTACCTCCAAATTCAACAAGGCACCTCGTGTTTTCTATCTTCAAGGTGCAGCTGGTTTGCCGGGATCCTAAATTAAGCTTTGGCCCTGTAGAACCCAAGACGATGAACACTATCATATGTGGCTTTGAAGTCGATCAAAAAGTGGTGATTTTCGACTTAAAATTGGTTGGTCTTTTCCCGAACTTACCTCTCAGTATGAAGATTGGGTCTATCGTCCATCTATCAAAGCGGAAGCGAAAGAAAGATTTCAGACATTCATACATCTTGTATGTGACATTAAGCAGGGTTAGGCCTCAAAAGTTCTTGAGAATTTTTGTGAATGAGCTGATATCGAGTAAGCTTTCATCCACCCATACTTGTTGGATGCTTTTCTAAATCCTCTTACTAAAACATCACCTCAATATTTGCTTTTAGAACACAAAAACCGTCGGCCTTGTTGTTTTTCAGCTTCCCCACCTTCCTCCCTTTGAAGCTAGTTGGGAGGATTATATATTGCCTACATAAAGAGAAAGAACGGTAATTATTTGACCTTTCTATTCGACTACTTGTCAAGGCAACTTCGACTAATGTAAATGAGCAGTTCATTTCATTTAAAAGTTCTAACTAGCTATCTTCGGTTTGTTTCCTTCAATAACAAAAAAAATAAAAATCGAAACATGAATATCCCCTCTGGCCAAGGGAAGGCAAACCAAACAAAATTAATTTCCTATTTTTCCGTAACCATAAGGACGAAACAGAAAATCAGAACAGAGAATAAACAAAAAGGGAAGCAAAAATCTATTCAAAGTTCGTTCCCGATTTGACTGTTTGACTTTTGGCGTTCCTTCTTTTTCCTTTTTTTTTTTGTTTTAAGGATCAAAGCAAAAAAAAGTGTTTGAATTTAATTTTGAACTTTAAATTGCCCGATTTATTTATTTTCCAATTTGTCATGAAAGTGGCGTGGTTTCTTTTTTTTTTGTCGCGAAACTATAACTGATTCAATGAGCCGTCGGAATTTGCATATCCACCCGCGTAATTCCATTTATTGGAAAATTAAAAAAAGTTTCAATTCAATCCATGTTACTTTAGATTTATCTATAAAACCAATTACAGACTCCTATCGCACGCTAAAGCCAACTTTATCCTTACCGAGGTTAGGTGAAATGTTTCGTGGGAGAAAAATATTACACATACGCCCCCGACATGTCCGGTGGTTAATAAGAAATTATTGCTTTTGCCGAAAGCCATAACTTCCCCTTTCACGAAGGATTTTGCTATACAAATAGCATACATATCCTGTTTGGCGTGTAATGTACAAGTGCGTCTTCCTTAATGTTTCGTTTCAGCTAATTGAACGCCTACTTTATTTGTTTACGAAAATTTCCAGCATTAGCGTGCAAATATTCATTCAGTTTGGATGTGAGATACAATCATGATAATAATTCACACATACATTTTCTGGTTGATTTGCTGCCGTGGATGTTATGAGATTGATTTTGGATGTTCCAAGGACATGTATATACAGCATATCAGCGTGTGCCAAGTACTTGCTTTCGGTTTTATGATTTCAGCTGGGTGAACTCTTTCGATTTTATGGTGTACTTATCGAGATACAGGCCTTAACCTTGGGTAGTCGAGGAATCATAAGAAATCGAAATAAAACTCCACATCGATGGAGAACTTTACGAAATGTTGTATATTAGGAAGGCATGTGTTTAATATATGTTACAGTACACAGTGGAGGTGAAAAGTAATGAGACGAAACTTTTGAAGTAAGGCCCCCAATTGCTACGTGATCATAAGGATCAAAGGCTGTCTTATGAATGGAATGTTGCAGTAACAGCAAGCTTGTGAAAAGCCTCGTACCTAATGTCATTTACGTCAGCGTCTACTGCACAGTATTGCATCAAACCACTCAGCTCAAATATTGATCAGTTCACTTTTCTGTTTCATTTGCGAGCAGATGAGATACAATTTAGCCCCCAATAGCGATCATTGTCAGAGGATAATTTGAAAGCACCGATTCGGAAGTACTACAGTATGCACTATCCGAAGTACTAAGATGGTGCATTCAAGAACGCCTCTCTATAAACCCTAAAAAGACAGTAACTGTTCTTTTTTCAAGTAGAAGGAGACTCAACCTTTTCACTCGCCCTTCTTTATTTGGTGGAACTGTCCCTTTCTCACAAGAAGCAAAATATCTGGAAATCATCCTGGACAGCAAAATATTCTGAAACCCACAGATGGAAAGAGAAGTAAGCAGAGCCACCATATCACTATGGACCTGTCGACGAATCTGCCGGAAAAACTGTGAATAAACTGATCGTCAGACCAATGATCACATATCCAAGCGTTGTCTGGTGGACAAAAACTAACGCAACTACCATAGTTACAAAATTAGAACGTGTCCAACGCCTAGCCGAAACCTGTATGTCAGGATGCCTTCGCACCTCTCCAACTGAGGCTTTCCACCACTACGAAATTTCATTGGAATGGAAGACAAACTAGGCATCCACCGACTTTTCCACTCAAGCAACCTTGACCCGAAGTCCTATAGAGGAGGACACTTATCCCTGCTTGAAACATTGGAGCACGACATGATCTTAATCATGCCTCCAGACAACATGCTACCCGAATACTGCTTCAACAAGAATTTCTCAATAGTTATCCCTTCAAGGGAGGGCTGGGAGAACCATAAACCCCAAATATTACCTTCCAACCTCGTCTGGTATACGGACGGATCCAAAATGGAAACAGGAACTGGTTCTGGAATCTTTGGAGAATCATCATGCGCGAACTTCTCAGTTAGCCTTGGTGAAGTCTTTACTATCAATTAATGTGATTGAGTGAGACTCAATCAGTCCTCTCACATTATGGGGAAAATCATATGGTCAAGCTGCCCTTAAAGCACTCGACTCTACTGTTATTTAATCCAAACTAGTCCTGTAAACCCGCAAAGTAATTTTGGACCTTGCTAGGAACAATATGGTCATCCTTTACTGGATTCCTGCACATAGTGGATTCGCGGATAAGGAAGGAGCCGACTCACTGGCAAAAGACGGTGCGTCAACAAATTTCTTCTGGCCCGAACCCTTCTATGGGGTAGGTGAATCACTCTTCGCGAGACACGTAAAAGATCTTTGCATGCAAGAACCTTAGGAAGCCTGGCTCAATACACCAGGACAAGCATGTTCAAAACTGCTTCATTGTGAACCTCGATAGGAGCAACCTTAGAGCATTAATTGGACATCTCAGCGGTCACTGCCGCCTGAACAAACACCTACATCGCATGAACTATACAACAGATTCAAGCTGTAGACTCTGCCTTGAGGGTGAGGAAACCTCTCTTCACATCCTGACGGAATGCCCAGCTCTCTTTCAAATCAGAAAAAGAACACCAGGCGGTGAATTCGTTTCTACAGAACAGCCTGCTGCCATCCACCCAGAAAAGTTCCTTAACTTCCTGGTATCTTCTTGAGTGAAACAATTCATCTAGGAACACTAGGGAAGGCACAATAGGATTCGTTGGAAACTACAATGCCAAGGGCTGATCAGCTCTCACGAAACAATAATAATAATAAGCATAATAGCCCCCAATACCTGCTGCGGAAAGAAACGTACGCCTTGTCTACTGCAATTCCATTGCGGTATCATTTCAAAGTCTAAAATCAACATAAAATACAAAAAAGATTGAAATTTGAAATTGAAATCAATAAAACTTCGTTTTACTTTTAAACATTACTGTGCTTGGCAACCAAGAAAAAAAAATTTCCATAATCAGTTCGTTTCAATAAAAATTTTCCGTATTCCATTTTCACTTCAATCAATATCAACAAATTTCCCCCCATTTGATTGACGATCTATCATTTGGATTTTCTACAAATCTTCCAAAGGCACATCCATCGACCGCTACCATTTTTCCGAAATTTTTCCCTGATTTGGTTTTTTATTCGCAAAGTTATCCTAGCCCCCCCATGCCCGTGGGATTATTTACGGCTCCCTGATAGTATTGTATTGTAGTTCCCTGCACAATAATAAACATTGTAATAAAAAATAATCATAATAAAGAAAGAAAACGATTTGTAGGATTTCAACGGGACCCATAGATCTCATGGATGCATACATGGTTACCCATCCTTTTTACATTTTACAAGCTAAATTTCAAAATCATTGAGACAGATTTATTGTGTATTAAGTTACACAATTGCTTTAAAAAAAAAAATTGTATCCCTTCGACAGAGCCCCCTTCACAAAATAAGTTTTGAATTTTCATTAAAACTTTTTTGATGGAGCTTCCTCCAACTCCGGTCTTGTTTTGACGAGACTAGATATCAATGCAAATCTGTTTCTTCATGTATATTTACGAAAAGTATTTTCAATTTTTTTTTTTTTTTGTTGTTCCTCCCCCGTTCTCTACCCTTTCTCATCAATTTTTCTCTATCATTTAACTTTTATGGAAAGTTGGTGGCTTTAGAATATTTTGGTGGTTGTTGCTTAAATCCCAAATGGGTATTTGAAAAGTTTATGCGTTAAGGGAACATTTTAAAAAGGATAATCAAAAAACTAAACAAACTGCAAAGAAAAACAAACATTCATACGGATGCTTCTTATAAAATTGCTTATTACTTTTGAACTGAGAATGTAGGTCAACTTGTAGTAGTTATTGAATTTTTTTAAGGAAACGACACAACATTTAACGAAAGTAAGAGGGTTAACCTACATTTTAAAACAGGAACTCGGAAATAGCCTAACTATAAAAACAGCTGGGTATAAAAACGAAATTGACATCGAAAAGGAATAAAAGTTACTTCCGTTTCCGGCCTAGTAATACCCAATAGATAGGGTTTTTATTGATAGGCAGTGTTTGGATTTTAGAATCGTAAATTTTATAATATAGGTCAGCCAATTAAGGGCCATAAAATGCCGATAGAGGGTTCTGGAAACTATATTTTAAACTTGAATTCGCTATGGATGTAAAAATGACGGTATTGGTATTGTCGTTTTGAAGAAGAACGGTTGTGCGGAGTCATTGATGAATTGTGGAAATAAAATAAACATGTATACTCCTACTTACATTTTTATGACTTCCCCTCGGGATAACGAGTTCAGGCAAATAGCTGACAGATAAAACAGGATATCCTGCTAGTAAGAATAATTTCGATGCGCCAGTGATTTTTATTCTGTCACCTCATAAAACTCTTGGAGTTTGACTACCTAATCGACTTAGAATCGGTACTTATGAGGTAACTCGACTTTAAGGTGATTTGTGAACTAGTAAACCAAAATCATTACCTACTTGTAAAGTACATATGACTAAGACTTGAAAATCAGATAAGCTGGTCATCAAAAAAAAAAACGATAACTGAACGAACGGTTGCCTAAGGGGGTCTTCATTATTCAAATTATAGTTGGAACCTTTCGAATAGAATACAATTAGTCTAAGCTCAGAGTTTTCTAAGTCACCGAAATAGTCGATTTCTTAAAGTTCTTCATCCGTTTACATCAGCATTGTTAACTACACCAAGACACTCTCTAATAATACTAAGGATGTAGTACTCAGTAGACATGTAGGTTAAATGGGTGACTGCATCTTAAACCAGGCAGTCTTCAATCCGATTTCTTAGAATCCATTGCATTTCCCTGGAAAGGTTAAAAATAAGACAAAGATGAAGGGTCTTTGTTCGTCTTCTGGTGGTTGTTCGGCTTCCCTTCACAATCCCGAATTCATTATGGCCGTCTGACTGATTTTGAGTAAGCTGTTGTGAGCCAGGGTAGAGCCACGGAGGAAACTTCTGTGCAGGTGAGAAAGAAAGCGGCATGCTTGTCGTTGCTCGGTTCAGCTCGTCTGATGGAGGTAGTTCTTGTCGACCCCACCTTGTAACACAAAGTCTTGTGCCTTTTACGCTAGCTATAGAAGAAGAAGAAGTTCCCTAATACCCTTAATAGACATCAGACGGACAAAAAAAAAAGACAGAAAGGGAGGAAACATTTATCCAAGGACCTGTGCCAATACCATGGAGAAATACAGGAAAAGATCTTCACGATACTATCCTAACTAGCCTATCCTAAACCTATAACTATCCTAACACTTAAAACTAAACCTGTACTAAACATAGCTATCTTAAAACTATCCTAAGCTTAACCCTAAAAACAATCTCTTTTCCCGTATCTCTCCCGAAAAAGGTTCGTCAAGAACCCGAGACATGCCAGATGTTGTTGACCAAGGCTGGGTAGCCCTCCCTACGTGTCTTGTCTTCTATGTTGTGGCCCATAATCCCAATGAAAAATGTTGAGTATGATCTAGTAAGTGTAAGAATGTGCATGACGAGAGTCCAGTCCATCTATCGTCAGCTTGTGGTTGGAAGTCTTTTGCTTTGTTGGATCTAACAAGTTCTATTGGATTCAATTCTAAGTTTTCCCCAACAGAAAGGTACCGTTCTATTATTTCGTTCCCGTGAAAATCATTATTTTCTAGACCCACCAGAGTATTACATTGGATTAGTTCTAATCTCGTCAGTAGTTCCTATCATGCTAATCGTTGGATTTGGATAAGTTTCTTGAGATTTGTGAAACTTCATGCCACACGTGCTTGATGGAGCGATCTTTTGATTATTGTTCCCCCCTTCACCATGTCTCTTAATCTTTTCAGAAGGAAACAAGTTAGACTTATGAGAATGTGAAAACTTTGGGGGTCGTGTGACTAGTAATCGGCGCTGTCCATCAAAAAACATGGACCAAAATAGATTTTCTGAGAACAAATTTCAAAAAAAAAAATCCCAGGAGAAAATAATTATGCAAAAATTAGTATTGCAATATTTCTATTTTTATTATATTTCTATTATAATTGTAATGCCAAGGTTGGGCAGGGTCTCAATATCCAAAAATTTCCCAGAAATTAAATTCTATTCGTTCAGAGATGGATGCGACAACATTAATCATTGGAAGTTAAAAAACTATTCAATGTTTCTCAGTTATTAACATCAATTAGACTTGCTGATGAGCAAGCATTCGAAATTCATCCGAACTCATATTTTTAAAATGATATATGTTAAAGCTTTGTTTGATTTATTTTTATTGTTTCATTATTAAAGTATTGTTACCCATTTAGACATTTGAGATTTTTATTCAAGATAATTTTTGCGTAGGATATGTTGTGTATTTACGTTTATTTGTGGTGTTTTTTTTTTTGTGACTGACATTTTTTTTTAATCGTTTGTCGAAGCCAATCGTTGATTACTTTCAATTTTTAAGAACAAAACAATATATTTGTACATAGAAACGCCGTGAAAATTTGTTTCGATTGGTTCTTCCTGAGAAATCGTCTAAAAATAAAACCATCATTCAACATTGCATTCGTAAATCTAATTTTAAAAAAATGTATGTTTTCGGTTTGAAAGTAGAATGGTAAATAAAAATTAAAATAAACTGTAATTGCTGTATATTTTGGGCTTTTTTTTAAACCCACAGATACTCGTAGACAAACATGTTGTATAAAAATTAAAATTCCATATGTTTCGGTTTTATGGGAATTTTTGAAAGTTACGACTTTAACAAAATTGATGTTAATTTAACATCATACGTGACGGTTGGATGAACATGTGGTGTTATGATATCCTATTCAACTGTCAACATAATTGAAATTGAAAAAAAACAAACAAAGCCAAGATCGTAAATTAATTAATGAAACTATTTCATGGTCTCTTTTTTTATAAGTTGTCGATGCCTGGTAGATCTTGGTGTTTGAATCAACTAGATTTTATAGAAGCGTGTGGTAATAGAAATTTATTTTTCAATAATTGAATAATAAGTAACGATTGGAGTATTCATTCATTCATTAACTAGATGATAGTTGGACGAAATTGAAGAAGGAGGTTCCCACTAGAAACACAAAATACCAGTTGAAATATCTTGTTATTGATTAATTCTCAAACAAATCCTTCGCCAAAAATCCTATGCGATAAGGTCTATAGAGCGATGCGTCGTAATCTCACCAATAACGTGTTGGATTTCTGACTTAAAGATATATAAATGTCATTGCCCCAACTAATCAGTAATTGCTGGCGTATTGTGTCATCAAGGTTGATCCCAAATAATTAATGCCACAAAAAACTCGAGTATCATAGGGACACTCAACATCGACGAATCGGATAGAACATCACTATAGACAGCTTTAACTTCGAGGAAGTAAGGGACTTTATCTACCTTGGCTCTGCTATCAATTCTGAAAATGATATCTCATCAGAAATCAAACGAAGAAAAACTCTTGCCAATCGCTGTTTCTTTGGGCTGAGAGGGCAATTGAGGCCCTCTCCCGAAGAACTAAGTAAACTGTATACATGACCTTTATCATCCCAGTCCTGCTCTATGGCGCTGAAGCATGGACTTTAGCAAAGGCGGATGATGATACCCTTCGAGCGAAAAATTCCTCGTAAGATATTCGGTCCCGTGTCCGTTGACGGGTTATGGAGGTGGAGGTTCAACGACGAATTCAACATCGATCTAGTCAAAAAACTACGCATTGGTCGTTTAAGATGGCTAAGACATGTAGAGCGAATGGATACTTAAGCTCCGGCCCGAAGAGTCTTCGAATCCAACCCAGAGGGACTACGCAGTAGAGGAAGACCTCGCCTAAGATGGCGCGCACAAGTAGAAGGGGACCTCAACCAACTTGGAGTGCGTAACTGGAGGCGGTTAGCTAAGGACCGGGGTAATTGGAGAAGCTTGTTGGTTGAGGCCCAGGTTCACCCCAAACTGTAGCGCCACCTAAGTAAGTAAGTTAGTATCATAGTGCAGTAACGCATCCATTTCCGAGGTTACTTATTTAGTTAGATAGCGAGCCTGTGTTTTAACCAACAAACAACTCGATTTATCCTGCCCTTAGCTAACTGCCTCCAAATTAGTAGAGGTCCCCTCCTTTTTGTTCGCGCCACCTAAGGTGAGGTTTTCTTTTTTGAAGACCCTGCGCCGCGGAGCGTTGGTGTCTATTTACTCAACATTTCTCATCACTTTCAAATGCCCAATATGCAAAACTAACTCGATGCCAATGTACAGGTCTTTGATAGTCTTCTGGTGGTTGTTCTGCCTCACTTAACAATCCCAAATTCATTATGGCCATCTTTTTGGTTGCACAAGCTGGAGCAAAACTAGGTCGATGCCACTGTACAGCTCTTACATTTCAAAGTTGAATGTTCTCCTCCAAAGGTTATCAACGTGCATGGAACTGGTAATTTTTCGATGAATGTTTTACTAAAAACGATCAAGGATATCTTCACCAGCTTTCAGTAGCGTCCATGCTCTACTGCCATAGAGTAGGCTTCACGACTTTAGCGACGTTGACATTTTTAAACACATACACGGTTTTGCAGTCTGTCTTGACCAACTTTATTTGTATAAAAGAGCAGGAGATGAAATAAAAATTCAAATGCATCCATGCAGTTCGTACCCGACGACGAGATACGTTTAAGGAGACGTCCACTGGGAAACTGGCGAGATATCCATTAGATGCTGTTTTGCAAAATACAACTGACGAATTGTTCACTTTAACACATTGGCTGCCATGGCTATCAAATATGATGGCCACCCTTTTTATGTATCTTTTGCAGGCCATGGTATTCAAAAACAATAGCCGCTACGAACAATTGGGATAGGAATACAAAATGCTTGGCATCTTACGATGAGCTAGATGTATTTAGTTTGCTGAAAAGTAAGGCCTAGTGGAGAAATTGTGTGTTGGAAACCCAGGTTAATTCTTTCAAAATTGATGTGGCAACCAATGTGTTAAGAATCGTTTGCAGTTCTCAGTTCCTGCTGAAATGTTTGATTACAGTGAACGCCTTTCCGAGACTCTCGATGACAGTTTTATACATTTTAGCAAAGTGAATCCGCCAATGAGGTGTCCATAACCATACAGTTTCTTTTAATTTCTCAACCAGTCTTAATATGTTCTTCCAAAATGGTGCGTCAGAAATGGCACAAGTTTTGCAAAATGTCCCAGAATAATTTCATGAGATTTGTTATGTGATTTCACAACAATGAGGCATTAGATACTCCATGTCGTGTAAATCCACAACAAATAAGCACAACAAACTCGCCAACCTTACAAAAATTAAATGAATATTCGACACCCCTATCGAGAATCAGTGAAGTCAAAGATTTGGGACTTGTGTTGGATACCAATTTTTAATTTAAAGAACATCTGAATCGTTCTTTGTCCAAAGCCTATTCGGCAATAGATTTTATTAAGAGGAAGGCTTTTCTGATCCATTTTCTTTCCAGTCACTGTATTCCTCGCTTGTAAGACCTTACCTAGAATACGCAGTGGTGATTTCGAACTCTAATCTCTCTTCTGATTCTGACCGAATTGAACGTGTTCGAAGGCATTTAACAAGATTCATTTTCTATAGAATGAATTGGAATTATTGCCCCAATCATAAAGTAAGATGTTTACTCCTTGGCCCAAAATCTCTGAACTCTAGACGCACTATACATGACATAAACCGAAGTTTCAAAAGGTACTTTTGGAAGAACACTGAGAATGACAGTAACTGACTATGAACATCTACTGCATTCAAATGACAATCCTCAATGGCGTTTATTAAGACACACATTCTTTACCTTCCTTGTGGAATTTTTCTTACATCCTGCACAAGTCCTTCTCCCACATAATGTAGGACTTCACAAAACGTTTTCTTTAAATAAATACATTCACCATTCGAGATTGCATATGTAAATTCATATTTTGCCAGCCGTGGTGTAGACGAAGTTCGAATTAAATGTTCACGGATACACATTAAACATGATGATGACTTATGACCACTGCACACAAATTTCAGCCAACATTTATCCCTCATTTATCAAAACGTTAGGGGTCGTCAGTTTAGTTTATACAAAAAGAAGGACCACCTTTGACAAAAATAATTAAAAAAGAGGAAACGAAGAAATATTTATATTTCTTTGGAATGGATGACCAATGATCGGCACTGTTACCTACACCTGAGGGCAACGGACTTAAGGTCAAAGCACTTATTGTCACAATTCTCTTTTAAGCTATGAACTATGGTCAAATGCTGAACGAAAACGCTTTGAAGGCGGTCTTACATACTTATGTCAAAAAATCGTATATTTGCTTCTTTGCGTTTGGAACTTTGGGGGTGTAAAAAGGACATTCTGGAACTTTTCGTCAACTCTTTGAAACCTTTTAAAAAGTTTTCATTTTTCGGTCTAGAGTTTTCATTTTTGTTTGTGGGAAATAACTGAAGAACGATGCGAACCTGATTTCCTCGGATTTCCATCGATACTTTCATTCACCGTGGACAGGCACGGACGCATGTCAAAATGGTCGTCCGATTTGTTGCACTTTGTTGACCAAAAATTACACAAACTTTGCGAAACACCTCTGTTCAACCTCCACCATCTGTATTTCGTTTTCGCAATTATGAAGCTTTCTTCCTTCGTTCTATGACTAGGTTAGTTTAACGTTGCTTCTTTCGGGTGACATTTGTCACGGCGAGAACTTCCGCTGTGATCCGAAAGCCTGATGGATTTTTAGAGATTAAACGGCTCGAAAAAACAAGGACTGAGTCTATGACAGAAGTCATGGTTTGAGAACTGCCAACCTTGCAAAATAAAAGTTAAATTGTGCGTTCCTAATGGGACACGTGCTTTCGTTATCTCTTCGCCCTCCCACAAATTCACTAATTATGAAGAAAAAGGTTGTAAAAATGATGAATGCAAATTGAAAAACTAAATTAAGACAAAAAAACTCGGCATCGGCGATTCTATCTTAATTGAATGCCTTCCCATTGAATATAATTTTCTTCACTTTGTGTCTGACATACTTTTTTCTTTTCTTTGTAATCAAAAAGACTTGTAACGCAAATGCCTGTGCTTTAAATAATTACAATCAAGTTAAAGAATTCTTAAAGTTTGTTTATTTAAAACTTTTAACCATAAAACTGTTGGCACTTCTTATCCGATACCTCCTCAGTCTCTTTCAATCGAAATGCTCATTTTCACCTTTTCACGGTTGCACACTTTCCATATAACCTCTCGCCGTTGGATACATCCCCACAGGAGATGTATTTACCTCACAAATGTGGATTGGTTTGCCCCATAAATAAATTTCATTCTCTCTTCGAGTATCTAGATATTCACTGGATGTCCGCAGATTAATGAAAAGATTATATAGGCGGCGTTTGTAGATAGCGCACATTTTGCATGCATTAGGTGTAAATTTGTCAAAATCAAAACAGTAAGCCGGTAAGCTTTTAAATATAGGTTTGGTGAACCCATTGTCTTGACGGCACATTACTCCAATGCATTCTTACTTTTGTGTGTCTAGAATCATAATAATAATTCCCTCGTGTTTTATATCATGCAACCACCTCACATATGATGAATAATTTTCAACGACGACGTAAGCGGGTATTTTTAAGATACAATCAGGTTATGTATGTTAGAAATATTTCCACAGATGAGTAAAAATTTATATCATTTGTGTCCTGTCTGCAGGAGTTATTGCAATGCCAAACATTTGTAAGTAAAATGTGATTCAGTAAACGATACGTAGAGGTGAACAGTCAAACGACCAGACAGTAATGGCGCACGTGGAGGTTGATGACTGTTTTTATACTGATTATCAGTATTACCATTTAAACCGATTAAAATTAAATGTATCCTTTTGAAAAAGTGAAGAGCTGCAGAGTATTTTTTCTTTCTTTGTACGGTAATAGCACATTCTGATTTAATTGTAAGGGAGTCGACGTCAGCAAGTTGCAACGATGAATTAAGTGTTTAAAGGATATTGGCGCTTTCGCGAGTATTGAGACGGAAGCGGCGAAGATGTCAACGGTTTAACGGTAAATGAGGGCAGGTCCAAGTATATCAACCAAAAAAGACACTCAACAACGACGTCTCGGACAGAAGGTCTCCCTCGACAGATATAACTTTGAGGTAGTTAAGGACTTTGTCTACCTAGGCTCCGCTATCAATTCAGACAACAACACCAGCTGCTTCATTGGGCTAAGAAGGCAATTGACTATCAAAGCCCTCTTTCGAACAACAAAAGTGATCCTCTATAAGACCGCAATAATCCCAGTCCTGCACTACGGGCTTTATCAAAAATGGGTTGGGGTGTTCTTGGCAGATACGATTACATAAAACCATCCAAAAGCTTTTTCAAACCAACGTCTTATTCTCCTGGGTGTCAAGTACCTCAACTGAAGACTATAATCGAACTCCTTTGGAAGGTTGGCAGAAGTAGCTAACAAGAAGGGATGGAAGGCGATTTTCCTTGGATTCAGACAGTGTCAGAAGAAGTCCCCAAATTGAATCAACGTTGGCGTCTACTGTTTTAGATAGACTTTTTCGACATATTCGAGACTCAGACGTATAGTGACTTATTTATCCAGCTCCTTGTCGCTTAAAATGTCAACCTTCAGGTTAGGATAACTTTTCAGCATAGAAAAGGATGTGTCTTTCAAAGCAGCAACGTTTACCGCAAAAACTTGGGAGGGAAGGTCAATTAAAAGATCGCTAGCAACCGAACAACTAACAAAGGCCCAAGATTACTGAAAGGAAAAACCGCCATCGGAGAAGAACCATTCAAAAAGAAGGCCTGAGTTTGAGACAGTTGGCATTTAGCCCAAAATCGCCAACATCTGACTAAAATGCGCACAAGCGCTCACAAAGGGGCCCAAATACCAGTGCCTTTTCTAATCGAGTGTACCTTAAGACCTGAAGAGGCTTCATGCCAATCTGAAGGCAAGTGACAATATTGGCATTCCTAGTTCAAGTGTCGAAAAATTTGCACTGAAAGTGAGAATGTCGTCAATACAGGGACAATAGTTCCATGAGGTCTTCCTTCACCAGTCTTTTCTTTTTACCCATGTTGTGCTTTTTATCTAAAGGCAAACAATAAATTGACCGATGATCAAACTGATGCTACAGTGGCCTTGTCCTTATCCAGAACGATATTGCAACCGACTACAATTGTAGGTCGTCTCTTTCCAACTTTTGGTTTTTCTAGGACTCAAACCCAAGCCAACTTGCTCAGCAGTCCAATGTTCTGACCACTAAGCCACGGCAATAGGTAGTAGGTAATAGGGTTGACGGGAAAGGAGGTCCTTTCTCCGTCACACTTAGGTCAATGTAGACCCATTGTAAGCCACGACAATAATAAGGACGTTCACTACAGCCGTCCTTTAAATACGACACGTGGTCACCTTTTAATGGACAAATTTTGTTTGTATAGAATCCTCTTGAGTTGTTGAGCTGCACTGTACGCAGCTATGATCTTTTTACTAATGCCTTCCTGTGAGCCGTTTTTAAGATCACTTAAGCCAATGTTGTCCACTGCCTTTGAGGTCAAAAGCGACTCCGGTTTTCCTGTTGTTTTCCACAGTTTGTCAAACTTTCTAGTAATGTTGTCGAACTTTGCATTCAACAAACGTAGCTTTCGAGGAACTGACAACTATTAAGCATCATTTTAAAGAAATCGCCTGACAGTCACCCTGGATTGTTTCTTTTTTTTTTTTTTGTTGAGCTGCAGACCACTTTCCAATTAACTGGCCTTTGATTTCTTTCCTTCTTACCCACTGACTCCATCTGATACTCAGTGCGATGGGGCTTTAATTTTCCAACTCAATTCATCTGAAGGTCCTTATTAAGTACTTTGTACGAGTATACCAGGTGGTACAGGATGCTTTCAATTTTTTTCAATTTCCATTTTTTTTTTAATCCTCTTCCGCCTGTCAAAATTCACATCAACATGTTGATGACATTTTTTTGCTCCCTAACCCTCCTTAAAAAACTTAAGACTTTGTCTGAATCCTCGTGTCACGCACTGAAAGATGTATAAACGACAACTTCACACGCATTAAAATGTTTATCCATATCCTCCCAAAAGTTTTACGACGTAAAAAAAGTGAAAGTGAAAAAAGGATGTCTTTACAAAAGAAAAATATAAATTGAAATTTTCTGAACGAGTGAGTTTTTATTTTTTTTGACGTATGACGTCTACCTTCGAAATTTTCATACGACACTGACACCTCAGGTTAAGCCCATAATTTGATTGATTTGTCTAGTCCCATGCGGTCAGAATCCTTGCCGACAGAAAAGACATTCAATTTTCTCAACCGATATTTGTCTAAAGCTTTGAGAAACAATGTACCTACTCCTTAGTAGATCAATCGGAAAGGGAGTGTAAACAAGCTTTTTGTAGAATTGCAATCTTCTGGAAACGCAGTTAAACACCACTGATTCGATTTGGTTAAGCAAATATCCTTTCGATATTCCCTTGATAGCAACCATGTGGAACTACAAAGGGATTTCATTTCGGAAGACTCGTGTGGATGAAGTATTTATTAAAATATCGCACACAGATAAGAAATTAAGGAACACTCTTCCTTGCTACGGCTTTGTGCATTTGGGTTATAACTTTTTGGAACATTCTTCAACAGAGAGTGAGAGTGTGAGAGTGAGTTTGTTTATTAAATAGTAGAGCGTGCAAGGATTTTGTTTCGCTAGGGCTTTGCATGAAATATTCATTCGTCTCCTTTCCGTTTGTGCTCAAGAGCATATGTTTGCGAATTTTGAATTAAGAGTTCTTTTGTTAGGAAAACTTTATCCTTTAGTTGTTTGTGTTTTTATGTTGAAGTGAATTAAAGCATAAGGAAGTCTCATTAGATCTGTTGTGAGTTCTTGTGTTGTTCATTTTGGAAGTCGTGTACACTTGATTTAGTTTATTCTTTAGCATGAAATGTGTTCTATTGAGGTGCCCATGGGTAGATGGTGGATAGAGAGGAACGAACTTTAATTGTATTATAAGGGGTGTCCACCAAGAGCGTACAATTTAAATCATCTTCTGTTGTTGCGATTTGTAGTCATGTAATGCTGCAGGAAATTGTTTTGAAAAAGAATTGGTCAACGAAGTGCAACAAATCGGAAGACAATTTTAAGGTTGATTGAGAAATTTTAAGAAACTTAAAGGACCAAGGAACTCGGGTTCCTTAAAAAAAAGTTCCAAACGCAGGGAAGGAAATTTAATTCAGTTATGCGACCTTTTGACACAGGAAAGCAAAAGCACCTTCGTACAACTCCTGTCAACTGCCTGACAACCAACTTATTAAAAAAGAATTATGAGAACCAGTCCTTAAGTCCGTTGACCCTAGGTGTGACAATCCCGACCATTGCTCATCCATTCCAGACAGTTTTAAATATTATATTTCTTCGTTTCCTTTTTTAATTATTTTCATCAGCGGTGGTCCTTTTTTTGTTAAAACTTAAGGGACAACCTCTTTCTTCTACTACCCCCATCGTTTTGATAAATGTGAGCTACGGAATAATTTTGTTGGCTGAAATTTGTCTACATGTGCTCATAGATCATTATCATGCTTGATGTGTACTCGTGGACGATTAATTCAAACTCCGCCCTTCACCACAGTTGGCGAAATTTGAATTTGCACATGCCTACCTACTTCTTGGAAGAGTTTTTACTTTAATAATAAATGTTGTGTCAAGTTATGAACGTATTTTTAAAATACTTTCTGAAAAGTTCTACATGATGTGGGACAAGGACTTGTGCATGATGTAAGACAAATTCCACAAGAGAATGTAAAGGATGTCTGACTTAACCAAATTGCCATCGAGGGTTGTCATTTGAATGGAGTTCCTGTCATTCTTAGTGAAAGATTCGATTGGAATCTGTAAAGGACCCTCCTATTTTGATTTCCGTTGTTTTTCGTTGAAAGTATTTCGTAATCAGAGTTCAGAAAACAGTGTAGAGCCAAAGAGCTCTGCCGATTCTCCTTAACATTAATCTATAAGGAGCAAACAATATCCATTGTGTAGTCATTTTTTAAGGCTGGCGTCCCTGTTGTAGCGAAGCTCTAGTCTAAAACATGGAGGAATGCCTTATTATTGTTCAATTGTTTTGCAAATCTTAGGACGGAAGGAAGTTGATCGTACCAATGACATCGGGTTGTTCGAAAGAAATTCTGTGAATTATAAGCAATGGCAACAGTACCAATAATTCTCCCCAGTTATTCTGGACACCAACCCCCAGAGCAAGAAGACTGAAACCTAATACCATCTGAGTTTCAAAAACACTACACCAACACTAGCGCTGTGTGAATAGCATCATAAGGGTATTCATAACCCCTTTAGCACTAGCGGATTATAAAAAAAAATTATCCAGACTTTTCGCAAAATTTGTGCTGTTTTTGGGACACCATTTCTAAAGACAATTTTATGACGAGAAATTTAGAAAAAAAAATCTGGAAGGTTTTGGACCAAAGAACCTTAAGGCGGGTTCACATTCTCAGAGGATATGAAAGTGTCACCGAGACTCTGGATGAGTCTCTCACAACAGACGGATTTTGGGACACAACCAGCTCCTCTTTCACTCTGAATTTTTCTCTCAAAAGAAGGCGTCTAGTTCTTAATTTTTTCGTTTTGCAAAGAGCCCAAACTTTGCATAAGACTTTGTGAAATTATAGCCTAATATCAGCAAATCACAAACGAAACAATCGCCTAGATCCAGTGAGGAATTGGTGAGGTTATATCGAGGTTCTGCTACTTATTTAAGTAAAGTAAAGCAAGTATCAACATACCACGTTTCATTGTCCTCTTATTGCCAATTGCAGAGATAAAATCTAGGTCTCTGCCTTGAATATGTTAAAGGAGCAAACTCCCAATAGACGGTTCTGTAAACTGAGATATGTCTGCCTTCAAATTTCACGACAAAAACTTTATTTTTATGACAAACTACGCAATGAAAAAAAAAACAACATATACAACTTTCAGCTAACATTCCTTCGCCTATTTTAAGATCTTGTTAAGGCGCAAAATGCCTCTTCACGTTCGAGTAAGCAGACTATAATTGCTGTCATTAGAACACCCACTCATAAGGGAAAACCCTCACCTACTTCTATCTTTTTCTCGAATAACTCTCCCCTAATTCTTGTTTATAAATACAACACTTCAAGTGTTAAATTTCACCTACTAAGTGTCTCATTATCCCTTACCTTAGATTTTATGCCTGAGCACGTAATTGTCCCTGTTTTCTTTTCTTTTGGATCAGCAAATGTCCTATCGTCCCACCCATCTACTTATCCAAAGTCAACAAAACGGTCCCATCCACCACAACAGTGAAAAACTATAAATAAAATAAAATTCATTGATAAATTCTTAAATTTAGGATATAAACGTGTTTTTTTTTACCGCTCCACAGGAGTTTTCCCCTCAATCAGTAAAGGATTTCAAAGTTTCCTTCCAACAGTTTTTAGAATTTAATGAGATACTGCACTGCACAGCGGTGCACACACCACACCCGTCGTGGATAGTCAATACGACAAGAGGACAAACAAATCGATTCCTTACATTTGTTTGCATTTGTATTTGAATAGATTTTTTCTATTCACATAGCTTTTCGTCCTAGCGATTTATTTGCACTCTTGACAATGAAAAAAAAATATTCGAATGAAAATTCCCCTCTCAAAGGATTTTACAAGAATCCGGGTGACATGCAACAATGTCCAATTGAAAAAAAAAACTGTTGCACCAACTTTTATCTTGAAAAAATAAAAAATTAAATAAAGAAAATATTTGAATTTTTCTCAGAATATCCTTTGAATATCCTTTGAGTGTGTGGAATGTTAAGAAAATAAATAAAAGAAATATGGAAATTACAACATGCCTCGTGTATCCTCTTTCTTTGCAAAATTATTGAAAGAGATACTTGTTAAAGGATGTGGAATGAATTCATTTCGGAAGGTATTGTGTCATAGTGGTCTTTTTTTTGCGTCAAGGATATTTTGTCAACAAACGTTTATTACCACTAATGTTGGGTTGAAAAATAAACAACACGAGGATGGCATTTTTTTTTTTTCTAGACAAAAAGGGACACGCACTAATGTCTATTTGAAGTGGCTTAAGGAGACAAACTTGGGTAACTGCTGCGTAGTTCTCGTTCGTCTCAATTTAAGTGGGAATTTCGTAGTCGATTTGACGACGTAAAAAGGATAACCCTATTCCATTTGTTTTAATTGTATTACTGTAAGTATTTCCTTAAAATTAAAATAAAATTTAATGTCACAAGCACAAGGCGTAAAATGGTGGAGATGATTTCAGAACTCACCACACTCTTAAATTAAGCTGTTGGCAATCTGAAATGTCAACTATGTTGAGCATAAGCTGGTGACGCAGATGGTAATACTCTGAATTGTATTTACTAAGAAGCCGACCAATAAGTCTCAGGAATGACAATTTAAGTTGAATTTAAATTTTTAACAGTAACTGATTGTAGTTTCGAGTCCATGACGAGTGGAAAGCAGTCTCACTTCCTACATGAAATGCTGCAGTCCAATTTGGACGTGGGCCTCAAAAAATTAGCGTCTCCAGCCAGTTCAATCTCCAGTTAGCTGCCTCCAGTTTTGCACGACAAGCTGGTTGAGGTCCCTTCCCACTTGCCCGCTCCAATTGAGTTGCAGTCTTCCTTTACTGCGTCGTTTCTCCAAGCCAAGATGCTGGTGTGCATTCGCTCTACATGACTCAACCATGAAAGCCTGTGGGAAACAACAGGGCACGGGCAGAGAAAGTGTAGGATGGATTCTTCCCTTTTCCCATCTCTATTTCACCCACTATTTCAACGACCTGGGCCCTGAATCTGTCTAACAAGCCACCAAAAGCCATTCTAAAATTCACTATGAATTCGGGATGGATCAGAGAGGTCGAGCAATCGTACCTGCACTCACCCAGACCTTTCTCTCTTTTTTGTTTTTTTTTTCAGAATGAACATTCCACGTCAGAGGAACACAATGGATCCGCTAGAGATCCGAGTGAAGGTAGCATCACCCGATGCACCCACTTCTTCAACCTACCTACTTACCTTTCCCATCTCTGTAGCTCCTGCAGAAATGCATGCGAACAGTGCTCAATAGCTTAGCATGTCGGCCTCGGATAAAATGCTTGGTTACGGCGTTAGTTAGTTTCGAGAAGTTTTACTTTTAAGTTGAAGTCTCACTTTCCCTAGCGTCGAGGAAAGGTCAAATAAGGCTGGCATTGTTGCAGAAGTCTGGCTTAAACCTAACATGCTTTAAAACACGATGTATGTAGGAGATAGGTGATGCAATGGACTGGCAGATAGCCATGACTTCTATTAGAAAAACTCGCTACAGTCACAAAAGAGACCAGAGAAGTGGTGAATATCAATGGAAGAAAGATGCTCATAGTAATGGCATCGCACATTCAATAACCCACATGCATTAATCGTCAAAAATCCTCATTCAAGTGGAAGATATGTATACTCATCAACAGTTCTCAATTTACAAGTTCGTAGACAGTTTACACGTTCAAACTTTTAGAGAAGCAACAGATTTTTAATAAAATATCAAACTGGCTGTCAAAATACACTGCATTTACGACTGTAAAGCAGATATTCCGTTTATACTCGCACTTGACATAAAGTTTTATGTATGCATTCATAAAATTTCTTATTAAATTAAATGTTTATTATTATTGAAAACATAAGTTAGTGCTTTTCACTCCTGCTGAAGTTTTTCGCTTCAAGACTTATTGCGCAACGAAATAAAAAAATGCATTTCCTATAAATAACGACAAAAAAAAATCCTTTTCAAGGAGTTACGCATGAGTTGTTTTTCTTTCCTGAAACTGACAACTTTTATCCCGCAGATGAAACTCCTTTTTCCTGTGACAATAGAACAAATAAGTACACGTAAACAGTTCTCATTCTAATACAGGAAATGTTGATTTTATCTTGCAGGATATTAACAATTTATCGCCGGATGCTGTGAACGAAAAACATAACCCTGTCAACAAGACGATAACATTTTCGAAAACCAAGCAGGTGGTCACTTTTGCAAGAGCAAGTGTTGTTTATTTTTATTTTCTATTTTTTTGTTAAAAATAAAAATTGTCTAGAAAATTAAGAAAATTGTTATATCGGGCTGTTTTTTTTTCTTTTACTGCTGCTAAATTATTCAGAAGGTATTGACTGAGCAAGTCAAGTTATTGCGTTTGTCTCAGGATGTAGGACATAAAGTTTATCGTTGCTTGCACTTTTGTTAATAGAAATTTTGTCAAAAATTGGCGTTTTCAGTTTTAATATGTACGTACTTTAAACTTTTAAGGCTTCAAGAACGCTGTGAAGAACAATTTGTAGATTTGAAATGAAATATTATATCATTACTAGCTTTAACCCGCGGCTTCGCTCACCTTTAATTTGCGAAGTTACACTTAAATAACCAAAAGTAGTCTATACTGTGACCCGAGGTATAGCCACTCTGTGTGCAAAATTTGAAGTTGATTGGTTCCGTAATTTTCGTGTTACAGAGGAACAAACAAACAAATGGACAACGTTTCACTTTTTTAATATTAGTAGAATAGTAGGATTCGTTTTTAAATGAAAAAGAATATTCAAGACCTGAGATATGCTTCAAAATCCTTAAAACTTATGAACGCTGTAAGTGTTCAGTCTACGAGTTCCCTTTGCTGCCGAGCATTTTACTTCCTTGAAAGTATAACATTTAGTGAATTTTTTATTCTGTTTTTAGAAGTCTTGTTCCTAAGCGAGCTTAAAGCCGTGGTTCCAAGGTATTTCTCCTCAGTTGAGAGATTTATTGTGGTTCCATTTAGTTTTGGTAGTGGGAAGGTAGAATTTTGAGCTCAACACAGGTGTGATTTTGTCTAAAATCGAAACGACTAAGTGATCTCCATAGGCTTTGATTTCTATTACTTTTCTGTAAAGTGTTTTAAATGTTCCTATCGATGACAAGAAGAGAAATAAGAAGTGATAGGACTGCTTCTTATGGAATTTTTCTAGCGACTTCTAGCGTGGAAACATCTGGACCATACCGATGACTTGTCGTTAACTCATAACAGCTGATAACATCTTAAATATTGCAGCAGTGCTGGGCTTATTTGGCCTTTAACAGAGCCACAGAGTCAATCAGAATAAAAAGGGACCAGCTCTTCAAACTAAATAACGTCATAACAGTGCACTGCATCATAAGCAGACATGCTCAGCAGTAGCTGTTGAGATGCGGCAAAGAAAGTATCTATCGCAGACTTTCTCTGCAAATGTTTTGCCCTTTTCAACATCAATAAGACTCCCTTAGGGGAATATCGGTCTAACAATCTGAATGACCTAAGACTGCTAGTATGACAAGATCTAAACTGTTGTGTTGAATCTGTTGTAAATGGTTTCATGAGTAGGTTGGAGTTCCTAAGCTTTTGGTCTTTTAGAAGACCACTCCAAACACTTCTTCAGAAGGCTATAGAAATCCTCCTCTGAATGACAGTTAATAGCCGCAAGGATACACAAGTTGCTTACGTTTTAGTCGTATACTTATCGAAAAGTGACATCGTAAATTTTTCACCTCAGATCCTAAGTTTATTCCTCTGGCTAGCGACTGGTTATTCCGAAATTATCTCATTTGAATATGCGACCACTGCAGTTGGTCCATTTTACATCTTTTTAACGCTGACTCGATTTCAAGACTTGGGCTCCTAATACACATGTCAAAGTTCAGCCTGACTGGTGGACTCACGTCAGTGAAATATGAAATGGATCCTAGTGTAATAGCCAGTTGGAGCAAACAGAGACTCAACTGTCCACACTTTTTTACTGCTCGAAGGTGCTCTTATATGACAATTCTAAATATCGGTTCTCTGCCATCCCAATGGATCTTCTGATCGACCTTCAGAATGCCTCGTGCTTCTATTAAAAAAAAAAATTGTAAAATGGTATTGAAAAAAAATTGGAAAATAAAATTTGAAGGACTTCGGATAATAGGAAAAGGTCAATAAAAATAGAACATATCCTCGGTATGTGAGAAAAATATTGAATGACATTAAATCCTTGATCCACTTTTGCTCAATAGGTCATCAAAGATGTATCCACTCCAGTCTACCGTACCGTCATAAAGACTTCAATTTAACTTAAATAGATATTAAATTTATCTCTTGATCTATGACTAAAATTGTCAGCCTTTTTTTTTTTTTTTGTTAAATATAACATAAGTCCTTTTAAAGGACCTTTGCATCTGTAAATATGCGTTTTATCTCAATTCGTTATCATTAAAAATTATCAGTTAACTCGCAAGTATAGAGTTTTACATTTAAGTGAAAAAAAAGCTTTCAACAGAAGGTCTAATTGTATTGTCTTTCGTCCTTAATCAGAGCCTTTTTAATGGATCCATTTCATTGAAAATTAAAGCAAATTACCATTGAAGATGAAGAAACCTACCCCACTAAACTTGGATATCTCTAATTGCCTTCAATGGTTAATTGAGTTGTATCTAAAAGAATATCAAAACAAAGGCGATTTTTATTTTTTTTGTAAATATCCTTTTACTTTAATTTAAAAGACAATCGCTTCTATAAAAACGATTCTGCATCATTGTTGACATAAAATTGCATTTCCCTCAAGCAAATATATGCAAAAACTAATGAAATCGTGCCAACGGACGTCTGTCCTGGTTCATTCGCGTGAAAGTTTTTAATTAAGTCGCGCGCATTATTTACTTTTAATAATAATATCCTGCTGTGGGAGCAAGAAGGACAAAAACACAAACGACTTGTGGTTTCAATAAACAAGGCTTGCAGAGTAAAGATAGTTTCTTTTAATCCTTTATGGAATTTAGAAAACCGATTTAACGGGGGGTTTTTACCCGCAAGATGATAGTGGTTGTGGCTTCTTCTAGTCTCACATGAGTTGACGTCTAATTTGACCACATCCTTGGAAGAATTTTACTGAATTGAAACACAAATACCTACTACAGGGGTGGCGGCACTTTTGCTAAATCAAGCGTAAATTTGTCGTTATCCTTTTCAGTGCTTTCGGTTGATACCTCTCGCGACACCTTTCTTTAGCTTGGATTTTAATTCGTCGGCTTTCATAACACGAGATTGCAGCCTTGAAACCATTGTGGTCCAAATTGTTATTATAACCAAATAACAGTAATTTTTTATTGACATGTTTACTGACCAAAAGTAATTGATTCGATAGATTTAAGGGTTTTGAAGGTCATTGGTTCTCGGGAGCACGGTCCTGGTAAGCTTTCGCTTTTGTTTGTGTACAGTGAATTATTTTATTTGTACTTAACAAGGGTTGTCCAACATTTGTGTGGACTACTTTGAGTTGGGTAGTCTTGTGGTTTCAGATTAAATTGTTTTCATGACTTAACCTGACAACCGTTGGTAACAGCAAATAGAAGGATGTGTAGGTCCTGAGAAAGGTAAACAATATTTGAATGTTATTTCAGAATAGTTTTTCTAGAAAAGAATCCTTTGAACTTTCCATGAATAAAATTTGCCTTAGTTGTCCCAAAACTGCACCAAGTCTCTCTTATAGGAAACACAATCCAAAAGTAGGTGGGCATCTCCAAGAGGCTGTGCAACCAGACCGCCTTTCCCTCTGCCTGCTCAATATAATAGAAAGGGTACTAGGTGTTCCAATTTAATGCATGCATACAATGGTCTTCTTTGGTTGACAATCTCTAACAAACTTTTGATAAAAGTTAACTAAGAGAAAAAAATGGAAATACTGGGGGGTGTACTGAAAAGTGGTAGACTGCTGGTAAAGAGCAGACCTGCTTTGATTAATTTTATATATTTTTGACATGACGAAGAAGGCCCTATATAGAGTACTATTTTGAAAGCTAATTTCTATTGATTTTAGCGCCCCCAACGGGGCATTTATTTAGCTTAATACAAGCAGGAACCACTTAAAAGTTGACTTAAAAACTAAACTTAACGCTAGACTTAAAGGAAGTGTAGGATAGAAGACGGTACAGAGCATTCCGAAGAGATAAACTGCTTTGGTTAAAATCAAATGCGAAATGCATGCTGTTAACATTGCGGAGCAAAATACATATCGGCTCGTTAACGTTATCCCCATAATTGGTCCGGTGAGAGTTAAGGCGAAATAATGGAACGGATCTAAGATAACGTACCTTGGTGTTGAAAGATATCATTTGAAAGAGTTTGGGGAAATCGATATTGCCAGCTAGGAGTTGTTGGATAAAGAGCACATCGGCATCTTCTCGACGTTTTTCAAGGGACTGTAGGTCAATCAGTTGAAGACGGCGGGAGGCGGGTTATACAAGTCACCCCAAGGAAGGCCACGCAAAGCAATGGCTTGACATACTCAGTTCTAGATTTTCAGGCAGATAACCCAAAGAAGGGTTCAGGGCCAACCATAAGAGATTTCAAGTTACGCCAACTCATTCCAAAAGAAATCCTTTTGCCTTCTATGCTCTCTTGTCTAAAGACCCACATGTGAGTAATTTTATTGCGATCGCGAGATACAGAAAGGTATTTTTATAGTGTAGACGAAGTCTGTGATCTCTGAGAAGTTTTTTTTTTATTCCAAGCTCTTCATCCTTTTTCTCCTGATGATGTCAAACTAGAAAAATAAAAAAAAATAAAAACACCCACGGAGCACTAAAAGCCAACGTGCATATGTAGTTTAAAGCCACTAATTTTATGGATAGCTTCTTAATTCTATTGTGTAAGGACAAAACTTTTAACAGCTGCAAAACGGTCTTAACCTTTTCCCAAAATTGAATACATTAGTACGTGCAAGTTTGTAGGTTAAACTAGAGAAGGAACATTAAGCATGTCCTTTCATTAAACTAAATAATGACTACCTACGAGTACATATGAAAAAAAAGAGTCACGTCCTATCCAACAAACAACCATATAAATTGAATAAGGTCAAAAGAAAAAAAGTCTAAAACTTGTTCAAGGCTATCAGGGTTGTGTAAGCGAAATTTTGTTATGAGCACATGATCAAGGCCATATGCTTTATTAAATGACGGTAAGTGAATACCAAACAGAGAAAACACTGTTTTCAATTTAGTAATTCTCGATGCTTACTTCAAATCCTTTTTGTAACATTTCCTTCTTGGAATACTGCAACCACCTCATCAAATAAACAGTAAACAGAAAAAACAATATCATTTCCCATTAACTCCATCCCCGGGTAGGCTTGTTACAATAAAGCCATAACTGTTGCAACAAACACCATTCCCTCTGCATAGAGCCTAATCTATTAAAAAAAGGGTTGTAAAAAGGACCTTCAAACAAAGCAGGAAGAGAACAATAAACAAAAACAAAGGAAAAAAAAGAAAAAAAAAACTTGTTTCGGGAATTTTATCAAGTGTGAAACGAAATTATATGACCTTAATAAAATAAATGGCAAATGTTTCTTTATTGTCCACCCGTCCTCCCTCAGTTGGAGCTCGAGAAATTGCGTAATAAATTCCCTTTTTTTTTAACTTTAGTTACAACCCTTTCCCTCCATGGATAACCAGCACTGAGTGTAAAAAAAAACTGTTCGAGATAATAAATTGGAACAGGAAATATTACCGTAACAACCAGAAATAAGCTTTGTAAAATGTCAACTTTGCAGAAAGCGGTTAACCACCCACAGGATAATAAACTTTCGATGCACTTTCACACAAGGAAGCCCAATCGTCACCGACACACACGCAATGCTTTGTCTGCAGAACGATATCGTTGGCCGACACTGCAATACAGACATCCGGTATAAATCACCTGATAGGTCACATAAATTATTCAGCCTGCCAGGAAGATTAATAGACATCTAATAGTTTACCGCTACGCTGCCACAGAAAAATGAAAGAAAATAAAATAAAGACTCAGGACCAGGTGGACTAATTTGCTACATGAGAGAGTTTAATGAAGTTCACAACGAAAGTGTACGCATTAATTACAGAGTAATTTTAATCCTTCCTTACTCTGAGGTATGTTGACAAATCTTTTTTTTTAGTAGCTACACGAGTGTGTTTAACTACCGTAAAGTTTTGCTGAAACATCTGGGGAACTGCCCTTTTGTAGGACGTGCCTGTGATTATGTCTGATGTCGTTTTTTTTTTTTGTAAAAAAGTGTCCCATTTGTGAAGACACGAGGGATTATAAGTTGAGAGTTGACCTTTAAGCCAAATGTCATCCAAGTTAAGGATAATTGTTAAAATGTGTTTAAGGACTATAGAAATGTATGTTTTATTACTTAAGCATGTACAGGAACGTGAGGTTAATATATGCGTTAGGAGCTGCCGTCATAATGTCCACCAAGCAATTAGATGACAGTGGTTCACACAATTTTTTACTTTTCACTTGACCAGGCTCTTATGTTGGTGTCAGTCATGTTTTGTGAACTTTTGAAACCTTTTGTCAACGTAGACACCACCCTCGCAGCAAAAAGACAGAAACCTAATACCACCTGAGTTTCAAAATCACTACACCAACACTAGCGCTGTGTGAATAGCATTATTTAAAAAAAAACACTTGACAAGCCCCTTTCAGTCGAGTTTCAGGTTTGGAAAGCCTACAATCTACCAGGTTTCCACATTTCAACAGATTTTGGAGGAAACAAAGTCGATACCCAACATATCTTTTCTGATTTCAAATCCCCCTGTGACAACGTGACTTGTTCTAGCACCCCTGCTAAACTCGTTTGAATATGCTGAATGATGGTGCAGAATGATTGCTGCTCCATCAAGATCGGTAAAAGCCTCCTAAAATCTTTTGTCATCAAAGAAGACTAAGACTGTCATGTAACTTATTTATCATCACAATTCTATACCAGAGGTACAATCGGTGACAATGTTAACCTCATTGACATCCCTCAGCGAGCTATCATCGGAGTAAGTATGTTTGACGGTGAACGTGGAAAAACTTACAAGTAGGGGCACCCAACATCAGTGAATCTGATAGAACATCACAGTCGGCAGCTACGTAGCTGTCTATCTTGGTTCCTTTTGACAACGATATCTCATCGGAAATCAAATCGAACATAACTCTCTCTATTTCTTCAAGCGTTTAGGGCAACAACTTAGAAGGCTCTAAACACTTATGATCCCAGTCCTGCAGTGATATTATGGAAGACGGCGGCATTAAATTTATCAAAAGACTGGAGATGGCTAGGACATGAAGAGCCATCACACACCAATGCAGAAGAAGAAGGTGATCTCAACCAACTTGGGGACCATAACGAGAAGCAATTAATGGCTTCAAATAGTAGTTCTCTCTTAGTCTGAGAACACCCTTGGCTATGTACGGTCTTAATAAAAACCTCCAGGGGTTGAAAACGTAGTACGTATGTTCCCAAACTGAGCGGGCTGATGAGAATGGTTACATCCTCATCACACTTAGGTCCATGTGGACCCATTGTGATACCCATGATTTGTTTCCTACCGTGGTATTACCGTCTCGTTTCTAGCCATCCGGACGCCATGGCGAATTTGAGCAGTTTTGACGTTGATCCATCCGATAGCTCATCGATGTGGTCGAAGAAGAATTTGCCAAGGGTTCTGTTTCTGAGTTGATAGAGGCTTGGGCAGTGACAGAGGAAATGGGTCGTGTCCTCATGAGCCTCATCATCACCGCATCCTCTGCAGATGTCATCGTCGTTCAGGCGTACATTTTTCGTATAATATTTTAGCATGTTGTAGCCAGTTAGCACTCCTATCAGTATTGACAGAGATTTCCTGTCCTTTTGCAGGAGTTTGCTGGTTTTCATCTTATCGTACTCTGGCCACAGCCTTCTTGATATTTCACAGATGGTTCGTGATTTTCACCTGTCGTTTGCTTCTATTAATGATTCTTTTTTCGATTTTGGGGTTAAAATTACAGAGTGGAGGTTTGACCATGCCATCTGCTTGTTCCCAGTCTAGGGCTGAGCACTTTCTGGCCATTTTATGCGCTGTTTCGTTGCCTGGTATCCCGCTGTGACCAGGGATCCAGTAGAGTTTTAAGTGCCAAGAACCTTAAGCTCTTAGCGGCAGCTCTTAACAAGTTTCCATGTTATCTGCATAGCAACTTTAAAACTTAATTCCAGCTTAGACTTTAAAGCACCTGTTGTACTTCATAAATCCTTCATTCGGATTACTAAAGGACGACTTGATATTAACTGCTTCTTGACAATCCCTAACAATGATAATAATTTCTAAGAGAAATTAGGAAATCCGTAGTGAAACCTCACAGAAAATTGTTCCCGTTGAAAATGCTTCACAAAATCCCACTTAAAACTTTTTTTCTTATTTAAAAGTGATAAAAGATCCTTTAAATTGGAAATCCTCTCGAATAAATTTTCAAAGAATAAAAATCCTTTGTTAACGTTTTTAAAGGGATTATCTTGCGATTATTTTCGTATGCTGTCTGAGAAGTTTCCGTCGAGTACGTATACTCCTTTTAGACGTCTCCAACTCAAATGATAAGTACATTTCGATAGGATTGAAGGACATTTTATTAACGACATTAAAAGAGCTAAAGAATTTTTTTTTTTTGTAATTGGGATCAATAGACCTTGTAAATTAATGAGCACTTGCCATGGTATTACATTTGACTTATGTAAATTCCTTCTTGATCCATATTTTGAAGAGCATCCGCCAGTGTTTTTTCTTATACGATTTTATTGAACAATTTTTAATGCACACTCAATAAACCATAATCATATTTATCTTTTCTTTTTTCCAGAACTTCTCATCGACAGTATACAACGAAGAATCAAATTTTCTAACATGGCATCCATTATGGCAATCCTACACACACAAACTCATGGTGTAAAAATAAATATTCAAAATAATATTTTCCAAAATCATATAAAATACTAAAACAACAAAAATTCTACTAAAAATAGAAAGAAAAAAAATTATAAAAACAAAAAATAAATAAATAAATTGTAATTGTAAACAATTACCATGGTGAGTGGTAATCAAACTGCGATATTCCTGGAGATGTTTGCCAGCGAAGATACACCACGGGAGGAGATACTGAACAGTGATTGGTTTCACAATAATGTTAGTCAATTGTTAAATACGTCGATGAAAAATTTAACAGATTTATTAAATCATCTACCAAAGTCCGAATGGGCCGACGAAGATGAACGTGATTCCATTGCATTGCTGTCGGTTATAACCGTGTGTTACGTTTTGATATTTGTTGCTGGTATACTTGGCAATTTAATTACTTGTATTGTGATCAATAGAAATAAGTTTATGCATACAGCGACGAATTTTTATTTATTCAACTTAGCCATATCGGATTTAATACTACTACTATCGGGTAAGTAAAAAATTACTTTAAGAATTGTGAATCTAAAGGGTTTTTCAATAGGGACATGCCAATTTTGTATTTTAATACAAATGCAATTTTCTTTTTTATGATCCGTCAATGTTGAAACGTCAGTCAAGGTAAACATTTTTATCGTGGTGAAATTCATGAATGAACAAATTTTGGAAATTACTAAAAATTATTACCGAAGTTCGGAGTCAGTGGTCTCGACTTTAAGAGCGCTTACTCCAATTTTCGGTCGTCATAATCGTCCCACCAGACAGGCTTTGCGTGCTATAGTGGATAAATTCGAGTCAATATATTCACTATTGAATTTTCCTGTGCCAGTGAGATAATGCACCACTCGAAGTACTGAAAATATGGCAGCCGTAATTGCTTCAATTCAAAATGAACCAAATCAGTTGTTTGTACGCCGTTCACAGGAGTTGGGGATTTCCCAGTCGACATGTTGGAAGACTATTTTTGGCCAAAATTGGATGGATTTGACATTAATGATATGTGGTTCCAATAAGATGATACCAAATGCCTCATAGCTGGTCAAACAATTGATCTATTGAAGGAGAAGTTCGGTAGTCGTGTAATCTCGAGAAATGGTAGGGGTTTGAGTTACGTAAAGTCATTGGTTTATGTCAACAAGCCAACAAAGTTCGAGGAGCTCAGAAACAATATAGAAAGCGAAATTGCCAACGTTCCGGCCGATATGTGTGGAAGAATATTTAATGGAAAATTGGCTCCAAAGAATCGATCGTTGCAAACGTACTCGCGGTGGTCATATGAAGGAGATCGAATTCCATACTTAAATTTTGACATATGTGTCTTGTACACGAATTATTCCAAACATGCACCGGATTTCGGCAAGGAGACGCGCTGTGGTCTGATTTCTTTAATCTTGTGCTGATTAAGAAGGCACTATATTTAACAAATCCATCCAGCTGCTGGGATACGCAGACGATATCGACATCATCGCCCGGCCCCAGCGCGCCATTATTGAGGCTTTTACGGCAATACAAGAACAAGCTAAACGAGTTGGTCTCACGATTAACGAGGATAAAACAAAGTACATGTTGTCTACCAAAAACCGATCCGTCGAACACCGTCTAGGTCAAAACCTAACAGTTGACAGCTATAATTTTGAGGTAGTGAAGGAGTTTATCTACGTCGGGGCAAATATAAACTCCACAAATGACACCCTAGTGGAGATTCGACGAAGGTTAACCCTAGGCAACTTCTGCTACTTCGGTTTGTCCAAACAACTAGGGTCCAAACTCCTATCTCGAAGGTCCAAAATCATGCTCTACAAAACCCTGATCCTACCAGTCTTGCTTTATGGAGCTGAATGCTGGACGATAAGTAAGACAGCGGAACAGATCTTGGGATCTTTCGAAAGAAAAATTCTATGTCGTATATTTGATCCTGTCTTCGAGGAGGGCGAATGGAGGAGAAGATATAACCACGAACTCTACAAACTCTACAAAGATGTGGATGTAGTCCGGAATAAATTTCAGCCCGATATCTCAATTATTCTGTTTTATTTAAATACAAAATTGTTATGTCCTTATTGAAAAACCCTTAACAATATCTCTGCAAATTATATTCACGTTTAGGTTAGAGTGATTGCTTACAATATATGATTCTGTGACAAAAGTATGTACTTTTTGATCCAACAAAATAAAGTCGCAGCTGTGTAGATTGAAAAAAAAAGTGAAGAGTAAGCTCTTGCTCCTCTTACCCCTTCAACCCTTTTTTGCGAACCTACTCAAAATACTGGAAAACCCGATGAAACTAGAATCAAAATCGTTTATCCTTTCTTCATGAGCAAATTTCAGTCGCGAATTGGACTCTTAATGATACTCCGCAACACAAGAGTGAATTCTTAGGTGCTGGGCAAAGCTGAAGATACATTGTCATCTACAGTAATACCCGGATTTGTACTCTCCCGCTTAGCTGCATAACCCGCATTGCTAACCAAATATGTTAGGCTTCAAAAATGTCCAGCAATGCAAATGTGTACGGATAGGTAACTTCCCCTCTTAAGTGCCCGCATAAATCAGAAAAACTCTCAAAGCAGCTATCCGGGGAGCACTGTAATTGTTTTTAATTGTTGAACTCGAATCAACAAAAATCTGGAAAAATCTTTACCTCAAGTACTAGTCAAAAAGTTAAACCTGAAATGGAATAAACTTATCATCGACTTTTATTTCCGCGATCTTCAACTTGGACCAGCGAATATCTATAACAACTGACAGAGGCAAATTGAGTAAAAAATGTTGACAACGTCTTTCAGACATCCCGTGCTACACCGATACAAAAGCTATTCCAGATTCTATTTTGTCCAAATGAATGCAAAATCTCCCACATTATCTCCATTTTATGAAAGCTCGAAAATCCTTTTCAATAATTGTCTTTGTTTCAAAACAATTAAACTGTAGCACCCTCAGACACATGCCATTGCTCACCCTCCTCCGCAAATTTCTAAATTAATTCAATTTTCACTCTCAATAGCTTCAATGTCGAACATTCAATTTCACTAAAAAGGACGTTTGCATGTTTCAATCCAACCCACATCCACCGAACTATAAAATACAACTCAACACCTTGTTCGTACAACCAGACAACCACAATATGGACCCCACATTCCCGAAATGCTTCCTTCTCTGTCTGGAATCTGGATGACCGAGAACCGAAAATCTTATTCATAATGATAATACTAGAAACGATTATAATGAAAAATATTAATACTGTATAGGGTAGCCAATCTACAGACAGTCGAGGATAATCATGGTTGCCACCATGAATTAATATTTAATTAAAAAAACAAAAAAAGATTTCGATTGTCGAGGAGTCCTCTTTGATTAATGGACGGGATTCTTTCGGAATTTATAGTTAAGTTGAGGTTTCATTAATTCTCGGGTCAACTAACAGACAGTTTTAACAAAAAAATTATTATGAATGAAATTGTGGCATCAAGCCAAATTGTTTAGGCGCCACATATACATATGAACACTTTTGAGTTGAGAGGGTTACATTGCAGAATAACGACGGAATAAGCATGTGGATATTCCCAGGTGTTTTGTCGAAAAACAAAACACGCTTCCAGACCAAAATAAGTGTGCTGGCATGCATAGGTATGTGTTTCATGAACGGTTGTTGAAAAACTTATTTTTAGTTTAGACTTGGAGCCGTTCTGTCTAGCTCTGTCGCAGACATTTTTGTAAATAACACATTTTTTAATTTATTTTAAAGCGCGCTGAGACTTACTCTAAATATTTAGGTATGCACGGGATTTTTTAAACAATAAATTCAAAAACAAAATTTTAAGAACGTGTGAGACAATTGATAAATTAAGCAAAAACTTTATAAAATCTAAACAAGAAAAAATGTTGATAATTTCCAAAAAAAAACGTTCCAAATTCCAAGATGAAAAAAAGTGCAAGCAATGGAAAATGAATATTTTTGGGATTTGAAGTTTTTGAGTTAAAGGCGACAGATCTCACAAACAGCCCTAAATTGTCGCTTGTCCCTTAACGAGATCGCTGAGCAATTCAAAATTCACCTTGTATGGGTGCCGGGGCACAGAAACATTCCAGGCAACTGCATGGCTGATGAACTCACCAGAGAGGGCAAAACTCTACCAATTCTTCCGGAAAAGGGGAATTTAAGCATGCCTCTCGCCACCTGCAAATTGCTACTTAATAGGAACGCGATCAACATCGTCAATCATAGATGGACAGCACGTATATCACCAAGCAGATTTCGCCAAAACTGGATCTTAAACGGTCCCACTGTCTCCTCAGACAGAAAAGATTGCTAACAATTACCTTAGTAGGTGTCATTATGGGACACTGCACCATCGACAAGCACGCCTATAGGCTGGGCTTCCTTTACAACGATTTATGCAGAAGCTGCATGGACGAAGAGGAGGAGGAGTCGATACTCCACCTGCTTTGTACATGTCCGGCCCTCTCAGCTCGAAGAAG
Organism: Criorhina ranunculi; assembly: GCA_951813785.1. Taxonomy (NCBI): domain Eukaryota; kingdom Metazoa; phylum Arthropoda; class Insecta; order Diptera; family Syrphidae; genus Criorhina; species Criorhina ranunculi. The sequence goes on from OX638381.1 coordinate 14,291,206, forward strand.
AGTATACTTAGAAGCCAGCTTCTTTCACAACCTAAGTGAACTGGCTGACATAAACATAGGTAGCCTCCAGCGCTTCATAACAAGCTCCGGCTGGTTCTGCGGGTAGTATTTTTTCGGTGAAATATAGATCCATGTGGTTACACAAAGGACCTTATCTGGTCTAAGTGCGGTTGCAACCTGCGGCCTGCCACTTCTACCTAACCTAACCTAGAATTTGAAGTCTTTTAGAAATGTTAAGTAACTTTCAAGGCGTATAGGTGCGGCCTATAAATTTCCATGAAGTCATTTAACAGTTAAAGCACTTTTACTTCTAAAGGCCAAAACTTCGCTTTTCTTAAGACTTTTGCTTGCTATATAAAAGGTGAAAAGGGTGATTGAAATTATACAATGAAGCCTTCACTCGGATCTATAAGTATCCATTGTGCTTAGCTGGCGTGGAACGTCCAGTCTGTAAATAAAAAAAAGCGTCTAATAAGCAAGCATGCCACAAGGCTTAGCGTTCATTCAAACGATTTTGGTGCAGCTGCATGGACGTAGAGGAAGAGGAAACTATTCTTCACCTTCTTTGTTACTGCCCAGCTCTCTCCCGTAAAAGAAGAATCCATTTAGGAAAATTCTACTTAAACAACATAGGGGATCTGATAAATACATATATCGGAAATCTCCTTGGCTTCATAAGAAGCTCCAACTGGTTCAAGGAGTAGGTAAGGAGATCTCTCCAGATCCATGACCTATCAATGGTCTTAGTGTGCTGGCAGCCACTTCAACCTAACCTAACTTATATCTTCATTTTGCTGCATATATCTTCTCATGTAGTACTGCGTTAAGGTGGCCAGCCCCCAGAAACAAGTGAAGCGTAGCTTCAATGTAGACAGTCGATTACGCTCATTGGCAATCCCGCAATGAGATAGGTAGATAGAAGTGGTTGAAACTGGTGAACCTGCCAGAGATACAAATCGCGCGGATTCGCCGTTTTGATACCACAACTCACGTGACCTGGATCTTGAGAGAATGTTTTTCAGATACATCCTGTGGAGATCGGAAAATTAATAATGTTCCAGAGTTTGATGTCAGAAATATCTGATAATTCCTTAAAAAAAGGGTTTGCCAAGTGAACGATGCCTGGCTCTGGCTAGTGCCAGGCAGTCTCATAGAAAGTGGAATAGCGTTTCCTTTTTGTGTGAATTGTCGCAACTATGGCAGTGGGGATTGAACGGAATGCCTAACTTGGCAGCGTGTGGACTGATTGGTCAGTAGCTCGTGCTAATTCCTGTGATTCTTGCTGTCTCGATGCGGGTTCTGTTTGATTAAGTCATTCGTCCTGTTTGGATAAGGCACAGGTTTCTAAACTTTTCCATCTAGAGTTGGCAATAGAGAGAAAGTCTTGGAAAATGTTGCCCTTGTGTCCCATCGGGGAGCAGACTTACACCGAAAGAGAGACATCAAGGGTTGATCCACATCTGACGGCTCTCTTATTCCCCTCTATCTTGCTATGGCCGTGAACCCAGAAGAGAGTGATGTTTAACCGAGCATTTGCCTTCGTTATAGTTTCCTTACACTGTTCTACTAATTTAGAGAACGAGGAAGGTGAGTGGAGCACTTTTATGGCAGCCTGGCTGTCCTATGCTCTTTGTGGTAGTAAGGCTCAGGCTTAGAATTTTGCAGGCCTCTCTAATCGCTAGTACCTCGAAGAGTTTGGAAGGCAGTACGATTTGGATGCGTTCAGTTCCACTGTGAAGACACCTGCTTCAACGCCACACCCCATCTTGAAGCCATCGGTGAAGATTGATACTTGATTATTTAATATGGGTAGGTCATTGTTCCATTCCGACTTTTCCGGAAGGTGAACTTGAATATTATTATTGAATTTGAGCATAGGAGTCGTCAAGTCAGTTATGGTCGAGGCCAGATCCCTCTTCAGCAGGTCAAGAGCATTATTGTGGCCATAGGCTTTCGGGGACCAAAACCCACATTCTCATAGTCTGATAGCACTACACGAAACAATGTATTTGATGTGAAAGTCCAAGGGCAGGTCAAGAGCCTTACTGTGGCCGTAAGGCTCTTTAGCTGCCCTCAGATTCTCTGAGTCTGATAACACTACACGAAACGATGTATTTGTTGTCCGAGCCGAGGGGCAGGATATAGAGGAGCACATTGAGAGCATCTGCGACTCAAGTATGCATTTAACCAGAGTCAGAGAGGGTGATTGACTAATAGGGTGGAATGTGTCGTCAACTCAACGTTCCTTATAGTGAAGTCTTCACCGCCTCGTTGTCTTAAACCAGGTAGGTCCAGATATTTAGTCGACCGCTGTTATACATATAAGTCCATAAACGATGTCGAGTGTGGCATTCCCTGCTATCTTCTCTCAGACATTCTCCATTCTCTTCGGTATCTTGACTACCCTTCTCGATTTCGCAGAAACAATTGATGACAAAACTGATCCTTGTCGAACACCAACATTTATCATTCAATATAATTTGTCTTGAATGATCCAAAAGGTAATATCTTATCCTTATTGGATTACAGATTTATCGATACCACACGCACGCATTTATGACAAACGAGCTTGAGCCAAACCCAAATTTATATTTTTCTTAATTTCAATGTTCCAAATTGGATGCCATTAGCATAGATCACACGCTTGAGTTTATTGTTAAACTTTTCGTCAAACTATCAACTAGATACTATAATATATTTATGAATAGTTATCATAACTGAAATTTAATACAAATGGTGTTTCAAAATGCTACTAATGAATATATGATCACATTATGCATATAAACTTGTTTCGCTATTAAAACTAATAACAAAAAACAAAACAAAAAATAAAATAATATAAGGTTGTTTTTCGTTTCATTTGTTTATCCCTATCGAATTTTTATTTTTTTTTTTTCGAAACAAACAAATGCTAATTCAATATTTTTGAAGATAATTTAATTTGAATATCACGATGCAGGCCCGTTTGCAAGGGTAAAGTCAAGTCGGCTTCAAATATTTGTCACGTATAAGCGGATTATTTCATTTCGAAAACCTACTCATTAGATACAGTTATGGGAAAATTATGATTTAAATAGGCTTCGCGTGGCATACTTCATTGTTAAAATATGTTAGAACAGTTTTTGTGACGCAAATTCACACGCATTTTTACAATTAGGTATGGTCGGTCAGTTGTTTTGGGTGATTCCCTATATGTCAGGGTTGACCGTGTATGATTCGGGAACGTTTAAACAATTTCGAAATCTTTTTTCATTTCGTTATCCAATCTACAGGTTTGGCTAAATGAATGTTTACAACTTGAAGCAGCTGGCATTTTGGCTTTATTTACATTTTTGGAGGGCAGACGGTCAAATTGGTTGTTAATATTTTTTTATTTTTTTTTTTACTAAAGTTGGCCTTCAACAATCTTGTAGGTACTTATGTACCGGCTTGTGATGGCGCTAAAATTCGGCGTTAGTTAGCTTCCCAAATTTGGCTAGTAAGGCAGAAAGTCTCAGCGAACCGCTATAGCTTCGTGGTAGGTAACTGAATAATAAGGGATAGTGCGTAAAATGCTTAGCAAGGTATTTGGTCCCATTTGCATTGTCCATACAAGCTGTACAGTTGCATTTAGTTAGTCAAAAACCGAAGGCTTTTGGTTGAGTCTCATGTTAATCTTGAACTGTTGCTCCACTCTTAGTAAGAAGGTTATCAAGTGAACCAAAGTAGGTAGGTAGGTAGGTAGAAGTGGCGGTTCAACATGAACCCAAGTAGCACTAGGTGTGCCTTTTTGTTACCACGACTCGTGTGACCTGGTTGGTGATGTATTTTGTTGAGAATGTGAGACAGTCGGTGCCTAGATCCAGCCTGTAGAGTTAAGAAAGTGGATTAGATCTCGTATCCCCTTAACCCGAGATGTCATTGAAATCGTCGCAGAATGGTAGGTTTAGTGTGAGCAGTCTGGCTCTTGCTAGTGCCGGACATTTGCAGAGGAAATGGAAGACAGTTTCCAACTCATTTTCGTCAGTGGGGAAAGTATGGGATGTCTAGTTTAGCCAATGCCCCGTGATTATCGCCGTGATTCGGTTGATATTTGGGCGGGTTCTGTTAATTAGGTCGTTTGTTCTATTCATATCGTAGGTCGCCCATATCTTCCTTAATATGGCGCAGTTGGTTAACCCCCTCCATTGGAGGTTTGCCTTCTGCAGGAAGAGTGAGTGGATTTGTCCTTTAACCGCTCCTAGCGGGATATGGACCCTTGCCGCGAGTGAGCTGTGTAGAGCGGAGCCCTGCCTGGCCAGTTCATCTGCACACTCGTTCCCTTCTATGTCACTGTGCCATAGAATCCAGAGCAGTGTGGCCCTGAAGCGTTCACCCAAGCTCGTTCCGGCACTTCTGCACCAGTTTGGAGGATATGGTAGCCGAGTCAATAGCTGTGATAGCGGCTTGGCCATCTATGAGGATAGCAATGTTTTATTTGTGTGTTTTGTCAAGCCCAAGTTGCGTGCAAGCCTGGAAAAAGCTGAAAAAATCCGGCAAACGGTAAGATATTGATATTTCAGTGATTCCATGTAGACACCAGCCCCCAAACCACAGTTCATCTTCGATCCGTCGGTGTAGATGACTGTGTCGAAGTTCTTTACTACTTCGTCTGTCTTCCGAAGAGCATAATTAAAGTCATTCATTCATTCTGTCACCATCCCTTCTTCTAATTTGCAAAAAAAAAAAACTTGGATTTCGCCACGTGTCTCTTGGGATAGGATCAACTTACCAGAACCACTTAGAAGAAGATTCAACTTCTACGATGCTTTTGATAAACGTTTCCCATTCATAGTTCAACAAAATATACATAAATTCATATCAGGTTTCGGTAGTGAACTTTTCAAAAGCTATGTAGTTCTTCTAATGAACCTAATTGGACCGTTGTTAGGGGATATGACATTTTTGAATCTATTTGTTAATATTAAATATCCACAAACCAAGTGATTATAATAATTTCACGAACACTGTTGTTGTGGTTTTATTTTTAGAACCAAAGCTTCAGTGAAACAAAGATAACACAGTGAAGCTTGTCAATTCAATATCTCACGCACTCATTTGTAGAATGCTGTCACTCAAGCGTTTGATTTTTATCAAATAGCGTGGGAGAATTAAGCAACAAACAGCTTCAATATGTTTAATGAAAGAAATCGCATGTGTGCTGTATGTAGCTTATCATAGAATCCTAATTAGCTATGGCATAGTAGACGATATTGCGTACAAAAATTTCTTTTTTTAAATCGATATTGACTATGACAATCAGTTTGTCAATCACATTATGTAGAGTGGAGGGAGCACTAGTAACTAGATGATGACATAATTCCAGCAAGTTTCACATGGTACTTGACAAAGAAGGTCAAATGTAAAGAATCTACTCCAAATTCATTAGAAATGGCTAGACAATAAAAGCCACGTTCGTCGACGTTATATTCTAATCCAGCTATAAGCAAGACCACTAAAAACGCATTATCATCTTCAGCAAGCACTTTTACATCCCAAATGCTTACAGGACGAGGACTGAGAAATTTAAAAGGCTCAGCTCTAATCTATTGCAAAAGGACTTAATTATAGTCAAACACAGTGTCGAACCCAGTTTTTGCGAAAAGACAGTATCTTGCAGACTGCGGAATATCGTGTATGAAAACCGACAAATGCCTCGAATTGTGATGAATCTTAAAGGCTGCTGGACAGATTCCGATAAATCGCTTAAATTGCTAATAAATAAGACTGCTGCCTCCAGTTTTTTACTTCAAGTTCGCTGTGGTCTATGTCTATCACTGCACACCACATCAAATGAGGTCTTTCTTCAAACTGAAGAATTGATGTCAATCCATTCTATTTCTTCTACAAGATCAACAAATTCCAAGCCGAAACCCAGCAACTTTTCATCGACCATAGGATATCGAGGCTATATCAGGCAGCTTTTATAACGAACAACAAAGCTCTCTGAAACTCTGATCCTGTCAGTTTTGCTGCATGCCGTCCAGTGCTTGACGATCAGCTGAAAAGCACAGCTTTGGCTTTCTTCTGAAGATAGGTCGCCAACATTGAAGATCTTCGAATCGAATTTTTGAAGTGTATGGAAAGCTGCAGTGTCTCAGACAGACAGGCACTCTTTAAGGTTCAAAAGTCCATTTGTAAATTATTTTTAGAGTTTATAGCAAAAGTTTACAGCAGAGTCTGTTTGCCAAAGTTTGACCTCATGAACTTTCATATACAGTGCACCCCGGATAGCTGCCTTGCAAGTTTTTCTGATTTATTTAGGCACTTAAGAGGGGAAGTTATCTACCCGCTTACATTCCTGACAGGTTTTGAAGCCTAACATTTTTGGTTAGCAATGCGGGTAACACAGCTAAGCGAGGGAGTACATATCCGGGTATTACTGTATACCCATTCATCCTTGGATCCATTTTAGTTGCTTCTGCTTCTATACTCAAGGAAACGCTATTGACACCAAACTTAGGCCGCAATAGAAGCGATTATCCACTCAGTTTCGTCTTGTCCTCTCTGGAGCAACATGTATTTCTCATTGCGATTCTGTTCAGGCAGAAGAGTCAGAACACGATGTGTCTCTGTATAGCTTGGTTCATACCAGCGCAATTTCTAGACGGGAAAGTCCACTGATAACCAAATATGAACACTGCTGAAGGTCCAGAAATCTGAAGCCGATATCCACCATCTTTTGACCGATTTTAACATCGCATGTGATAGCTTTTCCGTTTAGCTTGTCCAATCAATCTCTTCAAATTCATTTGTAGCTCTAGAATGCCGATCATCTCTTGTAGAGATGGCGGAGCAGTTCAATATTCACCTCTGTTGGGTGCCGGGGCATAGAGATATTCCAGGGAACTGCAAGGCTGACGAAATCGCCAGATATGGAACAACTATACCCGTGCTCTCAGAAAGAGACACCCTAGGTATACCGATCGCTACATGTAAAGTTAAGCTCAAGCTGGATTGAGAAAACGAATTCTAGGTGGACAAATGGTATAACCTGTCTAGTGACTAAACGGATTTGGCCACGGCTGGATCTGAAACGCTCTAAGAATTTGATTTCTCTCAACAGATGGCATATCAGTTCCATAATAGGTGTCATGACAGGACACTGTCTAATAAGCAACAAGGCTTGGCGTCCATTCAAACGGTTACTGTAGGAGCTGCATGGACGAAGAGGAAGAGGAAACTGTTCCCCATCTTCTTTGCAATTGTCCAGCTCTCTCCTGTAAAAGAAGGCTCCATTTATGGGAATTCTAACGACTTAGGCGATCTGATAGCACGGATATCAGAAACCTCCTTCGCTTCATAAAAAGCTCCAATTGGTTTGACGAGTAGGTATGGAGATCTCTTCAGATCCATGTGGTATCACAATGGATCTATCACTGGTCTAAGTGTTCTGGCTATAGCTCGCAGCTACTTCAACCTAATCTAACCTTACCTTGTCCAATTAGTTCATTGACAATCGGCTTTATAGTTACCTACAGCTTATACGTGATTTTTATAAGGATAATACCTGTCTCCATTCCATACGTAGGTACATTCCCGGTTTCAAATCATCTCCTGCAGGCCTTAATATTTCAGCATCAATGCTACAGCACTTCCCATTTTCGTCCTTGTTGAGAGGTCATTTCTACCTGCCAGCAAAACGTTGCTCGTCATCACCCTTTTACCGTCTGGAAAAGTGTTTTTTTGATGTAGGTATACTCAGCCCTAACAGCGAGTATGCTACAAAGTTTCCTTACTCTTGCCTGCAGGCTTCTGTTTTGACTTTGACTTGACTTGGTATTTACACACAGCCAGAGGTTTTTTTTTTGCCTCTTTTGCCTCTAGCAGTCTTCTCTGTTTTCTCTTAAAATCAATTTAAATGTTTCATTGGAACAGATACATTTTAAAATTCACAAAACTTTCTTTCAAAAGCTCTTTAACTTTGTTCCCTTTTCATCATCCCCTAAAACTGAAGTTATATCCTTCTTTCACATTACAAATGATAACAGGATTTTTCATGCAATTTTCCCAACAATGCAAATTTGTCTCGACCTTCTAAATAAAATCCCACACACACACACATGGCATAATATGATAGAAAACACCCCGAAACACCTTTTCAAAATTTTCATTTTCAATTCAAAATTCCCAAGCGATAATCAGGTTTAACCCTATTTAAATCTCTCTCTCCCTCTCACCCTTCGAGATTTGACAACGTTTGACTGCTTTAACACATGCGATCCTAACCAAACCCACATAACTGATGGTGACTTAATCTTACATATCTGACATAACAAATCCTAACTCTTCCAGAATGCCGCCTTCAAGGCATCCATCGTGCTACAAAAGACAACCGATTTAAATACACGCAAAGCATTAATTTACCAGACACGTTCGACAAGGAATGTGTATCTTCTACCGTTCATCGCTATTAAACTGAGATAAATTATTCAAATTCGTAGATAAATACCTGGAATATGTGGTAATGCCCTAGACATTTGATCTAAATTGATTCGGATTACTCCCTTAAGGAAACCTAAGTTCCAAAAGTTTAAATTCTGTAAAAGTTATTGTAGGGAGGGACAAGGAATGTGGGAAATTGTATCCTTCATTTGTTATGGGGAACACTTAGTCGGGGTCTCTTTTTTTTTTTTTTTTTTTATTAATTTGGAGGAACTAATGGTTTTGACAAAGTTCCTTAATTCAAGTCACAGTTTCATGGTTTTTTCGTTCCGCTGAAGAAGAATTACAAATTGAAAAAGGTATTCCTTCTTGCACAAGTGAATCTTAAAAAATACAAGTTGGCAATGTGGGTATGTCAGCAGACATGTGAGTGAGGGTTTGAGAATGTGGGAAGCATTCTCGGTAATTTTTAATCACAAAAGTGCGGCATCTGGCAGCAAGATGGGTATGTTTAAGGAAAAGTTTGAATGGGAACTATGCTTTGAGAGATATGTACGAGTATAGTGTGTATATATGCTTGTGAAACTTGTCTCCAAGGTACAAGGACGAAAGAAAGATAATTGATTTTTTAAATTTATTTGAAACCCCATAGACATTCACTTGAGTCGCAAGGCTATAACATGGATAGGAAGCAATCCGCCTTCAGGTTAGGAGATGCAGCCTCCTGAAGAGTAAAACCAGGATCTCGGTCAGTCACTGTACCTCTCCATCATCAACTAGTCTCAAGTGCATTATCTTTGCAAATTCCTAGACCTACCATCTTCTCACCACTGAAACGAGTTGTTGATTACGGGTCGTTATCAAAATTAGCATTAAAAAACGTTGTTTTGCTGGCCAAAACTTGCAGAATTATAACGTGTTGAAAGCTGTAAACAGTTCTCCCAGAAACTTCGGACTTTTGTTTGAATGTAAATGTGGTTCCCCTCTGATTGTTGAATTTGCATCGAAAATTGTGCAAAATTTTTTCTTAAACTTTTCGTTTGTATAAAGTAAAACTCACAAATATATTCGTCAGTGATTACCAAGTTCCAGTTCAAGTGACTTTGTTGCACTGAGTTGTTCTTCTTCACCCTCAAACAATTGGTCACGAATCATTAGACTTTCAATGGTGCAGTAGAGTCAGGGACAATCGAATTGTGGGAAAAAGTTAAGGGTGTATCGTTGTGAAAGAACAGAGACGAGAAAAAATAATGTTTTCAGGGAGAGAACTGAAGAAAAAATCAAAGGGATTTGTAGATGCAGAAACTTTCCGTTTTTATTTCTTCCACCATTTTGTATAAACTTTATGCCATAAGGTCATTCTCAAAAAAACTTAGTTGGAAACTTAATATACTGGTCCGTTCCAGGAAGGCTTCATTCTTCTTTGCTGGGGTGAGAGGTTGAGAATGGTTTTACAAAATTTAAACACGAACCCGAAAGAAACTCTCAACGTGCTCCACCATATCCTGCCCTTGGACTTGGACATCAAATAAATAGTTTTGTGTAGTGCTATCAGACTCAGAGAATCTGAGTTTTGGTCCTCGAAACTCTACGGCCACACTAAGGCTCTTGAATTGCTGCCGAGGGATCTGGCCTCGACCATAATTAACTACACGACTCCTATACTCAAATTCAATAATAATATTCAACTGCACCGTTCGGAAGGGTCGGAATGGTACAATAACCTACCCCTGGCCCTGGTAGGCTCTAAGATGGCTCCAAGATGGGGCATGTCGTTGAAGCAAATGTCTTCTCAGCGGAACTGAATATATCCAAATTGTATCGCCTTCCAAACTTTCGAGGTATTGGCGAGTATAGAAGTATAGGAGTACAGGAGTGCTTATTGACAGACAGGCTGCCATCAAAGCCCTCCACTCACCTACCTCGTCCTCTAAATTAGTAGGACAGTGTAAGGAAACTATAACCCGGGCAAACGCTCGTTTAAACATCACTCTTCTCTGGGCTCACAGCCGTAGCAACATAGAGGGGAATGAGAGACCCAACGTGCTAGCCAGATGTGGTTCAACCCTTGATGTCTCTTTTGCGGAGTCAGTCTGCTCCCCGATGGAACTCATCAAGGGCAACATTTTCCAGCATATTCTTTCTATTGCCAACTCTAGGTGGAAAAGTTTAGAAACCTGTTTCATATCCAGACAAGACGAATGACTTAACCAATAGAACTCGCATCGAGATAGCAAGAATTGGAGCAATTAGCACAGGCCACTGACCAATTGGTCCACACCCTGCCAAGTTAAGCATTCCGTTCAACCCTCATTGCCGTAGTTGCGACAGTTCACACGAAAAGGAAACGCTATTCCACTTTCTCTGTGACTGCCCGGCACTAGCCGGAACCTGGCATCGTACACTTGGCAAACCCTTTTTTAAGGAATTATCAGAGATTTCTGACAACAAAACGTTATTAATTTTCTGAACTCCACAAGATGTATCTGAAAACCACTCCCTCAACATCCAGGTCACGTGAGTTGTGGTATCAAAACGACGCATCCGCGGTACTTGTGTCTCTTGAAGGTTCACCAGTTTTAACCATTTCTACCTACCTACTTGTACGATGAAGCTCGTATGAGTGTGTTAGATCTTTGCATTCCCTGTCAGACGAAGGGGACTCTTTGCTGTTGATTTTTGCACGAGTAGATCTAGGGGCAGTAGATTGAGTACAGTTTCGAGCCGGGAGTGTTTCTCATCGACCTTGTTGTCCTAATGCAAGCCATTCAGTCTCAAGAGGACTAATTCCATTTTCTGCAAATTAACCAGAATTGCATAAAGTTTGGTCTTCTCCTTAACAAAAAGGGACATCTAGGGCTACCTGGGTTCATGCTGAACCACCACTTCTACCTACCTTGGTCCTGTCTTTATTTGGTCACTTACAGTGGATGGGAATTTTCCTGCTGCTAGTAAGTCATCCAAATATGATACTGCTTTAATTCCATAGAAGGACGGTAAGAATCTCACCCTGTGCAGGGCTTCGAGAGCCTGATACTTTTAGATCACCTAACTCGATGTTAATGTGTCTATTAATAAGCATGCACCTTGATGATAGTAATGTTAATATTAAGGTCTGCTTACTTACTTACTTATCAGGCCAGCGACCCTTGGAGGGTGTGAGCCTGAACTAATGCCGCTTTCTATCCTTTACGCTGCTTCCAGTTTACTAGACCAAGGTTTCTGTCGTCCGCGATTACCTGATCTTTAAACCGGAGGTACTGTCTTCCATTTCTTCGTGAGCCATGTGGCTGGGATTTGAAGATTCTCTTAGCTGAAGCATTCTCGTCCATTCGCTCGATGTGGCCGAGCCAGTGCAGTTGACAGATTTTTGCCTTCCGGACTACATCCACATCTTTATACAGCTCGTTGAGTTCGCGGTTATATCTTCCTTTCCATTCGCCATCCTCGCAAACAGGGCTGCTAATGCTAATGAGTGTATTCCTTGTCTTTTTGTGAGGGCTAGTGATTACCGTTCAAACCATAAATGCATCACAAGCCTTTAACTACAAAGTTTAGAACTTAAATCAATTCATATGCCGCCACAAATATTTATGTAGAAACTTCCCCATAGAAAAGTTTCTGATTAAGAACCGCTCCTTTGCGATTTTCTTCCACCTAGAGAGTTTTGTTAAAGCTATTTTCCAAATAAATTTCTATAACGCCCTCGTAAATAATCAACAAGCTCTAACCCAAGTATCCAATGCCACTTCATACACACATACATAGGTATCTGAAATTGCTTCAAGCGCCCCCATAAACAGTTCGGTTTCAGTAAATTGATTTTGAATTTATTATGCAATTAATTGGACAAAGCCTTGTTGATATTCTCAATACTCCATAGGCATACATAATTGAAAAACCTCATCTCCATTGGTGGAGAGACAAGCCCCATTTCAATTGTAAAATCAATACAACATCTGTTTAGCTGTAGTAGTCCTCATGTTATCCCAACATTTACTGTTTTCCATTGGAATTGCAAATATTATCCCCAAGATCCTTGAAGAACCTCTTACAAATTATTCATATTTTGAAGGCAAAATGAATAAATCAAGGTGTTCTTTTTCAACATCTGGAATTTCAAAGCTCTACCCATCAAATTTTAAATTATAAACTTTCATTATTATCCTTATTGTCGATGAAAACGGTAAGCAACTCAAAATAGTTTAATGGTTAGACAACTTAAATCCAATCAAACTCCACCTACATAATGTACGTTGTGAAGTAGCTACACACTCTCTATGTGTAAAAGAAGTTTAATTAAAGCAATCCTCGACCCATTTACAATTCTGGTTTTACAATTTCTCACAAGCACATAACTTTCTGACACGTAATAAAGAATAAGTTTTTCACTTCTTCCATCCACAGGTATGCCAAATGAATTATACACCATGTGGTATCCGACGTCGTATCCCTTCACAGATGTCGTCTGCATTATTGGCGGTATCCTGTCAGAGACTGCAGCCAATGCTACTGTGCTGACAATAACGGCCTTCACAGTGGAGCGGTACATTGCGATCTGTCATCCATTTAGGTGAGTGTTTGAGTGAATTTTGATGATTGCATCGATTTCGATCGAAAGGAGCAAGGACCTCCCTTTGGGCGAATACTATGAGTACCCATCGTTCGTTTGAATGCAATCAATCTGGCGGGTCCTATCATCAAATTTCTGTCAGAGGATAGATAGACGTTTTTTTTTTGTGTGCCTGCTTAGCTCTTCACGGTTTATTACTTACGTCCTTTCTTTTTTCGTTGCTCGTTTTTTTTTTTTTTTTTTCTTTCGTTATCCGTTCGCAGACAACACACCATGTCGAAATTATCCCGGGCGATAAAATTCATCCTGGCAATTTGGTTGACTGCTTTTCTACTGGCATTACCACAAGCGATGCAATTTTCCGTTATGAAGCAAGACGGCAACAAAATGTGTTCGGTGAGTACAATGAAAGTTTGCTTCGTCCTTAAGGGAAATTCAAATCCCATCACAATGGTGGGGATGAACTTGAAATTGAAACTATGAACTTCAAGTGCAGAGGACTTGTTGTAATTAATTGGATTTTAATTGCCCCTTTGTTCACGATGTCCTTGTTTTTGTTCTTGTTTCGTTCACTTCTTTTAGGTAAAGAATGATTTAACACAGGACGTTTTTGTCGTGTCAGGATTTATATTCTTTGGTGGACCAATGACTGCTATTTGTGTGCTGTACGTATTGATTGGAGTGAAACTCAAACGGAGTAGAATGCTGCAGGCTGTTCCGAGAAGATGTTTCGATTTGAATCGTGGAATCAGTGCTCAGACGAGGGTCATTCGAATGCTGAGTAAGTATACATAATGGATGTGAGATATGTTCTGAATTTTAATTGTAACTGGGTCATGTGGGGATGGCACTCAAGTTCGTCCTTGTTTCTGTTTTAATTCTTATAGACTTATGTTTTGGAAGCCTATTATTGGAATAGAAGACTTTGCTCCTTAATTCGTTTTCAATGGAAAATACCTGAGTAAGGGATTTTTTTTCTCTTGTACCACTCATGCAGGATATATGTATACAGATGTCGACTCTTAAATTTTCAAGGATATTTCTCAATTGAAAATAATAATTGGAACAGAAAGCGCTGAGCTGAGCTATACAAAGTTTCTCAGAATTTTTCAATTAAGCTTCACTTACCTTTACATTACCTTACCAACCACTTTTAATTGCTCTGATCATTCAAAATGAAAATAGTCTTAGACAAAGGAGATCGTTTTAACTTAATTAAGTTTTTGGTTAAAATCCTTCTGACCATGAGTACCTATGCTTGGTTGCACTTTTTTAGTTCCAAGTAATTGATTCGATTCCAGTAGCACTTGCCTTCTCTTTTTTTAAATTCACATTCAATCCTTTGCCGTTTTGTATCTTCTGGCGTTGTAAAAGCTTTTGAAGTTTTTATCTAGTTTATGAAGAAAAATGATAATGCTGTGAAAATGTAAAAAGTATTTAAGGTCATGTGGCTCCCTAAACCAAGCATTTCCCTTAACACATTGATTCAACGGATTTAATAAAAGTTTTCGAGAAAAACTTTTGAAACTATGTGATGAAAATCCGATGAGACCAACGGTTGACTTTAGTGGGAAAATTTGTTGGATAATGGATGAACATTCTGTGGAAGATTTTTTTGAAGGTCAATCGAAATAGTTTCGGCATGAAAAAAAATTTGCAAATTAGAAGCGAAACTATGTCATTAACTGTGAAATAAAAAGACGTGAGCCGGATGTATGTAGTAGGATGGAGGATTGCGAGGATATAACGTCTGAGTTTAAATAAAAGCTAACCACACAGAGTTTTTGTGATAGAATATGAGGACTACAGCTGTTTCGGGTAGTCCTGCAGCTGCAAAAAAGATTGAATCTTGTCCAAAAACATTAATTGTATTGTTGGACACACGTGATCTGAGTACTTATTGAACTAAACCAAGAGTTTATAGCACAGAGATTGCAAAGCAACGAATTGATTGAACGCTATGTCCAGTGGACGGACATCATGCGACTTCAATCATTCCTATTCTGAAAAAGTTATTCATTGATAGCACCTTACGTAAACACATACCAAGAGTATAATAAGAGGTAGGGTTTTTTGTTTCTTTTTCTGGAAAAAGAGCACTCAGACTGGAGCACTCAAACACTCAAACCCAAAACCAACACAGCAGGTACCACCCTTTTACTGTATTTTCTTTGTCTTTCTCAGAAAGTCAAGTAAGAGCTTCAGTGATGAGGAGCTTAGGATACCGGCATTCATCAAATCTGCCACTTGATACAATCAAAGGCAGGACAATCACATAGGAAATGTTCCGTAGTGTCGTTGCCCTCTCCACAAGCGTCGCAGACAGTGGTGTCACTTAAACCTAACACATTGAGATGTTTGGCAAAGGAAAAATGTCTTTTCTGCAAGAATGCCTCGAATTTCTTACAAATGTCGGAAAGGATCTGTTTAGTCTGCCTGCATCCTGGAGGGTCATGCAATCTACAGTTGTATTTGCTGAAAACTCAACCATCGAAAGAAGCCCTAACCGAAAATATGGGCAAACCTAACGTGGTTTCAGGGCCGGAGAAGTTCGCCTCTGAACCTTGCCTGGCAAGCTCATCGGAGACCTCCTTTCCGGTAATCCCGCTATGTCCAGGGACCCAGAAAAGTCTTAGCTAATTCAGTCTTCCAACTGAATTCAAACTAGACCTGCATTCTTGAACTATTTTGGATCTAGTAAGAGGATTGAGCAAGGCCTTAACCCCAGCCTGACTGTCGCTACAGACACAGATTCTCCGTCCCCTCCACTGGTTTTCCGCAATTAAGTAACAATACAGTATAGTTAGATGCATAAATACCTAGGGGAAAGTGCCGTCTAATGTTGTCGCTTTCCACAAAGACTCCAGCACCTGAGCCTTCACTGGTCGTGGAACCATCTGTGAAAATTGGACTACATTCCTTACCCGGCTCAGAAAGTGATGAAAACCACTCCTGTGAACAGGGAAAGTCGACCGTAAATCTACACAGTAGTCTTAAAAAGAGGAAGGGGTTTCTCTTTGCACCAAAAGCCGAACATGTGCATACATGATACCTGTCTGGTCTTGGAGTAGTAGAAGGCTGCTTAAAGCAGCTACCAAATAGAATTTCTTTATGAAAATGTTAATATGTCAATTCTCAAGGTTTAAGGACACTTATTAATTTCAAAAACAAGTAAGTGAGTAGGTTATAGAGGATAGTTCAAGGCGAGCATCTGCAAGCGGGACAAGAAGCCCTTATCTCACAAGAGAATAAGATAGTGACAAGGGATTTTTCGTTGGACTTATATATTTCTAAAACTATTTTTCTTCAAGAAGAAATCATGTCACGGTTAGTCCTGAAAACCAATCGTCTCCACTTTTTACGATCCCATCTCATAATTCCAATTAAGCTAAGTTAGCCACTGCCTATTGGCGGTCCTCTTAAGTTATCCACTTAAAGTTTTTACTACTCCGCTCTTTATGAGCCCCGCAGATTATTTGTTCACATTTTTACTATCAATACAAACTTGTGAAACTTCATAAATGTTACTAATCCAATAAAAACCAAGTCCCAAACAGTACTTCAATCTCAGCACAAAAACACATCACGTTACTGTCAACATTTTTCCATCAGTCTAAAGCAAAGAAAAAACTTAATTACACCGACAAAGTTGTATATGTTATGGGCTAATTGCATAAAGCACAATTGCCCCTATCTAATAACATAATTTACGACCCATTGACATCGATGATGCTACATCTTTGTATAAATCCACTTCAATCACGATTTTCAAGTCGTGATATTTCTACAACAATACATCTACTAGCTCACTATTGCACAACATTGGATTTATTACGTTTATGTGTTTTTACTCCCGACCCACGATTCAGGCTTAAGGCCTCAACAGGAAGCAACTATCCGGCAAATATCAACAAAAAAAACCAAATCCAATGTAAACAACCCCCCAAAATGTGACATTTAGACCCTAAATACCGTCTGACATTCCGTACTTCATCCGAGTGATATCATGAATATTCCCTCGAGAAACAAAACCTCAAAAAACACCTTGTTACCGAAAGTGAACACGGATTTCCATTTCCAAAATGTTTTCCCACACATAGACAGAGGCAATGGTTATGGCAAAACTTTCTCGGAACTAAATATACAAGGATTCGGCTCCTTTTGTTTGCTGTGGTATTGTTTTGTGAAAACAGAAATGGTGGGGAAAAAGAACCCCCCTCTGGGAGATGTGAAGTAGAACGGGGAGAACCTGAACACTACCGGAAGATAGGAATAAATAAATCAATCAGAGATGTTGTACATGGAAGGGTTGTACATGTACACTGACGTCAAGTGTAGTGTACACAAGTTTTGTAAAGTGAAACGAGTACACGGTCTCTCAATCGAGTTTGTTTGGTCAGGACGATCGAAATAAAATTATATTTACCCAACTTACCCAAATTGAGAATCCGTTTATGTAGTCAATTAAGAAAGGTTTTAGTAATTATACTAAGTGGGAAAATTTGCAGTGCACAGCTGATTTATGTTTCATGGATTGAGATACGAGTATTTTGTTCGCATTGGCCATTTAAAAGGAAAAGTGTTCATTGGAATCAACCTGTGAGCCATTATCACTTACAGATACAGACTCTTCGAGTGTCTTCCAGGCGGAAATACTAGCGATTAGAGAGGCCTGCAAGATACTTAGCCTCAGCCCTACTACCTATTGACAGCCAGGCTGCCATCAAAGCGCTCCACTCACTTACTTCGTCCTCTTTTCCAACACTTTCTCTCTATTGCCAACTCCAGGTGCAAAAGTCTAGTAACCTGTGCCATATCCGGACAAATATGGCCCGCGTACAATAAAAACAGAACGAATGACCTAAT
The DNA here is from genome assembly GCA_951813785.1 of Criorhina ranunculi. NCBI lineage: Eukaryota > Metazoa > Arthropoda > Insecta > Diptera > Syrphidae > Criorhina > Criorhina ranunculi. The sequence continues at coordinate 14,309,048 of OX638381.1, forward strand.
CAATAGGAACCCCATCGAGACACCAAGAATCACACCAATTAGCACAGGCTTATAGGTCCACATGCGGCCAAGTTGGGTATCCCGTTCCGACCCGAAAAGGAAACCATATTCCACTTTCCCAGCACTTGTCAGAGCCAGCCAGCGCACAATCGGAAAACCCTTTTTCAAAGAAAAAACATCTGCAATATGCAGCTGATAAGGCAGCAAGATCAACCGCCACGCTTCCAAGGATAGTGCCCAAATTTGGTGGGAGTAATTGAGCAATAAGAACAATCAGCGGCTTCCGAACAATATCGGATGATGCGACCTGTGTTATAGCCGGAATGGTCCCGATTGACATCCTCGCACACGAGATGCTAAGGATCTACGAAAGGAGAGCCTCGAACCAACGAAAGGCAGGTGTTGTCAAGAGGAGAAAGCAACGTCAATATATGTAGCTATATGGCAAGCCAGGTGGGAGAACACTACGAAAGGCAGATGGACATACAAGTTGATTCCCATAATCGAAGCCTGGACAAAGCGGGTACATGGGGACTGCAATTACCACCTTACGCAGTTCCTATCCAGTTACGGCGGCCATCGCAAATACTTACACAGATTTGGACACGACAGCTCACCTCTTTGCCCAGATTGTCCAAATCAAGAAAAAGACACGGAGCACGCAGTATTCCATTGCAGTCGCTTCGCAGAATGAAGAAGAATCCTCATAGAGCATATGGTGTGGTCAGAGGAGAATTGGATGGTAATTTGCACACTGGTAACGAATGTGCAAAAAGAGCACCGAGGAATCAAAATAGCAAGAAGAGCAGAAGCGGAAACATACGAAATACAGCAAAATGCTAACCAGCCAGCGCCGCGAAGTAAGCTGGATTTGGATTCGCACGTAGGCGCATTCCTGGCATCGAGTAACTCGGGTCTGCGAATCGGGCAGGTAAGAAGATTCCCATATCCATGGCCACACCCAAAAAAAAAAAAACCTCATATAAAGTCAATGCTTCTCACAACCACTCAGGTTGTGCGTGTTATATTCCTCGCACGAATGGAAGGGTCCTACAGTTTTAACACCGACTCCAAACGGCGAATTGAGAAGCTTGTCGAACCTGTGTCACTCGCTTAGCAGTCTAATGCACTAACCACTAAGCCACAGCGATAATGATCTACGGGTCTCAAATATATTAATCTGTGTTATGAGCACTAAGGAATACTGGAGAAAGGTGGAACGCCTTCCGGAAAATCTCATACGACACAGCGTGCGTAGTGGCGGACAAAAGAAGCACAAAAGGGCAACGCTAAGCGATACCCAACAAACACCAAGAGTTATAAGCCTTGGGATGGAACCACTCTGATAAAGGAGGATGTACATACAGAGTTATTACCAACATCGACAGGAGACATAAAGAGCATGACGAAAGCCCCGATTGTCCACGTTTGCATGGGAGTAGACAAAGACGCTAAGCACGTGATATTTGCCCACGGTTTGAAGAAGACCGAAACATGGTGCAAGAGAAACTTAGCATGGTCTTAACCTCAAGCAATATAGCCACGCAGATGAAGGTTGGAACACTGTGGCAATTATAATGAAGAAGCAGTGTCAACAGAAGAGACAACGCAGTGCAGTGAATGAGCCTGCAAATACGAAAGAGCCGAACATGACTAGAAGTCCAAACTTCTTTAAAACAGTCAAGCAGCCGTTAATGCCAAGATGGCCAAGCGGACTGATATAGAAATTATAGGAAGTGGAAATAGAACCTTCTAGCGTGAAGACAGTTGCGTTGCGAAGTATGCTATGCAAAAGGTCGAAGAGTGGATAACCTTGGGAAAGTGAAAAACAAAGAACAGTTGATGAGGAATCGATGTCACTTACTTAGGTGATTGGAGGGTGTTGAAATACGTTGCAGAACACTGCAAAAGATGGCCCCTAGTCATTAAGTAAGTAAAGCCATTACACAGATAGGCAACAGAGAAATGCATCGCTTACATCCCATACTGAGCAAAATCCACATGAAATTATTGCAAGCTCAGGCGGCTCTTAAGCTTATCACTATTTCAAACATTTCATACCGATCGCGGGAACCCCCAAATACCAAATGTAAGCCAACTTAATCCGATCACGGTTTTTTTTTTGTCAAATGCTCAGCCCCATACCTCCTTTGGAAAAACATCAATCATACGGTCGTGAAAGAATGGAATTAATTGTGACCACACAATTATCTATACAATCGGTGCTAAAGTCCACCCAAAGGTGTTAAATATATTTCATTCAACTGACCATCCTACATAAGTCGAAAATTCACCGCCTTTGACTCACATTAATCCTTCGCTGTTTTGGATTCCAGCAGACGATAGCGAGCCAAACTGAATACAGTATTAGAATGGTCGTCCCACTCCTTGTTGTATTTTTAGCAAACAAAAGATTTTTTTTTTTTTTTGTGAAAGTGACAACTAGTGGCACATGGTGGGCGAATAGACTGTGGGACGAAATCCTGTGAAAAATATTCCTTGAGTGTTGATAAGTTTTTCTTCTTGGCTGCCGATGGAGCTCATACTTCATCTCTCGCCTAATCAAGAAGTCTCCTCTCGATGTTGGCAATTTTGTGTTTTTTTTTTCGATAAAAGTTCCTAGGACTTTGTCGTCCTCCGTTTTAGGTGCGTTTTGTCTCTTAAACAATTTGTTAAACAGGAGTGGTGCTTCATTTGGCTTCTTAGTTCTTCTTTTTTCTTTTCTGTTGTCCTTTTTTTTTCCAGTCTGCTTTTCTGTCATTTGTTATCCTTCATTGAGGTTCTTTGTCAGTTTTAAGCTGTGTCGTGTGTCTTTTTTTCTTTTTTTTGGGGAGGAGGGACTAAATGGATTGTTTTCCAAGTGAAATGTTTTTCATTTAGAAGTTTTGAACTCTCGTGGGGAAAATTGAAATTAAAAAGAGGTTAGAGAATTAATTTTCAGTTTTTTGCTGTGCAATTATTGCAAGTGACGGTTTTGAAGAAGTTCAGTAGTTTATTTAGAGAGGAAGAACCCATTTCCCAGTCTAAATGGATTGTTGACGAAGAGGTAGAAGAATGCGTTTGAAGCCTCGTACTAAACGTGCCTCACATGGCCGTCTACTGCGCATTGTTAGTCCGAACCACTCAGCTCTAGGTAACTGGTTGGTCGCTACTGTACATACTTACTTACTTATCAGGCCAGCGACCCTTGGAGGGTGCTTTCTGTGTTTACGCCGGCCTTTCGCATTATCCAGCACAAGATTAAAGAAATCACACGACAGCGCGTCTCCTTGCCGAAATCCGATGCATGTTTGGAATAATTTGGAGGTTCTCTTCCCAAACTGCACGACACAACCGGATTAGTTTTCTCGGGATCCCGAATTCGGCCATTGCGTTATATAGTTCGGTGCGATGAATGCTGTCATATGCGGCTTTGAAGTCGATGAAAAGATGGTGAGTATCGACTTGGAACTCGTTGGTCTTTTCCAGGATTTGCTGCAGTATGAAGATTTGGTTTATCGTCGAATTGCCGAGCCGGAAGCCACACTGATAGGTGCCGATGAGTGTGGTGCAAAACGGCTTAAATCATTCACACAGTACACTGGATAGGATCTTGTAGGCTACATTGAGCAGGGATATGCCTCGGTAGTTCTTACAAGACAAAGGATCGCCTTTCTTGAAGATGGGGCAGATAGAGCTGATAGTCCAGTCGTCGGGCATGCATTCGTCCTCTCATACTTTGCAGATGATCTGGTGCATACTGGTGACAAGATTACTCTCACGGTTTCGAATGGGCTGAGTTCCTGGTCTGTTGCTGCTGTACATACAAACGTCTAAAAAGTCGTACTGCAGGGCAGTATCGGCTGATTTAGTATCACCGAGATAAGGACATGAATCTCAGGAGGCCTTTCAGCACAATTATCTTCGAACCCTTTGGCAAAATGAGAAAAAGTGGCCCAACAGATCGAGGACACGAAAAGTAGTCGTGACATCATCAAAGTAGCTCGTGGGCCTCATTAATCGTCCTAATTAGCAATGATGGCCTGATTCGGTTAAGCAGCAAAATGAAGAACGGCTAATTGTCCTTGTTGCAGAAAGGAGACCTCTTCTGAAACTTGTGAATAGCTCTGTCACCACCACATGCTAAGCCGTCTCAAGTCGTCTGTGAGTGATATGAAAGTTTCAGCGACAAGATCAATTTTCTAGCTTTTTAGGTAGAGCTACAGTTCGGAGAGAACCTCCAAGTTGATTGAGGCTCCCATCTACTTGTGTGGGTCACCTAAAACGAAGTCTTCCTATTCTGCATTGTTCCATCATTTATGTTTGACTTCTGATGAGATGTCGTTGTCAGAAGGCCTAGCAGAGAGCCATGGTAAACAAAGTCCCTTACCGCTGTCCACTGTGGCTTTCTTTTCGATTCGTCGATGTTGCATGTTCTTTCTTTTTGTCCCTTTTGGCCGCTTCTACCTCAACACTCGCAAACGAACTAGTGACAGCTCGCTAAGCTGTACCAATGATGTACCGCAGGGTAAGAAAGAAGTTGTGCAAGCTGTTGAAAGATTATGCTTCTGGTGCTGACTTGTGAGTTAAACACAATTCAATCAAGTTTTTGACATCAAAAATGAGGTCATTATGGACCTACTTAGAGCAGCGGGCATTCTCGATTCTCATCCTCATCTCCTATAGTTCCCAAATGAAAAGACATTCGTGTGGCACTATCATAAACGTGCTCCTCATAGTTTCAAATTGATTTATCACTCCCATTCAATAGAAGTTCAAAACGATTATCCTGTTGTATACACAGTCGTTTACTATCCTCTCTTTTCCTCTTAAGTATTTCTTCCACAATAATGCCAAATTTGCGACTTAATTTCGTCTGCTTCAAAACCACCGATTATCCTAAAATCCTCATCAAACAGTGGCACATTCACATCAACCCCAATACAATCGCCCACCAGAGAGTCATTTTTAATTCAAAAAACCCAAAATTTGTATCCCGAACGAAGGACGATGAGAACAATCATTTGTTTTTTGGGCCCCCTCCCCCCACTGTGGCATTAAATTGACTGAAATCCAACGCCGAATTGTAACCCTACAGAGCAACTGCCACTGGAAACCCAATACCAACGGCAATACCAACCCTAATTAACAGCGGCGAGTAAGGACATCCCCCAAATCGATTATTTCCCCAAAGGATCACCATTTTTCAAACCTCAAATCCCTCTATTGTCATCATTTGCTGATGCTGCTGGTCAATTAAATTTCATTCATTGCGTTTCGCTTGGCTGAGCTGACCGAGGAATAGTCCTATTAGGAGGTGGTTTCCCACCCCCGCACTATAATTATGCGAGTAATTGTTGTGAATTGACGACATCAAATATCTCGGAGGAGAATGTTACTCTATTGAACCGAATCATTTGTTATTTATTTCCAGTTGCAGTTGCCGTTGCCTTCTTCTTGTGTTGGGCGCCCCATCACGCACAGCGACTAATGGCAGTCTATGGATCCAGCGTTGGTGGCACCTCACCACTGTACAACGAGATTTACTCCATTCTAACATACATCTCTGGCGTCATATACTTCCTGTCGACATGCATCAATCCGTTGCTGTACAACATCATGAGCCATAAGTTCCGGGATGCCTTCAAGGTAAGCAGTACCCACACACAGTATATTGCATTAATGCGCCACTAATGGTTTCGTTTCTCCCCTCCAGGTTACTCTGGCCCGTCATTTTGGCCTCGCAGGACGATATCAGACCACAAATCACAATTACAGTGCTCTGCTACGCCAGAACGGTTCGATGCGCCTGCATACTACGGTGAATAACAATGCAATCGATCATTATAATTCATATAGAGTTGTGCAATTGCAATGTCGTGATCCACATCATCTTTCTCTGCAGGATAGTGTAAGGACGAATGGGAATAGTTGCAGGGCACACCGCATGCGGTGTGTTTCTGTCAGTAGTCAATCGACGCTGATGACATCACTCAGTAAGAACGACGTTTTCGCAACGAACAGTTATATTTTACAATCGGCGGCTGCTGTAGCTGCTGCAGCTGTCAATAATACTCCACCACCAGCTGGGGGTCGAGGCGAACTGCATACACAAATCTCACAAGTCTCCTCATTAGACGACGCCAATTCCCTCGAATCTGAGATTGCACATAGCGGTCATCACAACCACCATCCGCATCCGCATCCGATGCATCACCATCCGTCGTACCGTCTCAAGGAAATACGTAGGTCACAGGGGTACCTATCTACAAAATTGGCGCCAGATGACGATATGTCACTGGACTCGGGCGAATGGCCTGATAATACCATGGATATGAGCACTCGGTGCTCTGACAATGAGACTGACGTGTTCCCAAAGTCCAGCCTAGATCGCACGAGAACACCCCTTAGAGTGACAGAATTGAGGTGCCATCCTGGTGGTGGAGTAGCCTACACCGGCACAGTAAATACTGCCCGCAGGCCAAAACTCTCCAGTATTATCCGGCGGGATCCACACTCAACGAGCAGTCGCGTCGAACTGAGAAAACCCACCCGCAAGCCAACCGGCAAGACCCTAGAGAGTTTATCCGACAAAATCCGTTGGAGAACGAGACGAAAAATGAATTTCCTCCGAGGAACTGGTAACAAGAATCCATCGATTAAAGAATCCAATTCATCGCTGTCACTTCCGGTGTCGCCAATAAAACCGACCGCCAGTGCTGCAATAAAAGTTCATCCAGAACTGCAAGAGATTACAACGAACGGCAACGGAGAGTGTCACTCTGTTTCATAAGTCCTCTACCATCAATTCTGTATCTCTTCCCCCCAAACCACTTACTTAAAATAGAACCTTTTTCTCTGGGGAAACATTTTACGCTTTTCCAATTAAAAATTTACAAAATAAATCTGCAAAGCGACTTAAATTAAAAATAAAACTTCGGATTGCTGTGACATCTCTTGTTGTATATTTTTTTTTTTTTTTTTGAGTTAATTTAGCTACTTACATTATATCCATGTGATCTCTTGTTTTATGTAACTCCTTCATATAGTGAGATTGTAAATTAAAAAATAATAACTTTAAAAAATAAATAAATAAATTTAGAAAGCAAAAAACAAAAACATAATTAAATTGTGTAAATATATATGTTTTTCTTTATTTAAAGAAAGTCTTCTTAAAACAAAAAATTGCTAGCATGTAAGAAAAAAGTTGACTTGAGAGAAAAAAACAAAAAGCAAACATTATATTAAATATTATTAAAAATTTCAATATTTTTGTTTTATTTTACAAAAAACATGCATGTTAAGGGTCTTCCAATAGGGACTTCCGAACTTTGACAGTTGATAACGGCCATATTGTTAAAGCTACATTTGTCAAATTGGCTGTCATTTATTCAGTCTGTTTTGCCAAATCACCATGGACGGACATAGTGTTCAACAATACGTGCCAATAATAAAATTGTTTTATCAAAATGGGTGTTCTGTTCGGGCAATGTTCTGCGCGCTTCGCCCATTTTACGGTCGCCATAATCGTCCTTCTAAGAGAACTATTCGCAGTGTGGTGGATAAATTTGAGTCCACTGGTTCAGTAAACGATCAAACAACACCCGTACGTCGATCTGCCGAAAACATCGCCGCTGTCCGTGAGAGTGTGCAGGAGAATCCGAGGCAGTCGATTTCGCGTCGCTCACAAGAACTCAGCCACAACTTGGCGAATTTTGCATCGTGACTGGGCCTGCGCTCGTACAAAATTCAACTGACCCAGAAGCTAAAGGTAAACGACCATAGACAATGACGTGTGCTCACTGAATGGGCTCTGGAGCAGTTGGAAACTGACCCTAATTTTCATCGAAAAATCATCTTCAGCGATGAGGCCCATGACGATACCAATCCGTGAGATCCAAGAGCGTCCAATGCATCCCAAAAAAGTGACTATTTGGTGTGGATTTTGGGCTGGCGGCGTCATCGGTCCATAATTCTTTAAGAATGACGTTGGCCAGGCCTATAAGTCAATGATCACCAACTTATTTTTGCCTGACTTGGATGATATGGACACCAACGACATGTGGTTTCAACAGGACGGCGCTACATTGGAAATTCTGCACGAGCGATTCGAGGGCATGGTCATCTCACATGGAGGAGATGTGAACTAGCCACCGAGATCTTGCAATTTGACCCCCTAAGATTTTTTCTTGTGGGGTTTTCTGAAGTCGAATGCGAATAAGCTACAAACCACAGCGGCCCTCAAAGCCAACATAACCCATGCCATCGGTCAAATTCAACCTGATTATGCGCCAGAGTCATGGAAAATTGGACATTTCGGATGCGCGGTACTCAGAGAAGCCGCGGCGGACATTTGAACGATGTTATATTTCATACATAATGGCATCGATAGGCCTTTCAAACGAATACAAAACTTCGATGATATCTCACACACACTTTGTTTTATTTAAATTTTAAGATAGGAAGCGCTTAATGAAAGACCCTTTACCACAGTAGGATTGGAAGCAGTAGAAAGATTAATTGACATCCTCAGTCGCTCTAAATTTAATCCAAGGGACTTCTCACCTCACCAGCCTAACAAGCTTATGTTAAGGACCCATCGATCGGGACAACCCTGCATGAGGTAGGTACAGTGATTAAAAAAAAAAACTCCCTAAAAAAAAGCATCCTAAAGAATATAGCTTTACAGCCTTTCTAGTAATTAAAGGGGCTTTAAACAATGTGGAAATGAAAGCCATACTGCGGGCTCTAGACTCCCTGAACATAAACCCGTCACTCTCAGACTGAGTGGAATGTATGCTCAAATCAAGACGAACTAACACAAAACTAGGTGGTCGCAGTCACAGAACACAAACCGAGGGATATTTAGTCCCAACTTCTTTAGGTCTCAGTTGTTAAGGATAATTAAATGAATAAAGAGCGTACTAAGACAAAAATGATAGCCTACGCCGACGACTTAAACGTGCGAATAACCGGAAAATGCCTACCTACCATTTCAGAACTACTACAATCCCATTGCATTCTATAAATTCTGATATCGTCCTGCGAGGCCAAAATGACGGGCCAGAGTAACCTGGAGGGGAGAAACGAAACCATTAGTGGCGCATTTATGCAATATACTGTGTGTGGGTACTGCTTACCTTGAAGGCATCCCGGAATTTATGGCTCATGATGTAGTTTAGCAACGGATCGATGGACATCGACAGGAAGTGTATAACGCTAGAGATGAATGTTAGAATGGAGTAAATCTCGTTGTAACAGAATCTTTTGGGGAAAAAAGAAGTCCAAGTCTTGCCTTAATCTACTGGATGGATACGAGTCTAGTGGCGAGCCTCGGAAAAAGCCACAAATCTTAAGACACTTATAAAAATTCAGCGATTAACCTGGATCAGCGGAACTAGCGCCATAAGAACGACCCCAACAGCAGTCCTTACCCTTTATAAATGTCAGCAAGGATTGCGAGCATCCAACTTTTGGAAAAAGGGCTAAGTAGGTCACATTTGGTCTAGTATCGCTAGATGGTCGAAGCTGGAAACAAAAACTGATCACATAACGCCATACCCTGACTTCGACCTACGCTTTCAAACTCTCTTTCCATCAAGAGTTAGGTGGAACCCGACAGCACAACCATTTGCATCGAGGGCTCAAAAATGAATGATTGGCTCCGGAATCTACTCAGAGAATCCTCCTTTTACCTAGTGGGTGTAATATCTCAGCCACGCCAGTGTGTTCCAAGCAGAAGTTTCAGCGATAACAGGGGCTTAAAGAGATACATAAGGTCTTTTAAGGGCCCCGACATTCCACATGCAAATCCGAAGGTTGTTGTCCTTGCTTCGTTTGCAGGCGTCGTCAACAGTAAATCCTTCCGTATCCGAGGCTTTTGTTGCTCTGTGTTGCTCTTTAATCTTTCCGTATAAGAGCAATTACCCCCCGACGGCAAAACCCACAAACTGGAGAGCCATATCCTTGCGTCTACACTTAAGACTAGGTGCTGGATAACCCTATTATTGTAGGCCTGAGTCTTGTAGTGTAGATATTCAAAGACAAGTGCATTCAAAAGGACATATGCGTAAACGGTTTCCCCAAACGAAGCTCTGTCTACCAAATCCTAGTCCCACATCCATGTGAGTGAAACACTCTTCCTTTGATCTACACGGTGGCGTCTACAGTTCCAGTTAGACCGAGCTATTTAGTGAACTTCTTTTATATGCTACTTCGACTCAATCAAGAGAGACTGCTTGCTTGAAATTCGCACCCTAGACATCCGCTCCGGCTCCGCCTCCGTTTTCGGTGCTATCTTCGATCTTATCTGGGAATTTTAGTTGATTGCAACACCATTGTACACCACCAAACACAAGCAAACTTATATCAATCGAATCCTTCAAATGATTATTTTACTTGATCCAAGGACAACAAACCGGTGCGCCCTTCAAAGGACTAAATAAACTCTATTATGTGTACGACATCCTTTTGAACCCACTGTTCAAATATTTCCACTGACCTGCCAAGTCTTTCAAAAACCCACTTACAACATAAGTCAATTTCAATGAAATTCCTGTGAAATTTACATCAACCATTTTGAAGACCATCTATTCAAGTCCTTGTTCCTTTGACATCGAGCTACAAGAGCCTCAAATTGGTCGTTACGAGTACAAGTTCTTTTTCTTTCTGTGAGTAATAAAAAATAAATTTAAGGATTAATTTGTATTTAGAAGACTCGAGAGATTTGTTTTTGCAACTTCACCCACCGTTATATTACAATTTAACTGAATGGTGGTGTACAGTTAAATTTATAACATAAATTAGATAGAATCTTTCCGTTTAAGAAACAGACAACAATAAATGAATGGAAGAGTGGAAACCACAAAACTTGGACATGTTCTGCCTTTGACTCGGTCTCTGGGGTTGTGGATGACATTGACAGTGGTTGTCAAGTAATCACCAAAGTTCAGACCAAGAGATTATAGCTACCGATTCCATCACCACCCCACCATTGCCATAGCCAGTCACAGTCGAGGAACTTTTTGTCTGTTGTAATTAACAATTAAAACGAGATGGTGAGATTATTAGAAAAAGGATATTTTTGTATTTCACAGGATATTCGCTTTTGAAGAAGTGACAATAACTTTTGTGATATGAAAATAATTATCTCCTAGTGAACGCGACAAGTGATAAATTCATAATTTATTGTCCTTGACACCTTTAAGGACGTGTTTACAATTAACGACGTATTTCGAGCTCAATAAACTAGATTTACTTTTATTTATAGATGCTTGACAAGTAATAATGGTTACGACCAGTGTTTTGTTACCACGACATGCATATCTCCACACGGATTTTTTTTTTTGGGCTCTGCGACTGACGCATATGGCACTGCGACCTGAAAGATCTATTGTGCCCGGAGCCAGTTATTCAAGAAGATCCTCTATCTTCGTAATGAAGTTGAAGGATATCTCCAGTCGAGTCATTACGAATGTCCTACGGTGTTAGGAGGACACTGGTGCTGGGGCATGGAGATATTCCAGGGTATTGCAAGGCTGATAAACTTGCCAGATATGGAATAACCGTACCCGTGCTAACAGAAAGTGACACCCTGGGTATACCGATCGCTACATGTAAACTTAAGCTCAAGCTGGATGCTATCGAGAAGACAAATTCTAGGTGGATCAATGGTATAACATGTCTAGCGGCAAAGCGGATTTGGCCACGGCTGAATCTGAAACGTTCTAAGAATTTAATTTCTCTCAACAGATCGCATATCAGATCAATAATAGGTGTCATCACGGGACACTGTCTAACAGGCAAGCATGCAACAAGACTTGGCGTCCATTTAAAAGATTTCTGTAGAAGCGGCATGGACGAAGAGGAGGAGGAAACTATTTCTCACCTTCTTTGTAGTTATCCAACTCTCTCCCGTAATAGGAGACTCCATTTAGGGGAATTCTACTTTAACGACTTAGGCGATCTGATAAACACGGATATCAGAAGCCTCCTTCGCTTCATAAAAAGCTCCAACTGGTTCAAGGAGTAGGTATGGAGATCTCTTCAGATCCATGTGGTATCACAATGGATCTATCACTGGTCTAAGTTTGCTGGCTATAGCTGGCAGCTACTTCAACCTAACCTAGCCTAACCAAGGAGGACTCTGCAGACAGCCACGCACTCGCATAGTATGTGTTCCGCTGTTTCGTCTTCCTCTAAGCAGAGGCTGCAGAGACCGGTGAGGAAGCCGGCAAACCTTTTGTGGTTGAGAATATTTATTGTGATTATGTTCAAGGGTCGGATGGCCCTTTAATTCTGTCCGCGTCCCTGGATATTGTTTCAGTAGGAAAAGAAGTTCCATTTTTCCCAACTGTCCAGACTCGTTTTGAATGTGAAAGTGAGGATGCCGCAGAAGGGTTCAGCACCTGTGTATCTTTCTGAAGAACCTTTTCTGGCATGTTGATCTGTAATTTCATTGCCTACAATGCCTCTATGTCCCAGTATCCACCAGAGCTTAACCTTATTGCGCTTAAAGTGGTCTTTGAGAGCATTGAAGCAGCTTGAAACGGCCTTTGACTTACAGTAATGGAAACTCATTGCTTTGAGCGCTGCTTAACTATCGGTGAATATATTGATGGTTACCCCCTTTATGCCGGTGTCGAGTCAAGCATGTGGTTCTGCCTGAAAGAAACTGGGGCACATTCCAAGTGCCTTTGAAACTTTGTGATTAGGGTCACACCAACAAAGGAGACCATTTTTGAACCATCAGTAGTCATTTTATGTTCAGCAACGGATCTCCAGTTTCCAAAGAATCACGGTTCGGGATCTCAATCTCGAACTTCCTGCCAAGCTCTTCACACGTATACTCCAAGATAAAACCAATGGGATCTGGCTAGCGATTGATCGGGAAACTGTTGATTCTTCAAAACCTGGTTTTTCTTCGCGGGACTGTCCACAACCATTTCATTGCTAGGTGGGCTCTAGCTTTAAGCATTCGACTCATGCATCAATATCTGCATTTTGCTGTTATTTATCTATCGTTCCAGATGGCTCTATTCATTCAAAATAAACGTACTAAAAGCGCCGACCAATTTCTCGAAAATTTAGAGGAGTTCGACTGTCATTATAGACAAATACTATGCTCTACATTGGAAATGAGATTGTCCACTGAGAGACTAGTTCTTCCCTTCTCTTATTTCTAGAAAAAAAATTAGGAATCCATAGCGAAAGCCCATCGCACAGCTCTCGAATAAGTTAAACCATTACAAAAATGAGTTTTATTTTATCCCATTCCAACACGATGCATATAAATTAAGCTCCTTTTTTCCAATTTAACAGAAGTTAGCACCTAACTACCTAAAATATGACATCTACACACCACTTCCTGGTAATTTTTGAACAACTTCTCTGTTGCATAATTAATTTAAACAAAACTCCATCCAAACCCTAACCATCCGTGCAACCACTAGGAAAATTGAATGCCCAAGTTGGTCTTCTCATCAAATATTTCAATCTCCAAGCCGCAAAAGCCACATGTCTGTTGGTATGTGTAACCAATGTTAGCCCCTCATGGGGTTGGTCCTTTCAAACCTATCAAGATGTTACCTCAAGCGATTCATCACTGTTCAACAGTGGCAAGGTAATTATTTTAGAATTTCCCTTCAACAGCTTGAATATCCTTAGAAATTGATTTTAACACATTTACATAGAAAATGAACGATTCAAAGATACGGAACTGATACCTGATGTTTTTCCATTTCCATTTATCCATCACAGAACTAATGACCAAAACCTGACTTCCTTCTAATGGTATTGATATAATTGAAAATGTTCTACGTGTGACCAAGCGAAGCAATTACACTTTCTCCCACAGAAATTCACTATTTCCATGACGGTCTACATGAAGGATACGTTACCACACAGCACAACATTTGTTGGAACCCATACCACATACTTGCGATAATGTAACTGAAATAAATTTGATCCATAAAGTTGATGCTTACAATCGGATTAGGCCAAAAAGGACGACTTTTATCCTCACACCAACCAACCGACAGTAACCATTATGAGGTTAATCTATTTCTCAAGGATCCAATTGACCTGATTCACAACAAATCGGACACAGACAGTGTAACCCACAAAAATTAAAGATACGATAACACAAGACGGTCCAAGTTGAATGAAAAGAAAGAAGTCAACTTGAAAGGATAATCATAGACAGGAAATCCATTTGCCGTTCCCAGTAGCAATGGGGGCATTAGGATATTAAAGGTGTCACTTTACCAACTGAGAGTTTAAGAAATGAATCCTCGATTCGATTGTTATTGAAGTTAAGTCTTCTGCGGAATGACTTTTAAAAAGTTAGCAAGCACATTTAGACGGTTACTTTGTGACAGTTACTTGATTGAAATAAAAATGTTTTTATCGATCATTTGATATTGGTATTGGTTTGGTTTGATTTTGGGATATTTAAACGATGAACTTTGGAAGTCCTTTTCCAACATCAGCTTTCATTGTTTCTACAAAGGGGTTCGGGTCCAATGAATGTTGTTGAAGTGCCATCTTTTGCCAGTGAGTCGGGTTTTTCATTCCCCACAAGAATCCGTTGAAGGATGACTTTGTTGTTCGTAGCTTAGTCAAGGATCTAGATCTGACTTGGATTTGATGACAGACGAATCAACCCCTTTTAGGATAGCTTAACTGTCTGAGAAGATCAAGATAGTTTGCTCCACGAGGTAAGAAGCTTGATTAAGTCATACTCTGCTGACTGAAAAGTTCGCAAATGGTGATTGTGCGAAAATTCTGGATCCAGATCCTGTTTCCATTTTCAATTTATCTGTAGACCAATGGTTGAGGTTTTTGATTTTCACAATCTTCATTGAACAGGAACACAATTAAAAAGTTGTCGTTGAAGCAGTTTTTTGGTGAAACGTGACAGTTTTTGCTCGTAACCTCCTCTATAAGACTTAAGGTCAGTATTTATTGAGTGAAAAACTCGATGGATGCCTAATTTAGTTGAGTTGTGGTATAAAGGCATAATAAATCCACCAGAGAGTTATGATTATTTGGACTATAATGCTTGGACTAGCTAGAAGAGAAAGCCGAGGCGTCAACCCACAGAAAAATCTATAGGACGCTACAGTTTAACCAAGGTGCGAGCAATGCAAAAGCCGACTCATTGGCAAAAGACGGCGTGTCAACAAAATTCATTGCACCCGAACCATTCTGTGGGGTAGGTAAATCAATTTTCGCAAGACACGTAAAAGGTCTTTGCATGCAAGACTCTAGAAAAGCCTGGCTAAACACACCAGGCCAAGCATGTTCAAAACTGCTATTCCCTGCACCGTCGCAAAGAAAATCAAACTTCATTGTGAACCCTCGATAGGGGTAACCTTTGAGCACTAATTGGTATTCTCAGCGTCTGAACAAGCACCTACATCACATGAACTTTGTGACAGATTCATATCCTAACGGAATGTCCAGCTCTCTTTCAACTCAGAAAGAGAAGTTGTTCCCACGGAACAGAAGTCAAACAGATCATCTAAGAAACACCAGGGAAGGCACAATAGGATTCGTTAGAAACTGAAGTGCCAAGGTCTGTGAACTACCCTCCCGAGTACAAATAATAATAATACGATGTCCTTAATGACTTCAAGGATTTCATTTGTTCCCTGTTCTTATGGGAAAACCATAACTAGGGTTAATATATGCGATGGTGTGCCTGGGCAGGGCACATGAACTATAGCCAGGACTTTATAGCAAAGCTTCAAATAAAAAAAAAAATTTTGACGTGAATATGTCTTCAAAGTACAATGTGCGCTCTACTCGCTGCAGGATATCAGTGCTGGCGAGACGCTCTTTTCAACTGTATGCGATTTGCCTTCGAACGAGTGTAAGCCAACATTTTGTTGACCTTCTTTCACTTTCAACTTCAACCCCATGCAACCATAACATGATGTCTGATGTTTTACACAAGATCTCCATGAGAACTGTCGATTGAGACCACAAAGAGCATCCTAGCTCCACCAAGTCAGAAGTTATACTTCGCGAAAGTTTCCAAACGTGGCGAAATGAATCCAAAATGGGGGTGCTCCCCAATCCTTCCAACGGACTACATCATAATTCCCACTAGGAGAACTAAATTCTTTGATTATTTGGCTATCACGTGGCATATTTTGATTTTCGGTCAAAACAATAGTTTTTGTGTTGCAATACGAAACTGTATACCCTGACATCGTTATCATCGCATTTTCTATTATGCTAAGGACACTGCGTGGTAGGAATTCGCGGAGAATGGGCTACAATGACAGCTAAAGAAGCCAGAAGATTGAATATTCTTGGTAACAGTTTCTTCAATTGGCTAGATCATGCATCTTTCATGATTTTTTGACTTTACCACGTCATTCGCATATGCGAACGACACTATCTCCCTCAATCCTTCACAGGATTCTCTTAATTATGTGTAACTATAGAGGAGAGATGACACTACCCTTTATTGACAAATTTACTTAAAAGCCTAGATTTGACTGAATAATTCTGGTACTTAAATTGAAGGTTGTATTTAGTATCTACGCCGACCTTTTTTTTGAAAAGGGACTTGGGTTTTTCTCTTGTTCCATCATCCTTTCCATTCAATGCCCATTTACCAGCTTAGAAAAGTGTTTTCCTTCAAAACAAAAAAAAACATCCATTCCATCCAATTTACATTTTATCAAATTTTTTATTTTTTTTTGTCTTTCCTATCCTTACACTTAAAGCAAAGTTGACTTCCTTTCACCTCTCACTCATAATCTTCTGCCAATAATCATAAAAAAATACCTCACTTCACACCGATAAGGCGCAAAAGGTATACCTACCCCGTTTAAATTATCTCTGTAAAAAGTCACCAAAGTGAAATAAAAGCCCCATCCTCATCACGCACCGCAAAATGTTACCCCTAAAGATACGAACGACGCAGTATGAGCACACACAATACATTTACGGAAATGACAATGGATTGTTCTTATTACCAAGCATCGACATGTGGAATCTTCTGAAGGTTCCTCTTAAAAAAAAAAACAAATGTTTCACACGAGTAACAGCAAAAAAAGTTAACTCTCAACTGTCACGCACGTTATTTTCACATCTTCGCATCCCCAAAGGACCTTTATACCTTTATCAACACTTTGTTCGGTCGTACAACATAAAATTCGCAAGATAAACTTTGTTCGGAGGTGCCTATAAAGCTGCTATATTCCCCATTCTTTGTTAAACAAAGTGAAGTGGAACTGAGGTCCTTGAAAAAAAAAAAAAGTAATAAGTCTCTTGCATCGTAAACTTCCGTATCATAAATCAAATTCACACAACACACATTTACCAGGCAGGAGCAGCAGCTAGGACATGCTGCCGCATTTTTGTTGATTACCTTACTCATAGCAGGCCTGGTACCCGCTCGTAAATAACAGCAAGAGACCCAAATGTCTGCGTGAGTTGTGTACGGCCTCAAGTGCCTACCGCGCGATGGTAACGTTTCCGCAGTTTAAGTACAAATTACTATTCAATTACATTTAACCTGACACTGCCGGCACCAACATTGTCAACGTCGTCAATGGCGCCACCGGCTCCATGAGGAATTAGAGTCCCATTAATTCGTCGCCATATCCTTTGCTCTCCTCCGCCCTTCATGACAAAGAGTCTCTTTCCAGTTTCAGGAGGCAAATGTCGGTTAAGATTATCGCCTCCCCGTCGCGGGTTAATTTTGTGGCTGGAGGCTGGAATACATTTTTTTTTTTTTATTATTATTATCGACTTGGGCGAGGCGATACTCTCAAAGTCATCAATTAGCTCCAAATATCCTGGTTTTATGTTCCATCAACCCGCTGAGTGCGTGAAAAAGACGCAAACCCACTTGACCAACCAACCGGGTAGGGTTACGCTCCACGTGCTTTTGGCACCCCCATCGAAAAAAGAACATCAACTGTTTTTGTGTTCGTGTAGAAAATTGTCCACGTCCCTTCGATGGGATCCACCGCCTTGCTTTGACATACTGCACAGGACGACGCAAAACGAGTCTACACACGAGTCCATTTTGCTTAACATGTGTGCGGTAATTTCCTTCAAAATTACCAGCGCAAACGAATAATTCTCCGATTTTACCCGGCCAACATCCATCCATGTGCAGACCGGTGGCCTTTGCTGAAGGATATTACACACTTTCTTTTATGATAATGGATGTCGATGTCCTTTTTGTGGAAAAATAGAGTTTCTTTTTAAAATAAAAAATAAAAAAAATGTGCGCCCAATTTTATGAGCCGATGGTGGTTGTATTATTAGCTGTATCCTTGCAATTAAGGTCTCAAAGCATAGATAAGGGGACGAAAACTTATGCAATATGAAATATAAATACATGACACTGGTGTGGTATTGATTGGAACCTATTGATTAAGTGGTTACCAGTCACGACCATATGTGGACTAAAAGGAAAAATATATATCTGATCAACCCGCGAAGAGACCGAACAGACTTTTTCGGTGTTTTATGGTTATGACAAATCTTTTTTTATTTTTAGTGCCACGATAACAAAATGCCAAATTTATGACATATTTCACAGTAAGAGTTCAAAGGACCTTGTGTCTGACATTGGATTTGTACATTTCATAACGTCATCGATAAAAATCGGTATAATTATTTGAAAAGGGGTTTCCAATATCCTAAATGTCCTATACTCTCTGTGACAATTGAATACCATCACCATTAAAATTCAAAAAAACATTTTTTGTGATTGAAAGTGACCCCACTCATCGTCAAAATCATCGTGGGGAAAATATTGCTGTAGAAACGTGACGAAATTTGAAAAATCAAATTACTCCATTGACGTAAGCAAAATATAAGTGTTTTGGAATTTGTTCAAAGTATTAATGACAGGATTAACACGAGGATGGCAATTTGCGTAAATTTCAATGGGAGACCCTGGTATCAGAATTCAAATTAAAGCGTTGTCACACTTCACGAAAGTTTTTCTGTAATCGATTTAAGATAAATGGATTTTTGCTTATTGAAAATGTAAATAATTCAATTTTGATAATCGGTGTCATTTAAGAAAAAATATTCGATGAGAACAATGTTTTAAGGAATTTTTAAGAAATGACACAAATTATAGTTTTATTTTATTTTTAGAAAAATATTTAACAGCAAACTTGCTTAGAAAGAAATACTGTGAATTATAAGCAATGGCAACAGAACCAATAATTCTCCCCAGCCATTCTGGACACCACCCTCGGAGCAAAAAGACTGAAACCTAATATCACCTGAGTTTCAAAATCACTACACCAACACTAGTGCTGTGTGAATAGCATCATAAGGGTATTCATAACCCCTTTAGCACTAGTGAATTAAAAAAAAAAAAAAAAATAGACCTAAAGTCACACATACTTATTACTTCTAGCGATTAATATGTTTCCGTATATGAGTATGTACTTACATTAGGGTGTCCCTTAAATCTCAAGTTCGATATATTTTTACGCATACCTTCTTAAAACTTTTGTAATAACCCAATATTGTGCAGAAAAAAATATTACCCCGTTTTATAAGCGATAACCCGTGCCGACTTGCGATTTAAACTTGTCCATACAAGTTACGCGGGTAGTGCGCTGCGACCTGTAACTACGTGTTTCATTTGTCATTTCATACGTGATTTTTAAGAGTATTAGTGCGCTATTGTTTATTGCATAAAGATGTCGGTGGAATTACGGAGTGATAAACAAAATATTTTCCTTATCGGACTGCCTAGCCATCAAATAAATGGTGCAAAATTACCATCTAATTGACAAGTTCTTGCTGTCTTATTTTACAATATTCGCGAAGTCAAGCTGACTGTACTCAGCTTGCCAGACATTCCCTGTCCTGAAAAAGGTCCAAAAAGAGGTAGAAAGAATTTCACAACACCTAAACTTGTTGCAGCTTTAGATCGATGCCAGTTAAGCATAAGAGACTCCATGTACATTCTTCATGCGGTCGTAGAAGCGCTTGGTCTGAGCAACGACGATTTCCCTATTAACAAATCCTCCATTCAACGAATTTGTACCCAGACGAGAAAATCCAGGATAGAAGCAATAAAAACTGACTTTCAGAACAATGTACCTGACGTATATTGTGACTATCCATTGGGATGGAAAACTATTACCCGGATTGGATGTACGAAATTCAAAAGCAGAACGTTTGCCAATTATTGTTTCATTTGACGATAGAGAACAGCTTCTAGCAGTGCCGAAACTACACTGGAAAACATCAAGCTAAAGCCATCTCAACTGCTGTTTTCGACTGGAACCTTCATAATCAAGTACAAATAATGTGCTGCGACACAACAGCTTCGAATACTGGTCGTTTCAATGGAGCTTGTGCTTTTTTGGAGCAGACTTAAGAAAGAGAATTGTTGCTTTTCGCTTGTCGTCATCATATTTATGAATTGGTCCTAAAAAGTGTCTTCGAAACTAAGATAAAGCAAATTACTAGTAACTCAGATATTCGGATCTTCAAAAAGTTCATAGACAATTGGAAAAACATCGATTCCAGTGACATTGAACTATCTCTTGATTTCGTAAAAGAACATGTTGCCGAGACAAACATTACATCTTTGTTAATGTTTTATAAGGCAGAACTGGACAAAGATTTTATAAGAGACGATAACCGCGAATTGGTTGAACTATGCGTAGTGCTTTTGGGAGGAGATACAGAGAAGAAATTAAAGCTCAGGCCCCCGGAGCTATGCATCAGGCACGATGGTTGGCGAGAGCGATCTATTCTTTAAAAATATGTTTGCGTTAAAAAGGGTACGAAAAAGTTGACGCAACAATTTCTAAAGCTTAGCCATCACTTGTGGTATTTATGTGAAGAGACAGTCATTCTATCACTTTTTGATGGTGAAGTTGATAACCAAACTAAGATGAAGATGATTGCCAACTTAAACAGGGATAAAAGCTCAGATTATGCCAAACGCTATGTCCCATCGAAGGAAGACTTGACCTAAAAGTTGTTTGGTAAGCTAACTTAATTTTTTTGTTTTTTTTTTTATTTCTTGTTTTTTTGTTTGTTTGTTATTTAACTTGTTTTTTTCGTTCAGATACAACGCTGGATGATTTTGCATCGAAAAAGAGCAAACAATTTCTACCTCGACTGCAGATCGACGACAGTTTTCTTCAGGAAGATGTATTTTCTTGTGATGATAATGCTGCTTTTCTGGAAGCTAATAGAAGAATAAGTCGTTTGAAGGTTGAAAATGACACTGCCGAAATGACACTGCTGTCAAATTAATGCAAGATTTTAACGGACTTATCACGGCTGAAGAAGAGCAAAATAAATTCTTGTTGTGTCCAGGGTCATAGAAATTTGTACCCGGACTGTAAAAAAACTACACTAAAGAAAAGTAACCCTGGTTGATTCTTATTATTTTATGTCTTTAAATAAAGATTAATGTTTATCTTGTTTTATTTTAACTCTTATTTACTGAATTTGTTGCATTTATATTTGTTTTATAGCAGACCGAAATATCAGGACAAAACACGATTTTTAATAAACTTTGTAGCTCGGTCGGCACGGGTTGCGATCATGCTAGAAAGATGAAATTTCATATTTGAGTATGTTTTAGCATTTATAAAAAATGTAGAGGCTATGCGTTTCGAATTTAAAAAACAATTTTTTTTTGTCATATAAAGGACACCCTAACCTACATGTTCAAAAACATATTGAAAGGGATCACCTTTTTGAATTCTCTTTTTGTGTTGCCTTCTACGTCCTCCAGAGAGAGCTGGACAGAAGAAGAGGTCATTAACCCCAACTATATATCCATCTTCACGGATGGGTCAAAAACGGATGCGGGTGTGGGATCAGGGATCTATGTACTGGAACCAAACATAGCACGGTCGATAAGACTTCCAAACCATAGCAGCGTGTTCCAGGCGGAAGCTCTAGCAATCGCCAAAGCCTATCTCAACAGGCACTCCTAAGAAGCTACATCGACATACATGTATATTGATAGTCAAGCAGCCATCAAAGTCATCACATCTAAAATCGTGAAATACTGCCACGATGAGCTCAAGGCACTCAACACCAATCACAACGTCACACTCATCTGGATCCCGGGACACACAGACATCCATGGAAATGAAAAGGCGGACGAGCTAGGAAGAATGGGTTCTGATATGGATCTAACAATGGCCGATGTCTCAATCTTACCTCCACTAGAACTTAAAAAGTCCAGCATCACAGTGAAATTCCAAACACTCGCGAACGAGAGATGGACTTCACTTGCAACATGCCGAACCTCAAGAATGCTTTGGACAGAACTTAACGAGAGAAACACAAAATAAATCATCGCAGTCAGTAGGAGTCACCTATCACTTCTCATAGGTCACAACCTGCTAGCGGCCCACCTAAAAAGAATGCGTTTGATCACAACAGATATATGCAGAGGTTGTAGCGACATAGACGCGGAGGAGGACACTGGGCGAATCGGGGCTAATTGTCGGACAAGTCGCCGAGAGCCATCCAACAATTCCTCCGGAACTCGGGATTGTTCAGGGAGGTCAATTGATAATGCGCAGCAGATCTTGGAATCCTTCGAAATAAAAATTCTACGTCCAATACTTGGTCCTATCTGCGAGGAGAGCGAATGGAGGAGAAGATATAACCGCGAACTCTACGAGCTGTACAAAGATGTGGATGTAATCCGGAAGGCAAAAATCCGTCGACTGCATTGGCTCGGCCAAAACGAGCGAATGGACGAGAATGCTCCAACTAAGAGGATCTTTGAATCCCAGCCACCTGGTTCACGAAGAAAAGGAAGACGGAACCTTCGGTTTAAAGATCAGGCAATCGCGGACGCCAGAAACATTGGTCAAATAAACTGGATGCAGCGTGCCCGGGACCGTGAAGGATGGAAAGCGGCATTAGTTCAGGCTCATACACTCCAAGGGTCGCTGGCCTGATAAGCAAGTAAGTAAGTAAGGCCGACAAGCTTACGAGGTATGGTACAACTTTGTCGATTATACTGTAAAAGCGGGTTTTGGCATACCTCTCGCTACATGTAAGTTTCTTCTTAAAACTTATGCGATCAACGTCACCAACCGAAGGTGAACGCATGGAACCACTTGCCTTATTGCTAAATTGATTTGGTCTTAGCTAGATCACAAGCGCTCCAACTGTCTAATCAGACAGATAAGGCACTGCAGTGTCATCACGGGACACTGTACCATTGGAATATGCTGGGCATTCAGTCAAATGTTTCTTTGGAGAAGCTATATGGATGACTAGAAGGAGGAAATGGTTCTCCACCCTCTCTGTACGTGTACGGAGTCAGTTTCTTCGACGGTAGTATTCGGAACGAATTCATTGGGTGTGGCTGCACCCAATGGCACTCTAACCTAACCCAATCCTCTTTCATGAATTTAATGTCCGTAGTCCGTAGTCCGTATTCTAAAACTAAAATTTGAAGGATAATACAAGGACATGGCAATAAGCACGATCAAAGAAAATGTTCTTCTTCCAAAAAAAAAAAAAACTATCTAAATGTTTCAATTATTTCCCAACACTTATCCCAAACAAGAAACCGTTTCAAAAGTTTGCCATTTAAAAGGAAAAAAAAAAAAATAATCCTTACCTTTCCTTTAAAAAAAAAAAAATATTTTTTACGAAATCCTGACGGACACACACAACAGCGTCAAATGACAGCCGTTCATTTAATGTCAGGAAAAGATAATTCACAAAATGAGAGGAGCCTCATTTGTCCCTAATGTACCGTTATTTCCTTTTGGGGTTGTCCTTGAAAAATTCTTATTAACAAAAACACGTGCTGTCATCTACATTTCCATATTATTGGGACATAATTTCGAAAATTTAATAAGGGCAATGATATTCCATTCAGTTGTTGGTTCTGTTCGTGTCGGTAAGAACCTGTTCCTGTTCGTCCTTTCCGGGCGAAACGTTCCTCCATCCATCTCTTGGTTTAACTTCAATTTGCATTTGCAAACATCCGTCTTCGTATATCATTTTGCTGTTATATGCTCGTGCCTCAGATTATAGCATTGAGGAGAGCATTTGTAATTGTAATCAATGTTTGTGTGTACATCCTGTCAGATGATTGCACATCTGACTCGAATCGGTTTCACTAACAAAGGATTTTAATCTCACGCCCAGGAATGGTCAATAAAGCGCAATCGTGGTAATTGTCTGTGTGCAAATTGTGATGTGGGTATTAGGGATCGTCAATATGCATGGCAGGTGGTTCCGTCGGCCGATACGCGTATCCTGTCATTCCACGAGTGTGGACAAGCGGATGGAGATATGGTTTGTCTATGTTTATAATCCCTCGATTATTTACCAGTGGCATGCAACGCAGGAAGGTAACATGAACGTGAAGCAACGAAATTTCGAGTTCGATTGCCTATGTCTAGGGTTTCGGAATGCCAAATGTCGGTGGTTAATTGGATTGATGCGTAAATAGTAGGATCATTGCTCTCCACTGGGAGATTCATGTGTATTCAATTAGCATGTTAACACCTACTAGGATCGAACGTGTACACAGAGCGCCAATAACAAGTGAATCTTAGGTTAGCTGAACGGGTGACAGTGTGATATAAAGATCACTCGGATCTTCATGGATCTATTGTGTATCTACTTGTGTGCTCCTGGCTAGAAGTGCAAGGTATTAGTTTGCTCACCTCCCTAAACCACCACATCCCCCGGATCCAAATTGAATTCTAGAATGGCCTTGGGTGGCATAGTTGACAGTTCGCCAGTTGGGCAGTCGCAAAGGAAGTGTGGTGAGTCTTCTTCCTCGTGAATATCGCCACAGGTTCTGCAGAAGTCGATCGTACTTTTTAGATTGGCCAACAATAGGTTGTGGCCCTAGATGATGCTGATCATGTTCCTTGTACCATGATCTGTTGTCTGCATGGAGCACACTGGCATAATTATTATTATTTCGGGAGAGCTGATCAGCCCTTGACACTGCGGTTTCTAGCGAATCCTATTGTGCCTTCCCTAATGCTCCTAGAGGAACAATTTGAAAGAGAGCATTCCGTTAGGATGTGAAGGGAGGTCTCCTCACTCTCAAGGCAGAGTCTACAGTTTGAATCTGTTGTAAGGTTCATGCGATGCAGATGCTTGTTCACGCGGCAGTGACCGCTCTATGGTTGCTCTAAGGTTGCTCCTATCGAGGTTCACAATGAAGTGAACACTGGCATGCTTTGAAAGTTGTATTGACCAGACAATGACAGGTTTTTCGGAGCCAACCCCTTTATCTACATTTGATCCGTCTCCGAAAATTGACTTATCAAAACTTTTGCTTGACGAAAAGTGTTTAGAAATTCAGGTCGGAGTTAGGCTATGAGGTTGAATAATCAGTTTTTGTTTTCAGCTTCTCCTATCCAGTGTCTAACCTACTTGACCCTTTTGCAAAAGTTATTTACACTTTTAACCCTTTTTTTCTAATCACACTTTCAACCTCAGTCCTATCCACCCGAGCTCATCTGTAAATACGTTCCACGGAATAGAAGAATGGAAACAGACTCATAGGGTATTGTACGATCTACTCCAGTCTGCTTCCACCTTTTCTGTAAAATGTTTGACATATATAGATGATTGATTTGAAAGATAATCTCTCGGATTTGGGATGAGACTTGTCCTTGGTGAGGACTTTGTCACCGATTTTCGATATTGCTCGTAATCTCAAGTGAGATGAAATCAATAAACGATTCAGATTCAAGGGCTTTGCTGATGATTTGGTAAACTTATACTCAAGTGATGGGTGGAAAGATGTTTTTTTTTTTATCTCGAGGATAATACTCAGATATTGTTAAAGGTGGTTTTATAATGTCAAAGTTGTGGTTATTAAATTATACAGTGGCCGTTCTCAGTGAACGTCATAACACATAAAAACAAACGCTGTTCGATGAGCCTTAGAACAAATGCAAGGAGCAAGACCATAAGTCCCGTGAAGAATCTCTTACTGCAGCCTTTCATCCTCTGCGATCCAAAGCGATTCTCCTTCGAGTTCTCCAGATCAAGCCTAATGGCATCCGCAATTAGGATGCGGTCGCCGTGGCTTAGTGGTTAGTGCGTTGGACTGCTAAGCGAGAGTCACAGGTTCGATTCTCAAAAACCACCAAAAGTTTTTTCAGGGCACCATCTCTTCGCAGGCATGACAAACCTGCAAGAGTATAATCTGTCATGAAAAGCTTCTCAATTCGCCGTTCGGAGTCGGCATTAAACTGTAGGTCCCTTCCATTCGTGCGAAGAATATAACACGCACAACATGAATGGTTGTGAGAAGCTAGGCCTTGGCTCTCCATGAACTGCTGTGCCAAAATATACATACATACATACATACATACATACAATTAGGAATTGACAACGGTTTGCTAAAGGAAGTCTTGGTCGAATCTCCACTAGGATGTCATTCATGGAGTTGATGCTTACTGCCCTTCTCACTATATACTCCAGCACTGTCACATGCCAGTGCGTCTTACTTAAGGTGGCGCTACGGTCCGGGGTGGACCTGAGCCTCAACCAACAAGCGTCTTCACCCAGCTCGATCTTTAGCTAGCTGGCTACAGTTTCGCACGCTAAGTTGGTTGTGGTCCACTTCAACTTGCGTGTGCCACCTGAGTCGCGGTCTTCCGCAACTGCGCTGTCCCTCGGGGGCGGATTCGAAGATTTTATGGACCGGAGCATTGGTGTCCATCCGCTCTACATGACCTAGTCACCTCAATTGTTGGATCTTCACTCTTCTGGCTAAGTCGATGTCGCTGTACAGCCCGTGGCAGTGCGTCTTATTGCCGAAATCAGGTGCATGTTTCGAAAAGTTCAGGTCAGCAGTTCCCCAGCTATAACGGAGAAAATCAAGACGGAGAATGCTATCGTATGCAGCTTTAAAGTTGACAAAGAGATGGTTTCACTTAAAGTTCGTTGGTCTCTTCCAGGATTTGCCTCAGTGTGTCGGAGGCCACTCTCATTCCACAATACGGCTAGAAACGCTTGTTGGTTGAGGCCCAGGTCCACTCCGGACTGTAGCGCTACCTTAAGTAATACAATGCGTTGAATAGAATTCTATACACGACAGCAGCGACATGCCTCAATAGTTTTGCAAGACATATGATCACCTTTTTTTAAGATGGGCCTTATAGATTTGGACATGTCCTAGCGACTCATACTTGGTTGAGGGATTGGTTCTTGTACCCTAGCAAGACATCACCTCCGTATTTGAAAAACTCTACTGGTAAGCTATCAGGATCGCCGAACTTGTTTTAAAGATTCTTTATATCTGTAACCAACTTCCTCTAAACTGGGAGTGGATACTGATTCTTCTTGTCCTAACACTCTCTCTGCTGCTGGAAATTCTGCCTAAATACATCTATAATTCCCTGCATCTTGGTGACTAGATTTCCTCCGCTATTTCGAAGAGCCTGCTGCTGGATGAAGCTGGATCAGAAACACTCTATTAGCCCGGTTTTACTAAAACTAACTTTTTTAAGCACCACAATAGGAACCGGGCACTGTCTCATCGGAAATTACACCAAAAGGTTTGGTGGCTTCTCAAAAGGCTTCTATTTGAGCTGTAGAGACGAGGCGAAAGAAGAGACAACTCTTCCTTTTGCTCTGTACTTGTCCGGCTCTCCTCATTTTTAGGGAAATTCTGTCTAGTTAATATGGATGAGATGTACCTTTAACGGCTAGAGCTAGCAAAGGAAGGCGCACGTCGGATCCCTTCTGATAATGGAGGAGAACCGCCTGCCTCCACAGAATCGATAAAATCTTACCTCGATTGTGAAGCTAGAACATCAACACTTGTCTACTGTCAAAACAGATCTTGCCCAACCTGGATCTGAGGAGAACGGGAAGACTTCTATCCGTGAACAGGAAAATTATAAGAATTATAGTAGGAGCCCTTACGGGGCATTGTCTCATTGACAGACATTCCATCAGAATGGGTGTACCTTCTAATGATTTCTGTAGAAGCTGCAGCTTTGCTCCTGCCCAGCCCTATAAAGGCTAAAGAGGAGAACCCTAGGAGAGTACTTCTTCGATTTCCTCGATGACCTAGCTAGGTTTGACATTTTGAAAATAAAGAAACTTGTATGTGGGTCTAATTGGTTCTGCTCTTAGTGTGGCACAGGATATGGTTTACACCGCTACGGTTACCCAGAACTCCAACTTCAACTTTAATCTTCTTCTCTTAGGAAATTACACGTGTGAGGTCTCTGATGCTGTTAACGCGGTTTTTATACGTGGTATCATTACGGACCTTGTTCAAACCTAAGTGTGTCTCTGCTTAGCAGGGACAACCACTCAACCTAACCTAACCCAACCTACCTTCAAAGCTTCATACAGAGCTCCAAATGGTTCTGCCACCAGTTTCTGGATACCTAAATCCTTATGATATCACAATGAACTCACTCCAACCTAACCCAATCTAAGATCTAAAAGTTATGCAATCATCTCTTATCCGGCCGTAGAAAGGCAGTGCCGCCTTCTTTGAAGAGAAAATAAACCAACTAAACTATTAACCTTTTTAAAAATTGTATGCATACCCTTTCCATATTGCATTAACATTTCGACTCATCCGACCCTCTACCTCTCTTAAAATAGCGCTCCGGAAATGTCATGACGTTGAAGATGAACATAAAATACCTCATCTTCTTAAAAAAAAAATATAAAAACCTGGGTCAACTAATCTTGTTAATAACGCAAGCTTTACACCGCTTCGAGGGAAGAACGTAATTAATTGAATAAAGGAACATTTTCTTTATGGACCTTCACCAAAATAGAGTCAGCCGTGCATCCTGTTGAGCATTTCCTAAATCATATAAATTGCCATTAAGCCGAAAGGGATGTCTATTGCGTAAAAGGCATTCCCTAAAGGGGTATACCACGCCAACTAAGCCGGTTTACGACTAAAAAAAAAACTCGTTTCCCTTTCAATTTTTTACGGTATACGCCGTATTTATTGATTTGGAAAATTGAATTGGGAAATAAGTCAAGTCGATGAGTGCTTTAAGAATGTTAAGGCCTTAACATTTCCGTCCACGTAATCGTAAGGCAAGGTTATGTTTTTTTTCTTCGAAATTTAAAATACCACATTCGTGATTTCGAGATTTCGAGATGCCACAGGATATTAACAAGAAACGGAAGTTGATGTTTGTGTCAATGCCAAAAGGTGTGCTTTCATAATAATTTTAATTTTGATGTGAAATATGATGAAGATACGTATCGATGACAGGTGGTTGGATGAATGAAGGAAATTTGACTTTCGAGGAATATTTGCTCGCTCGTGTGAGAAGACATTTTTGTATTTTTTGAAAGATTTTGAATATGACGATGTTAAGCAAATGGAAGGAGATGGGTGATTGCACAGGGAAAATAAAAGACGTTCCCATAGACGTTTTCTTTTTTTGCCCAGAGGGTAGTAGAAAAACGCATTTCGTACTCACTGAAAACCCACCTTTAAACCATTTTCAATTTGATTCAATCTACTCCGGGACCGCTTAGGTACTCATTACTTTGAAATGGAGTCATTTTTTCCCCCCATTGGGGACCGGCTTTTTCATATTTCTCTCTTATTGCGGGTTTACTGTTTTTTGTCGGTGAGGCTTTCATCAGACTAAGTCTTGCTCTCTCTTGAGTACCTTTCCCAAGAAGGGATATACTCGATTCCAGTTCTGGTCGCTGGTTGACATTTTTGCGGCTATGTTGTCCGGGGTGATTATGCCAATCAAGAATTCTTCGTTCGCTTGAGAGTCACCGTACTGACAAGCTGAACTACCTACTTGTTTTGCTCATCTTGTGGAGATAGGCATTGAAATACCCTTTTGGGGTTAGAATCTGAGTAAAGTTTGAAGTTTATTTCACCGTCCTTTTCATTTAGCAACGTTTGGGATCAGCCTTGCTGAGCTCCACCTCATCTTGTGGAGATAGGCGTTGAAATGCCCATGTGGGGTTAGAATCTGAGTAAAGTTTGAAGTTTATTTCACTGTGAGTCCGTCCTTTTCAGTTAGCAACGTTTGGGATCAGCCTTGCTGAGCTCCACCTCCCATGCCACTGCTATTTGGTAACCAACAAGAAACCAACAGCAGCGGCGGCTATTATCCTGTGATGCGGACACAACAGAAAGGACCGCAAGCGTGAGGGAGTGGCAGCAACGCTGGAATCTTAGTCTAAGGGCCGATGGACATACCGACTTATTCCGGACATCGAGACCTGGATAAACTGCAGACCCGGCGAAGTTAACTTTTGCATTACACTACTCATATCGACACCAGTTTAAAAATGACAGCTCCCCCACTTGTCCATCTTGCAGTGTCATGCATTCTTTGAATGCCCAAGATTCCAGTCACAAAGAGAAGCACAAGGAATTATATTGGAAGAAACACATGTGCAGTACATGCTAGACTCGGAAAATAAGTCGAGCACAGTGAGTTCCTACGCCTATATCCTTGGCCAAGAGTTGAGACGACTTGAGCGAGAAAGAAGAGAGAGCAAGGATAACGCAAGAAACAGCACAGAGAACACGAGCAGACACATACTTGCAGAAACGCGTATCTATACAGTAACGCACAGACTTACAGTGATGCACAGACAGACATATATACGAACATAAATGCGCACACAGCAGCACGCAGACTTATAGACCTTATAGACTTAAAAAAAACCTTTCGTGCAATGCACAAATATCCCCAGACGTACAGACTCACACAAATCTGTCGACAGGAGGCAGCTACGGCTGAAAACCCACCCCCCAGGATGAAATGCCAGGATGGCGGTACCATGGGCGAGCATGGGTTAGACGCAGAGGTGGTTTTAGTTTAGGTTAATGTCCTACACTCTGGCTTTCGATGCTTTCCTCCTTCCTGAAAAAAAAACTGCTGTTTGGTAAGCTCTTTTGTCTGCTTTGCTACTGCTTCGGCTCCAATTTCTGTCTTTTTGTCGTAGATTCACTTTATCTCCAATAGGTGTCACTAATGTGACTACGAGGATTACTGGTATAAATTTATAACTCGTAGAACTGCTGCCACTAGGTTTTTGGATTTCTACTGCCATAGTGCGTCGGTCCATAGCTCACAACCATACAGAAGAATGGCGAAATGAAATGCCTACCATAGGACCACCTACGATTCCCATTAATCTGCTTAACGACGTTGTGACCCTCGTAGCTCGTTTAGATGCAGACCTTGTCTATTGCCATAAAGTGGGCTTTTTTTTTAAGAGCCGGCCACAGGTACTTAACCGCTTTCTTGCTGGTTACCACCTCAGACCCAACTTGAAAATCGACGAAAGTATTTTCTGTGGCCAGACCTAGACCATGTCCATGTCCATGACGCGTAGTCGAAACCTGCTTTCTGAATGTTCCGCTCTAACTAACATTAGACTTCTGACTTTTGATAGTTGTTTCTTTGTCGATTTAGTGGACCTTATTAATACTGACTTGGAGAGCTTCCTTCTCCTTCCCCTCCTGAGTGGTTGAAACTGGTAATCCTGCCAGAGACACATATAGCGCGGATGCGCCTTTTTGATGAATAGTTCCAAGTTTTTCTCTTACTGGAACATTTTTTGAGATTTCAACTCCCAATGGACCTACTTTTCGTTAAAGTGTACCTCATTTCTAAAACACCCCTCCAAACTACAACTAAGGACCCTCGGTTACATTAATTAATGGAAATAAATAAATGTCGATGCTATAGCATCATCTGCGATACAGGGTTCAAGTTCCTACCGTTCTCCTTCCTCAAGCAACCCTTTACGCATATTCTGACGCTTAAAATTGGTTATTTATAACGAAAGTATCCTGTTTAATGGCAAATCTTTTAAGTTTTTATGTATCTTTCTCAAATAAAAGCAATTTCCGCATTTAACCTCAACCCAACGAATTGGGGTGTAAACAGAATCCAATATAAGTACTTATTTCCCACCAAAAAACCATCAATAAATTACCTTTTAAGGTCTTTCTGTCGCACCTATAGGAAAGTTTAACAAAGTTTTGTTTGAATTTTCTCCCACCTTCTCGGTTCACCTTCAATACACCGGAAGTTTCTAGTATTTATTTCAAAACTTTTCTACTTTCCTTAACCGTAATATAGGTGGTTATGCCATAACTTTTTATAGAAAATTTAATTTCACCTTTAAGGTCGTTCTCCCTTGGAAGGGATACAACATCCTCACATAGTCATACAATTTTTTTTTTGGTAAATTATTAATAAAGTCTCCGTTGAGAGATATAATCTAATTAATACACTCGAGGAGTGCCTAAAATATATAAGTAGGCTAATGCTACATAAACAGACAAGTCAGCTACTTACTGCTGTTGACCTATTTATCCTTACACAGTCGTAAAGTGGAAAAACAAAGTCAAAGGCAAGACACACCATGACTCGAGTTGTATTTAATTATCCTTAACCGAATTAAGAAATTCTCAAAGAAAACAAAACTTAACTCGTATTCGTACTCGTAGGGGCTACCCTCATCATCCCCCAATTGTCCTTATTTCTGCAAGAAAGTTATAATTTTTGTTCTCTTTTTTTTTTTCTCTGCGCATTGGCTAGTTTCAACAAATTTATGTCCTTGGCAGTGATTGTCTGTGCTAAGACAATGTTGGATCCCAAATTACATTGATTTGGTGCTGCTGCCTTGGCAGGGTTGGCTATATCATTAATAAGAGGCAAAAGGAAAGGCGTTTGATCTTACCTCAAGGATGATGGTTTGTTGGGATAGATAGCATTCAATTGGCAGGACGTGCGCCTCAGAAAAACCTGTCACAAGAGACTGGGTATTGGAAAACATTCGAGTTTACCATTACTGACTGAGTGTAGTCGTCCTGACATGTTGCTCTAGGGGGTTTTCCATGACACACAACAGTGAAACGTACTGTACAGATACTGAAAATGAATCCCTTGCCGATGTTAGAGTGTATTTCGAATCATTATTCATGATTACTGCACACCTATGGAGTGGGAGGTAGAGCAGATTCGAAGGGAATCCTTTCTAAAAGCGAAATTAGATTTGCATCGAAGGGAGGAAGGTATCGTGTGCAGATATGTAGATGATACTTCCTGCAAGGTTGTGCAAATTGCTTTAAAGTGCAAGACACACGAATGTTAGAAAATAATGTTGTAACGGATAAAGTTAGGGGGAACAAAGGGTGTCGTCCTTAATGTTTTTTTTTTGTAAATTCGTGGCAATGTTCACTTTCAAATGAACAATCAATAAGTCTTACGAAACTGATATAGGGTGTAAGCCCTATCCTGTGCCACACTAAGTGCAGAACCAATTAGACCCACATACAAAACTCTTAATTCTTAAGATGTCTAGTCTGGCTAGGTCGTTGAGGTCAGTGAAGAAGTACTCTTCTGGTGTTTTCCTCCTCAGCCTTGATAGAGCAGAGCTTGTACAAACAAGGTATGTAGTCGTTTCTTCTTCCTCCTCGTCTCTGCAGCTTCTACAGAAGTCGTAAGAAGGTACACCCATTCTGATGGCATGCCTGCCAATTAGACAATAACCCGTAAGGGCTCTTTCTATTATTCTTATAAGTGTCCTGTTCACGGACAAAAGTCTTCAGGTTAAGCCAGATCTGTTTCTACAGAAGACAAGTGTTGATATTATTCCACCTGGTATTAGCCATTCTTCTAGCTTCACTATCAAGGTCGATATCGATTCTAGAGAGGCAAACGGTCTTCCTCCATTTCCAGAGAGGATCCAACCTGCGCCTTCCTTACCTAGCTCGTCCGCTCTGCAGTTGCCCGGAACGTCCCTGTGTACTGGAACCCAGCACAGGAAGACATCGCATCCCCCCCCCCGTGCCATACCCTCTCCATCTATCGCAGATTCATCTAAGACCCCAACAGATTCCCAAGCACTTCTACTAGGAATTTTTGTCTTGAATTTGACGTTGAAGTCTATATAAGGAACAATATAGTCCGTACTGCTAGGGATGGTTATGTTGCTGTGAAGGAGGGTTCCCTCAGCCTAAAAGCTGCTTTAGCTGCCATTTGCTTCCCATAGATATCAATAGGAAGTAAATGGAGCATTGTCTGCAGCGCAGCAGTAGGTGTTGTTCTTAGGGCACCTGTTATACATATGCATGATTGTCTCTGGATCCTCGTAAGAAGATCCCGGTTACTCTTGTTGTCCAATGCTGTCAACCAGACTTGTACACCGTACATTAGGATGGGCCTCACTATGGCTGTATAAATCCAGTATACTATTTTAAGCTGAAGACCCCATTTCGGGCCTAGAGCCCTAAGACAGGAATACAGGGCAACAGAACCCTTCTTGACACCCTCGAAGATATTAAACTTCCAGCTCAGTCTTCTGTCAAGAATGACCCTCAAGTACTTGACATGCCCTGCGAACTTAAGTTTTATGCCTTTGAGGCTTCCAAAGTAAGTGTTGAACGAATTCATTTTCTTCCCTACGACTCCTACAAAAGCGGGGTACCCTGAACCGTTCCACGTGAACAGCAGTACAAAAATCGTCTCGCAAGTTCATCTGCTCTTTCATTGCTCATGTGATATATATCCCTGAGACTCTGGTACCCAGCTATAGGTCACTATATAACGCTTGCAAGGTCTTTATTTAGCCTTGATTTAACTGTTGGCGACTGAAGAGCCTTAATGATTAAATGACTCATTATACAGAGTTGGCGATCTTAATAGTCTGAGGCCATTCCTCCAATAATTGGGAGTTTAAACTCAGGAATACACCTTTTCGTGGTGAATAGCGAGAGTTTTGTCTTTGAAGGGTTAAATCCTACTTCCGAATGCGCATAATTGAGACTCACTTGCTCGCTCATAAACTGTAAGAATCACGAAAATCCATATTAGTGATGAAAAAATACTTCCTTAAGAGGTTTCTTTGCCCAATCCAGTTATAGGCCCTACATTGAGCTATCCCCTGTGGAGACTACTTAGGATAGAATCCATTCTTATATTGTAAAAGGCGCCCTCTATGTCAAAAAAAACACCCAAGATATACTTACTTACTAACTTATCAGGCTAGCGATCCTTGGAGGGTCTGAGCCTGAACTAATGCCGCTTTCCATCCTTCACGGTCCTGGGCACGCTGCTTCCAGTTTACTAAACCAAGGTTTTTGGCGTCCGTGATTGCCCGATTTTTAAACCGGAGGTTCGGTCTTCCTTTTCTTCGTCAAAAAGGTGGCTGGGATTCAAAGACCCTCTTAGCTAGAGCATTCTCTTCCATTCGCTCGATGTGGCCAAGCCAGTGCAGTCGACGGATATAACGAACTTTCAATTGAAGACACTAGACTATCTAACGCTGTATGAACTGACGTACCTTTCAAAACTTCCCCCCCCCCAAAAACTTCTCTAACGCACAAATCTACAAGTCGTTCCAGGTCTTCCAATAAGAAGGGCAACCGACTTAGTCTTTAGATGTAGAGTGATTTGTCTTCTGGGAACGTAGCCCATCGAAAGCAATCCTTTATAAGTCCGCCTTCGAAAGGGTCTATACTTCAATGCCATAAAATGGAACTGGGATAGGACAGGGTAGGATAGCATAGGATAGGATAGAATAGGGCCTTACTTTCCAGCCCAAAGAAACATCGGTTAGCAAAAGTTTTTTTTTTATTTCTCACAATGAAATGAGCCAATAAGATTTGTGACACTCTATTTGGAAGACTGATATCTCTCTTGTTGGCGCAGTGAAGGATGACTCCTTTCTCCTAAATCGGAAGATGCTGTGACTTCATTCATCAGGCATACCTTTGCCTGACCAAATTTTAAAAATGATTTAGTGTATGCTGTCTTCCATCTCCAACGACTTTGAATAGCTCGGCTGGTAAGCCGTCGGATCCACCAGCCTTGTTGAATCTAAGCTTGGATATTTGGCAATTTTCATCTAAATTGTTTCTTCTGCCTGACAGCAGCTTTTTAGTCTTCACCGTTATACAATCTACAAAAGAATAGGATTCTCATATCATCAGCACCTCCGGTGACTCTATTAAAGCTTTCTAACTTCATCGAAACAGTTTCCTGTAGATGGATATTGAAATCCACCGCTACGGTCCTCTTTAAGGACTATGCTTTAGGTAGCGCTCAATTGACTAGAAAAGTTGTCTAAGGTGTGGCACGTCTTTGTTCTAGGACACTTAAGACACTTAAAGACTGCAATACATGAAGCTTTACTGCATCATTGGAATAAGAATCGCACTTCGGATTCACGTGCACTTGGACCTGAGTTATAAGAGTAAAGCGACCTACCCGACCAAATCTAACCATCTCATCCCCATGCTTTCGATCAAATTAAAGGGATCTGGCGATTCAAAAACCTTATCGTCGACCGTTTTCGTTAGCCAAAGGCCTTTTAAAGTATCTTTCCATTTCTAAGGCATTATTTCAGACTTAAAACCAAGTTTGTGTCTGGTAAATAAAAACTAAAGTTTATCCTATTTCTGGCTAAGTGCTCTATACTCGATTTATCCCACTTCCCTTTCAATTCGTATGAAATTCGCAGAAGCTACCGTACGTAGGTGGTAGTAAATCTGCACAAGAGCTACAAGATGTTCGCTTCTCTTTGTCGTCATTTAAAGTAAGAACGCCACTTCTAAGAATATCTTTGTTAGTTATTAGCCATCCAACGCAAAGAGGGAAGTCCTCTTTGTGAGACATCCTTTCCCGAGGACCTCAGTGACCTTTCAAAAGCGGATATCTGGAACAGAATACTTTCAAAGAGTGGTTCGATTATAACTACTACGTGTTTCATTGTTTTTCTAAGAAATTTTAAGGTAGTTCAACTCCATCCTTTTAAACCTCATCGAATGTATCATTGACGAGTTATTTCACTAAAATTTAATTAAAGGATTTCCAAAAAATTCCATGGATTATCCTAAGCTATTACCTGGATCACAATACACACGACTTAAGCTTAAATTTATTTCGCCCGATAGATACATACATTCACATCAATGTCATGTCCACAACTCTGATGTCTTCTTAATTCAATTTAATTGATCCTCTATCGACCAAGATCTACCTATATCCCCTTAGTGACACATTGTACTACCTACCCCTTGGAACCCTAAAAAATGCGAATTAATTCCCCCACCGACCTAGCTAGTCACAAATTGTTCAAAGCTTTTCACACGAAAATCTACACACCTTTTGAAATTTATACAAAATTTTCTCGTAATAAACTTGGAAGGATTTAGCAAAAGTCGCGCCACGACAACACGACAGATCAATCAAGTTCACTGACATTATTTCAATGTCATTCAAATTAGTTCCGTTATCGCATGGACAACTAAGGACATTGAAGCACGTTGAAGTGCGGAAAATAAAGGCGCAAAGGAATTTATTTTCTTTCCCAGAATCACGTCGACATGGAAAACTTTTTAATCTTTTTGAATGTGCACTTCAAGGACTGCTGATGCCGGCCATATCATTGTCGACAAAAAGGGCGAAATGGAAAATTTTTCCTGTTGGCGGGAGATAAACACACACAAAAAAAAACCGGAAATACAAAAGAGGCCACAATTGAAATGTGATTTGCATCTTAATTGAGCATCCTACGCTGAAGAGAACGCGATACCCAGCAACACGAACGTCGCATCTGTTGACTTGAGTTGGATTAGAGGTGGTGAATTACGAAAGTAACCTAACGCCGCCGTTTCTTTTGCAAAACTGTCAACGGATGGAACTCGAATATAAATTAATCGTCGTCTTCATAGTCCTGGCACCGCCGTTCCGTTTTAACACAATTTAACTTATTTATAGCGCGAAGGATTTTCATCTTTTTCCTGGCGACGACTATAATAGCAAACTCGGAATCTTTTTGCTGCCTGGCGATAATCGTTAGCGTAATTCGTCCATTGTAAAGGAAACTGTAAAAGTCCAGATGAATATAATCCTTTGCAGTGGAAAATATTTGGAGTGCTTAATGTTTTATGATACTGAAAATTTTTTTGATTTGTAATCCGGAACAGAGTGGAATTCATTATATCCGTGGTTGTGAATGAAATCACGTCCTGGCGTAATGAAGTCCTTCGAAATTTTATGCAATACAGTATGCGTGCTTAATAAAAGAGAATTTAGTTCATTTTGATTGTGACACGAGTGGAAACAACTCGTTGATGAATTTTTGGGAATTTAGGTCGTGTTCGAAATTTTCCATATTTTTAAAATTTTTGATTACATCATTAGTTTAGGAATTAGCAAGGGTAAAAGCATTATCTCATGTCACGTAGTCGTCCTTGGACCGAATTTGAATGCGCATTTGTTAAGGGCGCATTGTCGGATGAATGAAAACTATCCGTAGGTATATCTTTACTTCGGTAATGCATCATGCACCGTCAGGGAGTCGTTACAACCACCTGGTGTGCCAGACTTCCAATGACAAAACTTCTTCTCTCCCTCCGGTCTCAACTGCTATTCGCATTCGGTCTTACTCCCAATAGGGTTCCCATTTTCTGATTTCAGTTTCATTATGAGGGTATGTTTTCGTCTTCCCCTCTCTACTGTCCGAAGAAGACTATTTGGTTCCATCTGCCGTTACTCGAGGACATCATTTTCCCCATCTCCGATTCCAATCTGCTTCGTTCTGCTGTACGTCTGCTACAGGCGTTGATTGTGTGGTTTGCATCGCCTTCTGGACAGAGAGTCACTATACTGGCAGGTTGAACTCCCTACTTTTCCCATTTTATGGAGTACCTACGCGTTACACATCAGGCATCTATGTGGAAAAATTAAATTAAATTGTCAATGTCTGCCTAATAATGCCAGTGTCTCCCAGGCTTTAAGAGATGCCTGTCTTTAACTGAAAGACGTTCCTACCTACATACAAAACATTACCACATTCACAGACTCTCAAACTGCAATGAAAGTCATCGATTCGACTATTGAAGACCGGACACCAGCTGTCACAGCTGTAAGGAGAAATATGAGAAAGACACTTTTGCTCCCTTTCGCAAGACATCACGCACTGGGAAACAGCCTTTCCTTCATTAAAGGAAAGTATCATAGAGCTAATTCTCTTCTTGTATTCCACAGGCTGGATTTAAATCTCTAGTACTTATTGGGTTGTCATAGAACCACCACTTCTATCTTCCTCCTAATACTCTCCCAAACTTTGCTTTCTTGTGTAGAAAAACAGTTGTTCTTCAAACCAGAGTTCTTCAGCCTTTCTCGGTCATAAAGACATTGCTGTCCGTTCGTTCCAGTTTTATCAAAATGGCTTCAACGACCTTCCCTAAATGAACAACTTCAATATTTTGTTCTTTAATGTCCAAACTGTTGCCAACTTATAAGCCTACACACTGTCATTATACAATTCAACATGTTTCCCTACACCATTCCACCAAGATTATAACTCTGCTAGACACTGAAGCGAAAGCTTTACTCTTAATGGTTCATTAACTGCATCTGGAGGACACGCTAATACCCGAGTAGGAAGAAAATCATCTACCGTTGATTATCAGACATTTTATTATAATTTATTTCAACGACAAATTATTTCCATTTCTTCCAACACATTGGACATCAAAATAAACGCCGACAGAGCACAAAGTTGACTAACCTTCCCTACTCTCAACACTCTCCCCCCAGATCGCAGGACGAAATTTTCCTAAGAGCTCTGTTGTAAGAGCTTTCACTCTATCTGATAAAATTAGATGCAATAAATTTTACTCAACCTACACCATTCCATGAGTCGTTCTCATTTGCAGCAGTATCACTAATGTCCTCACAGGGATGATGTTTTTTTTTTTTTTGGCGTTCGCTTTCGTTTTGGAATTTAAACGAAGACCAAGGACAACATTTCGAAAAAGTAATGATAGTACTGATGGAAGGATGTCGCATGAACCTTGAATGGAAAAAGTACGAACATATCATTCAATTACAGTAACCAGTAAGGCGAGAACTTCCCGACAAATTTAATCGAATTGCCACTGGTCGTGAAGGACAACTTATGCAAAAGTAATGCAATTGCAGGATGTATCAGTTGAATCTTTGACCTTTTTACTGCAATTCCATTGCATTGGAGTGGAAAGGATTTTATTAAAACTTCAAAGCGACATAATTGCAGGACATGGGCGAAAATGGCTTACGATGTGTCATTTTTAAATTAAAGCAAAAGGACAAAAAAAATTTACATTAACCAATTATCCTTTTAAAACTGAAGTTGTGTATGGTTTCGTAATGAGTATGACAACTGAGTGGTTGGCTAGACCAAACAAGTTATACATAAAACCCCTACCTACTCCAATGTTGTGGCTGAGTTTTGAACTTCTGGTGGGGATCACTGTCTTAAATTAGCTCATTAATTTTCGACCTATTAATGGGCAAATAATATTGTCCAGAGGGGTATACTTTAAAATTATTTTATAGGACTCTGGATGGTTGGTTAATGGCACCCGAGTAGATACATTAATTTTTATAAACGTTCAACTTCAGGTGAAGTGCTATTTTAGAAAGTTACGTGACAACAACTTGCACTTTCGTCTAAAGCAGCGATTAAGGGCTTAACTTATACCATTGCTTGGTGAATTTAGTGTCACAGATGAACCCATATAGACTAGTTACCCGACCTACAGATTTACCTGCAAAAACTTTAAGAATATTTTGATATAGTTCAGTTATCTCTGGTTGGGAGGGCATATAACAGTATCAATTATTAACCACCATCGTTTTCGGCGCAATATTATTCAGAACTCTTCAGGTAGGTAGGTAGAAGTGGTCTGGTGAACCTTCCAGAGACACAAGTAGCGCGGATGCGCCGTTTTGATGCCACAACTCACGTGACCTGGATGTTGGTGGGCGTAGCTAGGATTGTGGATTTCAAATCCATCCTGTGGAGTTAAGAAAATTAATAATGTTGCAGAATTTGATGTTAGAGATCTCAGATAGATCCTTGAAAAAGGGTTTTCCGAATGTGCGCTGCCTAGCTCTGGCTAGTGCTGGGCAGTCACAGAGAAAGTGGAATAACGTTTCCTTTTCTTGTGAGTTGTCGCAACTACGGCAATGGTGGTTGAACGGGATGTCTAGCGTGGCAGCGTGTTAACTTATCGGCCAGTGGTCCGTGCTAATTGCTGTAATTCTTGCTGTCTCGCTGCGGTTCCTATTGATCAGGTCATTCTCTCCGTTTTTGTTGTAGGTGGGCCAAATCTGTCTGGATATGTCACAGATTGCTAGTCTTTTCCACCTAGAGTTGGCAATAGCTAGAAAGTTTTGGAAAATTTTACCCTTGATGAGTCCCATAGGGGAGCAGACTGACTCCGCCAGGGAGACATCAAGGGTAGAACCACATCTGGCTAACGCGTCGGCTCTCTCATTCCCCTCTATGTTACCGGGAACCCAGACGAGAGTGATGTTAAGCCGAGCGTTTGCCTGCGTTAAAGTTTCGTTACACTGTTCAACTAGTTTGGGGACGAAGTAAGTGAGTGGAGCGCTTTGATGGCAGCCTGGCTATCAATAAAGATTCCTATGTTGTTTGAGGTAGTAGGGCTGAGGCTAAGTATCTTACAGGCTTCTCTAATCGCAAGTACCTCCGCCTGGAAGACACTCGAAGAGTCTGGGAGGCGATACGATTTGGACACGCTGAGAAGACATCTGCTCCAACGCCACACTCCATCTTGGAGCCGTCGGTGAAGATCGATACTTGGTAGTTTGATTGAGGTAGATTGTTGTTCCATTCCGACCTTTCGGGAAAGTGAACTTGAATCTTATTATTGAATTTGATTGTGGGAGTCGTGTAATCAGTTATGGTCGAAGCTAGATCCCGAGTGAGCCATAGGTGAGGACTGGACGAACTACGGCAGTGTACATCCATAGGACCATCTTAAGTTTAAGTCCCCACCTTTTGCCAAATGTCTTCTTTATTCTGTGTTCTATGTTGAGTTTCAAATTGACCTTGGAGTCAAGTACGACGCCAAGATACCTTGCACTGGGGGATAGAGTGAGTGTTTGGTTGTTAAGCCGTGGAAGCTTGAGAGTCGGTATTTTGTACTTGGTGGTAAAAAGCATCAGTTCAGTTTTACTCGGATTGACGCCCAGTCCACAGCTTGTGGCCCAAGCGCTTAGCTTAATCAGAGCCCTCTCCGTGATTTCACTAATCACTGAGAGGAACATCCCTGATACTAAAATAACCACGTCGTCCGCATACGCGACTGCCTTGATTCTAATGTTATCGACCTCCGTCAAGATACTGTTAATGACGAGGAACCATAGGAGAGGTGAAATAACTCCACCCTGCGGAGTACCTCTATCTACGGATTTGGTTATGAGGCTGTTCCCCCAATTGTGACTCAATAATCCTAGCCTTTAGCATGGATATAATCCAATTCCTGACAGAAACCTCTGTGCCAAGCTTGGTAAGAGATTCCAGAATGGATTCAGTATGCACATTATTGAAGGCACCTTCTATATCTAGAAAGATGGCTAACGCATACTGTTTGTAGTGAATAGATTTCTCAATCGTCTGCACCACCTCATGCAGGGCCGTCTCCGTGGACTTCCCTTTCAGGTAGGCGTGCTGGGACTTTGATAGGGGAGATCTTTTGAGGGAGTCCCGGATGTGCATATCCAGGATACGTTCTAAGAACTCTTCAACTTATTCGAAAAAATCTTGCCTCCGCTACTACAGCTCTGTTTCAAGTTCGCTTCTTAGGACAATCTGCTCTTCCGCCGGATAAAGAGACTTGATTTAACATCACGACGTAACGAAGTAAAAATGTTGTCAAGTTATAGAACGTAATGGGAATATCATATGATGATAATGATGACATTCCAAGCCAACTCAATCAACTTACAGGTCCTTCACTGACAACAAGTGAAGATGCCTCTTTTCGTATAAGCTCTGAACTATGAAAGAATCATTAGCATCAACTACTATGCTTGGAAAACAAATCAAAAGGTAAATAAATTTAACACTTTCGTCAAGTGGCTATCGCTGAAAACTTGTAATTATTTTGTCATCTGCAAAGTTGAAAGTTTTGCAAGTGTGCAATTTCCCTCATCTATCCCACCATCATCCTCTTCCAGTTTTACACAGAATCAAACACAACGCATACAAATTAATCGCACCCTTTAATTCAAAAAAAAAGTGCGCAATCACACGAAAATTCTTGGAACTTTCAATGAAATTACCATAGAAATACTTAAACTTTCATTAAAACCTACGCAACAAAATGCCAACAAAATTTGCCTAAAGCTAATAAATTCCCATCAATCATTCAACGCTACCGAACATTAGTTGTTTGCCAGCCATTCGGCAATTTTGTTCTTATTCTCTTTCACCCAATTAATGTTGTATTTCACAGTTTCCAGTGCTTCCTTGCGTGCCGCTGTGCCAGCTCCGGCTTCAGGATATTTCTCGAAGAAAACTTCCATTTCTTCGAGTTTTTGATTGGTTATAAAATGTGCTGTGATCCCTGGAATCAATCGACCCAAGTAGCGTTCATTGATGCCAAAACGTTTGACCAACAATTCCCAGTTTTCCCGTACGTAATTCCATACAATATTTTCACCGATTGGATTGCTGGCAATGTTTCTTAGACATGTGAAGTAATCTTGTCCGCGAACATTAGTCTCATCCCAAGCTAGCTCAATGAATCTGTAAGCAGACAAAGGTAGTTAAAAGAGAATGAGAACAAGTTTATTGACTTACCTCTGCAAAATCCATGGTTCCTTGATTCCTGCAAGTCCCTTCATCAATTTCAACTTCTCACTTGCATCTTCCTCAGCCTTGTAAAGATTCCACATCTGATCCCATGTCTCCTCATTGCCTTGCAAAGACATTCCGTAGTAGTAGATAATATTACGCAGATCTGGTTTCGGCTTTTCACTAGGATTGCTTAACCAAGTAGAAAATCTGGTGGAAACTTCTGCTAAACAATTTGCGTGACCAAATCTGCACGCAGCATCCAAGATTGTCACACGGAGTAAGCTGAAAGAATCAGGTTATCTAAAATCATCCATTCACGGCACATTTCTCCTGCAACTTACTTCTTCAAATGATTATTTGTGTCGACTTCCCAACCAACGTACGCGTAGACTGTATTTAGCAGTCCACTGGCGTAGCCCTTGAAAGTCTTATACGCATTTGTGTAGTACAAGAGGTTTCGCAGGGTCAACAACTGCGATGAAGCTACACTCCATGGCACGTATTCCAATTCACTTTCAAGGAACTTCGTTAAGTCTAAGGCGATATCGTACGACAACTGTGTGGCATCGGCCAACGCGAAAGCATCATTGAGCAAATGAGCACGATCTGAGATAGAGAATGCTGCAGGGGTGTTCACCAATGCGCTGTTAATCTTCTGCCAGATGTCTACTGGGTAATTCACACGATAGTAGCCAACTTGATCCTTATTAATCTTGATCCAATCGACATTCGATGGAAGGTCGAGGGTAACTATTCAAAAAGATTACAACGTCACATCGGCGAAATTGAAAATTCAAGAAACTCTTACGTTCAGAATCGTCGTATTGGAACCATGTGCGCTGCGTAACTGGATTTGCACTGGTAGTGTATGTGATTGGAATTGTCCAACGATAGCTACATGAAAGAGAAGTCCTTAAGCATCGTTCCTCATCGATATTGTTTCAGTTCTACTTACTTGAACTCTGAATCAGTATACGTTCCCTCATAATCGATAGGATTTGAGAAGAACCTCTTCTGTGTAAGTTTGAATTGATTATCGGAGATCTTAGTTACTTCAACAACTGGAAGACCCATCTGTACAGTCCATGTTTTCATGATGAGCCTGCATTTGAATGGTTTCAAT
Organism: Criorhina ranunculi; assembly: GCA_951813785.1. Lineage (NCBI taxonomy): Eukaryota > Metazoa > Arthropoda > Insecta > Diptera > Syrphidae > Criorhina > Criorhina ranunculi. The sequence goes on from OX638381.1 coordinate 14,353,764, forward strand.
CCACAAGCAGTTGTTTCAAAGCAAAAAATAAACCTTACTTGACATCATACTCTAAATTGAAGCTCTCAAACTCGCTCAAGAAATCATCAGTCTCTGCGTTACTAAATTGGTATCGGTCCAAATAATTATGAACAGCCTCTTTGAATGTAGCCTCTCCCACGAATCCTTCCAACATTCGAATGATGGAGGCACCCTTGGAGTATGTGATTGTATCAAAAAGTTCAGTGATTTGATTTGGACTTTCAACGGTTTGTACTATGGGATGAGCAGCTAAGGTTGCGTCCAAGTCAAGAACTGGATGCAGTTCAGAGATAATGAATTGATCCAACTGAAAAAATTTAGGATTTAGACAAGTAAAGTGAGACCAGCGAACGGTTTACTTACCATTTTCCAGTCAGAATGAACGCCATTAACCCCCTTGTACTCAATGTGACTCGCGAAACCTTCATTCAGCCAGAGATCGTTCCACCACTTCATTGTCACTGGAAGTAGGAATAAATAAAAGAGAAATTTATGAATCTGGTACTTTGGAGTACAGTCTTCCAATGAAGTTCAAAGAAACCAAGAAAAGGAGACATCTAATGTCTTGAAAAACTGAAGACAAACCCAACGCATATCGCACAGTTTGAATTCTATCGCAAGACGACAAAACTAAAGCAACAACTTACCCAAATTTCCAAACCACATATGCGCCAACTCGTGAGCAATAACTGTAGCCACACGTTGTTTGTTTGCACTGGAACTTGTATTCTCATCGTACAGCAATGCAGTTTCGCGGTATGTCACCAGACCCCAATGTTCCATCGCACCAGATACAAAGTCAGGAATGGCAGCCATATCTGTAAATTCAATTAGTCACTTAACCACACATCACCACAATTATGCATTAACTTACCTAACTTAGGAAGAGGATACACAAGACCAAAGTAGTCAATGTAATTCTGAATGACTGCTGCACCTGTGTCCAGAGCGTATGTAGCCTTTCCAATTTGCGCCGCGGTAGCAAACACTCTCATATCAAAGTTTGATCCAACAGAAGGGGTAATAGTTTTCAATTTAAAAGCAAAGTCAGATACAATGAAACAAGCAAGATAGGTGCTCATAAGCAAACTGTCCTCGAAAACAACTTCTGTTATGTCGTCAAGAATTGTTTGGCTCTGGAAGAAGAATCACATTTACATTTCCAATTACACACAACGATAAGGAAACACCTACCACTTGGTTCATGTTTGAAAGAGCATGATATCCACCGTGTGTCGGGCGAACCAGAGTCACCTCGAAGAAAGCTTTCATTGCTGGTTCATCAAAGCAGGGGAACGCCTGGCGGGCATATGTTGGCTCAAATTTCGATGTAGCTATCCATCTAAAAGATCAATCTCATTAAAATCACGAAACAACACAAAGTTAATAAAAAAGAAAACAAAAGAATCTCCACCTAGTTTCGTTCGATCTGGTGTCCTTGTACGAACTCTGATAAATTCCCACAATCCGGTCCGTTAAACTGCCATTAAACGCCAATTTCAATGAGTAATTACCCACCGCTAGTGGCTTTGCAAACTCCGTTACCCAATATTCAAATTTTAGATGTTCAAAGGTCAGAGACGGTTCCAATTTGACCGGTTCACCCTCTGACAAAGCAAACACTTCCTGCGTTTTCACTTTCAGCTTTTTCGAATGCACGGGAATATATTGAATTGGCTTTAGCACTTCCAACTTGATGGTAATGTTCCCAGACAAAGTCTTTAACTTCAAATCCGGATTCAAAAACAGTTTATAATGTAGCGGACGGATTTCCTTTGGCAACCGATAGCCCAATTGTTGGACAATCCTTGATGCCGACATTATTTCTGCACTCAGTGGCGGCATTGATGACTTTCGCTTATCACTTTCGGATTCACTTTTACTCACTTGATGTGGACGGAACAACACAATTGGTTTAGTTTTTGAATCTATCACAGAATCACCGGCAGTATAAATGGAAATTTCTTTGTCCATATACTCGTCCAGTTGTTTCCTCAATTCAGCTGTCAAATTTGCCGTACCTGTTGCACTGTCATTTCCAGCCGATACCATAGTTCTTCCTACATACACCAGCGCCGCCAGTAGGAAAGCACATAGAACTATTAAAAACACACTGAAGCCGATCAGTGTAAAAACGGCATTTGAATGTTTTCTGCGAACTTGTGGATCTTTGAAGCGATGATGCTCATCTGTAGAAAGACTCGAACGTGGACGTACGGGTGGAATTTTTGGTTGAATTGGTGGATACATAATGTCTGCCGCGATATCCGATCCGGATGTCAACGAATGGCGATTATTTGTGGCGCTGTTGGCCGACTGGTTTTTATTAAATTTAAAGTTTCTCATTTGGGGATTTTGCTTTTTAAGTTGTTTGAGTTAAGGGTTATTTTAGAATCACATTGAATTTGGCTTATCTTTGTTCAAAGTCTGGACAACATGATATCTATGGAAGGGAATTAGTTATTGATATGTCGCGTCTGTCATGCGAATAGAAGGAAGATAAGATAAGAAGTTACGCCCCTAAATGAGTAGATTTTTTTATTAACAGCGGCAGTGGAACTCCTCGTGGTGGGGTAGTTAAATAATTTGTCCCCCTAACAAATCGGAATGGCATGAAGACGAAGCAGGGCTTTTAATATTGTCAAATCTTTTGGAGTCAGGCCTAAAAGGTGAAGAACGGGTGGAGAAGTTTAAGTATCTCGAGAAAAATGCAGAATTGTCTTGTAGTATTGGTCAGGCTGGATACAATTTAAGAGAACTTGATAGATCTGTTATTAAAAAGGCCGAACTTAGTTTGAAAGTTATGTTATTGGTCTTTAACCAGGTCTTTGTTCTAACTCCCACCAATGGTCATGCATTTCTAGTAGTGGGCAAAGGAATAACATTACGTATATTTCAGCTGTCGAACTAGGATTTGTATCGAGACAGCTCTTAGAGCTTAACCTGAGACTTTAAAATTAGTGTTGAATGTGTTTTCATTGTATTTAGCTTATTTGATTTGACAGTTAGAAAAATAACAAACATCGAATATTGTCTTGATTTTGGCAGCTAAATTGAACTTTTGCCAGCCAGACGTGACTCAGCCTTTGATGGTTTCCTTGCAAAGGTAGACTTCTCTCCGATGGGACTCGTTAGGGCTTAAATCTTTCAGCATTTTCTCTTAATTGCCAACTCTAGGTGAAATAGCGTAGAAAACTGAGTCATATCTAGAATTGTAGCAATATGCACAGGCTGTCCAATTGGCTTACATTCCGCTCGACATTTTCGGCACTGTCGGAGCTGCAGCAATAGGGAGAAAAACGAACAAAGGGGCACAAAGACTTGACCGCCGATGTGCCCAAAGAAAGGTAAGGTTTGCAAAAAAAAAAATAGAGCAATGTGCATAATTTTTGAAACGCGTCTATTTACACTCTATTTCATCCTACGATATGTAGAAATATTATAACTGCATAAGTATTTACTGCAAAAGTTTATCTAAAACAAGCTCAATTCGAAACGACTACGGTCCGGGGAAAACCTATTACTCGCCTTGCTTCTTAAACAATTTCAAACGCTTGCTCTAAATTAGTGTTACAATAGATTATTTTAAATAAAATTTTAAAATGCAAAACATTTAACATTCGTTGCGGGTATTTAAGTAGATGTTTCGGTTATTTGTTTAATTGTTTTCAGATACTGGATATTCTTATCTATCTACACAATGAGTTTCGATATTTTTATGTGCCCTCACAATGCCAGATACTAAATTTAATGTCGATTTCTACAAGGTGTCACCATAAAATGAAAGTTTCAAATAGAATACGATGCAACTGTTCCGATCTGGAGAATTTTGACATGTCGAAGGCATATTATATTTCATGGGGCTTGCCGAAGAGTTGAACACAATGGGAACTATCGGCAACAAATGGGATTTACAACCTCGCATAACTCATTGACTCAATGTGCATGTCGGTCATCCCGATATTCATGCATGGGGTGGTTGTCTGGTGGGCTACCTTGGATAGAGCCATAAACCTTGATAATTTAAGACAGTTTCAACGATCAGCTTGTTTGTGTATAGATGGAGTACTTTATAACACCCCCTTAATAGCACTGGACATTCTGTTTCATTTGACACCCCTCGACATTTTTGGCAGCTGCCGTCAAAGGAATTTCACAGTGATTCAAAAAAAGATTTAGGACAAGGCAGCATTTTGGATAATTTCATAAAATCCCCTGAAAGAACACTACATCACTTCTAAGTTCTTCTAGGTCGTTCTTTCCCATCGCGGTCCATCCGGGATTTACTTCCACACCGCCGTCGGAACAAAAACCAATGGCGGTGTAGGTGAAAGTGTCTTCTCTGAGAGGCTTAACCTAAGCCTTTGTTTTAGTCTTTCAAATCATTGTGGCTTGTTTCATGCAGAAATAAGCTAGGTAGACAAGAGGCATTAGTTCAGGCTCAGATCCTCTAAGGATCACTGGCGTGATAAGTAGGTACGTATGTAGGTATGTATATTTGAGACGACAGCTCATAGAGAGAAAAGGCCTCTAGCTTCTCACAACCATTCATGTTGTGCGTGTTATATTCTTTACACGAATGGAAGGGACCTACAATTTTAATGCCAACTCCGAACGGCGAATTTAAGAAGCTATTCATGACAAATTATACTCTTGCAGGTTTGTCATGCCCGCGAAAAGGTTGTGCTGCGAAACAACTTTTGCTGGTTTTTGAGAATCGAACCTGTGTCTCTCCAATCCAACGCACAAACCACTAAGCCACGGCGACCACGCAAGTAAGTAAGATAGACAATTAGACAAATGAAAAGCTCTACAGATAGCATTTTAGCATTATAAAAGGCATCACCACTGAACACTGTCCAATAGATAAGCATGCAACAAAGTTTCGCGCACACTTTTGTAGAAGCTGTCCCTCAGAAAACAGAAAGCCAAGCGAATCCTCGTGTCACCTTCCTTCGTGTATGCTCAGCACGATGGGAAAAATATTTGAACGCTTCAGTTTGGAATCGAAGCAGGAGATGGTATTGCAGGTTGAAATACATAAGCGCACCATAGTAAAGCGGTCAACGAGTGTGGGAAATTTCCAACAAAAGAAAGTGGACGCTTTGGCCTCTTGTCGGCACCAGGGTTAATCGGAAGCATGTAGAAATAAAATTTCACATGTAAGGCGGGACGGCCTGCTTTAGGGAGTATCTCTTTCAACGACAGCTAAAGACTGCCCTCGCTGTGATAATGTTATTATGTAACGATCTCCAGTGAACAAAATCTGGACCGCGGTAAGCGATATGACAACTTAGGCACTTAGCGACTGCTTTACCCCAATTCTCGGAATGTACATTTGTATTTGTTCGGTGAATGCTTAAGGAAAAGGTTTTTAGCCGATAAGAATCCGACACTGCCGAAGGGCATCTGGCCACGAACAATAAGAAAATCTGAATTAATCACAACGGTTACGCATTCATTTCAACGCGCATTTCCTTGCTTTTTTAGAACTTCTTCTTGACAAACACGACTATAGGCTGGGCCTTCTCTACAACGACTTCTGCAGAAGCTGCATAGACGAAGAGGAGAAGGAGACGATTCTCCACCTTCTTTGTACATGTCCAGCCCTCTCAGCTCGAAGAAGAACATACTTAGGAGCCAGCTTCTCTCACAACCTAACTGGCTGACATCAGTACAGACAGCCTCGAGTGCTTCATAGCAAGCTTCGGTTGGTTCTGCGGGTAGTATTACTGGTACAGAAGTACAGATCCATGTGGTAACACAAAGGACCTTATCTGGTCTAAGTGAAGTTGCAACCTGCGGCCTGCCACTCCTACCTAACCTTACCTAGAACTTCTTATGGAATATCTAGGAATTTGACTTGACACACATGTTTTTACACTGAACTAAGCTCAAACAATCACAATACCCAAGCTAACCAGATTGAATTACTTCAATTAAGATGAAAAAAAAATCCATCTCTATGCTAATAACAACTTCCGTAGGCAGTGTATCGCACTTTTTTTCCAACTTTAACCGTTTAAATAAATGCCAAGCTATTAAAGATACAAAACCATGGCCTCCAACCGCAACGTAATGAACAATTTATATTTTTTTTGGGAGCGGGGGCTCCCGTGTAAATTCAATTTGACCAAGTCAAATCAACTTTCACAAAAAAAGCGACGCACAAAACATGCGGAAACCTCAAGCCCTCAAAATTTATTATACCCGTACTTGGACGGAACTACCTCGGCAAGCAGTTTTGTTCATAATTTTTACAATCCCATTCGCATTCTCATCGAAGAAACCGACTCCAATGATCCGTAATTACAAGGAAGCAAGCAAACATTGGCATCTCAAATCTTGACATCATCTTCGGGAGATATACCGCAGAAATTTGTAATAAATTTGGCGCCAGAGATGCAAGATACAAGACGCGACCAACTATGTACACTCGCCATCGATATGTCGTTGCGAATTAGATTTTAATGATAAAAAAAAGTAAAAAAAAAAACTCATGAAGTCCAAGAAAGATTCATAAACTCAGGGAGAAAGAGAGGAGGACTTACTGGCTCCATTGGTATCCAATGGGAATAAACTTGAACTAGTTACAATAAGCATTTGAAAACTGGTCGCGATAATTACATTAGCTGAAGCGAAAACAACAAAAATGAAAGAAACAAGTATCTCAAACTCTCAAAGTGTTTTTTTTTTTCTGGTTCAGTACTTTCTAAATGTGAATTTCTTGGCAAAACTACTGGAGTCGTTCAAATTGAAACCAGAGGATCACGTCACGACAATCGATGACAGTGACTGAAGCTATCAATCGATGGATTGCAGATAATTTATTCACAAATTGTAGTTACACTCACCTTGCTGTTGGAAGACAATAAATTTACTTGTGATGTCGTCCCGATAAGCATGTAATCATGGTAATTAGAGAAGAGAAAATGTTTAGCAAGGTCCTATGGTGTTGGGCAATCATTTAGAATAAGACAGTTGTTTCCATAGGCACAGTTGGTAGAAAGGTATTCTGTACCTTACCTATTCACCTCTTTCAATTAGCATATCTAAGACGATACCACGGGTAATAAAGCAAGACGTGTGAGGGTGAACTTTTAGAAACTAGATTTGTCAAAGCGGTTACAAATGTTGGTAAAATGTTTCAGTAATCAATGCTTCTAGGTCCAATTGAATGACTGTCATTGGGGCTTAGTCTAACTGAACCTTGAACTTGAACCAGTAAGTCCGCTTCAGCCTCCATGTATCAAACCAGACAAGACGTCTCAGTAATCTAGCAAGAGTGTCTCAGAAATACAGCGTGCAGTGGATCAATTCTTTTAACGGAATCAACGTTGGCATCAATAGTCAGAACAGGGACTACACATTCGGTGCTTAGGTCAATGAGGATTTTCAAACCTGACTCAGGGTGTTGGGAAAGAAATGGTGGTGAAAATTACTGACGTCGAAGTACCCGAACCCTGTCTTATGCATTAACCAAGGATCTAGCCCTTCGTCTAAGTGACTGCCGAGCCATGGAAAATACAGCGTGTTATGAAGCAACGAAAAGCCTCCAATACGAACGGAATTATTGTTGAAGAACTCAGCAAACAAATATTCGGATCTTTGACGAATAGAGGGTCTCTAGACTGCAGAAGGAAGCATGGATCCAATCGAAGGCTGATGAAGTTTCGCTTGATTGTTTCGAGCGTAAAATTCTTTGTATAACATTCAGTCCCCTTTGAGTTGACACGCCTTGAAGGAGGGGATTCAACCACAAAATGTGCATTTGACGGTTGAGATGCTAAGGAAATGTGGAAAAAAAAGACACCAACGCTGTCAAACAGACCATAGAGTCTTCGAGTCTACCTCGGAGGAACCTTACTTAGAATTTGATATGCCATTCTCAACCTGTTTTCCCAACAGAGACGAATGGCAGGACAACCAGGAATTAAATAATGGCACAACCACTTCCGGTTACACGAATGGATCCAAAATGGACACTGGAGTGGGTGCTGGATTCTTCTCCGAGACTCTCGGATTGTCCCTGCCCAACAGGTTGCAATGAAGGCACTACCACGGGATGATATTACCCTTTTAATCGACAGCCAGGCGGCAATAAAAGCGATTTCAGCCATTGAAGTAAAATCGAAGCTAGTAAGTCGCTGTCGCGAAGAGCTACGCGCTCTTGACAGGCAGCACAATGTAAGACTCTGCTGGGTCCCTGGCCACAAAGAGGTGCCTGATAATGAGACAGCTGATGAGCTGCCAAGGGAAGGATATTTTTTAGACCCCGACCAAGCTGATTCCACTGCTAAAATTTCACCCTGTAACCTCAAACAGGAGATTGGGAGCAAAATTCAAAAGACTGCAAATGATATATGGAGTGCGAACAGAAAACTGATAGAATCCTGCAAATGGATAAAAAAAATCTCTGTCTTCCCTAATAGGTATCATCACCGGACATAATATGCTTAACTACCATGCAAGAAGACTGGGAATAAACACGGATGGCCTATGCAAGGGATGTGGCGACGAAGAAGTAGATGAGGACACCCCACACTTTCTTTGCCCAAAACCCTGGGAAGACACTTCTTTCAGGATCTAGAAGAACTGCCCGACAAGTCTGTGGTCGACATACACAGATTTATCCGCGCCTCAGAATAACTCGACAAAACATAGGCTAATGGTTCCTAATAAGGGGGGCTGAAACCCCTAGGGTACCACAATGGGTCTGAATCAACCTAAAGTGTGACGGAGAAAGGATATCCTTTCCCGTCAACCCTATTACCTAACCTAACTCGGGGGAACAACGCAGAAGAGGAGGACCTCGCATTAGACGGACCTTTGCTTTGTTTTGAAAAAAAAACGCTCTGCCACTAACGCATATGGCACTGCAACCAGAAAGATCTATTGTGCCTGGAGCCAGTTAGACAAGGAGATCCTCTATCTTCATAATCAGGTTGAGGATATCTCTAGTCGAGGCATTACGCAGGTCCTTCGGTGTTAGGAATTCTTTGCGGAGAAGACGCTTCCTGACTCTAAAGACGGCCACGCACTCACATAGTGCGTGTTCCTCTAAGCAAAGTCGGCATAGTTTATGTAAGTGATATCTGAGGCTGCAGTGACCGGCGAAGAAGCCGGCAAGCGGAAGTAAGGATACCGCAGAAGGTTCGGCACCTTTATACCTAGATGGACCTTCACGACCTTTTAGAATCAGTAGCTGTATCGTATCGTTCAGTTAAGTGCGTATATGTGGGAGCCTCACTCCCTTAATACGTTGTTAGTATTTTTTGGTTAGAAAAACAACCGCAAAGAGTGCAGACCTTCCAGAGTTAGGAAGTTAGTCTGTGTTTTATTCCTTTGAAAAAATATAATATAATTGCCTAAGGATCGGGCTTATAGCCTTCAACCAAAGACTTTGTGCTAAATAATACATGAAAAGTATTGAAGAAACACTAGCTTTCTCAATGTCAAATAGATTCATTTTAGTTTGACAGCTCCCTCACAGCTTCTTGCAACAGATCTGGTGATTGCATCAATATCAAGGTTGAGTTGAATTTGCATTCCTTAATGGTTGAACTAGATACGTAAGCTTATTAGCATCAGAGTGATGTAATCCATAAAAAAGTGGATTGTATTGAAAGTCTGACAGTCTGACTGATCCTCGACAAACACCAACTGAGGAGCAAAACCTTTAGGCAATAGATGTATTCTGACGCATGGATTTAAGTTTAAGAATGTCTTATTGCCAGATACCATCCAACTTGACCAGTTTCTTTTCCTGTTCTGTTAGTGTCTATTAAAATTGCATCCAAACCGGGTGACACGTTTCTAATACCCTCTCACTTTAATAGGTTAATTATATTCTTAACTTTTCAAGTTCAACTAGTTAATAAAAAAACAAAAACAATTTGTTTATAAACTCATTCAAAACTAGTAAATTAAATATTCAACATAAGTCATTAGTTAAAATAACTGTCCATTGTTTGTCAGTTGACCGCAACATAGCCGGTTGTTGTTGTATGATGAAAATTTCCAAAACTCAAAGTATCTGTCACCATTCGTTGATCCAGTTTTGCAAAAAAATTTTAAATGCAAAGGAAAGTGAATTTTGTTGGTTTGTTGTGTGTGTCTTTTGGGGCCGATGAATGCAAATTTCTAAATTGTTTTCTTTTGGGGCAATTTCGTAACACTGTTTGATATTTTCTGTGTTAAACCGTGTCGCTGAACGACTAAATTTTGCATGCGCGCACACACAGCGTCTATTATTTGCATTTAGTGTAAGCACAGCCTTATAGGGCACAGATCAGATGCAGTTGCACCAGTTACCAATAAATTGTATGGGTGAGTGGAATTGGATTAAGAGACACGTATCGGTTGTGATCGCACAAGTTACAGCACTTCACCAGAACAGATATCCATTTTCACCGAACGCGAACAATTTTAATTAGAAGACAACGACACCGTTGATGACGATCACAAAACATTCTGTTGGTAAAGACTGCATCCTCTGGTTGGCCTACTAAGAGCACTCACACACAATTGTGTAGAGAGAGAGAATTATCATAGATAGATACATACTTCATTTTTATGAGTGTGTATGTGTGGGGAATTTGTGTCGAGCATACATCGCGTTTATATTCGAAGAATTTCGTAATTTGCTGGCTAAATTAATGGGCTTTTGGCGACGAACAGGGATTAATTATAAAATTTAACAATAAAACACAAAGCTGAGATCATAATCATGTCAAATGAGAATTGAAACAAGAAAAATGTATCGAGTTCTGAATACTTTTGTAACCAGCAATTATTATCACATGCAATTGTTGCACTGAAACCTTTGACGACCGTGATTTTATTTCAGCACCTGTTACATGATTTCCTGCTACTTACTCCGACGCATGTCATACAAACAAAGCACGTGGATATGTTATATGACAGATCTTCGATAGTAGAATGGAGCACGCGATGGTAGAAATGATGGATGTCAGTGGTGAAAAACGCTTCGAGGTTATGTAACTGTCAAAATTGGCAGATTGAATGTTCTTGACCGACATTTTGATGGTAATATCGTGAATTCTGTCTGCCATGTCTCCCATAACAGCAGGTTATTGACTAGAAACGCAAGCGGAAGTCCAAAAGTCTATCCGTTTTAGTCAGACGGTGGCCTAGTTTACACAGCTGATTTAGTCCGAAGGAAGAATTGATATTGTAGCTGTAGATGTAAGCAGACTTGTAAAGTTTGTAAAGTTTTTTGGGACTGAAGTACTATTTAAGTGCAACTACCTTATGATTTTTTTTAAGTACAAGTACAATTCCTTGGTACTTAAAATTTTCAGAGTCCTAATACCGGGACTTGTACTTGTACCTGTCCCAGGCAATCCAAAATTAAGCCATACCCCTACCAAAGGCAACTCCTTCAATTGAATTAGAAGCATGTCCAAGGTTTTATGGGGTTTCACTCACAGGTAACTGCTGCTTAAGACAGTTTGCCGACAATGAACATAATCTCTGTGAGCACCTATGCCTCATTTGGAACGGATGCCGTATTTTGTACGCCGATTCCAGAGGCGGAACAAGTCCCGAACAGCAATTCTCAACTAAGTCGACCAATGTCGAATAATTGAACTACGAATACCGGATGGTGAAGGTAGCTTCTACTTTTTGGAAGGCTAACCACTATCCCCTGTTTAAATGGACCCACTCTCACATGATCCTCCCATGGACAATGCAATGGATCGCTTTACTTAACCCATCCTATGGTTCCATTTGAAGTCAAGTCAACCCATTGGATTCCTAATTCATGCCCAATACACCACATAATTGTCCAAAATCCACTTTAAAAAGAAAGCTGCCATCTTATAACAACCCTTAAGGCACATTTGCCCATCATCAATCGCCAAGTCATTCAAAATAAAAATGAGGTAATCAACTTGAATAGAGTTGCGTATTCAATTTGGAATGTCAGTCTTCAAATTTGGCAATCTTCCCTCTTCCACTTTCAGTTTTCCAAACTCAGTCACCCATTATTAGTTGCCAAATCCTTAGGTTAACCCGTTTGTTTACATAAACTCCCACTGTGGACTCGCAGTCGCAGCTCGCACACAAGACTCTCAAAATTTATGTCCACTTCACGGACTTATTTTATGACAGTTGGTAACAATTGGTTTCACAAAATTGGAATGACAACGTGACCGGACTAACAAATCGTTTTCGGGTACTTCATCCCGCGCTCTAAACAAATTCACTGCACGGATGTCCCCAAAAAGAAAAAAACGAGTAAGCGTGCTCAGACTTAAAGAAACGTTAAACAGAAAAGTACATGCAAGTGATATGACCAAAAACCTAACCGTTAATTGTTTATTTCGAGTTTCTACTTCTTCTTCTAAGTGAATGTGCACCTGAGCCGCCGCGCCGCCGCCAGTAAAAGTCCTCTCCTAAGCGAAAGAGAAAACTCTTTCTTTTCCCAAGCTGCTGTCCTAGTTTAATGACTAAATAAACGAAAACCCCGCTTAGACCGAGAAACTTCTTTCCAAAGAAGCACAAGAAGCAACAGGCAATATACATTGATGTTGACGTTTTGAGATGCAGAAGATGATGGCTAAGAGAGCAAAAGATGATGGTTAACTCAAACAACCTTTGTGGCACTCGTACTCGTAAATCACATGAAATAAATCAAAAAGAATTTCACTTTTTATCACATACACAGGCACGCACGATACTCTAGATACTTTTTCTTCGTGATCGGATGCAATCTTGCGCTTGTTAGCGCGTTCTAATACCGCGAACGTGTTGTATCTTTCTTCTTTTATATTTTATTTTTGGTTTAGTGGTTAATGCAAAACTCGATAATCACTCGGTTTGTGTGTTGCCCGGTTAACCTCTAAGGTCTGCCCACCGACGCGTTGCGCGATAAACTGGCAATAGCAAGTGATTTCATGCAGTTGCCTGCCGTCCCCCAAGTACGATCGTCGAGACATCACAAAAGCGATGTTTAATCTTTTGCTCTCTCCGCATGTTGTTTGAGTGGTGAGACCGGCTTTTCAATGCAGATTTTGTTTTGAGTTGGACTTTCATAGGAGGCACTCATTTTACGCATCAGTATGAGTTATACTCGTATACTCACTCAAATGAAAGTCACTCAAAGGCTGTGAGTGACTTGTGGCTTTTCTATTGATTGATTCAAGTGCACTTTATTCAAATTCCAGAGAGAGCTAGGCATGGATATGTTTTGCGGTGTGTTGAACCGATTTAGACCGGCATTCAGTGGCTACAAAGACTGGTAATCTAAAAAAAAAAAAACAATACCGGTCCACCCTGTTCAGTGGCAATAGCAATTTGACCTTAAAGATCGTAGTTTGAAGGTAGCCTTCTGCTATCTATTTCAGTAGATATGACAAGTTCTCAGTGAAGTAGGTACCATCTTTCTCCAAACAGGGGTCACTCCTTTTGTTGGCAGAGGAAGAAGATTGATCCCTTAGGCTACAGTGGCCTCATCTCTTAGGCTACAGTGGCCTGAGAAGGATATTTTAAGCTTACAAAATCAATTTGCCCCTGGCTTAGGATGCCGCTGTGGTCAGAGCTTAATTTGATCAGCCTTTTTGTAGGTCGAACACCAGGGACTAAAGGTCAAACGACTAAGGTGGCACCTCAACCAACTTAGCATTCGAAACAAGAGACAGCTAGCTAAGGATCGAGCTGACTGAAGACGCTTGTTGGTTGTAGCCCAGGTCCACCCCGGACTGTAGCACCACCAAAATCTGTTCTTAATGACTTCCTTCCAAATATTGATTTGTTATTTGAAACTTTGGAAGGGTTCCATTGGAAGCCTGTAAGCACATTCGCTACCTGATACCCACGAAAGTTTGAATAAAGTCTGTCAAGGTAGCTTTTTTCGGTAAGAGTCAGCCACACTAAGGAACTTGATCATCCCTGACGGTGCATGAAGCAATCCGGAACGCAGGATTCGTGCGAAGAATATAACACGCACAACGTGAATGGTTGTGAGAAGCTAGGTCTTGGCTCTCTATTAGCTGTCGCGCCAAGTATTTGTAAGGAGCTTAATCAGAGCTTATCGGACAATTTCTCTTATGTGGGCCATCCACCAGTGACATAAAGTTGGAGATCAGGCTCAGGACTCAACAACTTTGACAAGCTAAATCAGTTGACAATACTCATCCAACTCCTATCTCAACACTCTAAGCATAAGGCTTGCAGCCCGCAGATACATATGTACCGACTTTGTTTGGAAAACTCAAGAAACTGGTGAGCATGTTTGAGCCAAACGTCTCACCATAGCCCGAAACCGACAAAAACTCTTTGGCAGGCCACTAGCTCTATGTTGAACCAATCAACCGCGAGTCTGAACTTGAAACCTTAGCCTCATGACCTTAATCTTACTCTGGCACAATAAACCTTTTTGGTCACAATGTTTTTTTGGTCTCCATCAGGATGAATAGGAGGTCATAAGCATAGTCTAGTTCTAGTCCTTTTTAGAAATAGTGGACTGAATTGTTGGTCACAAGATTCAAGAAGGCTCTTGAGCTTGTTAAAAACTTCTTCGACGTTGTGAAAAATTTCAGCACCGCTAATGACTTCACAACGAAGGGTAAATGTTTTCAAAAGTATACCCAGTGGTGGTCAAATAATTTAAAGTTATCGTCTAGAAATGAGGCACACTTAGACCAAGCCCTAGGGCTCAGTAGGTCATTCTTTATCATTTCGACGAAATTAATTGAAGTATTTAGAGTACTGTCAGCGGGGTATCCATTGGAACTGCCTCTACCCCTTATCAAACGGTGCATGTGCCAGGGTTTCACTTGCAACTCCTCAACTAAGTTCTAAAAACTTTTACCGGAACTGATAAACAAATTTTAATTATACAAACATTCAACAAAATATCAGAGCCCTACTGTGTTCCTCTATCTCACCGTGCTAAACAAACAATTCACCAGCTAATGTTGTTTCGATTGGACATTTTCAATCATCCAAACCACAAAGCAAGACCGATAATTAAATTTCTAGTTGTCCCACTGTTTGACCAAGTTTTTGTTGCAAAACACACAGAAAAGTTAATAACCTTAAACAATTCCATTTGTTGACAATGTCAATCTTCTATCGAGACAAGACTCATATTTTTACTGCTACTGGGTTCGCATGGGCACGATGTATCTATTAACACTTCTCTCGCGAACAAGTTCATGATCTTCGTTTTATTGGAACTATTGCGGTGATGAGCATCACTAGGTCTCCGATGATTCAGATAGATTTCTCTCTTTTCATTCTACGGCGAGTACTTTTGTTGTTGTTTTCATTGCTGTCACCAATTGTGTCGTTCAATGATTCAGCGTTATTCATCTGGCTACGGATTCGGACTCAGTTTCTTGCATTCTCTTTTTTTTTAAATGGAAGAGTTCTACTTGTATAACCTAAAGTGGGTCAACTTACTTTTGTTCGCCTGCGGAATCAGTGTATGAGCTTGAATAGAAGCCAGACAATCCATTCAATGTACCACGGAAAGTAATTGACAATGTGTAGGGTGTATCGAGTTGAAGTACTTCATCGAATTCGATAATCAGCAGTTCACGATCCGGATCTGTGTAGTATGTTTTGATTTTTATACGCATCTTGACCATGACCATGAGTAGGCTGACGCCAAAAATGTCCAAATTCCGTGAGTGTAGGGCGATAACATTTGTTTGCTGATCAATTGCGATGCCAATTGATACGGTCCCTTCATATGTGCCAGCCTCAAGATCGGGATGAAGGTAGAGTTGATATCTATAGGGACGTACATGTAATGGCAGGCGATAGATGATCTGAAAGACAAATAGAAATTATTAAGCGGCTTTCCAAAAAGGTTCTTATGAGACTTTAGGAGCAGTGGTTACACTAGACAGAGAACGAGTAGCTGCTTCAGTGATAAAGTAGATAGTCAGCGCTCATTGTTCCGCAGCAAAGTCGCCCCTTTCACAGATAGTAGATAATATAGCTAAAGCCTGATACGCTGAAGTGCACCGTATGCAATCTTTTCCTCCAATTAATGAAGGTTTTCTTTTTTGAGAACAATTTTGGAAGTGGTAAAAGGATTAAGCAAGGCCTTGATGGAACCTGACTCGCTATAGATGTAGGTACTGTACACCTTCTACTTGCTCTTCGCAATATGGTCAACAGCCATTAGAATGGCGTGTATCACTACTTGAAATACACCAGCTGTCCGATATCGGAGCCGTCCATCGTGGGAAGAATCCCAGGACAGGTACAGGGGAGATGTAGGGTTCGACCCAAGAAACTTATGCTAGGACTACCAGGAAGTCGCTTACCAAATGGCATGACTTTCATAGCACGTATTAGAAGTCGGTTTGGGGGCATACTTTATGGGTTATGAAAACCCATATGATGCTATTCACACAGCGCTAGTGTTGGTGTAGTGATTTTGAAACTCAGGTGGTATAAGGTTTCAGTCTTTATGGTCCGAGGGTAGTGTCCAGAATGACTGGAGAGAATTATTGGTACTGTTGCCATTGCTTATAATTCACAATATTTATTTCGAACATTCCGATATTATTAGTACGGTCAACACTTTCAAGCCATATGACCACCCTACTGCCAGTGTAACTGGAGTTGATGTCAGCTTTTTCCGCAGTTGATCGAATTTTTTTTTTTTACATCGGCATTCGAACCTGGAACTTTCTTGATCCTCCGCTACCAACTCCATTTCATGACAGCGACTTCAAAAATTAGCAAGCCTCGACATCACCAGGGCCATGCGAAGTTGCCCTACGACAGCCCTTGAGGCACTGATTGGACTTACTCCGCTGCACATCTTTGTCAAAAAATATACGCAGTGCAGTTAACCTCCAACGGTCTACAGGAATCCAGGCAAGCAGACCTACGGGTCATATGGCTATCCTATCTGACTTCCCCGAGCTTAAAATGATCAGCACGGTATCGGACTTTATGCCCAAGTTGCTCTGTTGCTCTGCAGGAAGTTTGAGATTGAGATCCCGAACCGTAACTTCTGAAATACCGGAGACCCGTTGCTGAACATAAAAGGACTAGTGTAGTATACTGTTGGTTCAAATATGGACTCCGGTGTTGGTGCCGGTATCTATGGCCCTAATCACAAAGTCTCAAAGGCACTCGGAATGTGTCCTAGCGTCTTTCAGGCGGAATTACATGCCATCGATACCTGCGCCTCTATAATTCTCGACTCCGGCATTAAGGGAGTTGCCATCAATATATTCACCGATAGCCAAGCAGCGCTCAAAGCACTGAGTTCCCATTCCTTCAACTCAAAAGTCGTTCTAGGCGGCTTCAATACTCTTCAAGACCTCTCAGAGCGAAATAAAGTCAAACTTTGATAGGTACCAGTACAGAGGCATTGAAGACAATGAAATCGGAGACCAACTTGCCAGGAAAGGCTCTTCAGAAAGGTACATAGATGCCGAACCCTTCTGCGACATCCCTACTTCCGCGTTCAGAATGAGTCTGGACAGCTGGGAAAAACGAATCTTCGTATCCTACTGGAATAACACTCAGCGACTCAGACAGGCCAAAAGGGCCATCCGATCCCTGAAAAAATTCACTAAAAATATTCTCAACCATAAGAGAGACGGTATCAGAAGACTCGCCGACTTCCTCACCTGTCACTGCAGCCTCAGATATCACTTACATAGACTATAAGAAATCTGAATGCAGACTCTCTTTAGAGGAAGAAGAAGTGGCTGTTCCTGGACTGCAAGGAAATGCATTCTCCACAAAGAATTCCTAACACCGGAGGACATTCGTTATGCCTCGACTGCAGATATGTATCATCAAGTTCATTAGGAAGATAGAGGATCTCCTTGTCTAACTGGCTCCAGGCCCAATAGATACTTAAGGTCGCAGTGCCATATGCGTCTGTCGCAGAGCCTTACCAATAATAAATAATAACTCCATTTCATCAAGAATAATCCCCAGACAAATACAAGGAAGATGTAGGGTTTGATCTTAGAAACTCATCCTAGGACTACTAGGAAGTCGCTTACCTAATGGCATGGCTTTTATGGCACGTGTTTTAAGTTGGTTTGGGGGCATACGCACTAAATAACGACACAATCGGAGTAAAGATCGTTCTGATTGGAGAAGTAACTGTTCAACATTGAGTTTGTCGCACATTTTTTAAGACCCTTATCAATCCTGTTCAAGGTGGAGTTTCGAAGTGAAAAATTCTTCGTTAGATAAGTATTCGGTCCCGTATGCGTTGACTTAGTTTTGAGTTTCAACGACGATCTATATGAATTGTACATCGACATCAAGTTTTTCATAAAACTGCTTATTGAATGAACGTCCCGCAGAGTCTTCGAATCTAACACGAAGAGACAGCGGAAGAGGAAAACTTAACTTTAGGTGGCGCACAACTGAAGGCACTTAGCTAATGTCTAACGTTTACTCCGAACTGAAGCACCAAGTAAGTAAGTGTCAAATACTCTATCAGATACGACTAATTTTAAAATAATTAACAATTTTACGTATCGTAAAATCCGATGATCGCAACTTCCCGATAAGCACGCGTTATATCTAATGAGGTACCCTTAACAAAATAATCGCAACAAAAGTAATTTAATAATTTAAAATTGACTCATTTTGCAATAAAGCTTTCAAAAGTTAAAACAATAAAGATGTTATCGTCAAATTCGGTTCCCAACTGTCACCGTGCGATATACACTGGATAACAACCAAAACAGCGGTAATTGTCAATCGAGGATTGTAAACTGATATTAAACAAAAAAAAAACGATTTTATTGAGTACATTTACAGGAATTGTAAAACTTCACTTTAACATCCACCATCCGGTTTTGTTGTCGACACTTCTGTAGTAGTGATAGGAATTGTAAAAGTTGGCAAAGTTGCAATACCCGCGGTAGTACGAGTGGTAGATGATTCTAAATCAAGAGTTGGCATTGCAGTAGTTGTTGATATTGTAGATTGCGTTGGTGTTGTTGGTTGTTGTGAAGTTGGTGGATAATTTGGTGCTGGCGTCGATGCCAATAAACCTTCCATCATATCCAATTTGAGTTGAGCATCATATAAACTGTTTTGAAGATCATTTTTCTGAACGGCCAACACAATTGTGGCGATAATGAATGCCGTCGCTGTCAGTCCCATGAAGATGGTTATATGACGTGAGGTAAGTGCTTAAATAAATTTTACGATAACTTATTGGTTAGGGCTTTATAAGATTTGAAATATCTACCGAAATTCTTTGTAATTTGTACCATGTTACTAGCTCAGAAAATGAATACCAACTGAGAAATAAAGTCACTTGACTTAGGTCACCATAAGACCGATCAACGTGTTATCGGATAATTAAAATTTATCGATATTGGCGATTTTATTGCACAAATTATACCAAAGTATCCACTCTTTATCAGATCGTAAAGGTTTGAGTACTTTTCGCTTGTTTCAAGTTCAATAGCAAATTATGTTCTTGGATAAGACATTTTTTTTTACCGTCTCGTATGTACATATATGTATATTGTTAAGTTTATTTGACCGATATCGACATCTTTATCATACAACAATGACTGCAAGTTTTTTTTTTTTGGGGAATTTTGTCGTGAAATTAGTTGGAATGACCACAGCAGATTACTGATTAGAATCTAAGGTTCAAAATTCCAGTCCAAATCGGAGCACTATAACTCTTCAATCACTACCCATTTGTCTACTTGTTTAGAGTACCTCAGGGTTGAGATCTTAGTCCGATTCTTCTCTAATATTAACTTACGAATTTCATTCTCTTACGTTGAATACAATTAATCTTTTTACGGGCGGTAATACTCCCTCCCGACTCTAAGGAGTGGACAAGAAAGTGCCTATTTTGTTGAACCTAAGCCACAGGAGGCGTTCGAAATGAAGCACAGGAAATTATTGATTTTTCAACTCTTGAAATTCAAACTTAAGCTGAAAGCAGAAGTCAGAAAAACAAAAAGACAGATGAGGCGAAGGGTTGAGTGGGTATACACTTTTAAAACTACAAGTCAAATGGCTTGAAAGTGTTGATGACATCGGGATGTTTGATAGAAATACTGTGAATTATAAGCAATGGCAACAGTACCAATAATTCTCCCCAGTCATTCTGGACACCACCCTCGAAGCAAAAAGACTGAAACCTAATACCACCTGAGTTTCAAAATCACTACACCAACACTAGCGCTGTGTGAATAGCATCATAAGGGTATTCATAACCCCTTTAGCGCTAGTAAATACTTAAATAAGCTTATTTGGACGGTCCTGTTCGTTCTTATGAAACTTATCAGTCATTAAAATGGTTTCTGTAAGCAGCTGAAACCGTCCATAAATTGAGCTACGGAAGTACAGACTTTTATATTTGTCTATTGTGCACTTTAACCACAAGAAAGGCAGTCAAAGATACGTCTTATACTCCCTTGGTATCAGTGATTAGATTTCCCCTTATATCTCGATAACCTTGTCGGGTTTAGACCTATCTGAGAGTTTTTTTTTCAGAACATTCACATCACGGCTCTCATCGATCTAGGAGGCCGAGTTAGTCGATCTTTTGTGCCCAGGAATCCTTTTTTCATCCCTTCAGCGATGAAGGTCGAATCCGTTAGTATTTTTATTTGCAGCGCTTGTACCCAACCCCCTTTCTATCAGTCTTTTCATAATAAATTCCTTTTTCGGTTGAAGATGGTGCGGCACTCAATCTAAACTGATAAGTTCTTTGCCTTAGCGTTCTTCAAGTCTGCTCAACTTTGATAAAGGCAGGACAGTTCGAAGCATTCAGCCGATTCAGCTGTCCACATCCAGTTCGGTACGCCTAGATAAAGAGTTTAGTTCAGTGGTCGAGTTCGAAAGCCTTATGTCCTTAATTTTTGTCAGCTTCGATGCCATTAATATGTTGGCATGCATCCGTAGACCGTTGAACGACAAAAACCCCAAGTTCTCACGATCGTTTATGATTCCACCTTCTTTACTGCTCCTTGGCTGTTTTCTAGGCAGGGGTTTGTGGACTTTTTTTCATAATTAGCGCGCACTAAAGGGGATATGAAGAGACGAAAGAGGTAGCGATGCACGTTGGTTTTAAATGCTTGTGGGTTGTAATGATGAGGAAACAGAGAGAAACAAGATGTTAGCAAGCTCCCCAAAAAATAAATGGTCAGGTTAGGTTCATTTAGAAAGGTTTTATGTAGCTTGGTTGTCGAAATCGCTGGAAAATTTTCAAAGATGGTAGAAAACCTTAACACTTCCTTCAAAGCAGTTGGTCTTTCCAAGGAACCTTAAGATTTCGGTCAAGTTAATGGATCCAAACAAAAGTAGTTGCCAAAGAATTTACTTTGTTCAGACAGTGAACGAAGTTCTATATTCCTACAGTTTTGAGTACGAGCACGCAATGACACCTAAAAAGCCGATGAGCTTGAGAACCGAGATTCCTTCTATGATTTATCGATTAACCATATAAAGAAGCCAATAGAAGCTACCAAAATTCAACTCAAAAACCGAGCTAGTAAATGTATCGACTTTAGCCCTAAAGGAGAACACAATGGATCCGTTGAGATCCGAGTGAGGCTGTACTTAAGTGCAGCCACACCTACAACCTAGCCCTAAAGGACAGACAGTCCTACATTTAGGTAAAATAAAGTTTCACCACACTTACCTCACTTGGAACTGGAAACTCTGGACTCGAAGTTGGAGGCGTTAAAGTTGGCCATGGAAATTCTGTACTTGGCGGGGTGGTATTTCCCGGACTAGTAGAATTATCTCCAGGAGTAGTACCGCCTCCATTTCCTGGTGTAGTAGTAGTTGCAATTGTTGGTACCGTAGCTACAGTAGTAGTGGTGGTGCCATCTAGATTTTCCAATTTATCTAATGCATCATCGAGTTCGTCTTGTAGTTCGGCTTTTTGAACTGCAAACACAACTGTAGTCACAGTAAGTGCAATTGTAGCTAAGCCAAACAATATTGCAAAATTTGTTGCGCTAAATACTAAAGAAAACTCATTCAATTATTTCACATCACCAAAAAGGAATTTCATTTTCTAAATTACATATCATTTTGTCTAAGGGAAATTCGATTAAAAAAAAAAAGTCACTAATTATAGATTCTTTAACTCAGGAACTTTCGATCATTTTACACAGTACGATCCACTTCTAACCCTTCTGCAAGAGAATTCAAAGCTAAACTGATTCCTTGGGTTTAATTTAAACAACGATTTTGGTTTTCAAAATTCTATTTATCAACAAAAAGATATCGAATTTTGATCACAGCCTTATCGCCGTATTGCCAATTTGTAAGTTGATTTCACCTTTTATGCACCAATTATTTCCATTTACGATAGTCTATAAGGAATTATAAAACAAAAAAGTCGTATAGAAAGATTGGAAAGAAGTCATTAGAGTGTCCAATTTTCTTATTGCTTTATGCTTGCAGTGTAATAGGATAATAAATATCGGGTTTTTATATCAAAGCTTGTAGGGTAAATTGATTTGGATACGAAGAAGACCTAGTAGATAACATACCTTAAATTTTGTTTTAAAAGTTCAGGTGATTTTTTGTTCTAGAATTGCTCCTAAATACCAGACTTCCCTTGATAATGTGGTATGAACACTGTTGTAATAAAGGGAATGATTACCCTCTAGCCCTTTAGATCGGCTGATCGTCAAATCTTTTCTTTTTTTTATATAATTCGATAGTGCTAAAGGGGTTATGAATACCCGTATAGCATTTATTCACACAGCGCTAGTGTTGATGTAGTGATTTTGAAACTCAGATGGTATTAGGTTTCAGTCTTTTTGCTCCGAGGGTGGTGTCCAGAATGACTGGGGAGAATGATTGGTTGCCTTTGCATAAGGATGGTCAGAGTCAGTTCATAATTACCTCTGATTATAACAACCAGGATACAACGTAATTTTGGATTAAAAAGTCGGACTTGTTGAGGTTGAGGTAGGAGAACTCCCCCTGGGGCAACCCTTGACGGAAATGAGAAAGAAATTAAAATGGTCTTCAGTGGCTGGTTTGACAATGCGCCCAGATCATTGTAGAATTTTACTCCGAGGGTTGTCTTCATTCACATAGAACTTGAAATACGGTTTCCTTTGCAGCTGCGTCATTCTATAATTTCATTATCAAAATGGGCTATGAGCCTAAGTGGGTCCCACGGGACACCTATCCACCTAACCTTGTAGCTACGTCACCACATCCACTGTATAGGTCGGTTGTATTCAAAAGCATACTGTTTAGGTGGGCCAACCAGCAAGTTGTGGCCTGTAACAATAGCAATATGAAGTGATAGGTGACATCTTTGGGCTTAGGTTAGGTAAGGTATTTGAGCCGGCGAAGAGGAGTTTATCTGCGCCACACTCAGATTTCTTAGACCCATTGTGCTACCCATTGGGGGGGAAATCGTATCCTTAAACGTTATCCGCATAAAAAGTGTACTAGTAACTACTTACTGCGTTACTGGTGCAAACCATCCTGTGGATTTGATAAAGCTGTTCAGATCGTTCACCGGTTTACCAAATAGTTCCTCGTTGTTCCTTTTTTTGTTTTCTCCAGAAAAAAGCTACATTTGAGTATCGCCGTCCATCTTCCAGACTATTGTAGCATATTGCAGGAAACCCTGTCCTATTTCAAATGTTATACAAGGTGGCGCAAAATTAATCATCCAATTTTGTTTTTGAATTACTTTTTTACTACATAAAAAAAAAGATTTTGAGTGATGGAAATCTTTATTTGGACCTTTACAATTTTTTCGGTTAAGTGGAAAAGATGATATCCGTCAAGTGGATGCCGCCAGTGTTAATACACATTTGTGCCCGTTTTATCGCATTTTCCATGACTTCCCGCAAGATTTCCGCTGATAACGGTTCGCATTCCTGTCGAATATTTTCCTTTGAGGCTTGTTGGCATAAACCCGCGACTTCAAGTAGCCCCATAGAAAAAAGTCTGGGATGGTTAAATTAGGCGATCTTGCTGGCCATACCAAATCGCCAAAACGGGAGATAACGCGACCAGGAAACGCTTCCTTCACAATATCCATTGTGACTCGTGCTGTGTGTGCGGTGCCACCGTCTTGTTTAAACCACGTGTTCACCAAGCCTCGCTCATCCAATTCTGGCAGTAAGAAGTCGTGCATCACACGCGGATTTTCAGTGCCCCAGAAATGAAGATTTTGTTTATTGACGTAACCGCTTAAGTGGAAATGCGCCTCGTCGCTCATGATGATTTTCGACACAAAATCGTCCTCGCCGTTGTTGAGATTGAGGATGGCTTGACAGTTATTCACACGCGACTAACGGTCAGCAGGCATTAACTAATGCACTGTTTGCACTTTGTACGGGAACACGTGTAAGTCTTTCACTAAAATTCGCTGTAGGGTCCGTCTGGTGATGCCCAATTGCGTGGCCCGTTCGTCTGGTTGATGTTTCTTCGTTTTCAGCGACATCGGCAGCCACAGCCGCGATATTCTCGACTGAACTACCAGTCCGGTGGCGACCACGTCCTGCATGGTCTCTTGTGGTTCCAGTCTGTTCGAGTCGAGTAGCTAAGCGCCGGAATGTTTGCCCAGTTGGCGTGACACGATTAGGAAATCGCCGTCGAAATTCACGCTGCGCTTACACCACCGACCGATTATTGGTCAAAAAAATCGACACAATTATTCCACGCTCTTGTGGAGTATAGCGGTCCATTGCTTGTCTGTTTATATACTGCAGCTGTCTGGTTCACAAATGTCAAATACGCCATTTGCAAAAATTATAACATCTTCTGATAGGGTGATTAATTTTGCGCCACCTTGTGTAATGTGGATAGTGGATACATAGGTATGTAAGTGGCAAATAAATCAATAGTACCGTGCTTACCTAATTCTAACGCCGCTCAAGATTGTTGTTTATCTCTTGCGGATGTGACGGAACAATTCAATATTTACATGTGTTGGATGCCTGGCCATAAAACCTAAGGATACTTTTAAAATTGGTACTCTTTTAAAATACCACATCTACTTTATTTAGGCTTGATGCCATTATAAGAAACGTTTTAGACGGAATGTATGTTCTTCTGTTTTTCTTCTATTTTTTTCTTATGACATAACACTGGATAAATTATCATCTATGTATATGTAGGTATATGTAAAATATAAAAAACTCAGCATTGTAAATTGATAATGGTGCCCATTGTAAATTGAAGTACTTTTATACTTTAATATCGGAATTTTGTCATGAAAATTATGGGTCTTTAAAATGGAGTTGTAAAGTATACAAGTTCATATCTAAATTTGTTTATGCCCTTAAGCTACACATGTACTATGAAAAATGCAAGAGGCTTTGAAGAAAAAAAAAAAAAACTGAAGCAGTATCTTTCAGATCGTGAGTTTGAATAGATCGAATATTTTTTATATATATTTTTCGAAAAAGCTAACAAAAAACTGACTGAACTCTTTCTTAAAATTGCATCTGCCAACGACATCAAAGCGAAGATTCAACGTAGAATAATACTCGCCATATAACTTTTTAGCAGGGCCCTATCGGGAAGAACCAAGGAGACGCCATATAAGACCCTTAACTTGCTGCAGAAGCAAGGACTTTGTCAAAATTGGATGAAAATGCATTTGAAATTTTCGAGGGTAGTTTTAAGTACTAAGCTGTACACCGACCTAGTGAAAAAGATTTCGTACACAACGTTTAAGATGACTAGATCACATAGAGCGGATGAATACCAATGCCCCAGCCCTGAAGAATCATCGATTCCAGCCCTAAGTAACTACGCGTTGGCAAGTGGTGAGTGAATTCAACCGACTCGGCGTGCGAACTTGGAGGCAATTTCATAAGGATAGTGCTGCCTGGAGGGACTTGGTTGAGGCACTAGTTTAAACAGAGCTGTAGCGTCATCATGAGTAATTAATTTAGTAAGGTCCAGTCTCACCTGTTTTCATTTTTATTAGCAAATTCTTTGAAAAGTTTAAAAAAAAAACACAATTTTAAGTGTCCACAATCCGGTCAAAAGTAAGCCTGATCGAAAACCGGAACTATTATTATTATCGTTGTTTCAGGAGAACTGAACAGCCCTTGGCACTGCGGTTTCCAGCGAATTCTATTGTGTCCAGAAGGTATCAGGAAGTTAATGGACTTCTCTAGATGAATGGCAGCAAGCTGTTCTTTAAAGACGAGTTTTTCGGATTTGAAAGAGACCTGGGCATTCCGTTAGGATGTGAACAGAGGTCTCCTCACTCTCAAGGCAGAGTCTACAGCTTGAATCTGTCGTTAGGTTCATGCGACCACTGAGAAGTCCAATTAATGCTCTAAGGTTGCTTCTATCGAGGTTCACAATGAAGTTTGATTTTCTTTGTGATGGTACCGGGAATAGTTTTTTTGAACATGCTTGTCCTGGTGTATTGAGCCAGGCTTCCCTGGGACTAAGAGGTACAAACTTTCCGAACAATTAATCGCATACGCTGACGATTTTAACATAATCGGGAGAACGCAGCGTGATGTCAGTAGGGCGTTTGTAAATATTGAGACAGAAGTGGCGAAGTCCAAATAAAAGGACACTCAACACAACAAAATATACATATGTATGTACCGTTGGAGGCTTTGTCTACCAGCGCTGGAATGAAACGCAGAATAACTTTTACTAATCGCTTTTGCTTTAGACTTATAAGGCAAACAATGAATAGCAATGTTCTCAATTAAAGAGTGAAGTGATTCTTTAAAAGTTCAAGACTTGTCCAAGGGCGCAGGGGACATGGATTTTATCAAGAATGTGTGAGGTTGCTTAAGTCTGCATAAATGGAGAGTGCAAGAGCAGATACAACGACAAACAGTAAGGGTTTGGCGACATCGACCTAGTCCGCAGGGTTCCCAGTACACCAGCGCTCCGATCTGAAGAGCCTTTGAATCAGGTGGCGCGTGCGAGTGAAAGGGGAAAAGTTGCTTATCCAACAAAGAAGAGATCGAATCGACTAGTAAGTGGAAGAATATTATTTTTGTAGATCCAGGTGATTGCCAAGGTTATTGGATGTGCAATAGACACATTGCGACACACCCTCCCATGAAAATGGTCAGTCTGTTGTACTTCTTGAGCAGGTGTCGATAGCGATTGTACTGTCCTACTTCGTTCACAACATCAATTTACATAAAATTAAAGAAAACTCTTATTAATGGTCAATTGCTGCTAAAGGAATTGCTAACTGGGTCCTTCAGAGTCAATGATATCCAACAAAGTAATCAAAAGAATTGCGTACATGAATTCCTAAACCCAATCAAAAAAATTCAACTGGGGAGCCAATCCTGTACTTGCCACCTGGTATTGCGCTATATCAGAGCGAAAACAGTTTCAAATATACACCACAACGTAAAATCTGGAATTTTTTTTTTACCGATAACAAAACTTCCCCTATGAAGGTGGGAAGTAAAAACAAAAAAAAAAAACCTAAACTTAGTTTGGGGAATTTTTTTTCAAATATAATTTATTAGTAAATCAAGTCGTATAATGTATACCAGGCTATACTGGCAGTACTCTCCAACCGAAATAGAACTCTACAA
Organism: Criorhina ranunculi; assembly: GCA_951813785.1. NCBI lineage: Eukaryota > Metazoa > Arthropoda > Insecta > Diptera > Syrphidae > Criorhina > Criorhina ranunculi. Next base: position 14,381,309 of record OX638381.1, read on the forward strand.
TGATTACGCAAGGTATTAAACTTTACAACGTGCACAAGTCCACCGTCTGCGTCTGGATAGATAATAAACTTAAAATACAATTTGATAATATTTATATAGACAATATGAAAGAAATCAATAAAAGTTTATACACCTACAATATTCATTTAAGCAGGAATTTCCAAAACAGAACTGTATAAACCGATCGTGAATAGGGTATAAACAGGAGGGGTACAATTAGTCTTATCCTACTTCTTTAAAGGCGGAACCGCAACCCAAAGTTATACAATAGCAGACAAGGGTTAAATGCAATTGACAGAGGTCTTAGTTTAAATCATTTTGCTGATACGAGCAGTACGGGAGTTCGGAGTTCGGTGTAACATCTTAGTACCCTAAATCAACACACAAGTTCAGCAAGTCCGGAGGGTAAAATTGTGAATTTCATACAATTCAAAGTAAGTTCGCTTTTATTTTATTCATTTCTAACCCTCCAACCATTAAATTGACAATATCTTCTTTGCAGGTGAGGATGACATTTTTCCAGCGCTGCTACAGGACGGAGCTGGCGCAAAAGCACCCATTTTGTCTAAACTTTTCCAAACCAGATTGGGTCCAGGTCATGGATATCTGACAAAAGTCTGTCAATGCTTAAAAGTTAAATATTTACCCCAGACGGGCAGATTTCTGGACAATAACTCTAAATCCTTCAGTCCTATTTGAGAAGATGTTCTTTGCGTACTTCAACTCAGCATTCCGCCCAACAAGGTAAATCTACCGAGTCCGAACTTTACTAAAATTTAAACCTCGATTGATCAAAAAAAACTATGCCTTGTTGCCTTCCTAACCACTGAAGGAGCTTTCAACAAAATGTCCTTGAATCCGCAGATTGACAGAAGTACTAGCAGAGCCATCATATCACTATATACTTGCTGCCGAATCTGAGAGGAACACTGGGGAAGACGGAGGACAACTGAAGATTATACTCTGGCTATACACACAGTAAGACTGATAACCTTATACGTTAGCGTGGTCTGATGGAGAAAGACTAATGAGATCGCCACAACCATACAAATTAAAACGCATCCAACGCCTAGCCGAAACCTGCCTTTTCACAACTCCAACTGCTAGCCTCAATGTATGAGTAATCTTGTGTCTACACCACCATTACAAAAGAATAGAAGCCATCCATCAACTTTATCACCAACTTTGACCAAACTTCTTGTCCTTGCTTTGAGTCAAACATTACCTTCCGCATATTTCCAGTCGACATGCTACCCAAATAATGCTTCAAGCTAATTTTCGGAAAAGGTATCCCGTTGACTGGCAAAAACCAAAACTTCAACTTAAACGATCATTAAAGGTCGTCTCAGCATATTCATTGCGAGTTTTCCTACAAGGACGTGTACCTAACCTGTACAATATACATCAACGTCCATATTAGAAAGCGCATATCGATCAAAAGGATATACCAATGTAACGGAAAAATGTACATTCATTTCGGGCACCTCGAAGCAAGAAAATGCTGACAGATTAATTCGAATTCAGAAGTCGTGAATGTCTCAAGAAAAAATGTTTAACAACAGTTTGAGTTATAGTGATGTATAGTGAAATTTTTCGTTGCATATAAATTAGGCGTTTCAAAAATGTTGCCTTCACTTTAGAGAAAAGTTGGGAACAATTAATCGACAAGAATTCAAAACAGTTAGCACTGATGCACATATTTCCAGTATTAGACACTCACACTAACGTAGAATTACATTTAGCACACCTTACTTTATTTCATAAATTATTAAGCCAAGTACAATAACAACAAAAATTACAAGGAAGCGTCTAAATTTTTCTGTTTCTCCAACCAAACGCCTACTTTATTTTTGTTCTCCTTCAGCCACTTTATATTAAACTTCACTGTCTCCAAAGCTTGTAGCCTAGAAATTGTACCCGATCCGGCTACTGGATATTTCTTAAAGAATGCCTGCATCTGCTCCAACTTTTCCTGAGTTTCAAAATTTTCAGTTATTGATACAATCATTTCACCCAAGAAGAGCCCATTCAACCCGAACCGGGCGACCAGCTTTTGCCAATTTTCTCGTATATAATCCCAAACAATATTCCGTCCAACAGGGTTAATAGCAATGTACTCTAAGCACGTGGTATAATCCTGTCCACGAACGTTACTCTCATTCCAAGCCAACTGTATGTATCTAAAAATCATAAGAAACTTAAGGGTGTGGCAAAACATGTTTGAAGTCACCACAAACCTGCTTAGAATCCAAGGTACCTGTATACCAGATAAGCCATACATCAATTTCAACTTTTCGTTAGCGTCCTGTTCACGCACGAACATATCCCAAACTTGTTTCCATGCCTTTTCAGTTCCGCTGTTCATCATACCAAAGTAGTAGATTGATTCCCTTAGATCTGGATGTGGCCGTGTGCTGGGATTCGACAGCCATTGATTGAAACTATTGACTGCTTGCGTGTTACATGCTTCGAGACCAAATGAACAGGCTGCTTCGATTGCAATTATCCGAAGCTGGCTAGAAATTGCGAAAAATTAGTAAGATCTTGGAAAAAGCCATAACCACACTGCACACTTTTTTAAGTGGTCTTCACCGACAGTCCAGCCAACTTCCTCGTAAGCTTTGGTAATAAGTTTGCGAGCATAGGTGATGTATTTCGAGAAAATGTCTGTTGTCATTAGGATGTCCTTTAAAAATATCAATTCGGAGGAAGCCACATTCCATGGTACATAATCGACCTCCTTCTCTAGATATGTGGTTATGTCTAGGGCTGTATCGAAAGGAAGTTGAGTAGAATCAGCCAGGGAGAAGGCATCGTTCAGAAGACTTGCACGATCTCCAATTGAAAAGACCTAAAAACGAAATCGATAAATTTAGTTCAACACTTTGTAAACCTGGCCTTGACAACACTTACACTTGGATCTTCGACTAATTGAGCTACCAAAGCCTTCCACATCTCTGCTGGGTAATTAACTCGATAGTAACCAACTTGGTTCTTGTTGAATTTGATCCATTTAACTGAGTCTGGTACCGTAATTGTCACTGGAAAAAAAAGTGTGGCACCTTAGAACTTCTCGTATTTATGAGCACGATCAAAGGAACCAGGAAAATTAACTAAAAGTCCGACAAAAATGTCTTCATAAAGTGTCCTTACGGAAGAAAGACATGAAACTAATGTTGCAAGTTAGTTTAAGTTGCAGAAGTTCGAAAACTTAAGACAGACTTTGTAATCAGACTAGGTGTCATCAGCATCATAGCCACGTTTTGCCAGAAACATGAATTCTATGGAGTCTACGAAGCCTGTAGAAATCGTGCTCCAAAACTTTGGCAGATTAGTTTAAAAGTACCAACAACAATGGCTTCCGACTAAAAGGCTTTACGTTAGTAAGTAATTCAGCGATAAGTATCACTGGGTTTTCAAAACTTCGAATCCACACAGCAACCTGGTACTCTCCATATGATTGAAGTGCCAACCAAATCGACCACGTGGTAATAGGTCCGCATCCAACATTCTGAAGGCAGCAAACGTCCAATCTGATCATTATCTCGTCACAGCTCAATTCAGTGCTCGACTGTCCAGCAAGAAAAAGCTGCGAATGACTCAGAAACAGAGACTTGACGTTGAACGCCTTAGCGCACCTGGAATAGCCAGATACTACAAAGAGCTACTGATTGAGTGAGCCTACGCTTGACACTCGTCTTCCACTCACGCCAACACATCATTAAAAGATGGTATTTCAGACCCTTCTGACAGAATATACACATCTTATGGCGCTGCACCGCAAAACACGAGCAGTGCGGGAAGAGTATTGTGTCATCCTGCCTCGCCCAGTTTAAGAATTTTAAAGAGTCGCGCGACTAAACACAGGCTTTCACCATTGCATATCATCCGTGTTTTCAAAAGCTTCTCAAACTCTGTTTTGTAATGTCTGAGTCTCCTTTCCATCAAAGATGCTCCTACCACCTTAAAAATCATTGAATTCCAACTCTTCCTGCTAATAACCAAATAAATCTAGGATACGAAGCATGCAATTTGGGTACCAAATTAGGGTGTTGTCCCATTCTTATACTTACAGTCACTTTGATTGTAAAAGAACCATCTCCTCTCCACAGTGTTGCTTGCACTGGTGTAAAATGTAATCGGTATGGACCAACGGTAACTGCAAAAGACTTTGAGCTCTAATATTCAAGAGTGCACCAGCTTTTACCAAACTTACTTGAACGTTGGTGAATCACTGTACTTTTTATCATAATCCTCTGGATTCGAGAAGAAACGTTTCTGTGTCAACTTGTACTGAGTGGCTGATAACTTTTGCACATTGACCACCGGAAGACCCATCTGTTTAGTCCATGTGTGCAAGATTTCACTGAAAAGAATTTATGACACTAACTTGCTGCCAATCTACATCAACAGGAGACCTACGTAACGTTGATACTCAATACAAGTACATCAAGTTCCATTAAGAAATCTTGAGTGACAGCATTTGAAAACTTGTACTTATTCAAATAGTTGGTCACGGCTTTTATAAATACTGGAGGTGTCAAAAAATCCTCCAACATTCGTATTATTGAGGATCCCTTCGAGTAACTGATGATGTCAAAGATTTCTGCAATCTGATCTGGAGTTTCAACAGTCCGGATAATTGGATGAGATCCTAAAGTTCCATCCAATGACAGTACTTCATGTAATGTGTCTGCGATGAATTGATCGTCCTAAAATAGTAACGTTCTTTTAAAAAAAAAATATTTTTCTGAGAAAAGATTGAAATATCTTTCCATTTTCCACTCGGGAAATACAGAATTCACACCCTTCTGCTCGATGTAATTAGCGAAACCTTCATTAAGCCACAAGTCATTCCACCACTTCATTGTCACTAAGAAAAATATAACCGTCTTAGGATCTGTAATCGGATCGGACTCTGAAGACTTACCCAAGTTTCCAAACCACATGTGAGCCAATTCATGAGCAACCACAATTGCAACGAATTGCTTGTCGATTGTCGAACCAGTAGCTGTGTCGTAGAGCAGTGCAGTTTCACGGTATGTCACCAACCCCCAATTCTCCATTGCACCCTCAGCAAAGTCCGGGATTGCAACCATATCTAAACGAAAGAAAACTCATATAGCACCATGAAAGACTGAAGGAGTCGCACCTTACCCAACTTGGGAAGAGGATATGCAACTTGGAAATACTTGATGTAGTACTCAGTGATTTTGGATCCACAATCCAAGGCGAAGGCTACTTTACTTATCTGCTGCGGGGTGGCAAACACTCGCATTGGAAATTCTTTACCGATGCCGCCGGTATTGACTTGCTTCTCCTGCGAACTGAAATCTGACAAAATGAAGCACGCCAAGTAGGTACTCATAGGGACACTTGTTTGGAACTGCACCTCTATTGAGTCTCCAACCACTTGAGTGGACTGCAATATACAAACTGGTTAATCCTGCTATACAAACTCTTCCTTACAACTCACCTTGATATTCATATTGGAAAGAGCATGGTTATTCTGATTCGATGGATGTACCAAAGTGACAGAGAAATTGGCCTTCATAGCAGGCTCATCAAAGCAAGGAAAGGCATGGCGAGCATGGGTTGCTTGAAATTGCGAAGTAGCTATCGTTCTGAAACGTTAATTTGGTATCAATCATGGATGGCATTTCGAATAAGTATCACTTACTTTAAAGTTCCGTCTTCCTTTCTGTACGAACTCTTGTACAGACCTTCGACCGAATCCGACATTCGGCCAGCAAAAAGTATTTTAATTTTGACATTACTACTACCCGCGACGATCTTTTCAGCTAAATTGATGACCAAGAACTCACGAACCGCATCCAATGTAAACGACGAGACCTTATTTGTAGAATCAGCCCCTAAGATATAGACATTATTGATGCCCAAGCCGCAAGAATGAATGATAATCTGTTGCGTCGTTTTGATAATCTTAAGGGAGATTATAACTTGACCAGTAGAGAGGCCCGTATCCACATTCAGATTAAGACGTAGATCATAAAGGGTGGGAACAATGTCTCCGGGAAGGCGATAGTTAATCTGGAAATTAAAAAAAAAATTTAAGTTAAAACCGTCCTTTGACAGCCAGATGCCTGGTTTTCGAAATCTTGAAGCAAGCTTATCTGTATGGTTTATAGGTCCGAAATCAAGTTTTCTTCTTTAGATGGAAGATATTGGAAGGGTCTTACAGAGTTTGATTGATAAATCCTTTTCTGTTGCACCATTCTGACACAAAATTGCTGGAAATTGTCGAGCTATGTTTCCCATGCCAGATTATCAACATAACCAACTGCGCGGCTACGAGGAGTAAGGTACGAAGTTCAACTAGAAGATTGCCTTTGTCTGGAGACTATCAATGAAGCCAGTGTTAAGTCCAACAGTTTCTAATCCCTTCAATTCAAAGTTTTATTTGTATTACCGTCTGCCTGACGGAAAAGCTGATAAGTTGCTCAAGCACGATGGAGGTCACCAACCAAGAAGGGATACCAAGTTCAACTACATGCGTTCCCAATTTACTTGAAGCAAGCCAGATATGGCTGTAATGTTCATATTCGACGTGTCAAATTTCTCTTTGACCAAAAATTGAGGCAAAAAATATTACAATGCTTGGGACATGAGTAAAAATGTTTGGTCACTCTGCCGCGTCTTCTATTCCAACGCTCATTTACAATAACATTCCAGCTGTCAGCTCCTTAGACAACACCAATCTGCTTGCTGAACACCTTGCAGCTAGCTCAACACACCCAGATTGTGCGTTGTCTCCACCTGTACTCGAGAGTGTCCAATTCTCCATGGGACAAGTCCACTTTCGCACTCGTACAGTTGCAGGAGTACTAAGAGGTCTCAACATAAACAAATCCGCTAATCCAGATGGTATTCTGAAGAGGTGTTCTTCCACGCTGGGAAGACCACTGCGTAAGCTTTTCCATCTGTCCTACTCCTACTCCTCTGAAGGAAAATTTCATTTGTCCAGCCCGTGCCTAAAAAATGCGAATCTTCTCCACCCTCCAACTACCGACCCATTGCACTTACGTCCCTTCTTTCCAAGGTCATGGAAACGCTGATAAATCGTCAGCTTATGAAATATCTCGACACACGGAAACTCCTCAATGACCGGCAGTACAGTTTCCGTAGCAACAGGTCCACGGGTGATTTGATGGCTTATCTCACCGAGAAGTGGAACGAATCTTTACATCACCTCGGTGAAAGTAAGATTGTTGCGCTTGATATTTCAAAAGCATTTGACAGAGTTTGGCACCAAACTCTTTTGTCGAAAATGCGTGCATATAGCATCGATGTATCCCTTCTTCAATGGATTAGGAACTACCTTTCCGGTTTCAAGTCTGCAATCCACCATATAAATGCTGGTGTCCCTCAAGGCTCCGTTTCTCATTTTTATAAATGATCTCTTGTCTGCAACTTCTCATCCAATTCATTCCTTCGTTGATGACAGTACTCTCAGTTTTTCATATTCATTCCCTAACTCACGTCCCTGCTCTTTTGACGTAGTAGAGGAACGGCAGCGTATGTTAAACTCATTAAATTCCGACATTGACAGCATAATAAAATGTGGTTCTACAAATAGAGTTGAATTTAATACTTCCAAAACTCAATGCTGCCTTCTGTCTCTCAAGCGAAATCCAAACCTCGAACCATTATCCATGAATGGTACCTGCGTTGCCGAAGTCGAAAAACTTTCCATCCTCGCTATGTGTGTTAACAACTATCTTCGTTGGAAGTACCATATATTCGAAATGTCCAGGTTTTCTCCAACGATGCAAAATATACTTCACACCTTCTGATCTGGCTTGAGTACAACGCTCACATCTGGTCTGGTGCGCCAAAAACCGTTCTGCACATTCTAGATCGAATTCAAAAACGCGCGATAAAACTTATAGGTGACAGAAACATTGCGAAGTCAATTGAATCGCTTGAACACCGCAGAAATGTTTCCTGTCTCTCACTGTTTTATCGATTCTTCTACAAAAAGTGCTCTAGCGAAATAGCCAGCTGCATTGCGCAACATTTCAGCCGCAATACTCGTCATGCTTCGAATGCACATCAGTTTAACCTTAAGCCTTCTTTCGGACGTACTATCAAATATAGAGATTCTTTCTTCAGCCGTACTACACGAATTTGGAACGATCTACACAGCTGTGTTTCCTCATCACTACAACCCACAATCATTTAAAGACAACGTGCACCGGTACCTCCTTTGTCTCTCCTCTAATTTCCCTAGTGTCCGTGCTCTAGTTTAAGGGTAGTCATAATCTAATATATACAAAACAAAACTGCCCAGTGGCCCGTATAAGTTGCGACGATTCGTGTTATGTCTTTCCAGAGGTCGTTTCTTATTTTTTAGTTAAACGTAGGCCATTTCTTCCTGGAGGTGACACAGCTGTTTATACCGCCCTTTTGGTAGATAGTGCCAAACAATGTCAAACGTCTATCGTCGGCTTCCTCATTTCTGTCTATGTCCAGATGACCCCCAACCCAGACTAAGGTGACAAAAAAGGGATTTTCCCGAGCGACATTCGACATTTTTCACAAGTTGAAAGAAGGTGATTCACCACAATAGGCTCTGGGCCTGAGTGAGTCCCATAAGGCGCCTGTCCACCTAAATAAGGTGATTGTCAAGGCTAGGGTTTTAATAACTGCTTGACTATCAATGCATATAGCGATTTTGCGTTTGAATGAAGGGAGGTTGTTGAGTTCACAGCACACCCCTCCAATTGAAAGCAGCTGAATTCGACAATCTGTATGGATTTTCAGTCACACTCTCAGCTACGGAGGCAATATTTTCAGCTGATCTTTCCGAACGAACACGAATTGGAGTCTTCACATCACTAACCTGTCCGCGAGTTCACATCACTAGCTGTGCGAGAAGGCGTTTGCTGATGACTTAAAGCAGCAGGAACTTTACTGATCTATCATACGATGTAAAACTGCCCAAAAGACTTAGATCTACAGATATAACTCACAATCTTGAGAACACTGCTCTATTTTTAAATAAATTCCTGATACTGCATGCATAAGTCAATGTTTGTAAGACTATTGTTCAGAAACTTACCTTTGCATCTTTCGCTTTTCCAATATCACTACTAAAAATTCCTTTTTTTATTCCTAGCACTGCTATGGCTACAACCACGGCTACCAGTAAACCGATTGCGATGATCTTTGTTTTTACTGACATATTTACACTTAAGCTTTTCCGAGTTCTAGTGCGAAAAATCAAAACCCGATTACAATTTGTTTTTGAGTTCCGAAAAAGCAAGATCGCCGACCAATTAACCGTCTGAACGGTGGTAATCACAAGCTTTTTTTTTCACCCCTATTCGTTTCGATTTAATGAAAATTGTTTAGCCACAAGTTCACATAAAAAAAATTAATTAGATTGTTAACTTTTTTAGATGAAAATTGAAGGCTGCCAACGGACAGCGTTAACAACAAGCCGGACAATTGAAAAAAGATGTTACGAGCTCCTTTAAAAAAATTAAAAAATTTCACTGGGAAATTGTGAATTTTAACCCGCGTAAGCTTAACTCGTGGATTTAAAGGTCTGTGTACGTGTGTAAGCCCACAGCAAGCTGTCATGTCAGTTAAGCTGTAGTTACTGACTCTTTTCTCACTTCAACTGATTTACCTTAGCTAATTACTTAAAACAGTCTGAAACTAGAACTAATCACTGTAGTCAGTCGCAAACATGTTCAGAATTATATTTCATAAGCGCCGGCCTAAGTAAAGCTGAACGTCGCTCGTCTGCATATTATCTTCACCAGAGTGCTAGAACTGGATAACTCGAGTTTTTTAAACGTTCGAGAAATCGCCAAAAACTAATTTGAACTGTAATTTACTAGACTTTTTCGCAAGCTTTTTTCAGCATAACCATTCGATTTTCGATATTCTTAAGGCAATATCGATTTATTGTTGTATTATGTAGTTATCGTTATCTCAAGATGTCTACTTTTTGTCTACTGAGTTTGAATTGTACTCTCCAATAGATGGCAGTAAGTAGCAAGAAAATGTGTTGTCCAGTCATTGAAACCCATTCTTATCGAATATAGGAAGCCAAAAACGCAGACAGTTGACAGACAAGTGGATTATTTTCTACTTTGCAATGAGTTTCTCTAAAACCTTTGACAAGCATGGTAAAATGCTGATATTTTTGACAGCACGAGAGTCCTCTTTGAGCAAATCTGCTTTAAAATCACCATAAACTTAAATTAAGTACTCTCAGGGTGCACAGGAGTGATTTTCACAGATGGCTCCAAGACCAATGAAGGCTTAGGTGCTGGAGTCTTTGTGGAAAGCGACAACATTAGATTGCACTTTCCCCTAGGTACTTATGATCTTCCAAGCGGAGATTTTTTCAATACTTATGGCAGCAAACTATGTAATGAAAAACCAGTGGAGGGGACGGAGTATCTGCGTCTGTAGCGCCAGTCAGGCTGCGCTTAAGGCCTTGCTCAATCCTCTTACCAGAACCAAATAAAGTTCGAGAATGCAGATCTAGTTTGAATTCGATTGGAAGACTGAATTTGCTAAGACTTGTCTAGGTCCCTGGACACAGCGGGTTTACCGGAAATGAGGGGTCTGATGAGCTTGCTAGATATGGTTCAGAGAAGAACTTCTCCGGCCCTGAACCCACGTTAGGTTTGCCCGTATCTTCGGATAGCGTTTCTATCGATGATTGAGTTTCTAGCAAACACAACTGTAGATGGCATGACTCTCCAGGATGCAGGCAGACTTATCAGATCCTTCCCGATGTCTGTAAAAAATCCTCGGCATTATTGCTTTCTCTCAGCAGAAAAGACTGCAGACAACTTATTGGAGTTATTACGGGACACTTCTCATTTGCCAAACATCTCAATGTGTTAGGTTTAAATGACACCACTGTCTGTGACGCTTGTGGAGAGGGCGAATATGAAGTAGAATCGAAATAGAAGCTGTTATCCAGATCAAGGCTTACATCTTGGAGACTTAGCAATTGGTAGAAACTGAGGCATGCAACTGCATATCACACTCTCCGTGCCCATTTTTAGATCCATATTAATGAATAGAGTAATCGTTTAGTACTTTGGACTACTTAGCGATTCGACACAGGTTCGAGTCAACAAATAACCAAACGTTTTTCCACGGTACCACCTATGGGCAGGCAATGACAAACCTCCGAGAGTTCAGAGTTAGCTATAAAAACTGTAGGTGTCTTCCACTCGCTGAAAAAATAAAACATGCAACATTTATGGTTGAGAAAAGCTGAGGGCTGGATACGACCTGTGAACTGTCAGGCCAAATACATTTATATAGTCACCAATGGGTTGCAGCTTATACCTTGAACTTCACTTAAGGCCCAATTCATTGCACCTAAAAAGAAGAACAGAACACAACTATTACGATCCTTTGAATATTTGTAGCCGAACTCATGTCAGGATCGTAGAGTCAAATCGATTCAAGATATGTCATTAGACCCCATTTTTCCATTGCGGTCCAAAGTCAAGTATTGCATCATACCTATACACAAATGGTATCTGTTACTAATTTGCATGTAAAAAAAAGAATGTTTAGGCAAAGGATACTCAACACGATAATACTAGATATAAAACTCAGTCACAGTCACGGCCGCCATAGAGTCCAAGGCAAAGTTAACCTTACTTAGCTGATAAGAGTCAGCAAAGACTCGAATATTCAAATCAGAACCAATGCCATTTGTCTCAACTGTGTTTGAAAGTCTGATGGGAACGCTCTTTTAAGGTCGTCTCAGCATAAATCACGGTTCATTATTTAAATCTCACTAAAAACACGTGTACCTAGAAGAAAATGCTGAACAGATTAACGCGCATTGAGAAGCCATGCATGTCTGAAGGAAAAGAATTTGAAATACAGTTTGAGATATAGTGATGTATAGTGACATTTTTCGTTGCATATAAATTAGGCGTTTCAAAAAAGTTGCGTTACGTTTAGGTACATGCTGCTATATCATCGCTTGGGACTATGTCCTTTGGAGTTAATTATCTCTTGATGATCCTGTAGAACCAAGAGACAGTATTGGGTTTTCGAAGAGTTCAACTCAACTCGGTTTTTGAAACTCAGTATTTGATTAGTTGTGAAGGAGGTAGAAGCACATTCATCTTATACAACCCGTATTGGTCTATTAAAAAGTTCTAGGGTGACTATTTGTTCTTATATTGAACGCATGGTGAAATTTGCTGCGAATAGTGTAGCTAGCAGATTGCAGTAATTTCTTGGCTGTCTATAGTGACTTCTACTTTACAAGTATCTTCCAGGCCGACGAATCTATATGTGTACATACTCGACATAAATAGATGCGCTGAAACCAATCTTGACTGAAAATACAGATTTACCTCTATTAGGTCGCAACCTTAACACCGCTTAAATACTTGCTGAAGCCCAGTTTTGTCCAGTTTCTTAACCAATCATAAGCCAGGTCTCCAGAGAGAGCTAAACAAATTGTATCACCTCCTTAAGTCGAAACGACGTTGAATCAATCACCGATGCACATTTTTCCAGTATTAAACACTCACACTAACGTAGAATTGCGTTAAGCACACATAACTTTATTTCATAAATTATTTACACATGTACAATTGCAAACAAAAATTACAAGGAAGCGTCTAAATTCCTCTGTTTCTCCAACCAAGCGCCCACTTTATCTTTGTTCTCCTCCAACCATTATTCTTTACAGTCTCCAAAGCTTGTACCCTAGCAGCTGCACCCGCTCCGGCTTCCGGATATTTCTCAAAGAATGCTTGCATCTCCTCCAACTTGATTTGAGTTGCAAAACGACCAGTTATCGATGGAATCATTCGACCCAAGTACCTCTCGTTCAACCCGAACCGATCGACTAGGTTTTGCCAATTTTCTCGCACATAATCCCAAACAATATTCTGTCCAACAGGGTTGGCCGCAATGTACTGCAAACACGTGAAGTAATCCTGTCCACGAACGTAACTCTCATTCCAAGCCAATTGAACGTATCTAAAACAATAAGGAACTGAAGGGGGTGGCCAAATATTGGATTGGAGTCACCACAAACCTGCTCAAGATCCAAGGTACCTGCACCCCAGACAACCCATACATCAATTTCGACTTTTCGCTGGCGTCCTGTTCGCTCACGAACAGATCCCAAACTTGTTGCCATATCTTTTCAGTTCCACTGTTCACCATGCCATAGTAGTAGATTGATTCCCTTAGATCTGGATGTGGCCGTGTGCTGGGATTCAACAGCCATTGATTGAAACTAGTAGCTACTGCCGTGTTACATGCTTCGAGACCAAGTGAACAGGCTGCACTGATTGCAGTTATCCGAAGGCGACTATAAATAACGATAAATGAGTAAATAATTGAAATGAGCTATAACCACCCTCTTACTTCTTTAAGTGATCTTCCCCGACATTCCAGCCAACTTCCTCGTAAGCTCTGGTAATAAGTTTGCGAGCATAGGTGATGTACTCTGAGATAATGTCTGTGAACATTAGGGTGTTCTTTAGAGATGTCAATTTTGAGGAAGCCACACTCCATGGTACATAATCGACCTCCTTCTCTAGATATGTGGTTATGTCTAGTGCCGTATCGTAAGGAAGTTGAGAAGAGTCAGCCAGAGAGAAGGCATCGTTTAGAAGACTGGCATCTCTAGTTGAGATGAACTGAAAAGGAAATCGATTACGTTCAGTTTTGCAAGCAATGAAGTGCGACTAAAAGATTGCCGATGACTAGATAAAGTTGCTAAAACGGCGACGCTTATGCCTCTATTCCCACTCCGTTTACTACAAACTAAAAACCCACCGTCACACGTTTCTGTAGTGTAATGATGAGCTCTCTCCCTCTACCCTACCATGTTCACTTAAGTAGCTCGACGTGATAGCACGCGTCGAAAATTGTCGAACGTCACTTTAGACTTTGCTTATCGTACAAGAGAGTTGATTTAATTGCCCACTATTACCGTATCGTAATCAGTATTTATGTTTGTTCTATGCTATTCCGACACGGAAATATTTACTCACGTTTGAGGGTTCATCGGACACCAGCGGTTTATTAGCATTCACCAATTCTTCCTCAAGGATGTCCAACCTATCTTTCGCTTCTCTAATATCTCTATTCAATTGGGCTTTCTGAATTCCTATCACAGCTGTGGCCACACCGAAGGCTGCAAGTGCCCATGGTAAACCGATTGTGAGGATCTTTGCTTTCACCAACATATTGGGAATCCGAAAAATTATAAACGAAAAACTGATTAGATACAAATTTTTATTTGTGATCACGGAAAAGCAAGACTATCGATCAATTAACCAACGATTTACGACTGAACGGTCGTAATCACAAGCTTTTATGTCAGCCCTATTCGTTTCGATTTATATAATAAAAGCTATTGTTTAATCATATATTTAAATTAAATCGGATTGTTAACTTTATTTAGAAAAATTTAATGATACCGATAGATAGAGGAATTTAAGACTGCAAATTGACAGCGTTAATAAAAAAGACAAGCAATTGAAATAAGATGTCACGAACTCTTTTAAAAAAATGTTCTAACCGGAGAATTGTGGGTTTTTGCTCGCGTAAATTATACCCGCCGCTGTACAGCCCACACAGTTCGTCGTTGTTTCTCCTCCTCCACTCACTGTCTATGCAGACGAGACCGAAAATCACCCGAACAATTTTCCTCTCGAAGCAGCCAAGAGCACCGTCATCCATTTTTGATAAAGTCCATGCATCTGCGCCGTAGAGCAGGACTGGGATTTAAGGTCTTATATAGGGTCACTTTTGTTGTTCGAGAGAGGTGGTTGGGTTATGTAGAACGGATGGACACCAATGCTCCCGTCCGAAAAATCTTCGAATACGCCCCCGAGGGACAGCGCAGTAGAGTAAGACCGCGACTCAAATGGCGCAAGCAAGTTGAAGGGGACCTCAACCAACTTAGCGTGCGAAACTGGAGGCAGCTAGCTAAAGATCGAGCTAGCTGGAGACGCTTTTTGGTTGAGACCCAGGTCCACCGCGGACTGTAGCGCCATCTTAAGTAAGTAAGAAAGTAAGTTATATCCGCGGACTTAAAGGTCCTATATACCTATGTAAGCGCATAACAAGCAGAGATGTCACTTAAGTTGTAGTTACTGACTCTTTTCTCATTTAAACTGCCAACATTTGTGCACGTCACTTGGTCTGTGTAAAGGGCAATTGCAAACAGTTGCATATATTATATTTCGGGGGAGCTGATCAGCCCTTGGCACTGCGGTTTCTAGCGAATCCTATTGTGCCTTCCCTATTGTTCCTCGATGAATTGTTTCACTCCAGAAGATATCAGGAAGTTAATGAACTTCTCTGACGAATTCGCCGCCTTGTATTCTTTTTCTGATTTGAAAGAGAGCTGCGGATTCCGTTAAGATGTGAAGAGAGGTCTCCTCACTCTTAAGGCAGAGTCTACAGCTTGAATCTGTTGTAAGGTTCAGGCGATGTAGGTGCTTGTTCAGGCGGCAGTGACCGCTGAGAAGTCCAATTAATACTCTAAGATTGCTCCTACCGAGGTTCACAATTAAGTTTGATTTTCTTTGTGACGGTACCGGGAATAACATTTTTGAACATGCTTGTTCTGATGTATTTAGCCAGGCTTCCATAGACTCTTGCATGCAAAGACCTCTTGCGTGTCTTGCGAAAAGTGATTTACCTACCTCTCAGAAGGGTTCGGGTCAAAAGAATTTTGTATAAGTATCCATTGTTCTCTGTTAGCCCTTACATTTCAGAAAGCTACTGTTGACTTTAGTCCTAAGTAGGTAGGTAGAGGGAGCACTTGATGTGCTGTTTTTTTTACCACGACTTGTGTGCCCTAGTTAGTAGTGTGTGTTGTTGAGGATGTGGGACAGTCAACCAACCTGTAGAGTTAAGAAAGCGGATTAGATCTCGGATAAGAGAAGCCATTAAGGTTGTCGAAGAATGGTTGCAGAGGAAATGGGAGAAAGTTTCCTTCTCATTTTCGTTCCCGCAAATACGGCAGTGGGGGTTGTATGGGATACCTCGATTGGCCGCATGATCTCCAATTGGTCAATGCCTCGTAAATATCGCCGAGATACTGGCGATATCTGGGCGAGTTCTGTTTAGTTGGCCTTTTGTTCTACACATTGGTCCTACTGAGTTTTCATTTGCCATGACTTATGTTGGTCCGTCACGTGTAAAAACTATTGATTGCTTCCTTTTCGATACTAATTTCAACAGTAAACAGATTCTGAAAATCACCAACAAGACAGAGCTCAGAGCTAAGGGAACAGAGCTGTGAAAACTTGAGTCACTTCAGTGAGTTAATTCCCAGAATATGAACTGTAGTGCACATCCAATTTCAACTAATAATAAAGGATGACCAGATAGCAATGACACTTTTTCCAATTGTTATGTTTCAGCAGCTGTCAAAGTTACCAATGACATCCAGCTGTCAAAATATTCAGTAAGGTTTACCATGCATCGTTTCACACTTACCGAACATGCGGAAAATATATTCGAAATCCCGACTCAGTTCTAAATACGCATCGTGAATTTCGTCGTGAGGTCGATCGTCATCATGGCTTCAGTGTGCAGGCAATTCGTCGCACCGTGGAAAAGTTTAGAGCGAACACAATCCACAAGTGTTCGATCAAGCATCCAAAGAGATTGACTGTTTGGTGCGGTTTATGGCATGGCGGCATCATCGGACCTTATTTCTTTCGAAATGAGGAAGGAGACACCGTTGCCGTCAATGGGTTCAGGTATAGAGCGATGTTAACCGACTTTCTGTGGCCAGAGCTCGACAACATCGATATATCCGAGCTGTGATTCCAACAAGATGGCGCTGCATGCCATACAAGCGACGCAATGCTCGAAGTTGTGAAGGAGAAATTTGGCGACTGGGTCATCTCACGGCGAGCGTTCATGCGACTTGACACCACTCGATTATTTTCACTGGGGCTACGTCAAGTTTTGAGTCTACACTAACAAACCAACCACTTTGGACGAGCTCGAGGCCAACATTCGAGACGTTATTGCCGGAATAACGCCGTACATATTGGACCGAGTCATCGAAAATTGGACCGACCGCTTGAAGCACTGCCAGCGAAGCCGAGGCGGTCATTTGAAGCATGTGCTATTCCACACATAATGGCATGAATGTAGCTTCAAAATAAAGCCAGAATCAATTTTATATTTTTTTATCGTCCTTATTTGGTCATCCTATACGATTCCGAAAATTCAATAAATTGATGGTGTTCCAACTAACACCGCTGCGCTTCAGTAGGTATTTTTGTTAAAAGAGTCTAAAACTAGACCTTAGGGACTCAGCCTTCAATCCTTTTCGACCCTGGATGGGTTGGCTCGATACTTTTTCTCTTTCGGTAGGACTGAAGGTACATATCAGGCTGATGTCGAAAAAGGTTACATCGACTCGGATCACAACTCGCCGAGCATCTTCAATCGTTAATTCTTCAAACAACTTTGTCCTCCTTTTGTGGTTTTTGTGCATCCTTAGTCTAACGAATAGCACAATAGATTATTCGTCTATCCCTAGCATCCCAAAGCCTACTCCGATATCACCTCAGAACATATGGTAAAGCAGGGGTATACAATAAGAAGAAACCAAGAACCTCGACTAATACGCCATTCCAAAAGGAAAACTGATTAAAAGTTGAGAGATTGTGCCAAATAGTTAAAGCCTTAAAGGGTCAGAGGGATGTAGAGGAATAGAGCCTTTGTTTACTCACTCTTACATCCAAGGAAATGTGCATACATATAATTTACAGAATAAATACTATAAAATGGGAAATCGCCTGCAAGGCACTTTTTGATTGACTGATGGAAGTTGCTGCAGAGCGAAACGTTACTATCGAACGACTGGGCTTCAATCGACAGCCATCATCAAACTATTTGCGGTAAGCACATGTAGCAAAATAAGAACCACACTACAAAGAAAGTTGGGGACTGCTCGGGAGTTCTATAAGCAAAAGAGACAGTTCGACGCCAGATATTACGAGATTCTATTCCATCAACAACGTACAGAAGTTTAACTAGAGCTAGTAGTCACTTGGTCGGGAGCATAAACCAATTCGCTTATTAGTAAGCCGAGTTGGTGACAACTAAGCTCCCAGTCCTCCTCCATGGCATTGAAAAATGAACACTGTCGAGCCCGGATGTAGATATCCTTGGTCGTTTCGAGTGAAGAAATCTTCGTCAAATATTCTATCCCTTTTGAGTAGATATGCTTCAGAGGAGGAGATATGAAAAAATGTAACAACGATATCAACCTCCTCGAAAGCTTTTGGCGCCTACGAATATGTGACAGAAAATAAATGTTTCATTGTTTTGTCACGCTCCAATTTGCTACCAATCGAAATTACACAACCGAAGTTGTGCACACATAACTTTATTTCATAAATTATTTACACATGTACAATTACAATAGAAATTACAAAGAAATTTACAAAGTTGTAGTTTGTTTCTCTAACCAAGCGCCCACTTTATCTTTGTTCTCCTCCAACCACTTGATATTATTCTTTACAGTCTCCAAAGCTTGTACCCTAGCAGCTGCACCCGCTCCGGCTTCCGGATATTTCTCAAAGAATGCTTGCATCTCCTCCAACTTGGTTTGAGTTGCAAAACGACCAGTTATCGATGGAATCATTCGACCCAAGTACCTCTCGTTCAACCCGAACCGATCGACTAGGTTTTGCCAATTTTCTCGCACATAATCCCAAACAATATTCTGTCCAACAGGGTTGGCCGCAACGTACTGCAAACACGTGAAGTAATCCTGTCCACGAACGTAACTCTCATTCCAAGCCAATTGAACGTATCTAAAACAATAAGGAACTGAAGGGGGTGGCCAAATATTGGATTGGAGTCACCACAAACCTGCTCAAGATCCAAGGTACCTGCACCCCAGACAACCCATACATCAATTTCGACTTTTCGCTGGCGTCCTGTTCGCTCACGAACAGATCCCAAACTTGTTGCCATATCTTTTCAGTTCCACTGTTCACCATGCCATAGTAGTAGATTGATTCCCTTAGATCTGGATGTGGCCGTGTGCTGGGATTCAACAGCCATTGATTGAAACTAGTAGCTACTGCCGTGTTACATGCTTCGAGACCAAGTGAACAGGCTGCACTGATTGCAGTTATCCGAAGGCGACTATAAATAACGATAAATGAGTAAATAATTGAAATGAGCTATAACCACCCTCTTACTTCTTTAAGTGGTCTTCCCCGACAGTCCAGCCAACTTCCTCGTAAGCTCTGGTAATAAGTTTGCGAGCATAGGTGATGTACTCTGAGAAAATGTCTGTGAACATTAGGGTGTTCTTTAGAGATGTCAATTTTGAGGAAGCCACACTCCATGGTACATAATCGACCTCCTTCTCTAGATATGTGGTTATGTCTAGTGCCGTATCGTAAGGAAGTTGAGAAGAGTCAGCCAGAGAGAAGGCATCGTTTAGAAGACTGGCATCTCTAGTTGAGATGAACTGAAAAGGAAATCGATTACGTTCAGTTTTGCAAGCAATGAAGTGCGACTAAAAGATTGCCGATGACTAGATAAAGTTGCTAAAACGGCGACGCTTATGCCTCTATTCCCACTCCGTTTACTACAAACTAAAAACCCACCGTCACACGTTTCTGTAGTGTAATGATGAGCTCTCTCCCTCTACCCTACCATGTTCACTTAAGTAGCTCGACGTGATAGCACGCGTCGAAAATTGTCGAACGTCACTTTAGACTTTGCTTATCGTACAAGAGAGTTGATTTAATTGCCCCACTATTACCGTATCGTAATCAGTAAATTATTTATGTTTGTTCTATGCTATTCCGACACGGAAATATTTACTCACGTTTGAGGGTTCATCGGACACCAGCGGTTTATTAGCATTCACCAATTCTTCCTCAAGGATGTCCAACCTATCTTTCGCTTCTCTAATATCTCTATTCAATTGGGCTTTCTGAATTCCTATCACAGCTGTGGCCACACCGAAGGCTGCAAGTGCCCATGGTAAACCGATTGTGAGGATCTTTGCTTTCACCAACATATTTACACTTAAGCTTTCGGAATCCGAAAAATTATAAACGAAAAACTGATTAGATACAAATTTTTATTTGTGATCACGGAAAAGCAAGACTATCGATCAATTAACCAACGATTTACGACTGAACGGTCGTAATCACAAGCTTTTATGTCAGCCCTATTCGTTTCGATTTATATAATAAAAGCTATTGTTTAATCATAAATTTAAATTAAATCGGATTGTTAACTTTATTTAGAAAAATTTAATGATACCGATAGATAGAGGAATTTAAGACTGCAAATTGACAGCGTTAATAAAAAAGACAAGCAATTGAAATAAGATGTCACGAACTCTTTTAAAAAAATGTTCTAACCGGAGAATTGTGGGTTTTTGCTCGCGTAAATTATACCCGCCGCTGTACAGCCCACACAGTTCGTCGTTGTTTCTCCTCCTCCACTCACTGTCTATGCAGACGAGACCGAAAATCACCCGAACAATTTTCCTCTCGAAGCAGCCAAGAGCACCGTCATCCATTTTTGATAAAGTCCATGCATCTGCGCCGTAGAGCAGGACTGGGATTTAAGGTCTTATATAGGGTCACTTTTGTTGTTCGAGAGAGGTGGTTGGGTTATGTAGAACGGATGGACACCAATGCTCCCGTCCGAAAAATCTTCGAATACGCCCCCGAGGGACAGCGCAGTAGAGTAAGACCGCGACTCAAATGGCGCAAGCAAGTTGAAGGGGACCTCAACCAACTTAGCGTGCGAAAATGGAGGCAGCTAGCTAAAGATCGAGCTAGCTGGAGACGCTTTTTGGTTGAGACCCAGGTCCACCGCGGACTGTAGCGCCATCTTAAGTAAGTAAGAAAGTAAGTTATATCCGCGGACTTAAAGGTCCTATATACCTATGTAAGCGCATAACAAGCAGAGATGTCACTTAAGTTGTAGTTACTGACTCTTTTCTCATTTAAACTGCCAACATTTGTGCACGTCACTTGGCCTGTGTAAAGGGCAATTGCAAACAGTTGCATATATTATATTTCGGGAGAGCTGATCAGCCCTTGGCACTGCGGTTTCTAGCGAATCCTATTGTGCCTTCCCTATTGTTCCTCGATGAATTGTTTCACTCCAGAAGATATCAGGAAGTTAATGAACTTCTCTGACGAATTCGCCGCCTTGTATTCTTTTTCTGATTTGAAAGAGAGCTGCGGATTCCGTTAAGATGTAAAGAGAGAGGTCTCCTCACTCTTAAGGCAGAGTCTACAGCTTGAATCTGTTGTAAGGTTCAGGCGATGTAGGTGCTTGTTCAGGCGGCAGTGACCGCTGAGAAGTCCAATTAATACTCTAAGATTGCTCCTACCGAGGTTCACAATTAAGTTTGATTTTCTTTGTGACGGTACCGGGAATAACATTTTTGAACATGCTTGTTCTGATGTATTTAGCCAGGCTTCCATAGACTCTTGCATGCAAAGACCTCTTGCGTGTCTTGCGAAAAGTGATTTACCTACCTCTCAGAAGGGTTCGGGTCAAAAGAATTTTGTATAAGTATCCATTGTTCTCTGTTAGCCCTTACATTTCAGAAAGCTACTGTTGACTTTAGTCCTAAGTAGGTAGGTAGAGGGAGCACTTGATGTGCTGTTTTTTTTACCACGACTTGTGTGCCCTAGTTAGTAGTGTGTGTTGTTGAGGATGTGGGACAGTCAACCAACCTGTAGAGTTAAGAAAGCGGATTAGATCTCGGATAAGAGAAGCCATTAAGGTTGTCGAAGAATGGTTGCAGAGGAAATGGGAGAAAGTTTCCTTCTCATTTTCGTTCCCGCAAATACGGCAGTGGAGGTTGTATGGGATACCTCGATTGGCCGCATGATCTCCAATTGGTCAATGCCTCGTAAATATCGCCGAGATACTGGCGATATCTGGGCGAGTTCTGTTTAGTTGGCCTTTTGTTCTACACATTGGTCCTACTGAGTTTTCACTTGCCATGACTTATGTTGGTCCGTCACGTGTAAAAACTATTGATTGCTTCCTTTTCGATACTAATTTCAACAGTAAACAGATTCTGAAAATCACCAACAAGACAGAGCTCAGAGCTAAGGGAACAGAGCTGTGAAAACTTGAGTCACTTCAGTGAGTTAATTCCCAGAATATGAACTGTAGTGCACATCCAATTTCAACTAATAATAAAGGATGACCAGATAGCAATGACACTTTTTCCAATTGTTATGTTTCAGCAGCTGTCAAAGTTACCAATGACATCCAGCTGTCAAAATATTCAGTAAGGTTTACCATGCATCGTTTCACACTTACCGAACATGCGGAAAATATATTCGAAATCCCGACTCAGTTCTAAATACGCATCGTGAATTTCGTCGTGAGGTCGATCGTCATCATGGCTTCAGTGTGCAGGCAATTCGTCGCACCGTGGAAAAGTTTAGAGCGAACACAATCCACAAGTGTTCGATCAAGCATCCAAAGAGATTGACTGTTTGGTGCGGTTTATGGCATGGCGGCATCATCGGACCTTATTTCTTTCGAAATGAGGAAGGAGACGCCGTTGCCGTCAATGGGTTCAGGTATAGAGCGATGTTAACCGACTTTCTGTGGCCAGAGCTCGAGCTGTGATTCCAACAAGATGGCGCTGCATGCCATACAAGCGACGCAATGCTCGAAGTTGTGAAGGAGAAATTTGGCGACTGGGTCATCTCACGGCGAGCGTTCATGCGACTTGACACCACTCGATTATTTTCACTGGGGCTACGTCAAGTTTTGAGTCTACACTAACAAATCAACCACTTTGGACGAGCTCGAGGCCAACATTCGAGACGTTATTGCCGGAATAACGCCGTACATATTGGACCGAGTCATCGAAAATTGGACCGACCGCTTGAAGCACTGCCAGCGAAGCCGAGGCGGTCATTTGAAGCATGTGCTATTCCACACATAATGGCATGAATGTAGCTTCAAAATAAAGCCAGAATCAATTTTATATTTTTTTTTATCGTCCTTATTTGGTCATCCTATACGATTCCGAAAATTCAATAAATTGATGGTGTTCCAACTAACACCGCTGCGCTTCAGTAGGTATTTTTGTTAAAAGAGTCTAAAACTAGACCTTAGGGACTCAGCCTTCAATCCTTTTCGACCCTGGATGGGTTGGCTCGATACTTTTTCTCTTTCGGTAGGACTGAAGGTACATATCAGGCTGATGTCGAAAAAGGTTACATCGACTCGGATCACAACTCGCCGAGCATCTTCAATCGTTAATTCTTCAAACAACTTTGTCCTCCTTTTGTGGTTTTTGTGCATCCTTAGTCTAACGAATAGCACAATAGATTATTCGTCTATCCCTAGCATCCCAAAGCCTACTCCGATATCACCTCAGAACATATGGTAAAGCAGGGGTATACAATAAGAAGAAACCAAGAACCTCGACTAATACGCCATTCCAAAAGGAAAACTGATTAAAAGTTGAGAGATTGTGCCAAATAGTTAAAGCCTTAAAGGGTCAGAGGGATGTAGAGGAATAGAGCCTTTGTTTACTCACTCTTACATCCAAGGAAATGTGCATACATATAATTTACAGAATAAATACTATAAAATGGGAAATCGCCTGCAAGGCACTTTTTGATTGACTGATGGAAGTTGCTGCAGAGCGAAACGTTACTATCGAACGACTGGGCTTCAATCGACAGCCATCATCAAACTATTTGCGGTAAGCACATGTAGCAAAATAAGAACCACACTACAAAGAAAGTTGGGGACTGCTCGGGAGTTCTATAAGCAAAAGAGACAGTTCGACGCCAGATATTACGAGATTCTATTCCATCAACAACGTACAGAAGTTTAACTAGAGCTAGTAGTCACTTGGTCGGGAGCATAAACCAATTCGCTTATTAGTAAGCCGAGTTGGTGACAACTAAGCTCCCAGTCCTCCTCCATGGCATTGAAAAATGAACACTGTCGAGCCCGGATGTAGATATCCTTGGTCGTTTCGAGTGAAGAAATCTTCGTCAAATATTCTATCCCTTTTGAGTAGATATGCTTCAGAGGAGGAGATATGAAAAAATGTAACAACGATATCAACCTCCTCGAAAGCTTTTGGCGCCTACGAATATGTGACAGAAAATAAATGTTTCATTGTTTTGTCACGCTCCAATTTGCTACCAATCGAAATTACACAACCGAAGTTGTGCACACATAACTTTATTTCATAAATTATTTACACATGTACAATTACAATAGAAATTACAAAGAAATTTACAAAGTTGTAGTTTGTTTCTCTAACCAAGCGCCCACTTTATCTTTGTTCTCCTCCAACCACTTGATATTATTCTTTACAGTCTCCAAAGCTTGTACCCTAGCAGCTGCACCCGCTCCGGCTTCCGGATATTTCTCAAAGAATGCTTGCATCTCCTCCAACTTGGTTTGAGTTGCAAAACGACCAGTTATCGATGGAATCATTCGACCCAAGTACCTCTCGTTCAACCCGAACCGATCGACTAGGTTTTGCCAATTTTCTCGCACATAATCCCAAACAATATTCTGTCCAACAGGGTTGGCCGCAACGTACTGCAAACACGTGAAGTAATCCTGTCCACGAACGTAACTCTCATTCCAAGCCAATTGAACGTATCTAAAACAATAAGGAACTGAAGGGGGTGGCCAAATATTGGATTGGAGTCACCACAAACCTGCTCAAGATCCAAGGTACCTGCACCCCAGACAACCCATACATCAATTTCGACTTTTCGCTGGCGTCCTGTTCGCTCACGAACAGATCCCAAACTTGTTGCCATATCTTTTCAGTTCCACTGTTCACCATGCCATAGTAGTAGATTGATTCCCTTAGATCTGGATGTGGCCGTGTGCTGGGATTCAACAGCCATTGATTGAAACTAGTAGCTACTGCCGTGTTACATGCTTCGAGACCAAGTGAACAGGCTGCACTGATTGCAGTTATCCGAAGGCGACTATAAATAACGATAAATGAGTAAATAATTGAAATGAGCTATAACCACCCTCTTACTTCTTTAAGTGGTCTTCCCCGACAGTCCAGCCAACTTCCTCGTAAGCTCTGGTAATAAGTTTGCGAGCATAGGTGATGTACTCTGAGAAAATGTCTGTGAACATTAGGGTGTTCTTTAGAGATGTCAATTTTGAGGAAGCCACACTCCATGGTACATAATCGACCTCCTTCTCTAGATATGTGGTTATGTCTAGTGCCGTATCGTAAGGAAGTTGAGAAGAGCCAGCCAGAGAGAAGGCATCGTTTAGAAGACTGGCATCTCTAGTTGAGATGAACTGAAAAGGAAATCGATTACGTTCAGTTTTGCAAGCAATGAAGTGCGACTAAAAGATTGCCGATGACTAGATAAAGTTGCTAAAACGGCGACGCTTATGCCTCTATTCCCACTCCGTTTACTACAAACTAAAAACCCACCGTCACACGTTTCTGTAGTGTAATGATGAGCTCTCTCCCTCTACCCTACCATGTTCACTTAAGTAGCTCGACGTGATAGCACGCGTCGAAAATTGTCGAACGTCACTTTAGACTTTGCTTATCGTACAAGAGAGTTGATTTAATTGCCCCACTATTACCGTATCGTAATCAGTAAATTATTTATGTTTGTTCTATGCTATTCCGACACGGAAATATTTACTCACGTTTGAGGGTTCATCGGACACCAGCGGTTTATTAGCATTCACCAATTCTTCCTCAAGGATGTCCAACCTATCTTTCGCTTCTCTAATATCTCTATTCAATTGAGCTTTCTGAATTCCTATCACAGCTGTGGCCACACCGAAGGCTGCAAGTGCCCATGGTAAACCGATTGTGAGGATCTTTGCTTTCACCAACATATTTACACTTAAGCTTTCGGAATCCGAAAAATTATAAACGAAAAACTGATTAGATACAAATTTTTATTTGTGATCACGGAAAAGCAAGACTATCGATCAATTAACCAACGATTTACGACTGAACGGTCGTAATCACAAGCTTTTATGTCAGCCCTATTCGTTTCGATTTATATAATAAAAGCTATTGTTTAATCATAAATTTAAATTAAATCGGATTGTTAACTTTATTTAGAAAAATTTAATGATACCGATAGATAGAGGAATTTAAGACTGCAAATTGACAGCGTTAATAAAAAAGACAAGCAATTGAAATAAGATGTCACGAACTCTTTTAAAAAAATGTTCTAACCGGAGAATTGTGGGTTTTTGCTCGCGTAAATTATACCCGCCGCTGTACAGCCCACACAGTTCGTCGTTGTTTCTCCTCCTCCACTCACTGTCTATGCAGACGAGACCGAAAATCACCCGAACAATTTTCCTCTCGAAGCAGCCAAGAGCACCGTCATCCATTTTTGATAAAGTCCATGCATCTGCGCCGTAGAGCAGGACTGGGATTTAAGGTCTTATATAGGGTCACTTTTGTTGTTCGAGAGAGGTGGTTGGGTTATGTAGAACGGATGGACACCAATGCTCCCGTCCGAAAAATCTTCGAATACGCCCCCGAGGGACAGCGCAGTAGAGTAAGACCGCGACTCAAATGGCGCAAGCAAGTTGAAGGGGACCTCAACCAACTTAGCGTGCGAAAATGGAGGCAGCTAGCTAAAGATCGAGCTAGCTGGAGACGCTTTTTGGTTGAGACCCAGGTCCACCGCGGACTGTAGCGCCATCTTAAGTAAGTAAGAAAGTAAGTTATATCCGCGGACTTAAAGGTCCTATATACCTATGTAAGCGCATAACAAGCAGAGATGTCACTTAAGTTGTAGTTACTGACTCTTTTCTCATTTAAACTGCCAACATTTGTGCACGTCACTTGGCCTGTGTAAAGGGCAATTGCAAACAGTTGCATATATTATATTTCGGGAGAGCTGATCAGCCCTTGGCACTGCGGTTTCTAGCGAATCCTATTGTGCCTTCCCTATTGTTCCTCGATGAATTGTTTCACTCCAGAAGATATCAGGAAGTTAATGAACTTCTCTGACGAATTCGCCGCCTTGTATTCTTTTTCTGATTTGAAAGAGAGCTGCGGATTCCGTTAAGATGTAAAGAGAGAGGTCTCCTCACTCTTAAGGCAGAGTCTACAGCTTGAATCTGTTGTAAGGTTCAGGCGATGTAGGTGCTTGTTCAGGCGGCAGTGACCGCTGAGAAGTCCAATTAATACTCTAAGATTGCTCCTACCGAGGTTCACAATTAAGTTTGATTTTCTTTGTGACGGTACCGGGAATAACATTTTTGAACATGCTTGTTCTGATGTATTTAGCCAGGCTTCCATAGACTCTTGCATGCAAAGACCTCTTGCGTGTCTTGCGAAAAGTGATTTACCTACCTCTCAGAAGGGTTCGGGTCAAAAAAATTTTGTATAAGTATCCATTGTTCTCTGTTAGCCCTTACATTTCAGAAAGCTACTGTTGACTTTAGTCCTAAGTAGGTAGGTAGAGGGAGCACTTGATGTGCTGTTTTTTTTACCACGACTTGTGTGCCCTAGTTAGTAGTGTGTGTTGTTGAGGATGTGGGACAGTCAACCAACCTGTAGAGTTAAGAAAGCGGATTAGATCTCGGATAAGAGAAGCCATTAAGGTTGTCGAAGAATGGTTGCAGAGGAAATGGGAGAAAGTTTCCTTCTCATTTTCGTTCCCGCAAATACGGCAGTGGAGGTTGTATGGGATACCTCGATTGGCCGCATGATCTCCAATTGGTCAATGCCTCGTAAATATCGCCGAGATACTGGCGATATCTGGGCGAGTTCTGTTTAGTTGGCCTTTTGTTCTACACATTGGTCCTACTGAGTTTTCACTTGCCATGACTTATGTTGGTCCGTCACGTGTAAAAACTATTGATTGCTTCCTTTTCGATACTAATTTCAACAGTAAACAGATTCTGAAAATCACCAACAAGACAGAGCTCAGAGCTAAGGGAACAGAGCTGTGAAAACTTGAGTCACTTCAGTGAGTTAATTCCCAGAATATGAACTGTAGTGCACATCCAATTTCAACTAATAATAAAGGATGACCAGATAGCAATGACACTTTTTCCAATTGTTATGTTTCAGCAGCTGTCAAAGTTACCAATGACATCCAGCTGTCAAAATATTCAGTAAGGTTTACCATGCATCGTTTCACACTTACCGAACATGCGGAAAATATATTCGAAATCCCGACTCAGTTCTAAATACGCATCGTGAATTTCGTCGTGAGGTCGATCGTCATCATGGCTTCAGTGTGCAGGCAATTCGTCGCACCGTGGAAAAGTTTAGAGTGAACACAATCCACAAGTGTTCGATCAAGCATCCAAAGAGATTGACTGTTTGGTGCGGTTTATGGCATGGCGGCATCATCGGACCTTATTTCTTTCGAAATGAGGAAGGAGACACCGTTGCCGTCAATGGGTTCAGGTATAGAGCGATGTTAACCGACTTTCTGTGGCCAGAGCTCGACAACATCGATATATCCGAGCTGTGATTCCAACAAGATGGCGCTGCATGCCATACAAGCGACGCAATGCTCGAAGTTGTGAAGGAGAAATTTGGCGACTGGGTCATCTCACGGCGAGCGTTCATGCGACTTGACACCACTCGATTATTTTCACTGGGGCTACGTCAAGTTTTGAGTCTACACTAACAAACCAACCACTTTGGACGAGCTCGAGGCCAACATTCGAGACGTTATTGCCGGAATAACGCCGTACATATTGGACCGAGTCATCGAAAATTGGACCGACCGCTTGAAGCACTGCCAGCGAAGCCGAGGCGGTCATTTGAAGCATGTGCTATTCCACACATAATGGCATGAATGTAGCTTCAAAATAAAGCCAGAATCAATTTTATATTTTTTTTTATCGTCCTTATTTGGTCATCCTATACGATTCCGAAAATTCAATAAATTGATGGTGTTCCAACTAACACCGCTGCGCTTCAGTAGGTATTTTTGTTAAAAGAGTCTAAAACTAGACCTTAGGGACTCAGCCTTCAATCCTTTTCGACCCTGGATGGGTTGGCTCGATACTTTTTCTCTTTCGGTAGGACTGAAGGTACATATCAGGCTGATGTCGAAAAAGGTTACATCGACTCGGATCACAACTCGCCGAGCATCTTCAATCGTTAATTCTTCAAACAACTTTGTCCTCCTTTTGTGGTTTTTGTGCATCCTTAGTCTTACGAATAGCACAATAGATTATTCGTCTATCCCTAGCATCCCAAAGCCTACTCCGATATCACCTCAGAACATATGGTAAAGCAGGGGTATACAATAAGAAGAAACCAAGAACCTCGACTAATACGCCATTCCAAAAGGAAAACTGATTAAAAGTTGAGAGATTGTGCCAAATAGTTAAAGCCTTAAAGGGTCAGAGGGATGTAGAGGAATAGAGCCTTTGTTTACTCACTCTTACATCCAAGGAAATGTGCATACATATAATTTACAGAATAAATACTATAAAATGGGAAATCGCCTGCAAGGCACTTTTTGATTGACTGATGGAAGTTGCTGCAGAGCGAAACGTTACTATCGAACGACTGGGCTTCAATCGACAGCCATCATCAAACTATTTGCGGTAAGCACATGTAGCAAAATAAGAACCACACTACAAAGAAAGTTGGGGACTGCTCGGGAGTTCTATAAGCAAAAGAGACAGTTCGACGCCAGATATTACGAGATTCTATTCCATCAACAACGTACAGAAGTTTAACTAGAGCTAGTAGTCACTTGGTCGGGAGCATAAACCAATTCGCTTATTAGTAAGCCGAGTTGGTGACAACTAAGCTCCCAGTCCTCCTCCATGGCATTGAAAAATGAACACTGTCGAGCCCGGATGTAGATATCCTTGGTCGTTTCGAGTGAAGAAATCTTCGTCAAATATTCTATCCCTTTTGAGTAGATATGCTTCAGAGGAGGAGATATGAAAAAATGTAACAACGATATCAACCTCCTCGAAAGCTTTTGGCGCCTACGAATATGTGACAGAAAATAAATGTTTCATTGTTTTGTCACGCTCCAATTTGCTACCAATCGAAATTACACAACCGAAGTTGTGCACACATAACTTTATTTCATAAATTATTTACACATGTACAATTACAATAGAAATTACAAAGAAATTTACAAAGTTGTAGTTTGTTTCTCTAACCAAGCGCCCACTTTATCTTTGTTCTCCTCCAACCACTTGATATTATTCTTTACAGTCTCCAAAGCTTGTACCCTAGCAGCTGCACCCGCTCCGGCTTCCGGATATTTCTCAAAGAATGCTTGCATCTCCTCCAACTTGGTTTGAGTTGCAAAACGACCAGTTATCGATGGAATCATTCGACCCAAGTACCTCTCGTTCAACCCGAACCGATCGACTAGGTTTTGCCAATTTTCTCGCACATAATCCCAAACAATATTCTGTCCAACAGGGTTGGCCGCAACGTACTGCAAACACGTGAAGTAATCCTGTCCACGAACGTAACTCTCATTCCAAGCCAATTGAACGTATCTAAAACAATAAGGAACTGAAGGGGGTGGCCAAATATTGGATTGGAGTCACCACAAACCTGCTCAAGATCCAAGGTACCTGCACCCCAGACAACCCATACATCAATTTCGACTTTTCGCTGGCGTCCTGTTCGCTCACGAACAGATCCCAAACTTGTTGCCATATCTTTTCAGTTCCACTGTTCACCATGCCATAGTAGTAGATTGATTCCCTTAGATCTGGATGTGGCCGTGTGCTGGGATTCAACAGCCATTGATTGAAACTAGTAGCTACTGCCGTGTTACATGCGTCGAGACCAAGTGAACAGGCTGCATTGATTGCAGTTATCCGAAGGCGACTACAAATGACGATAAATGAGTAAAAATTTCAAGTGAGCCATAACCACCCTCTTACTTCTTTAAGTGATCTTCACCGACAGTCCAGCCAACTTCCTCGTAAGCTTTGGTAATAAGTTTGCGAGCATAGGTGATGTATTCCGAGAAAATGTCTGTGAACATTAAGGTGTTCTTTAGAGATGTCAGTTTTGAGGAAGCCACACTCCATGGCACATAATCGACCTCCTTCTCCAGATATGTGGTTATGTCTAGTGCTGTATCGTAAGGAAGTTGAGTAGAGTCAGCCAGGGAGAAGGCATCGTTCAGAAGACTGGCACGGTCTCCAACGGAGAAGACCTGAAAAGAAAATCGCCAAATTCAGATCTACATTTTGTAAGCCTGGTCTTGACAACACTTACACTTGGATCTTCGACTAATTGAGCTACCAAAGCCTTCCACATCTCTGCTGGGTAATTAACTCGATAGTAACCAACTTGGTTCTTGTTGAATTTGATCCATTTAACTGAGTCTGGTACCGTAATTGTCACTGGAAAAAGAAATGTAGGTTATGTTCAAATGAACGGATTTCTATATTGGCCTTCTAAAGTGGACAAGACTTGTACGTGGAAGGCACTTTATCTGGCCTGCCGTTATCAAGATATGATTTTTTCGAACTCGGAGTTGAAGTCTACGACACGCACCAAGTGTTGTCCCATTCTAGTACTTACAGTCAGTTTGATCATAGTAGAACCATCTCCTCTCCACAGTGTTGCTTAAACTGGTGTAAAATGTAATCGGTATGGACCACCGGTAACTGAAAAAAAAACTTGGAGCTTCAGTATTCAAGAGTGCACCAACTACTACCAGACTTACTTGAACGTTGGTGAATCATTGTACTCTCCATCATAGTCCTCTGGATTCGAGAAGAAACGTTTCTGTGTCAACTTGTATTGAGTGGCTGATAACTTTTCAACTTCAACCACCGGAAGACCCATCTGTTCAGTCCATGTGCGCATGATTTCACTGAAAGGAGTTATTTACCCTAACTTGCTTACAATTTACATCAACAGAAGACCTACCTTACGTTGATATCCAATCCAAGTTTATCAATTTCCGTTAAGAAATCTTGAGTGATAGCATTTGAATACTTGTATTCATTCAAGTAGTTCGTCACGGCTTGTTCAAACACTGGAGGTGTCAAA
Source organism: Criorhina ranunculi (assembly GCA_951813785.1). Lineage (NCBI taxonomy): Eukaryota > Metazoa > Arthropoda > Insecta > Diptera > Syrphidae > Criorhina > Criorhina ranunculi. The sequence goes on from OX638381.1 coordinate 14,413,347, forward strand.
AAGTCCTCCAACATTCTTATTATCGAAGACCCCTTCGAGTAAGTAATGGTGTCAAAGATTTCTGTGATCTGATCTGGAGTTTCAACAGTCTGGACGATTGGATGGGATCCTAAAGTTGCATCTAAGGACAGTACTCCATGCACTGTGCCAATGATGAATTGATCGTCCTAAAATGGTGACGATCTTTTAAGAAATGTTTTTCTAAGAAAAGGTTCGACAATCTTACCATTTCCCACTCGGGAAATATAGAATTCACACCCTTGTTCTCGATGTAGCTAGCGAAACCTTCATTTAGCCACAAGTCATTCCACCACATCATTGTCACTAGAAATATAAACGTCTTAGAATCTGTAATCGGATCGGACTCTGAAGACTTACCCAAGTTTCCAAACCACATATGAGCCAATTCATGAGCAATCACACTGGCAACCCTCTGCTTGTTGACTGTCGAACTAGTTGCAGCGTCATAGAGTAGTGAAGTTTCGCGGAACGTCACCAACCCCCAATGCTCCATTGCACCCGAAACAAAGTCCGGAATTGCAGCCATGTCTAGACGAAAGAAAATCCACATAACACCATGGAGGACTGAAGCAACCGCACCTTACCCAACTTAGGAAGAGGATATTCAATTTGGAAATACTGAATGTAATACTCAGTGATTCTGGATCCACAATCCAAGGCGAAGGCTACTTTACTTATCTGTTCCGGGGTGGCAAACACTCGCATCGTGAATTCGTCACCGATACCACCGGTATTGATTTGTTTCTCCTGCGAAGCGAAATCTGACACAATGAAGCACGACAAGTAGGTACTCATAGCGACACTTGTTTGGAACTGCACCTCGATAGATTCTCCAAGGAATTGAGTAGACTATGAAACAGAAATACGTTAACCCATACTCACGCGCATACTTTTCCCTTAAACTCACCTCGATATTCATATTGGAAAGAGCATGGTAATTCCGATCCGATGGATGTACCAAGCTTACAGAGTAATTGGCCTTCAATGCAGGCTCATCAAAACATGGATAGGCTTGACGAGCATAGGTTGGTTCGAACTTTGAAGTTGCTATCGTTCTGTAAAATTAATTTGGAATCACAACCGTACACAGACTTCTGAACAAAATCCCTTACTTTAAAGTTCCGTCTCCCTTTGTGTAGGAACTGCTGTAAAGACCCACGATTTTTCCCTCCATCTGTCCACCAAAGAGTATTCCAATTCTGAAATTACTCCTGCCTTCGACGACCTGTTCAGCTAAATTGATGATCAAGAATTCACGAAACCGATCCAATATAAAAGACGAGACATGATTTGTGGAACCAGCCCCCAAAAGATAGACATTACTGATGTCCAAATTGTTAGAATGAAGGATAATCTGTTGCGTTGTTTTGACAATTGTGAGGGAGATTATGACTTGACCAGTAAAAAGACCCGTATCCACATTTGGATTAAGATGTAGATCATAAAGGGTAGGAACGACATTTCCGGGAAGACGGTAGTTAATCTGAAAATATAAAATAAGTTACGTTGGGGGGATAAGTTGAAAGTCGGAAGCTAGTTTACACAGTTTTTCTAGGAATTGACAGATAGCCTTTCAGCAACAAGTCGAGCAAACCCGTTTGCTTTTTTTAAATTTTTTTTTTTAAACTTCGACCCTGCCTTTGGACTTACACTACAACCTGATTAATCAATGGTGCCGTGACATAAGGCCAAGCGTCGTAAGACCAAATCTCCAAATTTGGCCTTATGTCGCTTTGAGAAAGTGAAATAAGACCAAATTCTAGCATTTGGCATTACGACACTTTGATAAAGCGTCATAACGCCAATTGGAAAAGTGACATAAAGCCAAAGGACCGGAGCAGCGAAGCGGTGCAATTAAAGTGTTTCTAGCGACATAAAGTCAAATTGGCCAGGCATTTTGCCAAATGACCGAGCACTTACAGAGATTGTCTCATCTCCTCAGAATTGAATAAATGAAGACGCTGGAGCACTGTTTGAAGGGAAGACGATGAAACAGTGAGGTAAGGTAGGACTGGTAGACTGCAGGTGCAACCTTACTTAGACCAGATAAGGTCCTTTATGTTACCACCAGGATCTGTATTTCACTAGAAATACTACCCGCAGAACCAGCCGAAGCTTGCTATGAAGCACTGGAGACTGCATTTGTTGATGTCAGCCAGTTCACTTAGGTTGTTGAAGAAGCTGGCTCCTAAGTATGCTCTTCTTCGAGCTGAAAGGGTCAGACATGTACAGAGAAGATGGAGAATCGTCTCCTCCTTTTCCTCATCCATGAAGGCATTGTAAAGGAAGCCCAGCCTATAGGCATGCTTGCCGATGGCGCAGTGTCCCGTAATTATTACCAGTCTATTCCGTCTGATGAAACAATGGGAACGTTTGAGATCCAGCTTTGGCCAGATCTGCATGGTGATGAGGCAGGTGCTACCTACTGTCCATCTGTGATTGGCGATGTTGGTCGCGTTTCTATTAAGTAGCAATTTGCAGGTGCCGAGAGGCATACTGAAATTCCCCTTTTCCGGAAGAATTGGTAGAGTTGTGCCCTCTCTAACGAGTTCATCCGCCATGCAGTTGCCTGGAATGTCTCTGTGCCCCGGCACCCATATATGGTGCATTTTTGAATTGCTCAGCCATCTCGTTAAGAGACAAGCGATGATTTAGGGCTATTTTTGAGTTGAAGGTGCGGCCTGCCTATCAGTAAAAATTTTGATATCCCGAGAGGATAGTACATTATACCTCAACCACGATAGGGCTTCCTTGATTGCCATTATCTCGGCTTGGAAGACACTGCAATGGTCAGGTAAACGGAAAGAGTTGTTTACGTTCACATCCTTTGAGAATATACGCCCGCTCACTCACGATTCTGTTTTAGAGCCATCTGTGTAAAAGCAGATGTGTCCCTTTTGTTGGAGCTCAAAATCATCCTCCCAGTCAAGTCTGGAAGGGATATTGGTGACGAAGTTTTTGTCAAATAGAAGTCGTTGAAGGGTGTAATCGGTGCTTTGCGGAAGGAATTCTAGGTCGTTCAGACTGGTGGAGTGTCCAGTGAGAGACAGAAGAGATTTTCATGGTTTTCGCAATGACCCTGTCTTCTACAAGTCTTAAAGGGTATTTTTTTTTTTTGATACCTTCTACAAAGTGTAAGAGAGTTTTTGGTGGACGAGCACGAACATGCCGTAAAAATTAAGGCTAGATCAAAAGGGACAAGTATTTTTTGGGTCGTTTAAGGAAAATATTTTGAATTGAGCGATGCAAATACATACAATTCATGTCTCCGTAAATCTTCCCTTAAAATATATGTGTTGGGACTTACGAGCTCTATTAGCCTTTGGTGAATCTAACAGAGTATAAGAATATTTATGGCATCAAAACAGTGAAACATAGCACTAAATGGATCTCACGAGTTCAACTATTCCATGGTCTTTTTGTGTTCAAAAGTATTGCAAAAAATTAATTTTCTAAGCATGCAAAAGGCGTTATAAGATATTTAAAAAACAATATTCATTATCTTGGTAACACTATTCACTATTTATAGCTTTATTGAACCAAGGAAGTACAGAATACCTACTCAAGGTGCCATTAATTGAGATAAGCAATTTTAAAAATACAACAACGTTGAGCAGTAATCAGCCACAAGCCAATAGGTAATCAATAGAAAGTCGCAAGCTTAAGAATCTTAAAGCTCTTTTCGAAATTTACACAGACGGCGACAGAAAACCTCCATAAAACTTGAGGTTCCTTAGATTTCTTCGAAAAATTTAACACGCCCGATACGAATGGTCTCCAGGAAGTTTTAAAAAAAATTCACAATTTGTAAAATATTTACAAGCACTGGTTTTTCCGTTGTAGTTCCACTTGAAGTGGTTGGAGCAGGTGTGGTTGTAGTTTGTTTCATTGCATCCTCTAGTAAGTCTAATTTTTGTTGAGTCTCAGCTAGCTCATCTTTTAAGTCAGCTTTTTGTACGGCTAACACAATAGTTGACACAGTAAAAGCTGTCAATGCCAAACCAAGACAAATTGTTACAAGTTTTGAGGTTAAAATCATTTTCGTTTTCTCCAAAATTAAACACCACCGTTCTTATATAATACTTATGCTATTTGATACACTACTTGAACATTCTTAAACGTTTATAATTAAGTAATTACCGTCCCGAGTAATAGCTCCGTACGAACTGAAAGATCATCGTGCCTACAATAAGCCATTCCAACCAGGTAATCTCTAAACTGAAAAAGTATATTTATCTCAATTGCCCATACGCTGTAAAAGTCATATCGCGTTAAATAAAAGCCCAAAGTATTGCGATTAAATGTGAATTGAATTGTCCAACCAGTGATTAGAGTGGATAATCGAAATGGAATTGACAACCGATTGCACGAATTCACACACGAGAGTCGTATAGAATAATTTTTTATTCTGTTATGTCAACAAGCGTGGCTGGCAAAATGATTGACAGAGATTGAAAGACATGTGTATATAAAATTGCAACGCGAGTATACTGATAAAGATAATGTTTTGATTTGTTTGGCTATAAGATAACCCGACGAAAATTTCGATTTTCACAAACGTATCAAAAACCGAGGGAGCTCTGGGATCTACTCACTAGAACCCAACATAAAACGGCCAATAAGAATTCCGAACAGGAGACCCATCCGCAGAGCATCAACACGCCGATCTGCTGCCAACTGCCGCGCAAAAACCATTGAACTTCCCGACAGCACGACTATACCAACCACAAGGACAGTGAAGTATCTAGCGGTGAACTTCACGGAGAGGTTCAAGTTCAACCCTCGACATCCGTCCTGAGGAAAGCCCGTTGTATCTTTCATAGAATATACCCCCTGAAGGGGGGTGCAAAAGGCACGGACTTAGCCAAGGAACCAAACTGCTACTATACAAGCAGCTAATAAGGCCTGCAGTAACATACTGCTTTTCGATATGGTACACCATCTGGTATGGTACAGCCATATAGAGGAGCTGGCCATATTTGAAAGAAAAGTGCTGAGAATATGCACCGGCCTCCACTACGATGCCACCAGGCAAAGGAACGTCAAGAACAGGGTCCGAAGAAACCAACATCATGCCTCACTGCAAACTAGAACGTAGCACTCTGGTAGATCCCGGGACACAAAGGTATCCACGAGAATGAAATAACGTATGAATTAGCCAGGAAGAACTCGGAACAAGACCTATCCCTGATCGACCAATCAGTACTGCCCCCCCCCCCCTAACTCTCGTCAAATCAAGCATTGCACTTGACTTCCAAAGACTAGCTAATGAGAGATGGAACGCACTCTCATCATGCCGCATCTCCAGGAAACTCTGGACAACTATCAACTAGATGCAAACGGGGACATTCTTGTGCTAAACAGATCAAACTAAGCACTCTTCACAAGCCACAACCTGCTGGCGGTCCACCTTAGAAGAATGCGTTTAAGTACAGACGGTTATACAAATGCGGAAGAGAACACAACCCACTTCCTATGTGAATACCCCAGCCTACACAGAACAAGAAAGACGGCCTTCTGTGAATACTATTTCAACAACCTGGGCGACCTGTCTAAGAAGCCACCAAAAGCCATTCTTAAATTCACTTCGAATTCAGGATGGTTCAGGGAGGCCGGAAGATCATAATTGCACTCACTCAGACCTTTCCCCTCTTTTTTGTCTTTTCAGACTGGACACTCCACGTTAGAGGAACATAATGGATCCATAGAAGGAAGCCACCTCTTCAACCTTCATAAATATTTAAACAAAACTGATTCATATTGAAAAACAAATCGCCGGTCTGATCAAATCGGATCTAACTAGGTCCAGGAATGACAAATTCACCATGCGTCATCTTAACTCAGTATTGAACGATATCACCTCTAATAGTAATTCCTGCGAATCCCTTAATTCTCCACGAGAAGACATTGACATCCATCTTCAATACATTTCAAACCGGCAACAATCTCCTTCACAAACCGATCCCTTGCTCGAAGTAATGTTTGATAAACTCTGCGATGTCGGAACCGATCTTTCTGCAGAGCGATCGATACTCTACGATGTTATGAACTGCCTCGTAGCCCTGTGCAGCAAAATGAACCAGTCCATACCCAGCACCACTACAACACATCCATTCGGGCTGCACTTCTTGAAACCGAAACTGACTCTCTCTAACCACCACCTTCTGCATTCATTCACTTCAGCCTGGAAATATATTCACCGCTCCTTCAACCCAATTAATCTCACCTTTACAAAACACCACAAGTCATCAAGCTGCACCATCAAACACTCAGCCAATCGGCGACGCTATAATTACGCCAACCAGTACTCGCCCGCTTCCTGCTTCCCGCAGGCTTATCGACCGACTCGGACAGACATGGACTCTTGCTGAATAGAATTGCAGACTGGATAAGCTTATAAGAGGCAATACTCATAACCTTGAAGATTACTCACCGTTTGTCATCAAAGGAGTGCCCCTAAACAAGCAGACAGTTCTTGGGTATCACTGTTCCCAAATCACTGTTCGAATGGATGTTTTCGAATTCTTAGAATGCTATCTAGAAGGATGGGTTATCGATCACCAAATGGACTAATCATGATAAGCAGGGAAATTCTGGTGCTAAGCCTAGGTCTAAGCTAAGTTCTAAACCTAATAGGAAAAATAAAAATACATCCAGACAAAAACTTAAGACTTTTCTATCCCACTTCGTCTCGCCTCTAAAGGGAAGTTCTCGACTGGATTAACCATGTTTCAGGAACACATTTCTAAAGGTTATGACTTGCAGATTTTGTTGCAATTTGTAAAGAGAACTACAACATCTTCCGTAGCTCTACACATGCCACAATTCGTCTTTCTATCTCCTCCTCCACTCACCGTCTATGCAGACGGGACCGAAAATCAACCGAAGAATTTTCCTCTCGAAGCAGCCAAGAGCACCCTCATCCATTTTTGATAAAGTCCATGCCTCTGTGCTGTAGAGTAGGACTGGGATTATTAAGGTCTTATATAGGGTCACTTTTTTTGTTCGAGAGAGGGCTTTGCTAGTCAGTTGCCTTCTTAGCCCAAAGATGCAGGCATTGGCAAGGGTTATTCTTCGTCTGATTTCTGCGCTGGTGTCGTTGTCTGAGTCAATAGCGGAACATAGTCCTTAACTACCCAACACAAGTCCTTAACTATCCTAATGCTACATGTATCTGTCTTAGGGTGATCTTCTGTCAGAGACGTGAGCGTTGTCGTTGTTGACAGCATTTACCGTGTTTTAGTCTCGCTGACCTTTAAACCTCCGCTGCATTCCCCAATTATCTCAATATCGTTGGCGAGAAATTGTACAGAATTTTGAAAGACTACTCCTCTAAGGTTAGCTTGCGAGTTCCACAGAATCCGTTCAAAGATTATGTTCAAAAAAATTACATGACAACGAGTTACATTGTCGTTACAGGTTACAGAACAAATATTACGTATTCCGTCTTCTTTTGGAATCAATAACTTTTCATTATCAAGTCGTTCTAGTATCGCTGAGATTAAGATTATTTAACAGGTATTCCCCTTAGTATGAGCAAGAGTTGGACATACATTCAAAGGAAGTACAAGGCAAACATGTAAAGCGTTTAGAATTACTTAAGCTCTACAACAATCTGATTTGTAAAAATGTTGAAAGCATTTAGATTTTTTATTGGATTGGGATTTATTTAAAAAAAAAAAAAAACACGAAAGCACATGTATATTTAGATACAACAGGTATGGGTTTGATAAGAAATGAAAGTATCGCAGATACTGTATAGTTTATTGGTTTAAAATTAATCCAGTTGAACTGCACTTGAAGAATTTAATTATCACCCACCTCACTTTAATCTTCGATTTATCCGTCAAGATTGCCTATTATCTGTAAGACAGACAGACCAGACGGATGGTAAATAGTCCTATGGATAACCATGTCTCATAATCTTCGAAGGTGTCAGACATATAGACTTCATTTTGGGTTAAGATTTATCTCTTCGAAAATTCTCATTACAGTTCACCAATGCGATTAAAAGATATCATGACTGGATCAATCTAAACAACCACAATTCATGCAACAATTGAAGAACTATCAGACTTAAAACTGGACTCAGAAGTCATACGGCCCCTAAGGCAGTGATAAAGTAAGTGGTTGCCCCCGTGATCAACAGACTTCTCCTATTGAATACCGAACTGGTGCAGTACCTTCAAAGTAAACCTTTTGTCAATTGATATAGCTGAGGCAGAAGAAAGATGTGGTCTACCTACAGACAACAAGTTATCACAACCAGGAGATGCAATGGGAACACCTGAAAATGGTCCATTCAATTTCCGGAAGGGATCTGCTCTTCACGATCGCTACGATCAGCGAACCTTTTTTCGTCAGAATAGTTGGTAGGACCTACCATCACCTCCATGTGGTACAATTTGGTGAGCACCCTGAGCCACAAACAAAAGATAAGTGTGTATTGGTATGTGGCCCAGCGAGCCGAGATTTCAGAGCAAAGTAAGGAAAGCTACGGAAGAAGAAAAGGACAACTTTTATATTCAACTTGGATGTGTCAAGAACCTTACACCAATGGGGACATCGTCGATCATGTAACGGGGGATTTCAATGTCAAGCCTGACGATGAATTCGAACATTTTGCGGACGTCTGCAATATCAATTGTCTTGTCATTGGAGGCATCTTGTCTAAGCACAAGAACTGCCATAAGACCAGCTAATTTTTAACTGACAAGAGGCTGATCAACCGGCTATGGGTCGGGTGTTAAGCCCCACCACAGCGACTTCTCATCAGTGCGACGACGAGGGATTCTTAAAATTTGCTGAGTTCGTTCCTGTTTGTGTTGTCGCCCACCCGATTGTGCGGGCACGGCCGTCCTCCCAGAGGTTGAGTGTGGAAATGACGTACTAGGACGACACTCAGAGACGGGACAATGACAAGAGCTGACGACCTACTAACTTCCTCTATGGGACAGGACAATTGGTACTGGAAGTAGGCAAAGGAGCTATCCCCCAGTGAATAGGTCAAAGGGGATAGCAACGGTTGGGAGGGCTGGCCACGCCGACACTACTGACATCTGGCGTGACTCGGAACGAGACGAACCTTTATGGCGGACCGACCATGGAAGGGGAGGAAGAAGGTAGGGATAGTGTAGGAAAGTTTTAAGTAGAATAGGCTTAGGCTAGGGTTTTAGCTTATGATAGTAAGATTAGCGTAAGATTTCCCCTCCCATTCTCTCTCCTCTGTAGGGGCAAAGGCCGTTGAGTTGGAGATTTTCTTTTCCAATCTTTACTTTTCTGTCTTTAATGATGTCCGTCCGAAGTCTGAGTAGGGTATTAGGGATCTTCTTTCTTCTTCTATTAGCTAGTCTAGGCACGAATTAAAAGTGTTTGAACAGGTGATGTATGTTGAAGGGGCACATGAACTACCCCCGTGCCGCCGTTCCCCTCGCATACACCAAGATGCCTTCGTGGCCCTGTCCTGGATCATAACAATGGTCACAACCAAATGGCTCTTCAGCTCGCTGAAGAAGCAGAAATAATCAGCTACGCATGCAACTAATCATAGACGTCCAATGGAAAGCTGTGAAAAACGTTTTTGTAGCCAGCGTAGGACAGTTTGTTGGTAAAAGTCATAAACCCCACACAGCACATGGTCATCTTCAGAGATCTGAAAATGTGCCGGAGAGCGTATTCAAATTGCAGCTGTCAGAGAAAGATGAGCTGAATTCCTGGTACTTCATGAAAACGAAAGCGGTATAGTATAGTTTAAGGCGCAAGAAGCGCAATAGCTGCACAAGCTAAGGAGGCAGCAAATAAACGTGGATGTTCCAGCAAGACCACTTCACGGAATTTCAATGTGTCAAAAATCCAAACAATATACCGTAATCCGAGTGTGGATGATTTCTTGTCATTCATTCGCTAACTTTTTTGCGGCTATATCTGGGGTTATAATGCCAATCACGGATTCCAGTTCCAGTGCTCTTCTTTCAGCTTCCCATCTACTGCAGGCGTACTGGCAAGCTTTACTGCTTATTTTGCCCATCTTGTGGAGGTACGCGTTGAAGTACCTATGTCCGGTTAGAAACTGAGTGACGTAATAGTTAACCTCACCGTGTTTCCATCCCTTCCATTCGGCAATGTTTGGGATCAGCCTCGCGGTCCATCGCCCTCTGTGTTCTGCACTCCATCTCTCTTGCTAACGCTATTTTGTAAGCTCTTTTGCCTCTTCTGTAACCGAGCCGCCTCTACTCCTATTTTCCGTCTTTTTGTCAGAGACGTACTTTCTCTCTGCCACCGTTAGGTATGAGCTTGCGACTCGTAGGGCCCCGCGTCTCTATATTGCCGCCACTTGCTTCCTGTATTTCATAGGAACGGGGGGTTACAAGACATAAATATGGCAAAAATGAGACTACAGGCACTGCCTAGGGAGGTACTTGAAAGATATTCGTAGAAAGGTTTACCACTGGAATGATGATATTTGCAAATACCTGAAAGGGGTGATAGAACATGCACATCTTCTGACGCTGCAGCGCAAAAGCGCCAAACCAAGAGTATAAACCCAGAAGAAGAGAGGACAAGAATCAGATCATAAGATATCCTTTATCTGTGCTCCAAGGGTCGGGAGCACGTTTGAGTTCCCTTAGAAGGCGTCGAAATTATCGAAAAGGACAAACTAAGACTCAGAGGACTCATTATAGATCTTAATACACTTGGAAAACCCAGAACAACAACCGTACACCAGAATGATTGTTTAACTCGCAGTCATAAACAATGGAAAATTGTATCTCTTCGTTTATTTCGCACATGAGATGTGCAATCTGTCGCATTACGTTTTTGAAATTGCAAACTTTATGACACCCTAACTCATTGACAAGATTGAATGCCGGAAATGGGTTGTGATATTTTGCGATGCAAATTTTATTATTTTATGATGTCTTTTCATAAATATTTGTAAACAAAGTACTGTGGAGCAATAAAATATTAAAATTCATTCACTAATGGACAGTTTTCGAAAACTCATTCATTAAAGTTGAAGTTTTCTACCTGCTCGTTGGTAGAAAAAATTATACAATGGGTGACCGTTTTTTAGCTGTAGTCTGGGTATAAAAAGGAAACAAGTTCCGAAATTAAATCACATCCTCTATTGTTACTTCATTCTGTAAGGACTAAAGAAAGTATCTCACAATGAAGCTACCAAGTCTTGCTTTCATCCTTGTCATTTCGGTCCAGAATTTATCAGCAAGTTTTCGAGACACTGTCGACATCATTGCAACGAAAAGTAGTTTCGTCAATAAAATGGTAAGTCCTACGCTCAAACACGGACCTTTCAATTTATTTAAATTTCAATTTTCAGCAACTCCAATCGATATTTCCACTTAAGGACATCGTCGGACAGAGTCTTGAATTGGCTCTAACCAACTGCCAGGAGAGTTTCAAGTGGGACCAATGGAATTGTCCCAGCACGGATTTTCTTTCGAAAAGAACTTCGAAATATTTGGATCGTGAAAGTGCCTATGTGGTGACTCTTACCACAGCTGCCCTCATTTACACTATCACAAAGAATTGCTCCTCCGGTGGGATTCCAGGATGTGGCTGTACAGAGGACAGAAGTAATCAATTCGCTGGATGCTCTGATGATCCCGAATATGCCGAGCAGGTGATTGGAACAATTCTTAATTCTCATCAAAGTGACAGTTTGGATGTACAGGCTTACGCATTGCTTCACAATAACCGAGCGGCAAGACTTGTCATTCGCAAGGCGCTGAGACGATATTGTCGCTGTGAAAAGGATCACATCCCATGCAGTGAAAGTAAATGCTGGCACTCACTACGACCGTTTACTGATGTCGCGTCAAACGTGAGGCAGATGTATGAGAAGGCGCTTGTTGTGAACGCAGACAATTCAGGAGTGGTAAATTGGAGACATATTCCAGAAGATGTGTTGGTCTATGTACAGGACTCACCAAATTATTGTAAAATGGATGCCATCGCCGGATGGACTGGAATGCGTGGACGACAGTGCTCTCGTGAGAAGGGGAAACATGTGAATCAACAGGAAAGACACTCGTGCAAGAATCTCTGTCGATCGTGTGGATTGAGGACTCGTGGTCAGACTGTGGTTGGGCAGAAACGTTGTAATTGCAGATTTTCCTGGTGCTGTGAGGTGAAGTGTGATGTATGTGTCAGTGTGGAGAAACAGTACTATTGTGATTAATTTTTTATTTTTTTTTTTTAATAAATCCAAACTTTTCATTTCATCTGTGGTTTTGATTGTTAACTTTTCTAGTTGCTTACGAACCCTTTGTCTTCCGCCTTGCTCATGCCCTATGATAGGTTGTATTGTACTGGATCTTGATTGGAAGCCATATTGTCTTGTCATGGCATCACGACCGCTTCAAACAACTGAATGCCAACTTTTCACTCAGAAAGATTGAAGTCCGTGAAAATATTGATGTCGTTCTCCCATGCTCCAAGGTTGGGTTGGTTAAGTGTACCTTCAACCGTTGGATCCATTATGCCTACCTTAAGAGCCTGGAAATATAGACCTCTGGGTTGGAAGCAGCTAGATAAAAATTTAAATCTGAGAAGGTCTCGCAGTTCCAAATTGTCGCAATGACTGCCAAGAGCTCCCATTCTTCACGGAAAGGCACTCACAAAGCAAGTGCCTATCAGGTTCGATTTGTTCTTCGTCCCTGCAACTCCTAGAAAAGTTTTTGTGAGGTATCTTGAGCCAATCCGTGTGAATACTTACTGCACAGCAGCCAGCAAGAAACCCAGAAACGACTCGGGTCTCAATTTAATTTATCCAATCATCCCCACTTCGCGAAGAGCCGACGTCAGAGATAATGCAGATTCCTCTAGAAACTTCAAGCGGTTCAAGCTTAAAAAAGTGAAACTCCTTAATGAGTATCCTCCACCTAAACTCCACATCGATTTTGAAATCAACAAACGACTCGTTCTCAACTTTGGCCTCACTAAATCCCATCCAACCTTACACAACAATCTGCGTCACACTTTTCCCGAAACCCTTTCAAAAACGTCATCAATCAGTCAACGGTATTTATTTACGCCTTTAACCACACATTTTACACTCGCTTGAACCCAAAACTTAATTTATCCATGTAGTCGGTCTCCCCTCGACTCTATAACCATTGTACTCTGCCGCTTCTGATCGTCTGCTTGGTTCTCCGGCCCAATATGAAGGAGCCACCTCATATGTCTGCGTACTCTTACTGTTGTTCTTCAATGCCGAAACCACTAGCAGGAATATCGCCAACTTCCCGACCAATATCGACTTAATCAACAACAGCTTTAGCTTGACTACCAAAAACGGAAGAATCGCGGATTGTATAAGAAACGGCAGGATGAAGAGTGGAAGAATCTTCGAAATCATTTCGTACTTCTTGCCACGACCTAGAAGACACCAAAATAAGGCACAACACTCTAAAACACAATTTCATTCTCACCTTGAACTTCGGCATCGTTCCAGCGTCCGAGGAAAATATCTTTCAGGGACTCCTCGTCAAGATTAACACTCACGATGTCGTTTCTCATGTCCAAACTCAGGTTCAATCCCGATCCAAGTTTATACCGATACTCTTCTTCCTCATGACTGTGGATCAGGGGATCTTCTCCAGCAATTGCACCCGCCCGCTTTTTCTTGTTCCTTCGCTTTTTCTTTTTCTTCTTTCGAAGTTTCTGGCTGCCCTCTGCGTCGGGGGTCTCCTCAGTGGTCGTCGTGGTGGTGGTGGTTCCCACAGAATGACGATCCCTCCGCAACTCCCTATACTGTGCTGAAGTCCGATTCCCCAAATATGTACTTTTGTAGTTTTTGTATATTCCCAAGAATATATTCCTCAACGGTTTGTCATGCTCATCCTGGTGATGCTCAAAGATTGCCTCATCAATACTTCGACCGTCCTCATCTTCCTCAGACGAAGAATCATCCACGGGCTCCGAAAGACTTAAATCAACTTCTCCGCCATTATTTGTACTTTCATCAATGACAAGATCTTCCGACTCTTGACTGTGTTCCTCTAATTCTATGGAACGCACCGAACTTAAAACAAAACACACACTCAACAGAAGCAACTTCATTTTAAGTCATCTCACACTAAGGCACACGCGACCGCTCCGAATTGTAATGGCTACGTGACTTGATACTCGAATGGGCATCAACGAAATGCTGAAAATCCTCAGCCATTTGGGATTTTATTAACTCTGTCATGGCTGGTTGTGCTGTTCCATCGCTGGAACTCATAGAATCGATAGAATCTTACAATTCCAGAAATTCCAGCCAAAGAAGGTCGTTTTTTTTTCGTTTCCCTGTCTCCATCCACTCATTCAGTAACTGTTATGGTGTTTGGCGAAATCGTATCCTACATTCGCGGATGTCTGTTGTCCCGGGAATAGTTGGGAGGAGATAGGAGAACGAAACCTGCTGCTATTGACTCACATCGCACACAATGCGCTGTGTACAAGTGATTGAGTGTATTGTGTGCCAAAGAAGGAACCCCACCTGGAAAAATCTGGATTAGTGATGGGAAATCTGAGGTGATCCCAGATGCAATCGAGCGCAAACGTGTGATTTGTCTTGTTCTAGAATGGACGTTAGGGTATCTAGATCAATCAGTAATTGGATTTTTCTCTTTGTCTGTTCCAAAAGAGAGAGAGGGAAAGAGGGTCTTATGAACCGAATAAGATGCGTTGATTGGGGTTGCCGGGTTGATCGAGTGCAGAAAGCACTTGTAATTAATGAGCGCATAACTAATGGATTTCATCGGCGATAAACACAAATTACGCGCTTAATGTGAGATTTTTGACTTAAATTGGAGTGCCTGCACTGGTAAAATGGTAGTCTGGTTCCGTTTAAGTTAAAATTATAGAATAGGCATGTTGCTATCTGAAATTCAGTCTTCCTTGTCCAGTCTCGAACCTGAGGGCTATCCCCGTGACTGAAGCATTGTTGTCCAATGTCATTTGCAAACAAGTTTATCCACCTCGACAGCTGTTATTCCCTGTACTGTCACAAAGAAAATCAAATTTCATTGGGAACCTCCAAAGGAGCAGCCTAAGAGCACAAGTTGGATTCCTCAGCGGACACTGCCGTCTGAACCTTATAACAGATTCAAGCTGTAGACTCTGCCTTGAGAGTGAAGAGTCCTCTCTACACATCTTAACGGAATACCTAGCCCTCTTCCAACTTAAAAAGAGAATTCTTGGCAATGAAGTCTTCCCTACGGAACAACTCGCTGCCATCCACCGAGAGAAGTTCCTTAACTTCCTGACATCCTCTGGGGTGAAACAATTCATCTGAAAACACTCCGAAGGATTCGCTAGAAACCGCAGTGCCAAGGGCTGTGAACAACCCTCCCGATTTCATAATAAAAATAACAATCCACCCCGACTCGGCAGATAAGGCGAACACCGTTTGGCTACTATGGCCACAGCTCTTGATTTAAAAAGGTCCAACGGAATGTTGAATGTTTGTATTGTACAATGGGAAGATGTGCTTAGAGGCTGCAGAAGCTAGAGAAGTGAATAGGAGTAGCGGGGTCATAAAGGTTTTAAATATCAGTCCTGGACATCCGCAGAATTCTAGGCTTTACTTGGACAACTTCTTCATATGGGACGTAGACATAAGATCACCAACTCCATCCCCCAAGACATACTAAAATATCTCCAACCTAACCGAGGGCTAAGGAAACCAACTAACCAAGACATAAGATGAACTTCAATTGGAGACTGTGCCCATCCAAGACTGTTCCTAGACTAATTGACCAAGATGCAGCAGCTCGCCAAATATCCAAGGTTAGGTTTGCGGTTAATCAACCCAGTCCTGCTCTATGACGCTGAAGCATGGAATTTATCAAAGGCGGACGAAAATACCCTTGGTTGCTTCGAGCGAAAAATTCTTCGTAAGATATTCCGTCTCGTGTGCGTTGACGGGTTATGGACGAGGAGGTTCAACGACGAATTATACGAAAAAACTACGCATTGGTCGTTTAAGATGGCTAGGACATGTAGAGCGAATGGACACCAACGCTCCGGCTTGAAGAGTCTTCGAATCCAACCCGGAGGGACAACGCAGTAGAGGAAGACCTCGCCTTAGGTGGCGCGCACAAGTGGAAGGGGACTTCAATCAACTTGGAGTGCGTAAGCTAAGGACCGGGCTAATTGGAGAAACTTGTTGGTTGAGGCCCAGGTTCACCCCGAACTGTAGCGCCACCTAAAGAAGAAAGAAGAAGATGACTGTTTTCATGGGTTAGGTTGAAGTGGCTGCCATCCATCGCCAGCACACTTAGACCAGTGATAGGTCCATTGTTATACCGCATGTATCTGGAGAGATCTCCTTACCTACTCGTTGAATGAGGAATTCCATAAGACGTTAAATCAGGCCTATCGCGATGATTACTTGGGGACAATATCTTCACGTATGCATCACGAGATGGGCTCCAGCCATGGAGTGGTTCATTCACGTCCAATGCCTTCTGTGGGCATGATTTACGAGGATAATGAGGACATGGTCCAAGAACCAAAAACCGCTACATTAATATCGTCGTCAATCATCGTCAGTCGATCGGCAGTAGCATCCTACCCACTGACTCTGCGTTCACCACCTCGGATCCAAAGAAATCTCTAAATAGCAACAAAAAACAATTGCATTCCGAGATGGACATTTTGAATAACTTCAAGTCCGCTCTAGCTACCGCCAGAGCTGAAGCCGAATCTGTTAGCATCGTAACTACAATAACGACAGCGGAGGAGGTTTCTGACATCTGCGTTTGTCAGATCGACTAAGTAGTATAAAAGTCTCATAGATGGAGCCTCCTTTTTATCTTTTTTGTATAATTCACTAGCGCCAAAGGAGTTATGAATACCCTTATGATGCTATTCACACAGCGTCGGTGTAGTAATTTAAAACTCAGGTGGTATTAGGTTTCAGTCTTTTTGCTCCGAGGGTGGTGTCCAGAATGACGAGCGAGAATTATTGGTACTGTTGCCATTGCTAATAATTCACAGAAATACTGTGAATTATTAGCAACTTCTAATACGCTCTCTAACGAACTTCTACGGGAGAGAGCTGGGCAGTTACAAAGAAGGTCCATGCAGCTCCTACAAAAATCGTTTGAATGAACGCCAATCCTTGGTGCATGCTTGCCTATTACACAGTGTCCCGTGATGACTTCCATTACGGATCTGATCTGCGACTCCTGAGAGAAATTAGATTCTTAGAGCGTTTCCGATGCAGCCGTGGCCAAATTTGCTATGTTATACCACTTGTCCACCTAGAATTTATCTTTTCGAAAGCAATCAGCTCTTTTTTGGTTTTACATGTAGCAATCGGTATACCCTGGGTTCCTTTTTCAGGTATAGTTGTTCCATATCTGGCGAGTTCGTATGCCTTACAGTTCCCTGGAATGTCTCTATGTCCCGGTACCCAACATCCGCCATCTCTATCTCTTTCATGGCGTAATTAAGAAGGTCTTTTGAAAAAGGTGCAAGACTGTGGCTTGCTTCAATCACAAAGATCTAAGAGGGTGGTCAGTGGGAATTATTTTAGAGAAATCAGGGAAACTACAGTTTTATTGTTGGCACCGAACGGAGAATTGAGAAGCGTTTTCATGACAGATTTGGTTGTGTTTACTGAACCTCTCGCTCAGCAGTCCAACGCATTACCCACTTAGTCATGGCGACCACTCTGTTCGTATCCAACAAAATGCAATCTTTTATATTTGCATAGCACTATAACAAACTTAACAATGCACAGATGGTACACACATGTAGGTAATTGCTTAGGATGAAGGATAGGATAGGGGATAGAAAATTGATTTCTGAATTCCATTACTAAGGGGTCGACTTGGTCAATTTGATTGCTTGCAAACAGTGAAGGCTTATTGGAGGGATAACCAATCGGTTTGTTTAATCTTTTCAAGGATAAAATTGATGTTCTCGTTGATTGAAATTAACTCTGATGTTTACCTTACCTACTCTTCATAAGGATTGAAGTAGCATTGTTTGTTTTGAATGTTTTTTCTTCTTCTTGCTATGTGAGATCTTTCAATAATTGCATTTCTTTTGACGGTGCTCTAACAGTCTTTAGAGATAACCAATTCTGGGTTTCAGTACATCATCGATATTTCCTCAATTAATTAAGCTTCTTCTTTCTAATTCAGTTTTCTTTTTGGAAGCTCTGCTTTAGTTAAGCTAAAGTTTTACAGGCCCAGATTTACCCCAGTATCTACATATAAGAAAGGACCCGTAGAAGACTGTTGACTTTTAAAGAGGTCAACAAAAGCTGGGAAGCTACTGCTCAGGCTGAAGTCGTTGGAATCTAAGGGAATCCTCTACTTCCTTTCTTTACTTCAAGATGAACATGTCTTGGTCTTCTCTGCAAACTACACGAAGTTGATTCTTTGGGTTTTTGGTTACTAAAATGGTTCCACATGGAACTAAGTGTGATGAGGTTACATCCCACAAACCTTACTTACTTACTTAGGTGGCGCTACAGTTCGGGGTGAAGCTGGGCCTCAACCAACAACATTCTCCAATTAGCCCGGTCCTTAGCTAACCGCCTCCAGTTACGCTCTCCAAGTTGGTTAGACGAGGTCTTCCTCTACTGCGTTGTCCCTCCGGGTTGGATTCGAAGACTCTTCAAGCCGGAGCGTTGGTGTCCATTCGCTCTACATGTCCTAGCCATCTTAAACGACCAA
Source organism: Criorhina ranunculi (assembly GCA_951813785.1). Taxonomy (NCBI): domain Eukaryota; kingdom Metazoa; phylum Arthropoda; class Insecta; order Diptera; family Syrphidae; genus Criorhina; species Criorhina ranunculi. Next base: position 14,432,066 of record OX638381.1, read on the forward strand.
TGCTTAGTTTTTTGACTAGATCAATGTCGCTGTACAGCTCGTATAATTCGTCGTTGAACCTCCTCCTCCATAACCCGTCACCGCACACGGGACCGAATATTTAACAAAGACCAAGGTATTGTACAGAGTTTCCTTAGTTCTTCGGGAAAGGGCCTTACTACTTAATTGCCCTCTCAGCCCAAAGAAACAGCGATTGGCAAGAGTTATTCGTCGTTTGAGCCAAGGTAGACAAAGTCCCTTGCTACCTCGAAGTTATAGCTGTCTATAGTGACGTTCTGTCCGATTCGTCGATGTTGAGTGTCCCTTCTCGTCGACAGCAAATATTTAGTTTTGCCCTCATTGAGTCCCATTTTGGCCGCTTCTGTCCTAATATTTACCAGTGACAGCTCGCTGATTCCTGCCGATTATATCAAAAACAAACTACGTTTCAAAAATCTCATTCCTAAAATAAACGGTTTAAGATGAGTCTTTATAGATCAGTCAGACAGTCCACCTTACAAAATGTGTAGAGAAGATACATTTGTCACCGGTTTTGGTAAATTTTTGACAAGAATTTGGACAACTACACGAGTTTCATGCGATGCTTTCCATCTTTCACATTCTTTCAACAATTTCCACAGAGCCCTTCAAACTTAAAAGTCATAAATGTTCACTCAAACTGTCGGTGTTTATCAAAAACGTTTTCTAACACCCAATTTGAATGTTTGCTTACTTATGTTTCGTTTCGTCCCCACCAAACATTGACAAACTTAAATTTAGGTCTGACGTAGACACTTCATTTTAACTACCTCCCCTACCTCGTCATGCAGTCCATTTTACTTTTACCTCTGTTCTAAATAATTTTTGTTTCATTAGTTCATTAGCCATATCCGTTCATCAGGTATCAATAAAACGAAAGCGAAGTGTCCGCATTTCCATCATAAAAAGGTCCCGAACATTCAAAGAAAAAAAAAATACCTCAACGTGCACCCATGATCGCAAATAAACCTCCGATCACGTTCCTAATGAAAACGTCAAAAAATCGTCAAAAGAAAAAAAGAAAAATTTATTTATTTGAATAAATTATAATTTCTTGCAAAACTTTTACCATTCCTCTGACTGGATCCGGAGACGTACAAAAGTGTGTGCAAATCCTTTTACGGCCAAATGAACTTCATGCGTTATTACGTTTTTAGCATTTCCTCTACTAAAAAACTGCACCGATTGCCCGACACGGTCGGTCCGCCACTTAAATATTCACCAGAGGTAGACCGTCGTAAATTCTTTAACCAAAAACTTGTCTCAGAAAACCTTCAACTTCGGCTTGTCAGCCAAAAATGTTGAAACGAAATTTGGTGACACTGATTTGCAACCGCGTATCGAATCGGTATCGGTTCGTTGTCGTGTGTCGTGATGTCGTTTTCATTTGGTGGTCAAGACTTTTGGGGCGTGCATGATTAAAAACCACCAACGCTTGGAATTTTTCATTCAATTGTTGTTCATCGGTCATCGATTAATCACTAGTGGAGGAAATATTTTCATTCGACTTCTTAACGATTGTGTCAGTTTGGATTATAACGTTGCTGCCGTTACATTCGAAGGACTACTCACTTAAGGATTATCAAAATGGCTATTCATCAGAAATTTGTCGTCGCCTTGTTTATTGTGTGTTTTGTGATCAACGATGTGCTTTGTCAGCAGGCTGTCGAAGATACATCGAACAAGAGTGATTCCGATGTTGCCGGTGGGTTGAGCATAACCACTAAGTGTGTTTTTTTTTTTGTAATCCTTGGTTTGACATTTCAGAAGGACGCACATTTGGACATCACTTCTTGAAAAGGATCAGTTTTGCAATTATTCCTGGTGCATTTGTCGTTGGAGTGATCACCACTTTATTGGCTGCGCTGACAGTGGTCTCGATGAAAGGATTAGCTGTTGGGGTAAGTTGGCAGAACTCAAAATGGTTTATGTCTCAGCTAAACATAATTTTCTCGTTTCTTAGCTCATTTTGTTGGTCCTTGCCATTGGACAAATTATGTCCCGTGCATTGCCTCAGGTTCAAGCTGCTCCTCTAACCGGTCCAATTCCAATTGTCTACTCTCATGCGCATTCTCAACAACCCGTTTGGCTCGAAAAGGAATGGTAATCCTTTGAATCCTGCCACTATGGACTGAACCAGAACTGAAAAAGATGGCACATGGTGTGCAGCAAAACCAAAAATCAGCAGTAGCTATAGATGTAGTTTAGATTTAAAACTTAAAATATTTATTTATTTATTTATTTAACGAAATTTATTTGTTTTGCATTGATTTTCTTTTGGCCAAAAGTAGTTCTTTGTTGAAATAAATATAAGCGATGTTGTCAGAAATGGGTTTTTTTTTTTTTTTGTTTTTTTACGGTACCTGGGTGAAGACGCTTTTGGATGAGGCCCAGGTCCAGCCCTGACTTAAGCACGTCCTTAAGTAAGAATGTAACAATTTGCAGTCCTAATTGTATCATTTGAGACCAATTTCAAGTGACATAACTTTGAAAAACATGACAGACAATGACAGTCATCAGTTGTCATTTTGATAAAAGGTTCCAAGATGCACTATATGTCAACAAGGTTTATTTTTATTTTATTTAAATTTATTGTTTATTAAAAAAAAAAAAAAAGTGAAATTTGTGGGTCACCATAATCATCGAATTTTCACCTTTAATTAATTATTCAGAATACGTATTACTATCGGTATATGGTAATCAAAAGAACAGTATTCTGTTTGTTGTACTGGATCACGATATGGGACACGATGTCTGTACATGAACGCATGGAAATAGGAAGTTCGGACGTGCGAATTATTAGTATGGGCGTTTGAATACGTGATTTATTTGTTTAGTTGCAGTTTTTTGACGTTCTTTTTGTGTCAAGGGAAATGAGAAGAAATATGACAGCAAGAGTGAGGAATTTAGTGGAAAATGTCAGCTTCTTTATATGAAGAAGAGTAGGGCTTATGGCAGGGAGGTCTTTTCCATCTCCACGTGTTGTCTATGGAGATGATTTTTAAGGGGGCAACCACTTACTCTGCCGGTAATGATTAGAAGGGTGTCATAAGAAATTTAAAGCTATTAAGTGAAAGGCCGGCAATCTTTTCAAGGTGATGAAGCACTTATTTCGGTTTTTTTTTAGGGAACGGATCCACTAGTGATTTGATAGCGGAAAAATGAAACGAATCGCTCCAAAAGATCATTGAGCTTAATGAATATCAAAGACATTTGACAGAGTTTGGCAACAAGATATGTCAATGTTGGTCTAGAAGTCAACCCCCATAAAATGGAATTAGTCCTCTTCAAGAAATACAAAATCCCCCCCTTCGACCCTCCTAAACTGTGTGGTACAAGTCTGATACTTTCAGACAAAGCCAAATATCTGGGTCTCATTCTCGACAAAAAGATCAGCTGGAAGCCTAACATCCTCGAGCGAGTAAAGAAAGCCACCACAGCTCTGTACTGCTGCAATGAGAAGTAGGTGGGGATTACAACCACGCATAACTCATTGGCTTTATGTATCTGTTATCAGACCAATCTTAACATACGGTGTAATTGTCTGGTGGAAAGCCTTGGACAAAGCCACCAATCGTAACCATCTCTGTAAAGATCAGCCTGTATAGGTATCAGTGGAGCACTCAGAACTACCCCCATGGTGCCTCTAGACAAGACACTATGTTCCATCTGCTTCCTCTAGATATTTACAGTAAACAAGTGGCAGCCAGTGCAGCCATACGTATCAAAGAACTTCACTTGGGGGTTGGACACTCCACCATTCTGAACGACCTAGAATTCCATCTGCAAAGCAACGACTACACCCTTCAACGACTCCTATTTGATAAAAACTTTATTACCACTATCCCTCTCAGACTTGACTCGAAGGATGATTTTTAGCTCCAACGAAAAGGTTTCATCTGCTTCTACACTGGTGGCTCCAAAAGAGAATCGGGAGTGAGCGGGGATGTATTCTCTAAGGATGTGAACGTAAACATCTCTTTCCGTTTGCCTAACCATTGCAGTGTCTTCCAAGCCGAGATAATGGCAATCAAGGAAGCCCTATCCTGGTCGAGGTATAATGTACTATCCTCTCGGGATATCACAATTTTTACTGATAGCCAGGCCCCGCCTTCAACTCAAAAACAGACCTTAATTGTCGCCTATCTCTTAACGAGATGGCTGAGCAATTCAAAATTCACCTTATATGGGTGCCGGGGCACAGAGACACTCCAAGCAACTGCATGGCGGATGAACTCGCTAGAGAGGGCACAACTCTACCAATTCTTCCGGAAAAGGGGATTTTAAGTATGCCTCTCGCCACCTGCCAATTGCTACTTAATAGAAACGCGACCAACATCGCCAATCACAGATGGACAGTAGGTAGCACCTGTCTCATCACCAGGAAGATTTGCCAAAAGCTGGATCTCAAACGCTCTCACTGTCACATCAGACGGAAAAGATTGCTAATAAGCTCCACTGCACCATCGGCAAGCATGCCTATAGGCTGGGCTTCCTTTACAACGACTTCTGCAAAAGTTGCATGGTGGAGGAGGAGGAGGAGGAGGAAGACGAGACGATTCTCCACATTCTCTGTACATGTCCGGCCCTTTCAGCTCGAAGTAGAGCACACTTAGGAACCAGCTTCTTCAGCAACCTAAGTGAACTGTCTGACATCAATATAGGTAGCCTCCAGCGCTTCTGGTGAAATACAAATCCTGGTGGTAACACCAAGGACCTTATCTGGTCTAAGTGAAGTTGCACCTGCAGCCTGCCACTCCTATCTAACCTAACCTATGTCAATGTACATATGTCTTCTTCTTTTGATGATTTCAAGTCTGCAATTCACTGTAGAAACTATGGTGTTAACGAAGGCTTCAACTCTCTTCCTCATTTTCATAAATGATCCCTTGTCTACAACTTCTAATCCAACCAATTTCTTCGCTGATGACAGAAGCCTCTATTTTTCATATTCGTTTCCTAGCTCTTGTTAAATTTCGATCTCCATTCGAAAGCCCAATACTGTCTTTTGTCACTCAAGCGATACCTATACCTTGACCCATGAATGGTACCTTTATCGCCAGAACCGAAAGACTTTCCATCCTCGATACCTGTGTTAATGACAAACTTCGTTGAAAAGACCACATAATCGAAGATGCATTCCGTTCCTTCTACATTTTACTAGCAATATGCGTCAGACTTTGAACATCAGTTTACCCTTAGGCTTACTTTCGGATGTACTGTCAAATATAGAGATTATTTTTGAGGTTATACATAGCTATTGGGGTCTTTATCACTACAACCCTCAAGTTGTTAAGACCAACATGAATCAGTATCTCCTTTGTCTCTGGTTTAAGCTTAGACATAACCCCAACTGTCAATGGAAGTCCTAAGTGAAGAAGTGGGCAAATCTAGTGTAGGTTCACGGCTGAATAAATTCTCCTATGAACTTTGCTCATCGTAGATCTTATTTCTGCTAACATCGTTGTATCCTGGGACTCAGACTCTTTTAAACTATTCAACCGTCACAATCTCCAAACTGCGAGAGATACCATTGTTCAGTAGAAGGGACAATTTCTAGAGCGTGTCATCTCGCAAAGAGCTGACTTAGCCAGAAACATCCAGTTTGATGCCGTGGGACTAATTTGTATGTGGTTTATGCCAGGAAGCCACAAATAATTTCCGAGCTTGATGCCAGGATCTAACGCGTGTTTGGTGAGATTATTCCGCAATTTTCATCGTAAATTTCATCAAAACGAGAAAATTGTGTTAGCAGGGTCATGATGGACATTTGGATTCAAAATGAATCGCTCCTTGTTTACTTTGCAATGAAATAAAATATGTAGATCCAAGCTCCTCATAAGAAGTCTTTTACTACTCATAAATCCTTTCACACAGTGAAAGTGTCTCGAATTGTAAAAGTTGTCAAGCCTGAAGCCATCCAGTAAATGTTGACATCACATTTTCTAGATCAAAATCATCATTCACTTCATACCGTACAACATCCTGCTCCAGAAGACAACTTTCTTGCACAACGGAAACAATGAACATTCCAATAAATACCTTATTTAGCTTCTTATACCAAAAGATTGCCTTAAGAACTCTTTTCAAAAATCAAGCGCTTGTCCTACTGTTTCAATCAACAAATGATCCTCATTGCGGCTCTTTTTCAATTTCAAATAGTTGCCTCTTAACAGTTACGTACATTTGTTCCACTTTTACGTACGATGGGGGACAGAAAACTTCACAATCGATGTTAATGTTATGGCCACGATCTAATTGAATTCCGTCAGCTTTATTGTCACACGAACTAGGAACTCAAATTTAGATTAACATTAGGGTTTAGGGTCTCATTCTCATCGATTCCCTGACCCCTTTCACTGGAAGTCGCCACACAGTCCAAAGGTATGTCAACACTCATCCAAATCCACTTCTTATGCAATATCCAATCACGATCACGATGACCCCTTTAAAAGTCAATCTCAATCTCGAACTTGGAAACAATCCAATCGAATCCGTTTCCATTTTCCCCATTTCCAACACCCAAATTGGGTCAGATTCCTCTTCCATTACCTAATGAGAGATTGGCTGCATGCAACTTTCCATAAATTTAACCTAAATTTGCCCGCTACCCACAACGCCGCACGACGCGATGGAGAAAACCAGAAAATCCACCGCAGGCACCAGAGGCCAATCTTAAAAGTCCCATCCTTGAATCCAATAGTGGTTAGATGTGAATGCACCTCTCAGTCTGCAAATCACCATTAGACGGTCCAGTACGTTGATTCTGTTCGCAAGAAAACCAAAATGAAATCATTTACGATATTGATTAGTTTTTACGTGATTTTTCTTATCACACCCACGAACCAACGGATAATTGTGGATAAATTCAGTGGCTATGGCAATTCAACAACAGATGGCGATGTCAGCAATACAAAGAAAAGCGACGACGAAATGATAAAAACTGTGTCATACGTTAGGGCGTCAACACCAGCACGAATTTTAGAGTGCGTTCGTAAATACACCATTCTACGATGTACGAAACTGTTTGTGCTGCAAAAGATGGAAGGACGTAAACTATATCCTCGCAGTGGTAATCTGACAAGAGATTTTCTTAATCAATTTTTCGACGACAAAAATGTGGACATGGGAAGTTTGGTCGAAGGAAAACTATCACAAATCTCCGATGCAGAGTTGACACAACGAGTGATTTGGAATTTTAAAAGATTTTTCAAAAATCGAAACATTCAATTGCACTTTTTGCCCGGAATAATGGTGAAAATCGTGCCGAGTAAGGAGAATAAAATAAAATTGTCGCTGAAGAAGAGCAAGAGAAGTGAGTAAGAAAAATAAATGCGTGTGTGTGTATTTGTGTATTCAATGTGTGACGGGGAATTCTTTTGCAGAACACCATCAAGACATCGTCTCTGGACGGGGTAAGGGTGGTCTCAAAAAGAAGAATAAAAAGAAAAAGGAACATTCTTATAAGGATACGATGATTCAGATGGCAGTTCCGGTTATGGTGATGCCAGCTGTGCTATTGGGAACATTTTTGCCGTTCATTTTACCCGCTCTGAAAATGGCAACCATCATGTCGACTATCATGAATAACAGTGCATTCTTGGCAGCACTTTTATACGCGGCTAGGACTCATGTCATGAACAATAATAATGAATCGCAGCAGGTGTCGTATTCCCATGGAGGGTATCAGTAAGTGGAGGATTAAGTAGGTTTACTGTTTGAAAATATACATAACTCATGAGTTAAAGGAAGCGAATTGTTTTTTGTTTTTTTTTTCTCTCTTTTGCTGGTTTGAATATTGATCTGAAAAACGTATTTCCACTAGGGAGTTTAGGTCGGTTTCTTAGGACCCGTAGGAAGACAAGATCGATGGGGCACTTCCAAAAAGCCACTGGTTTAGTTGGGCAAACGAAGAGGTGTTACGTGCTCCCAGTTGTTAAACAAACGGCACCAGTCTGAACGCAATCGAGCTAGGATTGTTCTAGATTTGTGCGAGAATCATCCAATACGTGATGCTTAATACGAGTATGTAGTAGATGGAAGCAGCCTATGACTTTGGCGGGCAATGTCTTTTTTTTTACCCCAGTAGCTATCGGCTATGGATTTAAGCACGTTGTTGCTCGATCTGAGGCGGCTCTGTATGTAGCTTGTGCAGAAATGACCATCATGCTATGAAAGGTGACGACGAGAAGCTTCGATTGCGTGGTCATAGGCATAGGACGGCCTGCAATGTCTATGTCGAGTTGTGTCTTTACTTCCATTATCCAAGACGTAGGCATTTGGTGTCGGAGCTAAGGACTCTGTAGTCGTTGAAAAGAATTGGGGAAAGAACACTACCTTGAGGAGCTCCTTGTTTTACTTTGAAGCTAAAGAAATCAAATTGCACCTAAGACATTACACCAAGTTTTTTCCAGCGTTACGCGATACCACACGATGAGTTTAAACCGGATCCTGAATTCAGTCGTCGCCATGTAAAGACCAGCTACCTTCATATTTGAAAAGCTCTGTTGGTAAGCCATTTGGGAGAACGTACGCTCTACTTGTAGAGCAGTAGTAGAATCGCAGCTGAGGTTTTGGAAAGAGTATTTTTGTAGACTGTATAACGGCGATGACGAACAAAAAAACCGCTCTCAGGCATAATGAACCTTTCAACTTGGACGATGTAGACCAACAATACCATCCACCCAACCTGGATGAAGTGAAGATAGCCATATCTAAGCTGAAGTCCAACAAAGCTCTTCAAAGCGGCAGGCGATGACTTGGTAAGGAGCATACACCAACTCATCTGTAAAAAAAAATGGTTGGAAGAAAGTATGCCCGATGAATGGAACCTCAGCATTGTTTGTCCGATCCTCAAGAAAGGAGACCCTCTGAACTGCGCCAACTACAGAGGTATTAGTCTTCTTAACATCGCCTACAAGATTCTATCTGCCGTATTGCGTGAACCTCTGAAGACGTTCGTCTTCGACCAAATGATCACACTACGGCAGATCTTGGAAAAAGCCCAGGAGCTCCAAATCAATACACACCATCTATTCATCGATTTTAAGGCCGCGTATGACAGCATCTATAGAGACGAGCTATACAGAGTTATGTCTAGTTTTGGCATTTGTGCAGGATGACGATGGAGAATGCAAGCTGCTCCATCAAGGTCGGCAAAGAACTCTACGAGATCTTTGTTGTCACAAAAGGATTTAGACAAGGCGATGCGTTGTCATGCGATTTTTTTAACATCATTCTTGAAAGAATGGTGCAAAACTCACGCGCCAACACAAGAGGCACAATCTTTCAAAAGCCCGTCCAATTACTCGCATACGTCGATGATATTGACATAATCGGGAGAAAGCAGCGTGATGTTTGTGGCAAGACCAAGTATATGCTGTCAACAAGAAAAGACACTCAACACCGACATCTCAGACAGAACGTCTCCCTTGACAGATATAATTTTGAGGTAGTTGAGGACTTCGTCTACCTAGGCTCCGCTATCAATTCAGACAACGACACCAGCGCTGATGTCAAATGAAGATCAACCCAATCGCTGCTTCTTTGGGCTAAGAAGGCAATTAACTAGCAAAGCCCTCTTTCGAACAACAAAAGTGACCCTATATAAGACCTAAATAATCCCAGTCCTGCTCTACGGCGCAGAGGCATCAAATTTATCGGAAATGGATGAGGGTGCACTAAACTGCAGGTGATTTTCGGTTCCGTCTGCATAAACGGTGAGTGGAGGACGAGATACAACGACGAACTGTACGGGCTTTACAGCGACATCGAATTAGCCAGAAGAGTGAAGGTCTAACGACTGAGGTAGCTGGGTCATGTAGAGCGGATGGACACCAATGCTCTGGTCCGAAAAATCTTTGAATCCGCCACCGAGGGACAGCGCAGTAGAGGAAGACCGCAACTCAGGTGGCGCACGCAAGTTGAAGGGGACCTCAACCAACTTAGCGTCCGAAACTGGAGGAAGCTAGCTAAGGATCGAGCTGGCTGGAGACGCTTGTTGGTTGAGGTCCAGGTCCACCCTGGACTGTAGCGCCACCTTAGGTAAGTAACATTCTGTAGGGAACGTATAGCCCTTCAGCTCTGTCATCACCATCCCATATGCCATATCTTAAAGATTTACATCGGTTTCATTACAATGACGTTTAAAGCATCTCATCTTGCTCTCTTTGATAGCCTTTTTTAAGTCGCGTCTCGCCGCTTTGAACGTTTCTAGATGTTCTTGGAAAACAGTTCTCCTGAATTCTGCGTCGGACTTCTGGGTCCTAATTTTTTTCATAATTCCTGGTTACACCAGTAATCCCATGGAGTCTATATTGACCTGAGTGTTGCGTATCGGATTACTTCCCCTTCCCCTGGTACGTGGGCTAAAAGCCAAGTTGGTGACTTACTCCAACCGTCAAAATGTCTTAAACTAGCATCATTGCGACCTGCCATCCACGATTTCCCTTAAAAAAATAGACGCAGGGTCATAAGTCCACAATGGACTTTTGGGCACTTATGGCCCACTTCCGTTTTGGAATTGTGGAATTGTAACCCGAAATGTTGTGGACATTTGGACCAATAAGGTGAGTTATATAAGATCACAATTGGTTTGTGGCATTATAACTCACACATGTGGGTCAAAAGTCCATTGTGGACTTATGACCCTGCGCCAAAAAAATTTACTCATACCTCGACAAGAAATAAATACAACACTACATGTATGTATTTAACTTTAAATTATAATTGTTTACTTTAATTTAGCGAATGATCACAAAATCGCAAATAATTGAACCAAGTCACCCACAATGGCTGGCGATATACAATTTTACATTACAATCCCAAGTAATGTGACAGTCACCATAATTTTTGTTTTGTTTTTCTCCAATACACTTGTAATTAACAATAAAATACTTAAACGCTATAGCTTATTGGTAAATCCTTAATTATTCTTCTTAATAATACACGCACTTTGACGGTCATCATCTCGCATATCTACATCATCCCATCCCCATACGAGGTTCTCCTCGTTATCATGGTCCAGCTGTAGTGCCATATCTTCTGTCGCTGAATTGTTATTGACGTCTGCGCTGGCAGCATAGGGATGTGATCCATCACCTGTACGAAGCACTCTCTTCCGGATCATCTCTTCTGAGACGGTCTTGAGGTCATATGCCATGCCTAAAACAAAAAAAATCTCATAAAACCTTCATTTGAATTTGAATCTTGTGAAACTTACCAAGCTTGGCAAAGAAGTCAATCAAAGCTGTTGACCAATTGTATGTATATGATGCTAGCTCGTCTGCTTTGTAATCCCACGGGAAGACATGATGATAGTTATGCCATCCCTCACCATAGGCTAAGATCGATACCCACGCACTATTTGTGGGTGAGATGGACTTGTCAAAAGGCTTCATTCCATAGATATGTGCAGCACTGTTGATCAACCAAGTGTAGTGCAGTGACAGAAGGTAACGCAACATCGAGCAGGTGAAGAAGCTCACCCTCATCGAGTAACCACAAAAGTATGGCACCAATGTTGGGAAGATGAAGCAGCAAAATGGCATAATGTGAAAGTAGTATCTGAAAGAAGAGAGATCGTCGTAACTGGAAGATTGTGGAAAGTAAGCTTTTTGGGTACTCACTTCTTTTGGAACCTCACTATTGGATCGGCTTCTAGATCACTCATATCGATTTGTTTTCCCTTCTCCTTGACGTCTGGATGTTTTTTACACATAAGCCAACCCATGTGAGAGAAGAAGAATCCACGTCGGGAGTTATGTGGATCAGCGTTGCTATCGGTGAACTTATGATGTACTCTGTGATCGCGTACCCATTCGTAGATGCTGTTTTGAAATGCCATCGACTGGCAGATCATCAGGAACACCCGCATTGGCCATTTGGCTTTGTAGGATCGATGTGACCATAGTCTATGGGCACCAGCAGTGATGCCAAATCCCCCCATTGTGCCATATAAATAAACTGAAAAGAAACAATAACGAATGTGTTAAAGGATTGATAGTGCGCTGAATATTTTGGAAAAATACAAGGATAATGGAGAAACGGAAGGATGTGCTGCTATGACACTTTAAGTTGAAAACTCAACAAAAAAATTGACACAGTTAGTCATGACTATGTTAACTTAAAGCTTCAGACTCTGCAAAGTTTCTAGGAGTGGTACTCGACAGGAAACTAAACTGAAGCCTAAGCATCAAAGAGAGGGTAAAGAAAACAACGAGAGTGTGTTCCAAGCGGAGTCCTAGCCTTTGCCGAGGCAGCCCGTGAACTATCAATGCAGCTAGTCTCTAGAAAAACCATCGACATTTACATAGATAGCCAAGCCGCTATTAAAGCCATTTCATCCACAGAAGTTAAGTCAAAAATCGTGAGCTCAAAACCCCGAACCGCAACGTAACACTCTGATGGATCCCACGACACAAAGGTATCTACGGGAATGAAATGGCAGATGAACTAGCTCCACTCAGTTCTGCCCCCTCTCTAGATCTCGTCAAATCACTAGACATCTTTCATCATGTAGCATCTCCAGGAAACTCTGGACAAATATCAACACGATAAAAACGGGGCACATTCTTGCGCTAAACAGATCAAACTTAGCACTCTCCACAGATCACAACCTACTGGAGGTCCACCTTAGAAGAATGCGTTTGTGTACAGACAAGTTATGCAGGGGCTGCGGTAATACAGACACGGAAGAGAACACAACCCACTTCCTATGTGAATGTCCCAGCCTATACAGAACAAGGAATACTTTTTCAACGACCTGAGCGATCTGTCTAACAAGCCACCAAAATCCATTCTAAAATTCACTACGAATTCAAGATGGTTCAGGAAGGCACTCACCTAGACCTTTCCCTCTTTTCTGTCTTTTCAGACTGGACATTCCACGTCAGAGGAACACAATGGATCCGTTAGAGATCCAAGTGAAGGCTGCATCACGCAATGGCTCCACCTACCTTCTTCAACCTACCTACCTACCTAAAGAAGACTGGGATTGAACACGGATGACCTATGCAGAGAATGTGTCGACGAAGAAGTAGATGAGGACACTCCACACTTTATTTGCCACTGTCCAGCGCTCTGCCAAATAAGATTCAAAACCCTAGAAAGACACTTCTTTCAGGACCTAGAAGAACTGTCCGACAAGTCTGTGGTCGACATACACACATTTATCCACGCCTCGGATAGAACAGAGGCTTATGAAGGGGGGTTGAATCTCCTGGGGTTACACAATAGCCGTGTAAAATTAAAACCCAGTAAAATTTTACACACAAAGCAATAACAACACACCAAGTGGCGATAACTTTCCCAGTAGCAGCAAGTGAGGATAGAACTACATAAGATGACCACCAGAGAGCACGAAAAATCTTATAAATTAGCCTTTAGCCTATCGTATTTGTTGTTTTTCCTCGGTTTTGACTTTCACAAACTGTCAAATGAAGAAAAACAAATCGAGCCGCAAACCAATTGCTTGGTGCGGCTGCTACTGAGTATGAATTGTCTTTTTTTGACTGAAGTGAGTATAATTCTCAAAAAAACACAGCTAATGAGTCTACATTAACCTAAGGAGATAGGACATCCATTCCCGTCAACCCTATTTCCTAACCTAACCTAACCTTCGTACCTAAAGTGGTATCAGTGTTCCATTTAGACAGTCGACAGTTGTTTTGCTGAAACCATTTGTAAAAAAAAATACCATCTAGGCTAAAGGTTACCTAGATAAGCATCAAACCAAGTCAGACTATACTTTGGTTCATGGTTAATATTAAAATTAAATGAATTAATTATTGTCAATCTTCAAATTCTTGGTTTGCCTTGGATTCCATTAGTTGTTCTTGAAAAATTCTACCATCAGAAAAGATGAATTTTTTTTCAAACTCAAGTTCAAATTATAAGAATAAAAAATTAAATTGATTGACACGAGGCCTAAAATTCCGGTTTTTTTGAAGACATGCCAGCAGACTTCTTTTCCATTCAAATGATTTCCGCATTAATAAATAAACCATGCATTATGTATACAAATTAAATGGTTACATCTTTACAAGACTTATTATCATAAATCGATTGTTTGGTGTAAGGAATACATGCTAAGCCCTTAATTTGAAATTTTATATAAGAAGTGTCAGTGACTAACTTTGCAGTTAAGAATCTGGAAGAAGACAAAAATTTGTCGTATCATAACCATAACAAGAATCCCGTCTCTCCAGGAAGCTACATATGTAAATTTAATAGGCTAACCGGCTTGTCCAATGAAAATGAAAGTGATGTCTAACTTCTTTTTCAAAATCCAGTTTTGGATCGGTACACATTTTTATAACCCATCACGTGTTGGGTTACCCCAAATTTCTATGCAAATCAAATGTGATTTTATAGAGAAATGTATGGAGATACATTTGATTAAACTTGAACTTCATCTTGGTTCAATGGTGATCATCAATTCCAGTGTCATATGGTTTTTTATGGGATTAGAGGCACTCAACCCGTAGGCATTGTTACGTCGTCGTCGTTTTCATTCATAAAATGTCTAAGGCGTTCGCTACTAATTTGATCAATTATTATTCAAATGGTTTACTGACCCTGCGGGTAAAATTTAGCAATTTGCATTCAACATGGCATACTAACTTTTTTTTTGTTAAATAATTAAGTATATGGCTCTGTTTAATTATCTTTACATCAAGACAAAAATTTCTTTCAACGTATGCGAAAGAAATAGAAAAAAAGGAATGGAATGGGTCTACGAAGCTAGGCTCATTGCGATGCTTAAAGAATCTTTTAAAGTACAGTGGAACGTAAAAACTTCTCTCAAAGCACTTTGTAGGTAATGAAAAAGCAGATGAACTAGCCCGACCAAGACCATTCTGCGGCCTCTCAACAAGTACAGCGAAAGGCTGTATAAACAATTGGCTAAAAGACAAAGCACAACATTACTGGACAGTAACGGAAGGTAATAGACAAGCTAAAGCTTTTATACCAACCTCCTCCTAAAAAAGAACGAAACAACTTGTACAACTAACAAGAAGTCAGATTCGAATCGTCACAGGCTTTCTAACCGGCCAATGTCGGGTTAAAAAAACAGCTCATGACTATGGGAATAGCACAAGATAACGAGGACGAAGAATCAGCAGAATACATACTCTGTTACTGTAACTGCCTCATAAGAACACGTCATCGTTTTCTAGGTAAACACTACCTCGTGGCAGAAGATATAACCATCAGCTCACCCGAAGACATCGCCGGCTTCATCGCGCACTCCGGCATCATGAAGGAGCTCTAAATAGGCCCATTTGCGGCCGCAGTAATTGGATTGGACCACCTCAAAAGATTCTGTTACAGTTGATGGATCCTCTCACCTCCCTACCTAAAAATATCTTTCCGTAGCAGTCTAACCGTAGGTTTAAACTGATTCAGATCTAACGACACTCGATTTCAATACTTCGAGCAGGGCCTAACTAATTCTATAAATAAGGGTATCTCTGTTTGATATCCCTATCCCTGATTTGCCTGTTTGAATCTTCTTCGGTCCTGAACCCACGCTAGGTTTGCCCATATCTTCGGTTAGGGCTTCTATCGATAGTTGAGTTGCTAGCAAGAACACGACTGTAGGTGGCATGACTCTCTAGACTGCAAGCAGACTAAACAGATCCTTTCCAAGGTCTGTAAGAAGTCCGCGGTATTCTTGCTGTCTCTCAACAGAAAAGACTGCAGACAACTTATTGGCGTTATTACGGGACATTTCTCTTTTGCCAAACATCTCAACGTGTTAGGTTTAAGTAACACCACTGTCTATGTCGTTTATGGAGAGGACGATGACACTGCGGAATATTTCCTATGTGATTTTCCTGCCTTTGCTCGTATCAGGTGGCAGATTTTTGGGGCTGACGTGATGAGTGCTGGTAACCTAAGCTCCTTATCACTGAAGCTCTTACTCGACTTTCTTAGAAAGACGAAGAAAACAGTAAAAGTGTTGTACCTGCTGGTAGTACGATCAACCTGTTTTTGAGTCTGAGTGCTCCAGACAAATAAAATAAAATGAATCTTGGAGTCCTAGGTCTCTCCACCTATGGTTTCAGACGCATCCGTATAAATTGTTGTAGTATGTAGTTGTGTTTTTTTTTTTTTTTTTTTAGATTTACTCACTTCAGTCAAAAAAACGATTTAAACTCACTTCATACTCAGGAGCAGTCACACCGACCAATTGGTTTGCGGCTTGAATTTTGTTTTCTTTATTTGACAGTTTTAAACGTCAAAACCAAGCAAAAGCAACAAATACAATCGACTAAAACCTAATTTATGAGATTTTTCGCACTCTAGGTGCCAATTTATGTAGCTGCTATCCTCACCCGCGATTACTGGGAGAGTTATCGCCACTTGGTGCTTTGTTATTGCTTTGTGTGTAAAATTCTACTGGGCTGGGTATACAGCTAATACGTTGCACCGTACGGCGTATAAAAATTGAATGAAAGAGTTGCATCCATTTTTATTGCATCGCCTGTTAAAAATTCGTAAGGAATAGAAAAACGTTCCAAATTGTTGTTCTAGAGCAAGCCTGAGCTAGTGGACGTTAGCGCTCTGTGTCCCACTTGACATTCTATCCGTAGATCAAGTGACAAGAAACAAAGAAAAAAATGTTTCCAGCGTTGCTGTCAGAGTTGTGCGAAGAGCTTCCGTAATGACGACACTGGGCGTTCTCTGTACTTCCACTAATGCAGTCTTCCTTATGCTTTCCATTATACACATTTTAGCACAATTTAATGTCAATGGCCTTCATCCTTCAAACTCTTCTGATGCCAAGAATTCATTCAACTCGGGGTTGACTTTCGTGATCTTAACGCAAAATAAAAGTATCTCTTTCAAACAAAATGTATATTCATTCTAAAAGATGGTAATTTTGTCGTTCTTTTCGTTTTGCATCTGAAGTCTGTACTGCTTTGCTGTGCGAATACAAATGCTTGACGTAGTCATAGCTTGATACTTCACATTAAGCCGCCATAGATATGAGTTTTGAATTTATAACAAGTCAACGAACGGTTGACTTTCTACGTTCGTTATTCCATTGAATTATTGATTTCTGCTTCTTATGACACAGTGTACGAGTATTGGAGGAGGGTTTATGACTCTTAAGTCTTCCGAAAACATGACACGGTTTATACGTGTTTGGAAGTAGAATATGTGCAGACAGACGATTCAAGAAGTATTAATAGTTTTAATTACTGAAAAGTGTGGAGAACATTGACTTGACCCACTTGCTGAGTATGGTTCTCGAAAAGAGTGTCTCCAGTTGTAGGGAGTTTTACCTTCATTTGATGGAATTCTGGAACCGAAGCACGTGGATTTGGATATGACTGGGCCTTCTTAATAGGGAAGTTTGTGTAGGGAAGTGACATTGTCAGAATTTAAATTGGGAATGGCGTTATCTTTTGGCCCTTTAGTAGGAAATCATAACAATTTAAGCACCACGTCATTCTATCTGACTTAAACAGTTTTCAAAACCATGTTTGTATCTACTTACTAAATATGTATGCCACCCAGGCTTTCTCAACTATCATCACATACAGCCCATACAGTCCGAGCATATGAAGGATGGCAAATATAATGACATTCCGCCAGACAATCTCAAGGCGATACTCTTTCTTTGGTTTCTCAGTAGTGGTGGCGGTTGTATCGCTATCTTCAGCAACAATCAGTTCACCCGGTCCAGGGACACGATCATTTGTGTTTGTTGTTGTACTGTTGTTGGTCGCACAAACTGAAGAGTTGTGTTTTCTGTTATTATTCGTTGTGTCATCTGAATTCAGTGCGGTCTCCGCCAAGATGAATGAGCTTCCTATTATGTTGGGGGCCATCTACAAAACAAAAGAGAATTTCAAATGATTAGTTTAGTCGATTGTATCTGTGTTCTTTTCTTATGTTAATTATGGAACTTGAGTAAAATTAGCAATTTAATTGTATGTGTAGGTACTCCTAGTTTACTTTAACGAACGAACACTTGCACGTGCATGGAATACGATCGACAAACGACACGGACTAAGATGACAACGTACTAGCATTGTTCAAACTTTACAAATGATGTATTGTTTTTCTAGGTAAAACGAACGTCTTGAGTGACTTATTTGTGAAATTTTTAAACAAGATACATGCTTCTGTTTTAAAATATGTGAAGGCTTCAGACCGAAGAGAAGGATATGGAAATTTTTACCAATCAGGTTGTTGTGTCCCATCAATCGATTGAAAATTCCAAATTCTCCACCCATGACAGTAAACGTGAAAAGCTATTTAATTCATTAGTTTCATCAACATAAAATTAATTTATTAAAATAAATTATGCTTGGCCTAATGACCAGACAAGCCGGGTTTAACTTGTTCTATTGGATTCTAAATTTTTAAATTCAAAAGACAGTCGATGTTGGAAAAACTTGAACGAAAGACTGAGTTATTTGTTTGTTATGTAACAAGAGAAGATAAAGACAACAGGTGTGTCGCAGAACTTTTAAATTGCGCGCCAAACTCAAACTATGTTAAGTGGCGCTGTGACTTAATGGTTAGTGCGTTGGACTTCAAAGGGAGAGGACATAGGTTCGATCTTCAATACCACCAAACGCAAGAAATCTATCATAAAAAAGCTTCTAAATTCGCCGTTTGGAGTCGGCAATAAAACTGTAGGTCCCTTCCATTCGTGTGAAAAATAGAACATGCACAACATGAATGGTTGTGAGAAACTAAGCCTTGACTTTCATGACCTGTCACGCCAAATATGTATGTATGTAGATTATTATCGACGCAGAGACTCTTGAAAGAAGCAATCTTTTTCTGTATTTATTCCCACTGAATTTGGGCACTATCCTTGGAAGTGTGGCGGTTGCTCTTGTTGCCTTATCAGCTGCATACTGCAGGTGTTTTTTTTTTTTAAGTTAGCCTTGCATCTATGAAGACTCCAAGGTACCTACTGTATTTCCAGCAACTTCGCGATCAAATGTAAAAATGCTAAACATTCGGCATTATTTCAAAGAGCTTGAATACCAGGCTTCAAGCAAGCTTCCACAGGCTTGGCTAGGCAAATATGTAATTGGTTGTCCTTCCCCACAGAAAGGTAATTGGTTTGGTTTGGATCTGTAACTAATAGTAGGTAGGCAGAAATGGTTGAAACTGGTGAATCTGCCAGAGACACTTGGCAGCATGTGGACCAATTGGCCAGTAGCCCGTGCTAATTGCCGAGATTCTAGCTGTCTCGGTGCGGTTTCTATTGATAAGGTTATTTGTTCTGGTTTTATTGTAGGTAGGCCAAATCTGTCTAGATATGGCATAAGTTGTAAGACTTTTCCACCTAGAGTTGGCAATAGAGAGAAAATGTTGGAAAATATTGATAAGTCCCATCGAGGAGCAGACTGACTCCGCATCTGGCTAACGCGTCGGCACTCTCCTTCCCTTCTATGTTACTATGGCCACGAACCTTGAGGAGAGTGATGTTAAACTAAGCGTTTGCCTGCGTAATAGTTTCCTTACACTGTTCAACTAATTAAGAGGACGGAGTAAGTGAGTGGAGCGCTTTGATGGCAGCCTGGCTATCAATAGAGATGTTGTTTGAGGTAGTAGGGCTGAGGCTAAGTATCTTGCAGGCTTCTATAATCGCTAGTACCTCCGCCTGTGAGACACTGGAGGAGTCTGGGAACCGGCACGATTTGGATACCTTCAGTTCCGTTGAGAAGACACCTGCTCCAATGCCACACTCCATCTTGGGCCGTCGGTGAAGATCGATACTTGGTAATTTGACAGGGGTAGGTTATTGTTCCATTCCGTCCTTTCCGGAAAGTGAAACTGAATACTATTATTGAATTTAAGTGTAGGAGTCGTGTAGTCAGTTATGGTCGAGGCCAAATGCCTAGGCAGCAGGTCAAGAGCCTTACTATGGCCATAGGGCTTAGGGGACCAAAGCCCAGATACTCTGAGTCTGATAGCACTACATGCAGGATATGGAGGAGCACGTTAATAGCTTCTGACGGGCTCGATCGACTCGCTCCTGTGGTCCCAATACCAGCTGTTCATTGGACTCTATTCAGAAAACAAGTCGTGCATATTCATAAAAATATGCAAAAAAAATACGCATCTTGCTCCAATGTCGTATAAAAACCTTCCATCGATTGTATACTAGTCTAATAAACGCCGTCTGAATAAAAATTACCACATGTACTGGCATGATTGTGATCCTAATTGGTTGTCGGTTTAATAAAAAACACTCCATGCCTAACAATTTAACTTGCCGTTAATCTAGAATTCAATTCATTGATGCACAATGCATTATGATACCACAAACTGAACGTCTTATCTTTTCACTGAAAGAAAACATCTTTCGCATAATTAACGTTAATCAGACGGTTGAATGTAATCACTGATTACGATTGTAACAAAATCCCAGCATCATCGCTAAGACTTATGCATAATTGTTTGCTTACTCTGGCAAAAGGTCATGACGACAATGGTACTGACAGCACTTTATCTTCAAAGAATTGGGACACAGCCTTAGCTAAATGCTACGGCACTACACTTGCCAATCTGAAGTGAAATGAAAACTTGTTGGCCTCAAATTTAAGGAGGTAACAGCCAACTTGATGCGGTTTCATTCAACCGCGTTGTCTCAACAGCAGATGTGACTGTGGTTAACCTAGAATTTGATTAAGAATTGCATTCAACCTGAATAGGCCACTTGGTGAGGCTGGAGAACAGGTTTACCTTTGTGCAACATTAGAGAGTGCAGAGTTACTTTGATAATTGCATGTATCGGTGGGTGACCACTTAAGTTATGCAAAATATTTGTGGCTAAATACATGTTTTGAAGGACTTGGAATACCTTTCAATTTCATTTTTATTGCCATTTGATTGAGGCTCGATTTGACCTAAAAATTTAACAAGACTTTGCAGTCTTGGAACCTAGTAGGTACGAAAGTCAAATGAGATACTAGCATGAAACATATAGCATCGAGACCGAGAGGGTATAGAAAAATGTTGTTTGTAGTTGAATAGGGTGCTCCGGCAGAAAGCAGGCTAAAATTGTAAAATTAGGGGAGGATTGGCCATGATATGAATGCCAAGCTACCGCCATCAGTGATGTTTTACTGAAGTAGTTCGAAAGGGCAGAAATGGAATAACAATCAATTCATTTCACCGAGCTTTACAATTCTCTTTACCAGCGCCAACTACAAAAGAAATTCCGATGGTTACCCTCCCTCCTTATCTTTCAACAACAAATCATCAACTGATCCAGCTACCATTGCTAACTTTTTTTGCCTCTTTTTTGACCAATCTTTCACCAACGATTCCTTCGTACCGGATCCCTCTTATTTCAACTACCTGCTAAATTTGTCCACTGGCCCACTCCTCTCTCACAGCTTCGACCCGTCTATTATCGAACATAAGTTACAACAACTTAACGACGAGTTTATACCCGGCCCAGATGACCTTTGCGCCATATTTCTCAAAAAATGTTCTTCCATTCTTTCCCTCAGGTTTGAAAAACATCCTTCATAACCCCGATCAACAAAAAAGGACCGAAGAATGAAATAACCAATAATCGTCTCATTGCTAAACTCTCCCATATACCCAAACTCTTTGAAAGCCTCTTGTATGAAGCTCTAAGCTTCCAGTATTTCCCCTAGACAACATGATTTCTTGAAAGGTAGATCACCTACCACAAACTTAGTCGCATTTATATCCTTTTCCCTCCCAGCCCTCGAGAATGGTAGTAAGGCTTTTGATACAATCTCTCATCAATTAATACTTTTCAAACTGTCTGCCATCGGCTTCGAACCCATACTGTTGAAATGGATATCTTACCTGGAAAATCGTTTTAATAGTGTTCACTTCAGGTTCCCCCACTCTGCTCCCTTCTTAGCAACCTCTGGTGTTCCACAAGGCAGCCATCTTGGTCCCCTTCTTTTTATACTAACCATTAACGATCTTGATGAGATCATCAAACATTCGTCTGTCTCCCTTTACGTAGAACGATACAAATTTTTTAAAACCATTTCCTCACCCCAAGACGCCATTCTTCTTCAACAAGACCTCGACAGTTTCTCATTCTGATGCCTCAAAAATTGCTTGGAACCGTACATACCCAAATGCCAATCCATTACCTTTTCACATAAGCGTCACCAATCCCCTCCCCAACTCTACCTCTTACATAATCAACCCGTCTCCCCTGTTCAATCTCTTCGCGATCTCGGCATTTTGTGTGACAGGGAACTCAATTTCCGGTCACACATGGACGAGATAATCCTTAAAGCCAACTCTTTACTTGGTTTTGTAAAACGGTGGTCCAAATAATTCACCAACCCATACGTCCCTCTACATTAAATTCGTCCGCCCCCTCCTAGAGTACGCCAGTCAAGTATGGTCCCCGCATCATCGTGTTCATGTTATGAGAATCGAGAGCCTTCAGCGCGGTTTTCTTGGATTCGCTCTTCGAGGTGTTACCTCCCTTTCAAAACCGTCTCAACCTCATTAACTTAAATACCCTTGAGGAACGCAGAGATGCAGCCGACATTCGCTTTATTCATCGACTGCTCTCCGGTCACGTTGAAAGCGCTTCCCTTCACAACCCTTTGCAATCTACGAACCCCTTGTCTCTTCTATTTACCGTCCCACTACACCTCTTATGGCTCGATGAACCAATCCTCCGGATGCTCCGAATGATAAACTCTGCCCCTACCATCTTCGCCTTCAACCGCTCTACGCCTTCCCTTAAGTTCGATCTCCTTCACCACCCCAACTTATCTAAAGTTTGTTTAGCTTGTATTAAGCCTAATAAATGGGATCTCGTTCCCATCAAAATAAGACTTTGGAATTTCTTAAACTACTGAGTCTTCTAATCCATACGTTTATTTTGAGAGAACCTAAGTACTCCAGTGATGTTTCTGTGAAAACTACGTCCGATCAGCCTGAACTCTGCACCAGGATGCCACAATATTGACTGGATGTGCTTCAGGGAAGTCAGGTCATATGACTAACACCCATCCCATCCCATCTGAGTTCAAGAAATTATGCCTTTTTTTTTAAGTCCTTTTACTTAAACCTATTAGTGGAAGACTTTAATCCTTTTAAAGTATCTTCAGTTACATATATGTATTTCGAACTCCACGCCAATAAATTCGCTTGGCTTGTTGAATTGCAAATTCATTATTCTCTTATTCCGTTTGCTGATTACTTATACGTTGCAGTTCAACCTAGGGTTCCGTATACGTTTACAAATATTTCGATTCAAATTTGTTTCAATTTCAATAAACAGAACTTTGCGCAAGTAAATGTAAATTATTCATAACCAATGAATAATACAATATTTGTATCAAAATTGCAATCACTTTACCTCATATGCAAATGTATCCGCGGTAGCAAACCATACGACACTTCCTAATTAGCTAATCGAAAACCATTTGTCATTCCCATTTTGGAATAAAAAAAAAATCCAGGAAAACGTGTGTCAAATCAGCTGTCACCAACAAAAAAAAAATTAATTAGGGAAAAGCAAGGACACTAACCATCGCACAAGAAATAACTTTAAAAAAAATTATTTAAATTAAAATTTATTCACTTCTTTTTTTTTTTTACTGTGCTTTCATCGCGTCCAAACCTAAGATGAATGCAATCCAAAACCACAAAATTCGTAAAAGTTTTGAAGGTCTTCACTTTGCATAGGTTAATCGATTCAAAAAAAAAATAATAAAAATAGAAAAATGAAATCTTCTATGCAATGTTGATCTTTAAAGCTAGAATAAGATAGAGATACGTTGGAACTAGTTCTTCACATGCTTTGGTTTTTGACCAGGAACTTGTTGCATAAGTGAGTTATTATCAATTCATACAGGATTTAGCTGAGGCAGATTCTTTCGCCTGGAAGTCGTGATGTGACAGTATGTAGTCTTTTTAAAAAAAAAAAACTTCTTCTCATTTCCGGATGAATGTGAAGAAGGTCGATTGCAAGCCTCAGACAAGGGTTAGTTGGTTGGTTGTGGAGGGTGACATAGCACCTTACTAAGACCTCAGTTGGGCCTGTTGTGATTCCCCTCGAAAGGACTGTTGGAAAAGTTGGCTTGGTGATTGCGGAAACTATGGAGTGTCCATTGTTTCTATATCCAAATCTTCTAGTATTTTTAGAAAACTCCAAGGCGTCACCAACAAGGGTTAAATACAAAAGAATAACTGATTGTCGACTCTACCTAAAGAAGTATGAAATTACTGAAGCCACGTAGGTACCAAGTGAGTGTGTTGCTCTGTGTAAAACTAGGTCACAAATCTTCGGAATACGAGCAAATAAAGTCGAGGCATGTTTCAAGAGTTTTTCTCTACACTCATCGGTAATTAAATTCAGTCAACCTAAAGGGTGATGCTTTCACTGACCAGTTTTTAAATCTTCTGCTTAACATAGAGAATGGCAAATCTCCAAAACTTAACTGGAACTCACACGTGAATAGCAAAATTACTAAAGCGACCAATGCCATGTAGGTAAATCGCCGTTAATACAGCAAAACCTGGGGTTTACAGCCCAAGGTTACATATTGGCATTACACCATAGTAGTAAGGCCCTTCCTTACATATGCCTCCGTAGTTTGGTGGACCAAAGTCAAGGAAAAATCCGCCGTCTTAAAGCTGCAACGACTTTAAAGATTAGCATGCCTCGGCATTGCCGGAGCCATGCGAACTTGCCCTACGGCAGCCCTTGAAGCACTAATTGGACTTACCGCGCTGCACATCTTTGTCAAGAAAGTGGCAATACGAAGTGCAGTTTACCTCCAACGCTCGACAGGAATCTAGCCAAGCAGACCAACGGGTCATATGGCTATCCTATCTGATTTCTCCGAGCTCGAAATGATCAGCACGGTATCGGACTATATGCCCTGTTTTGGCAAGAAGTTTGAGATTGAGATCCTGAACCGTAACGGGGGACCCGTTGCTGAACACAAAAGGACTAGTGTTGTATACTGATGGTTCAAAGATGGACTCTGGGGTTGGTGCCGGCATCTATGGCCCTAATCACCAGGTCTCTAAGGCACTTGGAATATGTCCCAGCGTCTTTCAGGAAGAATTACATGCGAGCGATACCTGCGCTACCATCATTCTCGACTCCGGCATAAAGGGCGTAAGCATCAATATATTCACCGACAGTCAAGCAGCGCTCAAAGCACTGAGTTCCCACTACTGTAACTCGAAGGGCATTCTAGGCTGCTTCAATACTCTCAAAGACCTCTTAAAGTGGAGTAAAGTCAAATTTTGGTGAGTACCAGAATACAGAGGCATTGAAGACAATGAAATCGCAGACCAACTTGTCAGGAAAGGCCTTTCAGAAAGGTACATAGATGCCGAGCCCTTCTACGGCCTCCCTACTTTCGCGTTCAGAATGAGTCTGGACCGCTGGGAAAAACGTAGCTTCTTTACCTACTGGAACAACACTCAGGGAATTTGACAGGCTAAAAGGGCCATCCTACCTCCGAAAAAAACCACAAAAAAATGTTCTCAATCATAAAACGGACATTCTCAATCGATAAGCTTTTTTTGAGATCGGGTATTCCAAAACCATGGGTCTATTAAGCCAGTCCGAGTCGCTGATAAATCTGTGTATATCGAAAGCAGACTTGTCGGATAGTTTTTCTAGATCTTGGAAGAAGTGTCTTCATAGGATCTTAAATCTTATTTGGCAGAGTTCTGGGTAGTGATAGAGAAAGTGTAGAGTGTCCTTATCTTCTTCTTCGTCACCGCATCCCCTGCATGTGTCATCCATGTTCAATGCCAGTCTTCTTACATGGTAGTAGGGAAGATAGGGATTTTTCTTCCATTTGCAGGATTCTTTCGGTTCTTTGTTTATAGTTTGACCATAGTTTCCTTGTTATAACACAGGAGCTTAGCGTGTTCTATTTATCGTTAGCAGTGATACCCTAAATATGTTCTCGCTTGCCACTTGAATTCAAAAGATTTCATTAAGGTCTGCTTTGCGACGGCAAATAATAGGTCCCGGGAACAGACATTCAATTTAGCAAACAGGTAGAAATAGGCCTACTTATTTGAAAGTCAGCTAAACGAACATTCTGGCACTTAAAAAAAATGAAACGTCGCTTACAAAGAAGTAGCTTAGCCCGCATATGAAAAAAGTTACAAATGCTGGCCCCTGGCTCTTATCCTTAAAAAAATAAATAGTAAGTGTGTCAAAGCTTTTCTAATAAAGGACATGAGACGCGACGCTTATTTCACGCTATTTCACTTAAACCTGATAGTCGAGGATTGTAGTCCTTTTAGAGTATCTTCCGTCATATTTCGAATTCTAAACGGACAAAGTCGTAAGGCTTCACAACCTTTTCTAATCGCTTTTCCCAAAACCAATTTTTTATTTTTTTGTTAAAGTTTACAAAAATTGTTTCAGAATAAAAAAAGTAAAGTGTTTTAGAAAAAAATAAAAAAATAAGATCGAGGAACTTTTGTCTGCTTAAAACTTTAAAAACTTTTTTTTTACAAAATTCACAATAAAAGAGAATTATCATCAGATCCTGATTCTTTTTAAGAAATGGAAAATTCACGAAAATTTAGATTCTTTTTTAAATTTACTATTGTTAAAGTTTCTTTTAATTTTTTATTGTTATTATGTCATAACTCACTTTAAGTTTAGATCCTTTAGTAATTCCAACAAAATACTTGTGTTTTTTTTTTTTTTGTAAAGAAAAATTCCTTCGTTATTCACTTTTTTTTAATTTACAAATTTTCTTTCTATTTATTTAACGGTCACTTCACAAAAAAAAATAAATAGTCCACTTGACTTTTAACACTTTTATCAAGAATTGATCCTTTTTTTTATCATACACAACACTGTGGACACTATACACTGTTCGACTTGAGAGTTAAATCCATTCTGTGATACCTAGAGTACACGGACAAAACTTAAGAAACTATCGTTACCTTCATTAGGTTAACGAGTGCTGTCGCTGTTTCATTGCTAACTGCCCGAAGTCTGTTCACAAACAGTTCTACCAAATGTGTTTACACCGAAATTTATAACTTTTTTTGACAGTGTCGCAGCTGTAGACCTGTGTGCTGACAGGTCAACAATATCTATGGTAAGGGTAGCACTGTAACGTCACCGTATATCAAAGTATCTTTATGCTCATAGTCTGTCGTCTATCCGGTAGTTTGATAGCTTCATGCTTGCGATGAACAAAATGATTGTGGTGGGAATATGTAACTGGCACACAAGTATAAAATGCGTTTATGGTTGTGCACTCAAAAAAAAAATTAATTAATGCAAAATCGGAAGTAATTATGAAACGATATAAATTTCAGTTTTACATATACTTGTACCTTTGTATGTGTTGTAGGTAGGGTATATATAAATAAGGATTAAAATGTTTTTTTTTATTATTAAGTTTGACAAAATCAGTGATTCTTATATAAGCGCATTAAAAACTATTCGTACTTTTTTGTGAATATTTATGAATTTTCTATTTAAATTGTTAGATTAGCTTTGCAAATTTTGGTCGTTTAATCCATGCCAACTGGCACGTAGTGTATGGTGGTTTGCACGGTTTATCTTCGCATCTATGGAGACGTCAAACTTTGTAGGAAACTAACAAATTTCGCGAAGATTGCGAGTATGTTGACGTTATTCTAATTTTGATTCCAAGCAGGTTTATTCATTCCCGCGTGTGATATTTAATTGAGTCTGGAGCAAGGTAAACGTTCCAATTTCCTATGAAAGGACATAAAGATCGAAGTAAGATTATTATTTTTGACTTCAAAAGAACAAAGGGTATATAAGTGCATTAAAGAAACTTCCAACTCGGTCTTCCAACTCCAGCCCATTTGAAAACTTGTTTAAAAGCCGAAAGGAGATCTATCGAGAGAAAGAAGACAGAATGTTTCCACTAAGACACTTGGATTCAGACGGAAACGAAGGAATTCTCTAGATGGAACTAATGAAGGTGTCTATAGTTCTTGAAAAGCCGAACTACTTAGTGAACACGGTACACATCCACATAGTAAGGGCTTAAGCCTGTAAAGATCGGTTTATCCGACTCCACGTCCCAGGAGAACGGATATTCTGTTGACGATCTTCGGATCTCCTCTTAACAGACCGCGTGCCGCCAAGCAACTAGCGGATGCCTCAGACTACTGTAAAGCATACAAAACCGTCACACAAGAAGTGCGATGGAGAATGCAAGCTGCACTATCGAAGTCGGTAAAGATCTCAACGAAACCTTCGATCTCAAAAATGGATTTAGATGCGTCTGTGCAGGACCCAAACTCCAACACCAAAGGTACCATCTTTCAAAAAACTGTGCTATTTCCTGCATACACTGACGACATTGACAGTATCGAAAGAATGCAGCGTGATGTCAGTAGCTCGTTCGTGAAGCAAGATTAGCGAAGATGGGTTTAACGGTTGCTGAAGGTAAAACAAAGGATATGCTTTCAACAAAAATGAAAAACCCAACACTGACGTTTTGGCCAGAATGTCAAGCTTTGTTATTTACTCAGGATCAAAGGCAGGGCACCTCTTGCTAGTCTCTTAAAGTGCTTCTTTCCTGCTCTATGAATCGAAGGCATGGACTATGTCAACAATAAATAAGATTGTCCTGGATTGTTTTGAGGTACGAGCGTTTTCTAATCCACCCCGGAGGCGCGGCGCAGTAGTGTATGTAAGTGTATGATCCCAGTTCATTTGCCTTGCAATCCCACGGGAAGGCATGATGATAGTTGTGCCCTCCCTCGCCGCAGACTTAAATCGATATTAACTTGTGATTGGTGGGTGAAATGAACTTGTGATACGGCTTCATCCCATACATATGTGCAACCAAGTATACTGCAGTGATCTAAAGTAACGTACAATTGAACAAGTAAAGAAGCTGACCCTCAACCAGTAACCCAGTAAGTACGGTACCAGAGTCAGCATATAAAAACAGAAAATAGGCATCACGTAGAAGTAGTACCTGAGAAGAAAGATCATGGTAACTGGAAGATTCTTGCGGTTGCCTTTTGGATACTCACTTCTAATGGAACATCACAATTGAATCGACTTCTGGATCACTCATATCGATTTGTTTTCCCTTCTCCTTGACGTCTGGGTGTTTCATGCACAGTAGCCCACTCATGTGTGAGAAGAAGAATCTACGCCGGGAGTTATGCGGATCAGCGTTGCTGTCGGTGAATTTATGATGTACTCTGTGATCACGTACCCATTCGTAGATGCTGTTTTGAAATGCCATCAACTGGCAGATCATCAGGAACACCCGCATTGGCCATTTGGTTTTGTAGGATCTATGTGACTATAGTCTATGGGCACCGGCGGTGATGCCAAATCCCCCTATTGTACTATAAACAAAAACTGAAAGGAAACGGAAATAAATGCGATTAAAGATTGGAAATATATTGAACTAGCTTCGCCCACATATAATTTGCAAAGTTGCACTTTAATAGCCTATACTGTGACCCGAGGTACAGCCACTCAGTGGGCAAAATTTTAAGTTGATTGGTTTCGTACTTTTCGTGTTACAGAGGAACAAACAAACAAACGGACAACATTTCACTTTTTTAATATTAGTAGGATTATTTCTTTAGAGCAGGCTTAAAATAAACTCAAATAATTTAGCTGTGAATCCATTGGAAACATCAAAGGTTCTTCAAGATTCAAATTTATCTTCATCGGATCGGATTGCATGTGGACAGATTCCACTCACGAGCTCTAAACCTCCTTACTTCAGGCACATTTTTCTGGGTGTAAGGAGCTGTGTCTAGAAGACGAGTAGACTGTGTGAGTGTCCAGCACTAGCTGGTTAAATGAATTCTTATGCAATAACGTTGACCTGGGATATCACGATCAAGGGAGAACAGCGGAATTACCCGGAAGGCACCTCTCACTAGACGCCATATGTAAAGAACACGAAAAGGGTGCCAATGAGGTGGCCCGTTTGGACATATTCGACTGCGTATACCTCAGACATTTTATGAATGAATAACACTTTACAACACCTGTGGATTTAGTTCTTCTACCCCATTGAAACCATATAGAGTATATTTGTATACTCTTCACTATAAAATCATTGATTTGCATAACAATTTGGGTTAACCCAACACGTGATGGGCTGAATCTATTCCAAATCCAAAACTGGATATTGAAAACAAAAATTAGTTAGACATCACTTTCGTTTTCATTAGACAAGTCGGTTAACGTATTTAATTTACATTTGTAGCTTCCTGGAGTATCGGGATTCTCATGCTAAAAACTGGTTTTCGTAATAAAGCGATCGTGTGGGATTCCTCCTAAGTAAAACAGTCACCCATCTACTGATCGACAGGAAACCCATCAGTGAAAGAATAATTTAACCGAAAATCAAGTCATAGAAGATCAGTCCCCTGTAGCTCGTTTAGGTACACTCATTCCTGGTTATAGCCAGAACAATAAATTCCCAGGCTCAGACTGGATTACTGCAGGAATACTAAGGGCTTGGCCAGACTATACGCCACAAGACTGGCTACACGGAACCTTGGTTAGAAGCACCAAAGAAAGGTGTTCAATATTATCCCTACAGTCAACAAGGCATCATTCTCCTTGGTATGAGCTCCTTTATTCCCAACCGAATGAAGAGCATCAAACCAAAGGAAAAATCGTGGTTTGACCTGAGCTGCAAAGAGGCTATAAGGAAGAAAGAGGTTTGTTTTCGGTATTTTAAAGCCAACCCCTCTGAGGAAAACCGTCAAAAGTTTAAGCAAGCCAGACATGACTGCAATGTACACATTCGACGTGTCAAATTCCTTTATGACCAAAAATTGAGGCAAAAAATACTACAATGTCCCAAGGGTAGTAAAAATTTTTGGTCATTCGTGAAAAACATCAAGAATTCTGCCTCGTCGTCAATTCCAACGCTCATTTACAATGACATTCCAGCTGTCAGCTCCTCAGAAAGGCCAATCTGCTTGCTGCACACTTTGCAGCCAGCTCAACGCTCCCAGATTGTGCGTTGCCTCCACCTGTACTCGAGAGCGTCCAATTCTCCATGGGACAAGTCCACTTTCGCACTCGTACAGTTGCAGGAGTATTTAGAGGTCTCAACATACACAAATCCGCTGGTCCAGATGGTATTCCACCCATAGTTCTGAAGAGGTGTTCTTCCACCCTGGCAAAACCACTGCGTCTCTTTCCGAGTAAATGGAAAATTGCATTTGTCCAGCCCGTGCCCAAAAAGGGCGAATCTTCTTCTCCCTCCAATTACCGACCCATTGCACTTACGTCCCTTCTTTCCAAGGTCATGGAAACGCTGATAAATCGTCAGCTTATGAAATATCTCGACTCACGGAAACTCCTCAATGACCGGCAGTACGGTTTCCGTAGCAACAGGTCCACGGGTGATTTGATGGCTTATCTCACCGAGAAGTGGAACGAGTCTTTACATCACCTCGGTGAAAGTAAGATTGTTGCGCTTGATATTTCAAAAGCATTTGACAGAGTTTGGCACCAAGCTCTTTTGTCGAAAATGCGTGCATATGGGATCGATGTATCTCTTCTTCAATGGATTAGAAACTACCTTTCGGGCCGTTCAATTCAAGTTGTTTTGGACGGTTTCAAGTCTGCAATCCACCATATAAATGCTGGTGTCCCCCAAGGCTCTGTTTTGTCTCCGACTCTCTTTCTCATTTTTATAAATGATCTCTTGTCTGCAACTTCTAATCCAATTCATTCCTTCGCCGATGACAGTACTCTCAGTTTTTCATATTCGTTCCCTAGCTCACGTCCCTGCTCTTCGGATGTAGTAGTGGAGCGGCAACGTATGTTAAACTCATTAAATTCCGACCTTGACAGCATATTAAAATGGGGTTCTACAAATAGAGTGGAATTTAATGCTTCCAAAACTCAATGCTGCCTTCTGTCTCTCAAGCGAAACCCTAATCTCGAACCATTATCCATGAATGGTACCTGCATCGCCGAAACTGAAAAACTTTCCATCCTCGGTATGTGTGTTAACAACGATCTTCGTTGGAATGACCATATATTCGATGTCGCCAAGAACGCTGCGAAATGTTTAGGTTTCCTCAAACGATGCAAAAAATACTTTACCCCTTCTGATCTGGCTTCAATTTACAAGGCGTTTATTCGCCCTAAGCTTGAGTACAACGCTCACATCTGGTCTGGTGCGCCTAAAACCGTCTTGCACATTCTAGATCGAATTCAAAAACGCGCGATAAAACTAATAGGTGACAGAAACATTGCGAAGTCAATAGACTCGCTTGAACACCGAAGAAATGTTTCCTGTCTCTCACTGTTTTATCGATTCTTTTACAAAAAGTGCTCTAGCGAAATAGCCAGCTACATTCCGCCCCTGCAAAATTTCACCCGCAATACACGTCAAGCTTCGAATGCACATCAGTTTACCCTTAAGCCTACTTTCGGACGTACTGTCAAATATAGAGATTCTTTCTTTAGCCGTACCACACGAATGTGGAATAATCTACATAGCTCTGTGTTTCCTCATCACGACAACCCTCAAGCATTTAAAACCAACGTGCACCGGTACCTCCTTTCTCTCTCCTCTAATTTCCCTAACGCCCGTGCTCTAGTCCAATAGTTTAAGGGTAGCCATATCCCCTTTAGCGCGCGCTAATTATAAAAAAAAAAAAGCCGCATCGAGAGTAGTAAGAAATCCTCTCGATTACTGACCAACAAATGTGTCACAAATGACACAGAAAATAATACAGCGAACCACACTACAAATAATGATGTCGTTCCCCATTTAAATGACGACAATGTCACCATTTTACCCAAATTTTCCTATCAAGAGGGCCTGGTCACATTCGACGCCACATGCTTGCTACCAGACTTCCACCCAACGAACGAAGGTAAAACTGGAAAACTTCCTACAACTGGAGACACTTTTTTCGAGAACCATACTCAGCAAGTGGGTCAAGTCAATGTTCTCTACACTTTTCAGTAATTAAAACTATTAATACTTCTTCAATCGTCTGTCTGCACATATTCTACTTCCAAACACTACGTGCGTACAAACAGTGTCATGCGTTGAGAAGTCGTAAAGTCGTAAACCCTCCTCCAATACTCGTACACTGTGTCATAAGAAGCAGAAATCAATAATTCAATGGAATAACGAACGTAGAAAGTCAACCGTTCGTTGACTTGTTATAAATTCAAAACTCATATCTATGGCGGCTTAATGTGAAGTATCAAGCTATGACTACGTCAAGCATTTGTATTCGCACAGCAAAGCAGTACAGACTTCAGATGCAAAACGAAAAGAACGACAAAATTACCATCTTTTAGAATGAATATACATTTTGTTGGAAAGAGATACTTTTATTTTGCGTTAGGATCACGAAAGTCAACCCCGAGTTAAATGAATTCTTGACATCAGAAGAGTTTGAAGGACACTTTAAAATAATTCAAAGACTTCTTGGGTCCCGGGGCAAAGATTGATGTGTTTCACAGAAGTTTTGAACCCACATGGGCCTTCCTATACTAAGCTTTCGTCGAATTTCTATTCTATTTACGGGTGTTATTCGTGAAGTTCATGATAACTCCAGTAAACGGTAAGTCAACTCCCTAACTACTGCAAAGTTACTCTTGTTTTGTCAGAAGAATGACGTTTTGGCCTAGGTACGCGGTGGATAGATGCTTTCAAAGGACAAAGTCCTTTTTTACTTCAAGACCGATTGATCCATTTAGCCTATTCTTCGCCTCTATGACGACGTACTCAGAGCGACTGATGACACTGATGTCATCTGCGTTGAAGGCGCCTACTCTATATACTATCTGTTCCACCACTAGATTGAAGCGTTTTTCCTTGCTTAAAATCGGTATATTTTTGAAAAAGTTCAGAAGAGCTGTTTCCAAATTGCACATTGCACCGCGTGTTTTCAAACATCACGCGGCACAGTTTTGCCGGGATCCCGAACTTGCCCGTCGCCGTATAGAGCTTTAGTCGATGCATGCTTTCAAATCCTGCTTTGAAGACGCATCTGTCCCTCGACAGATATAACTTTGAAGTAGTTGAGGACTTCGTCTACCTAGGCTCCGCTATCAATTCAGACAATGACACCAGCGCTGAGATCAAACGAAGAATAACTCTTGCCGATCGCTGCTTCTTTGGGCTAAGAACGCAATTGACTAGCAAAGCCCTCTCTCGAACAACAAAGTGACAAGTCCTACTTTACAGCGCAGAAGCATGGACTTTATCAAAACTGGATGAGGGTGCTCTTGGCTGCTTCGAGGGGAAAATTCTTCGGGTGATTTTCGGTCCCGTCTACATAGACGGTGAGTGGAGGAGGAGATACAACAACGAACTATACAGGCTGTACAGCGACATCGACTTAGCCAGAAGAGTGAAGGTCCAACGACTGAGGTGGCTGGGTCATGTAGAGTGGATGGACAAAAATGCTCCGGTCCGAAATATCTTCGAATCCGCCCCCGAGGGACAGCGCAGTATAGGAAGACCGCAACTCAGATGGCACACGCAAGTTGAAGGGGACCTCAACCAACTTAGCGTGCGAAACTGAAGGCAGCTGGCTAAAGATCGAGCTGGCTGGAGACGCTTGTTGGTTGATGCCCATTTCCACCCCGGCCTCTAGCGCCACCTCAAGTAAGTAAGTAAGTAAGTTAGTTTGAAGATGTTGAGAAAATAGTGAATCTTTGCCTTATTGTGAGTCCATTTAGCAGAGATATGCCTCGATAGTGTTTGGAAGAGGCGTTTTTCTAGATGTAGAACTGCTATTCATCGGGCATAGCCTACCAAAACATCACCACCGTACTTGAAAAACTCTGTTTGATAGTTAAACCAACCGTGGGTTCTCTTCTTGCCATTTCACTCTCTCAACCTGATGTCAGAACTTACTGTTTTCAAAAACTCCTCCGATGTGTATGTGCATATCCTTTCAGAACAAACAAAAATGTTTGAGCGGTTAAATTTAGATAGCTTACAGGGCTTTTTAGTTGTGGAATATATGCCAGATTAAAGCTGGGCCTAATTAAGGCTGCTAGAGCGGGAAGTCGGTTACCATTTTGAATAAGGACCGAGGAAGCATTATCCGTACCCGTGGCTTGAATGGTTTTACTGAAGCAATTGCACCATTTGACTAAACTGTTTTCCAAACAAGCCGTAGCTACTTGTACTTACCAAATAAATATTCCGAAGAGGCTCTCTCAGCAAACACCACATGGATGGCAAATATATGACATTCCGCCAACCTATCTCCAGTCTTTCTTGGATTTTTCAATAATGGTGGTTTTGGTTGCACAATCTTTAGCAACAATCAAATCGCCTGAACTGGGGACGCGACTGTTTTTACTTATGGGTGGCGCATACTGAAAAGTTGTGTTTTCTGTTATTATTCGTCGTGTCATCAGAATTCAGTGCGGTCTCCGTTAAGATGAACGAGCTTCCTATTATGTTGGGGGCCATCTACAAAACAAAAAAGTACAACAAATGATTAGTAGTCGATCGTATCTGGGCTTAAGAAAAACACCCACTGTTGTAAAGTATCTTTTTCTTATGTTAATTACGGAACTTAACTTAAATAAACAATGCACCGTAGCTAACTTTAAATGCAAAAGTTTTCTAAAAGAACGCCGCTTGAACGCAACTTGAAAACGTGCATAGAATGCCAGAAGTTAGGTGGACAAACGACAGATTAAGACGACAACGTACTAGCATTGTTCACACTTTACAAATGATTAATTGTTTTTCAATGTGAAATGAATGTCTTGAGTGACTAATTTGAGAAAATTAAATATAAAATGTCATGTGGTGAAGCACGTTTTAAATTCCAAAGCTTTTTGGACCGAGATGAGAAAAGATATGGAAATTTGTTAGATTTTTTTTTTTTATTTGTCTACTTTTTCTAACAAAACAAAGTTAGAACATGCGTTGTTGTCCAATAAATCGATTGAAAATTTCAAGGCCTACTCCTCCCAGATGAAATGAGAAAAACTATAAAATAAAAATAAGTTTCATCAACATAAAATTAATTTATTGAAATTAATTAAGTTTGGCCCCAATGACTAAACTAGACCGGGTTAACTTGTTCTACAGATACTAGATTCTACATTCAAAAAAAAGACTGTCGATGTTAAACTCAACTTAGGCTCAAATCTGATTGATGCCTTTATTGAGACGAAAGTGGAGACTTTCAGTCTTCAGCTGGGGACTCATTTTTCAGGTTATCAACTGGTTCAGGGAGGCCAATTGAATTTTTTTTTATAGTTCACTAGCGCTAAAGGGGCTATGAATACCCATATGATGCAATTCACACAGCGCTAGTGTTGGTCTAGTGATTTGGAAACTCAGGTTGTATTAGGTTTCAGTCTTTTTGTTCCGAGGGTGGTGTCCAGAATGACTGGGGAGAATTATTGGTACTGTTGCCATTGCTTATAATTCACAGTATTTCTTTCGAACATCCCGATGTGCATTTATTTAAGGTACCGGATCCGTTGAGATCCGATTGAGGCTGTACAGCTGTGCAGCCACCCCTACAACCTAGCCTAACTCGGCCTATTCGCTCTGATTGAGTTTGGTTAAGGGCGTAGTTGGAATATTGCATCGACAGTGACAAAGGACAAATCTCTCAAATATACTGTGGAACCTTTGAAATCTCTCGAAATATATCCAGCTTTGCTGCAAGAGGGTAAAAGTAACTTACTGACAACTCTGAAAAGGATATTCATTGCTGGACTGGAACTGGCTTATATATCCAAAATAGATAAGTAGTCGTCCCAAAAACGTCAAACCTTAAGTCGGACTTCATTTGTGCTGAAAAGAATCGAAAAAATAACTGAGATCGTCGAACACTACCAGCTCGGTATAATCTGTGAGATTGCCCTTCAAATCCAAGTTGTCAGAACTGAATGATATTAGTTGGTGTAGACATTTATGTGTACTAACGTACAAAAGGTCCTATGCATGAAAGTCCTATTGATGAATGGTGCACTAGAAACGGGTCAATCCTCTCAAAACTGAGGATATTCTCTTCACCAGAAAGTGGATCTTAACCGGTCTGATTCAGCCAGTGCATGACACCAAATATTTTGGAATGGCGCTAAGTAGAGACTTCTACTTCCCTCCCCACCCTCTTGTCAAACATCTCCAACAAACTTCCAAAGGGATTGGAGCATAATTTCCAGTTGAGGTACTAAAAAACTGGAAGTGAAAGTAACTGTAAGACAGTTTAAGGTTTGGAAAAACCTGTGAGCGTGTCTACTGTCATTTGTCATATGCTTTGCTTTTTAAGACTCTAACAACACGAGTCTTTAGTGCAAACATCTTCCTCCTCTGTAGAGGAGTAGGCACAAATAAGGCTGATATCACCTTTTAGTTCCAAAGCGAGGAATACTAAATCCTTTAAAACAGGTGCAACCATAAACATTTTGCATAACAACATTTTGCATCGGCAAATCTACTCACCTACAATACATACCAAATTAGCAAAGTGGTTCTACGTTGCGATGAAGACCACTCTCTAATGTTGCACACAGGTAAACCTGTTCTTTAGCCTCACCAAATGGCCTATTCGGGTTGAATGCAATTCTTATTCAAATTCTAGGTTAACCACAGCCACATCTACTGCTGAGACTCTGCAATTGAATGCAACCGCATTAAGTTGGCTGCTACCTCCTTAAATTTGAGGCCAACAAGTTTTCATTTCGCTTTTGACTGGCAAGTTTAGCTTAGGCTGTGTCCCAATTCTTTGGAGATAAAATGTTGTCAGTACCAATGTTGTCATAGCCGTTTGCAAACAATTTTACACAAGTCTTAACGATGATGCTGGGATTTATTGCAATCGTGCTTAATAATTATGCGAAAGAAACATTTTTGCAGTGAAAAAAATTGCATCGTTCAACTTGCGGGATGCTCTGCGCATCAATTAATTGAGTTATAGATCGACGACAAGTTTGATTGTTAGTCATAAAGTGTTTGTTATTAAAATGATAAACAATTAGGACCACAATCATTATTTCTATTGACAGACGGCCTATCTTAGTGAATAATCGATGAAACGTCCTTACATGGCAATGGAGCAAGATGCGTTTTGTTGTGCGTTTTTGTTTTGCATTTTTGTACTGTAGTGATGCTCATTTTAATGATTCTCAGCACTTGGGAGTACACTTTTCGCTTTAAGTCGTAGGATTACCTTGACTGTTGCATCACAATAGCAACTTAATCAATCTTTATGCATTCAAAGTGGGAAATGACAGTGACAATGATCAAACTTTACATTGTCATGTGATGTTATGTGAAGGATCAATTTCTATGCTTGTGTGGCTTTTATCTCAACCAACTTGATTTGCAGCTACTTGAGGATGCTTAGATCCTTGACGGATGCCTAATCTGGTGGCCTGTAGCAGAGGAAACAACTAATCTCAGAACACTTACCAAATTACAACGACTGACATGTATAGGCACCACTAGCGCCATCAGAACTACCCCAACTGCAGCCCGGGAAACTATTCTCGCCATGAATCCTTTAGACCTCTACCTAAAGGAAGCAGCCTTTCCAATCTCTGGAAAGCAAGTTGGACAAAACTAGAAACTAACTCGGACTACCTCACTCCATCTCCTGACTTCAGCCTAAGCATAACAACAATCTTACCCTCAAGAGACGAGTGGGCCAGCGGGAAGGCTATCAGCCCGAAGAAAATTTCGATTTTCACAGACGAAGAAGGAGTTGGGTCTGGGATCTACTCACTAGAACCAAACATAAAGCGGTCAATAAGACTTCCGAACCACGGGATTGTTTCCAAGTGGAAGTCTTATCCATCGCCGAGGCAGCCCGTGAACTATCAATAAAGCTAGTCTCTAGAAAAACCATCGACATTTACATAGCCAAGCTCAAAACCCTTACCGCGAACCACGACGTTATACTCTGGAGGACCCCGGGACACAAAGGTATCCATGAGAATGAAATGGCGGATGAATTAGCCAGGAAGGGCTCGGAACCGAACCTATCACTGGTCGACCACTCAGTTCTGCCGCCCCTAGCACTAGACTTCCAAAGACAAGCTGATGAGAGATGGAGCGCACTCCAGGAAACTCTGAACAAACAAGTACCGCATTTCGACAACTTGTGATTTCCTCAATCTCGTGTTGGAAAAGATAGTGTGCAAGGCAGAATTCTATTGAACAAATCTATCCAGTTGCTGAAACACGTAGACCCCATCGACATCATCAGTCGCTCCCAGCAATAGAAGAACAGGCGAAACGGATCAGTCTGGCATATTTTCAACAAACAAAGAAGCATCTTCCCAGTGTCTAACATCGAAGTAGTTAAGGTTCATCTACCTCGAAGTCAACATCAACTCTACGAATAACAACCTAAGGGAGATCGACGAAGTCTTAGGTACTCTATGAAACCGCTGCTACTTCGGTTTGGCGAAACAAACGGGTTCAATACACCTAATCCAAAGAAGAAATGCATATATGCTGTACAATTCCAAATTCCCTCTACAGGTCGCGGGAGCCCATTAACTAAGTAAGTAGCTTATTGGGTTAATAATTGATAGTTTTTAATTAAAAGACTAAAATTCATTATTCGTCCATGCCATGTGTGGATAACTCGTACGTAAGCTATGCAGTTCAAAGCTTGGGTTCCGCATATGTTTATAAACATTTTTAATTCCAATTTTTTTTTCTTTTCTATGACGATAAGCAGAACAAATCCGGCCGGATCAAATAGTGAATTATAAATATGTTAAAATAAAAAATTATACTTTACCCGACGAATAATATTCGAATCTAAACATCAATCAAGCCTAACCGATGTAAAATTGATTGCAATCACTTCACCTCATATGTTAATGTGTCCGCGTGACTGAACACTAGCTTAATTTTTAATAAGCGATCGATGACGACGGCGGTAGCAAATCGACACTTCCTAATTAGCTACTCGAAAACCATTTGTCATCCCTATTTTGGAATAAAAAAAATCCAGGAAGACGTGTGTATCAAATCAGCTGTCACCAACAAAAACAAAATTATTAATTGGAGAAAAGCAAGGACACCAACCATCGTGCAAGAAATAACTTTAAAAAATTATTTAAATTAAAATTAATTCACCTTTTGTTTTTTACTGTCATTCCATCTTGTCTAAACCTAAGATGAATGCAATTCAAAACCACAAGATTCGTTAGTTTTTGAAGGTCTTCACTTTGCATAGGTTAATCGATTCAAAATAAAAAAAATAGAAAAAAGAAGTCTTCTTATACAATGTTGATCTTTAAAGCTAGAATAAACATACATCGATAGAAATAAGTTGAAACTAGTTCTTCGCACACTTATTTTTTTGTAGTGGAACACAAGCTTGTTGCATAACAAAAAAAGATTATTTTGTTTATTGAATTTCTATATTATATATTCAAATAAATAACAAATTAAAAAAATTAATATTTAAAATTTATTTCATTAAAAAACGTTTAAATCTTTAAGAACTGCGGTGTTCTTGAAAGAAGTTGTTCTGAATCAGTAAAGTCCACCTCAAACTATTTATCTTAGAAAAATGATTTTTGACACGTACATCTATGTATATGGTATATCGCTTTCATTACATAGGCACACACTATTTTTCAAACTTCCGTCTGTAAGTGGGTGAATCATTGTAAAGAGCTACTTACATATCTCCGTCTGCATAGACAGTAAGTGGAGGAGTAGATACAACGACGAACTGTACGGGCTGTACAGCGACATCGACTTAGCCAGAAGAGTGAAGGTCCAACGATTGAGGTGGCTGAGTCATGAAGAGCGGATGGACACCAATGCTCCGGTCCGAAAAATCTTCGAATCCGCCCCCGAGGGACAGCGCAGTAGAGGAAGACCGCGACTCAGGTAGCGCACGCAAGTTGAAGGGGACCTCAACCAACTTAGCGTGCGAAACTGGATGCAGCTAGCTAAAGATCGAGCTGGATGGAGACGCTTGTTGGTTGAGGCCCAGGTCCACCCCGGACTGTAGCGCCACCTAAAATAAGTAAGTACTTACATATCTCAAAAATCTAAAATCTATCAAACTTTGAAATTGGTATTTCTATTTTCCTTTACCATTTTATGAAAATTCAGTTAAAGAAGCTGCAAAGGAAGGGAGGGAGATTTTTTGTTACACTGACTGACATATCAATGCCCAAACTCAACCACAGGCCCTTGGAATATTCCATTTACTTACTAATAGCTTTCAATGGGAAAAATAGAAAACGACGTTGAAAACTGACCAGGAATGAGGCAAAAACCACACACTCGGAAGGATATACACCGTTAATTTAATCACCCCTATCTTATTCTCTATGAAGTGAGAGGTGATATCGAATGAATACCTAATAACTCTGCCTGTATGGTTCTTGA
This sequence comes from Criorhina ranunculi, assembly GCA_951813785.1. Lineage (NCBI taxonomy): Eukaryota > Metazoa > Arthropoda > Insecta > Diptera > Syrphidae > Criorhina > Criorhina ranunculi. Next base: position 14,473,429 of record OX638381.1, read on the forward strand.
CTTTTTAATAAAATAACAAGCATTGGGACTTGGTCTTGGAGGGAACTGCTTATTATGAACCAGGATAAGGCCACGAAGGCAACTTCGGTACAAGCGAGGAGTACGACGACACTTTCACTGACCACCTATTTGCTGTAGTATCTATCATGGAAATGACCACAAACCTACGGTCAATATAGTCCTCCTAAGCGACTCCGCAACCCCACAACCTACCGTACCGGAAGTGGAACCCTAAGTTCTAGAGTTGGGCTAAAAATCACTACCTGTGAATTATTCACTGTGAATGAAATTTCACATTCACGGTCTGTGAACAACTTACGAATAAACTGTGAATGGCTAAAGCGTGAATGCGATGCTCTTTTTTCACATCACGTTTTGAAGGATTTCTCACTTAACGTCGCGAACTGTGATATGAACTAAGTGATGTGTACACAAGTGGTGTATGTATACGCAAAATTAGAGTTGCCGCTATGCGACTTTAGTTGCAATTTGAACATTTTGTGACGCAAAGGGAATATGACCCGACTTTTCAAGAAACTCTTCTTTTTGACCTTTTTTTTTATTTTTTCTTGTGACTTTTTCGTATAAAACAAAATACTAAATTGAGTGTAGTATACTTTATTTATATACTTCCAAAAGTATAAAAAAAATGTTTCAAAAATTCCCATACATGTTCGGTTCCTCGTTAATTCGTTCATTCACACATTGTACAATATTAACAAGTTACGTTCTCTGGTAAAAATCACCGCGAATAAAAAATCACATTCACAGTTATACCTGCAAACAAAAATTCACGACTTAGCCCAACTCTACTAAGTTCTCTCTGTCTGTCGTCGTTTTTTTTATTTTTATTTTTTCAAGCATTGGTGCTCCCACTTTACTTGATTTTCTGCTCCTTAGTACCCATAATGTCTACATACTGCACTGAATTCTTTGGAATACCAGCACATATATCATATAACGTCTCTAAAGGAGCCAAATTATAGCGTGTAGAATGCATACGCTTAATGCCAGCTTGCATGGATTAATTGCAACACTTACTTGAAATTTAAATCGATTCATAATATTGTTTGGAATTCATTAAGTCGTTTTTGTTAATTTAACAATATGTACTCGCGTTAATTATTCAATATATAGCGCTATAAAATAATCGATTTATTATACTGCTCCTCTTCTTCGTGTCTGCAGCTTCTACAAATATCGTAAGAAGGAACAACTAATCTGCTGTCATTCCTGCCAATTAGACAAATCCCCGTAAGGGCTCCTACTAAAGTGTCTTCCAATAGGGACTTCCGAACTTTGACAGTTGATAACGGCCATATGGTTGAAGCTACATCTGTCAAATTGGCTGTAATTTATTCAGTCTATTTTGCCAAATCACCATGGACGGACATAGCGTTCAACAATACGTGCAAATAATAAAATTGTTTTATTAGAAACTGACACTAATTTTCATCGAAAAATCATCATGGATACGTCAACAAACAAAATTGTCGAATTTGGGATGATACCAATCCAAATGAGATCCAAGGGCGTCCAATGAATCCCAAAAAAAGTCACTGTTTGGAGTGGATTTTGAGCTGGCGGCGTCATGGGTCCATATTTCTTTGAGAACGACGTTGGCCAGGCCTATAGGTCGATGATTACCAACTTTTTTCAGCCTGAATTGGATGATATGGACACCATCGACACGTGGTTTCAACAAGATGGCGCTACATGCCACACAGCTCACGCTACATTGGAAATTCAACAGGAGCGATTCGAGGGCATGGTCATCTCACGTGGAGGTGATGTGAACTGGCCACCGAGATCGTGCGATTTGTAGTGGACACGGTGACCAACGATAACTATCGCTAACAAGCGCTTAAGTTTGCAAAAGCGTTCGCACCCCAAAATTCGTTGGACAGTTCTAATTAGTTACTTGCGCGCAGTTTCGTTTCTCACATTTCCTTCTTCTTTTCTGATACGTGGCACGGTGAGGTTGGGTGCGCTGGAACGCGATACTTGAATCTTATTTCCAATTTCTGATTTATAATTGTGAAGTAATTAAATAAATCGTATTTTCTATTGAATTGAGTCAATCGCGTAACCAAGCGCGATCAGTCCCCTTGAGGACTCGCATAGTCTCGCGGACGCCGCCACACGCAGGCTATAGATTTGACCCCGTTAGACTTTTTCTTGTGGGGTTTTCCGAAGTTTCAAGTCCACGCGAATAAGCCACAAACCACAGCGGCCCTCAAAGCCAACATAACCCATGCCATCGGTCAAATTCAGCCTGATTTATGCTCCAGAGTCATGGAAAATTTGACATTTCGGATGCGTGCCACCCAGAGAAGCCGCGGCGGACATTTGAACGATGTTATGTTCCATACATAATGGCATCGATAGGCCTTTCAAACGAATAAAAAATGTCGATGATATCTCACACACACTTTGTTTTATTTAAATTTAAAGATAGGCGCCCTTAATGAAAGATTCTTTATATTTCTTATATGTTTCCTATTCACGGACAGGAGTCTTCCCGTTCTCCTCAGATCCAAGTCAGGCTAGATATGTTTTGATAGAAGACAATTACTGACGTTGTTCCACCTGCTATTAGCTATTCTTTTAGCTTAAGTATCGAGGTAAGATTTAATCGATTCTATGGAGGCAGGCGGTTCCCCTCCATTATCAGAAAGGATCCGACCTGCGCCTTCCTTTGCTAGCTCATCCGCTCTGCAGCGGATCTGGTTTCAACTGGCCCTCCAGGTTGTGGGCATTGTGCCATCAGAGTAACTTTTATACTACGGAAATTTAAAACATTTACAAAGTAATAATACGCCTCGGATGTGGATGGATTTGTTGTTGACAATTCCTACAAACGAAACCAAGGCAGATGGAGTGTTAGGTCTCTGAAAAGACTGCTGTTACCACCATTTACTTTTTATTGTTACGAATTTGAAAAAAAAAAAAGTTTTGCATAAAACAACATTGGAAGTGTAATACCTAGCTAGCCATCTGTAGCTTCTTACAGATTCAGTTGTAGTAATGCGAACTGTCCCTTATGGATTAACGACTCTACTCAGCCAATTACGTCATTAAACCCAGACTAGGACGAATAGTCTTAACGGCACTCGTGTGATATTCCAGGTATATGTATGTAGGTATTCTTCACCATGAATACTAAGTACTTTTCAATCACACCAGTTGGGGAAATACCTGCCGAAATAACCACACTTAAATACTTTTTTTCTTTCATTCCAAATCCAGTAATTAAAATGATATAACAAAAGTGATTCACCTTAGATGAGGTGATTACTAAATCGCCTCATACCCTACGCATTGGCAGTTTTACACTTTTATTTGTCGCGACGAATAATGTCGCGTTTCATGAATTTTTCTTCGTGGCTTTCGTTGATTTTAAGGGAGAATGGAGAGAATGATGCAAAAAATAAATGTGGCATGCGGCAGATCCCAAAGGAATGGTTTTTTCCACCGACCCTGGACCTACTCCGAAAAAATTAATTTATTTTTTTCGTCTTTCCTTTAAAATTTATTTGGAAAATAGGTAGAATGGAGCTTCAAACTAGTTGGAAACTCACTCCCGTCCTAAGAAATACACCCTAGGTGCAACAGCGTTGAATATGCATTTTTTTCTCATCTTTCCCTGAAATTTCTTTGGTAAATGAGTAGAATGGAGCTTCAAACTCAATGGAAACTCTCTTCCGTCCTCAGATATGCAGCTTGGGTGCTCCAGCAGCGTCGAATATGACATACACCAGATGATTGTTATATCGAATCCTGCCGATTGTCCGTTGACTCTCAGACTATTTATGATAACATTCGTCGTCTAGAATCGTCTGGATTCGAGGGACAAAATCGTATCCCCCCTGTAGTCTTAAGGACAAGAGAGGCATAGGTGAATTGTCTAGCTGATTATGGAGATAAGGTAAGCTAATTAAGTTAAGAGGAACTTGAATTGTTTTTGAAAACAAATAAGGTTGAGTCTATCGACTCGAAAGAAATGAATTTTAGAACTGCAAACGACTTGAGAAGGAAACAAGGGCCGACCCAAGTCTCTTAGTGTCTAGTCACACTTGCTTTCCATGAACTTCATGTCGGATGAGACAGCTAGAAATTATATGAATCAGAAAGAGAAGGGTTGATTGCACCGAAAATCCATCGGTCGTGGAGTATACAAGGATTTGTACGTGACATGAACTAGAGAAAATGTCCTCTTTTCGAACCTACTACTTTAACAATTTGTTATGTCAGTGTTCCTCCTCTGTGACAGTTGTCTTCATTCCAATGAAGCCTTATTTTGTATGTGTAGCCACGACGTTCATGGAAAACCAAGTGTATAGCCACGCACTTACGACACGGCACGTACTTACTCCACACAACTTCGAAGCCATTAAGAGTTATGTAAACCTACAAACTGGTCTAATTTCATTTGACATCACGTCTACCTTCTGTCAAATGTTAAATGTCAATATACTTCCTTTTTCATTTTCATTTTCAATTGAACCTAATCTTCATATGAAGATCTCATAAAACCGAAAGTGATCGTTTTCATTTTTTGTTTTTTAAGAAATCCCAACAAAATAATAATTTCAAAAATAAGTCACATCCAGACGAAGAGAAATGTCAGACCGGTTAAATGTCTGCATTAACCTAACAATTAACTTACCTAATTAGCCGTATCCTATGCTTGTAAGTATGTATGTTATAATAGGTTAAAGATGTTGTTTTGATTGCTTTGACTCTTCTTTCATTCAAATAATAAATTACATGAACAAAACACAAAAACCAATTTGTCACAAAATGACGGTAATTTTCCGCAAAAAGTGCGACCAAACAAAATGCTGAAATAGAAGCATACTTTTGATCATAGGTCAATGGCAATATCTGGTGTAACTGGTTGGGTGCTTTATTAGTGAAGCCTAAGTCACATAAGTTTGACAAGGTTTTCACTTTTTTTTTTTTGGTTATGAGTTGTCTTTGAAAACGAACAGCATTTGGACAATAATTACATTTTGACGAACTAATGAGTTTTATAACAGTTTATAGTCTTTCTTGTTGGGTAGATGGTAATTAGAGGTTTGAATAGCTTGTAGCTAGATCAATTAAAGTTAGGAATTTGATGGAGAATGGAACTAAGTGGCTAAGGTAGTTTTTTTTTTTTTTTCTAAACTGGGACAGGGAAAGTGCGGAAGGGACATGCATGCTTGAGTACGAATTACGAAGTTAGAAAACGAGACTTATTCATTTTCTGTACAAAAATAAAAAATAAAAAATTCGGAGCGTGACAACCCAAAATTGATAACTATCTAGCAACGTAAGTCTTACAACTTTGATGTATAGACATGTTAGTTCATAGTTTACTTATGTAAAAACAGCTTAACTAGTTGTGCTTGAACACTCATCGTAGTACGTTAATAAAATTAGGCAAAGTCTTCTTCTTGGTGGTCTAAATTATTTTTATTAGCAATTAAGCCGAACAAAACATCTTTTTATGGGCTAACCCATTTTTTATGGCTAAAATATACAATCTAAAAGCTGAAGTACCTGAACAAGTTTAATTCTAAATATTTTGGCTCGTCAGGCAATGTCAAACCTTCGAGAGTATAATTTTTCAAAAAACAAACCTTTCAATCCATGCATCGTTTGGAGTCGGCAATAAAACAAAGCTGTCGGTTCCTTATATTCATGTCAAAATAGAAGCTGGACCTTGACCTCATATGAGTTGTCGGGTCAGATAATTGCGTGCATTCAAGAAGACACAGGTGTCTTTAGGTTTCCCAAGATCTGACCCGTGAACACTGGGAATACACGTTAAACATCGGGCTCTCAAGTTGGAAATTGTTCCTTCGGAGTTACTGTCCGGCCGAGGGGACAACGACCCTTGGATCTGCACGTAGAGTGTTAGGTCACTACTGCAAAGCAGACAAATCTACCGACAGGAAAAGCAGTGCTTATTTGGATGCGGATTTATCATTGAAAGTAGACATAGGCAAGAAGTGTTCTGACGAGCAAACGACAATTTGCACATTTGCACAACAACTTGATATGTGCACATGTCCTCAAAAGAATGGAAAGAGGAAGAATTCAAAGACAACTTCTACGAGCTTTTGGACAAGACGCACGACCAATATCCTAGCTATGACAATCACCCTGAACAATTTTAATATAGAGCTTAAGATAGAATAGAAGACATGTTCGAAAATACTGTTATTATACCGCGTAGCACATGGTTGCCGCATCTCGAAATGCACAAAAAGACATGAAGGACTCTGGATCAATCAACCGTCAACCAGATTGACTACCTGGCAATCGACGGAAGGCACTCTTCCAGTTTAATTGATGTCCGAAACTGACTACCTTCTTGTAGCCATGTGAACATTTCGCACATCGCAAAGTCAAAGAAATACTGTTTGGACTGGTGGACGGCTACAGTCGCAAGAGATCACCAGAGCCTTTCCTAAAAGAGTGTCGCGTAATCACTCAAGAGGTCCTAAAGCGCCAGCACCAAGCACTAAAGATCAATGGGCAAGACTGTCAAAAATTCATCAAAGATGTCGCCTCTGATGTGCCAAGCATCACAACGAAAAGTGCCGGCAAGTATATGCAGCGAAATAGGAGGCATACAGAACGGTGCTGCATAGAAGGTGCAGAAGTGCTCGGGAGCTGGAAGAACAGAAAAGAAGGGACGAACATATGCAGCGAAATAGGAGGCATACAGAACGGAGCTGCATTGAACGACCAGAGCTGCTCGGGAGCTCCAAGAACAGAAAAGAAGGGACGTACACCGGCTTCTCAGAAGGAGGTGCGTGATAGAGGAAATAGGGAATGAAGGAATAAAGTTCGGAATAAAGAAAATGTCAAGGATACGAAACCTGAACCCAAGCCTGCAAAGATGAACAAGAGAACATAGTGATAGAATCGCTATCTGTCAGTGCTAAGGATATGAAAGGACCATTTCTGCTGTCAGGAAAAATTAACCATTCAATCTGACCGATGGCAGCCAACAATTCTATCCACCCGACCTGGACGAAGTAAAGATAGCTATCGGCGTAACTCCAAAGTAGCGGAAAATTATCTTATAATGAGCTTACACCATCTGTAAAATATGGTCGAACGAAAGCATGCCCGAAAAATAGAACATCTCTAATGACCCGACCCTAATGAATCTCCTGAAGATCCTGCCTTTAGGTGTGAGCACCTAAACACTCCAATTGTGCAGAGTAAAGAGGGAGAATGCGATATTAACTCCAAATTTGTTCTATTCAACTAGGAATAGCGCTGTGAGTGCCCTAATGTCAAAGCCTTAGTGCTTGACTTGAGTTAGTTCAGCTGTCTCAATACAATCTTTGGAATTTTTCCTACGTAATTTTATTTAAAAGCCACTTGTGCATATCAAATGCCGAGGTTAGTGAGTTCTCATTACAAAATTGATTCTCCCATGCAAAGTTTTGTCTACAAGCATTCTTCAGACAGCTTCAGCATATGCTCATACATGGGTCACATCCAAGACAAACACCAAAGCAGTCTCCTCAACTTAACAGGTGCAAAATATTTTCATTCAAATCTGCATTATTGATGCTGCGGCTGGAGGCACTACAGCAAATTTGCCAAGGTTTTGGGTCACTCGTCCATTGCCTTATGCATTGCAAACCACTTGAACCGGCACATTAACCTGACTATGCCATGCCACCTTTGAGACTTGACGCGTAGATGATGTGGAGTCACCCTACTTGTGCGATATCGCAGGCATAAAAGCATTAAACATGCAAATATTAGATACATTAGAATAGTTTGTTCGACAAATTGCATTTTTACGACTTGACATTGATATAGGTTTGTTTGCGTTGTAAATATTTGTGTTCATTTACACTCTGACGTCTTACAGGAAAAATTAGTTCGATTCAAGCAATAATGGTGCCGGTCTATCTACATGATTTGAATTTTATATTAAACGACTAAATCTTTTCACCATCCGGTGGCCATAGATCTATAGACCAGTTTGTCCGGTGCTTTTCGACAATGCATTCCACCGGCATTGACTTTGACACAGAAATATAAAAAGGTTTTCAGTTGATTGCCGGTTAGTGATTAATTCATGATATCATGAGGGTGAGCAACGAAATTAGGAGTTCAAGTTGACGACAGTTATTGAGGTTCTTGATTTCGTATGCAAGTCAGGAAAAATTCAGTGAAGTCGGGAATGGATGAATGAAAAAACGCTGTGACTGTGACGATGAACATTGGTCTGGTTACACTTGAAATTCTGAAAACACATGTCAGTTGAAATTAATTTTATAGCATTTTGATAATTTTGTTTTTTATAGAAAATTCTCAATCATATACGTGATCAGTATGCAATTGGAAATAATTTAAGGCATGAGTTTGGCAATAAATTGTTCGTGTTAGAACTATTCCACTGGTCTGTTTGTTTTATTGACGTCAGAGGAGTTTTATGCGAAAATCGGATCGTGCTATTTGAACATGGCTCAGTGGTTAGTGCGTTGAAAGCGAATTGATATAGGTTTGAGTCTGCAAAAGTATGCAAACGTTATTTCGCAGCACCATCTTTTGGCAGGAAATGACAAACCTCCGAGATCATAATTTATCCTGAGGAAGGTTCTATTCGAGCGAGAAATATTACACTAACAATAGAAAAAGTTGCCTTAGGAATTGTAAGCCTTAGCTCTCTGCATGCTGTCGTGCTAAGACTTTGCATTTTTGTAAGAAATTTTGAAAGATTTCGCAACATTTCCATCACGTTAGGTGCCTTTTGTTTCCTCATTTTGGATACAAAAAACGTGGAAAAGGAGCGATTTAGGCGAAACAACTCTAATTTTGGATGAAAGAACAGTCAAAACAGTTGATTCTAAAGGCTAAACCTGGTCCGAAGAAAGCCAAAAATGGTCTCATAGATGATGATACAATATTTCTTCATACATTTTAAGAACATCGCTTAGACAAAGAGTCGCAGAAGGAAATGAAAGCCAAGAACAAAGACCACAACGAAACAGAAGAAATCTGCATTCCTTTAAATTTTTCATAGAAATGTCAACCTTCTAACTCGAACACAGAATCGGGAGTGGGCAGGGGTGTATTTTCTAAGGATGTGAACGTTAACATCCCTTTCCGTTTACCTGACCATTGCAGTGTCTCCCAAGCCGAGATAATGGCAATCAAGGAAGCCCTATCGTGGCTGAAATATAATGTTCTATCCTCTCGGGATATCTCGGGCCGCGATAAAATCCCTGGAAACTGTCGCTTTCAACTCAAAAACAGCCCTAAATTGTCGCTTGTCCCTTAACGAGATGGCTGAGCAATTCAAAATTCACCTGATATGGATGGTGGACGAACACGCAAAAGAGGGCACAACTCTGAGTATGCCTATCGCGTCCTGCAAATTGCTACTTTATAGAAACGCAATCAATATCGCTAATCATAGATGGACAGTTGGTAACACCTGTCTCATCACCAGGCAGATTTGGCCAAAGCTGGATCTCAAACGTTCCAACTGTCTCATCAGACGGAATAGATTGCTATTTATCACCTTAGTGAGTATCATTACAAGACACTGCACCATCGGCAAGCATGCCTATAGGCTGGGCCTCCTTTATAACGACTTCTGCAGAAGCTGTATGGATGAGGAGGAGGAGGAGACGATCCTTCACCTTCTCTATACATGCCCGGCCCTTTCAGCTCGGAGAAGAGCAAACTTAGGAGCCAGCTTCTTCAACAACCTCAGTGAACTGGCTGACATCAGCATAGGCAGTCTCCAGCGCTTCATAGTACGCTCCGGCTGGTTCTGCGGGTGGTATTCCTGGTAGTAACACAATGGACCTTATCTGGTCTAAGTGAGGTTGCAATTGCAGCCTGCCAAACCTACCTAACCTAACCTAACTCAAACTTATTTCGATCTTCTGCAAAGGAAAAATTAAATAGTTTGCTTAAGGAATTATCTCTGTAAGTCAAAGTTGCTGCTGAATATGAACAAGAAAACCCTTGCAATCATAGTCGGCGACAACTGTGGTCTTTCCCGAGACCAAATCTATCATCAGACATTATTATATAAACCATCTTCATAAAACATTCGCAGATTTAAGTTTTCCAAATAAAGGAAAATAATCGCACTTATATTTTCAAATTCAACTTGTAACAGCTGCCATCAGCACCATCTTCAGGTGCATAGAATTATTTCGATTAATTTGAACATTTTTCCCTCCAGATGTCTCATAACTTGTTTACATTTTTTTTGTCTTTTTTTCTAATCAGCTGCTTGTCAAAACTCACCCGTCAGATTTTATCATTAAAAAAATCTCCTCCCCCATTCTTTGTTTGCGTCGACGTAAAAATTTCTTTCAAAATAATTAAGTGTTAAGTCTCAAAATTATTTTAAGATGTCAATTGTACAGGAGTAGTACAGCAATCGAAATTTTAAATCAACGGACAAAACTTCGTAAAGGAAGCATCGAAACAAAGGGCAATGGATACTCAAAAGAGTAAAGCCCATAAAGTTCTTTCCGACCAAGAAAAGGATACAACAATGAATTCAATAGATAGATATAGGTTCAGTAATTCTTTAACTTTTAAGTTTTCCCCTTAAAATATAATTTATTGTAGAAACGAATGGGCACAAATCATAGCATCTCTTGAGGACTTTGAATCAATTCATGACCTTGCATTCAATGGGGATCTGAAGGTTTCAAAGTTTCGTAGCATCTATTGGGCGCTCTTATTGCGTGTTTTGAATGCAGATCATGAATCATGGAGTGCACAACGGAAGCAGCAAAGGAAAAGGTAATGAAAATTGCATAACAAGGAGGGGGTGTTTAAGAATGCAAGTTTATTTATAGGTACGAGAAGTTAAAGAGTGAGTTTGTCAAGAATCCACATAATGGGAAAGCCCCTAATGATGATCCTCTGTCTCAGTCGAAGCAGGTACATTTCTATGTCGATACTATGTTCTTTTGATTGAGGGTTTTTTTTTCAGAGCATTTGGAATCAGTATTTTAGCGATCAAGAGCTTTTTGCTGTGATCAAGCAAGATGTGATACGAACATTCCCTGGTGTGGATTTCTTTCGAAAAGCTGAAATCCAAACTGCAATGGTGGGAATAGAAAACATTTTAAAGAATTCGACTAATGGGTTTTTTTTTTCAGACAAACATACTTTTCTACTACGCGAGGGAACACCCGTACATGTGCTACCGCCAGGGAATGCATGAGATATTGGCACCAATTCTGTTCGTAATGTATGGAGATCACCAGGCTTTGTTACACTTCATGGAACTCACTAAAGGCATTGAGTAATATGAACCTTTAGTGAAATTCTTAATGGTTTATTGACTTTAGTTTGATTTACAGAGAACTACTTCTGGATGTGCTGAGTCCTGACTACTTGGAAGCTGATTCATAGTAAGTGCACACGAAACCCTCACCTGCTGATATTAAGTAGTTTTATTTTAGCTCGATATTCTCACGCCTGATGGCCTCCATTGAATCCTATTACCGAGTTACTAATCTTGTTCAAACTGAGAATGGTTATTTCACTGTCCAAAGTGATCAGGTAAGCATGACTATCGTTATACACCACTCGGTTAGTGAAAACCCATTCCATACAGAATTTAATTGATCCAGTGACGACTGAGGTGGAAGTTATTGGCCAGTTAAACTCAATTCGAGACAAAATTCTTGCCAAAGAAGACCTACACTTGCACAATTATTTACTTAAGTTGGACATTCCTCTGCACATCTTTGGAATGTAAGCTCGCAATTTGTTTTGATCGTTTTTACTATTCATGACTGCGGCTGTTTTTATTTAGACGATGGCTTCGGTTACTTTTCGGTAGAGAGTTTCCTCTTTTGGATCTGCTTATGCTGTGGGATGCGATTTTTGCCGATAGTGATCGCTTTGATCTCCCGAACTACATTCTCGTTGCGATGTTGATACGAATACGGGACAAACGTAAGCAAAATCGACCACACGTCTAAAATAACGTAACCATATCTCTCCTCCACAGTGCTTATGAATGACTACACCACTTGCCTTACATATCTGATGCGGTATCCATCAAATGTTGACATCAACTTGATCCTTCGACATGCCCTACACATGCAAAGGCCTAAGGTATGCAAATATCAAGTCTTCGACTTCCAAATTACACGTTTTCTTTTGATAGAAATTCGATCGCCCAGCAAATGCATTTGTTTACTTCACAATGAACGCTGAATCAGCTCAGTCTTCAGCATCAGGTTCATCACAAAAGTCGCTTTCTACCACTGCAACAGTCAAAACGAATAGAACCGTGCCAAATGTGACAGCACAACAACCAAAGTTCGAAGAACCTGTTGAAAAACGTAATCGCTCCACTTCCCTAAGCAGCGACATGAAGTTCCAAAAGCAAATAAGCGATATCCAGTACAGAAATGCTTTAGACTCTGCAGCCATAGCAAGACTAAAAGCCACTTCAGAGTCTGATAAAGTGATAATCGATGGATACTCTGAAAATGTAAGTCTCATCTCTTATTTACTTTTACATTCACTTTTCACCTCTTCCCTCAGAGCCCAGAACTCCTGCGCTTAGAGTTGAAAAATGCACAAACAATCATCAACATATCCAAGTGTAAACTGGAAAAATACCTAGACACAATCAAACGACACGTCACAAGGATGCCTTCGGAGGAGTTCGGTCAAGCTCTCGATGGCATGGAGGGACTTTGTCGTTTCCTTGATGTTAAGTTTATTTACCCCTACAATTCCCGATCTCATCGTATTGATCAAGCTCTGGAAGCCGATGAGAGTCGTCAAATTAAGGCATCATCACCAGAAATCAAAAGTCACAATGAGGAATTAGTCAATGGTAACAATTCTCTAAGTCCTGCAGTTGAACAAGTCGAAGAGGAAGAAAATGATGATGTCGAAACAGCAATTACAGTGAATGGCACAACTGCTTATGAGAAGCCTGACATTGGATATATGATGAATTCCTTCCGACTACTCGGTAATCGAAAGGAAGTTGAACTGATACCGATTGCAACTGATGAGAGAATAGATGCTGATCAGCGAATAACACAAAGCGGCGTGCCGTCGATTGATCCTCTGGGCTATCGAGATGAGTAAATTCTTGGACTGATTTTTGTTTTATTTTATTACAAATTAGATTATACTGAACTTTTTCGCGTTCTCCTGAAACTAGAATCTAAAAAAAAATGCAATTGTTTAGAATTAAATGAGATTTAATGTAAACACTTTGGGATTTTTAAAATATATATACATTTTAGTTATCCTACTTGATGCTTTGATGTAAAATCAAAACTAGTGATGGACAACTCCACATACGATGAGGTAGAGTAAGTGTATGCAATGCGCGTGCGTATCCCAATGCCAGTAAAAATGACTCAAACTGCTTGTATAGACGTATTCCCACTCTCTAATCATAAGACTCAGCTGGTAATTGGGACTCATTTGAGGTTAAGAAAAAATAATTTGTCAGAAGTGGGATTCGAACCCACGCCTACAGAGTAGACTGCGACCTGAACGCAGCGCCTTAGACCACTCGGCCATCCTGACACAAAATAATTTAGTACTTATTTGACATCACATTGATTATACTCCTGTTCACTGTTAACACCTGCAAAGTCCCTTACCCCATCATCTCTTCAGAAATCATTGCTTGAGTAGTTTAACCTCTGGATATGTCTTCCAACAGCCCAGGGATAAGTAAAGAGTCACATCGGACATCATCCAGCGAATGGACAACAATGCTCCAGACGAGAGAATTTTTCAAATCGCAGTCATCCATTTTAAGACTACCAGGAAGACTGAACCTCCGGTTCTATTACCAGCACCAGTTTACTTGGCTTTACAAACAGAGCAATATTCCCAAGATCAAAGGTGTCAAGGAAGAAAGGATGAATAAGTCTATCTACCACGTCGATGTGGTAGAGGCCCTAAGCAAACGACACTCCTTAAGCCTTCATCAGCGATATAGCCATAGAATGCAACTATACATTAGCAAGAGTAATAGTGAGCGAGGATACGCTGTAGACTTACACCGCTCTATACCTACATTAGATTTCTGGATATCAGGCAGCCTTGTTTTGTGTTAATGGTAATTCAGACGGGAGTTCGGCTTCGAAAACACTGCAGTGGCTTGGGTCCGTCGTTTAGGTGAATTAAGAAACTAAGAAACCAAAGTCGCATCAAGTATACGGACTCCCACTCCATTCCTCATACTCCTTTTGCCGAACCGACATTAAACTCGGTTCAACATCCAAGCCACAGCAGTGAATGTTGCATTTACATCGCCGAAGCCTTTAGGGAGAATTTCAAGTGTTTTTGTTACCTCACAGTTACTCGGTCTTAAGTCAGATTGCAGGAGTTTCCTCTGTTTACAAGCCTTAGACCTTCTTCGATTAAAGATCTAGATGAGGGTCTGCCCCGCAGTTTTTGTAGTTTTATCAAGAGCTCAAATCTTTTGATATGGTTAGGTAAGGTTAGGTTAGCCACTTCAGGCTGCCAGCTATTGACAGCACACTTAGACCAGCGACAGGTCCATTGTGATACCACATGGATCTGAAGAGATCTCCATACCTACTCGTTAGACCAATTGGAGCTTTTTATGAAGCAAAGGAGGTTTCTGATATCCATGTTTATCAGATCGCCTATGTCGTTTAGGTAGAACTCCCCTAAATGGAGTCTCCTTTTACGAAAGAGAGCTGGGCATTTACAAAGAAGGTGGGGAATCGTTTCCTTCTCCTCTTCGTCCATGCAGCTTCTGCAGAAATCGTTTGAATGGACGCCAAGCCTTGTTGCATGCTTGCCTATTAGATAGTCTCCCGTGATGACACCTTTTACGGATCTGATATGTGATCTGTTGAGAGAAATTAGATTCATAGAGCGTTTCAGATCCAACCGTGGCCAAATCCGCTTCGTCACTAGACAGGTTATACCAATTCTCCACCTCGAATTTGTTTTCTCAATAGCATCCAGCTTGAGTTGAAGTTTACATGTAGCGATCGGTATATCTTTCTGTAAGCACGGATACGGTTGTTCCATATCTAGCGAGTTCATCAGCCTTGTAGTTCCCTGAAATATTTCTATGTCCCGACACCTAATAAGGGTGCATTTTGAACTGCTCCGGCATCTCTATAAGAGATGATCGACAATCAAGAGCTACTAACGAATTTGAAGAGACTGATTCCAGGGATCTGATCGCTGCTTGACTGTCTGAAAAGATACGTATATCTGTGGAAGATATCACGTTTTTCTTCAGCCAAGATAAGACTTCTTTGATTGCCAATATTTCCGCCTGGAACAGACTACAATGATTTGGAAGACAGAAAGAGAGGCTTAGGTTAAGCCTATCGGAGAAAACCCTCATTGGTTTAAGATCTATCAGTGGATCGAATTGTCCTTTAGAAATGTCTCGTCCTTCCGGAGTGATCTTTTGGTATAGATGTGTATCTCTATTTTTAAGGGTTCTTGTACCTTGAATTTGGGGTGTTATTCCCTTGTACTCTCTGCAGGCTTACAACAGAGGCCAGATGCAAAACGTCTTTATGGCATTATTTGCAAGAAAGAGCTTTTGCAAAACATTGGGATTTAATCCAAATGTAAGTTGTTGGCTTGGCGGTGGTTAGACACATTTTAATTTACGGTCCCATTGTCTAGTGGAAAACGCTATGCTATCTTGTGAATGTTGCAAGGATTTAACGAACTGGTACCATAAGGCTAATGGGAGCGAAGGGATCAACACCAACGGCAGCTTCTATGTAAATAAATACGGAAAATAAATCTAAAAAATTAGTCCCTTTCACAACAAAACCTAACCTCACAATGACCCCGACGTGATTTGAACACGCAACCTTCTGATCTGGAGTCAGACGCGCTACCGTTGCGCCACGGAGTCATATTAATATTATTGAACAATTCCTCATTAACAGCTAATATTCTTGTTGATTCAAATTAATAATTTAATCAAAACTGTGGCCACAGCGCCCCAAGAAAACACAACATAAGTCGTATTGTGTTGTGTGTGACTTATGCTATTTTTCCTTCTGACCACAGATGTATACCTAACACGCAACATAGAAAAAAAGTTCTTCAACCTTCTTAACGGCTCATGTTTTGGTTTTTTAAGGTGGGGTTGGATTTGTATCGCCTTTTTTTTAACATCTGCTACTTATTTGACTGATTAAATTATTAAGAACTTGACACTGCAAACAGGAATCGTCTAATGGCTTCCTTCAAAGTCATAAATTCCTATACCGGCCTTGGACAATCAATGGTGATAATGGTTATACAGATTTCGTGTTCTGCGGGAAGACGACTTCTTGCACATTCATCCATAGGGTTGGAGATTATTTATGTTTCGCTGGAGGATCTAAGTGTAAAAACAAACAAGTTTTGGATGAGTGTCGATATAGCACAGATTTACTTTTAACTTATCAGGCCAGCGACCCTTGGAGGGTCTAAACCTGAACTAATGCCGATTTCCATCCTTCACGGTCCCGGGCACGCTGCTTCCAGTTTACTAGACCAAGGTTTTTGGCGTCCGCGATTGTCTGATCTTTAAACCGGAGGTTTGGTCTTCCTCTTCTTCGTGAACCAGTTGGCTGAGATTCAAAGATCCTCTTAGCTGGAGCATTCTCGTCCATTCGCTCTATGTGGCCAAGCCAGTGCAGTCGACGGATTTTCGCCTACCGGACTACATCCACATCTTTGTACAGCTCATAGAGTTCGCAGTTATATCTTCTCCTCCATTTGCCCTCCTCGCAGACTGGTCCAAATATTCGACGTAGATTTTTTCTTGCGAAGGATCCCAAGATCCTGCTTCGATGTCTTACTTATCGTCCAGCATTCAGCTCCATAAAGCAGGATTGGCAAGATCAGGGTTTTATAGAGCATGATTTTGGACCTTCGAGTCAGGAGTTTGGATCCTAGATGTTTGGACAAACCGAAGTAGCAGCGGTTGCCTAAGGTTATCCTTCGTCGAATCTCCACTAGGGTGTCATTTGTGGAGTATAGACAAACTCCTTCACTACCTTAAAATTAGAGCTGCCAATTGTTAGGTTTTCACCTAGACGGTGTTCGACGGATCGGTTTTTGGTAGACAGCAATAATGGCACGCTGGGAACGGGCGATGATATCGATATCGTCTGCGTTACCCAGCAGCTGGATGGATTTGTTAAATATAGTGCCGTCTTACGGCGATATAGCACAGATGCAGCCTTGAAATCGATGAGGAAATAGTGTGTGTCTTCCTTAAAATGTTCAGCAGGGTGGAATATGGGCCAATTGGTGGCTTGTTCAGGTCATTGATAGTTGACATGAGACTTCATTTTATGCACACAATCTAAGACAAGCGACCTTAACAAAACACACGAACACAAAACGAATTAGCATCTGCTCATCACCTAGGACGAAGCCTCATAACTTTAAAATATTTAAGTTTGACTGCCTCAACTTAGAGATATAATTCAAGAAAATACACATAAGTAGAAATACGTCCAAGAGATGATTAAACTGATACTGTTGTTAGTGCGGTTTATGGGCAAAGTGCTAAATTAACCACAATGCTCCTCAAAGAGTTTTAAAATCCAATCCGAAACTAAAAAGGGGGACCAACCTCTTGTTTGAAGACCAGGCAATCACTGTTGTCACAGTGTTGGGTCTTGCGAAAATTATGGAGATATGTACATACATGCCGCCCGCCTCGAACTGGACTTTTAATCCAGCAAGGCGAATTAAATGCTGACCAAAAGAGCAAAAGTAAATTTGCATCGGCCGGGAATCGAACCCGGGCCGCCCGCGTGGCAGGCGAGCATTCTACCACTGAACCACCGATGCTTATATATTTTATTGAAGTACCATTCTACTTCTTCCCAACAGAAAACTTGGTAAGCTCAAACCCAGACTTCGTTTCATTCATAAAAGAATTTTATCCATGTACTATTATTTCACTACTGAGTTTCCACCAAAGCACCTGCATTTATAAATTTTTGATTTCGATGTTACCTACGAAGAGCCATTTCGTCAATTGAAGCCGCTTTCGCATTTTCTAATATTACGCCATCTCTAACTGATTTAAACATTTTCGCTGCCAAAGTATGGACTTGTTATTTACACGTGTTTATGTTGCATACAGAGCTCTAAAGTAATTAAGTATTTTAGGACTAAAGTTCTACTTAAGTACAATTATCTTGTTTCAGAGTTACGAGCGCGAGAAAAAAAAAAAGACTTTTGATCTAGGTCGTCCAAGCAAAACTTGGGAGAATTCATGTTTCATGTTCCATGTAATAACAGGCTTCGATTAGGGCACATCCAGCCTTCAGTCATTTGGCTATTTTTTGAAATTGTATGTTTCAAAAGCGACTACATTCCCCTTTTTTGCCATTTAACATTTAATGACGAGGGGCCGAAGAATTCGATCACAGTAACCCCGCACTTCTTATTGTTCCATCCGACACCGTCTCTTTGTTAATACCTCGGCTCTCCGCGTTCTCAGCTTCTCCAGAGTAGAACCACACCAAGTTTGCTACAGCGTTGAACACTTAGTTTAAAATTTGTAAAGAATATCAATTTATTCGGAGTTATAATTCCGAACTTCTACCAAAGGGTAGTTAAAACCATTCGAAACTACAAATTCTTAAGATTAAAACAATGTTTACTTCGTCTAAAATGTGCACGTTTCTTTAGAAAAAAAAAAGAAAAAGAATATTTTTTATGGTATCCATATACCTATATACCAAATTGTTACTAGGGAATACCTATATTTCACTGAACATAGACACAAAACACACGGTTTACCGAAATCAAAATACTTAATGCTATTAAAAGACAAAACAAACTTATTCCGTCACTTCGTAGGAAGGATCGTTTTGACTGGAGCCAACTTGGTTGCTTTCATTCGTCGACGGCTGATGATTAATAAAGTACGCATTGCCAAGGGGAGCACTAAGCAAGACAGTGGATGACGCCGAGGCTCCAGATGCATGCGATTCATTTTCTGTGATAGCTCGTAGTTCCAGTTCACAGATTAATTGCGAAACTCGCATTTTACTTTCTGCAATCAGTTTCGGCGACAAAGCCTTAACACTAGAGCTGACACTTTCAAAAAACAAATCCACATGGTTCTTCTTCTTTTCGACGGTTGAGAATAGCTCATTGAATGATGACATTAATTCACTTTTATCCTTTTGAATTTGCAAGAGTAACTTTTTGCGATCTTTTTTCCCGCCACTGGTGGATGAATGTGCTTTTTCGTTTCGTTTCCCAGTGGACATTATATTTAAATCGTAAAGGTGAGGGGAGCCATCACGAACTTGTTGTATGTCGCCTTCATTCTCAGCTTGAACAAATTGAAAATCATGAAGTGTCTCGTGAGTGCCTGAATCGTCCAATCGTTCTTTTCTAAAAGAAAAATATCTTTCCTCAGTACCTTGGTAAATATTAAGAACAATTAACTTACTTTCCTTCATCGACGTAGTCTTCATCCATGAACACACTTTCAAACTTTGAATCATCAGCTTCTGCTGTCGGTAATAGTTTTACTGGCTTTTTCCGTTCCTTGCGTTGACCAACGTTTTGCTTTGATGGCAATAGACCTTGCGCGTTGAGATATGATTGCAAGTTGGAATTGTGTTTGGTTGTCTTCTCATGTCGTTGAAGGTGGCATTTATTGCAATTTAAGCGGCACCTACATACCTTACAATAGGGTTTCTGTTCATCCACTGTGTCTCTAGCAAGCCATGGCTTGAAACGATCCAACCAGCTTTCCACAAACCTCTGTTGATAGTATTTCTTATCACCTTTTATGATTTTTTCGGTTTTAATTTTTGTTGCTTTCCTGCAATTTGATGTTGGTGTAAAAGAGGGCCTTGTTATTGTTAGTAAATTCTGTTAAAGACTGTGGTTTTTCTGTATTTACCATTCTGAATCAGAAGAATCACCAGAGAAGCTCATTTTAAGATAGTTTCATAGAGATTATTTGTATTAATTTTTTGTTATATTGCAATTTTTATAAAACATTCAATCCAATCCGCGTCTTTTATGTGTCGTTAAATGTCAAATAAAAAGTTGACATTTTACTGGCTACCATGAAATTTGGTTTCCTTACGCAAGAGATGTTGCAATGGATAGATTTGATAGAATGTTCACCAAGCGCATAGCTTGGCTGTATGCGGTTTTATTTTACTAAAATTTAAAAGCCAAGGAGGTCTTCTGCCGTACAATTTGTTGCAATAATTGCGAGGAATATGTGTATCAGTTCAAGTTTTGGGATATCAGAGATCATTGGGAGATATTAACATCAAGCGATGCAGGCGAATCATGGCAGAGCCACTCACGTAGAGAAGAAAAGACAAAAGAGATTGATCTTATGGTCAACGAGAACAAAACTAATTAAATGCTATAGGCAAACAAAAAAGCAACTGTTGGTTAATTGTTTATTGCATGTGTGCCTAAATAACACTATCAAAAATTTGCCCTGATTACGGTTTACTCATCCACTTCTCTATACAAGGTGCTACATAATCAAGGTCCTTACCAAGTGCAGCGTATAAAAGGAATCTATTTCCTAGTCCATGTGGTATGCTGACCTCGGACCAAACCAGAGTCTCAAGCTCAAATCCTCTTTGCTACGTTATTTAATTTCCTATTGAAATCTGGGGAATGGATGTACTCGGTTTATGTACGCTTTCATGTGGTAGGCCATCGATCTCTTTTTGCACCCATAGAAAGCAATGAATGCCTTTTTAACACGGCTATCAATGTTCTCTTTCCAACTCAGTTTTGAGTCCAGAATAACGACGACGTATTTTGCAGTCTTCTTAAGTGTCAAATCAATCCTTTCCTTTCCTCTCTTGATCTCCTTTTTCTGAAGAGTACAATCTCAGTTTGGGGTTGACTCATTTTTTGGCCTAGTTATTCACTAGCGACAATGCATGCGTTGAGTCGTTTACTTAACTGCAAAGCCGTTACGTGGCTAACAATCCATCACTTCTATCGGGATTGTTTATTCATTTGATTAGTCTAACTCGAGAACCAGTTGCCTTGGCTCACAGACTCCACCTCTGTTTGTTAAGCAAATGCAAAAGCTCCATTACACTTTCAACATAAATATCATTTATTTACTTTCTCAGGTTAACAACACTTTTAAAGCAAACACATTTCATATTCGTTAATCTAGAACATTTAACGTTTTCTTTTTATTTCATTAAGTCCATTACATGAATATGTATGCATTTAATAATTCTTATCAACAGTTACCTAGGAGAACACTAAAAATATTCTTATTTTCTTTTTACTTGTGTTAAGATTAATTTTTTTTTTCATAAATAAAATTTTAAATAAAATATAAGCCAATGAAAGTTTCTCTTTGAGATCCCTATCAAAGGGATCCACTTGTGAGGGACATCAAAATGAAGGTATACATTTTCGAAAACATCCTTAATACGTGCCAATGGATTAGTTTAAAATAATAAATGTTTATATCCGAATGGATGGGGGGGAGTGCAGGCTAGGTCTTTGTGCGCACTGCTAAGAGGTAGGTACTCGTGGTATTTATTCGACAGTTCTGTAAAGAAATATTAAGATTTAATTAAAAAAAAAAATTCAATTATTGTTTTATTCAATCATTCATTAAATTAATCATGCTCTCAATCATTCAGTCGCTTTTTTTCTCATGGTACATTCAATCATATCAATAGCATCAAATTCTTCAAAAAATGCATACACAATGCGCATGGTGTTTGTAAAACCAGATCCTTGCTTCCAGCCGGTTACTACAACAACAGCGTCTCCGGATTTGATAAATTCATTCTTCTTGCCAACTTGTACACCAAATTGTACACGATTATCAACATCCTTTAGCCAATCACCAATGGCGGGTTCTAGAAATAAAAAAACTGTTTTAAATCTGTTTTACATAAACTCCATCTCGATACAAACCTGTGTAAACCAATGGAATAATGCCACGATACAAATGCGCTTGTCTGGCGATTTGTCCATACCGGGTTACAGCAATAATTGGACATCTTGGCTTATACTTGCTGAGGTAGTGAGCAGATCGTCCGCTTGTGGTGATCACAATGATCGCTGCAGCGGTACTCTTAGAGGCAGCTTCAACGGCAGCAATGGCCACGGCATGAGCAGCATCAGTGGCGTTTGAGTTTCTCGATACCAAATCGGCAAACAAATTCTTATGCCACAAGGCAGCCTCGGCCTCCTTGCAAGTTTTTGCCATGGTCAACACGCATTCCAATGGATATTCACCCTTAGCTGTCTCACCGGACAGCATTACACAATCAGCACCATCCAAAATAGCGTTGGCAACATCAGAGATTTCAGCACGAGTTGGTCGTGGTTTCTTAACCATAGACTCCAACATTTGAGTGGCACAAATGACTGGCTTGCCAGCTTTGTTGCAACGGGCGATCATTGCCTTTTGGGCAATGAACACCTTCTCTGGTGGGATTTCGATACCCAAATCACCACGGGCAACCATAATACCATCAGAGGCATCGATAATCGAATCCAAATTTTGCATACCTTGTTGGTTCTCGATCTTTGAGATGATCTTGATATTCTTGCCCTTCTCGCCCAACACCCCGCGAATTTCGTCCAAAGCTTGAGCGTTACGAATAAACGAGGCGAAAATCATATCAACCTCCTGTTCCACACCGAATTTCAAATCAGATTTGTCCTTATCAGACACAGCAGGCAAATCAACAGGCACACCGGGCAAATTGACACCCTTGCGGGAGCCCAAAGCGCCACCATTTTCTATCTTACAAACGAGAGTATCTCCAGCTATTTCGGTCACAATCAGGGAAATCAAACCGTCATCAACAAACACTCGGTTGCCTGGTTGGACTACATTCACAATGTTGGCATAATCCACAAAGATGGTACCACTGTTGCCCCTTTCAAAGAAGTCCTTACTGGTCGACAATTTGATGACATCGTTTTTCTTTAGCTCAACTTCACTAGTGCCACTGCCCTCAATCAAACCGGTACGGATTTCTGGTCCCTTGGTATCCAATGCAATTGCAATTGGGTAAGTGTAACCCAGCTTAGCTGAATAATTCTTACCAGCCTGACGTACATTAGCAATTGTCTCAGCATGGTATTCATGAGAACCATGAGAGAAATTCATACGGGCAACATTCATGCCGGTGGCCATCATCTTCTCGAGCATCTCGACACTGCGCGAGGCAGGTCCAATGGTACAAATAATACCAGACAAGCGTACATGTGGTGCCGGTGAATCAAAGTCAAGGCGGCACATATGCTCGAGTTGGGTTTCAGCTTCAGCGGCCAACATTTGTGGGACTTCGCTCATCTGTTGAGAAGAAAACATAAATATTTAGAAAATTAAACAATTGTTTGAGACGAAGGTTATGTGAAAGATATGAATAGATAACCATAACCCAAACATGCAGATATAGCCCTTGTTTATGCTTACAACTATTGACAAAGAGATCGTTTTTATTAAGACTACAAAAACAGATAACATTAAATAATCCAGTAAACCACAATAAACCCTGAGACCGAGACTGGGGCACACATCGAAGGCAGCAAAGTACAAACAACAGCGATTGGGATGGACACATTTTTGTTCCTAAGAGGTCCCCGCCTGATAAGAAAAATGTCTCCCGCCAGTGATAAAAAAAAGAAAACTTGAAAATAATCTTCAATTCTCATCGTTGACCTTTCAAGACCTTTGGCGACTATATTTCACCAATTAATCAAAAATTTAATTATTCCATCATGACCTAGCACAAGAAAACAATAAACTCGCTTCGCCAGAAGATATGGTTTAAACAACAACAAAAAATATATAAAGTGCTTGTGAATGTTTTTGACAATATTTTCTTCTTGTTGTTCTGTTATGGAAAGCATTAGTAATCTTGCATAAGACAATAAAATCTTTGATTCATTGTCGCCTAAACGGGGAGAATTTATAAAAAAATATATGCATTTGCAATCGCCTTTCTCTGAAAGTTGTCTTTCGTTTGGTAGAGTTTGACCTTTAGTAAATTTTAGCACACAGAAAGTACGCGAATGAATCTTCCTTATCTGTTCTATCAGTCCCAGTGAAATTCTGTGCTTTCCCCAGCAAGGCATAAAAACAAACGTAGAAATAAGGATTATTACGGAAATCTTCACAGAGAGAACGCATCGCATTATATGACTTTCACATACGTTATAACAAAAGAAAGACGAACAGCAGGACATTTGACAAAAACTGCTAGCCAAAGAAATTTGACAGATGTCAAGAAAATTGCAGACCTATAGATCTGATCATAAAAAGTTTTTTTTTTCTTTTTTTATAGTGACGAAGCTTCGTGGCAAGAGTGACCGTCGATAAATTAAACTTGGGTCAGAGTCGTTCCACTAAAAGATTGTTCACCCCTAGAACTTACGAGGTGTCGCTAAAACAATTGAAGAATAATTCCCTCCGAATGGCTTTCTTGGTGCTGGCGAGAACGTTTCGAAATTTGAGGAGCTCCACCTTAACCACCGCCGATGCCGCAGCGCTGGCGAGAACGTATACCCAGTGCAAAGGACGTATTGACAGCTGTCTTTTCCCCTCACCTTGTCTTTGTAGTCGATATAAGTAGGAAGTGGCTACCGCTTCGGTAAGAAATCTATTTCCATTGGTTTTTGTATTAAAAGGGTTCTCAAATATTAAACCTACACAAGGCCTTGGCAAAAAGCAAGGCAATGTCTGGCAAAAAATGTAAAGCTCTACCAAAAGTTCTAAGCAGCAATGTTGACAGACAAAATATAGTGACTGCGATGCCATTTGAAGAAGATTGGTCTTACAGTTCTTGGGACATATGCAAATTATCCCAACATTCGTCAGCTGCACAATTCGCTAAAAAGTCGTTATAACCTGAATGCTTGATATTGGATTAGTCTTCAATTGACTTGACTTGAAATGCGCTACAGTGACAGCTCCTCATTGAGGATTAGATCATCTAAGAGCAGCAATGTTGCGGCTTCAGGGGAAAACCGTATAATTTCTTCAATGTGCGATGGAAGTCTGATTTGTATAACAAAAGTCAAGGTACTACAAGGTCAAGTTTGTAAATGTCTTCCATACTTCAACTGGTGAGGATGCCGAAACAAAAGATATAGGAATTGTTAAATCGTGCTTAAACCGTATAAGCGAAATACAAGCATTTACACAACTATACCGCCTTATGGACTATTTGGACTCATCTTCCTTAATTTTAACTAGTCCAACGACAGTGTACTTACACAATATTAAGGACCCCTACGCTACATTTCTATAAACATTTACACGTTACTTTTTTTTTTTAAACCATAAGTATTCTAATTCGAATATTTTTACAATATCGCGTGACGCAAAACACTTCCATATATACAAAAGTTTCAAAACATTGCAGTTCAGTGCCAAGATCGTCAAGTTTCCCCCCCTAGAAAACTATTGGAGAATAGCTACAGAAGAGCGAATAGTCTTATTTCGGATGAGCACTGTATGCAACAGATTATTTCATATACAAATATATACGAATGTAGTAAGTACATAATATCATAACCTTGAAGTGTAAACTTTGCACTTTCCACCAGAAGAAGATTACAGAGTGTACGTTCGACAGAGCTTTACAATGCGTTGGAATATATGCTTACGTCGAACAAATTTATCGCAAAAGGAAACAAACTATACGTGCCAAACAGATGCAATAATCAATAATAAATTGACAGACGGAATTCTTTCTATTTTTCTGGATTATTTTTAGATCAACTAAACTAACAACTTTTAATAGAGCATTGTACTTGGAAGCCATATAATTCTCAACGCCCTACCCAGTAAAATTTACTCAAAGTTTTATCCACAAATGGGGAAAAAGGGTGCGTCAAGTTCTCGTTCCCAGCTGATGCGATTCTGGGGCGTCTGCTATCACATTACATCTGATTCGTTTACAGTCTGGCAATTATGTACTTGATGCTTATGAGGCAATTTGAGATGTTAAACTCTTTTGTAGACGAAAGGTGTGTAATGCAATAGCATGGTAATAAAATCAAAGACGGCAGACGCAGAGACTGGAGTGAACAATGACATACAATTGATCTTTTGTCGTTATTTTTGGTCCTGCTATCATGTCTGACAACGGTATCTGATTAGGAATCAAACAGCAGCCAACTAAGTAGTAAAGGTCTATTCCGAAGCACTAAGAAGACTTTCAATAAGATCCTACTCATCCCAGTCCAACTTTATGGCTAGACTCCATTGAAAGCGGACGAAATTATCCTAAGTCGTTTCGAGCGAAATTATTTTTATCGTATTCAGACCGATTTGCTTTGGCAGGCTTTGGAGGAGGATATTCAGAGATGTACAAGGGCATCGACCTAATCAAAAAAAAACTCCGTATTCAACGTATAAAATGGTCAGGACATGTATATAAATCGAATCGGGCTTCAGAGTTTTCGAATCTAACTCGGAGAAACAATGCAGTAGAGATTGCACGCACAAGCAGAAGGCTGCAGACAAAAGACTGAATATGTACGATTCCTGCTAACTTTGAGGTGATAATGCTCGCTCGCACCAGCCCGTTCTTTTATAATTCACTAGAGCTAAAGCGGTTATGAATATCCTTATGATGCTATTCACACAGCGTGAGTGTTGGTGTAATGATTTTTTTGAAACTCAGATGATATAAGGTTTCAGTCTTTTTGCTCCAAGGGTTGTGTCCAGAATGACTGGGGAGAAATATTGGTACTATTGCCATTGCTTATAATTCACAGTATTTCTTTCGAACATCCCGATGTCATTAGTACGATCAACACTTTCAAGCCATATGACCACCCTCCTGCCAGTGTTATGCCTATGCAGTAGAGTTGACGTCGGCTTTTTTCACAGTTGATCGACTTTTTTGACATCGGG
The DNA here is from genome assembly GCA_951813785.1 of Criorhina ranunculi. Classification (NCBI taxonomy): domain Eukaryota; kingdom Metazoa; phylum Arthropoda; class Insecta; order Diptera; family Syrphidae; genus Criorhina; species Criorhina ranunculi. Next base: position 14,500,343 of record OX638381.1, read on the forward strand.
ATTCGGAATGCTTAATGCAACGGCAAAGTTAAGGTATACGGAAGAGGAAGGCTGTTACAAAATGCAAAATAATTTTACTGAAAGTGGAAAGTGGACCTCTAAGAAAGGTGAACCCGTAATGCCAAGACATCGCCCTTACAAATTTGCAAGTTTTTTTTAATCCTGCTCTTGAATATCTGCCGGCTGAAAGTTTCTAGAAATATGACTTTTGGAAGTTTTCTTGGTCTGCAACAAAAGAAATTTTGATAGGGGCATGTCTGGTGGACACGGGGACGTACACTGTGGTACCACTGTGAGGATTAGGGTAGAAAACCTTCACATATAGCTGTGATTTCGGCTCATAGCAAAATAATAAGAAAGATTGGAAGAGTGGCAAATACCAAAATCTTCTAAAAAGGCACAAGCATCGACCCCCACGCTAAGATCCCTAACGACCGATGTAGACTCATTGTAAAGGACTTCGCACTGACTCCAGGCGCTTCTACCTTGTATTCTGTTTAAAGCCCATATTTATGGCATTTTAAGTGGCCAAAACATCGGTGGATCTTGGAAGGATACATTGAAGAAGTAGAATTTTGTCATGCCTTAAATTTTTTTCACTTTGATCATGAGTGTTTCTCAGCCTTAACCACTTGTTGCTTGCTGTATACCATCAATATATATTCTCAGCAAGTGTAGCATAGCTTTTAGCGGTTCTGGTTTTTTCAAACCGACCATGGAACCATTACAACAACGTACAATCAACGCATGATTTTTTGCGGGACTTACTGCTTTAGAGGATGAAAAACCTAAATAGGCCGACTAGACGTTGTTTACAAGAAAATGCGTTTAAAAAAATCACGTAGCATGAGTCTTAATCAAAAATTTCCAGACTTCTACAGCGTGATTCGAGTATAATCCAAACACTGTTATCGTCGCTAATTTGCTTATTTAATTATTAATTTCACACCATTTAAAGTCGTGCAAACATTTAAGCACTACCTATCTGTTAGAAAATCACTTATCACAAGTCTCCATCATCTGTCTTATGACGTCAAATAATTGTTGAAAAAAAAGGTTAAGCTTTACAAAAACTTATATACATCACTGAACATTATGTACCAAGGTCCTTCATCTCACACTCTCCGATGCATTTGGGTGTAGTGCCAAGTTTTTACTCAATAAAATTCCGAACAAATTGAATTGCATAATTGCATTTTGAATTCACCTGCTCCGTATATGTATATTTGAATGAAAAATTGCAAATTTCGCAAAAAAAAAACCCACAAAACAAAATATTAAAAGCAATGTCAAGAGAGTTTACACACAAAAGCATACGGAGAAGTCGCCCTTGACGAAGGGCAGACAATGCATTGTACAAAGATTGTGTAATCGATTTCCCCCCTTTCCACTTGATTTACAATAAATTTACCAGTAGTTTTGGCTGTTCATCGAATGCTGTTATAAACACCATTTTGACAACTTCTTTTGAAAACCTTTTCCGAAAAGACCGATTTAACTTGCAAGAAAGATTCCGTCTAACAAGTATATAGATGACACGAAACAAAATCGTAACCGATTGTAAGAAAAACGATGGAAATGAAAATTAATAAAATTATTTTTCAATTTGAGAAAAACGAAGAAAAGTCACCCGTCCGCCGCCGACTGTATTCACACGACTGATATAATAATACTAGGTTTAATTAATTTTCCTTTAGTGGTAAAAAAGACCCCGATTCCCGATGTGGATATGAATTTGCAATAGCTACCCCCGACCGTTGGTGAGCAAGTGAGACCTATGATGGTTCTCGATTAAAGTTCGTTGGGTTTTCGAGTAAGTTTTCTTCTCTAATTCGTTTGCCTTCTTATTTATCTTTTACTTTGCTTTGTTATCGTTGAGAAAATGTTCACTCGTTCGTTGCCGGCTTCTCTTGACCAAGGTAAGGGTTGTCTTTTCGGATTGTGTTGTGTGGGAGCAGCTGGGAGCGTTATGAAAGCTTTTTTCGCTGAGCATTGGTCATACCTGCGCAATTGTGTTTTCGCTGAGTTTATTGACATTTTGTGTAAAGTGACAGTTTTGTGTAAAGTGCTTTTTTATAGTTGCCGTTATATTTACAAAAAGAAAAAACTGAATTGTACGATAGCATAGGCAATCGATTCTTTTGATCCATACGAAGCAGCAGGAATAGATAACATTCCAGTGATAATGATAACTGTTGTGTTACACCAACAACTGGATTGGATTGATATTCAAATCGCGAATAATCAACTTGACAGTGGAAGACGTAGGCAGCAGAATACAAAATTCCTCATGTCAGAGTTCTTTCGCCCCTCATATGGTTCCTTGTAGAGAAAAGTCCTTCAGGATGTTCGATTCTGTCTGCATTGACGGCGACTTAGTTGAAACAGTCCAGATACAGCCGATGAATACCATCGGAAAGAGAAAGATCACGCAGTAGTCAAAGATGTGATGTGCGCAACTGTAAAGGGGAGCCATCAATATTCACCGACAGTCAAGCAGCGCTCAAAGCACTGAGTTCCCATTACTGTATCTCAAAGGCCGTTCTAGGCTGCTTCAATACTCTCTAGGACCTCTCAAAGCGAAATAAAGTCAAGCTCTGGTGGGTACTAGGACAAAGCGGCATTGAAGGCATCGAAATTGCAGCTCAACCTGTTAGGAAAGACTCTTCAGAAAGGTACATAGATGCCGAGCCCTTCTGCGACATCCCTACTTCCGCGTTCAGATTGAGTCTGGACAGCTGGGAAAAACACAACTTCATATCCTACTGGAACAACACTCAGGGAGTCAGACAGGCCAAAAGGGCCATCCGACCCCTTGAAAAAAACCACTAAAAATATCCTCAACCATAAAAGGGACGATATCAGAAGACTTGCCGGTTTCCTCACCAATCACTTACAGAAACTAAATATAGTTCAGGAATCTGAATGCAGACTCTGCTTAGACAAATCACCGGAGCACGTACTATGTGAGTGCTCCACAAGGAATTCCTAACACCAAAGGACATTCGTAATGCCTCAACTGGGGATATCCTCAACTTCATTAAGAAGATAGAGGATCTCCTTGTCTAACTGACTACAGGCATAATAGATCTTTCAGGTCGCAGTGCCATATGCGTTATGTTGCAGTGCCTAGGTAGGTAGGTAGGTAGAAGTGCCTGAAACTGGTAAGCCTGCCAGAGACACAAGTATCGCGGGTGCGCCGTTTTGTTACCACAACCCACGTGACCTGGGTGTTGATGAGCGTAGCTAAGATTGTAGTTTTTCAGATCCATCCTGTGGAGTTAAGAAAATGTCGCAGTGCCTAACTAATAATGATAATAATATTAACTGTAAAGGCATAATAACTGTAAAGGGACGTAGGAAATTGAAGGCAGGTACTTAGCTTAACGATCAAGCTGACTGGCAATTTTTGTTAGTTGAGGCTCCGCTCCGATCATCTCTGGACTGTAGCGCTATCATAAGTAAGTAAGAAAGGCATGACGCAATCAAGAACCCGGTCGTAGTGGGTGGAAGTAGATCCCGAGGAAGATTGCAACTACGAACTATAAAGGAAAAGACCTTAACGAAGGAATACCCATGGCACAAGATAGAGACATCTGGAAACATCATTTTAATTTTATAAATTCGTAGAACCGTACCTATGCCTTGTCAAAAAAAAAAAAAAGGAACACAGGACGAGTATAATCCCGACTTTAAGATCAAAATATGAACAATGTTTACAAGTATGTATTATTTTAAACCATGATTTTATAACAAGAAAGTGTTTATGAGTACAAAAAGTAAAAAATATGTAAATGTATGCATAAATAACTAGAATCTTGTACACCCCCAACCGTAGTTTACATAATATGTCAGTAACTTAGTTCTTAAACTACCATGCTGTTGAATGCAATAATGTATGTTGTACGTTAGTTCTTGTGCCAAAAAATATTGTTATCAAGGATATGATTAATTACTCGTACCACGCAACGTAATAAAAAAAACATGATTTCATGGAATAGATATTGTTTCCAGGAAAAATGTCGCGTGAAAAATAAATATAATAAATTAAATTTATAACTCATACTTTAGCTAATATATGCTGTCGTAAAATCGCCATTATATTTCAAAATGTTATCCAAACAATTTTTTTTTTTTAAACAAAATTCAAATAGAAGCACTTAAACACTGATGACACTCCACAACATAAACGATACTAACCACAAAGTTTTCAGGTTGACATGGATTTAGAGGTCATTGCAAATAGATTCTACTTATTAAGACAACCTTTCTTTTGAAGGGTTGTTCTTACAATTAGATAAACATAAAATCAATATAAACCGCATGCACGCATATATAAATGATAAATAAAACAAACAAAATAAATAAAAGCAAGCACCATAATAACAATAGACAAGTTTGAATAAATGTGTTATAAAAAAAAAAAAATCGTAAAACTCTTGCCTATTTTTAGCAAAAACGGTTGAAATGTTTGTTATTCCTTCTAAGGAATGTTGGCTGTAAGCAGGAAGTATGGGTTGTTATCCAATATAGCTGAAATATTTTTCAAAAATTAGTTTACTAAACAAATTAAAAATAAAAATTGTGTAAAATGTTATGAAAGTGTAAAACAATAAAAATGCTTAAATTAATAACGCAAAAGAAATTTAAAATTCTGTTAAAAAAAAACACTCTAGTTAGAAAAAAATGCAATAAAACTGTTTAAGTGTATAAAACCTAGTGAACATTTTCAACGGCAAGTGTAACACACACACACAGGTTGCGAGTACATTACTTTAAAGTCAAAAGCAAAACTTCTTGCATACAAAAATAATTAGTACAAAGCTCTTATTATAAGCAACTCCTGGCAAGCGTTGAATCAAAACGGTGTGAGTTTCAAGTTTAGCTAGTTTGGAGTGGTCTCCTAAAAAAGAAGTACACTTAGATCAAAAGAAGGGTCATTATGATACCGCTGTGAGTGCTATGTTATGTAGAGTTGGGAACACCAATCTTCAGAAGTAGAACCATTTGGGTAACCCTTAGACCATTATATTAGCCTTGTTTTTTTTTTTTTGGGAGCTGTATACCCACCCCAGTAAAATTGTACACACAAAGCAATAACAAAGCACGAAGTGGCGATAACTTTCCTATTAATCGCGAGTGATGATAGCTAGCAGCTACATAAATTGGCACCTAGAGCGCGAAAAATCTTATAAATTAGCTTTTGCCCGATTGTATTTGTTCCTCTTGATTGGTTTTGACATTTAAAAACTGTCAAACAATATAGTGGGCTCTGCGACTGTACGCACATGGCACTACGGCCTGAAAGATCTATTGTGCCTATAGCCGGTTAGACAAGGAGATCTTCTACCTTCATAATGAAGTTGAGGATATCTCCAGTCGAAGCATTATAAATGTCCTACGCTGTTAGAAATTCCTTGTGGAGAAAGCATTTCTTGACTTTGCAGACATCTACACAGTACGTGTTCTGCTGATTGGCCTTAGATCATTTAGTATACCGTTGAATAGGTGCCTAATCCCCTTATAGAGTTATTCTGATGTTGGCGGGCGGTGAAGAGGAAATGCTTGATTTATTCCTTCTCTTGTTCATCTCTGCAGCTCCTGCAAAAATAGTTACTGACAATGTCCAATCGCTGAGCACCTCTGTATCTCATATAGCGCCCCTTTTATGACTTGAGTCTCATGATAGGTTTCCTCATTCGACAGAGCATTGCTTTAACATTGTTAAGATTCCTTTTATCTGGACCTAGAGAGTCTTGTCCAGCCAGTTCATCAGCAACAAATTTGCGTAAAATGTCGTAAAGACCTGAGACCCAACCAAGTGTGACTTTGTATTGTTTAACTATCTCGTTTAAAAAAACGCAGCGGTTCTTCAGCGTCCTAGATTCTTTTGTACTAAACTAAATGAATCTACAAGAGATCGCAGCTTGACTGTCGGTTTAAATTACAATGCTTGTTACTGTGTTAACCTACAGCCCTGTGGCGAACTGACGTATAGCTGTGACCTCGACTTGAAAGACAGTGGTTGGGGAGACTAAAGAATTGTCTTTCCGAGCACCGACTCGCTCTGTACTCTCAAATTATTCTGCTCAAAAATAATAAAAAGCTATTATCGGAAATCTTTAATTATTTTCAAAACTACAATCAAAAAATGATGTCAGCTCTCGTTGGCATTTTTATTTTGCGAATTTCTAACCGGCCGGCAGTGTGGGAGCTGAATTAAAAAATTTTCATAAGAATTACGTAATTTGTTTACTTTTTGTTTAAATGGTACACACGAATGATCACGAGTATCTAGATATATTTCATTATTATTTCGGCTTCTGTTAAACAAGTGTTATATGCTTACACACGAGTATGTATATAAAGCTTTTTTATTTTAAAACAAAGCGATAGATTCTTGTGAATATATTTTATCAAGGTCTTAGGGGACTTTGCCGGCAGTTTGAAAAGTTGATCTTGAAATTCAGTAATCAAGTTTGCACCACGTTTTTAATTCTGGAAAAGGACCAAGTGATTACAAATTGTTTTAACGCTTGAATGCGTCGTATTTTGCATCCAGCTCTTTTGATTAGAAATTGTGGAATAGAAGCAACGTTGGGTTAAGGAGGGACGAAGCAAGCAAAAAATTGATCATGAATACGAATTTCCCCGTTTACATATAAGCCTAGCTGAACAGGAAGTATATGTTCTCTGTAGATGATAGCATCGAACTCGATGTGGGCAGCAGAAACTACAGATAGATGAAGGAACATAACGCAAAGAAGGAAATGAGAATTTCCACGACTGGTTAGAAGAAGCTGAAATTCGTTACAGAAGCCAGTGCTTAGCCGGGTTTTAAAAATATGGTAAACCTCAATCTTTTTTAAGTTAAGTGCAAAGTTTCGAATGCATTTGCATCAGGGATGCACTAAGAATCACTCCCTTTCCTAACACTGCATTATAGCTTTGTTCAAAGAGAAAAAAGGCAAGGCAGAGCAGCACAAATTTGTGAAAAATGTCAGACCAAGTTAGTACAGAAAAAAACAGTCAAAGTCATATGTTACTTGTCAAAAATAGGAACATATGTCTTTCGTCGATTGCATTTGAATAGTAATAATTGAGATTTAAAAGATATTAAGGGTATTCACTTAAACTGATAAATTTACGCATCTCGTAATTCTGTAAATTTACGAGGTGCTTTAAATAAGCAACCCTCGGAAACAAGTTGCGTAATTGAATCTGCTGTTCTGCAACTGTCATCCAAACATATGAAAATGCCGAAAATTAGTGAAAAGAAAAAACATTAGATTATTTAAAGATACTGCGATACAAGATTTATTAATATTGGAGATATTTGGCGAAGGTAACAGTTGTAATTTCATTCAAATGTGAATATAGTTTGACAGCAGCACAATTTTGACAGCAGTGTAATTTTACGAGGGTGATTTCCGAGCCTAGATCATCGCAGAAATTTGCGAGGCTCGCGTAAATAATTTTTCATATAAAATTTGACACATCATTTACGCGATGGTAATTATTTACGGTTTACGTGGTTTACGAGGGTTTTACGAGTTTAAGTGAATACCCTTATTATCAAATTGGGTGTGCATTTTACCACTAAAGATTGATTTCTTCTAATTACATGTCGATTCCGTCCATTTTAAACAACATAAAATCGAATCCTTTCACAAATATAACTTTTAAAAAAATCTAATTTGCAATCACAGTTGATTTTGACATTTCTCACAAATCTGTTCCACCTCAAAAGTAGGTGCAGAATATCTAGCTCAGAGTCATCGAACACAAAGCAGAACATGAGCTGGACAGAAATTGTTCTCATTGAACACAAAAACCTGTCCAGCTCATGAGCTGGACTGAGCTGGACAGCCTCATTGAAGAAAGCTTATATGTTATGTAATGTTCGCCAAACAGATGAGGATGCACTCTTAAGGCCTTAACACAGTGGTTTAAGTGCCAAACTGGCCATTCCTCTATTCTTGGTCGGTTTTTTTTATCCAATAACAACGACTACACTTCACCTAAACTTAGATTTGATTGCATCTTCCAGGCAATAATTCCTGCCCGCGATGAATAGGATCATGCTGCCACTGAAGACCAAAGTTAAGCTCATTTCTTCGCAGGCGGTTCCAAAACTGGAACTGAGGTATGATGGATGTTCTCTTTGAAAAACTTAATTTGCGCACTTTTTCCATGTTCCAGATCATCGTAGCTTATTTCAGGCGGAGATAGCTGAGCAATTCAATATTCACCTGTGCTGGGTGCCTGGCCACAGAGACATTCCAGGAAACGGGAAGACTGAGGAGCTCACCAGAATAGGCACTTACGTCAGCATTTTGCCAAAGAAGCAACACTCAGCTATATCTATCGTTACAGCAAAGCAAAGCCAACAACAGATGAAAACATGTCAAGTATATAAACAATTCTGGTCTAGGCTAAGGTCAAAAACCCTAAAATAGACTGGTAATACCTAAAAGATCGCAAATCAACTCCGTCAGGGGAAAGTTCACATAATAAAACGCAGGTCCTCTTTTGCACAAGCTGCGAGGCGAGAAGGAGAAAGTTCTTCGATTGTGTCCAAAAGAAGTCTACCCTACCTGAGGCTCCTTTCTTTGATGATTTCAGCGATAAAAGTCAATAGCATCTGGTCTAAGTATGTTTGTAAGCCAGTACAGACAGCTAATTGAAAATTAGAAGGAAAGGGCTGAAATTCTGTATCAGTAGGCACACATTGCAACCAAAATTATAGCTCTGCAAATAGAACAAAGTTGATGACCGTATCCAATACTTTCATGAGAACTTATTTAGGTCAGTAGATAAATATAAAATCGATTATAAGGCCTGGACTATACATAAGTCTCGAATGAATTCAAAAACTATGTAAACCTCAAATTGGTTCCTTCTATTTTCAATCTTGATCCACGTGAATGTCATAAAGTTATTGCGAGCAACCTCAAAAGTAACTATCTCATTTCTTTTAAATAACTTAACGTACTTTAATTTGTAGGTACCTAGCCAAACACCCTAACAAAGTAGACATATTGGCAAACTGATCATAACCAATTGAGTTCATTTCCGATCAAGATACTTCGTTTTGGTGTTATAAATTCTAATAAAGTGCTTGTCAACAGGGGTAGTATTGTTTCACAGTAAATGGTTAAATGATTTTATTGATACAAATTTTCATCACGTTCCTATTAATCTGTTGAACCATAAATGAATTTATTGTTCAACATATTGCTGTGACGCCTTTTTTTTGTTCTCTTTGACCCACCGTACATGGTTCAATTATGTATACATGTGATTTAACTTAATTTGACAACAGTGTCAGATGTATTTATTTAAATTCATGTTCAGTGGTTCTGATTTCATTTTTGTTTCTAGTTTATCCAGATCGGACAGAGTGTGATCGGTGACATTTTTGGTGTAGAGAAAAATACCGTGGAGTACGGTGTTTTAAATTAAAGCAAATAAAAAAGAAAAATCGGAAATAATTTTCATTTGCTTGTGTTGCCGACTTAATTAAATTTGCGAATGAAATTCGAAAAGAGTTTCATATCTGAAAATCATATCAGCTAAAGCTTTACTGATTACGGAACACTCTCAATCGTTATTGGAAATAATGAATTTAACACCGCCCTGTTCACTGTTAAGCTTTCAAATTGCGCGCTCTTAAGAAACTTTATATAAGTAACACTTCTGATTAGCAATGTGTTTGTTAGCACTGGAAGATAGCAAATTGAATTACGCTAGCATAGGTATTATCTTTCCGAAAACAAATAATTTTGCAAATCAACAAACCTTTGACCGAATCACTATGACTCAGTGCCGTGAGACTAAATGGAGTCGGACTCTGTTAATAAGGAAAATCACAGAATTTTTCGAATAGAATAGATAAATCTTTGAATGCACCCATCAGCTTGCTGTCATTTCTTGACAAATGTCATCAGTTAAGTTCGGCAAATTATCATGGAAAGATACGCAGCCGCAGAACGTGTAGAGATTATTCGAATTTATTACCCAAATTTGCTTTCTATTTGAAAAACGTTTCATGATTTACGTAAAGGTATCATTTGGCTTATGTACTGTGTAAAAATTCCAAATAACCGACTCAATGGTGGATCAAACACTATTTGTGCGTCATCGTAACGCTAAATCAAACAAAAGTGAGCCCAAATCTAAAAATTCTACAAGAACAGGGCCCCTACTCTGTATTGCGATTCTAAAGTTAGGATCGTTCGAAAGTGGAAATTTGTATGAGCAATTTGAAACGCAATTCATAAAATCCATACAAAATGTCCGCATTCGAACAATCCGAACTTAAGAATCGCAATACAGAGTAGGCGCCCAGCCTTTCGTAGACCCCATCTTAAGAATTTTCTGCAAATATTTAGGTCTAAGATTCACTTAACTTAAAGTGTCAATTGCATTCGGGAAAAATCAATGTTTGGTGTGCTTTTAGGTCTGGGGACGTAATCATAATCTTCGAGAATAAGCAAGGAAGAGTGTTAACCATCGAAGGTGATTTATTTTAGCCCAGTTAACTTCATACGTATCTTACTGACATGTTTTTTCAACAAAATGGTACTGCATGCCACCAATGCCACACAAAACGCCAAAAAATCGACTTATTGGTCGACAACTACAGAGGTGTCATAATTTAGCGTAATGGGGACATCAATTGGCCCCTCAAAACTTCCGATGCGACGCCATTCGACTAATTTTCATCTGCGCCAATAAATCAAGACCAATAAGAGAGCTCAAGGCTAACATGATACACGTAATTGGTGGAATTGAGCCCCGTTTCTGTGGTAAAGTCATTCAAAATTAGACTTCCTTTATGCTTATCAGCCGTGAAGGCCATTTGGCCAATTTAGTGTTCTATCATAAGAACTCGTAAAGAATAAAGCAGAACTTTTTTTATTTCATTGTATCGCGCTTGATGGAAAATCCTTGTGAGCTTTTTCTCTCACTTTTAGAATGTGGAAGTAATTTTCCAGGTTCCACATCGACTTAGGTCCTTTGAAAATGCACAGTCTGCACATATGAATGGTTCTAGCTTAGAACGATATTGACATTTCATAGCTCCGTAACGAAACAAAAGTGGGTTTTCAACGTCGGTATTAAAAACTGAACCTTTCCCAGAAGAGTGGAAGAAAATATTGATCATTAAGCCTACCTAAGAAGGAAAATCTGATGGAATACAGAAACCAGCGAAGCGTTGAATCGAGTTCTACACAAAACTGGGATGTCAAAGCACTTTGAAATCCGAAACACAGGATTATGGAATAACACTTGAAAACTAAGCCTGGCAGACTAAAACTGAAGTTATGTAAATGCAGTGAAAACAAAAGCCCTTTGGCCTTTCGAACTCGAACTGGGCGTTAATCCGATGCCATGTTGCCTTCAAACCTGGATTCAATGTCAACAATGACAAATAAAATCCACGTTCGCAAAAAATAAGCATAAAACTGAAGTTAGAATTAAACATTCTTCCGAGCCTTCCTATCAGAAATGTGAAATATAACCCAATAAACAGTTCAATAACCGCATGATCATGATACTCGTAGCAAATTGTGTCAACTAGTCAATTTGTTATCTTGACTTTGAAAATTGTATACCTATCGTTTTAAATTTCAAAATTTCCAAACGAATAACATGAGATTTCCATTTCCACCAACGCAAGAGCTTTTTCTGAAATTTCTTTTGTTTTTGACGTATGACATTGAAAAGATAACTTTTTTAAGTTTGAAGCTTAAGTGAAAGTGAAACGTCACACATTACAATATCAAGGAAGGTAAACTACCAAACGAAGACAATTCCGTCCTTGAACTTGACACTCCAAGGGCATTTACCCTTACCACTTGAACTTACTATACGGAAGATCTCTCAATCGCCATTGCTATTCATAAAACGAATAAAACTGCGATACATTTTAATTGAATTCAATTTAATCACAAGCGCAAAGTTTCAAAACGTGACTTTGGTGTCAGCAAGTTGGCCTTTTCATAAGTCCGTCGTCGGAACTCCATGAATAAAAAATAAATGCTCGTCTGATTTTTCATGTGAGAGGACTGAGAATGTAAGATTAGCTACTGATAGCGAGTGTTTTTTTTTAGTAAAATAATTGCAAGTCTTATCAGATTTATTAAGATAACCAATTATGATTAGATACGTGGGCAAGTGCATTGAATTTATTCGAATAAAAAAACAACCACATTAATTCTGTGAAACATATGGATACGAGTACTAATCGTACACAAAATATTTTCTACAAAACAACAATAATTTCCCTAAAGAATCTCGTCATTCAATGTGTGACACTCCTCCGTGACTTTTATTTCACCTCTATACCGGAATATCTTTCTCGGATATATACCTATACAGATATATACATACATATTATTCGTTTGTACATACATACACTTAGATATTTACTAAATAATTCATCAATTGCATACGAAATGCTTAGAATAGTACTAATTACACAAACTTAATTGAATAGATTTACCTTGATGCTTTTGTTAATTATCACGAATAATCACTAAAAAGTTTAATTATTTGTAAATGAACTGCTCAGCAGAGAACACACTGTAACAACTGGAATAGACCGCGTATACGAACCGTTTGACTTTTCGAATGCGCGCTATTTTAGAACTGATAAAATTGGAACGGCGAACGGAGACATGGGATGAGAATTGTGAACTTTCCTGGCGACGATATAAGTAAATGAACATGAAGCCAGCTGGTTAAGAGCTTTCCTGTTTCTATTTACTTCAACTTATTTATTTCATGGAAGAAAAAAAAGAAAAGAAAAGAGATGCCGTTGGAGTTTTCGAGTGGTACTATAATGCTAGTGCTTCGATTTCACGTGAACACGTGTACACGTACTACACGTGTATTAAAGATGTGCGTGTATTACAGCTCACGATTCGATCCGTGTATCTTAATACACGTGAGCACTAACAATCCACATAAAATGCACAGTCGAAGTGAAACATCTGTCGTTTTCGTCGATCATGTAAATAACACTGGGAAGAGTAGGTACAGCGCCATCTGCACTTACCACTGAGTCTACTTCGACCGAATTTGTTAAAACATCATTGATGACGGTAGCTTGGTCGTTTTTACAGGTCCAAAAAGGACGTTCGCGTAAGCATTCCATAGCCTTGTATGTAGACCTTTTCGTTCCATTTGGTTTCCAAAAGTCATGATCCACATCCCCGAAAACCCTCGGATATCGATTTTTAGTCAAATCGAAGTCGAAATTACAGAATTCATCCGCCATCTTGAAGCCGCCAGTGTTACGAGAACCCTGCCAATTTTCAAGTTGATTGGATAAGCGGTAGTTTGTGAAAACCAGATGGACAGAAGTTTCAGTTCAAAAGTATATAGTAGACTATTTTTTCCCCTCAGACCGTCTCCCATAAGCAACAGAATTTAAGACACTCAAAGAGTTGCATAGGATGAACTATTTAAAGCATACCGGCAAATAGGCAAGTAAGTTACCCCCATTACCGCAGTTGCGGGAACGAAAATGAGAAGGAAACTCTCTCCCATTTCCTCTCCAAATGTCCGGCACTAGCAAGAGCCAGACTGCGTGCACTAAACCAACCATTCTTCGACGACCCAAATGACATTGCGGGTAAAGCGATAAAAGACTTATCCGCTTTCTTAACTTCGCAGGATGGATCTAGGCACCGACTACTGTCTCACATCCTCAACAGCACACATCACTAACCAGTCGTGGTAACAAAAAGGCACATTCTAGTGCTACTTGGGTTCATGTTGAACCGGCATCTCTACCTACCTACCTGAGTTACCAGGACCCGATGGCATCCCAAATAATGCAAGGAGAGGGGCCGTTCAAAAGAGACCGGAAATGTTCATAGGAACAATGCAAAAATTGAGGAAGCTACAGCATTCTCAAACTAAAGAACTATTAGACACACCGGGAAAGATACTTGAACAAGTTTTATACGGCAGACTACTTTCCGTAACAGAGAAGCAAGTTTCGAAAACCGCGTTGACGCCATAAAAGCGGTAGTCGACACAGCAATTAGAGCGATACAAGAAGAAAAATGGCAGTGAAAAACAAAGAAATATATAGTCACTACTGTACGCTGGACATTAACGCAGGAAATTGGTCATGTCTAAGAAGATCACTCGCCAAAATGGATACACTATACTTAAATAGTAACAAGTTACCTCACCAACAGGACGATGAAGTACAAAACCGATGAAGGAGTAAGGGCGTACACATCTTATTTGTTCCTTTCCATCTCAATAAGTTCTTCATCTGTGTTTCAGGGAAAGGTGATATTCCAACTGGATATACATAACGTGTTCTACTTCTTATGTCGTTTCCAAGATCGTTTGTTTGTTTTTCATCCCTTATTGTCATCGAGGACTATAACCTTGTTTCCGGATTCCAAGCGATTGTTATAATTTGAGCATATTCAGGTTTCTATCGAATAGATTGCTATTCTCGTCCGATAGCATTATCTACCTTCTTAAGTCTATAATTTAGAGCTGCCGTCACATCGTGAAGGTTGCCATTCTTTACAACGCATGGGGATCTTGGGCAAAGAGAGGCTCTGTGGCAGGAACATCGGTGGATTTCCTCTAAGCCATAAAAACTCTTAAATTTGTTTTAATTTTTTTTACTGAAGTTTTCTTAAAAAAACATTTAAAAAAGTCAACAGCAACACTTACATGTGCACATCTGTGTACATGCTTTTTTCAGTTCCCTATCGAAAAATGTAGGAAGGTATACCTAAGAAGAGAAAATACATTTTTCCAATAAACAAAAGAATAACAAATTATTAATTGTTTTGAAAAAAAGCTCTTACCCGGCGAAAGTATCTCGTATTCTCATTGAGAAGATAAGGTGTTCGTGTAATCTAGTCAAGCAACCGGCGTTTTTTTTTTTATGTACGACGTAGACGGATGTAGACGAGTACATACTCATAAATTTGTTGTCTAGCAAACTTCCAGCTGCATAGCTAACCAACTAATGATCTACGATTTCGTATGATTCTACGAAACTGAAATCATCGGATCCGTAATCGAATCTAGTGTTCAAATTGGCATATGCAAAGGTATGTATGTTAACTTAAAATGAGCCGGTAACCGGTATTTGTACATATTCATAGGTACGTAACGTATGTATTTTAGTATTATATACCTTGGGATAAGTCATCTTTGGTAACTTTCCAAGCTGGTTCTGATGGGTGAGTAATCTTTTGATTCTGACTGTGGTTACCAGTATTGCAAATGTATCTTTCTCGTACTGTTAGGTATTTTTTTGGTTCTTTTTAATTTGCTTTGTGACAACTAATAATACTTTTTATTCTTCATAGACACCCCATGCGACTGTAGAATGTTATGCAGTCAAGGTACTCATGACATGTTCCTTCGACTAAATCTTGTGCTGTTTATAAATACATAGATTTAAAAATATACTGACATCTGTTTTCGATTAAGACTAATGGGGTCACCAATCGTACCTTAAACAGTCTAAATTTGTGGTTAGCTTTTCTGTAGGTGGATCCACTCTGAATGAAAAAATATTCAAAACAGTGGAATTGTCTGCTTTTATTGCACGATGATATTGTTAAGGATAACACGTTTCTGTCTTTTGTTGCTTGCTATTGATAGTCAACTTCAGCCCCTTATAAGCTGACTAGTATCGCCGTTAAAACTTTAAGTCTGTTTAGCAGAGATGCAACCAGCTTGCATTGAAGCAGTAAAGATACAACGAGTAGCCTCTTTTTACACCCGTTAGAATGCACCAGCCATATAAAGTTGAAATGGAACTAAATAAAAAAAACTCCTAAGTAGGCTCTTCTTCGAGGTGAGAAGGCTAGCCACGTTCAAAGAAGGTGGAGAATCACCTCTTCTTCCTTCTTGTCCATTCAGCTTCTACAAAAATCATTATATTGGAGGCCTAGCCTATTTGCACATCTCGGTTTGGAAAATGCTGCAGTAATCAGGAAAACGGAAAGGAGATGCTTACATTCACATCCTTGGAGGAAACACCATCACCCAGTTCTGATTCTTTTTTGGAGCCATCTATGTAGAAGCAGATGAATCCCCTTCATTTTAACTCAATTCAAGTCTGGAGGGGATAGTTAGTGATAACGAAATTTATATCGAATAGGAATCATTGTAATGTATAGTAGGTATCCATAATAGAGTGTCAAAAAAGTACTACAAGTCATCATCCTCATCGGAACTATAAAATGCTTCAAAACCCTGCTCTTTTTTTTTAATTTGAATTTGAAACTGACGCTTTTCAAACTAAATTTCAATCCAAAACGAACCAGAGTTGCCATCGTTTAATACACATCAAAGTGTCAAGTCATACGTCCGGGGATGTGACAAGAGTCACTTCGAAAGAAGTCCATCGACTAAGAATAAGGCTGATAGCCGTATCCGGTGATGAAAATAAATTTGCTGTTACCAAGATTGCGTCTTGGAAAAAATAATCCAATTCAATTTCACGATTTCAAAAATGTTACTACAGATGAGTTCCCGTTACCTTTCAAATCTACTTATCCTTTTCAAATAATTTAATGTCAAAATTATAAGTTTAAAAAAGCCAGCAGCCAAATTCCCTCTATAGTCTTTAAATGCAAATCAAACTGTAAAATTTGGAATCAATAATTCAGGTTAGCTTTGATGCATTTTTTTTTTTTTTTATTTCCTTTCTGCATGAATTTAAAATGCTTGAATTTTAATAGAAAAACAAAATATGTAACAAAAAATCGGACATTTCCTTCCAATTTGAAGTAGTGACAACTATAATAAACTTTCTACCAGCCATCTAGTGTTAACTAGCAACAACTTTCGTTTCTCATTGGTTTTCAGATTAGACATGAACCAATTTGGAGATATATTGACATGTGTTCAATTTGCTGCACAAAAACATAAAGACCACCTGCGGAGTGATACAAATGAAACTTCGTACATAATTCACGCTGTTAATGTTGCAACAATATTAGCGGTTGAAGGACATATCGACAATAAGGAAATACTGCAAGCAGCTCTTCTCCATGATACACTTGAGGACACTGAAACTACATTTGACGAAATTGAGGCAGTATTTGGTAAAGATGTGACGGACATTGTTCGTGTAATCTCAGACACAGACGATAAAAGTTTTCCAGAAGAAGAACAAGAAACAATTAAAATGGCTCATACAAGGGATAACGACCAAAAAGCAAACTTAGTCAAACTTGCCAAAGAGTTGGACAATCTTAGAGACCATCCCGTTGGATGGACTGAAGTAAGTTTAATCAAATCTTACTCATTTCAATTTAAATACATTTTCTACGTATCATAGGAGCGCCTTGAAGAGTATTTCTTATCTATAAAAGGAATTGTGGATAATCTTCGTGGAACCAACGAACACCTGGAGTCTCAATTCGATACAATTTTTAGGCAAAAGAATCTGCTGTGAAGTAAAGCTTTATTTTTTTAAGTGAAAATTTAAATACATTCAAACTTTTGGTTGCTAATTTTTTTTTTTTTTCTTTTTCGTTCAAATTATCATCAAATTGGCCTTAGTAATAGCCATGACATGACACTGTAGAGTAATGTGTGATGGAAATTATTCAGTCTAAAGGAAGAATTAAAGATGAATGTCATTGTCAACAAACTAATGACAAATAAAAACTGCTGAATATCTAGGACTGACCAATATGTTTTCGCTATTGGCACGTTTCCAAATTGGTGCTGAATGGGATACGTACAAAGGGAAAGGCGAAGGTCAGACTTTTTGGAAATTCATCAGCTCCTTCTAATTTATGAACAGCAAAGAAGTTGCACTTCAAGTGCTTGCATGTGCTTACTGTGTTGCACGCATAAATGTTTGTTTTTAATTCGCTTTGTGGCAATTAATAACACCTCATTTAATTTACGTCTATATGCAATCAATGCAACTCGATATAAATAATTTTAAAGAAAAACAAAAATGTTAGCAACTCTATTCTGTAATCATGGCTTCCAAGGTAGAAAAAGCTTATTGGAAGTCGGCAGATACAGCGGACAGATAAATTCCGTATCAATTATCAACTCTTTAGTTGCAAAGTCAAACGCGACACACTTGGAATCAATTACTCAGGTCAGTTATTTCTTTTCCACTATCGTATTTGTATTTTTTGTATCGTTTTTCTGCATCAAGTCACGGTGCTTGAATTTTAATAGAAATACAAAATACAGAAATTTGACATTTACTTCCAATTGGAAGTAGTGACAGACAGCTACATTAAGCTTTCTTCCCTACCATCTTGTGTTGATTAGGAACTGTTATTCTACAATAGCTTTCAAATTAGACATGAACCATTTTGGAGATATATTGAAATGTGTTCAATTTGCTGCACAAAAACACAAAAACCAACGGCGAAAGGATCCAAATGAAACACCGTACATAAATCACCCTATAAATGTTGCAACAATCGTAGCTGTTGAAGGACATGTCGATGATAGAGAAGTGCTGCAAGCAGCTCTTCTCCATGACACAGTTGAGGACACTGAAACTACATTTGAAGAAATTGAAGCAATATTTGGTATAAATGTGACTGAAATTGTTCGTGAGGTCACAGACGATAAAAATCTTCCAAAAGCAGAACGAAAAAGACTTCAAATAGTTCATGCAAAGGATGCAAGCCAGAAAGCAAAATTAGTGAAACTTGCCGATAAGCTGGACAATCTAAGAGATTTGCAAAGAACCCTACCCACTGGATGGACTGAAGTAAGTTTAATCTAATATTAATCATATCAATTGAATTTCATTTTCTTTCATAGGAGCGACGTGAAGAGTATTTTGTATGGGCCAAAAGTGTTGTGGATAATCTTCGTGGAACCAATGAACACCTAGAGTATCTGCTCGATGACATTTTCAGGCAAAAGAATTTGCTGTGAAGTATAGTTTTATTTTTTTAAGTGAAAATTTACATAAATGCAATCGGAATTTACAATAATTTTTCGTTCAAATTATTTCTTCTTTTCCTGGTAGAAATTGCTCATCAAATTGGCCAACACTTTGGTCTCAGCAATGGTCAAGGCATTGTACAGTGATGCTCTGATACCGCCAACTAATCGGTGTCCTTTCAGTTGAATTAAGTTTTGACTTTCGCATAGCTTAAGGAATTCCTTTTCCAAATCATCGTCTCCTTTGGGGTTGCCTATTCTGAAAGGCACATTCATGCGGGATCTGGCTTCCTTGTCAACTGGACACACATAGAAACCATTAGACTTATCAATGATGTCGTAAATGAGCTCGGATTTTGCAAGCGAGTTCTTGTACATTCCTTGAACGCCACCGCTACGTTTGATCCATTTAAATACGAGACTCATGACGTGAACTCTGAAATTTAAAAAGTGAATTAGCTCTAGAGAGAAAATTAATGGAATTTAACAGCACTCCCGTCCTAACAGATGCAAAATGTGGGCTTTCGCGGGAAACTTTTTCTATTTGTAAACTTTATTTGTTTTAAGAACACTTGTGATTTCTATATACTAGTGCTAGCAATGAATCATAGAGGGTTAAGTGTGGTAATCAAAAAAGTCATTACTGCATGAAGATAATACTCGCATAGATAGATAAGGAGTTTAGAGCTAATAAATAGCTTAAGACAAATGTTTTGTTGAAGCTGTGCTTCATAATACAACGAATTTGTGGGTTCTATTTGCAAAACTGACATGATGTAGAGGAGCTTATAAAAGTTGAACCTAATCATGTAAATTAAGGAGATCAACTACCTTCGAACCAACATGAACGTGACGAATGACACTCCAGCGAAGATTCGACGCAAACTCACCCTTAAAAATCGTTGCTACTACGGTGTGACGTATGTATGCTTTACCGGACCCTAATCTTGTCAGTTTTGCTATATGGCGCAGAGCAAATATTGAGGACTTTCGAAAAAGAAGTTCTGACTTAGCATTAATCCGCAGAGGAGGAATCTAGGCTGGACAAAGAGTTGTATTTCAGAACTCCGAATAAGATGGCTCACAATCTCTTGAACTTTTTAAGTGGATATGTCAACGAACCACTGTCTTATCAATAGAAAACACAATTGACTCACTTCAATACTGGATTAATCCGCTTCCCACACATTTTGGGAGCCTATCCCAAGTGTCAACTCTTTATCAGAATTAAACCAACAATCGAGCAGTCTTTATCAAAGTCCATGCCACAGTTGAACATAATACGCTACCTTATCTCAAACTGAAGCCCATAGTGACTGAACTTTTTCTAGTTCCTAAACAAATAAATAATATTATTGAAGCAATGATCCGACCTAAATACGATGCACATGCATGACATTCAATAATCACAACCAACGTCACAGAAATGCAACAAACAACCAGCCCCTCTTCTTATCTTCCGAAAACACTTGAATGGATGAATGTACTTACATGAAAGTCGGTGGGGTATTGTAGATTGAATTATTCTTATCCGTGATGGAAAAATCCATAATTGACGGTGTCACCTTCATTTGGTGTCCCAACAGATCCTCTCGTATAATAACCACCGTAATGCCAGCTGTACCAATATTCTTCTGTGCTCCGGCAAAAATCATTCCAAATTTGCTGATATCAATTGGTCGCGACAAGAAATTGGATGACATATCACAGACCAGAGGGACATCCTTTGTGTCTGGGATAAAATTGAATTCAACCCCATCGACAGTTTCATTATCACAGTAGTACACATAGGATGCATTGGGATCTAGATTCCATGTTTTCTGTGCAGGCACTGAAGTGTACTTTTGCACTTTGGGAACAACCAAATTCACTGCACCATACTGAGCTGCTTCCTTAGCTGCCTTTGCAGACCACGAACCAGTTACAACGTAATCAGCAGAACCAGTCCGGCCCATCAGATTGAGACAGACAGCCGCAAACATTCCAGTGCCACCACCTTGCATGAAGAGAACTTTATAGTTTGATGGTACTCCAATGAGTCCCTTTAGATTGTTTTGAGCATCCTCGTTGATTTTGAAATATCCAGCTGAACGGTGGGACATTTCCATTACACTCAATCCGGTGCCCTCATAGTCGATCAAATTCTTTTGCACTTCCTTCAGAACCTATAGAAAAAGAATAAACAATCCCGTGAATTGTTTTGTCAAAGGGAATTGCCATTGAACATGTACTCGTTCACAACTCACCTCCTCAGGCAGTTTTGCCGGTCCGGCACCGAAATTAATAATTTTCTTTTCCATTTTTTAGCGTGAAAAACTTATACAAAGTTCTAAGACCTTTCACCACAACTGCTCTTGCTGACTGATCAAGAATAGCTCCAGCGATCGTTGATTTAATTCAAAGCGCTGGAATAGAAAGCCGGCATACGCTTGACTTGATCCACAAATAAAGATATTTTTTCTGGTCAGACGGGATTTTGTAACTTTCCAGTGTCAGTGTGGGATTGATAGCTGATAAGAGTGTCAGCAAGAGCGGAATAGCGATAGTTAAAGCACTTGTTCCGGGAGGGGGAAACCACTCGCACACTGGGAAATGGAATTCAGCCGGGAATAACAACAATCAGGTGACTATCTGTGGGAGAATAGTCGCAAAAGATCGCTCAGGTCTTTTACCAGTGTGTGAGCGCATACATAACGCATACACGAGCATATTGTGCTGACTAAACGAAAGAGCGATTGAAACCTAAAAGTGGTGTATGTAGCACATGTATGTAGGCCTGTGTTCGGCAGATTGGCAAAGGAAAGCCAGACACGTTCTTATAGCTTTAAGAGATAGCTTAACTTTATATCAGATTATAGATAGTGTGTTATAATGGAACACAGTCCTTCCTGGACGGGGATTTAGCCCGGCCGGGGGCCTGAGTAGTTCGAAGACATGTGCGAGGCATAAGCAACTAAAGTTTAGTTATAATGATGATCTCCCGAATTCCTACAGTAGTCCAATTGTCTTTTGTCTTCTTTTTCGATACCTAATTTCAGTGGTGGTGTGAGTAAGCTTAATGCAAAAAAAGTTCTCAAGAATGCAAGGCTGGGCTCAAACCGGTCCCTAATAAATTGCTTCTGGTGTCTTGGTTGGGCTTGTTGAAAGTAGTGCTTTATCTTTGTAGAATCGGGAATGCTGATGGACCTTTTCGAAAAGTCTGAAAAATTGGAAATAACAAAACGAAAACAAAGTTGACAAGGAACACCTTATCTTAACGATGGCACTAAATGACGAAGAATTGTCGGCTTCTCTGTGGTCTATCACATCCGGTCTGGCTTAATAGTTCAAGGAAAGCGTCTTGATAGTTAGTGAGAGTGAGACGGCAGATAGTACTCTAACTAACGCTAACGAATTTACTATTGAAAAAGCTGGGACTCGATTCAGTAAACAAGGGAGGTTAACTAACAAAAGTGAGCCTTCAGAAAGATGGGAAAATAAATGTACACTAACAAGCAAGTATTCTTGTATGCTATGCAAGGCGTAATCCTTAAAAATTTCTTAAGTTTGGGGGTAATAATCCCAATGAACTCAGCGCAGTATGATCAAAAATCACAGGCAAGCACAGAGAAAGAAAAGGTCGACTTTCAAAGCCTATCCACGACGTCGTGAGATGACGTCGAGAGGCTGTAAGAATCTTGCAACCGTCTGATCAGGAACCAGTGAGAGAAAGTTGAAGAGAAGGGTTAGAACTGTTTATGGAAAGAACTTAGCATGGTCCTTCATAACCTTGTTAAAGTTTCCCGATATTCGCCAGTTGTGTTCACCTTAATTTAGGACGCTGTCAAATCCAATGTGAATGTAAGTCCTTCCAGCATGGGACAGCTGAAGTTCAAGAGTCATTACATCTGACAGCATATCCACGAGAGAGTAATTATAAGATTATCGTCGCAAAAGACGAAGTCACTTGAAAACATCACTTAGATCTAAATCAAACGCAAAAACCGAGAAATGAAGATCTTCATTTTATTTGCATTTTCGTTCTTCCTATTGCTTTTGTTGTTTATTGTTTTCTTTAACTGACGAAACTGTTTTGTCTGTGTTTCTATTTGCAGATCAGAAACAGAAAGACCGGCAAAGGTAGATGAATACATTTCAGCGCTTAAAAAGACGAATCTTTCTTCAGAAAGTGCTTGCATTCCAGAGTTGCCAACATTTTTACACATCTATCGCTCTATTAAATTGGAATTCTTTTTTTTGTAGACACATTTTTTTTTAATTTAGTCATACCATTGAATTTGCAATTGCATTGCAGTAAGTAGAACGTATAATACGTGTCTCCCTTCATTATACTCGTGCATATGTACATAATGTACGTAGTGGTCGTATACTTCCTTTTTTTTTTTTTATTTCCCTCAATGCAGCAGAATCGAGGTCGATCTTTTACAATCCCTTACGTGGCATGAATCTTTAATGAAGTGAGGTGCAACGTTCACTTGCTATGGGGTGCAAATGCAAAAATGGACAACAGATACAAATGGAGACACACAACTGTTTGCCTGTAGTTAGATGTCACAGCCGCCGCCGCCGGTTGTCCTATGCACAACTAATGGTGGTGGATGGTTAAATAACAATTTCAGAATGAATGGATCCATGCAATTTTGTTTAAATCCATAATGATGTGTTGCGACTGTTGAGATGTTGTTTGCTTGTACTTAATTCCAGGCATTTACTTTTGATGTGCTTGTTAACTGATTGGCGACTTATGTACAAGTACCTATATTTCTTCAACAAAAAAGATTCGAACAAACGTTCGGTTAAGGTTTCACTTTTTCATTTTGCAATTACTAAACCAATTAAGTTGTAATCTTTTTTTAATTTGGCTAAATTTTGTACCACAAGATACCAGTTTTTAAAATCCCATTATAATAAAGACGTTCTATTTAAAAAAAAATCATAACTCAAGTTACCCAAGCTTGAGAGGTCGGCTGGTAGGAGTTCTACTTACTTATCAGGCCAGCGACCCTTGAAGGGTCTGAGCCTGAACTAATGCCGCTTTCCTTCCTTCACGGTCCCGGGCACGCTGCTTCCAGTTTACTAGACCAAGGTTTCTGGCGTCCGCGATTGCCTGATCTTTAAACCGGAGGTTCGGTCTTCTTTTTCTTAGTGAGCCAGGTGGCTGAGATTCAAAGATCCTCTTAGCTGGAGCATTCTCGTCCATCCGCTCGATCTGGCCGAGCCAGTGCAGTCGACGGATTTTCTCCTTCCGGACTACATCCACATCTTTGTATAGCTCGTAGAGTTCGCAGTTATATCTTTTCCTCGATTCGCCCTCCTCGCAGACTGGACCAAATATTCGACGTAGAATTTTTCTTTCGAAAGATCCCAAGATCTGCTGCGCTGTCTTACTTATCGTCCAGCATTCAGCTCCATAAAGCAAAACTGGCAAGATCAGGGTTTTGCAAAGCACGATTTTGAATCTTCGAGTTAGGAGTTTGGACCCTAGTTGTTTGGACAAACCGAAGTAGCAGCGGTTGCCTAAGGTTAGGAGTTCTAGTGAAACAAATTGCGAAAGTACTTCAACCATTGACAACTGCATCGCTGTAAGAGATTGCTTAGGGAGAATGTAGACTTCAAAGTAGGTATGCAAACATGTTCGCATCACATGCCAACTGAAGTTTGGCTGGAGTTTAACTGATCTCGTCAAATACTTAACTCGGGCATTATTACTTAGTTCGCTTGTCTTTTATCCACGAATTCAACAAAGAGTGCTAGAGGTAGGTAGGTAGAGGTGGCGTTTCAACATGAACCCAAGTAGCACTAGAATGTGCCTTTTTGTTACCAAGACTCGTGTGACCTGGATGATGATGTGAGATAGTCGGTGCGAAGATCCAGCCTGTGGAGTTAAGGAAACGGATTAGATCTCATATCCCTTTATCCGAGATGTCGTTTAGGTCTTCGATTAATGGTTGGTGTAGTGCACGCAGTCTGGCTCTGGCTAGTGCCAAACATTTGCAGAGGAAATGGGAGAGACTTTCTTTCTCATTTTCGTTCCCGCAACTGCGCCAGTTGAATTGGCCAATGCCCCTTGATTATCAAGATGATTCTGGTGATATCTGGGCGGCGATATTAGGTCTTTTGTTCCACTCTTATCGTAGGTCGGCCATATCTTCCTTGATATGGCGCAGTTGGTTAACCCCCTCCATCGGAGGTTGGCCTTCTGTAGGATGTGTGAGTGGATTTCTCCTTTAAATGCTACTAGCGGGATGTGGACCCTTGTCGCGAGTGAGCCGTGTAGTTCTGAGCCCTGCCTGATTAGTTCATCTACACCCTCGTTTCCTTTTATGTCACTGTGACCTGGAACTCAGAGCGGTTTGACACTGAAGCGTTCGCCCGAGCGGGCAAATTCGTTCCGGCACTCCTGCACCAGTTTGGAAGATAATATAGCCGAGTCAATGGCTTTGATTGCGGCTTGGCTATCTATGAGGATAGCAAGGATAGTTTAGTTTGTGCGTTTTGTCACGCCCGAGTTGCATGCAAGCAGGCAAGAGCAAAAGTGCTGGAAAGCGGCGCCTGCACTCAGCGCAAAGTCCTTATAGACTTACGATTTTTGCATCCATAGTCCCATTCGACTCAAAACTTATTTATTGAATTTTGCATGGGTGACAAGAACGATAGAAGTTTCACGTCAGCTTCATCTTTTGGTTGTATGTACATATCTCATATCTTACAGTTTCTGCGGACTCTTAGACTATTACGGGAATACCATTTTAGGGATCTAAATTATCTGAACACTGCTAGAAGTATTGATCAAAACTGTTACGTCGTAAGGAAGTCGCAATGGTTTGTGTACTGTCTAAGTGTTCCTCGTTCTTAGAGGACCACTGTGAACTTATTCACTTATTTATACCAACTCATCCCATTTCACTTTCTGGATAGTAGTCCAAATTCTCTGAGATGATTGCTTTAGCTTTTTTAGAATCGGAGCCTTCCATTTCGAAGCTAGTCAATCGCACTTACCACTGAGACCAACAGTGAATTTGTGTCCAAAGATCTGTTTAGAGTTCGTGTTGCTATTTCTTGAGTTTAATTGCCCTTTGTGCACGTTTAGAAATCGTTCCAACTTAAGGCATAAGATGAACATGATTCAGATACAACCTCCACAATTGTACATTTCGATAATTTTCTCAGAGTAAATTGCTAAGTTTAGTATTGGAAATTCTATTAATGGATATTTGAAAAAATATTCCTTTCCAAGCGACCTAAAGATTGAAAAAAAATATTAATTATACGCGAGTTTAATAGATAACTTTCTTATCAATGCATGGTTTTATCCAGTAGATAAGAGAATAAAATACTTATTCACGAGTATAGTCCAAAGTCGACTTGCAAATTAGTCATTTGGTTTATCTAGTGGATAAGATGAAATTATTACTGATGCAAACTTTCCAAATTTAACTCAAGCTTTGGAACTTATTTGAACAATTCAAAATAAAAAAGCCGTGTGTAGATACATTTTAAAATGAAAGAAAACCAATGAATCATGGACAACAAAATTATCATACCCAGAGTCAATTCCGGACAAATTCTTCACTAACAGAGCTGTAAAAGAATGCAACTATTTTGACATTTAATTCATTTGACTTCACTGAGATATATTCCAATTCAATGACTTCAACTTCCAAAATATAAATCACCATTCATTTTATAGTCATGATTTACCAATCATTTTCTCCAATCATAATCTTGAAGTCAAAATGAATGCATTCATTGCTCTGCATTCATTGAAGTTACTTGAAGTCATTAAATTAATTTGAAGTTATCAAAGTCATCTGAAGTCATTGAATTCTTTGGTTATCTTTGGTTTTTATGAAAGAAAAATTCTTTGGGGGATCTCTGAGCAACCCAAACCGACAGGACCGTGGATCACCCGAAGGATATTTCTCTCAAAAGAACCAAACACAACGAAAGACTTCAATGACTTCAGATGACTTCAAAAGACTTCAATGACTTCAAAATACTTCAATGACTTCAATGACTTCGGGTGACTTCAATGAATGCATTCATTTTGACTTCAAGATTATGACTGGAGAAAATGATTGCTAAATAATGACTTCAAAATGAAAGGTGATTTATGTTTTTGAAGTTGAAGTCATTGAAGTGAAACCAATCCACCTGAATTCATAGTATGACTTCTAGGAATGTATTCTGCAATAATTACATTTTTTTATAACCCTGTTCACTGACATCCAATTCGCAACCGTTGTCCTCATCAAATATTTAAGGGACTACGAATAATATAATTGAATGATCCCTAAAAATTCGAGATTTAAACATCTAACAAGACAAGTTACTGGAAGACATGACAACTATGACCGTCTTAAACATCTATAGCAAGTACATTTTAGAATGTAAATAGAAACCTTAAACCTCAAGCTATTCCATAGCAAACTCATCAAGCATCTCCGAGCATGTTTGGACCGTATTTCAGCCACACATATAGGTTCGTCTGTCCTGAAAAAACGAGCAAAAAAGACACGGAAAGAACATCGGCTTCTCGAAGATGTTGAGGGACTTTACTCCAGGAACAGTGTACGAAAGGTAGAAGAAACCATTCAATATTTGAATAAAACAACAACAATATCCAAGCTTAAACCCAACAAGCCTGCTGAAACTCACGGAATACCATTCGTGTGATTCAAATTGGATGGAGATGACTTGATAAGGAGCATTAATTTCTAAGATTTTGCGGTTTTGATTTTGTGGTTTTGCCCAATCCTCAAGATTAGAGACGGGCTCGACTTCGCCAGCTACAGAGTACAGAGACATCGTGAAACGTTTCGTCAGCTACCTAATTGGAACCTATCAGGGAGGATTTAGGTCAGGAAAGTCCACAATAAACTTGATTTTCACACTTTGGCAGATTCTGGATAAAACCCAAGTCTATTCCACCATTCCTTTTGCGATTTTAAGACGCATTTTTAGAGATTAACTTTACACAGCGATGTCAACTTTTGGCATCACTGCCAAATGACAAACGTCTCTGCAAGATGGCGATGCAGAATGTCCGACCTTTGATGCCAAGAAAGGATTTAGACAGTGTAACGCGTTGTCATGTGACTTCTTAGTCATCATACTTAAAATGATTGTGTAAAACTCACAAACCAATACCAAAGCCACAGCCTCTCAAAAGTCTATTTAGAAGAAACCTTTGAGTTGGTTAGTGAAAAGGATCTTAACTTACTTGGGGTTTGTAAAACTGGAGGCAGATAGTTCCATTCAAAGCTGTCCGGAGACGCTTATTGATTGAGATCCAGTTCCACCATGAACAGAAGGGCCCTCAAATGAAATAATCATTCACATTAAGATCGGATGAATGGAAGTACGGAAAGATCTATAGAAAACAGAGGAATGACCCCTGGAAACACTTTTAAAAACTTTGTTAAAATATCAACATCAATAACTGCATCACTTGCCGGTATCTAGAGCTTGAGCAAAGAAAAAGTATAATCACGTAGATTCTACACTTGTAATAAACTTAAGTCCTAGATTTCATCATATTAATTGTCAATAATTGACTAATTAACCTATATTTCCACATTACAAGTCGCAGTAAGACAATAAAGTTGTCCGACCTACTTCATCTAGTTTTCATTTCTATTTTAATTTTTTTGAAAAAAATAAAACCCGCCCAATGCGTAAAATTAAAAATTTAAAAGAAAACCGGCCTAAATAATTTAAGCTATAAGCAGAAATGCGTCATACCCTACAGTCAATGAACCCTGAACACAAGACACTCGTTTGGATTTTCAATTTAAACTTTTAAGGGGTGATTATAGCACACGGCTCATGAGTCCAACATCAATGTAAACAAAAACGCAAAAACACTACCGGTGTAGCAACTTAATAAAATTAGGTGAACCTCTATGTATGCTGCCCCAACTAGCATCCCCACCCTGGCGTTGAGTTTGAAAGCACTTAACTGGTCATTTCCCACTCCAAGTGTTGTTGTGCGACACCACTATTAAAAGCGAAAGGCTTTAAAAACCCCAAACCTATCGGCGAGTTAAAGAGATCTTTACTCTGTTCCACCGGACAGTAATCGTAGTTCACCGCGTGCCGTGTACCGTACAACATCTGAAAGTGACAGAAGTGCAGACAGATTCATTAGATCGCCATGAATTCCCCCCGTGCCATTGGATTACTCTTTTTCGGCCTCTTAGCGATCAACAATGTGAGTGGTTTCCCCGACGGTGCTCCAGCCGATACATGCGTCAAGAAACGTGCCAACCAACCTAATCACGGTCAAGCCAGGTCAAAGTCTTTGGATTCGAATCCCTTTGAGGTAGTTGCCAATGCAGAGTCCTACAATCCAGGACAACAAATCACAGGTATGTGGTATAGGTGAAACCCACCCACTGGACTAAGGAACTGACTTTTTTGCAGTTGTAATCTACCCCTACAACAATCGTCATGTGTTCCGAGGATTCTTCATACAGGCGCGTGACGTGGTGACCAACGAATGGATCGGTCAATGGGAGCAGAGTGAGAACACCAAAACCATTCCAGAGTGCTCGGCCATAACTCACTCGGACAATAGGGATAAATTAGGAGCCAAGCTGATATGGAAGGCGCCGCAGCACAAGAAAGGACGCGTATACTTCACGTAAGTGGAAAACAGTGTTCAATCGGGTAAATGGCTGGGGCTCTAAGAGTCCCGGCCAAGTGCGTTTGCCTTTCTTTTGCTCTCCATCCGGGGGCAATCAATTAAAGTAATTATTTCAAAGTGCGGTGTTAGACGTTCAAAGCATTTTGTCATCGCTACACAATGCGCTACACAAATACACACATATGTGCTGTATCTGTGGCAAGTGAATGTGGCGAAATTCAAGGCGTGTGGCAAGTTTTTTTTTGCTTTGAATTAGTCTCCTGGGGATCCATAAGTATGGTTGGAATATTTCGTTCGTGTTGAGGTTCTATTGCCACATGCCCTAAATAGGTCACAGGGGCTTGAATATTTAAACTTTCAATTTTTATTCTTTACCAAGCTTAAGTGTGTTGAGTGGAAATTTATACTTCGGAACTCTTTAGGTGTATTATTTTACATTTTGCTTTTAAAGTCTTACTATGTGCGACATTATAAAATATTCAATTTGAGTGATAAGGGCACGTGCTCGAGAGGGCTTCTGTCTTCGACACAGGCGAATATCCTTTCCGATTTTATGGTTCAAAATTTAAAGAGAAAAAGTTTGAAAACTCCTTCTTTTTTTTTATTGATGAAGCCATTTAGATTTGATTGCTTTTATTTTATTTTGTTATTGCGGGCGGGTGGGTGTAACCACACTTTGAAACTTTTGACAAAGTTAGTGTCACGTGCAGAAACAGGGAAAATGACGAACGTTTAGGGAAAACATCGTTTTTGTGTTGCGAAGTTTTAAGAGTCAATAGAGAAGTAAGAGTTTGGTCAATTGACACTTTTATATCTATTAAGTGGGTAACAGTGATGGCAAAAAGTTTAAGATCAGATTTAAGTAGTTAGCTATACGCATACCGGACTTTGCAAGAAGCCACTCCTATTCTTTAAAAGAAAAATTGTTAACAAATTTGAAGCAGACAATATTAACAAAACGCACGCACTTTGTTGCTAAGACGGGGGTTGGCATCAGTGGAGTAGTTGACAAAGTCTATGTATGTCAATGGATCTATTGTGTTCCCTGATGTCGGATACCTAAACATGCAGAACAACAAAGTCTTCCCTGAACCTTGCCGAGTTAAAAATGAATTTTAGGATGGTTTTCGATGGCTTGCTTGACAATTTACTCAGATCATTAAAAAATTGTTCTTTGAGGACCATATTTTTATTTCTGTTGAGGCTTAGGCATATACATATCCTTCTCTGCTTTGCCATATCCTCTGCACAAGTCCGTTGTATTCAATCGCATTCTCTTAAGGTTAGGAGCAAATTGTGGTTTATCATAATCATTCGATTCCTTCATTTGCTTCGCTATTGAAACTCTTAATCCTATGATAGTTAGAATTCTACAGGACAATTCGATCCACTGTGACAACGATGAATCAGAGCTGTAAAAGAATGCATTCATTTGGGAATGCATTCACTGAATGCTCCCAATTGAATTCAAGCAAAATGAATTCATTCATTGACTTCATTTTTGAATGGTGAATTATAAGTTTTGAAGTCATTGAATGAGCATTCAATTTTTGCATTCAATGAATGGCAGTCAATGTTTCCATTCATTTGCATTCTTTTACATTCATTTGCATTCTTTTGCATTTATTTGAAGTCTTTTGCATTCAAATTAAGTCTTTTGCATTCAAATAACTGCAAATGAATGCAAATGAATGCGAATGCAATTGAATGCAAAAGACTTCAAATGAATGGAAAAGAATGCGAATGAATGCAAAAGAATGCAAATGAATGGAAACATTGACTGCCATTCATTGAATGCAAAAATTGAATGCTCATTCAATGACTTCAAAATGAATGGTGATTTAAACTTATAATTCACCATTCAAAAATGAAGCCAATGAATGAATTCATTTTTCAGTAAAATCATAAGAGTTAAATTCTCAAATGAATGCATTCTTTTACAGCTCTGCGATGGATATAACCAGTGAGGGTGTAGGTGGTGATGTTTTCTCCGATAGGCTTAACCTCAATCTCTCTTTCCGTCTTCCAAATCATTGTAGCGTGTGCCAGGCGGAAATACTGGCGATCAAAGAAGTCTTATTTTGGCTGAAGAAAAACGTGATATTTTCCACAGATATACGTATCTTTTCAGACAGTCAAGCAGCAATCAGGTTCCTGGAATCAGTCCCTTCAAATTCGTTAGTAGCTCTAGATTGCCAATCATCTCTTACAGATATGGCGGAGCAGTTCAAAATGCACCTTTGTTGGGTGTCGGGGCATAGAGATATTCCAGAGAACTCGCCAGATATGGAACAACCGTAAGAGACACCCTGAGTATACCGATCGCTACATGTAAACTTAAACACAAGCTGGATGCTATCGAGAAAATGAATTCTAGGTGGACAAATGGTATAACTTGTCTAGCGACAAAGCACATTTGGCCGCGGCTGGATCTGAAACGCTCTAAGCATCTAATTTCTCTCAACAAATCGTGTATCAGATCTGTAATACCTTCTTTGAAACTGTCTAGCTCTCTCCCGTAAAAGGAGACTTCATTCAGGGGAATTCTGCTTTAACGACTTAAGCACTTCGCTTCATAAAAAGCTTCAATTGGTTTAAGTCTCCTAAAACCTACAGTAAGTGGCAGCTTACCAATGATTTGCTTCGTAATGGAAGCTCTAGGTGGTTAGAGTAAGTCTGTCCATGTTGATGGCGAATCTTCATAGAACTCCAGAGGAACTCCAGGCGTTTTTACTATTTTTCTCTAGGGGTTTTTTTTTTTTGTCAAAGTCTTTTCTCGTGGGCGCAAGGTGAACTCAGGAGTCGAATTACGGCATGAGTGATCGAGTAACTCGTCACGTAAACGATCGCATTACTACGTATAAACGATCATTCCGACATAATGCTCGTTTTTACGTGACGAGTTACTCGATCACTGATGCCGTAATTCGACCGCAGCTTTGGATAATTCTGACTCTGAGCAGTAGATTAGGAGGCTATCATTGACTGGGTTTACTTAGACTGAAAGAGGTTACCTGTATTGTAACAAGACTCACAAGAGCGGACAAGGCCCTCTACTTCTTTGGATTCAGATTACATGGATTACAGCAATATTTATATATGTATATTCCATGGAGAAGCAAAATTTGCTGAAAATAATGCAGGCAAAACACTTAGTCAATGGAAGGCTATTTTTCTTCCCTTTGACTCAACAACTCACTGGTTGTAATGTATGACCCTACATGAATACCTCCTTGGGCTGATCAGCACTTAGTAGCTTTATAAATAGCTTGTCTTAAACGTGTCAATGTACATAGATTTGCATTTCGAATACTTATGTCTTCTAGAAACTATGATCAGTTCCTCAGTCGGAACACCATTCTTAAAATTTTATTGTGGATACAATTGTAGCTCTAGTGCTGTCAACCTGACTTATATCCTTTAAAATAGTTTCAGTCTTTAGAAGACATAAAAATGCATCAAGATTAACTCACAAGAATTTCAATTACCTTTACTTCCAACACATAAAAATTCTTTAAAGTAAACAACTACGAGTAGGTGTGGATTGCATAGCAAAGCTTAACACTTTAACTGCCCTTGTCTATTCTTGTAGTGATTACAAATTATCACAAGCGACTGCCAACTAGCTAACTCCGCACACAAAAGAAGAATAAAAAGTTGTTCATATAAAATTTGTTCGCCAGTTGCAAACTTCTTTGTCCAGCACGACCTTGCTCCAATCTGTGTATCTTTTGTTGACTAAATAATTGTATTTGCACCGTCACAACGTACTGAAGGTCATGGTGTAGTTGTAGCAGTTCAAACGACTTAAGACATTGTAGAGTAGCTTGTCTACTAACTGAATTTAATTGCATCATACCGAACATCAAAAGCGGGGCACGAGTAACTTTCGAGAACATTTTCGAAAGCATCAAAACAA
Source organism: Criorhina ranunculi (assembly GCA_951813785.1). Lineage (NCBI taxonomy): Eukaryota > Metazoa > Arthropoda > Insecta > Diptera > Syrphidae > Criorhina > Criorhina ranunculi. The sequence goes on from OX638381.1 coordinate 14,533,846, forward strand.
CATTACATAACCTGATTTCGACCAGAAATTTCCTTAGTCGACGTTTCAAATTTCAAATTTCAGACATGAAATGGTTTTTCATCTATCCATCGTCCAGAATGTGTGTTATTTCCTTTCCCGATGAACGTGTCCAAGTAGTTGCAATCGAAGCAGCACCCACTGCCACTTTTGGTACTCGATTTCATTCATGAGCCGATCTAATGAGAGTATGACACACATTTGTGTCTGAGTACGTGGTCAAAACCAAAAAACAACAACAAGCACACAAAAAAGATACAAAAAAACAGAAAAAGTATCTAAGACTGTGTTACGCAACTGGAGGAGATTCGAGAGCATTTTGCATTTTTTTATGTCAAATAAATTTCATTCCATTCAGCTACGGATTTGAGAAATTGCGCGCCGGCGCAATTGCAATCGAAACCAAATCCATTTGTGCGTTAACTGATTTAGCCATTATGGCCAACACACTGGAAGCACATATTGTATATAGTAATGCAACGTGATGGTGATTGCAAAACGGACACATATGGTAGATATTTGTTTCAAATTGGTTTGTAGTTTACCCCGGACAACGATGAGATTGGTAACATGAATAAGTTGGCTCATGAGTAAATTGATTAATTGGTCTTGAGGTGATGGTGCATTTTAGTTTTGCGGGCCCAAGGGGAGGATGAGTTAAGAGGTTTTCATTTTCAGCTGTTACTGCCATTAAAAATTGGAAACACTTAACAAGGTTTGGTCATTAGTTCTTCTTTAATGATTCGAACTTGTATTGTGAGTTTTATAAATCAATGCTTGACTGCATAAATATTTTAAATGAGGGTTTCATAACCTAACAAGGCATTAAGTTTAAGTTATGCTTTGAAATAATTGTATTTTAAGTCGTGAAATTGAAACTTAACGATACGATTGTGAAAACTTGGACAATGGGAAGGATTTTAAGAGAATTGTTTGAGTCATTTGATGGAGTAACTTGCTTTTAACGGTGAAGACATGAGTATCGTAGATTTCGTTCTTAATAGTCACTGTGCAGTAAAGAAGACATATTTCCAGTTGCAATATTGATTCTGCATAAGTTTGATGAAGATTAATGGACTCATGGGTTAAACTTTGCACTAGAAATACGATTGGACTGGATGAATGTATCTGTTAAATCAATGGTGGGGTACCAAAGGGTTAAACTTCTCCTATCTTCTTTGAATGTAATTCTAAGTTGTCGAGACGAAGAAATGCCAACCCAATCAGTAGAGGGGTGAAAAATTCTTTTGCATTTAACTCGGCAAAAGGGAGGCAAGGCTCTTGTGTTCAAAATGCGGTACTGACTTACTTTATCCATGGTGTGGGCTCTCTAAGAAAGAACAAAATAATTTCCGCGTCAGACCATAGCTTCTTGCAACCATTCATGTTGTGTGTAAAAGATTCCTTCCATTTGTTTTTACAACCATCTCTAAACCGCGGATTGAGAAGCCTTTTCATGGCAGATTATACCCTCGAAGATTTGTCAATGCCTGCCAAGAGGTGGTGCCGCGAAAAAGAAAACGTTTTGTTGTTTCGCTGAGAGTCGAACCTGTGTCCTCTCGCTTAGCAGTCCAACGCTAAGGTCAGTCATCCATTTTTCGCCACCACTTTGTCGACGCATGGATTCAATACTCCAGATAAAATTTTACATGCGATGTTCATAGACTTATGCCTCTGTAATTGGCGCAGATAACCTGGTCTCTTTTCTTATGGATCGGACGGATGGTGCTAAGGTTCCACTTATATCGCATGCTTTCGTCAGACCAAATTTTTACAGATGTGCATGTACCTTATCAAATTATCGCTTGCAACTCAGCTCCTAGGCCATCTGGGCCTGCGGACTTGAATGATTGAAGCCTAGCTATCCTTAATCTGCTACCGCTAGATACCTTTATACACCAATCAGTGGCCATTAGTGCCTTAAGAATAAGCCAATCCGACGGTTGGAAATCAAATACAGTGGGTCACACTACGATCCTCCAGAAATATCTAGGTAATGCGCCTACCATTGACTGCAAAAGACCAGCGCCTTTCCAAGCAGGGAAGAATCGAAAAGCGGTCAAGCACCCAATACGCAATCAATAGCCATCTATACTGACGGATCTAAATTATACATTGGCGTTGGTGCAGGAATCTTCTCCGAACCGGTGGGAATTAGAAAATCTGTTCGCCTTCCGAACCACAGCAGTGTTTTCCAAGCGGAGGTCTTAGCAGTGGCAACAATCGCCCGTGAGACTGCGATGAAGGCAATACCGCGCAATGATATTGCCTTTTTCATTGACAGCCAGGCAGCTTGTGAGGTGCTGTCGAGACGAACTCAGGGCTCTTGGAACACAGCACAAGGTTACGCTCTGCTGGGTCCCTGATCATGAGGGCATAACAGGGAATGAAAATGCTGACGAATTGGTTAGAGAGGGCTCGGCATTAAGTCTAGAACAAGCTGACTTCGCGGTGATTATCCCGCTTTGCTCATTGAAGCTCGAAGCAGGGATCAAAGCTCAAAGAGATGGTCCTCATTAGACACTTGTGCCATCACAAGGAAGTTATGGACTGTATTTGACAAAAGGATTGAAAATCCCTCTCCACCCTTGTAGATGTGATTAGGGGTCATAACACTCTGCGGTACCACCTGAAGAAACTCCGTGCTACGGAGAAATACCTATGTAGAGACTGCGGAGACGAGGAAGTCTATGAGGACACAACCCACTTCCTCTGCCACTGCCTCGGCCTGTACCATCTAAGACACAAATTCCTCGGGCGACATTTCTTCCGAGATCTGGAGGAACTATCTGGCAAACCGGTGAACGATCTGAACAGCTTTCTTAAATCCACAGGATGGTTTGTACCACTAACGCTGTAAGTAGTTACAAGTACACTTTTTAGGCGGGTAGCGTTTAAGGGTAAGATTTCCCCCCTATGGGTAGCACAATGGATCTTAGAGACCTGAGTGTGGCGCAGAGGAACTCCTGTTTGCCGGTCCACATTCCTAACCTAACCTAAGCTTAGCTATGGCTGCTTCAACTTGACCTCCAGATGGAGACCATCAGACAGTGGGATCTGGGCTTCCGTCCCCATTTACCTGTCGACAGAAGTGGTCTTTTCTTGTGACATAATTCAGCATCAACTGCTTCTCTTTTTTTTATAATTCACTACCGCTAAAGGGGTTATGAATACCTTTATGATGTGTTGGTGTAGTGATTTTGAAATTCAGGTGGTGTTAGGTTTCAGTCTTTTGTTCCAAGGGTGGTGTCCAGAATGACTTGGGAGAATTATTGGTTTTGTTGCCAATTCTTATAATTCACAGAATTTCTTTCGAACATCTTGATGCCATTAGCACTACTCTCTGCTATGGTATTCTTGTCTTTGTCCTTAAAGGATCCGGTTTGGATAGAAAAACCATAGGTTGCCCTCTTAACTCTTTTATTCCGGATCTCTTTTCTCCCGTTTTAAAATTATAATTTCAACACTCGCAAGGTGTTTTATTTTATAAAATAAAATGTTATAATATAGACCGAACTAATTTTATTAAATTTTGTTTGTCTTTGTTTTTGTTTTTTCAGTGGCACTGTTCTACAAGAATATGGAACATTCTGGAGTGACATTGTTGGAAAAGTTCAGTCACAAGTTAAACATTAATATTATGTATATGCACATAAATAAATTTTGTTTTTTTAATTTTAATTTTTCAATTAATAAATAAGTAAAACATTTTTTTCCAGTGTACCTTTAAAAATTATAAAGTCGTAATGGGATTTTCTTACAACTATGAAATTAGAGCAACAGCATCATACATGTAGATACACAGAAATGAGTAGTAGGTACGAGTTTACATATTCTCTTAATTAGCATTCCATACATTTGTCTATCCATCAACAGCATTAATTATCCAACAAATCAAATTACTACATGCCTTCGGCAGATATTAACCCACACACTCATCAAATATACAATTTATAATCCATCATGTTGTAGATAATTTCAGTAAAAGCAGGTATACCTACAATTAAGGTATCACAGATACACCAGACAATCAGACATTGGAAATTTAATCCGATCGCATGTATAATGGTTCTTTATCAACATTTTATCATTATTATCAGTGAATTTTTTGCCAGAGACCATTTAAGCAGTTAAGAAGTGTATAATAAGGACGAAGAAGTGGACAAATTAACTCACGCCTTCGCAGACAATATGACAGACATCATTAATTTTTTTTTTGAAGAAGAAGAAATTGTTTTGACGGCGGGTCGGTGGAAGTTAAAAATAACAAGGGAATGTCGTGTTGTCAGAGAAAAATTGGATCCGTTTTGGTTAGGGGGGAGAGCAGGATTGCTGTTCTTTTTCTTTTTCTTTTTAGAATAAAACAAAAGTTTTGAAAATAAAAAAAATAAAAGCTTTTGATGCAATGCAAGTGCCTATAGTCTAAAGAACTGAATATTTGCTTGACACCCTTTACCTGCAGATGCTACTTGCAATGGATGCAAGACAACCTATGAGTATTCTATTCATACCAACATTCTGAGGAGCTAGCTTCAAATCGGATTGCTACTCTGCTTCGAGATCTACTAAAATTTTCTAAAAGAGCTCAAATCCTTTGGCTTCTTCAAATAAGAATGCAAGCCCACGATTCCGAACTGGAAGTTCTGCTATCGAAATTAAAGAAAACGTCCCGAAAGGGAGAGGTAGAACAAGATCAATAATAGAGATATACACAGATGGATCTAAAACAGCGTGTGGCAGGGGGGCAGGAGTCTTCTCCAATGCACCTGACTTAAGTATTGCCAAGCGACTGTCGGGTCACTGTAGTGTATTTCAGGCGGATATTACGGCAGTCCGAGAAGTTGCGGCTTGGTTTTCGATTAACGCGGTAGATGGTAGCGCTATCGTACTATATATACCTATTGATAGTCAAGCAGCTATTATAGCCTTGGAATCACCAACAGTACGATCCAAGTTGGTAAAGCAATGCCGCAGGTCTCTGAATGTGATCGCTGACAGATGCGATGTGCAGGACACAGGGACGTTCCGGACAACTACAGAGCGGATGAACTAGCTAAGGAAGGCGCGGGTAAGATCCTCTCTGAAAATGGAGGGGAACCGCTAGCGTCTCTAGAATCGCTTAAGTCTCACCTTGATAGTGAAGCTAAAAGAATAGCCAATAGCAGGTGGAACAGCATCAATACTTGTCTTCTGTCGAAATAGATCTGGCCTAACCTGGATTTGAGGGGAACAGGAAGACTTCTATCCGTGAACAGGAAACTTATAAGAATTTTAGTAGGAGCCCCTTACGGGGCATTGACTAATTGGCAGGCATGCCATCAGAATGGGTGTTCTTTCTAACGATTTCTGTAGAAGCTGCAGAGACGAGGAGGAAGAAGAAACAACTACCCACCTTCTTTTTACATGCCCTGCTCTACCAAGGCTGAGGAGGAAAACACTAGAAGAGTACTTCTTCAATAACCTTAACGACCAGGCTCGACATCTTTAGAATTAAGAGTTTTGTATGTGGGTCTAATTGGATCTGCACTTAGTGCGGTACAGGATAGGGTTTACATCGATATGATTACCCAGAGCGTATACTCCATTTCTCCTATAGGAAATTCCACATGTGAGGTTGTAAAGGCTGGTTTCCGGTTTCTACACGCGGTATCACAATAGTGGGGACAGCCACCCAACCTAACCAGCTAGAAAAATCTGCGACTAAAATTCGACCATAAGAAAAAGTCTACCATTCAACTTCATTCAGCATGGAAGCTCTTCAGCAATGTTTTCGCCCATCTCACCTAACTCAAATTGAAGATAGCTAAAGTCCAAGAAAGCTTCAAGATTTTAATTGTTTCAAACAGACTTATTCAAAGTAAAATCTTTGAAATATACATGTTGACTTGGAGGACACCCGTCGTTTGCGGCTTATTGGCATAGACCTGCGACTTTAGGAAGCCCCACAAGTAAAAGACGAACGGGGTCAAATGGCACGATCTCGGTGGCCAGTTCACGCTGCCTCTGCGTGAGATAATCACGCCCTCAAATGGCTCGTGCAGAATATCCAATGTGGCATCAACTGTGTGGCATGGAGCGACGTCCAAATTCGAGCCAAAAGAAATTGGTAGCGCTCTCCGTTGATGGTGACGGTAAAGCCATCGTCGTTTTTGAAGAAGTTCGGACCGATGATTCCACCGGCTTACAATCCACATCAAATAGGGACTTCTTGCCACTTGGTTGACCTCGTGTGGGTTGGCATCATCCCAAATCCGGCATTTTTGCTCGTTCATCCAAAAATGGACCCCGTTGCTGAAGAAGATTTGTTTGCTAAAATTTGGGTCCGCTAGCACTCTTCGAATGCGCGCCACCCAGAGAAGCCACGACTGCCATTTGAACGATGTCATATTCCACACATAATGTCACTGACAGGCCTTTCAAATAAAACAACAAATTCATTGAAATCTCACGCACAACTTGTTTTATTCAACTTTAACATCTTCCCATCCCTATAGGAAAACCCTTCGAAGACCAGCCAAGAAAGACTATTTACTTGAAGTTCGAACCCTAGGTGCACGCACCGTCTCTGTTTTCCGCCTTTTAGTCCATCGCTAAACCAAGCACACTGCCAAAGCATCGTCATTAGCAAAAGAGATTTTCGTGGATCAATCAGCTTCAAGGATTTTCAGTAGTGCCTTGTCGTATACCTCTACTGACAGTCCTTCTAGCAAATGTCCCACCCATCTCTGAGTTGATAATCCGACTAGTAAGCAGAAGATTGATCAATGCACCATGTAAGCTATCAGATCTGAAAGTGCATCTGTGATTGCTAGTGTGTTAACATGGGTAAAGGTATAGAAGGCGCTCTATATCTAAGAATTCTACCATTGTACACTAGCTATGACAGGGAGTTCTCACTTTTATGTACAAACGTATGCCATTTTCACTGGTCTCAAGGTTACTCATAACCTAGAGGACGAGCATAAGGAAAATGAGAGGAGAGCCGGGGGAGATAGCGATAGTCGTTGGTTTTAAATGCTTGTGATTTGTAGAGGTGAAGAAACACAGAACGACTATGTGGTCTTTAGAACGAAGATCGTCGTTAACCTTTACAATATGCATGCTGCTAATAGAACTTGTATATCGACACATCAATGGATTTCAATCCTTCTTTCGAGTGTTTTTAGAAGGAATGATGACAGACTTATGGGTCTGATGTCTTTTACATGAGAACAAGTACCACTTTGGGGTATGAACACCATTTTAACTTCTCTACATATGTACTAGTGAAATGTAGACCAGATCCAGACTTGATATCTTACAATCCGGAAAATGTATTATCAGTCATACACCAAGGCTATCTATGGTGGTGGCCCAGTTAAACCTCAAAAGGGGACCGAAAGAGCTGTTGTTAAATCAATCATAGGCTCTGTCCCTGTTTTATGTCGCCTTGTCATGAAATGTGCAATACTCCCATGTGTTTTGTGCCAGCTTTCATCGTCCAATAAATAATTCATCACTTGTAAACCAATTATTTTTGATTTGCATTGTGGAAAAAAATCAACAAACAAATTATATGCACTCAATCGAATTAAATATCATATCCTTTGTGTGTGTTTTATCAAATTAGTGTTCTCTGGCCGATTGGTGCTACAATTTAACTCGTAAAACTTTCAAATGAAACTTTCCATCAAAAAATAAGAAAAAAAAAAAAGCCTCAAACATAACACAATATCAAAATGAAATCCTGATGGTGAAGCTCCAGGATATTCTTTACGTATGTATACATATGAAATATTTAGTATTTCCTTCTTTTGCGTCCGCACTTGGTTGGTAAATAAATCCAATCCACTGCAGCTTTTATGCCCAAATGACTTGGTATACTCGGTTTTGTGAATCCTTAAAGTATACACATACAAAACGTATCAAAGAAAACACGAAACAAAGTTTCTACTTGTGTTTTCTTTTTTTTTTTTCAGCACAATCCTTATCCTTAGAGGATTACAGAAACGAATGGCGAGTAATGGAAATTTTGTATTTACATCGATTCCATTTGATACAGGAACAAGTCCCAGGAGACAGCATTTGGCTTGATTAAACACTGGATATCTATTCGTACGGTTACGATTATTATAGCATTGAGATTTGATTTGATTGGTTGTTAATCAAGCGATGAATATGAAGATCATTTGAGAAGAATGTGTAATCTGAAATGTTTTTGGAAATGAATTAGATTTTTGGTGGTGTACGAGTATGTTTTTATTTTTTTTATTTTTTATTTTTTGCTAACTGAGCCCGTACTCAGTAACAGTGTGGGATTTCTACCCACTAACCCCTTCTCCCTTCTTCCCCTTTTCCCTACGGTAAGGCCATCTTGGCATTTCATCGCAGGAGGGGGAGAAGCCAGCCTTTCCAATTATTGCACCTAGTCGTTCGACTAATCAGCAATTTGTCTTTCATATAATTATTTAATGTTGTGTTAGGTCTACTATATGCTATTGTTTTAGTTTCCTTTCTTTTACTCTAACTATCTATAGGTAGTTAGTTCAAATGGTTTTTTCCTTCTTAATCTTCTAACAAGATTGTCAGTATTTAATAAATCTGTCATTTCTACGTTGACATGGTTGAGAAGTCTGAGTCTATGTCGTTTTGCAACTGTTTTTACTTTATCTTCAACCATTTCAACATTTAGATCTCTATGTAGATCAGCGTTTCTTATGTACCATGGTGCATTTACTATGTTTCGTAGTACTTTACTTTGGAATGTTTGTATTTTTTTTTAAATTTGTTTTGCATGTGCATGCCCACAGCTGGAGCCCATAGGTCCATACTGGTTTTATAATTTGCTTATAAAGAAGCAGTTTATTGTAATTTGACAGACAAGAGTATCTCCCGATAAGCCAATACATTTTATTGTAACGCATGTTCAGTTCCTCTCTTTTTTTCTTTACATGCTGTTTCCAGCGCAGTTTTGCATCTAAGGTCATGCCTAGATATTTGGCTGTGTTTGCATATTCTACTGCATTACCATTTATGGACACTGGGATATGCTGAACATTCTTATGGGTGAAATTAATATGGACCGACATTAGGTCATTTAATTTAATTTGCCATTTTTTTTGTCCATTTTGATATGTTATTTACTGCCATCTGTAGCTTCTTCGACATTTTCTCCCACAGCAAGGATAGCAGTATCATCTGCAAATGCTGCCAGGGTTGTTTCATCGCTATTTGGCGGATCCCTGGTAAACAGAAGATATAAAACAGGGCCTAGCACACTACCTTGTGGCACTCCAGCATCTATTTCTCTCAGTGTGGAGTAATCATCTCCTTGTTTAATTCTAAAAAATCGCTGCAATATGTAGGATTCTAGAATATCTGAGTAGTGCTTAGGCAGATGCTTTTGCAATTTATGGACCAGTCCTTTGTGCCATACTTTATCGAAAGCTTGTGCTATATCGAGAAATATAGTAGAGCATATCTTTTTCTCTTCAAATGCTTTTTCGATTTTATCTGTTATTCTGTGCACCTGATCAATCGTGGAGTGCTTATTCCTAAAACCAAATTGATGGTTTGGAATTAGTGATTTTTCTTCAATGATTTTATGCAGACGTTTAATCAACATCTTTTCAAATAGCTTGGACAACATAGGCAGTATCGATATGGGGCGATAGGAGGTGACTTCACTAGGTGGTTTGCCTGGTTTTGGTATCATAATTACCTCCGCTACTTTCCACATGCTGGGTACATACCTTATCCTGAATGCAGCATTTATAATCTGCGCTCGTTTCTTTAGGCCTTTTTTTGGGAATTGTCGTAGGATTTCCCCTGTTATCAAATCAAATCCCGGGGCTTTTTTGATATTGATGCCTTCTTTTATTTCTTTGGCAATTTCTTTTGCCGTTACCGGTTGAATATGTCCCTCTTCTTCGCACAGTTCTTCCGTTTCTTGACAGTCTTTATCTTCATACGGTTGGAAGGCGCCTTCAAGATACTCAGCAAATAAATTCGCTTTTTCTTTGTTGCTTTTTGCCCAGTTACCTTCCCTGGTTTTAACTGGTGGAATATGTGCTATTGGCCTATTCATTCTCTTTGTCGCCTTCCAGAGCGAGTAGTCGGTACTAGCATCATTCGTCAAATTGGAAAGGTATGATTTAAGAGATTCATTTTTAAATTCTCTAACCGATCTTTTGAGTTTACTGACTAGATTATTGAGCCTTGTTTTGTCGCTTGGCGCCCTTGATTGTTGCCAGCGTTTTCTAGCTTTTCTCTTTACCATTCTCGATACCATTAGCATTCCATTCTAGAATGTTTATATGCTCCATCATATTTGTCTTTTTTGAACAGCCTTTTTGTTGCTGCTTTTCCTCTCAAGGAGTGATATTCTTTCTAATATAGCCTTATTGCTTTTTTCCATGTTTTCCATTCTATTTAGGATTTTTTGCAAGAAGGTTTCCATACTATTATTTGAGTTTGTTTTATTTATGTTTAATGGTTTTTCTGTTTCTTTTAATGCAGCCTGTGCATATGTCATTTTTGTACCCGTCCCTATCTGCCTTAGGTCCTTTTTCGTATTTTTCTGGCCGTTGGGTACTTCTATTGGCGTTCTCAGTTGTAAGTCCTTTTTGCTTTTAGGTATATCCTTTTTGCTTTTAGGTATATCCTTTTTGCTTTTTGGTGCGTCCTTTTCAGAGTTTGGATGTGTTTGTTTATGTTTTTTGTCTTTAACCAGTGTACGAGTATGTGAGTAAGTTGAACCGATGTTAGATGCCTTACACGTGACATTTCCGGTAAGAGGAAATAAAGATGGGTCATTTGGTTCCTGCTTTGAGCTAACCCAATTTGGATACAACTTTGGAAATAGGTTGTTTGTTAGCCCGCCGATAGCTGACCTTTATCGTGTTGGAGAGCAGTCAACATTGCTGGAATCGAGGGTTTTCTACGCTATATACCGATAGGGGCATGAGTTGACTTTTTCATTTTCGACAACGGCATCAAATACAACGTCTCATTGCCCACGGAAAGGACCATGATTTTATTTCATTTTTATAATTCATTAGCGCAGACAAACCTGCCAGAAAAGGCTCATCAGAAAGGTATATAGGTGCCGAACCTTTCTGCGGCATCCCTACTTCCGTGTTCTGGACAGCTGGGAAAGACGGAACCTCCTATCCTACTGGAACAACATTCAGGGACTTAGATAGGCTAAAAGAGCCATCCGACCCCTGAACAAAACCATTCTTCTATTCTTTATCACAAAAGGGACGATATCAGAAGGCTTTCCGGCTTCCTCACCGGTCGATGCAGCCTCAGATATCATTTACATAACCTCTGAATGCCGACTTTGCTTAAAGGAAGACGAATCAGCAGAACACGTAATATGTGAGTGTGTGGCCGTCTGCAGAGCCAGGAAGCGCTTTCTCCATAAGAAATTCCTAACACCGGAGGATCTTTGTAATGCCTCAACTGAAGATATTCTCAACTTCATTAGGAAGATAGAGGATCTCCTTGTCTAAGTGGCTCCAGGCACAATAGATCTTTCAGGTCGCAGAGCCTTAATAATAATAAATGATATAATAACGATAAGTGATTATGAATACCTTTATGATGCTATTCAAACAGCATCGGTCGCCGTGGCCTAGTGGTTAGTGGATTGGACTGCTAAGCGAGAGATAAAAGTTCGATTCTCAACTCCACCTCTTCGCAGATATGACAAATCTGCAAGAGTATAATTTGTCATGAAAAAGCTTCTCAGCCCGCCATCCGGAGTCGGCAATAAAATTGTAGGTCCCCTCCATTCGTGCGAAGAATATAAATCGCAAAACATGAACGGTTGTGACTTGTGAGAGCTATACCCCGGCTCTCTATAAGCTGTGGCGCTAAATATTTATTTTTTATTCAAACAGCGCAGGTGTTGCTGTAGTGATTTTGAAACTTAGTAAATAGTAGGTTTCAGTCTTTGCTCTGACGGTAGTGTCCAGAATAACTGGAAACAATTTATCTTCTTCCAAACGTATGATCAGCCTACTGGCAATGTTATGCTTGGGCAGTAGAACTGAAATCAGCTTTATCGCAGTTGATCTTCAGCGTGACAAGGGATGATGCTAACAACTTCGGCTTTATAGTTTTTTCCACAATCAGCACGCGTCATGCTTCGAATGCTTATCAGTTTACCCTTATACAGGAATTAATTCCTAAGCCGTATAACCCAGAGTTACTTACTTAAGGTGGCGCTACAGTCCGGGGTAGATCTGGACCTCCGCCAACAAGCGTCTCTAGCCAGCTCGATCTTTAGTTAGCTGATTCCAGTTTCGCACGCCAAGTTGGTTGAGGTCCCCTTTCACAATTGTACGCCACTTGCGTCGCGATCTTCCTCTACTGCGCCGTGCCTCGGAAGTGAATTCAAAGATTTTTCAGGCCAGAGCAATCGTGTCCATCTGTGTCAGGCTTCAACTGGATTTGGAACTCAAGCTTATAAGGTCACTTTAATATGGAGTTAGAATATCGAAAAATGCAATATTGTCACTCCAGGTTGCTTGTTGCATCGTGGAGTGAACAAAGCCTGCCCAAAGTGTGATGTCCAAATTTCACTTTTCGAATTTAATACCAAAACTTCGTCAGCATAGCCTTCATTACATGACGAATATGAGAATGGGGTTTTGTACCAGTCTTCAGTTCTAGGACTGTAGAATGATATTTCCATTTCAGTTTGTTCGTGATTTACCAGAGTTAGATTCTGGTTGAGGCCCAGGTCCACCCCGGACTGTAGCGCCACCTTAAGTTAGTTAAGATTCGGAAGTATGCCCGCTGTTTCATGTCCCATAACACTCTTGTCTCATAATGGTGTAGACTTACCTTACATCTTGTGCTCTTTGCGATAACAAGGCTATCAATCACCAAATTATAATCTTATCTCGTGGTGTTGACATCATTGAAGCTGAGAAAATGACTTATGTCCCAGCTAGGACCTCCATTTGAAAAAAAACCACTGCGATCATGGAAACTGATAAAGCTACGTTGGGTGTCCAGCTTGGAGAAGAAGCCAGTACCTATGCCTATATCTATGGACTTACATTTGGTCTTCTTTAAACGAAAAGATACAGAAAGGCAGTTTAACAAAGTTTCTAGCAATCGGCTTTAACTGGTGTCTATGTTACATTAACATTCAATGCCGGTTGTGGTCGAAGGTGGACTACAATCTTCTTAACTGATTTAGATAATTCCAAAGAAGACTGGATAAAAGTTCGGAGTTGTCGGCGTTCCCTGGCTGTTTAAAAAAATGTGAAACTGGAAAAAAAAGAAGTGATAGTTACTATGCCTACCAACTACATAGCTGTCCGAGCTTTTACAGACTCTAATTGATGATTTTTCAAAGCCGTAACCTTTATTCTTCATTGAATAATTAAAATATCCGAAAATAATTAAATCAAAAAAGGATACCACTCCAAGTCAGATGAAATGCCTAAAAAGCCTTTTAAGAATGAATGCAACCCTTTTGTACGTCCTGAATCTTATTAATTAATTACTTTATCGAACACTTTGACACTATACATCGTCCTCGAACTTATCAAGTTATGAAACGCAGAATAAGCCTGCTTCGCGGGCCAACTTATTCTCAATTTTTAAAAGGGACATTCAATTCAAAATGATTAATACTTCAAGTCTAACAAGCGAATGAAATTGCCATCAAAGGACATTCCATTCATCTCGTTAAAAATTGTATTTGCGTGCGTGCAATTGAAAAAAGTGGATCCTATCGTCTTCCGATTCCCAAAATCGTCAGTTGCCATCCATTAAGCAATCATTCCTATACAGATCACAGGACAAATTGTTTTCCTCTGTCTGAGTCAATTTCTGCGGCAAATCCTCTTGAACATTTGATGTAATGTTGCAGGGCGACGAACACTACAACAAATGACAGATTATCTCGACCGGAGATAGGACATTCTGCCACCCATCCCTTGTTGGCCATTTATTTAATCTCCAAGGATTACGATTATTTCGCCTTTTTTTTTGTTTTTTTTTTCTCCTCTCTTTCTCCCATTTTCGGGTGTGCCGAGCAGTGAGCTGCGTTAATCGTGCTCATATGCGAGGAGGTGTTCACATTGGGGGATAACTACACCCAGGTACCTTGTGATGGTAACTCGGTTCGACGTGGCAAATGAGGTAGGCGCTTGCTGAAAGTCATCGTCGCATTTTGTCAGATGCCTTCTCTTGTGGGAGATGACACTTGAGTACCTGAATTTCGTTAGCCTCGTATGTTCATCCAGGTTAGGTGCTTGAAAAGTTGTGTGCGTTTTGAGGTGTGTAGAGAAATTTTGTTTTTTTGTTTTTTAAATTCGAATCTAATGAGATGTGGCCATAATGAGAATACATCATGCGGAGGAGCTGTTGTGATTACAATCTAAAAGTACTTCATTTTTTGCTCTCCTTCTCTCATCCCTTTTAGGCATGTGTGTGTGGCTTTTCTATAGGAAGGAAGGCATTTCAAATGGAGCACTGCGAGATGGATCAATTTATGCCACAGTGCTTGTAGTGTAGATGCAGGCAAGCATGGTGCTTATATTGAAGCACTTATACACAAATGGTATTTCATCCGATGTTGTGGCTGCATCGCATTATTGGAAAGAAGAAAAGATTGTGGTTACGATAAAGTCAAGGGTTTTGTATCTTGCTGTTCTGGTTTCTTAATTGTCCCTAGGAATGAAAAGGGCTTTGAAAAGGTCACCGAGAGATGGTGAAATGTTCGTCGAAAGATTAAAAGATTTACTGGGATGTTCCGAATGTTGTCTGAAAATTTGTCAAAGCAATATGTTCAACTTGAATAATATATTACGACACAACACAGATGCCAACATACTTAGTCATGTGCCCTGGTCCAGATATGCCTGAACATTATGTCACATATTTTTAATAAACTGAGTAGAGCCACAAACTATAGATAAAGGCTAGGATAACATGTAAAGTTGACCTGTTGACTGCAAGTTAGCAGTTCAGCTGATTTGGGGACTAGCCGGGTTTATGTACGGAATTTAGAAGCCAGAAGAAGGTTTTTTGCAACCAGTTGAGGTCCATATGTACATAAGTACATGCTCATTGACGATGCCAGGACGCGAAACATAATAAAAATAAGTCGGATAGTAGAGTGGTTTAGGATAACCCTTAAGTTGTTAGTAATCAATCGCGGAGGACATTTTCGAGGCTCGTCGATCCACATTTGTTCAGTGATTTGCGACTACAAAAAGAACTCTAAATAAAAAACGAAGGAAATTGGCATATGTATCCTGATCATCCAAAGTTCAGTTCAGTCAAGTTAAGTTGTTAAGTTAAAACAATCCTTCGGGTGATCTACGATACCTTCTCCATAGATAGATTGTGAAAAAGGAGATACAACCACAAACTGTATTGGCAGCGACATCGACCTAGAAGAATCTAGATACAACATCTAAGACAACTGGGACATGCAGAGGCTTATTTATTAGGCTTAATGCAAGCTAAACAAACTTAGAACTAACTTAAACATAAACTCAAAAACAAAGATTAGTTAGGGTGGTGGAGGTGATTAAATTTAAGGGCAAGCGTAGAGCGGTTGAAATCGAAGATGGTGGGGACAGAGCTTATCTTTCGGAGCATATGGGAGATTAGTTCGTTCGAGCCATAAGAGGTGTGGTGGGACGGTAAATAGAAGAGACGAAGGGTTCGTAGATTGCGAGGGATAGTGTTGAGGAAAATAGAGTTGTGAAGGGAAACGCTTTCAACGTGACCTGAGAATAAAGAGAATGTCGGCTGCATCCCTGCGTTCCTGAAGGGAATTTAAGTTAAGTTAATGAGGTTTTGATAGGGAGGCAATATAAGAGGATCGTTCCAGGGCAGACCTCGAAGAGCGAATCGAAGAAAACGACACTGAATACTCTCGATTCTCAAAACATGAACACGATGATACGGGGACCATACTTGACAGGCATACTTTAGGAGGGGGCGGACGAATGTAATGTAAATGAACGTATGGGTTGGTGAATTCTTTGGACCACCGTTTTACAAAACCAAGTAAAGAGTTGGCTTTAAGGATTATCTCGTCCATGTGTGACTAGAAATTGAGTTCCCTGTCACAAAAAATGCCGAGGTCGCGAAGAGATTGAACAGGGGAGACAGGTTGATTGCGCAAGGGGTAGAGTTGGGGAGGGGATTGGTGATGCTTATGTGAAAAGGTGATGGATTGGCATTTGGGTATGTTAGGTTCTAAGCTATTTTTGAGGCACCAGATCGAAAAACTATCGAGGTCTTGTTGAAGAAGAATGGAGTCTTGGGGTGAGGAAATGGTTTTAAAAAATTTGGTATCGTCGGCACAAAGGGAGACAGACGAATGTTTGATGATACTATCGAGATCGTTAATAGTTAGTATGAAAAGAACGGGACCTAGATGGCTGCCCTGTGGAATACCAGAGGTGGCTTAAAAGGGAGCACAGTGGTTGGACTTGAAGCGAAGTTTTCCAGGTAAGAAGATATCCATTTCAACAACATGGGTTCGAAGCCGATGGCAGACAGTTTGAAAAGTATTAATTGATGGGAGATTTTATCAAAAGCCTTGCTAAAATCGGTATCTATAACGTCGACTTTGTTACCATTTTCGATTGCAGAGAGGGCAAAAGATATAAATCCGATTAGGTTTGTGGTAATTGACCTGCCTTTCAGGAAACCATGTTGTCTAGGGGAAATAAAAGATTTCCACTGGAAGCTTAGAGCTTGGCAATGGGGCGATAGTTGGTTATTTCATTCTTTGGCCCTTTTTTGTGGATCGAGGGAAAAAAGACAAGTAGCGAGGGTGCGCCATTTTGGTACCACAATGGAAGGAATCTACTCTGAACTTGACGTTTAAAACACGGTTATCAATTTGGACTTCTTGAGTTTTCTTCATTACCTATCTGAACACTTGATCAAATTTGAACTTTTCAGGCTTAAAATGACATTGACAGGGGTCCAATTAGATTGTCGAAAGACGATTTCATCTTGTTCTTAACAGCTATGCCAATTGATTCGAAAATACTGTTTTTTAGTTGATTGTGTGCCCTACCTAAAGCCGATAGAAATACAAAAAGAAACATCGAATGTGTCTGAAGTAATGCTTTCCCCCTTCCATCCCCCCTTGAACCAAAAATTTAATTATTAACCCGAATTAATTCTTCCCAATTTCCTTTCTTCAATCAAACCACACAATCTTAAAACCTAAATTGCCCACTTCTTAAATTCTCAGTCAAGCGGTTCTATTGTGAGATCCTTCTAAGAAAAGCATCGTTTTCTAAATTTCTTATTTAGCAAAAGTTTCAGTGCCCCAATCCCCAGCCCCACCCGTTCTCATGGTTCTCAAAATCAAATAACACAATTATTTCTGAGAAATACCAGGCAATCATTGGGAGAGAGTTAGTTAACCTTTCGCTTAACCTTTCTTTAGATCGGAAACGGCAAACTTTTACCACCACGTTGTTCAAATGAACACCCAGTCAATCAACAATTAACTCCCTGCTCCTGCTCTCGGGACACACATTCCACAGTTCAATCTGTTGTCGTGTCACAGGAGTATTATCCGTGATAATAATTTTTTTTTTGCCTGAAATGTAAACGCCAGGCAATCTCACCGAGGGGATGGACGACGAATACTTGGGACATGGAACTAATTCTATATTTCGAATGGCGGCCATTCTCACGTGACCTGAAAGGACGTGAGTCGCAATGCATTGGTAGCATGAAGAAGCAAACAATACCTTGCAACTGGCATTTATGGACTGCAGAGGGTTGTTAGAGTAAAACGTGCACAGAACAAAGTGCCTTTGTTGGTTATCTTCGGCTACATGATGTCCATAAGTAAAGTATCTTTGCTGCGTTGCTGGTGTCCTGGTATTCGCGAAGGTTTTTGCGATGTATGGCAGGGGTGAACGATTTCTCCTTGCCTGTGGTGGTCCTTCTCTATGCATCACTTTTCTCTTTACAGTGACTTTGGATTTACACACGTAGTGTGTGCAGTCACACTGTTAATCTGCTAAATGTTGTTCCATTTTATAAACAGGACGAAACGGAAGAAAAATATATAAAACACTTCTCAAACAAGAGTTGAGTGATGAGTGAATTTTTACGATCGATTTACATTTTTTTTTTTTTTTTTTATTTTATGACGGAAATAATAAACGCGATTTGATGGGAAATCCTGTTCAGTTGGGTGCTGCTCTGTAAACAGGAATAAACGAAGGATTATTGGATTTCATCTCATAATCAAATTATTGAATTTACGAATAATCCTTGTAATATTGCTGTCATCTGTAGGGAAAACCGTCGGATTTCCGCCTTTGTTGATGATACACCCCCTGCTCTGCTTTGTTTTGCTGTAAATATTTATGTTGTTTGCTTTTATTGGTTTTTCTTTTCGCGTGTTTATTAATTTCTGCTATTTAAGGTATTTTTTATCTTGAATTTAATGGAGTTGAAGTCGTTTTCGTTTACAGGAAGTTCAGCTTTAAATTGTCCCTTGTTTTGATTTGACTTTGCTTAGTTGATTTATTGCCTTTAACCAACAATTCCTTTCAGCAACTGGCATATGACATTTCAAATGATGTCCTTTACTTTTGGGTAATGCCTTTCAGAGAATTTGAATGTTTATAACAGAGCTCATTTCATTATACACATATTGGCCGTCTTGCAAAGACACCACGAGGTTTGTACTTAAGTCACCCCCTTCAAGGTATCCACAAGAGTGAAACCGCGGATGAATTAGCCAGGAAGGACTCGGAGCAGGTCCTATCAATGGTCGACCACTCAGTTCTGCTCCCCTAGCTCTCGCCAGCATTGCACTAGACTTCTAAAGACAAGCTGATGAGAGATGGAGCACACTCTCATCATGCAGCATCTCCAGGAAACTCTGGACCAATATCAACAAGATAAAAACGAGGTACATTCTTGCGCTAAACAGATCAAACTTAGTAAGTGAAGATAGGCATGCGATCCACTGTAATACAGTGGATCAGTATAAAAAAGTCAAGGATCTACTGAGAGACACGACGACGGAGTTCTTCTCCTTCACCCCGAAGGGGGAAAAGCCGCAAACAATGCTGCTGAAGGGGATGGAATCATCCTCTGAACCTGAGGAGCTCCTTAAGTTGCTCAAAGAGAAGAACAACGACGAGCTCGAGTTCGTAGGAGTTAAGCCGTTTATCACAGCAAGGGCCAAAAGGGAGAAGCGGAAATTACCGTTCTTCCTGGTACAGCTGTCCCCCAAAAGCAAACTGGATGGTCTGAGGAAGATCCATGTCCTAGACTACCAGGTTGTTACCTGGGAAAAATTAAACAGGAGCGACAGCATTTTACAATGCGTTCGCTGCCAAAGGTTCGGACACGCGGCGTCGAACTGCGAAATGCAGTCTCGATGTGTGAAGTGTGGTAAGGACCACAAAGCAGAAGATTGTATTCTGGGTAAGGATGGTGCTTCGGATAAGGGCCAACTCGTATGTGCATTATGTAGGAACTCGGGACACACCGCTAATTATCGGGGTTGTCCTAAGTACCAGGACATAAAAAAAGCAAACCTGGCTCGCCAGCAGAAAACCGTGGTGAAACGTTCACCCGCGCCCGCTCTAATTCCATCTCAAGCCGTTACTCCCCATACAACCTACGCCCAAATGGCGGCAGGTCGGGGAAACACGGTACAACAACACCAGCCAAAGGTTGCTGCACAGGCCCCCCTGCCTAAAGCACCTGCGGCGGTGGGTGACTTGATGGCTATTTTGCTCTCTATTCAAGGGCAGATGGGCCAACTGCAAAGTCAGATACAAGAGCAGGCGACGCGGGTGGACCAGATCTACGCGCTTCTGCCGGGCCTAACGCACCTCCAGTCGTAATGGATACGCTCGATGAGATTCCCTTAAGGATCCTCGCGGTGAATGTAAATTCATTGATTAGGATCGAACGAAGAGCTGTTCTTTATAAGTTGCTACAAGACCGATGCCCTGATGTACTTCTGGCTAGCGAAACTAAGCTAACTCAGAAACATAAGCTGAGGCATACAGATTATAAAATTGCAAGAAGAAACCGACCCAACTCCATACGAGGAGGAGGTGTTGCGATCTTCATTCGGAAAGGCTTGAAACATAGGGTCGTGTACAGCGGTGAAGTGCGAAGGTTCCGGGTGCTGGAAGCGTGCATCGTGCGCATCTCTCTCCGTAGTGGAAAGAAGTTGTACATGGTCTCGGTCTATGCACCTGAAGCTACTCAATCCAACTTATTTATTTCAGAGCTCGAGACACTTTTTCGATGTCTTAAGCTGGAGTCGGCAGAGAATTATTACCTCTTGGCCGGAGATTTTAACGCCAAACATAGAGATTGGGGAAATAATATACCAAATGCTAGGGGGAACTCACTATTCAATTGGTGGGGTCTGCACAGTGTCGAGTATAGACTCGATTTGAAAGCTACAGATAGTGCGTCTTTTCCCAGAAGCGGTTCCTATATGGATCTTTTGCTGTACGACTCACGGCTACAACTGACCGACACGAACCAACAAACGATAAACTGTCTACACACATTTGTGTATGACAGTGACCATTGCGGATTTAGTGCCGCCATTAGGATTCCTAACGAAATTGCGGAATTGGAGGAGTATGTTCCAGCATACACCTACAATTACAGTAGGACGCGTTGGACACGCTTCTCCAGAGTACTGACAAGAGCACTCTCTTCGAACTCGCTCTACCCACCGACCAATAGGAACCTGTCAAACGAAGAGATTGATAGGTACCTAAAAGTCCTTGACCTGACAATCAAACGAACGATGGACAGTACGATACCTCGGTACCAACTCACTAACAACATTGACACATTCCGCAATGCAACAACTGACGCACTCCACGAACATAAAAGTAGGCTGCTGTCGAGACTAAAAACCTTGTACAGACGTTTTACTGACAGACAAAACTCGGAGATAAGGCAACTAAAGTCGTTGATCAAAAACGTCCAACAGTTAATTAAGGAAAACTACAGACTTTCTGTAAACTTGCATTGGAACAACAGAATTCAACCCGAGTATGTTCCCGCAAATAAATAAAATATTTCGGAGGAAAAACGTTAGCGACTTGCCATGTCTTAAGATCCCCCGAACGACGAACAACGAACAAGTACTGATTACAGCAGGCATTGATCCGGGGAACGCAGTCGATGATGACAACTTCTTTGTGGTCGAGGATCCGCAGGAGAAAGTGGAAGTCATAGGAGCGACTTTCCAGGAAGTGTATAAGGTGAATGCTAGCATTCGCCCGAACCACGACCTGGAGAATCACGTCCTTGTGCACAACCACTACCTTCGAAGTGATATACAGAATTGGCGATCTGAGAACACCGGTTTCACCGAGTTCAATAACGATAACATGGCAAATAATGTCGTCGCCAACGAAAGGGTTCATCCCCCGTTCATATCGAAGGTCGAACTCCAAACGATCTTCGACTCACTTAGAAGGAAGAAATCAGAGGGAATCGATGGAATATCGAACATTGTGCTTCGACATCTCCCCCTAGTAGTGGTGGACATTTATACCACTCTGTTTAATAATGCGCTGAATAATGCACATTATCCAGCGCATTGGAAAACAGCGGTGGTTCATGCTATTCCCAAAAGGGATAAAGATAGCTCCAATCCGGGGAATCTCCGGTCAATAAGTCTCTTGCCGAACATCAGTAAAGTATTCGAAAAGGTGGTCCATAGAGCCCTGGCTAAGTGGGTTGAGGACAATAAAATAATTCCTGATAATCAATTCGGTTTCAAGGCGGGTCATGATACAATACATGCCGCGTCTAAACTGGTATCTGATATCCAATGGAACAAATGCAAGAACCAATGCACGGGTGCCTGCCTGGTTGATTTGGAGAAGGCCTTCGACACCGTATGGTTAGAGGGGTTCTTTTACAAGTTGAGCAGGTTGGGTATAAGCAAACCACTGCTGTACATGCTATGTAACATGCTGACCAGTAGACGGTTCATTGTGAAAAATGGCAATGTGACTTCTGCTGGTACATTCGAAGTTTAAAATGGTCTGCAACAGGGTGCAGTAAATTCGCCGATCCTGTTCAACATTTACACGAGCGATCTCGTAGGTTCTCTTCATCATGCTATTGCGTATGCAGACGACTTGGTTGCGTACAGATCAGGTCCAAAGATCGAGGTCATTGTAACTCTTTTGCAGCATGACTTCGATAAGATTCAGCTATATTGCGATGACTGGAAGTTGAAGATCAACTTTCAGAAGTCGGAAACCATTCTGTTTAGGAAGCCGTTGTCTGGGGCCTCTAGGGATACCAGAAAGAATTGGCGAAAGTTCGCAATCGTGGGACAACACGGGCGACCATTAGAGAGTCGAAGTGTAGTCAGATACCTCGGGATCTGGCTAGACCAATATCTGTATTTTAACAAACATGTGGATGCTGCTCTGGCCAGAGCCCGAGTTGCTTTTGCCCTTACAAAGAGACTGTTTTACAGCAGCCAACTCGATGCGAGGGTAAAGGTAATCTGCTATACGGCCCTAATCCGGCCAATGCTTACATATGGTTGTCCCGTGTGGTTCAACGTGCGGGCAAGCTTGATGGAAAGGATTCGGGTGTTTGAGAGGGCTTGCCTTAGGCCTTGCCTTCGCCTATACAGAACACCAGAGTCTGAATACAGAAAATTCTATTCCAATGAGGTCCTATACAACAAGGCGGACCTAATCAGAGTGGACAATTTCATAGTGAAGCTTACTCGAGGGCACATTGCAAGAGCAATGAACTCGGTTAATAACCTGATCTCTGGGGCTTACTACCCCAATACTATGTATCACGAGAGAGTGCGCCTTAACGGCTTCGTCCCCCCAGAAGCTTTTCTGCATTTTGACAAGGAAGGTCTGATCCAGGATAGATCGGCAGTCCCGCTAATCTTCCATGTGGCCCGGACAACTGTGGAAAGGCAACTCAACTACGGTCGAGACGTCGTTGAGAGCACTGAGGAGCGACTCCGGTTTAGTAGGTCGGTTTCGGAGCGCGACATTAGGGATGTTGGGCGGCAGCACCAGACTTTCTGGTGGCTGTCGGAAAGCGAGGGAACTCCCTCGTCGAACCCTATCGATCCGGGCTAGTCCAGAGATGGACAAAGCTGGCCATGGCCGGCTTACATAGTTTAAGGTTATTTTAAGGTAGATTTAAGAAAAAAAAAAATAAAAATAATACAAAAAAAATACAAAAAAAAAAAAAATATATATTCAAAAAATATAAAAAATACAAAAATACAAAAAAAATACACGTATTTAATTACGTAGCATGTTAGGTGTTAAGTTAGGTTAAGGTTTATTTTAAGGTAGTTTTAAGTTAATTTTATTTAGACTTAAGGAAATATATAAAAAAAAAGTCCTGTTACTAAGTTTTTCTGAAAACAATTTTCTTTGTTTTACAATAGTTTAGTCCTTAGGTTGTTTAAGTAAATTAAGTTAGGTTAGGTCGAAAGACATATATTAAGAATTAAGTTTAGCTTAGAGTGCCCGTGTAGGGCCAGTAAGTTAGTATAACATAGTTAAGTTAGTTAAGCTAGTTTTAAGCGTTTTTTTTCCGAGCATATAAGAGTAAATGAATTACAAATAATAAAAATGCATTTAAAACAAACAAAACAGATCAAACTTAGCTTTCTTCACAGACTACAACCTAATGGCGGCCCACCTCAAAAGAATGGGTTTAAGTACAGACGAGTTATGCAGAGGCTGCGGTTATACAGACACGGAAGAGAACACAGCCCACTTCGTTTGCGAATGTCGCAGTCTATTCAGAACAAGGAAGACGGCCCTCGGTGAACACTATTTCAACGACCTGGGCAACATGTTTAACAAGCCACCAAAAGTCATTCTAAAATTCACTACGAATTCAGGATGGTTCAGGGAAGCTGAACAATCATAGCTGCACTCACCCAGACCTTTCCCCTCTTTTTTGTTATTTGCAGAATGGACATTCCACGTCAGAGGAACACAATAGATTCGATAGAGATCCGACTGAAGCCTGCATCACGCGATACCTACCAAAGTCACCACCTAGTGCCTCTTTAAAATTAAAAGATGAATTTAAACAGAAGCATATCAGTAGTGTAGGTTCATTAATATCCTCTCTATAGTATCCGAGGTACAACTCAGAGCTTCATTTTAAGGTTCAATCAGACACCCTTGCCCGCTTTAATGAGGTTTGTCAGATCCACATCTTATCTAGGGATAATTCTTAGGTTGTCCAATCCGGAAGATCAGTAGCATTGGTCAAAGAATGTTTCGACTCTGGACAGCCACTTAACCGTTTTTCGTCCTTTTTCTTAGTTTTTGTGCTAAGAAAGGTGGAAACCCATATTGTGGACCTTTAATCTTATAAAACCATCGTTGCCCTTAGCCCCTGAACTCTATGTTACCGCCGTTAAGAATGTCGTCAAGTTGGGGCTTTAGCCGTTGCTGCTTATTCCTAGAACTATTTTGGTGTGAATATTTAGTAAATGGTAGGCTTTCCTGGCGTCGACCACATTTATATGAAACGAAGGTTTAAGACCCTCACACAATACAGCAGACATGATCTTGATCTTCTTTTGTTGTCACAGTTTAGAGGGTCTCCTTTTAAAGGATTGGGAAAGCAATACATCCTCCTTATCAAGTCCTCTCCCGCTACAATAAATAGCTAAGTAGTCGTCAGCAGTTTTATTGGACTTATGTGAGTTTTAATATAGCTTTGTCCAGATCCGGTGGATGAAACTTTTGATTTCCATCGACCAAGTTGAATGGTTCAATATGCCTGACAGCCCAATTTGAATTGTCGTCGAAATTATACCGTCTGCAGGGATGGCTTTTTCATATCTTTAGGACTGACTCTGGCTACATTATTGCAGGTTCGGGTTTCATAGCCTTGACATATTGTTTTGGTAAAGTTTCCAAACCTTATTCCTGGAGTAGCATCTCTATGTTTCCTCATGCTCCTTGTTTTTCCTTCTTAGACCCAATGCTCGTCCGCTTTCTTCTGCTCATAGAGCTCCTGAGTAGCTATGACCCTTTTATGCAGCGCCACTCCGTATGTCTCCTGTTTTGCTGTATGTTCTTGCAGCCACTCTATATCGAACTATCGGATTCGTTGTGGTGGTAAAAAAAACCCAGTACATGAATGGTGGCATTTCTGATACCTTCTTGCCAGTGTTGTCACTGGTCTTAAGTACTTGATGCTGGTGGCATGAGACCTGGAGATGGTCGAGCCGAAGGGCTCTGCCGATCTCTTGGGATGGTAGCCTTCCCTCAAAGTATTTCCTTCTATTTCCTTGGCTATAACAAGGTGACCACCAAACCAGGGGATCAGAGTCTAAGAACGAGAAGCCTGAACCCCGAACATGTCGAAGTAGCCCGTAAAAGGTGTTCACTAAGTACATACTTGTATGTTACCTGACTGATACTGTAGATGCCACCTCGTCCTCCAACGCCTTACTGAATATCGCAGGAACACGTAGACAGACATGCAGTCCCAGGGTGTAAATCAATTGGACCTTAGGGGCTCTGAGCTTACAGAATTAAAAGTTCAAATTGAAGTGACGACGATGGCAACAGTACCAATAATTATCCCCCTGGACACCACCCTCGGTGCAAAAAGACTGAAACCGAATACCACCTGAGTTTTAAAAAAAAACCACTACACCAATACTAGCGCTATGTGAAAATCATCATAAGGGTATTCATAACCCTCTTAGCGCTAGCGAATTATAAAAAAAATGACGAGTAAACTCGAGAGATCATACATTTTCAAGAACTTGTAAGTCAAAAGCGATTGTGGAACATAACCATCTACAAAACCATTGGAAACTCTGTGCCAACATTAGCCGTGTTTTTTTGGGAGCTGTATACCCAGTCCAGTAGAATTTAACACACAAAGCAATAACAACACACCAAGTGGCGAAAACTTTCCCAGTAGCAGCAAGTGAGGATAGAACTACATAGGTTGACCACCAGAGCGCGAAAAATCTCATAAACTAGCTTTATGCCGATCGTATTTGTTGCTTTTCCTCGGTTTTGACATTTAAGAACTGTCAAATAAAGAAAAAAAAATCCGAGCCGCAAACCAATTGGTTGTTCCGGCTGCTACTGAGTTTGAATCGTTTTTTTGACTGAAGTGAGTTTAGTTCTCATAAAAACACGGCTATTGTAGTTAAAGCTTATGCTGTTGAGCTGTAAAGACGATCAAGATGAGTTAAGGTTTCTTTTCCAAGAAGGAGAATTCGCAAAAATACATGTAGCAGCAAAATTTAATAATAAAACTATTTAAATGCAACAAGTGAGTTCTAATTCCACTGAAAGGAGTAGTATAGGACAGTTACTTTAAAGTCAAGGTACCCATAGACAAACAAAAAAACAACCTCGTCTGAAGTCTTCTTTATCTCTAAAGCCTCCAAAAACTATTCAAACGTCCATAGCCTTAGCATAGTTACACTCGCATGCCATTGTGCTCTGAATAAAATAAAAGGGACATTCCTTGTAATCCAAATTTCTGTTCATAAAGCCCATTGTACCCGTTTTTTTTTTTTGTTGTTGAACTTATTAAATATTTTCTCTCGGTGCATGACGCACCTCACCCCCTATATTCCCTCCGCAATTGCTTACCATCTTACTCTCATGAGTTTCAAAGGCAATAACACTCACCAGGATTCAATATTGCGCATGTCCTTTCACAGCTCCCTATAGAGTGTAACCCACATTTAACCAAGATATCTCCGCATTGCCACCCTCCAACAATAGGCTCTCTCTCTCTCTTCAATTCCTCTGCCTTTGCAGAGACCAAACCTAGGACATTGCTTAACGCATACCTCTCAGACCGTCAGAACTCGTTCGACCACTAGCTTCACGTTTGTTCGCGATAACAAACCGTCGCATTTCCACATATAGATATAAAATCCATATTTCGATTCAAAAAAAAAAAAAAACCGAAAGCACATCCTACTCGTATATTTACATCCGTCGTAGTCGTATATAAACCCACAGTGCACAGTGACTGCTGAGTCATATCCTTGTCTGTTTTTTTTTTTCGTTTCGAAATTCAACGGTGCGTGTAACACTGATTGTTTTTTTTATAACACTTTGTTTTGTTTTGTTTAAATTTTGTTAAATAAAAATCAATAATTGTGTAAGAATTTCTATAACGATCGTGTGTAGTCCGCTTTGACGGATTACGCATAGTGTGTGAAAATAAAAAATAAAAATTCTATAAAACATCCTTAATCCTGAAGAAATTAAAAAAAAAAATACACTTTGTGTGCATTTTGAATATCCTTTCTGCATGTCGTGTGCGCTGCACTAGTATGAGTGATAGTTTTAAATAATTCATACACGACGAACAAAGGAGGAAGGAAAGTCAGCAGTAAAGCTAAATCGATCCGTTTTCCTTTGGATTTTTTTTTTATAGTTTCTTCCCCTTCCCCTTTTGTTTTAAGTTTTTTTCTTTATAGTTTCAGTTTTGTCATAAAAATATTAGAAAAAACAGTGCATAGCTCGGCATGTTGTTTACCCTTCGGGAAATAACAAACAAAAAGAAAACATACGCAAAGTGCAAATGTGTTTTTATTGTTAAATAATTATTTTTTAATTGAATTTTTTTTTAATTTTATGTGTTAAATTTAAATAATTATTATTTTTGCCACTAGGTGGGAAAATATGTGAAATAATTTTGGACGTCCAAAAGGAACCGTGAACAAGTGAATACCGGGGGAATTATAAAAAAAAATAAAGAAACGGATTAGCTTCCGGAGGGTGAGTAACTTGTATAGTGAATCTTTATCCCAAAACTGCACTTGACCTTACCCCTCTTCGAACTGTGGGATACATTTTGTCGTTACCGAATCGTTTTACCATGAAAATATTTTCGCACTGATTTATGGGTCCGTTCCGCATAGGTTGCCAAAAATAAAAAAAGAGGATGTAAAAGGATTTCATATTTATTTCTTATAATAAATATAAATATTTTATTTTTATTATAAGCCATCAGTTGTGGCGTATCTTGGGGTCACAGTTCATAGGAATGAGTATTTTTTTTTTGTTTTTACTTTTACTGCAGTTCATGGCGTATCTCGTGATGTGGGGTTAAATCGTGACCGCATACATGATGGAGAGGGTAGGCAGGCAGGCCTGCGGAGAAGTTTGTTCGTTTAAATTGGTTCTAGGCGCCAATATGTCGTTTTGGGGTATTGCAGGAATTTATTTAGCGAACTTTTAATGATGTACGAGTTGTAGTTAGATGTGTTAAAGCAATGCTAGACACAGAGGGTAGATATAATTTAAGAGGTTCTATGGAATATACGTGGATGAATGTAGTTGCTGGGTGGTGTGTGGGAAAAGGATTTCCTTTTGCTTTTTGCGACATATGTGTGGTTTTGGGGATAGAACCTTTTTGGGACAAACAAATGTTTGTAAAGGTAAACAAACAATTGTTGATTCTGGGATAAGAGTTCCAGTTAAATGAATGGATGTTGATGGAATTGGTTTTGAAAAAAAGAGTAAAATATCGTCGCTTAAACGTAACCGAAAAATGATCTAAAAACTCATCTTTTCAATAAAAACCGATTTTTCAAAGCTATGGTTCATTTAGCCCAAAGCTCCGTAAAACTATTAGGGTTGCCTTTTCATGCGAGGTAACATTAACCGAAAACTCTCCATTGACAAAGCTAAGGATTCTTTCCGAGTCTTCTAGGATATTTGATCTTCTAGGAGAAAGATTCTCTTTCAAGATCTCTGGCACCGCAAATATAAATGGAATAATTCCATCTCCTCAGAAGACTCGAAACAGTGGCGCTCTATTCGTGATGAGCTTCCCGAGTTGGAATCCTTGAAAATACAAAAAATCATTCCGTCATCGAAGGAAAATTAAGAGTTTCACGGTGCATAGCGATGCATAGCTTGACGCAGTCATATACTGCGTCATATTTTGGTCGCAAATTCTAAGACATTGAACTGCCTTATAGCATATTTGGATCAAATAAATAAGAAGAATGTTAGAAAAAATAGCTAACAACCTTTGAACAATTTTATCTGTAAAACTCACGATACATTTTGAGAGAGATATCGAAAAACACCACTAGGTTAGGTTCCTTTTCGTCACTCGCTCGAGACTCGACCCTAAGTCTGCTTGCTTAGAAATCCAATTTTGATTTCCGAAATGGCGAAGTTTGGACATTTTAGGTGAAATTTTTGCATTTCGCTGAATCTACCCACTTCAGTTCGATGGAATCTTAAACTTAGAAGGCTGTAAATGACAAAAAGTACAAACGAACCTTAAAGTTCGTTATGAATTTGGCCCGGTCTTTCTCTAACTGCTTCTAGTTGAACGCTTCAAGTTAGTTAAGATTTCCATCTGCTTTTGTGTGCCAGAACAGGCAAAAGTCTTTCTCTACTGCATTGTGCCTCCGGGTAAGATTTGAAGACTATAAGTCTGAAGCTTCACATGCCCTAGTCATCTCAAATTTCTAATGTGTAGTTATTTGACAAGACTGTGCAGGTCGTCGTTGAATCTTCTTCTGTTTCCCCGGAGAAGACCTTTGTTTAATTTAATTTCCATTCACCCAAGATCACATTGAGAGCAGCGAAGGCCTCCTGACATGCAGGCTTCGGCTAGGCTAGGTTATCGTATTAGTCTATGTCCACCAGACAACGCCAATGTGTATAGAATATTATCTTGGGTTGTACTGCCCAGTTTTTCCTGCAGACTTGACGGCAGGTTCACACCGATATGGTGGATCTGCTAATAATTCTATTAATCTGTAGATTCTAGTTCTAGTTTTCTATTTTCCCAGACAGGATGATTCCCAAGTATTTAGTCTCCAGAAAGAATGGGAGAGTATCTCCGAAAGAGAAGATTGAACTTCCTTTTTCTTGAAAAAGGTACAGATTCTTTTTTTGGGTTTAGATAAAGTCCTTTGCTAATACACCATCTTTGCATTTCGAATAGAGCGCATGGTAGTACATTCGAAATGATGATTGCTATATGATCAGTGTTGCCTATAACCTCTTTACCCTAAATGTTCACGAATTGAATAAGGTTGCAGACTACAATAGACCAGAGGAGAGGAATTAGAACACCTCCCTGCGTAAAGATTTTTGTTGTAAACGTTGACATTTCATCGATACTGGTCTGGATTGTTCTTCCATTCAGCAAGGACATAATTCATTCGCAAACTGTGGAAGATATGTTCATATTGTTGAAGGGATTTACAATGCCTGGAAAGGCATACAGTAGATTTCCCTGGTTGGAAGGCATTTTGAATTTGTTTGAATGCAACTTAAGGTCGTGCAAGATTTTGATATTTTCTGGTCAACATTTTCGAGGGGTACAGCATTGGTAGTTCTCTGCAGGGCAAGAGATTTTTAATTTCCTTCTCTTTTCTTAATTTTTCTTTAATGAACTGCCCCACAAGAACTATGGTCCTTAGAATAAACTAGCATTAAATACGAGTCTATCGGCCTACTGGTTGTCTTTCATTGTAATTTGACTTTTCGCCCAATACAGGGTCACATTGACGACTTTCCATAAGAAGACTGGTAGGATGATCCCCGAAGATATACTCAGTCTTGTGCTTTCTCATCGACTGATCACTACAAGTGATAAGGAGAATTTTTAAAATTTGTTTTCATGTCAATAAAAATATTTGTTCCACTATAACTCAACATAAACTCAATCACTTTCGACAAAATGTTATCTTTGTGTGGACAACTTTCTAACTAGGGTAATAGAACATCTTTTATGGCCATTGGAACTTCTTCTTTGCATCGATTTTCTAAGGATCTAGTGGGATATCTTTTAAAAGAGGTTTTTATGCTGTTTTCATAAATTTTACGAAAAGAAGGAGTGCGATTCGAATACTTACTTACTTACTCAGGTGGCGCTGCAGTTCGGGGTGAACCTGGGCCTCAACCAACAAGCTTCTCCAGTTAGCCCATTCCTTAGGTAACCACATCCAATTACGCACTCCAAGTTGGTTGAGGTGCCCTTCTACTTGTGCACGCTAACTTAGGTGAGGTCTTCCTCTACTGCGTTGTCCCTCTGGATAAGATTCAAGGACTTTTTGGACTGAAGCGTTGGTTTCCCTTCGCTCTACATATCCTAGTCATCTTAAACGACCAATTCGTAGTTTTTTGACTAAGTTGATGTCACTGTAGAGCTCGTGTTATTCGTCGTTGAACCTCCTCCTCCAGAGGTCCGTCAACGCACGCGGGGCTGAATATCTTTCGAAGAATTTTTTGCTCGAAGTGACCAAGGATATCTACATATGCCTTTGAAAATGCGTCATGCTTCAGCGCCATAGAACAGGACTGGGATGATTAAAGTCTTGCACAGAGTTCCCTTAGTTCTTCG
Source organism: Criorhina ranunculi (assembly GCA_951813785.1). NCBI lineage: Eukaryota > Metazoa > Arthropoda > Insecta > Diptera > Syrphidae > Criorhina > Criorhina ranunculi. Next base: position 14,565,241 of record OX638381.1, read on the forward strand.
GGAAAGGGCGTTACTACACAATTACCCTTTCAGCTCAAAGAAACAGCGATTGGGAAGAGTTATTCTTCGTTTGATCTCTAATGAGATGTCGTTTTAAGAAGTGATAGCAGAGCCAATGTAGACAAAGTCCCTTACTACCTCGAAGTTATAGCTGTCTATAGTGACGTTCTGTCCTTATCGTCGATATTGAGTATCCAGCAAATACTTAGTTTTGCCCTAGTGATCGCTTATCTCATTTTGGCCGCTCCTGTCTCAATATTCATGAACGCACTGGTGACAGCTCGCTGATTTCTGCCGATTATATCAATATCGTCAGCGTACGCGAGTAGTTGTACCCACTCTTGAAATATTGTGCCGCAGGGTAATTCACATAGTAGGTTGAATAAATTCTAACTGATAACCACATAAAAACAGTTTAAAATACACACTTATCTTATCTATCATATCCTTACCTCATCCTTATCTAAACGAATGAATTTCAATTCCAATTTAGTCAAAAGCTTAAGTTATAAACACAATACCTAGCATTTTTCCCTCACCATTGTTCCATGTTTTATTGCAAAAGACATAATCTAACACAAACATGACAATTATAAAATGAACAATTCTGACACTTAAATTGCAAGCTCATATGTTTCTCTATTGTATTGTTTTCCTTGCGCTTGAGTGTTTTAATGTTTATTCTGCTAATATACATTGTTAGCTGACAGAAATAAATACCACATATGTCCCATGATAAGTGGGACATTAACAGCTTCTTGTCTTTAATTTGATGTCCTTTTAGAATGTTAAAATAAAAATTAAACACTGAAATCCTGATAAATGTATTCGTCTTATCGCACTATCCAGATTGTGGCAGTATAATCCGTCCATTCAAACATGGACATCGTTTTATCAGCTTTGGCTTGATAAAACTTTTATTGCTGGATGTGTCGGAAAAATCAATAAGTTTTCCAAGCAATAAAAAAAATTCGAGTTCAAATCAAATCACTGTGGATGGTATTTTTTTTTTTTTTGAAAAATGAATGCAAAGTTGCAAATTGTTGGTTTGTTAAATTTGGTCCTTCGAGCCGGTTGATTGCTTTTGCTATTGTGACAATTTCACCTCATTTCCATTTAACTTAATTATATTTTCCCAAACAAATTTAGAACTATATAATGTATGTACAATGACCATTCTAAATAAATTATTCAACTAAACTGTCATGTGTGAATGTTTTGCAATCCTTTGGGACGCATTTTTCCACACAACAGTCTCCATTTGTATAATTGAATTTTGATGTCAACGAATGACATATGTTGAAATTTTTCGCAAATTTTCAACCGAATAATCGCGTAGAATGCAAAACACGTGTCATCAATTCATAATTCTTACCTTTTTGTGTCAACAAAACGAAAAGACATGGAGATGTTTCAGTTGTTTTATTTTTGTTATATATGTGCTCCATCAGAGTGACCCAAATTTATCGTATTCACTTTTTGTTTTTTTGTCCGCACTTATGCAAATAGTGCGACAGGTTGACTGTTAAAGAGAGAGCGGTCCTTGCCACCATTTTTATATTCAGTTCAACATGAAAATTTCATTATTTAACTCTTCATGCTAAGGATCTACTTGTCCTAAATAAACCTTCTACTGCTGGCGGGGTGTTGTTAATGCTGACATATTCAGATTGGAGCATTCTGCAAGTGCTATGCAATTAAAATTCATGTCGATACATATTTAAGACTATATAAACTAATTATGGTGTTATTAAGATTCAGACGTATCATATTCTTATTTTTTCTGGTTTTTATTTTGCGTGTCCTGTTGATATGAGATCTACTTATGTGACTATTTACTTTGTGAACCATAATTAGGTTTTTTTTTAACTAAATAAATATTTCCTTTATGCTTCGTCGTTAACGACATCTGATGAGTGTTTTATTTCATCATAATTACACCGTTAGAATTTTATATGTATGATATTTAAAAATATACAGCAAATGAAGTAAATATCGCGTGTCTATATAAATTTGTAGTCCTATTTTTGGGACCAAAAATTGTAGCCAAATGGTTTTATGGAGTATGTTCTACAATAAAAATTTATATCTATTTTTATTTATAACAGTGATGTTGAATATACTGTTCAAATCTAAAGTGGGATGCTTTTTGGAAAATTAATTATTCATCTTGTATCAATTGTTGATTACTTATGGTGTGCATCGAGAATGCGCTTGTTGAAATAAAGTTAAATGTCAAAGCAGTTTCGAAAACCCAATGGGAGTCGTTTCGAAAAAGGTCTCAGACTGACTATATAATTTAACTGCAAGGTATATGATATTGATTCTACAGAAGGCTATCGTTACACACTTTAGATGGCTTTGGGGTTTGATTAACAACATAATTGGTTCTTTTGTTTGCTTTTGACTCTGAGGTATCTACGATTCCATTTGAGTGTCTAAGGACATTGGTAGAGATTGCACCTAAAGAAGAAGGGCAAGCAGTTTACCAGCTCAAACCCAGGTCTCGTTAGTTGTGGTATCAAAACGGCACATCCGCGCTACTTGTGTCTCTGGCAGGCTTAGGAGTTTCAGCCACTTTTACCTACCTTCCTACCTTACCAGCTCAAAAAAGGCGAAGATTTTTACAAGCACAGTAGTATCAGCAATTTTTATAAGAAAGACAAGTAAGTGTCAGATGGCTTCAAATTCGAAACGTAGGATCTTTGAAACAGTGAAAGAAATCTAAACACCGAGATGCAACTATGTTTAGGCAGCATTTTCAGCAGATGTTTAATGGGCATCAGCATCCGATAGTAATAGTGATAGGGTAACCCCAAATCTATTCAACGATGAAACAAAACCTGCTTCCGATTTGGGCAATTGGGAAAAGATCACCGTGGTTTTAAGATGCTAAGTAAAACAAAGCCGCTGGCTCTTATCCCTTGTCTTGAGGAACCCTTCAAATGCGGAGTTGATGTCTTTGTAGGGGGCATGCATTTACTCATAAACTAATTATTGTTCCATGCGCCATCTTAAAAAACAAAAACGATCCTATGTCTTACAAGAACTATCGAAGCATATCTCTGCTAAATGTTGCAACATATTGTGTGAACGTATCACGCCTTTCCATATCACAACAGGAAAATCCTGGAAGAGACTAACAAATTTGAAATCGAAACACTACTTTTTCTTACACTTTTGAGCTCTATACGAAAGCCTTCACTGTCTTGAGTTCCACATGAGCTGTATCAAGCTTTGGATGTGGTCTATGAAAACCAATACACGTTCGTTACACTGGCTCGACTGAATGGACAATCACGCTCCAGCCGAGAGAAACTTCGAATCACAGGGTCGAGGACGACAAGGAATACTGAATGGCCTTTGCTTTCCCGATTAGAGCACAACCAGCCAGTCTCTCACAGAGATGCCGGAGCAGTTCAATATTTACCTTTCTTGGGGGCCGTGGAACGGAGATATTCCAGGAAATTGTAACGCTGGCGAACGTGCCAAATACGGGACAACAATGTATACCCATTCTGCTAGAAAAAACAACCTTACGTATGCCCATCGCTGCATGCAAACTTTAATTTAAGCGGGACACTATCAAAAGAACACATCTTGGGTGGAAAAATGGTAAAAAATATCTAGCGACAAAACAAATTTGGCCAAAACTGTATCTAAAAGGCTCTAAAAATAGAATTTCTTTCAATAGATTGCCAACCAGCACTATAATAGGCGTCATCACTGAACATTGTCAAACGTGCAACAAGGTTTGGCGTACATTCTTACGATTTTTGCAGATGATACATGAACGGAGAGGACCTTCTTTGTAGCTGCCGAGCTCTTCACCGTAAAAGAGAACTCCACTTACGAGCCTTCTACTATAGCAATCTGATAAACACAGATGTCGAAAACCTCCTAAGCTTTATCAGTAGCTCCAATTGGTAAAAAGAACCCCTCCAAAATCCATGTGTGCTGACACCAACTTCAACCTAACCTATCCTACACTAAACAAAAATCAAGCACATTTGTGTACTGAGGCGTATGCGTAATAAAATTTCATATTTCACGAAACATATTTTTTCAAACACTCTTCGATCCATTCTTCGTCTAATCCAATAACAAAAACAAAAAGAACAATAAAATTGAAACTTAAAATATCTTTCACTTTATGATTCTGCATTTCAATCTACGAAGTTCAATTTCATCCACAAATTTTCCATCTGTTACCTAAACTCAGTTTTGGTTATGCCATTGCAATGAAATTTGACGCTCTCTGTTGATTTTCAATCGTCTACTTTATTTCCATCAATGATTTCATGGCAACCGAATGAGTCCTTGTGTCGGTATGTGATAAGAAATTCACCCACGACATTCCTCATTATTTATTCAAAATGCCAGGATACGTATTCTCGTGTCTACATAACTGAAACACAATCCACAAATAAATTGTTTTCCTTCTTTAACACGTGCCGTAAATAATTGCATTCGAGAACTTGATTAAATAATAAACACGTTTTCGCCGCTATGGAACGGTGAGAGGATCCTTTACAATAAAAATCTTTTCGATTGGAATTAGTGCCGTTGTGGAGAAATACAGCTGGAAGCTAAGAATGTGTTAGATATCCTTTGTCGAATCAATGCAACTTGAGGGCACTTCTCTTCCCTTCGTCTTAGTTTTACGATTTCTCTGACTGTATCAATGGATTCCATAGAACAAGGATTTTATGGGTATTTTTACAATTCGTCGTTCAATGATCCTTTTGTGTCAATCGGGTTAAATCTTGCATATACAACATGTATGTGGTGTTGTAAATTTTATGTGGACAGGGACACCAATGAAATGTTAACGAACCCATACTCAACAGAAAATATTTGAATTCTTTTGTCGTGAAAGGGATATTATGCCGGCAATTGTCGAATTCCATTAAAATTCGTTTCTACCAATACCGGCAAACAAAGAATCCGAAAGGAAATCCCTTGATTTCCTTTCTTTTTATGACACAGATACACAGAGTACATCCGGACTCCCTGGGGTGACAGGTGGAACAAATTTTGTATCTCTATCAGTTCTTCCTTAAGTGATATATCTGTCTGCAAGGGAAGTCGGCGTACAGTCGTTGGAATCGGTCTAGTGATGTTTTTTTTCTTTTTTATCATGCCAACGTGACACGTAATGGCGCATGTAAACAAAGGACACTGACATGTTTACATTGTTAATAACGGTGCGATAATAAATTATTAACACCGAGTGACAGGCGACAACACGGGAAAACTGGTCAGTGATGTGGTCATAAACGGCAACTTTCGACACAAGTCGTGGTACATCTGTCACCGCTTTGAGGTAAATGTATTCCCTAAGTGGTTTGGAATAGGGCGTCCTGTGTAACTTTTGGAGCACTTTTATCTTTTTAAAAGAAAATTAGATTCCTCGAGGGACTAATATAGTTCTTGATGCCTATGGCTCTGCGAAATTAGATGGAGACAAGGGCGGCTTTTCTTATTTCAAAAAAAAAAATTTTTTTTTTTTGGGATCAGATGGACGGCAAATGTATTCATTGCCGCTGGTGGGTTGTCAGTTGGAAATCTGTGGAATTTACGGTTGATCGTAAAATTTCAAGGAAAGGCACTTTGATATTTTCTCGAGGAAATAAATACGGTTTGTATGTATGTTACTCCACCAGCTTAGGATATGTTCCGAGAAATAATGAAGAGGTAGCTTTGGTAAATTAAGCTCATAAATTCCTAAATCCAAGTAAAATACGCATAAAGGACCGGAAATTTGGTTAAGGTATTGAAAAGGTTAAGGTATTGTCGACACATGTTAATTCTATCAATTTGTATACCAGCGGTGATGAATGGAGTCGATTTGATTGGAAAAGGTCAGAATCCCGAGATAATTGCCATCGAAAATAATTGGGAAATGTATGGAGACCATTTCAAGTTGAAAATATTTTCTGTGGGAGGATTTAAGGACAGAATTCATGAGTTCATTGATCGATAAATGTTTTTCATGCCTACATAGACCTCTGTAACTGCCTTATGGACATGTATCTCTCTACATTAACGCCATGAATATTCTCCCGGAAATTATATAATGCAAATGTTATTTATTATGCTTTGAGTTCAATATACGACCGACGCAGGATATTACACTCGCTGGGAATTATAATTTATCCTCTTTTCATTTTTTGAGAAGGAGGTTGAATGACTATTTGGACTTATTTCATGTTTGCCAAAATTTGTTGGCTTAATAGCCTTTGTCCTTTGACATTCGCCAATACGTTTCACATACTAAAGGAAATGTTTGTATAGGAAGAGTTAAGTAGTTTAAAAATATACTTTATACAAACTCAATGATAAATGTCATCTTGTTTTGTAATTGGAATATTTGTTTAAATCCTTTAAAAGCAGGAGCTAGGACCAGGAAGAACTTTGGTTTACTATTCTCATAAAGTGTTTTTCACTCGAAAGCAATTAGTATTGTCCAGTATTTTAAAGTTTTACTTCGAGATAGTAGTAGGCGACAGAAAAACGCTTATTTTTTGGTGGACGTTATCCTCTTTTTAAATTGACATCAATCCTTCTGTCGAAGATTTCGGCCTTCCTCGGAGTCCACGTTCTGATGTCAGCCCAATGAAGAATTCTTTTTCAGCATCAAATTGAAGAAATCACATGATAGCACCTTTAGAATCTTGTGATCAGCTTTGAGGAGATGTTTCCAAGATACACGTTTCTCAATTTGTAAAGCTCCAAGTGATCATTACAACTTTGATGCATTTAGATGAAAAGGTGGTGTCTCTAGATCTGATTGTTTGTCATTTCCAGGATTTGCCTTAATTTGAAACTTGATCTGTTTGACAGTATGTCCGAAAGTAGGTTTAAGAGTAAAGTATTGAAGGGGCGATATGCAGATACAGGATATATTAATTCGGTGTTCAAACGAGTCTATAGACCTCGCAATGTCTCTATCAGATTCCTATGTATATCTGACGTATGCTTACAGTAGTCGTTATATTACGAGCTTATTCAAAATTGAACAAAAGGCGTTTTCGAAGCTATTTTTGGATCCACAGAAGTTTTGTTGATCAAGTTTTGTATCATATCCTGGAACCGACCCTCGGAAACAAGACTGAAGCTTAGTAATCCTTACACCATCACTAGCGCTGTGTGAATAACATCACCCTTGAGGGCGAGTGATATATATATAAAATAAACCTAAATTCCTATTCTATAAGTAAAGGATTTTTCAATAGGGGCATAACAATTTTGTAGTTTAATACACACGTAAGGGTGCGTTTGGTTTTTATGATCTGTCAATATCAAGACGTCAGTAAAGGTTTACATCTTTAAGTGAAGTTCATGAACGAGCAATGTTTGGAAATTACCAAAAATTACAACAGAAATTCTGACCTTTAAGAGCGCTTACTCCAATTTTCGATCGTAGTAATTGTCCCACCAGACAGGCTATGCGTGCCATAGTCGATAAATTCAAGTCAACACATTCACTATTGAATGTTCCTGCGCCAGTGAGACAACGCACCGGTCGAAGTACTGAAAATATCGCAGTCGTAAGTGCTTCAGTTCAAAATGAGCCAAATCAGTCGATTCCACGCCGTTCACAGGAATTGAGAATCTCTCAGTCCATGCGAATTTTGCTTAAAGGTCATGGCCTAAACCCTTACAAGATCAAATTAACTCAAAAACTTATACCTCTTGATCATTTGAAGTGTCGAAACTTCTCCGAATGGGCTCTGCAAAAGTTTGAAGAAAATCCTGAATTTCATCGATAAATTATCCTCAGCGATGAAGTTCATTTTTGGCTTAATGGATTTGTCAACAAGCAAAATATGCATTATTGGACAGCAGCAAACCCACATGTGCTTCAAGAGACTCCATTGTATCAACAAAAGTGACTCTGTGGTGTGGATTTCATGCCGAAGATATGATTGGACCGTATTTTTTCGTCGCCATGTTACGGTCAATGGAGTTCGCCATGTTGGAAGGCTTTTTTTGGCCAGAATTGGATGGATTTGACATCATTGATATGTGCTGCCAACACGATGGTGTCACATGCCACACAGCTGGTCAAACAATAGATCTATTGAAGGGGATGTTCTGTAATCTCGAGAAATGGTCCGGTCGAATGGCCACCTCGCTCATGCGATTTAACACCGTTGGTTTTCTTTTAGTCTTTGGTTTATGCCAACAGGCCAAGAGCCTTGGAGGGGCTCAGGAACAATATGAAACGCGAAATTGCCATCGTTCCGGGCGATGCGTGTAGAAAAGTGGTTGAAAATTGGCTCCAAAGAATCGATCGCTGCAAACGTGCTCGCGGTGATCATATGAACAAGATCGAATATCATACTTAAATTTAACATGTGTTCTATAAATGGGATACATTTCAGCACGATCTCTCAATTATTCTGTGTTTAATTTACATACAAAATTGTGATGTCCTTATTGAAAACACCTTTACAACGTATTTAGCCTTTAAAATTCGAAATGTCAAACTTCAAGTGACATCGTCAGTGATGAACGACAGATCTGTTATAAGACCCAACACTAGATATAACTTCTGAGTGCAGTTTCTTATAATTTTGTAGGAATCCCACATCCCTATTCTCTACAACTCACTTGTAGCTTATCAATCTTCATTGAACCAAATAAATTAAAAAAACATCTCTCTTTTAGCTATTAGATTTCGATAAATAGATTGGATTCACTTCCGAGTATCTATTGCAAAAGATTTCCAATTTCAAAACTACTCCCAAGCTTAAAACAAAAAGATCAAGGAAATATGTTTCTATATCCTTTTCCCAATTTGGTATCCTTTTCGTGTGCAAAATGCCATTACTTCCTGGATACGAATATCCCTTTTATGAAACCACATTTGTGGTGTTCCTTCTGCTTTCGGCTTTCATCTCCTATCGAATTTCAGTTCATGATGCTCAAAAGTGTTCCTCTATACCATGAGAGCAACTTCCTTTACCCATCTCATGGGATGAACAAAATGACAAAACTTTTAGATTGCGTTTTATGTATGCGTGGGTTTCTCAAAAAAAAAAAAAAAATTGATGGAGACTAAATTACTCCGGACTAGTTCAATTATTTCAATGCGAAGGCAATTCCTTTTGATTTTCTATGCGAACCATAGGAAGTCATCCAAAAACTTTTCCATCAATGGACATTAGCTACACAAGATTTCACCTGTTATTGACAAAGTTTCTATCGCAAAGTCTTTCAGTTGAATGCCTACCTTTTGGAAGTCCTTCTTGATTGACTTTTAATTGCGAGACATAATTAAATAACGCAATTCGCTTGACAACTTTATTTTTACTTCTTACAAAAGTCATTGTGACATTTCGTCATGATTATTGACACAACTTTACTAGTTGACAAGTCGATAACTACTCTAGTCACCATGGAATTAAACATCGCAACGCCAATTACTTCATCAACTGTTGACATACTTTTCGGGGTGAGTGTGGCTGGGGTCGATTGATTGTTTGAAACAAGTTCATAACTTTGAATGTGGAGTCATAGAACTTGGGTCACAGAATGCCAAAAAAAATATATAACAAGAGAAAACAATTACACCCTACCACGCCATATTTCGTGATTTAGCGCCTCGAATTCATGGCAACGGCTTCAATTTTGGTGCCTTTGTTTCGTTATATTTGCCATCAAATTAAAAGACCCAACATGGCTTATAATACTTAATTGTGGGGAATAAATCAAATTGTTTGCAATGCAAATGGCAGTGTGCGGATGTGTGCCTGTGTGTGTGTTATTGTTTTGCTGTCACTGAAGGGTGGTGGTTTTGGTGTTGCAGATGACAGAACTCCATTGGATGTGCAAAATTGATATTCAAATTTCAGACAAAGTTACGCCTACTTTTGGACGGCGACATACAGTTTCCGTTCATCCATCTTTGGTGTAATGTTTAATTCCAAATCAATATGTTCGACATGAAGCATTCCACTTGGAAGAGTGCCAAGTTTCATAGCCTCAGCTCCGTGTCCATGTTCCCACGAAAGAACTACGCTGACCTTTAAAAGAAGGATGAAGCTAGGAGAATGCGAGTTCGCATTGATTCGCTAAATGTTTTGTATAGCTTAGTTGGTCTTGTTTTCCTTTTTTTTGCGCAGCATAACCTCCCAGGAGCAGAGAGAGAAACTGTAATTGTGTCAATAGTGCTTACATCGGTTGATTTAAGCTGCGGGTGTTGTTACGAGTGTAATGGTGAACAGTACAACCAATGCTCTAAGGATTGTGTTTTTTTGTTGTTGATGTTGTTGTTGAATAAACTGTTATAATGAAGATTGTTGCTTTAGATAACAGTACTTGATTGTAAAGAGAACAAGAGAAATCAATAGACTCGGTAGAAAAAACATGAGACGATGGTAATTGGTTTCAATTTCAAGGTTTTCCTTTCGAAACAAATTTGTAGGGAAAACAAACTTGATGTCATTTCAAATAAACCTTGTGCGATACTTGAAATAAGATATTTTGTCCGTGCCTGGAGGAACTCAGAGGAACTTTTTATCCTTTCACATTACGCTGGCAATTCCAGTTCAGAAAAAAGAGAGTGTAACCTTGTAGTTGTTGGGTTTACATTGGAAATAATAAAATTTCTTGTTCAGCATTGCACTACATTTCGCATGTCTTCCAAGGCAGTTTACTTTAGAGTTGCTGAGTGCTTGTGCCTTTGGAGAATCGATTTACAAATTCTAATTAAAATATTTTTAATCTTTAAATTCATCTTATAGCAAATTCCATTGCAAAGCACATGGACAATTTGCAACTATCAGTTGATCATGGTTCACGAACGCAGTTCACGGTTTCTGTTTTTCGGTGTAGTTTTCAAAAAATTGCTGCCAAATCACAATCCCTACCTAAAAATTGCATTAAACAGTTACTCGTCGAGAAAGTTTACCTTCCTCTTGTAGACTTTTATACAGCCATCTCCAGCAATACATCAAAGCAGCATTTAAGGAGTTCAAGGCAGCCATTCATGCACTTTTTTATAGCTTAAGTCTCCCATGTTTACTTTTTCAACTTTTCCAATGGCCAATTACCCTCTCGCACCTCCAGTATGTTGTACTTAGAAGTTATCCTCTACTCAAAGCTCCACCGGAGACCAAACATAGAACAGCGCGTTAGAAAAGCATGCGTACCTTAGTACCTTTAGCAAAAAATGGGGTCGTCAACCGAGCATGGTGTTGCTTATCGGAAATAATATTGGAAACCGCTGTGGAACGTCCTATCCTCCCTCATGGGTTTGGAAGGCCGCTTGAAAATCAAACAAATTTATAGAGTTCAAATAATAGAGGCACTACAAGTGCCTTGCATTCATGTCCAACCAAGACTCTTAATTTCATACTTAGTGGCCAGTCAGACTGAAAGAATTTCGGTTCTGATCTGCTAAGGGCAGGTACACCACACGCTTGCTCAACGACAGCACTTAACACATCTTAATCCTTTTAACTTCCGGATTCGAACAGTATCTTCCAGACAGAGGTGCTGACAATCCGGGGCAGGCAGGACTACTAGACGTGACACTACATGCAAACAAGATCTAGCAACTTTATCTTGCAATTCTAAGCACAGTGCAGGAAGCTGTTCTTCCGATTGGGCTGACGATTCAAGGTCAATCTGCTCTATGTTTCCTATCACTGTAGCATTGAGGGAAATTATCAAGCTGATGAACCAGTCAGGCGTGGATCAAGCCTCGACAGATCCAAGGCAGAAGAAATGCACACTCCGCTGGGTACTGTGAAGGGTAAAATTTTGTCACATTTTCCATGAAAGGTTAATGGTAGGTGGAATGACATCACAATACACCCACAAGTGGCTGCAGTAATAAGAGACTAAGTGGAATGGTTTACATAACTGTGCTATTTTTGGGAAGCCACCAGGGCTGAAACAGTATTGTTCCGGTTTACCCTCCAACGCACATTGTCTAACTTGCTATGATAAGAACGAAAAGGGAACCGCGTTCCTCACTAGCTTGCAAAAATAGCCTAAATTACCTTCACCTTAACCTTACTTAAGCAATTAGACTGTAGTACAAGATTTGCTTGAAGTTTTTGTTGCATCTAACCAATTAATCCATGCCTACGACTCCTGAATTGATTGCAATCTCCCTTGCAATCCACAATATTTCTTTCTTGACAAGTTTTTCTTATTTACAAAGAAAATTTGTCATGTCCTTGCATTCGCAATGATTTTTATCGTTAACGTCATTTAATTTGTGTCCTTGTTTGTTTCTTATTGCATTGACATTTTGTTGTGAGGAAAGTCGTAACATGATTTACTTCCTAGATTTGCTAATTGTTTGTCACTTCATCCACATCATTCAAATCACACTCCAATTAGTGTTAATTGATACAAAATGAGATTTTAAGGCCAAAGATACGCGCCCACATCAAGTTGATGGATGACTGTGAGATGACTTTTTTTTCGGTCATAAATTAATTATGTCAGTCATGTGTCCTGTGCGAAATATGAGCACTCATCTAGAGTTTACACATCTCTACGTTTAGGGTGTACTATGCTGTCAACACCTAATTAAAGGTTAAAGGCTCACGATACAAACTGTATCTAGGCAATGCAATTAAGAAAAAATAAAAATAAAAAATTTACAAACAGTTTTGCACCACAGAAAGGTGACACGATGTAATTTCCGCTTAAGCGCAAACTCTTAAGCAAATTAAGCACCTAGACACTCTGACTCCATGCTGTGATACATTTAAACTACTGCTGGGTGTGTTCAGAACTGATGAAGTCATTTTTTTTAAGTTCCCTTTCTGCCACAGGAAGTGAAGTTAATTTGCCAACACACTCTAAATAGCATCAACCATCGTGCATCGCATTTCCGGAAAATATAAGTGAATTGAAACTAATTTGCATTTTTCAAAAGCGTAATAAACACGAAATTGCATTTTTGTGTCAGTAATTGTTGAAACTGTGCACAGGAAACATCCACGGTTTGAGAAGTGTGTCCGAAGTGAGGTATTTTAAAAATTTTCAAAATGTTTTCTAGAACTTTTTTCTTGATTTCTTGTCAACACTTTGCGTTTTGACTAGACTTAAACTGTATCAAATGAAAGTTTTTTTCAAATCTCATACATCTTCGACGTCTCGTTTTCATTTACACCCGCAACTCGACACTAATCCAATTCCAATTTATTTAACAAAACCATAAAATTAGCATCAAATTATCTCTCCCACTCACAATCCTGCATCCTTTTATTTCCTACAGGTGGATTGGTAATGGAATAGGGAACAAATCCCCTCGCACACCGATCCCAAATGTCGATGTATGCGACTTGAACAAAATCCTTATTAAAAATAAATTACATTCACCGCGCAGGTAACCCTGAAGCGTTGTTAGTTACTCATACTATGATATAAATACGGAATGGAGGTCTTAAGTTGATACAATGGAGGCAAGGATTAGTGGTATAATGTCGACATGTATTATTCCTCTTTAATTTCATTTTGGTTGTCAGCGTGTCTTTTGTTTTTTGTCTGAAACTTCATGGGAGAAATATTCTTAAAGCCTTAAAAAATAAACAGGGAAATACGAGTGAGTTTCCAACATAAACTGCACCACAGAGTGTGGGCTCCTCCGCCAGGAAGTGGTTAAATTGATTTATTATCCGAAATTGTATATGTCGGTCGTTGTGGGAATAATCGCAGATGTCAGCGAATTTATACGCGCGGTGAGATTGTGTTTCAAGCTTTTTCTGTTGCTATAATGCGATTAAGGTATCAAGAGGATTATGTTAAATATTTATTGTATCTCTTATCAGACTTATAACTTATTGTTTGATTGACAGTAAGCGATTTAAAGGTTGATAAGGAAATTATTGGTGTTAGTTGTGTTTTATGAATGTCCTCAAGGGAGGTGGGTTATTTGAATTTGGCAGCATTTTCATTTTGACAGCTGTACAGTGTTTATATTTGACAGCTGTCATTACATTTAGTAGGAACGTTTTGAAAATATGTTTAACTTTCGAATAAAGGACACTTAAATTCGCAGTTTCCAGTTTCCGGTTGTATAAACTATGTCTTCTCGGAAATATTGCTGGAACTCCTAGATTTTATTACACACATAAAGAACCACGTGTATCTTTTTTACACGATCATACATACATTCCCTTGCGGATCCTATAATGTCGTCCTAGCGTGTCTTCATGTGACATCGGCACTTCCAACTGGCCACAACATTGCCAGCATCTTGGCGAATACTTTCCTCATTTCCACTAATCGTCCTCAGTTCCATCATAAGTTTTTAAAACAAATGATGAACACCATGCAGGTTCAAGGACGTCTAAAAGTGGGTACCACCCCAGTAAATATTGAAACGGGGTAAGCTAGAGAAAGGAAATTCGGGCAGAGCCTCGTTTGAGTATTTAGGTCTTCTTTCGGATAAAATTCAAAAATCTCTGCGGGTTGGAGTGTTGGTTTTGCCTTTCTTCACCGCTAAACCTATTTTCAATACCAATATCGTGTTTCAGGGTAAACTTCTGAAAAACTATACGTTTAGGGATGACTTGTGTTGCAGTATGATCTAAAAGAAGTCATATGACAATGCGTCGCTCTATCTAGATCCTTGAGGGAGCAGCGAGGATGGTGGGCATCGATTTGGACTTTTTGGGTTTTCTTCACGATCCACATTCTTGGTATAAACCTCATCATTTGTAAAGGACATCTTTCAAGCGTTCGCCGATAAAATTTTGCACGCGATACTGATGGATCTAGTGGATCTCCCTTTTTGTGAACCGGAAACCTATAACCTACTGAAATTTAAAGAACTTTCAAGGACATAGTTCTTCCTTTTGGAATCCACTTAGAAAACAATTTGCTTCCCGCTGTGTAATTCAATTCTCTTTCGTTATTCAAAATTTAAAAATTTTAAATTAAAAAAAAAAAATGCTGACATGCATTTAAGTACAATTTATCCGGTTTTCTGAATCTCTATCGTGCCCATCCACTTCCGAAAACGTCCTCTTCATGCTGGATAAGCAAACTGTAAACTGTCACCCAAGTCCTTCCTCAATGGGGATGAAGGTAAATAATTTCCTGTGAATTTCTACTAAAAATGCAGCATCATCACACAAGCCAAAGCCTCCTGTGCTGTTAGTGACATTCTGCCATGAGGTCATATTCGAAGAGACAGGTGACAGACTTTCCTGTTTGCACTTAACCAAACAATTGCAAGCTTCATAATTCTATTTTTAATCTCATATAAACTTTGAAGGTTATACTCATTGCATTGTTATTTTTGAACGAACAAAAGCGAAGACCAGTAAACTCCGCTCTTGTTGACATTTGAACTTTCAATGTTTTGTAACGAATTTACGGATGAATCTCGATTCATTAAAGGTTCGTCCACCAATTAGGAGATAAACAAACTGTCCTTCTTTTTATTTCGCCTCGGTAGGTGTGCATGTAGAATTGTGTAAACGTCACATTCGAGGAGAGTAATTTAATTCAGTGTCAGCCCAACCCTGTCACCCTAGGAACTTGTTGATATCAAAGAAGGGGTGTTAATTAACACTTGGCAAAGAGCTCGCTCAATAGGCGATACCGCCGATTATTATTATAACAGTCACACGAAATTTTATTAATAAAATGATAAACAAAAGGCTATCGATGTCACTCCGCGGGCAAGCTGTGTGTTTATTTTGTCAATCCACTTCGCTGTGGTGGTCTAATTAAATTGGGTCGTCAGACTGACCTAGTAATCGGTGGCTAGCGATTGACATTGATTTGTTGTCGGCCATTTGCATACATGAATCAAATTAGTGAGGGTTGGTGGCAACGGTATAGATTACATTCGTATAAGCACAGTGAAATTAGTTTTCACGCACAGGTTGCTTCTATTTGCCGCGTTGTGTTTGTGTCTACATAGATACAAATTATGTCAAACTGACACAAGTTGGGTTTCAATTGATAAACTATCGCCCCTACTCATGTAATATTTGTTTAGGGATGGGGATGCCTTCGTGCTTAAAGTTTGAAAGTATGTTTGTCACCTTCTGTCAAAGGAAGAATAAAACTGACGAAGATGTTAAAAAAAAATGGTGGATGGCTTTGGCATTACTGGCAGTCGATACATGGTCGCAAGTATGAAATCAGATGGAGGATGGATTTATTTAAAAAAAAATCAGAACTCTGACAGAAGAAGTACTTCATGGCCTCTTCGTTTTCGAGACAATACACACACGTAGGGTCCTCATATTGTTGGTCATATAGTGCCCATATATATTGTGTCCTATGATTAGCCCGACCATAGTTCTGCTCTCATTCCCCAAAACCGAGGTAGGTAAGTAGTTCCAGGTCTCCCAATAGTGGTGCCTTTTTGTAAACGTAACTTAGTTGAAAAATCACAGATACTGACCAAGCGAGGGTCAAACCTCCACAGCCCTCAATGGAATGTCGACTTCATTCGCTATGAATCTGTGAAGGATTGACCGTCGCTTGGTCAGTCCCTCTTGATATGTTACTGTGCCTAGGAGCCGAGAGAGTATTAACTTTGAACTGTATGTCCAACCGGGCAAAATCCTTCCTGCACTGCGCCACCATTAGAAGATGAAGTTGCCTAATCTACGGTGGCTTGAGCTATCACTGAAATGTTTGATTTAGGTGAAGTGTTGTGTCTTATGGTGCGGGATTACCACCAACTCCGCCTGGAGGACGCTGCGTGAATCTGGAAGTCGATAGGATTAAGATATATTCTCGCAGTCCATCTTTGAACTGTCGTTGAAGATAGGTGAACATAAGTCTATCATTACAACTTCATGCTTCCATTCCTCCCTTAAAGGGAAACTTACGGTGCAGTATTTTCTGAAACTTAGCTTGGATATGGTGTAGTTTGTCACGCATGCTACCATACTTCTTGATAGGGAATACAGCATGTTGATAGATCCATGGGCCTTTACAAACCAGAACCCAAATGCTCTTAATCGGACTGCCTTTCCCGAAACAAAATTGTTGGTGTATATGTAAATCGAAAGAGTAAGTGTAGGATCACATTAAGAGCCTCGATCAGGAAAGACCGCATGGCACTCGTATTCCTTGAGCTCTGTTAAATCTTTTACTTGGATACCAGTGATTTCCTAGAATACTTCGCATGAAAATGTCTATGACACTCTCTTATGTTTGAAATATAACTCGGACTCATATCCTCCTATCGTCGCCAAAACCGTCGCCCAAAGGAGTTGTACTTTTAAAATGCATGTCGTGAATAAGGCTCTCATCGTCAATAATGTTGTTGAAAATAACTATTGATTTGCAAAATTAAAGATTGCTTTGTTGCAAAGCATTGAAATCCAATTTGTTAAATTAAAATTCTTTTCAAGTGCACTCTTTTTGAAGCACTGAGGCGAAAGCTCTTCAATTTTAGAAAAAAAAGTAAATGTCAGCCTGCATCCATCCTGCAAGCTCAAATGGTGTATTTATTCATTGACTCGATCCTTTTAAAGGATTTGCTTTCCAATTAAAAATTCACTTTAGTCATCAAATAGAGCACTTTCAGGGATGCAGAGCGTTGATGTGATTGCCAGCTAAAACCAGCACGCTTTGACGGTTGATAGGTCCATTGTAAACTTATTTTCTTTATTTCGTCAGTGCCTTGTCGCAGACTTAGGTGGACCCATCAGTGACTACTGCAGGGGCAACTCCCTTAAGAGCGCTGGCAAGTAGCTCACACTCCGAAGAGGACTGCTCCTACAAGAAGGCACGTGCGTTGTGAAGTCTCCTCAGCTCCTGTTCCGATAGTTCCTCTCATCTCTTGGTCCCTAATGTCTTTATTGTCAACTTGCAGTTTTTGGACCGCTTGACATGTTAGAGAAGGATGAGCTGGCGATGGAGCAAGTGTCGATAGATTGTAGAAAAAGATTTTCTAAATTAGCGTCAATCGCTCCAATGCTTTCCTCATCCGGAGCACGAAGGAGAATAGCTTCTTCGTCATTACCTACTTTATCGGTTTTTATAGAGCTAGAAGTGCTCGATCGATTTAAACTCTATGCTTCAGAATTAATCTTTGAAATTGAATTAAATTTGTAAATTTGGTCCCACGAGTAAGGGAGAAGAAGATGTCCCCCTGTATGCAGGTAAGGGGAATTTGAATTAAAACTGAAGGTCCCCAGGTATTCAGAGTTTGCGCTAGCGACTGAGCTCCCCGCCAGCCATGCCTTGGATGATCACCTTTAAGTTTCTAGAAACCTATCCGTCAAGCCGATACGTGGGAAAACATTTAGCTGAACACAGACTAGATTTAGTTTTCTCTCTCAGTTAGTCCTCTAGTTCACAGGCCGTAGATTAAAGTTCTCCACCACGGCAAGGTAGGGTTCGAAGGAGGTGTCATACGTGAGCTTTACATTACCTAACTACTAACTTTAGCCTCATCTAGTATTTGAAGTCGTCGTGCATAACATTGGAATTGGAGATAAAGCAGCGAATTTCGTGGAACTCCTCCAAAGATTTGCGAGTTCTAGGAAGCTAGCTAGGAACTAAAAGTACGAACAGCCACAAAAATATAAAATGGAAATAGTGGAATGGCTACTGAGCTAGCAGTGACACAACGCCAGTATGCAATTTTTTGTCTTGTCTAGACCTGGAAATCATATACCTCAGTCTATCCAAAGACAACTTCCCATCTTTGCACCGTTTGAGCTCCACATTTACATTAATATTCAGAACAATACCTTTCGCACTTGACTTCCTCGATCAAACCTCGAATAACTGAACCCAAAGCAATTCTATTTTTCTATTGTTTTGGTGAATTCTTCCGTATTTATTTATTTCCATCCCCATCCATCGTTCCGGTTCATTGAGGTCGAAACGGAGTTTCTTTCGTTAAAAGGATCGTAAATTTTTCACATCCTCCAGCTTCTTAATGAATGCTTTTATTTATGAAGACGCACAAGCACAGGCAAAAAAAAGCAGGGATGAAACCCCTCAAGAACAATGCAAACCCATTATTGTCGTCCAACTATGATGACATCACTATCATCCAACGCTCAAACTAATTTGTTTCCTTTCTTATGCAAACCAAGCACTGAATTCAACAAGGATCATTAGTATGCTTTAACCTGTAAGCCCATGATGATGACATGCGTCGACCCCCCATCCATCGTCGTCGTCGTTCTGTCACACCTTCATTGTATGCATTGTTTCACCTCGTCGATTCTTTTTGTTCTTTTCAAACTGCCTCCGGCACAAAACAATCCTTGTACTAATGAATATCCTTCTTCAATTTCCGACCTACTTTCGTTCCGTTCATTCCTGTTACTTTGTACCGTCATATGTATGTGTGTACGTATGTCTAACTCCCCACAGAAATAAAAAAGAAAACTTTTATTGTTATGCAAAAAGAAAACTTGAAGAATCCTTTGCGTCATATCCTTTAACCTAACATAATTAGCATTCTTTGTTGTGCAGAGAACGAACTTTTCATCACCTTATCCTTTTTGAGATTTTCACATTTTCTTTATCTTCTTTGCAGAACGTCAACATTTTGGATAACAACGAGGACGACGACGAAGCCGATAATAGAAAATATTCAAACACGCCACCAGAATGGATGAGGACCGCGAAGATAGAATATGAGATTAAATGGGGCTTTAAGGCCCCACGGAGCTCCATACATTGGATGCTCCATTGGTGCTAATAGCTATCGTGTTAAGCGACCGCAACAACAAAAACCAAATAACAACACTACAACCGTTAGTGATCGAAGCAATAATAATAACAAGAACAACAATAACATCACAACACTATCAGCCGTAGCAACAGCAGCAAATAATTTAAAACGCACGCTAGGATATTATCCTTTAACCGACGAATCCGAAATTTTTATCAATAAGCAACACAACATCACAACCATTCACAAGCGCAGCGGAACACCAGCTAAAATGGCCTCAGCCAACAGGAGCAGGATTGGAAAAAATGCAGGTGTTGGATCTGTGGTCCCCACGGACGATGGCGTCAAACACCAGCGCCACCTAATGCGTGTTCCACAATCATTAGTGGCGGGCTTAAGCAGCTTTTCCACGCTCGTTCTATGCTTAGTCTATGTTCTTACGTTGCTGCCGAGTCATGTCATATGCGACGATGATAATAGCTTTTTCGTTAATAGCTTCAGCATGGGACCAGAGACGACGACTCCCGAATTTGGTAAGTGCATTTGCGGGAATTGTCCCAGTGGTTGCCAGTTCCTAAATTATACCCACGAGAGTCGGGTGCTAATTTGCTTGAGTAAACCCCATTAGGGGGTGCTATACGTTATTTTTTTTTATTTTCTTTTATCGTTGTTGTTGTAAATATGGAAATTATATGGGGCAATTAGGAGGTGTGTGTTCCCATGAATACGAATTGAAGGAAATTCTAGCACAGGAATGGTAGGAATTAAGGACAAATGGCGGTTGGTTTGGATGGGAACGTATGCTGGTTGCATACTTCCCTTTGACAGCCTAAGTTCGAGGGAATTAGAGTGTCATAAAGTTTGCGCATCGTTACGTTGCTACTGTGTTGTGGTGCTCCTGTGAAACGTTTAAGCATCGTTAGAATGTAATGAGTTGAAATTTTTTTATGTCTAGCATCCGATAAAGTAGGTCACAGCATAGCCGACATTGAGTTTTGTGTCCCTTTTGAGAACTCCGACGTCATGTATAGGAGTGCATTTAAGAATGACACGTTTAAGACATAGCTTAAGGGGAAAAGTTAAAGATGCTCATATGTATGCATAATGAACTGTCAAACTCATTACTATCAATCATTTGCAATGAAAGTTCAATAGTATCAAAGTTTCAGTTGGGTTTGGACAGTGACCGATAGGGATAAACAGGGACTGCTCGCAAAATGGCGCTCTGTCTTCATTGTTATGGTGCATGCTGATTGGCTCTCAATAATTTCATCAAACATATGCAGATGACGATGCCGCACGATCTTTTGGTCCTTCCCTGCAAGATGTTTGATCCAAAAGAGTAACGGATTGACGGATATATATTGCATACACTAGTATTTAAAGGTGTCGGAGTCCAACTTTCAGTGCAAAATATTTAAGAGAAACATCATTTATGCACTATTGGCTTTCTGGTAGTGTAAGGATGCTTTTGAAAAGAAATTACACTTTTCACCGACAAAAATTCTGTAGCTCTATAGGGTGATGATTATAAGGCTCTCCTTAGCATATGCATCGATGGTCTGGTCCCATATTCATGTCTTTCTTCCAAGCGGAAAAGGCTCGTGGATATGTTACGAAAAGCAAGTGGAGAGTTAAAAGTATGTACTGCGCCAAAGGCCTTGTCCAATTCTCTTACTAGTTTGAATTCGGTTGGTGGACTAAATCTTGTCTGGATACCAAGATACAATGCGGTAATCGGAAACAAGCTCTTCGACGCATGGGTGATAAGAAAGACTTCATAAATATAATAGTGAATTATCATAAGTGCAAAGTCAGGGTACGGAAACGCACACTTATGAGCTGCTTCTTACACGAGTGGGACAAAAGAAAAGGGGCCTAATGGTACATGTATGTACAACTCACGTGCGTTCCGAGAAACTCACTCACGTGCGTGTGCGTTATTGGAAATGCCCATGACCTAGATGAAGTTTTGAAAACCGCAAATGCACGTGTGTTAAAAAAGGGTTGTGAGCTGTTTAATGTGGGCATATTAGTGGGCATTTCTCTACCCTGTCCAAAGTATAATTTTTAACCTCAGGTCCCAAAAAGTCTCGAGAACATATTCATAGACCTATTGTAGCTTTGGTGAGGACGGCTTTTAAATAAGGATTGTAGGTGGTTGAAAATTTTAACAATAGAGTTGAAAGATTTTCTAATCTATTTCTGATAAAAAGAATTATGATCGTTTTCAAAAGGCTTACTAAGTCTTTCCGATTGACATCATCACCTTAAGTGTACAGAATATTGGAATATTGGGTGGCCATGGTGTAGTGATTCCATCATCGCTTGTCACGCTGAAGGTTGCAGATTCAAATCTCGAAGTCAAAAAAAAAGAAAAAGATTCACTACGAAAGAAGCTGACGTCAACTCTACTGCATAGGCATAACCCTGGCAGTAGGGTGGTCATATGGCTTGAAAGTGTTGATCGTACTAATGACATCGGGATGTTCGTAAGAAATTTTGTGAATTATATAGTCATTCTGGACACTACCCTCATACCACCTTCACTCTCAAACCTACAGCTTAAATCCGTTGTAAGATTCATGCAATGTAGGTGAAGCAGTGACCGCTGAGTATTTTCACTAAACTCCAAAGAACGGCTTGTCTCGGCTGCACCGGGGCTTTCCCCAGAACGCCTGGCTCTGCTCTAGATGCAATGCTCAATTTACCACCCCTTGATGTTGAAATCATGGGCGAAACGATCAGAGCCATCTTCCGTTTAAAAAGAAGTGGTTTTTGCTTTAACACGCACTGGAGTTTTGATGACCTTGCGCCAGGAATATCTTTTGACTCAAATCTTATGGATATGCCATCTGACGCAATGGTTCCGGAATTAAGACTACTGTGTAGATTTACGGTCGACTTTTCCTGTGCACAGGAGTGGTTTTTACCACTTTCTGAGCCGGATAAGGTACATATGTTGTCGAATTTTCACAGATGGCTCCAAGACCTGTGAAGGCTCAGGTGCTGGAGTCTTTGTGGAAAGCGACAACATTAGACTGCACTTTCCCCTAGGTATTTATGCATCTGTTTTCCAAGCGGAGATTTTTGCAATACTTATGGCTGCGAACTATATTGTGAAAAACCAGTGGAGGGGACGGAGTATCTGCGTCTGTAGCGACAGTCAGGCTTCGCTTAAGGCCTTGCGCAATCCTCTTACTAGATCCAAAATAGTTCGAGAATACAGGTCTAGTTTGAATTCAGTTGGAAGACTGAATTTTCTAAGACTTGTATGGGTCCCTGGACACAGCGGGATTACCGGAAAGAGGTCTCCGATGAGCTTGCCGGGCAAGGCTCAGAGGAAAACTTCTTCGGCCCTGAACTCACGTTAGGTTTGCCCGTATCTTCGGTTAGGGCTTCTATCGATGGTTGGGTTTCTATCAAACACAACTGTAGGTGGCATGATTCTCCAGCATGCAGGCAGACTAAACAGATCCTTCCCGACGTCTGTAAGAAATCCGCGGCATTCTTGCTGTCTCTCAGTAGAAAAGACTGCAGACAATTTATTGGCGTTATTACGGGACATTTCTTCTTTGCCAAACATCTCAATGTGTTAGGTTTAAGTGACACCACTGTCTGTGACGCTTGTGGAGAGGGCGACGATACTGCGGAACATTTCCTATGTAATTGTCCTGCCTTTGCTCGTATCAAGTGGCAGATTTTTGGGGCTGATGTGATGAATGCTGGTAACTTAAGCTCCTTATCACTGAAGCTCTTACTCGACTTTCTTAAAAAGACGAAGAAAACACAGTAAAAAGGTTGTACCTTCTGGTAGTACAATGGACCTGTTTTCCCGTCTGAGTGCTCCAAAACCCCGACAAAAAAAAAAAAAAGTGACCGCTGAGAAGTCCAATTAATGCTCTAAGGTTGCTCCTATCGAGGTTTACAATGAAGTTTGATTTCTTTGTAACGGTACCGGGAATATCAGTTTTGAAATGCTTGTCCTGGTGTATTGAGCCAGGCTTCCTTAGATTCTTGCATGCAAAGACCTTTTGCGTGTCTCACGAAAAGTGATTTACCTACCCCACAGAAGGGTTCGGGTCCAAAGAGTTTCGTTGACGCGCCGGCTTTTGCCAGTGAGTCGGCTCTTTCATTACCCGCAAATCCACTATATGCAGGAATCCAGTGAAGGATGACCATATTGTTCCTAGTAAGGTCCGAAATAATTTTGCGGTTTTCTAGGACTAGTTTGGATTTAATAACAAGCGAGTCGAGCGCTTTTAGGGCACCTTCACTGTCAGAGAAAATTAATATGATTTTCTCCATAGTGTGAGTGAATTGATTATTGGCAAAGACCTCGGCTTGGAATATGGACACGAATTTCCCAAGGCTGACTGAAAAGTTCCCACCTGATGATTCTCCAAAAATTCCGGAACTAATTCCTGTTTCCATTTTGGATCCCTCCGTATACGAGGTCAGAAGTTGATGGTTGGGGTTGGTGGTTCTCCCAGTCCTCCCTTGATGAGATAACTATTGAGACATTTTTGTTGAAGCAATATTCGGGTAGCATGTCGTCTGGAGCCATGCTGAATAGCATCATAAAAGTCTTCATAACCCCTTTAGCCCTAGCGAATTATAAAAAATAAAAAAAAACCTAGTCGGGGTATCAAACATTTGAAGTGGAGTCAGCGTCTATTGAGCATCCGTCAGATATTATTTTTGTCTATTTTGACTACTTCGGCATATTATCGGACAGTTTAAGAATATTCTTTGACCCTTGACCTAGATTCTGTCTTAATTGAATTTACTGCAAAGTTTGAACTCCACTCTAAATAAAATAAATAAAAAAAAGAAATTCTCCATGTTGGCCTTCATTTTCCGAGATTTCCAATACTCATAAATAAACATTTTCAAAACATCCACTTTACTCCTTCCATCGGTATGAATTTTGATGAAAGGCTACTCATAAAATATGAACAACACCCTTCCATTAGAAAACGTCCCATTCCTTCAATATCTGTAATTTGAAATATTTACGCGAATAATGACGTCCAATTTACTGCCACATTCACTCCCTAATTATGGTCATAAGAAAGGTTTGGACTCAGGCATTAGCCTAAAGAAATTTATGTAATGGTTCGGGTTGAGCTATAATCATCGTATTCAATGGAAGGGAAGAAGAAGAAGAAGAAAAAAGAAACTTAAAACGATTTAAGGAGTAAGGATTTTAATTGTTTTCGAGCTTAATAATGTTGTTTCATGATTTATAAGAGCGTTATTATGACTGAGTGTTTATTGCATCGTATAAAAGATTTAGAGCAAGTTTTGCACTGGGCAACGTGCCAAAGTTAAACACACAAAAACTAACTGGGTAACTCTGAGAAGCTTAAAGAAAAGTATGCGGAAAGAAAAAACGATGTACAAGTGTGGGAGAAATGTCAAGTCAGTCGGTAGCCAAGAGCTTTGTCCAAAACTTCTAATTCCAAACGGAAATTACAAAAAAATTCGAATTTTTATTATCGAAAAATTGTAAATGTTTAATGTACAGGAACTAGAATACAAGTACAGGAAGTGCATCCGACTGGTCGACATAATAAAAAACAAATTTTTGATGGCTATGATGATGAAAACTATTCGCATAGTGGTTCCATAACTACCGGCGGTACAACTAAATCCAGAGTTGTAAAACAATGCATCAATTTTGAGTTTTAATTCATTTAATTTTCCGGAAAATTTATTTCATTTTGCAGTCATTAAATGAATTTAACTCACAACAAGCTCGTGTGCAAGCGTTTTTAATTGTATAGACAATGCCATCAAATTTAATGCAGTCATTTGAAGTTATTTAAGATTTTGAAGTCCTCTAAGGTTATTTGAAGTCTATGAGGCCTTTGAAATCATTTTCTTGTTTTTTCTTTCGTGAATCTAATGAATGTAGTAAGCATTGAATGCATTCATTTGCAACCCTTAACTGAACTAATTTTCTTTGATATTTTCAATTCTAACGCAAAGCTAAAAAGAAGGAATAGAATGCACGACATCACATCCCTTATCCACAAGATAGAAAGAACACTGTCATAAATAGCAAGTGGATTCCCGCATTTCAATGCTCAAAAGGAGGTTGCGTGACAAATCAACCGTCAACCAGATGATCACACTGCGAATACTTACTTACTTAAGCTGGCCCTACCGTCCGGGGTGGACCTGGGCCTCAACCAACAAGCGTCTCCAGCGAGCTCGATCTTAAGCTAGCTGCCTACAGTTTCGCACTCTAAGTTGGTTGAGGTCCGCTTCAACTTGCGTGCGTCACCTAAGTCGCGGTCTTCCTCTACTACGCTGTCCTTCGAGGGCGGATTCGAAGATTTTTCGGACCGGAGCATTGGTTTCCATCCGCTCAATATGACCCAGCCACC
This sequence comes from Criorhina ranunculi, assembly GCA_951813785.1. NCBI lineage: Eukaryota > Metazoa > Arthropoda > Insecta > Diptera > Syrphidae > Criorhina > Criorhina ranunculi. The sequence goes on from OX638381.1 coordinate 14,591,278, forward strand.
TCAGTCGTTGGACCTTCACTCTTACGTCACACTGCCTATGAACCTGTTGCCGAATCTGTAGGAAAAACTGGGGAGAACAGCCCAAGATGATATTATGGCTATATTAACTGATCGTCAGACCAATGATCACATATGCAAACGTTGTCTTGTGGACACAAACTAACGAAAGTACCACAGTTACGAAATAAGAAAGCGTCCAACGCCTAGCTGAAACCTGTATGTCAGGATGCCTTCGCACAACTCCGACTGCTGCACTCAATGTCATCCACTGCGAAGTTTTATACGAATGGAAGCCAAATTAGGCTTCCACTGACTTTTTCACTGAGGCAACCTTGACCCGAAGTCCTATAGAGGAGGACACTTATCCCTGCTTTAAACATTGAAGCAAGACACAATATTCAGCATGCCTGCGGACGACATGTTACCCGAATACTGCTTCAATAAGAATTTCTCAATAGTTATCCCGTCAAGGGAGAACTGGGAGAATCACCAGCCCCAACTATCAACTTCCGACCTCGTCTGGTATATGGACGGATCCAAAATGGAAATAGGAATTGGTTCCGGAATTTTTGGAGAATCATCAAGTGCGAACTTTTCAGTCAGCCTTGGTGAATTCGCGTCCATATTCCAAGCCGAGGTCTTTGCTTTCGATCAATCCTCTCACATTATGGGAAAAATCATATTCATCTTCTCAGACAGTCAAGGTGCCCTAAAAGCGCTCGACTCGCCTGTCATTAAATCTAAACTAGTCCTAGAAACCCGCAAAATAATTCGGACCTTGCTAGGAACAATATTGTCATCCTTTACTGGATTCCTGCACATAGTGGATTTGCGGGTAATGGAAAAGCCGACTCCTTTGGACCCGAATCCTTCTGTGGGGTAGGTAAATCACTCTTCGTGAGACACGCAAAAGGTCTTTGCATCAAAGAATCTAAGGAAGCCTGGCTCAATACACCAGCACAAGCATGTTCAAAACTGCTATTCCCGGTACCGTCACAAGGAAAATCAAACTTCATTTTGAACCTCGATAGAAGCAACCTTAGAACACTAAACAAACACCAACATCACATGAACCTTACAACAGATTCAAGCTGTAGACCCTGCTTTGGGAGTGAGGAGACCTCTCTTCACATCCTTACGGCTCTACCAGCTCTCTTTTAACTCTTTTAACTGCCATCCACCCAGAGAAGTTCCTTAACTTCCTGATATCGTTTGGAGAGAAACAATTCATCTAGGAACACTAGGGAAGGCACAATAGGATTCGTTAGAAACCGCAGTGTCGAGGGCTGATCAGTTCTCCCGAAACAATAATAATAATGATAAAATTAGACTCTTAACATCTCAGTCTTGAAGCATTGACTCTATTGAATGTGGATGAAGATGTTCTTGATCGTTTCGAGCGAACAAAACCTTTCTTTAAGTAGTGCTCACAAGTTGAAAGGGAGCTCAACCAACTTGGAATGTGCAAATGGAAGCAGTTAGCTAAAGACCAAGCTAATTGGTTAAGATCCACATTCATTTCGAACTGTAGCAAGATAAGCACTATCTTCTGTTAGAGTTATGTTTCCTCTCTATTACACCCGATGACATGGAGTATGCAACTCAATTTCTAACGTATCCCTCACGTTCGACCTCTTTTCATAAATAATTTAAAAAATCCGTCTAATTTCTAAAAGGAAAACGTTATCAAAAAGGTTTTCAAAAATTCCCCTCACGTAGTCAACTAAGCCTTTTAAAAGCATATGAATACCCAACTTCTTGCCATGTCAAGGCCAACAAAATGTACGTTTCCTTAAATTTTTATAAAAAAAAAAATTGAATACATACTACGTCCTCGAATGACACCATCCTCATGAAAATTTCTACTATTTATCTTTTACTTCCATTAGTACCATTCAAATAACCCCCCTCTACCTTATCTTTTATAGGCTCCAACCAACCATCCATCCATCTATGTATTTATGGTGCAAAAAAAATTAAAGAATTTCCCTCTCTCTCTCATAATTTATTAAGTCATCAGGACTTCTACGTAAATGAACGTGTTAAAGAAAATCAAGAAAATGAGCGCCCGAGTAAGTCTTGATCTTTCATTCTAGCCGGTCGGTTGTGTCTCAACTAAAGTGGAGGGAACGTGTCACATTCAGGTAGTGAACAATACGAGGATTCCATTTTTAATGAATTTCGTGAGGTACATCGTAGTTGTAGCTACCGCCCAAGACTATCAAAGGAAGCTGGTATTAGAAAAAAAAACACCCCACACCTTAAAATGAAGTACATGCTTGAAAATTCCAATTACGATCTTTTGAGAGGAACCTCCCCTCGTTCGCATTCCACCACGGGAGAGTAGTTAACTTTGCTCGTTCTTGTACGTTTCAAACCATTTAATTTTGATCCATCCTCGTCCTCGCGGTTGCTATGTGTCTTGTAATAAACCCAAACGCTGTCGGGCACAAAATTGGCATTTCCAACCGCCGCTGGCTGGTGACGGATATCTGAGTTCATGAGGGATAAATTGTAAAATAACTTCATAGCAATTGACATACTTCCATTTTTATATTTTTTAAAAGGATAATATGCTTGTGTCCTTCCATGGACGAACAGAAGGCAATGGAGGGTGCATTTTAATGAGACAATAAAAGAGCACCCCTTTTGTGACCTGCACTGCCACTGAACAGTGTCTGTGATGAAACATAATAACGCATTGTCCTTTTCGAAGTTTTAATTATTTGCAGCTTCCTTGAGGCCACGGTAACTTGCTTCGCTGTAAGCAGACAATTCTTGTGTTTGAAGTAGGAAACAGAAACAGGAGCACTCAAACTTAAACAACATTTTCTAGAAGAAAGAGCAGTAGGCGCTTCTGTGATGAATAGCTTAAGTTGTAAACACTCAGCACCAGGCAGGACAATCACAAACGAAGTGTACGACAGTTTCATTGCCCTCTTGTAGTCATTTTGACTGAGGTGCTTGATGGAAGTATAGTAGGCCGCCATTCATTTAGTTTGTCTGTTAGTCATACCACCTTATATTTTGTTCATTAGAGACCCAAAGAGCAAATGGAAGCCGAGGTCACTGGCAAAGCCAACGTGAGCTGAGAAATGCCCTTCCAAACCTTATGTATCAAGTTCATCAGAGATCTCGAATTAATTGCACTTTATTCCACTGACTACTGATGGGATCATCGACAAGCAGTCGCAAGGCTCATTCAGACGAATTTTATTTTGACCTCTCGTCTGAGGAAGGAGTCTGTATTCCTTGTTGTTTTTCTGAGACTCCTTTCTATGTTAGCTCGCGTAGCAGCTCACGGCGACGCCCAACTTATGGTCGCCATAATCGTCTTTCCGAGAGGGCTTTTCGCAGTGTGGTGGATAAATTTGAGTCTACTGGTTCAGTAAACGATCAACCAACACCTGTACGTCGACGAAATTCAAGATCTGCCGAAAACACCTCCGCTGTCCGTGAGAGTGTGCAGGAGAATCCGAGGCAGTCGATCTCGCGTCGCTCACAAGAACTCGGCCTTTCGCAGACATTAACTGAATTTTGCGTCGTGACTTGGGCCTGCACCCGTACAAAATTCAACTGACCCAGGAGCTGAAGGTAAACGTCCATAGACGTCCACGACGTGTGCTCGCTGAATGGGCTCTCGAGCAGTTGGAAACTGATCCTAATTTTCATCGAAAAATCATCTTCAGCGATGAGGCCCATTTTTGGATGAATGGGTACATCAACAACCAAAATTCTCGAATTTGGGACGATACCAATCCACATGAGATGCAAGAGCGTCCAATGCATCTCGAAAAAGTCAGTGTTTGGTGTGGATTTTGGGCTGGCGGCGTCATTGGTCCATATTTCTTTAAGGTCGATGATAACCAACTTCTTTTGGCCTGAATTGGATGATATGGATACCAACGAGATGTGGTTTCAACAGGACGGCGCTACGTGCCACATAGCTCACGCCACATTGGAAATTCTGCACGAGCGATTCAAGGACATGGTCATCTTACGTGGAAGTGATGTGAACTGGCCACCGAGATCGTGCGATTTGACCCCGTTAGACTTTTTCTTGTAGGGTTTTCTGAAGTCGCAGGTCTATGCGAATAAGCCACAATCCACAGCGGTCCTCAAAGCCAACAGAACCTATGCTATCGGTCAAATTCTGCTTGATTTATGCGCCAGAGGCATGGAAAATTGGACATTACGGATGTGCGCCACCCAGATGTTATATTCCATTCATAATGGCATCGATAGGCCTTTCAAACAAATAAAAAATGTCGATGATATCTCACACACACTTTGTTTTGTTAAAATTGAAAGATAGAAAGCGATTAATGAAAGACACTTTATATAGTTAGAGGACACAGAACACACTTTATTCAATTACCTGTAATAAAGGACCTTTCTCAATTAGAGTGTACGAAGTTTGATCCCAAATTGATTATGTTTATAGATTATTCTTGCTGTGACAGCATTCAGTTGCATCACCCTGCATCAAACTTCCGAAATAACTTAGATCAAGAAGTCCATCTTCATTTTGTTGCATAGTTTTCGGCGCTTCATATATGAGTACATCTCGAGGCTCGAGCATACCCTAAATTAATGTATTCAAAAGATTTACTGATGATTTTTTTCAACTTCATAAGCTTATCCCAAGACCAAAGATCCTTTCGAAAAAATTGTACCTTTCGTCTCTCAAAACAGACCATGTGGTCTGTCTAATCCATTTGTTTGGAAAATAAAAAGGATACTCGGTACATCAAAAGTAAAACGGATAAATTACAGTTTCCACAGGACTCAATTAAAATTATATCCTCCATCATAAAATCCATCTCAACTCGGCGCCTATATTGATGGCCCCCCCATCAAAGCGTTATTTATCCTTTGAAACCACAAATACACACGTGCATGGACATACTCCCATAAAAGACGCATATCCCCAGGGTGATATATTTTACGAGAATAGGTCGATTATCCCTAAGAGGTAAAAACTCCTCTCGAACCTGTGGTAGGATATATGTCTGTGTACCACAGAACTTTCAATGAAATCTAATGAGATACCATAAATCGGGTAAATCCTTTTTAAGTCCCCTGCGACCTGTAACACCAAGCCATACACAAAGGAGACTCAGCCTGTAGGAAAAGGGAGACACGGATAATCCCTGAAAGCCGACTGAACACATGGGCATATATTTGCATATTCCCGTCAGACAAGTGCAGCAAAGCCAAACTCCGACAGGACTCTCTAATGATATGCAAATGACCGAATCAGTACCGCAAGCGTAGTATGAAACTCAACCTAAATATAGGCAGGTCCTCGTTTGAGTGGAAGGAACTTCATTCGGAAATAGAAAAAAAAAAAACTTCTAACTACGAGTATGAAGCAAAGTGCATTTTTCAAGACACGTATATAAACTTTTAGTCCTCGACGTTGCATTTGGTTATCCCTTCATCTCACTGAATACATCCACCTCAAACTTCCACGTGTGTGTATGTGTCTTTCCTTGAATTTTAATTAAACGCGCGGTGAAAGACTATTTTCTCTTTGTGCCGATGGTTGAGAAATGATTGTAGAGCATCTCCACACGTTATGCATATATTTTACCGCCCTTTCCATTCCAAGGACATTTCCATTTTATTGCAGAAAAAAAAAAGAATTGTAATGCAATGTCCTCCACTCAATTGAGCAGAAAACGAATTCATTGAACACTAAGGACTGCATCAACTAATATCCCACGACAACGACGACGTGTGTAAGTGGAGAAAGGACGAAATATAAAATCACAATGGCGTGCATTCCCCTCACAATGAAAAAAAAAAAAATGCAAAACCTTTTCACAGAGTCCTGTGAAGGCTTTTTTTTCTAATTTCTCCAAGATTATCATTTTGTATTGGCAACGGGGCAACATAATTAAAAACGAAGGACACGAGAAAAGATCTAAAAATACCTAAAGTACCCCATTATGAGTGGTTTATATTTAGGCCGCTAGGCTTTTTGTGAACACTTCGTAGTAGGGGTCCTTAAAATTTTGAATAAGTGAACGCAGTTGGGGATGAAGGGTGAATCTAAATTTTACAACGACGACACTTTTTTTTTGTTTTTTTCTTCGAGTCGTTTTTGGTTTCATTATTTTTTGCTTGCATGCACATGACAGCTATGTAAGGATGTTGCATTAAGTGTTTTTGAAATCTGACACAAACAAGAATTCTCTGTGTAGGTGTTGGTTATAGTTGAAGGAAAAGTTTCTGGTGGTTTATCCAAATCGTAACACAAAAACCATTGTCTTCAAGGACGAGCTTAACTTTTTCTTTTTGCAATGGAAGTCACCTTGTGCATAATGCATTTAGGGTGCAGGTAGTTCTGTATACCTAGGCATAGCTGAACAAATGCTGTCATTTCCAATTTTGGTTATCGTTAAGCTGTTTGGATTCCAGAAAGGATATATGTACGTATAAAAATGAAGAGCAACTTTAGTGCAGGCATGGATAACAAAAATGAAAAGTTGTCAAGGGCTTTAGCAGTTCAGTTTATTTGACACCTGTATGTCAAGCACTGGTAGCTGCAATCTATTCAAGCGTAAGCTGAACAAAAAATTTTCTGGAGGCTTGCCATACGTATCACCGGTCAAAGTAGGGCTGACAAAGTGTTTAGCTAAGTGATGCACTAATCCTTTTGCAATAAGGCTTGGAGATCCATTCAATTGATTTCTGTAGAAGCTGCATGGACGAAGAGGAGAAGGAAACTATTCCCCACTTTCTTTGTAACTGTCCAGCTGTCCATTTAGGGGAATTCTATTTTAACGACTTAGGCCATCTGAAAAACACGGATATTGAAACCTCCTTCGCTTCATAAAAAGCTCCAGTTGGTCTAACGAGTAGGTATGGAGATCTCTTCAGATCCATGTGGTATCACAATGGACCTATCACTGGTCTACAGCTGGCAGCCACTTAAACCTAACCTTGCCGAACCTAATCCTTTTTAAAATTATTTTCATCATAAACAACCCTAAGGGTTGTGTCTTCAATCTGAAAATGAACAACATTTTCAGTGATCGACGGTCAAAAAATTGCCCACAATCAGTCTGCCCACCCTAGAAAGAATAGAAGATCAGAAGCTCTTTAGCTTGTAGATGTGTAAAACCTGTCAAAGTGAGAGCTTCAGATTTAAAATATCATCGTGTGTTGACTACACTTGCACTCTTCTTTGGCTCTTTCGGTGTAAGACAAGAAGTTAGATAACTAGGCAAACTTTGAGCTATTCCTGATGTAACACATCAACGTCTTCTTTAATAAATTCAATTGGCTTGGCTGTATCTCCGATATTTGGTTTCTAAGAGGTCGACATTTCTGAACAACTTCTATCCAATCAACGCTGGCATCAAAAATGATGCAACTGAAGTCTGATCGACCACCCTGGTTAGACGAAGAATGTCCCCAAGTAAAGCATCTTTCATTAAGGGATTCTTATCTTTAAATTTTAATACAACCAAGTGTGTGTGAGATATCATCGACATTTTTTATTCGTTTGAAAGGCGTATCTATGCCATTATGTATAAAATATTACATCGTTCAAATGTCTGCCGCTTCTCTGGGTGGCACGCATTCGAAATGTCCAATTTTCCATGACTCTGACGCATAAATCAGTCTGCCTTTGACCGATGACATGGGTTATGATGGCTTTGAGGGCCGCTGTCTTTTGTGGCTTATTCGCATAGACCTGTGACTGCAGAAAACCTCACGAGAAAAAGTCTAACGGGGTCAAATCGCACAATCTCGGTGGCCAGTTCACATCACCTCCACGTGAGATGACCATGCCCTCGAATCGCACGTGCAGAATTTCCAATGTGGCCAACATGTCGTTGGTGTCCATATCATCCAATTCAGGCCAAAAGAAGTTGGTAATCATCGACCTATAGTGCTCGCCATTGACGGTGATGGCCTGGCCAACGTCGTTCTCAAAGAAATATGGACCGATGACGCCGCCAGCCCAAAATCCACACCAAACAGTGACTTTTTTGGGATGCATTGGACGCTCTTGGATCTCATGTAGATTGGTATCGTCCCAAATTCCACAATTTTATTTGTTGACGTACCCATTCGTCCAGAAATGAGCCTCATTGCTGAAGATGATTTTCGATGAAAATAAGGGGCAGTTTCCAACTGCTCCCGAGCTCCAGACTGAATAAATGACAGCCAATTTGACAGATGTTGCTTCAACAATATGTCCGCCATCAACTGTCAAAGTTCGGAAGTCTCCATTGGAAGACCCTTTACACTGTCGCAAAACAAGATGTGTACAAAGCGACGTTACAAAAAAGGATGAGAGCTGTTGACGAACTCTACGACCAAAAGAGGTGGGAAATGCATCGGCTTCTTGCAAAGATAAAGAAAGAACACGAGAGATATAGGGCAGTTGAACCAAAAAGGTAAAAAGAAAGGCAACAAAGCCCGTCAATTTGACCTAATATCTATTATGATTAAATTGGATTAATTTTGAAACTCAATTTAACCTTGTCACGGGATTACCTTACCAACAGCAACAACCGTATTGACTTTCGTCGATAGTCATCTAAAGCAACATCTTGCTGAACTTATCAAATTGTCAAACGCTAATTTATTGGTTTATATTATGCCCCTGGCTATGGATCCTTTTCAAAATCCATTGAATTTTCTTCCAAAATATAATTCCCACGCTACGTTCCAAATCTACGCCTGTCCCGTTGCCCGAAATCAAAGACGCCATATTGCGCAACAGGAAATCTGTTACCATGGAATGCCATTTTTTTGTATTTTATCGATTTCATGTCCTTGGAAACAAAAACAAAAGTCCGATAATGTGAGCCTCATGCCATTTTCTTTCAACCCTCCTTCCACTGTTGGCGGGGTAAAAACTAATCGAATCCCGAAACTGTTTCTTCTTCCTTTTCACAGATTTCTTGGTAATCTTTTGCCGCTATTTACCTCCTCGATTGGCAGCGATTTAGGCATACAGCTTGTGAAAGTAAAAAAAAATTGATTAAGCACAATTAATATTCTTCGAATTCGAAGACGAAAGTTCGAAATCACACAAGCAAAGTTTTCAGTTTTAAGCAAAAGATCCTGTCGATGGTTACCCATATCCTAGATTTTAATTAATTATCGAGAAAAAGAAAATCTCTTTGAAAAAACTTTCCACACGCAATAAAAAAAATGCATGAATCCTTGAAGGATATGTGTCAGCAATGCGAACAATCTCATCAATCTCCATTAAATCATTTTGCATCCCTCCAATCGTCAAAGCTCTTTGTTTGTGTTTGAATGCAAATTAAATTTTAATTTTCTACCTGAGTATGCGTGTGTGGACTGAAGTGCAAATCGGAGTGAGGAGAGGGAATTTTAGGAGCTGTAATGCGAATTTAACCACAGTAAAGTCTTTAGCTATCCATTAATCATTCTGAGTGAGGGTCCTTGTGATTTTTTTTTTTCTTTGCTAGAATAGGTGTTGGAGAGAGCACCTCCAATTCACCCAATTCACCCGACTGACAGGTTAAATCGGCTCGAGTGCGAAGGAAAAGTGATTTAAAGTTCCGCGGAGAGGGTGGTTCAGACACCACAGCTAAATCCTTTTTTAAACCGAGAAATAGAACGCAACGTAAATCGCCTCTGTCAAATAAATCTAGTTTGAATTTTCGTCCTTTTCGTCCGTCGTTTTGTGCGTCTGCTCTAGTTTCGTTTATTTATTACACTTTGGTGGGTAAATTTGTTTTTCTGTCTCAAAGTTTTCGTCCTTTCTTTTTTGTTTTATTTTTGCAGATTACGCCAGCCGAGGAAAAAAGAAATTTGGCGACAAGTGCGAAAATACACTCGAGTGTGGATTTCCTGGATCGATATGCGACCCAAAGAAGAAGTCCTGCCAGTGTGTCGAAGAATTGCCCGTCACCAATCACATTGATAAATGTGGCAAAGGTAAGAAAGTGTTGATGAGAGAGAGAATACCATGTGTGTGTAAGTACGTAAAAGAGAATAGTTCATATGGAAATAAGTTTCGAAACAAATTTAATGAACTGTCGGAAGTATACAAGCGATAAACAAGCAATCGTAGGGAAACGAACGAGGCATTTAAATGTTATTGCTGCAATTTCAAAAAGTTATAATTAAGGCCATTTGAAAATAACTTTTTTTTATTTATAGCGAAACTAGTGCTGAATGTTTGCAATGTATTATCTACCGTAAAGGTTCAAAGTTTTGAGCAATTTTAGTAAAATTAGTGGAATTAGTTTGCTTAAATATGAATACAAAGGATAAAGTTTAAACGAATTTTGAAACTATCTTCTATCTTGACTCCTCATACAGGTCCAAATACCTGAGGAATTGGTTTTACAAAGAATTTTTAGAGCATGTAGCTTTATTGATGCCATGGCTAGCTTCCATATATTTATTTATCATCATCCTGTTGTCATTGCTATCCTCTGCAATACAGATTATCAAGAAGGATAAAGTAGCTGCTTCATAGAATTACTACTTTTGAGATCCGTGCTTTTCTTACCGATGGACTTCCCTGCGAAAGCCAAATTCCATCCATTGATACGAAAGCCTTTGCTGGATGTTGCACCTGTTTCAGGTTTTTATCCGCTGCTAATGCGACAGGAGTGCTAGAAGTAATCTGTTTCCTTTTCGATTTGTTCAAGTCATTAGATGATGAGGCAGCGTTGAGTCCAATTGACTGGTTGCTTTCTATTGAGGTCACTTCAACTGATCTGTTTCTGTCTTCCATTGCCGCCAAAGGAGTGTTGTAAACAGCACTTGCGCCTTCAATTGTAGAAAGAAATCACGAATAATAGTGCGGTACCTTTGGCAGTTGATGGCCTTATCTATCCTCAAAGAAGAAAAAGAAGGCGATTACGCCACTAGACTAAAGTGGACACCAAAAAAGTAAGCCTTTCCGGGTGCAATGAATACTTTAAGATCTCGAGCGCCCTGGTTTCCTCACAAATTCGGGAAGTTCGCTTTTTGAGGAAGCCATCGAAAGATGATATTTTTTTCAAAAACGGGAACGCTCTGCAAATGATCGAGGGGTGCGGTGACATAAGGCCAAATTAAGAGATTTGGCCTTATTTCGCTTTGAGAAAGTGACTTAAGGTCAAATTAAGAGATTTGGCCTTATTTCGCTTTGAGAAAGTGACAAAAGGCCAAATCCTAGCGTTTGGCATTACGACACTTTGATAAAGCGTCATAAGGCCAAACTTTTTTAAGACAGCAAAAACCTGTTGCTCGTCGCCGATTTTGGACACAAAAGAACCGTAGCAACGAAGCGGTGCAATCATTTCAAAGTGTTTTAACGAAGAAGCGACATAAAGCCAAATTGGCCAGGGGTCTCTCTGCGAGAGCGACATTTTGCCAAATGCTCAAATTCGGTCTTATGTCACTTTCAAAAGCGTCATTATGCCATATTTTTATATTTGACATAATGTCGCTTGGCACATAAAACGGCAATCGGCGAAGGACGGGTGCTGCAAATGGTGGTTCGTCAAATAGAACATAAACAAGTAAAGGGTTGGGGGCTTGCCAAAAAAGAAAGTTACATGATCCCTTGAAGAGAAGTTAAGTAAAAGTAGAATAAAGAAATATGAAACCGATAGAGATTTGGAGCTATAACGAAAGGAATCCATTTGCTTCTACGCGGATGGCTCTAAACCAAAATCGGGAGTGGGCGGGGGTGTATTCTCCAAGGATATGAACGTAAGCATCTATTTCCGTTTGCCTGACCATTGCAGTGTCTTCCAAGCTGAGATAATGGCAATTAAGAGTGTCTTATCATGGCTGTGGTATAATGTACTATCTACTCTGGATATCACAATTTTTTACTGACAGTCAGGCTGCGATAAAATCCCTAAAATCCGTCGACTTCAACTCAGAAATAGCCCTAAATTGCAACTTGTCTCTTAAGGAGATAGCTGAGTAATTCAAAATTCACCTTACACGGGTGTGCCTGGAAATAGGACCATTTCAGGCAACTGCATGGCTGACAAACTTCCCCCAGACGGTACAACTCTACCAATTCTACCGGAGAAAGGGAATTTAAGCATGCCTCTCGCTACCTGCAAATTGTTACTTTAAAGAAACGCGATCGACATCGCCAATCACAGATAGACAGAAGGTAATATATGCTTCATCACCAAGCAAATTTGGCTAAAGCTGGATCTCAAACGCTCTCACTTTCTCATCAGACAGAAAAGACTACTCATAAACACCATAGTAGGTGTCATAATGGAACACTGCACCGTCGGCAAACACGCCAATAGGCTAGGTGCCCTCTACAATGACTTTTGTATAAGCTGCATGACCAGGAGGAGGAGGGAACAATTCTCCACCGTCTTTGTACATGTTCGGCCTTCTCAGTTCGTAGAAAATCATACTAAGAAGTCAGCTTCCTTTACAACCTTAACGAACTGGTTGACATTAACATAGGCAGCCTCCAGTGTTTCATAGCAAGCTCCGGCTGGTTATGCAGGTATTATTTCCGATTGAATTACACCACACACAAATGTCCTAATCTTGTCTAAGTGATGTTGCAACTTCCAGCCTGCCGCTCCTACCTAACCTAACCTAAAGGATAGAGACACCAATGTGCTGTGTTAATAGCATCATAAGGGTATTCATAACCCCTTAAGCGCTAGTGAATTATAAAAAAAAAAAAAATCATTGCAAGCTGAATCTGATGACAGAGGTTAAATGTAATGGATCTGAACTTTACGATAAAGGACGAAAGTCGTCATATTTACATTTCACCTTCAAAGCTACATTAACTTTTCCTTAAACACTTTTAATTCTTAAAAGTTTTTAACGCCTATCACGTGACTCCTTTATTGACTTCACGAGAACAAGAATATTTTCCTTATAAAACAAATTAGCACTTAAATACTCTACAAGCGTGACTTAAACCAAAAATGTTGGTGACTCAGGAAAATATCCCCGTCCATGGACTTACAGGAATAAATATTAATTAGGCCTGTAAGGAGACCAACATTATTTTTATTTTTTACTTCCTTTCGAACATTTCACTCGATTCCATTTTCTTTTGTTGCATGCTCCGATTACATTCGAATGAAATAGAAAAAATATGTAAAAAAAAAAATATTTAAATCCACAGTCCCTTGGTAAATTGAATAGCGCACTTCCATTGCCAAGGATTTACTACTAAGGTTACCCGTTCCCTATTACAAAGCATGCATAATGTTCTAAATACAAGCGTGTTATTAGCTTGTGTGGGAAAACCATAGGCCAACTATAAGGGTTGCGTGTTTCCGTCAAGCATAACGTAAGGATATCTGAATGTTGAAATTATCTATGCACCACGTTAACTTTTGTCGTTCCACATAAAAAGGAAGTAAGTCTGCATAAAATGACGAAAAGAAAAAACAAAGTCAAGGGAGTAAAAAGTTTCACCTAAAGTTTGATCGATTACTGAAATAAATTGTGGAATTGTGGGTGAAATAACAGTTGAAAACGGATAAGTGCACAACCCATCGGACTCGATTTTGTGTGCACTCATCCGTAAGTGAAAACTTATGCACTTATTTTTAAACAATTTAGTTTCCTAAAAGATCTGTTGTACCTGGAGCCAGCTAGACTCCTGGACTTCCAAATGAAGTTGAATATATCTTCAGTCGAGACATTACAAATGTCCTCCGGTGTTAGGAATTCCTTGTGAAGAAAGCGTTGTCTAAGTCCCTGAACGTTGTTCCAATCGGATAAAAAGGTCAGTTTTTCCCAGCTGTCCAGACTCGTTCTGAACGCGGAAGGGTTCAGCACCTATGTATCTTTTATAAGAACCAGGAGAGCCTGGAAAGTTGGTCTGCAATTTCATTGCCTTCAATGCCTCTCTATGCTGGTATCCACCAGAGTGTGACTTTTTTCGCTTAGCAAGGTCTTGGAGAGCATTGAAACAGCCTGAAATGCCCTTCGAGTTGCAGTAATGGGAACTCAGTGCTTTGAGCGCTGCTTGGCTGGCTCGGTGAATCTGTTGATGGTTGCCCCCTTTATGCCGGAGTCAAGAATAATATTGGAGCAGGTATCAATGGCATGTAGTTCTGCCTGAAAGACAATAGGGCACATTCGAAGTGCCTTTGAAATTTTGTGGTTAGGGCCATAAATACCGGCTCCAACACCGGAGTCCATCTTTGATCCGTCAGTATACTACAGTTTCCGTTTTCCCAAGAATTGCGGTTCAGGATCTCAATCTCGAACTTTCTAAATTTGGATACTGTACTGATCGTTTCAAGCTCGGGAAAGACAGAAAGGATAGCCATGTGACCTATAAGTCTGGTTGGTTGGATTCCTGTAGAGCGATGGAGATTAACTGCACTGCATATTGCTACTTTTTCGACAAAGATATGCAATGGAGTAAGGCCAACAAGTGCCTCTAGGGCTGCTGCGAGGCAGGTTCGCATAGCCCCGGTGATGCCGAGACATGCTTATCGTTGAAATCGTTGTAACTTTTCGATAGTGAATTTTTCCTTAAAGAGAACAACATTTCTAATGTACAAGTTGCACTTATGCAAGCATCAAAACGATGTGCACTTACAAGAAATTTGCACTTATACGTTTTGCACTTATCCAAACATTATTGAATACAAATTTTCCGAATTTGGCAAGGGGTTTTTGAAGGCATTGCACTACGGACGGTTTCGCACTTATCCGGTTTGCACAACCAATTGTTACGTGTATCCTTTTTCTGGTGAAATTTAAACTTGACTGTGAATCGGAAGTCTTTCATTAAATCCTTCATCCTGTTGTCTTAAAGTGCCAAACAATGTTAACTATTCCTTTTTTGTCTCTGACCTAAGTGCAAAAACCGTTGTTAGGGTAGTCTTTTGCGTATTTCTCCATTCCATTCCAAGGATCACCCTTCGAATATGTAATATTCCCTCGAGATAAACCCGAGAAATTAATTTTTAATCGAATAATTGTTTATCGTCCTTAAAATTAACTTCAGACGACTTTAATTTGAACCCATAGTTGACTACGAAACTTCTCCTCATATATTAATTGACAAAACCTCTCACACATCCTTTATCTAATGGATCCATCAATTATGAAACCACTCTTCATCGACTAAGTTAACTATCATCAGTCATCTGTTCGGGATAGCATCACACCCAGTAACACATCATCTCAAGTGTAAACCATTTTTTGTATTCATGGTTTCTCAGAATTTCCCCACCCTCAAAGTCTCAAGCCGGACTAACTTTGTGTGTTTGAATAGCAAACACACGGACAGACTTAAGGGTATAAATCGAAGCAGAAGGCGTAGGAAGGCAAACGCCAAGTAAATTGATTTAGGTCCTTCGAACCAGAAACCACATTAACCCCGAAAGAGGAACAAATTGATTGTTGCTGAACGAAAAGGTATGTTTGACTTTCCCCATTGAACTTGTGGCCTTTCGAACGACCTGTTTGTGATCCTTCGTGTACGAAATTGATTGGCTAAAATGACCTCAATACCGTACTCACTATCGTTTATGCAAGCTTTGTGTTATAATGATAAATATTTTTGCTCAGGACAAATTTTGATATCCTTGCCTGGGGTATGCATCCCAATCAGGTCATGCTCTAGACCCATAAACATTGCAAAGCGCTTTGTTTAGTTGGTAAGTAGAGCATTACAAATTTTTAGTACGTGTACACATCGTCAAAGTTGTTTCCTATCGGGACGTGACTGCTCCTTGTCTCCTTCGTTGTCGGCATTCCTTTCGAATTGACGAAAATAGAAAATGATGCACACAGTAGTGAGTCGCTCTTGTGTGCCTGCCAAGTACGATGTCTCCATGTAATGGAATTTCGCCAAGAAGGACATCAAAAACCGCCAAAACAAATCTTGTTTGCTGCCTCTTAAGAAGGAAAAATGCTACCCACACATACAAATACAGGACGAGACAAAGAGAATTTTGTAAGAATGCACTAGGAATGATAAGCTTCAGTGCATCGCAGAGTGGCACATCAATGTCATGGGGGGGTGGAAGTAATATTCCGCTGGGAGAAGGCACAACTGCAATAATCTAAGGACATTAAATTAACATTAGGGATTTCATAGATGGAGATGGAGTGCATATTCCGCCTGAAATGAGATTTTATGTAAGTCTTTTATGCTTTAGTCATTCGACCGTGAATCCAGTTTGTCACGTCCCTTTTCCGAGCTTGATAGGATGTGTGGATGCAGTTTAGGAGCATTATTTCCTTCCTATGATTTTGTGTCAGTGTGGTGCGGCATCAAAATGCATATTGCACTTAAGTGAGTGCTTGTGTGTGATTAATATTAAAATGGCTATCGTCGCCAGTGGCGTCCATGATGAGATGATGCCAGTGTCCTTGCGAGAATAGGCACTATCAGTTATTGTTTCATAATGACAAGGGAAGTTATAGAAAAGAAATAAGGGATGAAAGTGAAAAATTACTTTTATAGGACTGTGTGGATGAGGATGGGATTTATTTTTTTGTCACGTGGCGTTAATGATGGAAGGATCTACATGTGTTTATACAGGCATTAAGATGTTGCCGAGTTTGTATTGGTGTTTACATAATTTTTTGTCGACTCCTAAACCTACTTTGACATGGTTGTTTTTTTCTTTCCGAAACACTCTTGATTGATGGATTAGAGAAAGTATCAGTTCAGCAGTGTACATCTCAATAACGGAGCAGTGGTGCCGCAGAATACAGGATGTTATTCCTCGAACTTATCTTGTGTCAAAGTTTCGAAGACTTTTTTTTAGCTGGAACGCTGTTATCCAAAAGCTAAATGTGCTTCATCCAAAACTCAGGAAATCACTGCTCAGCTCATTGGTTTACTATAAAAAAGGCCACCACTATGGATTAAGTGCTTGCCAATATATCAACCTTCTTACTGCCCTCGATGTTCCTGAGGTCCACAACCACATGAACCTGATGACTTAAATAGGCAAGCTCTTCGAGTATTTGATCCCATATGCGAAAGGGGCGAATGAAGAAGAAGATTTAACTGTGATAAGCTGTACGAAGATGCCAATTCAGTCCGAAAAACCAAGCGAGTGGACACCAATGCTGCAGTTCAGTAGTTTTGAATTTCAGCCCCCAGGTTCGAGACCATAGAGAAGACGGACCTCTGTCACAAAAACCAAGCGGTAGCAGATGCTCAATCCAAACAAATGAAAGCAGTGCACATGAGATGAGAATCAAGCAGAGAATCTTTATGGGTCGAAAGTCCTAGAGCCCTTCGAAATAGTCCAGAGTTGTCAACATCAACAACTACCTTTTAGAAAATAGTCATGAACAAAATCGGTCAAGAAACACAAACGACTGACAAATCAATTGACGCAAATGATATTCAAATTCAATAGCAATTAAGAGAAGCACATACTACCACCTGCATATCCTTTATCCATTTTTCATTCTTTATTTCACAGAGGCTGCCGTCAACGAATCCTGCTTCTTTAATGAACAATGCGAATCATTTAATTTCCAAACCGAATGTCGCGATGGGCGCTGTGTCTGCCGTTTCGAAATGACACCGATTCTTGGCAAGGATGGCGTATTCGAATGCAAAGGTAAGGTGTGGGCAGTGGTTGCGATTCCATTGGAATTAATTTTAATTGGGCCATACCCTTCTTTCTTTTACTGTCTTCTCCATCTCTGTTGAAGTTTCACTTTAATTGAATTTTCTATTTTTTTTTTCCATAGCTGGAAACAAGGATAAACGAGGTCCAGAAACTTATATCGATCCGGCTATGATTGGCGTCCTGGTAGGAATGGCATTGATGTTTATTATAATTTGTGTCGTCCTCCGATTATTTAGCCAGTAAGTAACTTGTAATTAAGTATTTTTACGTGCATGTCTCTCCTTTTTTTCTTCATGAATGTAACACAAAAAGAAATCAGTTTTGTATCCTTTAAAAAACGAAAAAATGAAAGTAAACAAGGACAGGTAAACAGAAAACCTAGAATATTGAATGGAAACCCTAAAAAACAAAAAAACAAAAATGGGAACTTTTCGTGAAAATTGTTTGGTCGCCAGATTGTGTCCTTGAGTTGCAAATTGCGCTGCCACAAGTGGTCTGGCTAAATAAAACTTTTAATGGTTCTGTTTTGGGGAGTAAAATGGTTTCACTGTAGCCATAGCATCGCTCTTTTACCATGAATTTAATTAAATTTATTTTTGTTTACTTTGGGATGAGAAGTAAACATGAAACAAATAGAATACAACTTTTACTAAAAGTGAACTCTCTATACAAAGTTTGTGAGGTCAGTCTTAAGGATCATGACAGACAATTGACTCATTCCTGATTCTTTATAGGTTCGTGAATGCTATAAATACTGAGTAGGACTAACTTTTCTTCCACAAAACAATGATCTTTTCAACAGCACTGTGCACCTAAAAGTAGATTTTATAAAATGGTTTCAAAGGAAACATAGCACAAATGTGCTGTGAGTAAGAAGACTGAGAGACGGAACTTATTGTAGTTATAAAAGATTGTAAGGAAACCATCTATGATACTGATTGCGTAGAAAAGTGGCATAACCTCACCAATCACGTAATGTATCACTGCCTGCAGCTGGGAAGCAGTTTTTGATTTGCTGTCAACCTTACGTCTCACAAAAACCTACAAAAGAAGTTAAACAGTGTTTAATCGCACAATTTCGTGGGCCAATTGGTGTCGCTACGCTCTTTCCGGAAAGGACAGAATGGAACAATAACCGACCTCTATCAAGCAACCAAGTATCATTCTTCATCGAGGGCTTCAAGATGGAGTGTGGCACTGGAGCAGGCGTCTCCTTAGCGAAACTGAATGTATCCAAATCGTACCGCCTCCCAGACTCTTCTAATGTCTTCCAGGTGGAGGTACTAGCAATTAGAGAAGCCTGCAAGATACCAAGCCTCAGCCCGACTACCTCAAACAACATAGGAATCTTTATTGACAGCCAGGCTGCCATCAAAGTGCTCCACTCACTTACTTCGTCTTCTAAATTAGTAGAACAGTGTAAGGAAACTATAACGCAGGCAAACGCTCGGTTTAACATCACTCTCCTCTGGGTTCCCGGCCATAGTTACATAGAGGGAAATGAGAGAGTCGACGCGTTAGCCAGATATGGTTCTACCCTGGATACCACCCTTGTGGAGTAAGTCTGCTCCTCGACGGGGGGGAAAAAAAAAACTTTAAAAATCAACGTCCTCCTTCTCATTCTGCACAAACCAGCTCACGAATTGTCTTGACGCTTAGAATGGTTTGATGGGTTGAATTCCTTCTTGCTAACTTATGGTAGATAACTGGCTCCAGCTTTTCTCTAAACTTTTAGGGTGTACTGTATGTAGTTGCACAACCTTTCAATAATTGTGCCCTCGGTGGTGGCAAGTAAAGTGACAAAGTTCAAGAATAGACAAGATATCGTGTTACCTTGTCTAAAATCTTTCTTGCCATCAAGCCTTGATGGAGCAGTGGGCATTTTTCATCGGTATCCAGCACAGGCGGCCGCATTTCTGCAGGGATGCCAAAATAAGACATGACTCCGGATAGCTCGTCTTTATAAATGCTGTCATACTAACTTATTTAACGGACCTTCGACTCGGGTATAGTCTCCGCTTGAGACTATTCGAGGGTGTTGTTTCTATCGTAACTAGTCGTTTTTATTCTGTAGCAAGAAAGTGGCATTCATGGCACAACCTCCTACCTGACGGACCAGTTTTAGTTAATTACCTCCAGGATGCAAGTAACCCACTACTTACAGCGACCCTTGGAGGGTCTGAGCCTGAACTAATGCCGCTTTCCATCCTTCACGGTCCTGGGTACACTGCTTCCAGTTTACTAAACCAAGGTTTCTAACGTCCGCAATTGCCTGATCTTTAAATCAGAGGTTCGGTCTTCCTTTTCTTCATGAACCAGGTGACCGGGATTCGAAGATCCTCTTAGCTGGAGCATTCTCGTCCATTCGCTCGATGTGGCCGAGCTGGTGCAGTCGACAGGTTTTTGCCTTCCACTAGAGAGTCATTTGTAGAGTTTATATTTACCCCGAGGTAGATAAATTCCTTCACTACCTCAAAATTATAGCTGTCAATTGTTAGGTTTTGACCTAGACGGTGTTCGACGGATCGGTTTTTGGTAGACAGCATGTACTTTGTTTTATCCTCGTTAATCGTGTTCTTCTTTTGCCATAAAATCCTTAGTAATGGCACGCTAGAAACGGGCGATGATATCGATATCGTCTTCATATCCCAGCAGCTAGATGGATTTGTTTAATATAGTGCCTTCTGTTTTTACGCCGGCCAGCACAAGATTAAAGAACTCACACGACAGCGCGTCTCCTTGAAGAAATCCGGTGCATGTTTGGAATAATTCGGTGGTTCTGTTCCCAAACTGCACGGTGCATTGCGAGTGCTCTAGCGTGGCGCGACACAACCCGAATTCGGCCATCGCGTTACATAGTTCGGTGCAATAAATGCTGTCGTGTGCGGCTTTAAATTCGATGAAAAGATGGTTAGTATCAACTTGAAACTCGTTGGTCTTTCCCAGGATTTGCCGCAGTGGGAAGATTTGGTCTATCGTCGATTTGCCGGGCCGGAAGCCACACTGATAGGTGCCGATGAGTGTGGTGCAAAAGGGCTTTAGTCGTTTACAGAGTACACCGGACAGGATCTTGTAGGCTACACTAAGCAGGGATACGCCTCGGTAGTTCTTACAAGACATAGAATCACCTTTCTTGAAGATGGGGCAGATAAAGCTGATAGTCCAATCGTCGGGCATGCTTTCGTCCTCCCATACTTTGAAGATGACCCGTATACCACTACATGTCGTTTGTAAAGTCCCAAAACAAAACAATTTAAAACCAGGATAATGGAAACCAATTTTATTTCATTAAATTTAGAAGTAGAGATTGACAAAGTGGTGTTTTACATTTCAATACACAAATACCGTGCAGAGTATTTTATGTATCCTTGTTATTTGAATGCAGATAACTTTTGGAACCCTATATTCATCCACCACTTACCTCTCAAACAATCTATATCCTTTCAAACGCACGCCCAATTAAAACTCAAAACATAAAAAAAATAAAATTAAATATCAATCCATTCCATCAAGTTGCATGTTGGTAATTATATCCTTGTCCATCTCATTCATGCACAGTGAATAAAAAAAAGCAAAACCCATCGTTTGCAAAAGTTTTCCCACTTATGTATGTATATGTATGTGTTTTCTCTGTGTGATGTTTGCTGAAAAAACTAACAAAACATAAATAAAAAAAAAAGCTTTTCACATCATGAAAGTGTAGCATGCTTCAGTAAATACACAAAAGCAGATGCTGTACCTGTATATTTGTTATTTATCTTTTGAGTGGAAATACGTATCTCGTGTTTCATTATTCAAACAAAACTACCGTTTTTTATTGACCAGTTAAATAACTGTGTGTGTATGTTTAATTTAAATTTTTTGAATCGTGATTTTATGAAAAAAAAAATGTTACACATACGCCACCGTGCGCAGCCTTTTTTTGTTTGTTTGTTAGGAAATTTGTATTTGTTCAAATTTGATGAAGAGTTCAAGAAGAA
The DNA here is from genome assembly GCA_951813785.1 of Criorhina ranunculi. Classification (NCBI taxonomy): domain Eukaryota; kingdom Metazoa; phylum Arthropoda; class Insecta; order Diptera; family Syrphidae; genus Criorhina; species Criorhina ranunculi. The sequence goes on from OX638381.1 coordinate 14,612,819, forward strand.
GAACAACAGGGGGTTTCCAAAACTGGTATTGCGGTGAGTGGAGCTTAATTTGAGAATCTCCTTATTCCTCCCCGATTGTTGAAGGCTGAATTTATGGCGATTAATGAAGTCTTGTCACGGCTGAAATACAACGTAGTATCTGGTCAGGATATTACCATTTTCACGGACAGCCGAGTGGCAATAAAGTCCCAGTTATCATGCTTACTTACTTCAAGCTCTTCTGTGATATGTGAATCTAAACTGACATTTTATACGCACTGGATTATACTCATGAATGCTTGCTGTTTGCACTCATTATTCATTGCCATACTTGAACATCATTAAAATCAGGAATTTCAAAAATTGAACCCTAATGGGACAATCTACGCATGATAATTAAATTAGCCAAATGCATGGTTGACTAACTTCAATATATTAGCTTCGATTCGACTCCATTTCATTTAATTAAATCTATTTATTGATGCATAAGCATAAATCACAGTTGAACAGGTAGATTCGTTGATATACTTAACAAGCATTATAGTCAATTGGCAAATGCTCACTTTGCACTTTGCATAATAAACAAAATTTAATTCGCAATACGCCACATGCATTCGAAAACGTATCCTTTTATCGATAATCATGTGTAAATCAATGCTTTCCGACCAAAGCACTGGCCATGTATCATACATATATTTATTTTATAATTGCAAAATTTGCAATTTAATTGAATGTCAGCCAGAGGTTATTTGATTGACAAGAGGCAGGTGATTTCAAGTTGACCAAGTGGGTTGGTCAAATCCCCAGAATAATGTGTTGTGTTTGTTATCATTTTCAAAATTTGATTTCAATTATGTGGTCCGACATCGAATTTAAGAACAAAAATTGACCTGTTCCTATCAAATATCAGCAAAAGTTTGTTATTTTAGTGCTGAAATGCTGAAGTGCCTGAAACTATACACTGACAAAGGGGTAGGGGATTACCAGTGTAGTTTAAGGCCTGAACAAATAAACAACTGACCAAATCTTCATTTTATCCCAAAGCCTGGAGAAGACCCTAGAGTTCCAGATCGATACTAATCATTTGTTTATAGATTTAAAGGCCGCATGTGAGATGACCTATTTTGTCCCGTGTCCTGTCTTGATATACAAGGTAGAAAAGATGATATCCGTCAAGTGGCTGCCGCCAGTGTTGATACACATTTGTGCTCGTTTTATCGCTTTTTTACATGACTTTCCGCAAGATTTCCTGTGATAACTGTTCGCATTCCTGTCGAATATTTTCCTTAAGGGCTGCGATTGTCTGAGGCTTGTTGGCATAAGCCCGCGACTTCAAGAAGCCCCAAAGGAAGAAGTGGAAATGCGCCTCGCCGCTCATGATGATTTTCGACACAAAATCATCCTCTTCGTTGTTGAGATTGAGGATGGCTTGGCAGTAATTCACACGCGGCTGACGGTCAGCAGGCATTAACTGATGCACTGTTTGCACTTTGTACGGGAACATGTGTAAGTCTTTCACTAAAATTCGCTATAGGGTCCGTCTGGTGATGCCCAATTGCGTGGCCCATCGTCTGGTTGATGTTTCTTCGTTTTCAGCGACATCGGCAGCCACAGCCGCGATATTCTCGGCTGAACGACCAGTCCGGTGGCGGCCACGTCCTGCATGGTCTCTTGTGGTTCTAGGCTGTTCGAGCCGAAATGTTTGCCCAGTTGGCGTGACACGATTAGGAAATCGACGTCGAAATTCACGCTGCGCTAACACCACCGACCGATTATTGGTCAAAAAAATTGACACAATTAATCCACGCTCTTGCGGAGTATAGCGCTCCATTGCTTGCCTGTTTGTATACTGCAGCTGTCTAGTTCACAAATGTCAAATATAATAACGTCAAATATAATAACGAAGGAGAACCCTCGCTGTTCCGTCAAAGTCGGGACACCCAACACCGAGACCCTCAACACCACTAGAGGTTTTAGACAGAGCGACGCACTCTCATGCAATTTTTTCAAACTGGCGCTGGAGAAAATAGTGATTGGCAGAACGAAGTGAGAAGTCACGGGCACCTTCGCAAACATCGAATTAGAAGCTGCTAAAATTGATCTGGTTGTAAACGAAGATAAAACAAAACACATGCCGTCTACTAACACCGAGGCACAATACCGATGTCTTGGCCAGCATGTAACTAAAACCTCGAGGTAGTAAAGGAATTCGTCTACCTAGGCTCTGCTACCAATTCTACCAACGACATCAGCGCAGAGATTCAATGTTGAGTAAAACTCGCCACTCGCTGTTACTACGGTCTTAGGAGACAACTATTTGACAAGGTCCTATCTAGAAGAACCAAAAAGACGCTTTATAAGACCATCTTCATTCCCGTCTTGCTGTATGGTGCGGAAGCATGGACTTTATCAAAATCGAATGAAACTGCACTTGGAATTTTCAAGAGAGAAGTTCTACGTTCAATTTATGGTCCCACCTGTGTTGATGGTTCGTGGGTGAGAAGTTTGTCCACCAACTAAATAAGTTGTATAGTGGTACTGACCTGGTTGAAAAGATTCGTGTACAATTAGGACGATTAGCCTGAAAAATCGTCAATTCCAACCCTGAAGGACTACGCAAAAGAGGACGACCTCATATCCGATAGCATACGCGAGGGTGACCTCAACCAACTCGGGATACGTCACTGGAGGCAGCTGTCTAAGAATCGTGCTGGCTCAAAAGACTTCTTGTTTAAGGCCCTAATCAACCCCGAACTGTACCGCCATCATTTGTAAATAAGTTGTTGTGTTAAGGAATTTTGATTAAACCTATTAGTTTTGCATATTGTAACGTGTTTGCCGGTTCGCAATGATAAAACTTTTTCCTCCTTTCTATTCTATTTGTCTTTATTAAATCTTTTCACAAACAACTGATTATCTTTTATTTATTCCAACAATATTCAACTCTTTAAATCCAATTATTCACAACTCTTTTATTCCAAACAACTTAAACAATTAATCTCAATCAAATTCTTCTGTAATTTTAATTCACTATTAAAATCTCTATCTAAATCACTTTTCAACTGTATCTCTACTAAATCTCAAGTCAACTGTGTCCATGCTCTCAATGCTCGTAGTATTTATACCCGAGATACGAATCCAGAATCTTCCTTCCTGGCAACGATTTGGCCATCTAGTGAGATATCGATAGTTCTGGAACGTGCCTGAGGTAAGTACTAGAAAATTCCTGAAGGTTCTTATAATTGCTGAATGCACTTAAATTTAGTACTACGCCCCCAATAGATGTCGCTGATCGATATCTAAAATGTCTAAATGTCGCTAATACAGTCGATATTCAAAATGTCTAAATGTCGCTAATGCAGTCGATATTACAATATGAATTTACATAATTATTTTGAACAGTTTTAAGTTGTTGTCCTTGCAATGAATTCCAGCAAATGTTAAACGCATGCCTGTTATTGATTAAATTGCGGTTTACAACACATTTCAACCGATACTCTGTTCAGAAAAAAAAATGCATAGTTACAGTAATTTATAAAATACTGTAATATCGACTGCATTAGCGACATTTAGTGAATTTGCAATATCGACTGTATTAGCGACACTTGGTCAATTGGTGGAAATTAGGAACATCAATCAGCGACATCTAGTGGGGAGTAGTGCTAAATTTAAGTGCATTCAGCAATTATAAGAACCTTCAGGAATTTTCTAGTACTTACCTCAGGCACGTTCCAGAACTATCGATATCTCACTAGATGGGCAAATCGTCGCCAGGAAGGAAGATTCTAGATTCGTATCTCGGGTATAAATACGACGAGCTTCGACGGCAGAGACACACTCCGATTGAGATGTCAGTGAAGTAAAGTTCGAATTGAGATTTAAGAAGAGATACAACTGGATAGTGATTTGGATAGAGATTTTAATAGTGAGACAATTGAAAAGAGATTTGAGAAAAGTGATACTTGGAAAGATTGATGTTATCAGAGAATTAATTGTTTGAGTTGTTTGAATTAAAAGAGATTTGTGAATTGTTGAATTTAAAGAGTAATAATTGTTGGAATAAACCATGATTTATGAACAGAGTAAATAAAGATAAAGATAAATAGAAGAGAAAAGAGGAAAAAGTTTTATCATTGCGAACCGGCAAACACGTTACAATACCGATAATTAAAAAAAAAACAATCATCGATGGTCACTCTCTATAAATTAATTCAGCGACAATACATGGGTTTCGTTTTAATCACCTTCCTCCTCGTTGTAGTGCATTAATGAAGATTACCGTCCAAAGTCATGTACGGGGAAAAAAAGGAAATAATTATAACAAAACGCATTGAACCGATTTTTTATTTTTTTTCTTTATTATAAGCTCACAAAAAGTAATCACAAAAGCCGTCAATCACACGCACAAGCCTTATTTCCATATCGCAGGCAGCGCGTGTGATCCATGGTAGGCCACCATCATTTTAATTACAGCATTCACCGACAGGCCAACCTCCGAGAGCATAATCAAACAGTACGGACAGGATTGGCCACGGGGGCAAAATGAATCCTTTGTAAAGTATAGGTAGGAAACAACAATAGTCAGCATTGCAGGCGCCGAGTCCAAACAGGATATACAGTAACGCACATCGTTGCAGCTAAAAAGCTTTTCCAACCCTTAATTAACATTGTACACTGATTAACAACATTTGTGGGCAACAGCTAACCTCATTTCTTTTTTCATTTACAGAGCTAGATGGCGTGAGAATCGCACCATATTCAATACCCCTAATCCTCGACTAATGAATGTGTCACTATTGCGTGACAGCAAATTGTTGCATGGACAAGAGCGCCGCGGTTCCAGAATGTCGGTCAGGGCACCGTCCCGTCAGCCCAGTATGGCATCGTTACGTCCGCACTCACCGAATCCGTCGTTAGGTAAGACAGGTTTGTATTCCACCACAATTGCACTTGTTTCTAACCTTTTATTTCGATGAGTTTGATTAAGTTTTTCTTTTTCTTTGATTTACATAATTATGTTACATGTTGTGTTTACATTTGTTTATTTTCTTTTAAATTATTTGAAGCGGATGTTGTGTGTAACGAAATGTGAAACAATGGGAGTATATTTGTTGTATAAAGAGAAAATATTATGTAAGCAGAAAAAAAATTAATCTTTTCCTTTCTTTTTAAACAGCAGGGGCAATATAATTAATTTCCAAAGAACAAGGAACACGTTGTGATTTTTTAAATCACAAAATTTCTGACAACAATTTGTAACAACCCTGAATAAGTAGAGCTTTCTAAATTCATTTTCGAAGGTTTGTGTCTTGGAAGAAGAATATTTTCGAACTGACCTGGCCTTAGAATACATTTTATTTGACGAATCTCCTGACTACTTACTTGCTTCAATTCGAGGTGGATCAGGGCCTCAACCAACAAGCTTTTCCAGCCAGCACGTTCCTTAACCGGCTGCCTCCAGTTACGTACGCCGACTAGAATGAGGTCACCCTCCAATTGCGTAGCTATATTAATCGTTGTACAAGTACTTTGTTATTTACTACCAACTGTTTTGTCACAATGGTAATCCTGTATTTGTCCTTGCAGGCTCCGGTTTGCATGCCGAAACATAGGGTTGTCCAATCTATTGGATGATATGATTCTCATACTCCTCTTTCTTACATCTGACTTCGTGATTTTGGTCCTTCTTCGTAGAGTTAACGAGCGACTCTTCCCCTTTTTTTCTGGAGCTCCACATAAGTTCACCTTTCGATTTATCTAGGGGTCACTGCCCGTAAGGGCGATGCGTTTTGTCTACTCAAGTCTACAAAATTTAAAAGCCATCAACTTTTTAGACAGCTTTTGTCTGAATATGCGATAAAGTTGACTGTTTTCGAAAAAAAAAACCGAATACAACGTTGTTAACTTAGTGAGACGCATAATTATTTTCAACCTTGAAAAATCCTCGAGCTATTTGTGGATTTTTGCAAAATTACCCTAATCCTCTCTCTTCTCTACATCATTAAACCATTTATGAAGTCTCCAATATTTTTTTAAGTTTAAGTACAATAACTGCCATTGCTGCTTATATATTTTTTTTTTACGCCCACCCATTCCTCCTTTATCTGCCTCAACTTTCGTCACCATTAAACGTTATCAAATTACAATTTTTTATGCGCTCACATAAAACATGATTGCATTGTGAAGATACCCAAGGTATATACCGTTATACAGGAAGGTTGCAAGCAATTTCACTTATGTGTCTTATGTCAGCAATGCTTCATTGCTACTCTATGTTAAATTAAACTTTAACCTCTGTCCCATCATCCCTTGAAAGGTGTGAAAATAAGTTTACTTTGCATAATATTAAGACATCCTCATCCAGCGAAGGTTCGCCTAAGATCCCCGAGGTCCACTTGTCAAAATTTTTTTTTTTTTATGACGGACGTCAAATAACATTGACATTATCAACCCCAGGAGATGGGTTAATTTATGAAAGTGTACACATTTATTGCAATCACTTGAACCTTTTTCAAAAGCCTTTCCGTTTGATTTTCGTCACACAAAGTTTCTAAAAAAAAATAAAACGTTTGGCCTGACGCACCATCTCCTGATCCAAATGATATTTTAATTTTTAGTCAATCATTGTGGATTGCCTGAGGGTGTTAAGGAAACACCGCCCGACAGATAATAATAATTTATCGTTGTGCGAAAAGTAAAATTTATGAGGACCTCCATATGTGGCGGAAGAAGAGGTTGGAAAAAAGGTCTTTGAGCCCAAATCATCGGCGTAAGAGGGATTATTTGACGGCTTATTATGTTTCTAAAAATAGCTTAGGTTTCGTGTGATAAATTGCAAATAAGTCTTTGCGAGTCGTCAACATCGTACGTAAACAAATCAAAAGAAAAACAATTTATGTCAGGTCTTCCGATTAGACAGGCATTTTGGTGATTTAGGGCGTGATGCCACACCTTTTGTTTAGGGTGAAGGTCAATTTAATTGGTGGATGTTTTAAGAAACGCAACTTTAAGATGAATAATATTTTAAATTCATTTTAAACGGTAGCACTTACTTGTTTCACCCTAAAGACGATTCATCAATTACTATAGGTTAGGTTAGGTTAGGTTTAAGAGGCTGCCAGCTGAAAGCCAGCATACTTAGACCAGTGAAAGGTCCATTGTGATACCACATGGAGCTTCTGATGAAGCCTAGAAGGTTTAAGTTGCTAAAGTTGAAATCTCCTAAGTGGAGCCTTCTTTTGCGGGAGAGAGCTGGACAGTTACAAAGAAGGTGGGGAATAGTTTCCTCCTCCTGTTCGTCCATGCAGCTTCTACAAAAATCGTTTGAATGGACGCCAAGCCTTATTGCAGGCTTGCCTATTAGACAGGGTCCTGTAATGACACCTTCTACGGATCTGATATGTGATCTGTTGAGAGAAATTTAATTCTTAGAGCGTTTCAGATCCAGCCGTGGCCAAATCCGCCTTGTCGCTAGACACGTTATACCATTTGTCCATCTAGAATTTGTTTTCTCAATAGCATTCAGCTTGAGCTTAAGTTTACATGTAGTGAGCGGTATACCCAGGGTGTCTCTTTCTGTAGGTATGGGTACGGTTGTTCCATATCTGGCGAGTTCATCAGCCTTGCAGTTCCCTGGAATATCTCTATGCCCCGGCAAACGGGCATTTTGTGCAAAACGGGCATTTTGAACTGCTCCGCCATCTCTGCAAGAGATGATCCGCAATTTAGAGCGTCTTACGAATTTGAAGAGACTGAAAGATACGTATATCTGTGGAAGATATCACGTTTTTCTTCAGCCAAGGTAAGACTTCTTTGATCGCTAATATTTCCGCCTGGAACATGCTTCAATGATTTGGAAGACGGAAAGACAGGGTGAGGTTAAGGTTTCAGATTCGTCGGTGTAAAAGTGGATCCAATTATCTCTGAAGAAATGACTCACTCTCCCAGGGTGATCTGCGGCTTTCTTCTCAAAATTTATAAGTTTAAAAATATAACAAACATTACACTCCAAAATCAATCAAATTAGGACGTCTATTCATAAGAAACTACTTGAGTGTGTTCTATTTTTGTCCCGCAAAACCTGTTTATAAACAACTATGTCCATAGCTCTCATAATTTATCATTTCTATTGTTTATTGTATCTAACTTTAATTTTTTTTTATTTTTTTATCACTTTTCACTTGTAAAGCAAAAATAATGTTTTCATTACACAAGCAATTTTGAAAAAAAAAAATCAACAACCAAATTCTAGGTCGAATGACACGTTCCAAAAGTAATACCCGTTCAAGTGATTCACGCACCAGTGATGCATCAAATTGTTCAAAATTACTTGAACATCCTCATACACATTCACATACGCATACGCATACTGTTCCATCAACAAGTGCTGCCACCTATGTAACTTCACCGGGTTCAAGTTCAGCATGTGGTACAACAGCTCTAACAACGCCACCTGTTGTCACTTTGAATCATGTTAAAACAAATAAATTCTGAAATCGGGTGAAGAAGAATCAAAGAAAGATTTCATTTGACTTAAAGGTATTTCCCTAAGCTGGAAACACAAGAAAACCAAATTTATATATATTTTTAAGTAGATTCTACAGAACTTGTAGTGAGTTGAGAAGTTTTTTTTTGTTTTTTTTTTTTTATTTTAACTTTTAACCAGGCATAGGATAGTTGTGAGTTTCCTTTATAATTATCTTCTTTCTTTTATTTTTACTATCCCTGACAGAAAGTATGAACATATATATGTACATGCATATGTACTTGTATAAATATCAAAAACTTCTGTCATTAGTTTATGATTTCTGTTTTTTTTTTTTTTTTAATTTTTCCCGAGCATTGTATTGTGTGTAAAATAGCAAAAGTTTTCATCATTAGGATGAAAAATATACAACTGTAATCTTATCTACTAACCCTTGTGTATTCTATCGTGTGTAGTAAAAGTATATATTATACTTTTAGCTTAATTTAGTTTCCTTCAATGTCATCGTCAACAAGAAAACACTTAAAAATAAAAAATAGACAAAAAATTAATCCATAATCCACTACTTAAACACTTAGTACACAGTTCGTTGGCTTCTTCACTAAAATAAACCTGAAAATACCTACCTACAACCATAATCTATTAGCATCTATCTTAAGCTCCTAAATGAGCACGTACTGGAGTGATTAAAATATTTTTTTTTTTTGTGTTTTAATATAATTTAGTTATAATTTTTTGTTTAAATATTATTTCCGCTTGGTATTAAGTTGCTTTTTGTGCAAAAAAAAAATTGTTTGAGTGTAATTTTTGTTTTATTTTCTGCACTTAGTGTACTTGTATTTTATATTTAGATATAAATGTGGCTCTATAAATATTTAAGAATGAAGTGATTATAAACGTGGGAAGATGAAAAAGATGAAAAATTTAATAAGTGAATGGTAATGGTAAAACAAAGTAATTTTACCAGCATTGTGTACACTTATGAACGTCTTTCAAGGTTGGTTGTTGTTTTAAAAACCAAACAAGTGCCATTAAATTGGCCTTTATTCTGATCCCAAGTGAGTGTTAGGTTTTTTATTTCAAAAACTGTATAGACGTCTACTTAATGGATACCGTGGATTTTTTAGAAGCATTTTGACAGACTTGACAACGTTGACAGATTTTTTGTTTGTTTTTGTGTTAAGATCTGCGACAGACGCATAAGGCACTGCGATCAAAAAGATCTATTGTGCCTGGAACCAGTTAGAAAAGGAGATCCTCTATCTTCCTATTGAAATTGAGGATATCCCCAGTCAAGGCATTATGAATGTCCTCCTGTGTTAGGAATTCTTTGTGAAGAATGCGTTTCCTGACTCTGCAGACAGCCATGCACTCACATAGTACGTGTTCGGCTAATTCGTCTTCCTCTAAGCAGAGTCTGGATTCACATTCCTGAACTAAATTTAGTTTATCTAAGTGATATCTGAGGCTGCAGTGACCATTGAGGAAGCCGGCAAGTCTTCTGACATCTTCCCTTTTATGGTTGAGAATATTTTTACTGGTTTTGTTCAGGGGTCGTATGGCTCTTTAAGCCTATCTTAGTCCCTGAATGTTGTTCCATTTTTCCTTGCTGTCCAGACTTATTCTGAACACGGAAGTATGGATGCCGCAGAAGACCCTATCCTCGCAAGTTGATCTGCGATTTCATAACCTTCAATTCCTTTGTTTCCTGGTACCCACCAGAACGTGAACGCATAGCACAAATGTATGCTACAACATAAAAGTTTCAAGCATTCGATTGTCTTCAAGAACCACATCCATTTCCATTTTCTTCTGCAAAAATTCAACATCTTGAGGTATAAAAAGGGTTTCTTTTGTCAAAATCCTACCTAGTAATAATTCTTTTGCTTCCCAATAGCCCCAGAGTTCTTTTGCTCATATCAGTGGAATCACAATAAGCCTACTTTGGTCTTATTGTGTCGCGATTTAGGCAGGACGGATACCTTACCCAATCTAACTTATCAGGTCTGTCACACATGTCAGTGTGTACCCGACGATTGAAACAGCCCATCTTATTGGATCATTTTTCATCTTTCTCCCATGACTGGTCTCAGTCCCTGCGAATTTCTTCGCAGTTGTTGCCTGACCACGATTGCTCGTGTCAACGCAAAGACATCTGGGTAATCCTCTGGGTCTGATATGTGCAGCTATCTCTTCGTTCTTAAGACGGCCTTTGCAGATATGATCTTCCAGAAAACCCATCTTCTGCAAATGGTACCTAACGTTTCCGTTTCCTATGGACAACGCAGGGTAAATAAAGAAAGGTTCAGGAAACAAAAACTCATTAGCTGACCTCAACTTCCCCAAATTGTCCACTTTTTCAATTCCTTCTAAACGTGATTATGCTACAGCACAAGATAGTGTCAAGTCATTTTAAATCGCACATTGAGTTTTTGCCTGGTTCTCCAATGCATCTGACGCTCGGTGATATAATTACAGACGTTAATGGAGCAAAGAACATTCTCCATCGTCATCCCTCACAGACGCACAAGTTTGCATGGATGTTAAAACTGGACACAACTTTTAATCTCCATAAATCCTGCCGTACGTGACCTTAAAATCGGTGGAGTGTATCGATTTGAAATTCCTGGACGAACCTCCTTTCTTGTTCGATATTTCTCCTTTGCAAAGATTTCCGAAACCAATGAAGAACGACATCAGCTTAAAACATTTGTTCTACTACAATAAGCAGTAGATGTCTAGCTTTGTAGCTCCTTTGTTAGAGCAAAAAGCTCGTTCTGAAAACCCTTGTTTTGCTCTCTCAGCTCAAGCTAGTGATAATTCGCTCGATCTCAAGTCTTCGATGATGCCGATTCCGAACATCTGATTATGAAGCTGTTTCACACAAAATTTTACTATTGGGGGTGAGACGGTACCACGAACAAAGTTTTCGTTGTTTTGCTGAGATTCGAATTTGTCAGCTCACTTGGCACCAACCACAGAACTACAGTGACCACTGAAGACTAGAAAATAAATCACCAAATTGAGTTATTCTCTGTTCAAGTTCAATATTCATAGTCTGGAAAAACTAATCAAAGCGAATGTGCTGAAAAAATAGGAACTTTAAAAAATGTTCACTTGTATATCTAAAATAAATCGATCTCTTCACGTTTAAAATCAATTCATTCCACTTTGATGCTGAAATAATAATCAAATTTATACAAAAACCACATGCACCTATACATATTCCAATTTTTATTTAACGAATTTAAGGATCAAGATCTGGAAGCGGAAGCAATGCATCAGCCACATCGGTACGATCAACTCGCAGCAACTCTGTAGCTCCTGGTGCTATAAATAACGACAAAAAAAGTTCTGCTCCCCAACACCATCATCACCATCAACAACAGCCGCAACAGCAGCCACTGATTACCAACATAACTTCTAATCCAGTTGCTGACAATGTTACCGTTGAAATAATCGAACCGGAAAAATAAATCCAAAATCAAAAAAATACAAACACAAAACTTCTACAAAAATTCTATGAAAAAAAAACACGCTAAGAATGTCTTGCTGCTAATTATGAAACTTTTAAATTAAAAAAAAAACATCACAAAACCACAAGGAAAAAAAACAAAAAAACCTTGCATAACAAATTCATTTCCTTAGCTTTTCTTTCTCTATTCACCCGCCAACGAGAAAAAAAACACAAACAAAAATTAAAAAAACATTTACCATGTTTATTTAAAAAATATATATATATATTTAATTAATTTAAGTCGAAAAATTTTCGCTATAGTTCGTAAGAAAACAAGAGAAAAATCCATAACAATATTCACTAGAGGTTCGCAAAATAAATCGCATTTGTACACACGCCATTGCGATAGAGGCAAATTAAAATATTTTCAAATTTTAAATTTAACAAAAAAAAGAAACGCCTAATGTAAAAAAAATAAATATAGTCAAAAAAGAAAAATGGTAAATAAATAAAATTTCTAGTGATATAGTACCATATACATACAACTAGTGAAATTTACTCTAACACCTTAAATTAAAGCTTTTCTTTTTGTAATAAGAAACATTTTTAAACTTATCTTATAAAAAAATGTAATTTAAGTAACAAAACTTAACCCTAGCAAGTAAGTTTTTTTGAATTTTCAATTATTTTACACATACCCATCATTATAATAGATTTTTGAAATAGATTTCTTATTAATTAAATTTATAATTACATTAATTATATATCAGTAGTTGTTCTAGTAAAGTTTTCTCTATAATTTTCTCATAAAGAAAAAATAAATTAATTAAAAATAAAAAAAAAATACATACAACTAAAACACTCATCAACTTATGCTTCATTTCTTAAAGAAAAATTTAATTTTTCCTCTCCTTCCTATGTAATTCCAACGTATCTTAAGCAATGCACCAATTTTCACATCTTAACTTAAAAAAAAAACAACTTCTTTCGTTCCATCTAAACATAGGGACCATAATTTTCGTAATCAAAAAAAAAAAATAAGTAAATAAATAAATATGCGTTTCAGCGTTCTTTCATAAGCTATAAAACCACAAAGGGAATTCGAACTTTACCCAAAAACTTTTTATTGAATAGAAAATAATTAAATGATATTTAACTTTTTTTAAATATCGCAAAACAAATTATTAAAAGCCACTTTAAGTGCTTAGTAAATTAGACCAAAATATATAAAAAAAAAAAACAACATCTTAGCGAAGAAAATAATTATTTCAGCGTTCTTTTAATTTTTTGTTTTCTTTTTTATTTAAAGTGATAACGATATTCAATATAAAATGGAAAGTGACATATATTTGTTTAATAACTTTTAAAACGTGTACATTATCTATTAAAAATCACACTTTGTGTAAAAAAAAAAACATTTTTTTTTTTAAATTATAACATCATTAAACATTTAAAAGTGCGTAACATTATCATTATTCTCATTCTCAAAATGTCTCAACAATATTATGGTTAGGTATATCAACAGCAATTGAAAAATATTTAGAGAACATTACGAGAGTTTTTAATTTTTTTTCTTTGGCTTACACAAAGTGTGATTATTTCCAGATGATTGTACAATATATTTTATGTTTAATGAATTTTTTTTTTCTTTTAAGAACGTTTTGGTTATACCTATGGGACAACACTTTCGAAAAGGTCTGATGAAATAAATTATTTTACATTACATCTGCCTAACTTGTTAATTTTCTTTAAATAAAAAAATAAGTAAAATAGAAAAGTGCTTATATGTAACTTTATGTTTTTCTTTTGTTTGTCAACAAAAGATTATTGACACAATTACCCTTTAAACTTTTAGGCCCTACAGTCACAGAACCATCTAAATTTTGTAATATGTGACGTACGGATACAGGAATATATAGTGCGATGGTAACATCTATGATAAATGCGTTGGTAATACCCTTTGAATAGGGTATTGTGCTATCCTGCTTCTCTAATTCAGTTCCAACTCAGTCTATTAATGCAAGGTCATCATGATCTTTGCGTTTGATTCACGTCAAGCCAGGAAGTCTTACACAGATTTTGATAAAACTACAAATGACTGCAGAAAAGAGTAAAAAAAAAAACTCTTGAATATTTTTAACAAAGTCCCTTTGTTCTACACAACGTTTTCCATCTCCCATGTCTTAAACCTAAATGACTATATCAGTCTTAAACCTCAAATTTTTAAAAGTCCAGTCCAGGAGTTGTGGACTTGAAAAATCACAATTTTCTCGAGGATAGAAACTACAAAACTTTCAAGATAGTTATACAAATTGAAGATTAATTGAGATTTTGTAAACCTTTTTAGCTCGCTCCATCTTATTTCCAATGATCTACTCGTTCATTGCTGCTTGACAGTTCAGCGCCATGTTGGTTTAGATCAATCCACTGTACTATTGTTTTCATGCCTTGATCAATCTACAGTCATTTTCCTTATGGTAGTCCTTCAGCCACTTTCAGGGCCAAGCTGTCCGTAAGAAATATGATTTGACAAAAAAATCCTCAAGAAGCTTGCAAAATACGACAGTTTACGAGTGACAGTTGACATTTTCATACATTTTTGACATTTCCAAGGCAATGCGCTCGTTCAAATTTCAAGTTGCCTATGTTAAAAGATGTTTTGATTTGTGAATGGATAAGCGAAAAAATCAGCCAAAAGTCTTACTCCTGCAAAACCCTTATGCGAGTGAAGTCCATTATATATGTTGACACGTCTTCAAATACACCCATGACCTTCATTTAATTGTCTAATAGCCCTGCACTCTTCGACACAACACTTTTGCTCTTAAAAGACCAACCAACTTATCCTATTCAGTTTTGATAAGAAGAACGTCTTAATTGATGTCTTTGCTTTCTGCTTCTAATGCAGACAACTTTCTGGCCAATTCATCGACTCTTTTGTCCCCTATATCTCTATGTCCAGAAGAAAACAACCACAAAGGTTACGATAGTTTAAGTGTGGTTTGAGTCTGATGTAGAATCAATTTGCTTTTGACCAGTTCTTTTGCTACTCTATCAAATTTTAGATTTGAAGAATGCCCTAGTCACCCAGGAATCTGTACAAAAAATTGACATGTAATGACTTGGAGAACATTCACCCCGGCTGCGTTTCCAAGTTTGGTTTGGTTTCTGCATATTTACAGAATAACATTGTGCGAGATTTCCACTCAGCCTTGGTGAATATTGTTCTATACTCGAGGCTGAGGTCCTTTTGCTTGAAACTCAATTTTAACTGAAACACGTTTGTATACATATGTATTCGGTAAACCCACTTTTCTTTTCTTAACCCATTCTGAAGACCATTCTGTACTTGCTAGGAACACTTACTTTATAGAATCGCAGAAGAAAGTAAATTTGACTCCCAAGCTAAAGTCACTACAAGAAAAGTCCTTACAAAGCAAATCCTTCAAGGAAAATATGAAAATTCTTACATTATTAACATGTAAGAATGTATGAACTTCACAAGAGATTAGACGTCTACACTATCCCTTGATTATAAGCAAACATTTTTCAAAAGATGTTCTCAACATAGGAATATCACAATAGGCCCACCTGTGGCCGCAGTGATAAGGGACTAGTGCCCACCTCACCTACAAATCTAAAAGATAGGAACAAAAATGCTCATTTATTTAGGAAAGCTTTTGAACTTCCTGAATGCTTCTGCAGTCATAACTTAACTAAGTCTTAAATTTTATCTCATGTGAACTTTACAGTCTGTTCGAATACTACGGGAAAGCCAATACTCAAGTTATAACTTATTTATCTATAGACTTTTTATGGGCTACAATAACAACTCAACTCACAAAATGACACTTTGCACTAATACTCTATTCAAATTCGCGAGGTTTGAGTCTGTATTAGTGCAAAGTGATGTTGTTTTAGTTGAAAAACTTGTGTCTTCAGAACAAAAGTCAATGGTTCTCTTATTTTGTTTTTACTAAAAAAAATGCTTTTTTTTTTGTCGAGTTGTGAATTTATTTTAGCCAATAAGCTACGAGATAACAAACATTTTCAAAAAAGAACAACTTTTTTCCATCGTAAAAGTTTCCCGCCCTAAAAATTTCAAAGTAAAACATCAGTAATGAGAGAAAGTTCTTGTTAAAGTTAAACGTTTACTTTCTATAAACGAAAATTGTGTGAATATCATCCATTCCTAAAGACCTCAAAATATAATTTAAAATTTTATAAACATTTTCCTCAAAAAGCTTTTATATTGGTCCCGATTTCATCAAAATGTAAATTGCCATTGTCATAGAAATTAATAAAAAAAAAATAAAAAATCATTGAAGGCAGTTTAAGTAAATATTCAATGGCATCACTTCGCCTTTTCATTATGAAAATTTATTTATAAATTAAAAAAAACAATCAACTACATAATTATATAAAATACCAACAAAAGTGTATAAAGAAATAAAAAAAAATATATACATATATTCACAAAAGGAAAAAAATAGGTAAATAGGGAATAACAAATATTCTTAGATACAATTGCGATTCAAACAAGAATAATAAAAAATTAACGTCCAAAGTAAAGTGAGCAAATTTTCTAAAACAAAACATATATAAAATATTTTTAAATAAACTAGTAACTATCATATATACAAACAATCAATTTGTTTCCACAGAACTACAATCCTAGTTTAATTTGTTAATACATATTTCAAATATTTAATTCTTCCTTAAAATAAAAAAATAAAAACAACTATTGATGCACATATTATTCTCATATAGAATTTAGTCTTTATTAAGTAACCCACACAACAAGTGAAAAACAAAAAAAACTTAACCTTAACAAAGATTTAAATATTTTACAAAAAATAGGGGAAGATTTTCTGGAAAATATTTAAATTTCTTGAAAATTATTTATTATATAATGCACCCAAACATAGAAACAATAATAAACCAAATCCAAACAAGCAATAGTGTAATAATAATTGAACCCTCATTGTTTTCGAAAAAGAAAAACAAAAATAAATTTAGACAATTTTTTTTGTTAAATTGCTTTTTGTGCTCAATCAATAAAGCTTAACTGTGAGAAAACAAAATGAATTAAGATAAAGAAATACAAAAAAAAAACAGAAACACACAAAAATATAGAAAATAAAAATTCCATGAGAAATACCGAAAGTAAAACAAAACAAAACCACAAGCCACAGCACACAAAGAAATATATAAAAAAAAAAACATTTTTTTTAATAATAGCCATAAGTTATCACAATAAAATTAAGAATTTAAAAAAAATAATTGTATGTAGATCACTTTTATTTAACAGAAAATAATAATAATTATAAATAAACCTAGTGTATTCAAAGTGCATCGAAATTTTATTAAAATGCTAACTTAAGTGCAATGAATTTGTGTGTGAAAACTAGAAAATTATTATTTTTGGATATAAAACAATTCCGGTCTTGAAGTTTGGGGAAGAATTTCAAAATCATTATTTGTTTTATCCACAAAAGATTATTCTTAAGTAAGATCACCTTAATTTCATACTGAGTTTTAGAAATCTTCTACGCTGAATATATATTTATTAACAAAAACATGCTTTATTTAAAAATATATATATATATACTATACATATAGATAAAATGAAAATCGAAAAAACATTTTTATATACCTACCTTTCTACTTTAAGCAAACCTTTAAAAAAAAATCACTTCTAGAACTGAAGCATGCAAAGAAAACACATAAGAAATGTCAATAAATGAATATAAAAAATATATAAATAAATATATTAGTTTAAAAAAGAAAATCTAGTGATACATTTACTAAAAAAAATTATTTAACTAAAACATCTTTTTTCTGTTTAACGCTGTGTTATATTTAAACAAACATTAAATTATATATTACTATGAGCTATTTACATTTATATCTATTGTTTCATTTGAAAAAAAAATGAAAATTATATACATATATAATAAAATAAAAACGCATTCTTATATTATATTATACTATACTGTACTAAAAAACCAAAAAATTATGTAAAATGAAACACAAATCAAATTATAACTTATGTAAACGACGATAGAGAAAGTACAGAGAACTTTAAATAAAATATTACAAAGACAAACATAAAAACATTAACATGGCAATTGTATCACTTTACAAAAACAAATTATATTTAAACATTTTATTAAAATATATTATTATACTACCATTACCTAAAAAAAAAATACTGTTGCCGTTAGAGTTTCTTTTTTATTTATCTAGTCTAGAAGCCTTCAAAATTTGATAGACAGAACCTGGGATCATGTTATTAATCCATCTTGCCGCTAATAGTAATCTACCATTCGAACGTTAATGCAATGTAATTATGTGCGCCTCACTCATAAAAGCGCACAATTGAAGTGAATCTTCGGTCGTTTTCGTCAATCATGCAAATTCTACTGACAAGTGTACTGTGTCATCTCTACTGATTTGTATTTGTATTCCTTTTCAGCTTTTTTATAATAAGGCATTGATAGCATAAGGTTAGTGAAAAATAGCAAGAATCGGACCATAAATGCCAAAATCGCCTGCCATCTTAGAGCCTCTATCTTGATTTTCCAAATTTTGACCATAAATTCATAATCAGCAACCCCAAATAACCCCAGACATCGATTTTGAGTCGAATCCGTCCATAAATGACAAAATTCGTCCGCCATCTTGGAGCCGCCATTTTGAATTTATGTAACAACAGTGTAGTGTCAAGGGGACATACCAATTTTCAGGCAGGTAGGTAGGTAGAAGTGGTTGTCTGATATGGTCCTATCAGAAACACAAGTAGTGCGGATGCGTCAGTTTGGTACCACAGCTCATGTGTTCTGGATGTTGATAGGTGTGACTAAGAGTGTAGTTTGTGTCAAAAATCTCTGATAATTCCATAAAAAAACGTGTGCGATGTCTGAATCTAGCTAGTTCCGGGAAAAAAGTGAAATACGATTTCCTTTTCGTGTGTCTTATTGCAACTACGACAGTGGGGGTTGAACAGAATGGCTAACTTGGCAGCATGTGCGCCAATTAACCAGTAGTCCCTTCTAATTACTGCAATTCTTGCTGTCTCGATGCAAGTTCTGTTGATTATGTCATTCGTCTTGTTTATATTCTAGGCAGGTCATATCTGTCTGAATATGATACAGGCTTCTAGACTGTTCCACTTAGAGTTGGCGATAGAGAGTAAATTTTCAAGTTGATTGGATTTTGGAAATGCAAAAAGGACGCGGGTACCGTTCTGGCTACACAAGTAGCATATACACACCTCTTTCTCTATCTTATTCTTCGACAAACTCACCGATCATTCACGCAATTGTCCACACATTCAAGCTCACCTACTTGCTCTAGTCTGTCACTTTTCAATTTTATATTTGCATAACAATTGCCTCTGTGCAGATCATGACACTTTGATCCATCATTAGTTGCCTTGATAACAGCTCCTACGTAGGTCAACTAAAATAAACAGCAGATGTAGGGACAAAATGTTGATGTGGTCGATACTAAGTGTTCCAATCGGAAACTTGCTTATTGTTGTTTTTTAGTACTTTGATAGCAACAGTGACATCCTTGCAATTCGTATTCGGGTTATTGTTACCTCAGGCCGTTCAATATGGTTCGAATGCATAACACGCTCATTTCATTTCTTGAAATGGTTCTCACCCGAAATGGATAGAAAACTGTCAAAGAGTATCACTAGTTGTTGGCTGCAGCTTTGTAAGCACTTCCGTTGACAGCTATACTATCCTGGTTTCTGTTTCGTCTGCTTCATTCGTCAGCTTGATGCAGTTGCTCTTGTCCCCTTGCAGCTTATGGTACACCATCTTCATCTTCATTTCTCACTGCTGTTGGAGAAACTTCATTGCCAGCTTTCAGCTGTAAGGCCGAATGTATATATGAATAACTGAGCTGCGAGTATGTCAAACTAAACTGTGCAATAAGCAGTCTCACATGACTGAAAGCACACCACTATAGTCGACTTTATACGACCTTCTTTGGGTTGTAACACAATAAAACTAACACCCATTCTAAGCGATTTAATTTTTATTTTGTATTTTTTCTTCACAAAAACTTCTACCGGCGTCAACGAACTTATGTGTTGAACTTTTCTTACAGTCTACAAGTCGCACGGATTCCCCGACTTTATTTTGAGTCGTCATCTTTAAAGTATTGCAGCTGCAAAAGCGTCAATTTGCAGCTCCCTGTAACTTGTCTCTTTTAAGTTTTTCAAAATGAAACAATCGTGCAAGACCTCAACCGCCATCACCAAAGTTTTCGTGAAAAATATACTTTTATTTTCTTGTCAATAAATAGTGTAAAAACTAAATTTAAATTAATAAGTTAATAAAGAAACATAGAACTCCCACCCCTAAATACTAGAATCACAAATTAGTTCACTTTCTTATCATCCGCCGTCTTGTTGAAGCACTCCTGTGCGATCTGTGTCAGATGCTTCGAAGTCGCTTGACCAGTCTGGTTGACCAGCTTATAAAAATAACCACCGGAATCTTGAAGCAACTCATGGGCATGTCCCAGCTCAACAGCTTGACCAGCATCCATAACCAATACTCGATCGCTTTCCATAACTGTATGCAATCGATGAGCTATTGTCAACACGGTACAGTTGGCGAATTTCGTCCGAATCGCTTTCTGAATTAGATTATCCGTTCTAGAAAAAAAAAATCATTTCACAACCACTCACAGGATAAAGAAAGAGAAACCTACTCTGGATCAACATTAGCAGTCGCCTCGTCCATAATCAAAACTTTGTTGTGCCTCAAAATTGCCCTAGCCAAGCACATTAACTGCCTCTGTCCCATGCTGAAGTTCGAACCACCATCATGCACACGATAATTTAAGCCACCTTCCAGAGACGAGACATAAGCCTTCAGCTCTACCTCATCCAATGCTCTCCACATGTCCTCATCGGTTTTCTGCTCAAACGGATCTAAATTGTAACGCACCGTCCCAGAGAAAAGCACTGGATCCTGTGGAATAATTGAGATTCTACTCCTAAGGTCGTGCAATCCCAACAGAGTGGTATCATGGCCATCGATATTGATGGTACCGTCAGTATATGCCAAACGAAACATTGCCTGAATAATCGACGATTTGCCAGCTCCCGTTCGACCAACTATTCCAATCTTCTCCCGTGGGTGAATGGAAAATGTCAACCCCTTGAGGATGTAGTCACCTTTTTCCGCGTAACGTAAGCGTGTATTTATGAAATCAATGCGACCATTTTCTGGCCACTTGTCGTCCGGTTTGAACTTAGGCTCTGATTCTAATGGCGGTTCCGATGGCGTGTTAGCGTATTCAATCAGCCGCTCGACGCTTGTCATTTGATTTTCCAACTCCGCAGTTTGCCGCATGCCCCACTGACACATGATGACCAGTGACATAGATTGCGTGATGGCCAATCCCACATCACCACTGTAAAAGTCCAAACTGAGCACCAGGAAACTGAAAGTCACTGCGATGATGTATAGGACACAAATGATATCAGTCCAGAATGCAAACGCTCGATTTGCTGCCGTGTACAGGTACAAGGCTGAAGTGTTGGCATTCTGGAAGTCATGAAACTCATTTTCGACGATTTTTGTAGCATTCATAGCACGGATCGTGGTAAGACCATGGAATGTTTGATTCGTGTGCGAGTAGACTGGACTACGAGCTGTAAGTGAAATAGAATTAGAAAATCTTACTTCGGATCAAGGATCAGTGGCTTACTCATGCTCTCCATGCGTTTTAAGCTTCGACTTGCTCCAATGTACATTTTTCGAGCTAAAAAGAGGAGGATCATCATGACTAAAGCTGGAACTACCAACCAATAGTTGGCTACGGCTACTATTACCAGGACAGCAATTGCATCCGTGAAGAACTGGAAAAATGAAGAATTTGTAAGAAAAGTTCAAAGTAACGGTCTTTGATCTAGGACTTCGATGTAACGCAGATCATACAGGTGGAGAAGTCGCTAACTACTGTAATTTAAACAGATAAGACCGGTGGGAAGAAGCAACATCCAAGCAGCCATCAAAGCCTAGGTAAACCCTTTGGTTCCCCCAGAACAGTGGAAGACGCTATTTCCGGTAGCAAGCCTAGGTTAAGTTAAGTAGGTGTGGCAGGCTGCAATTGTAACCTCACTTAGACCAGATAAGGTCCATTGTGTTACCACCAGAATCTGTATTTCGCCGGGATTACTACCCGCAGAACCAGCCGGAGCTTACTATGAAGCGCTGGAGACTGCCTATGCTGGTGTCAGCCAGTTCACTAAGGTTGTTAAGAAGCTGGCTCCTAAGTATGCTCTTCTCCAAGCTGAAAGGGCCGTGCATGTATAGAGAAGGTGGAGGATAGCGAGCCTGCTCGAGCAAAGTTGCAAAGCCAGATGAAGCATCTACTTAATTAACTCCAATGACCAACAGATACCTATCAGTGACTTGTTACATGCGAACTTTAATCTCTTTATGTGTCGGAAGCTTAGAATTTCTAGGCATCTGCCTTCCAACCCTTAAAAGCCAACAAATTTTAAATTTTATCATAAGCAACTTACCGTCAGCACATCCAGCAACGTCTGCGGCAATGTAATGTCAACATTATTTATGTCATTCGCAAAACGATTTAGTATCCTTCCCGAAGGATTTGTATTGAAAAAATACATATGCGCTCGAGTGACGCCATTAAACAACCTGTCATGCAGTTTCAACGAAATTCGAAGGCACACTATGAAGAATCCGTACGTCCTCATCAAATACAGAATCAAAGTGACCAAAATAAACGCCGTGTATATGATCACCATACGCCGGCGTTCATTGTCGAAAGGAATATCAACGTCATGTGCATCATTTCCGAGTTGGTTTGATTCAGCATCCTCTAATGCCGGCAGTGCTTCTTCCCACATGGCCCTGAGGAGACAAATTAGAAATGCTCTTTTGACAGTGATGATAGACTTACCATCTTGAGACAAAAAAATCCATTCCGGACAACATCGCTCTTGATACAACAAACAAAAACAGCACAATACTGATAGCTACTGGACTGCCAAGTGTTCCAAAGTATTCCCTGTACGTTGAACCTTTAACAGATCCCTGCGCCTGTTGCTCCTTCCGATCCTCGCCTTTGTCTATGAGAAAGACCTCCTCGACTTTTTCCTTCTCAAGAACACTCTCCATTCGATGGAGTTTCTGCTCTTCGACTTCTTGCATTGTATCGGTGTGCACTTGAAAACGAATATGATTTTTCAAATCCTTATACTCTCCTTGAGCTTGAATGCACCCGTTATCCATTATAATCAAATGATTGGTTTCCTTCAGATGCCGAACTTGGTGAGTGACAAGAATCCGGATTTTTGTGTGAAGAAACTTCAGAATACACTTCTCTAGAATGTGTTTTCCGACATACGTGTCCACAGCAGACAATGGATCGTCCAAGAGGTATATATCAGCTTTCTTGTAGACTGCTCTGGCCAAACTCAGCCTGGCCTTTTGACCGCCACTAAGGCTCACCCCTCGCTCTCCAACGATAGTCGAGTCGCCGTATGGAAGCATTTCGATATCTCTGTCTAACGCACAGGCTTTAAGAACCTGCTTGTACCGCTCCTCGTCGAACTTTTCAATGAAAATAATGTTGTCCTTAATGGTGCCCTCGAACACCCATGATTCCTGTGAAGAGTAACTTAAAACGCCATTTACTTCGATATTTCCTGACGTCACAGCCAACTCGCCGAGGATCACATTAAGTAAGCTCGACTTTCCTGATCCGACGCTTCCAACGATGCCCAAAAAGTCCTTCTCCTTAACCTGAAACGTACATCCACTCAGGTGCTTTCTAAAGTTATCCCCCTTCTCCCAACTAGCAGAGAGATTCTGTACTATCAAGCCCTTATTAATGGCGGCTGGGTTATGAACCCTTCCGAAGAAATTACTCGGTTCACTGTCATGCTCCTCATAGGCAAAGTTTTTGATTCCTCCATCAGCGGGATCCTCGCTCTGCAACAAGAAGTTCACAGTTCGTCTCGAGACGACAAAAATTTCCGCCCATGTTGTCATGGCCAACGGCCAAAAGTGCAATAGGGAGTCATACAGCACGCTGAAGTAAGACGAAACAATGAAGACCTTCCGGGACGTGACTACATCGCCTGTGGAGACATATGTCACCATACTTAAGAAAAGTGCAAATTTCGAGATCATCGTGGTACACTGCAGTGCCGCATAGATGTACATGGAACCTCGGATCGCCTGTACCTCCTTCCTTCGAACTTCCGCAACCATCTTTGCGAACGACTTCTCCCAGGCATACATCTTGATCACTTGGATGGCGTGTATGATCTCATTCATGATCTTGACTCGAACATCAGCATTTTCCGCTGTACGATTACGAAAATGTGCAGCTGCCTTAGCCGCCCATGCTTGCAGTGGAATAAAGATGACAATGAATGCTATGCCCACGATGGCTGGCCATCCGATCTCCCGATACATGATGTAACCAAAGACAATCGCTTCGACTGGACCCTTCCAAAGATCATGAAAGAAGTAGAATCCCAAGTCAAGCTGACTTAAATCGTTCGAGAGCAGAATAATAGCTTGACTACTCAATCCATCATTATAAGTTGTGATCGAAGACCGAAGGCACTTTCGATAGACCAGTCCGGAGCATGCCAGTCGTATCCGGACTCCCACTTCAAATATGAAAAACATAAACGGATGGAAAGTTAGAGTGTTGATTAGAGAACACAGTACGATCCCGGTGGCAAAAAGATAAGCCTGCTTTCTTGTCATATCCGTTTCGGTGTCCGCAAAGTAGGACACGAAGCCACCCAAGAATAATGGTTGTGATGATCTGAAGAGACAAATGAAAATTTTCAAACAATTGGAGATATCACTCATCTTGTTCAACTCACCTTATTGAGATTTCTAAAATTGAGTACAAGACGCATATTGGCACGAAACCCCAACCGTAGGCTCGAAATATCATATGTAAAAGGCTTGGCTTCTTTCGTCTGACTTCTTTTTCCCAATACCTGATCAGACCAAAGGTGATGTCCTTACTGTCCATACTGGGCTTGTGCTCGTATAGATCTTCTTGTTCCAATTCATTGTGCCGACCTTTTCGAAATACAGTCCGTATCCACCTGGGAAACAAAAAACCATTAATTCTCCCTCAGTGACAATAAACTCTGTGATTTTTCAATGGTGCCGTTTCAACTGACACTGACACTGACACTGACTGACAACTGACAACTGAAGGAAGAAAAATTGATATGTCAGAGATCTTTTGGGTCAACATGTGTGCTTTATGTATGAAAACAACTTCAACCTCGATCTACAGTTTGAGATTAAGGACAAGACTTAGACAACCCGCCAGACAGGGTAAAACCATATTTATGAATTATTGGATCTCTGCTGGTATTACTTATACCGTCTTTCTTATTTAAGGTGGCGCTACAGTCCGGGGTAGACCTGGGCCTCAACCAACAAGCGTCTCCAACCAGCTCGATCTTTAGCTAGCTGCCTCCAGTTTCGCACGCTAAGTTGGTTGAGGTCCACTTCAACTTGCGTGCGCCACCTGAGTCGCGATCTTCCTCTACTGCGCTCTCCCTCGGGGGCGGATTCGAAGATTTTTCGGACCGGAGCATTGGGGTCCATCCGCCCTACATGACCTCAGTCGTTGGACCTTCACTCTTCTGGCTATGTCGATGTCGGTATACAGTCCGTACAGTTCGTCGTTGTATCTCCTGCTTCACTCACCGTCTATGCAGACGGGACCGAAAATCACCCGAAGAATTTTCCTCCCGAAGCACCCTCATCCACTTTTGATAAAGTCCATGCCTCTGCGCCGTAGAGCAGGACTGGAATTATTAAGGTCTTATATAGGGTCACTTTTGTTGTTCGAGAGAGGGATTTGCTAGTCAATTGCCTTCTTGGCAAGGGTTATTCTTCGTCTGATCTCTGCGCTGGTATCGTTGTCTGAATAGATATCGGAGCCTAGGTAGACAAAGTCCTTAACTACCTCAAAGTTATATTTGTCGAGGAAGACGTTCTGTCCGTGAAGTCGATTTTGAGTGTCCTTTCTTGTTGACAGCATATACTTGGTCTTGCCCTCATTTACCGTCAAACTCATCTTTGCCGCTTCCGTCTCAATACTCGCGAAAGCGCCACTGCCATCACGCTGCTTTCACGGACTTTTGAAAGATTGTGCTTCTTGTGTTGGCGCGCATGAGTTTTGCACTATTTTTTCAAGAATGATGCTAAAAAAGTCGCATGACAGCGTATCGCCTTGTCTAAATCCTTTTTTGACATCAAAGGTCTCGGTGAGTTCTTTACCGACCTTGATGAAGCAGCGTGCATTCTCCATCGTCATCCTGCAAAAAAGGACGAGCTTGGCAGGGAAGCCAAAACCAGACGTAGCTCTGTATAGCTCGTCTCTACAGATGCTGTCTTACGTGGCCTTAAAATTGATGAATAGATGGTGTATATCGATTTGAAGCTCCTGGGTCTTTTCCTATATTTGCCGTAGTGTGAATATTTGGTCGATGGTGGACTTTCCTGGCCTAAAGTTACACTGATATGGACGAATTAGGTTGCTGACGAACGGCTTTAGATGTTGTAGGCGATGTTAAGAAGACTTATACCTCCACAGGATGGATTTGAAAACCACAATCCTAGCTACGCCCACCAACATCCAGGTCACGTGAGTTGCGGTATCAAAACGGAGCATCCGCGCTACTTGTGTCTCTGGCAGGTTCACCAGATTCAACCACTTCTACCTACCTATCTCTCTAAAACCTCTGTTGTTGGCGCAGTTCAGAGGGTCTCCTTTCTTGAGGATTGGACAAACAATGCTGAGGTTCCATTTATCGGGCATACTTTTTTCCGACCATATTTTACAGATGAGTTGGTGTATGCTCCTTACCAAGGCATCGCCTGCCGCTTTGAAGAGCTCGGTAGTCAGGTCATCTGCTCCAGCAGCTTTGTTGGACTTCAGCTTAGATATGGCTATCTTCACTTCATCCAGTTCGGGTGGACGGAATTGTTGGTCTACATTGTCCAGGTTGAAAGGTTCATTCTTATACCGTCAGAACCTGGCAATTTGAACGGTTTGGAGCTCAATTTAAGACAAGGGAGTGAATATCTATGGTTTCCTTCGACTAGAACATTAATGAAATAAAGTTAGACTAGTCAGGACTTGTTTTTAGATTAAAAAATTTTTCAAACTGAAGCCATCAAATACTTGCTCAAATTGTCAAGCTCTTCATATGTTCACTATGTTGGTTCGTAAGGAACAGTCGACATTCTTCTAGAATCTTAGTACACATAACCTCCAAACAGTCATGTGATACAAGCTTCTGTTTACACAATGCCATCAACAAATTTACGATCGCGTTGCCTCAGAAAATACACACTGGATAGTTCCCGTATCAGGTACTGTTAAAAAAATTTCCAAATTTATGACTCAATTTTTGTTCCTGAATTTGTATTCCAAGTAGAAATTGTATACAAATGATAACACAAGCCATCAAACTTATAAGCCATTTCAAAAATAGATAAACAAAAAAGGGAGTCCTCTGTTGGACTTAAATCATTTTGACAGCATTCCATTCATTCAATCTGTTTAGCCTTCTGTCAGTCAAGTTTTATACAAAAAAAAAAAAAAACAGAAAACAAAATAAATTCAATGAAAGCATGTATGTGCTTGTATATATAAGTATGTATCTACGATTAATTTGCAGGAAATTCGCTAAAATTCGTGCATTAATTTGCTAAATGTAATACCATAAATCCTTTCGTATCTACGTGGGGATAACCATTAACCATTTTGGACCTTTGAACGAAATCTATTTTTAAAATACGTACGCTTTGACTGACAGCAAGTACGAATTTTGTGTTTTATCGAAAAGAAGGTGTTAATTCAAACTCGCTCGCCTTTAAAATTTAAAATTTTTATTTTTAGTATATAAATTGGACTCTGTGCCAAAAATGGGGTGATATTTCAAAATTGCCTGCAATAGAGTTGCTATCTGTCACTGTCTATTTTCGTCACAAAGGCAGTTGTCTTTGTACAATGACGTGTCAATCATTTGGCATTTGACATATTTCCTAAAAAAATAAATCCAAATTTACAACCGTTTTAAAGGAAAATAATGACATGTACGAGTATACCTATCTTATCTTGGCATCAGTCTGCCTTAACCACGTGAAGTACCTAGCCGGAAAGGTGTCATATTTATTTCTGATTTTGCATTCATAAAGGGAATGTTGCAGGTAGAGATTTTTCTTTCAAATGGGCGCCATGTTTTCTAACAAAATTTTGATTAATTAACATGTACCGTGTGAAAAATCTAAAATGAAAGATTACAATCTTGATAACTCAAATAATCAGAAGTAGGTATACAATTCTGTCTGCCCCCGTAGATAATGATCCACAATCAAATGCACGAGTATGTCTAAATTTCAAGTGT
This sequence comes from Criorhina ranunculi, assembly GCA_951813785.1. Lineage (NCBI taxonomy): Eukaryota > Metazoa > Arthropoda > Insecta > Diptera > Syrphidae > Criorhina > Criorhina ranunculi. The sequence goes on from OX638381.1 coordinate 14,641,202, forward strand.
GACGATTCGTTATTTGATAAAAATGTGACGACATAACACAAAAAATTTATAATTTCTTTTTTTTTTTAAATACAAATGACAATAATGCGTGACTGATATCGTTGAAAATCCCTTTTGATTCTACTTAAGTCTTGATATTACACGTCTAGTGCCGATGAACAAACTTTTAATGTAAGGATTTTAGGCTTCCAAAATGACTGATGACATAATCATTTGAATTGTCAATTTTGTACAATTACTGTCAAAGATCTACGGAAAACTAAATTAAGTTTCAACGCTTTTTTTCTTTCTGTCGGGTTGTTGGAAGACCACACTGGAGCACTCTGACACAAAAACGGGTCCATTGTACTACCAGCAGGCGCAACCCTTTTACTATGTTTTTATGTCTTTCTAAGAAAGTCAAGTAAGAGCTGCAGTGTCAAGGAGCTTAGGTTACCAGCACTTATTACATCAGCTCCAAAAATGTGCCACCTGATACGAGCAAAGGCAGGACAATCACATAGGAAATGTTACGCAGTGTCATCGACCTCTCCACAAGCATCACAGGCAGTGGTGTCACTTCAACCTAACACATTGATATATTTTGCAAAGGAGAAGTGTCCCATAACAACGTCAATAAGTTGTCTATAGTCTTTTCTGCTGAGATACAGCAAGAATGCCGCGGATTTCTTACAGACGTTTGGAAGGATCTGTTTAGTCTGCCTGCATCCTGGAGAGTCATAGCATCTACAGTTGTGTTTGCTAGAAACCCACCCATCGATAGAAGCCCTAACCGGAGATACGAGCAAACCTAAAATGGGTTCAGGGCCGAAGAAGTTCTCCTCTGAACCTTGCCTGGCAAGCTCATCGGAGACCTCATTTCCGGTAATCCCACTGTGTCCAGGGACCCAGACAAGTCTTAGCAAATTAAGTCTTCCAACCGAATTCAAACAAGACCTGCATTCTCGAACTAATTTGGATCTAGAAAGAGGTTTGAGCAAGGCCTTAAGCGCAGCCGACAATCGCTGGAGCCAGGCGTAATGGAAAAAGCCCCGGTACAACCGAGACAAACCATTCTTTGGAGTTAAGTAAAAATAGCAGTCACGTTTTTGCGTGAAAGCTTATTCCACCATACTACCGACTCATATGCTAAGGAAGGTCTTCCCAAAAGCGCCTTTACACTTCCAAAAAGCTGATAATGCTCGAGCCGCTTTAGACTCGACGTATTTCGACCAAAGAAGTTTCCTATCCATGATTACTCCTAGATATTTCGCTTTGTTGGCGAGCTGAATTCTGATGTCTTTGAGTACTGGTAAGGTCAGTCCAGTCTACTTCCTCTTCCTAATGAAGAGAATAATTTTCAAAGCTAGTGTCAACTTTGGTTTTTGTAAACGCATAGCAATTTAAATTTAGCCGCTGCTACTTCTGTTTATCCAAATAACTAAAGTCCAAACTCCTAACTCGAAGGTCGAAAATCATGCTCTACAAAACCCTGATGTTGCCAGTCTTGCTTTATGGAACTGAATGCTAGACGATAAGTAAGACAGCGGAGCAGATCTTGGGATCCTTCGAAAGAAAAATCCTACGTCCAATATTTGGTTCTGTCTGCGAGGAGGAGAAGATATAACCACGAACTCTACAAGCTGTACAAAGATGTGGATGAAGTCCGGAAGGCAAAAATTCGTTGACTGTACTGGCTCGGCCACATTTAGCGAATGGACGAGAATGCTCCAGCTAAGAGGATGTTTGAATCCCAGCCACCTGGTTCACGAAGAAAAGGAAGACCGAACCTCCGGTTTAAAGATCAGGCAATCGCGGACGCCAGAAACCTTGGTTTAGTAAACTGAAAGCAGCGTGCCCGGGATCGTGAAGGAAGGAAAGCGGCATTAGTTCAGGCTTAGACCCTCCAAGGGTGGCTGGCCTGATAAGTAAGTAAGTAAGCAATTTATGACTTAAATTTTGTGTCTTGGGATTAATTTTAATAAATTTCCCTATCAACTGTTAAGAATTCAAATCCTTATTTGATCGAACAATTTAAAAAATTCCATCAATGAGCACAGGATTGTCATTTTAAAATTTAATATTATAAAGTCTAGAATTCACGAGTACTGCATGTACAGCTAACTCAATGGTTAGATTGTTAGCTTGTTAGCTTGATGGCTATTCATGAATCTAGGTTAGGCTATCACTTTTGAAGTTTAATATGTAAATGTAAATGCTAACTTTGAAGTGTCCATTGATGTGTGCCCTGTTTTGATAGATTTTGGAAACCGGATGTAATCGTACTGAGACTAAGCTTTGAATAAACTTTTTGCTGACATTTGTACATACTTAGTTGTCAAACAAACAATTAACGTTAAATATGTAAACCTCTCTCATAAGATCTTACTTCTTTCGACTTGAGAACACATATGCACTCACTGTCAGTGGCCAATAACTACATTGAACGATGATGATGGTTTCTTAGACCAGTAGTGAAACAGTGGCATCAATTGACGTTCGAAATTGTATGACCCAACATCTTTACACAAGTTTTGGTGGTGCAAAGTTAAAGCTCGATTGTTTAATTTACTCACATCCCAACAGACAAATAGGTAAGCAAAGAGTTCTTCTATGAACTCCTGAAGTAATGTCGAAAATATGGGCATTTCTGGAAGTAGACTTGAAAAGTACCGACACTACATAACTTTGGCAGCTGTGCAAAAGTTATGCTAAGCTTTTTACGGACTTCCTGACTGGGCACTGCCCACTCAACTGCCTTCTCAACAAGCTGGGTATTAATCGTTCTTTGCGAATTTCCCACCAAAGGACTTCGGCAGGGAGTTTATTTCCCCAGCTATGGTCAACCATTCACTCGCAAGCATGATCCTGAGGTTGCTCCTATCGTACTTTTTAAGTTTGCGTCAGGATAGATAAAAGTCTCTCCAAGGGGGTGTCACCATAGTATTACATCATAAATGAGCACGATAATAAGCTGAGACTCAGACTTCCTCTGAGAACGACGATAAGACATAGCCCGGCGTATCCTTTGAGCATCTGGATTCAAGTAGATTAAATGAATCGACAGATGAATTCAGAAATCGAAAAAGACTTGGAACTAGGCTCCAGCCTTTCGTCAGTCAATTTCAATGAAGATTGAGAAAATGAACACCTTTTTTAATTTATGAAGTCTTATTTCGACTGACCCTTTGTTGTTCACAATGAAACCACCGAAATGGACAATTTTCTCTTGTGTCCTAGTGGTTTTAATGGAAAACCACTGTTTCACGTTTAATCCTGTCGATCCGTAGATCATTGTGAAATTTGTTTAAAGTGCAACAAATTTGTATTTTGCGATAAGTGGGGGTCATTGTGATTCAGTTGTCGTTTTTTTTAAATAAGAAAAAATAATAATTCGAGCAACAAAGGGTTAAGGTTACACCAAATGTGATTGAAGTAACAGAGCATGAGAGCAAAACTTACTGTATGAGTGATAGATGACGCTGAAATGTGTAACAGAAATTCGAATACGAGTTTCCAGAGCCAACGTCCTGCACGAAACGCTACAGGTCCAACAAAATTAAGACGGTAAGACAGGACACTTAATCGGCATGTCACAGTTCCAGCAGAAAGTCGAATAGACTTTTAAGAGTAATACTCAACTAGCATCCTTAAACTAAGATGTGGGATCGGCATAAAAGATTCTTTAACGAAGAATCAAACAAAAAACCATCCTGCTCGACAGCCTATAGAGGCCCAAAAATACGTAACTCTTCGTATTGTGCGGGTTATATTTTTTTCACGAATGCAAACTCTGGAAAACTTTTTTTTTATAAATTATCCTCTAGGAGGTTTGTCATTGTTGGTTTTGCTGATATTCGGACCTGTACCAGCTCCAATGCACTAATCACTTAGCCACAACAATGAATTTTACACCCCCACTCCTATGCGCATTAATTCACTGAACGTTTTTTAAATTTTAAAAATAGTTTCAGTTTGAATTTTACTCGAGACAATTTTCAAAAAAAAAAAATGCACTAGAAGAACTTACCAAAAACTCCATTTAGACAATATGTTAGCCTCCAAAAAGGGATTGGGCGGTCTTTTGATATTGCTCTTCGATCGATTCATTATCCGGTTTCACAATTACTTAAGTTTTTAAAATTTGTTTAACTTTATCCGTCCTTAAACTTTCCGTAAATTTTTATTTATCGTCCTTTCTGTTGTAAACTTAGTATCGTAGTGAAATACTCTCAACTTCGACTACGTACTTTATGTACAACACTCACAACAACGACACAATCCAACTGAACGTAACTTTAAAAAACGAACTCTAATCGTTTTGAACTGACCATTTCTGTTGTGACTCTAGTTATCTAAATCCAAAATAGACATTTTGAAACTACAAGTTAAGTTTTTGTTGACAAAATCATACACGTTCGATGGAAGTCTGACAAAAGCCGTCTGTCTAATTGGACATTTAGGTGTTAAACTGAAATTTTAATAACCCTTCAAGATATTTTTATATCGTGGCTCTTGCTGATACTCTACACCTCAACTCAAACAATGGCCACCGATGTTGGTATCTTATCAGGAATCAGCCGGTGTAGTGTTATATATTTGAATCTCACCTGCTCACAGAATTCATTGCTAATCATTGAGGTAGATGTGAAGGTGGTGCCGCTTGGAAAAGCAAGAAGTGTTTCTAGTTTTATAACTCGATGTCTTTATTTGGAAATATTCGGTTTCATGACGTAGAAAATCTAAATTTAAACAGCTGTAGATTATAATCGTCATAAAATGGTGGTATCACTAGATAAGTACAAGTGTTAGTAAATATTGTGGAAGAACATTGCTAAAAATTTTGATTTAACTCGGTTAGCCACTCTAGCGTATACGTGATCTTTTGCTACTAACTCATTTTGAAGTGCTATTAGTAGTCGTTGTTAATACTTTAATGTCGATAAATGATCGTTGTTAAGAAAATAATGTGAAGACATACTGTGGGTGTATTTTTGAGGATCACAAAACAGATACAACTAAATGGTTCAATTGAACAAATACTAATCTGAGAAACTCTTTGCTCTCTGAGCAAGCGCGGCATCTAGCACGCAGATCGCTTTCTCATGTTCAACTTTTCAAGAAATATTTGATGAATGCGTTCAAGCTATCAAGCTAGATTGCGTGCACTAAACCAACTATTCTTCGACGACCTTAATGACATCTCGGGTAAAGGGATAAGAGATCTAATCCGCTTTCTTAACTCCACAGGCTGGATCTTGGCACCGACTGTCCCACATCCTCACACCAGTCGTGGTAACAAAAAGGCACATCTAGTGTAACTTGGGTTCATGCTGAATCGCCACCTCTACCTACCTACCTACCCCTCAAGCTGTCCAATGATGGAACAGAAGTCTTGTGAACGACGTCAAACTAGGCTTCAATTTGCGCAGGCGTATTGCCTTTCAAATGCAAGAATTTAATTACGATCACGATATTCGAAGTTTTTGATTATTACAAAAATATGACCGGTGTCGCACAAGAACTAAGCGTCCAAAATTATTGAAACGTTGAGATATAGTACTAGAATAATTTTGATTAGTAATGCCATCTTCAAGACCTGGTCTGAAACTCTCGAACCGCTCCTTGTTAACAGTGTAGTGCGCAAAACACTTAACCGAACTGAATATATGACGAATGAATGACTTATATATTGCAATCAGCAATTATGTGGGTATTTTTGCGAACGTTTTCATTAAGATAAGCAATATCCAACCTACTTTCTGCAACAACTGGTTAGCTTAGGCTACATGAGGTAGCTGGGTGCCTTGTGGCGTAAGTCATTGTTCACTTAGATCAAGTGAAATCGGTCCCTTTTGCCGATTTTTAAAAATTTGCCCCTAGTGACTTTTTGGTTCTTCTAGTCATTTCTATCAGAAATACTGATAGATAATCTCTTGTCAAATGCTGGGATTGGACTCATACGATCAGCTTCTGTCGAGGCGTGACTGTAAAGAGCTCATGACCACACCGTATCTGGTGTTCTATTTCTCGTTTCTCGGGTCAAAAGATGATCGCTGCGTCCCTCCCCAAGTCCCTTTACTCAAGTCATTACCATTAAGTGCTATGGACTTGGCTCATTAAGAACCAAGGCCTAGCTTCTCACAACCATTCATTTTGTGTGTGTTATATTTCCCGCACGAGTGGAAGGGACCTACAGTTTTAATGCCGACTCCGAGCAGCGAATTGAGATGCTTTTTCATAATAGATTATACTCTTGCCGGTTTGTCATGTCTGCAAAGAGGTGGTGCCGCGAAAAAACGTTTGGTGGCTTTGAGAATCGGACCGGACCTGTATCTCTCGCTTAGCAGTCCAACGCACTAACTACTAAGCCACGGCGACCACTTGGCTCACACATTTGTATATACACTCCTTCATCAATGATTCATGGGTAAATATACACATAAATGCAAAACATCACAGCCGTGGGACATAATTAGCTCCATTTGTTGGAGGAGAACATACGATTTGTAAGAGTTTAATCGATAATTTGTAATAATAGAATGTACGCGTTTACTATTACCGCCTGTGGTCCCTGTGCTTCAATGAATTGTACGTTGTGGAGCATACATTAACTTATTACCAGCAAAGGGTTTTTTTTTCTGCTTCTCGACAAGCAATGACAAACCCCTGAGAGAATAATTTTTCATAAGAAGCTCCTTAATCGATCATACAGAGTTGGTAATAAAAACTGTAGTACACTTCCCGTCGTGTGGAAAATATAGCCAGTCTTTGACCCTCTGTAGACTAGTCGTAGAGAATTATTCACCCCTATCATTCAATCCGACGGATCTGAGATTCACTTCACTTATTCGATCCGCGTTCACCTTGAGGCTGATCATTCAATCCACCGGATGCACTGTTTTACCGACTACGATTTTTCTTTTTCAAAACCGACTGTTCTGTCATAGTTGACGGCGATTAGAAACAGCTGCTGATAAAAACAAAATAAAATTTAATTTAAAGACAGTGGATAGCATTGCTGTTTTTTGAAAACGAAGAAATATCTTCAAATAGGCGAACATCTCGTGCATATTTACGGGCATCCAGTGACGACATTATGGAGCTAACAGACGCCAAGTTAGTTAAACGATTTCGTTGAAGTTTATAATTTCTATGAAATCAATTTGAATTTCAGTTTCATTAACAATTTTTGTTTTAATAAGGCAGCTTTTAATTATGTGTTGGAAGTGTTGATTAAGGACAATAAAAACAAATATTTTATTTAATACACCTAAATAATTGATTTGTCCTAGAAAAAACATACATTTTCAGATAAAATTTCCACCCAAAATGCAGCACAACACCAATCCGCAATGAATTTCCTGCGGATGAGAAATGTCAAACTTTGTATGGAGAGATTCGATCCGTTCGTTTTGAATGATCACGTGAAAAGTCATTCACATTACCGACAAGTGGACGATTCCCTTCGAACGGATTGAATGATACCGAAGTTGAAATTTCGGTGGATCGTTCCCCCCGGCGGATTGAATGATAGAGGTAATTATTGTTACTATTACACCCACCGATTTTAGGCTCATCCCGAACAATTGCTGATGTACACTATGAAATTGAATTTTACTACGGATTTAAAAAAATATTTGCATATTCTTAGGAGCAAAATCGAATAAAAGTTACAACTACAACGTTTATCTTTGGAGTTCTTATTTCCTAAGCCTACTTGCAAGGTATCGGGCATTTATTATTACATTGCAGTTACCGGACTTCCACACAATAAACCCAGTCCTTAGCTTGCAAGTAGGTGTGGTACTGTGCACACGAACTAAGATGAGGTTGCTCGCAAAAGCACCGGCAACAGCTAGCTGAGCTCTGCCAATAATATCAATATCGTCGGCGTAACCAAGTAGTTTCACAGACTTTTGAAAGATTATGCCTCTGGTGTTGGCTGGGCGATGCTACAATTCGGTGACCTGTGAGCAGGGGCACACCTCAAGGGGGGCTGCTCTCTCCTCTTCTTTGGAACCTAGTGATCAATGGACTCCTAGTAATACTGGAAGAGGAAGGCTGCAATGTAATTGCCTATGCGGACGATGTTGCTATAGCTGTCTCAGGTAAACACCTCAGCACGCTTAGAGACCTCTTGCAGAATGCTCTCTCTAAGCTAACAAAATGGACTAAAGAATGCGGGCTCGGGGTCAACCCCCATAAAACAGAATTAGTCCTCTTCACTAGGAAGTACAAAATTTCTCCGTTCGATCCTCCTTAACTGTGCGGTACAAGTCTGGTACTTTCAGACACAGCCAGATACCTGGGTCTCATTCTCGACAAAAAGCTCAGTTGGAAGCCTAATATCCTCGAGCGAGTAAAGAAAGCCACCACAGCTCTGTACTGCTGCAAAAAAGCAATAGGTAGTAGGTGGGGCCTACAGTCACGCATTACTCACTGGCTTTACATATCTGTCATCAGACCAATCCTAACATATGGCGTAATTGTCTGGTGGAAAGCCCTAGACATAGCCACTAATCGTAGCCATCTTTGCAAAGTACAACGATCGGCCTGTATAGGTATCAGTGGAGCACTCAGAACTACCCCCACGGCGGCTCTAGACACTCTGTTCCATCTGCTTCCTCTAGATATCTACAGTAAACAAGTGGCAGCCAGCTCAGCCATACGCATCAAAGAACTTCATCATTGGTCCAGCCTGCGGGTCGGACACTCCACCATTCTGAATGATTTAGAATTCCTCCCACAAAGCTCCGACTACACCCTCCAACGCCTCCTCTTTGCCAAAAACTTCGTTACCACTATCCCTTCCAGACTTGACTGGAAAGATGATTTTGAGCTCCAACGAAAGGGATCCATTTGCTTCTATACAGATGGCTCTAAAACAGAATTGGGAGTGGGAGGGGGTGTATTCTCTAAGGATGTGAACGTTAACATCTCTTTCCGTTTACCTGACCATTGCAGTGTCTTCCAGGCCGAGATAATGGCAATCAAGGAAGCTCTATCGTGGCTGAAGTATAATGTACTATCCTCTCGGGATATCACAATTTTTACTGATAGCCAGGCCGCGATAAAATCCCTGGATTCTGTCGCCTTCAACTCAAAAACAGCCCTAAATTGTCGCCTATCTCTTAACGAGATGGCTGAGCAATTCAAAATTCACCTGATATGGGTGCCGGGGCACAGAGACATTCCAGGCAACTGCATGGCGGATGAACTCGCTAAGGAAGGCACAACTCTATCTATTCCTCCGGATAAGGGGAATTTGGGTATGCCTCTCGCCACCTGCAAATTGCTACTTTATAGAAACGCAATCGATATCGCTAATCGTAGATGGGCAGTTGGTAGCACCTGTCTCATCACCAGACAGATCTGGCCAAAGCTGGATCTCAAACGTTCTCACTCACCCCTATCATTCAATCCGACGGATCTGAGATTCACTTCACTTATTCGATCCGCGTTCACCTTGAGGCTGATCATTCAATCCGCCGGATGCACTGTTTTACCGACTACGATTTTTCCTTTTCAAAATCGACTGTTCTGTCATAGTTGACGGCGATTAGAAACAGCTGCTGATAAAAACAAAATAAAATTAAATTTAAAGACAGTGGATAGCATTGCTCTGTTTTTGAAAACGAAGAAATATCTTCAAATAGGCAAACATCTCGTGCATATTTACTGGCATCCAGTGACAACATTAGTTAGTTAATCGATTTCGTTGCAGTTTATAATTTCTATGAAATCAATTTGAATTTCAGTTCCATAAACAATTTTTGCTTGAATAAGGCAGCCTTTAATTATGTGTTGGAAGTGTTTATTAATGACAATAAAAGCATATTCAATTTAGTACATCTAAATAATTAATTTGTCCTAGAAAGAACATACATTTTCAGATAAATTTTCCACCCAAAATGCAACACAACACCAATCCGCAATGAATTTCCTGCGGATTTGAAATGTCAAACTTTGTATGGAGAGATTCGATTCGTTCGTTTTGAATGATCACGTGAAAAGTCATTCACATTACCGATAAGTGGACGATTCCCTTCGAACGGATTGAATGAACCTGAAGTTGATATTTTGGTGGATCGTTCCCCCCGGCGGATTGAATGATAGGGGTGATTGTCTCATCAGTCGGAATAGATCGCTAATCAGCACCATAGTGGGTGTCATTACAGGACACTGCACCATCGGCAAGCATGCCTATAGGCTGGGCCTCCTCTATAACGACTTCTGTAGAAGTTGCATGGATGAGGAGGAGGAGGAGACTATCCTCCACCTTCTCTGTACATGCCCGGCCCTTTCAGCTCGGAGAAGAGCACACTTAGGAGCCAGCTTCTTCAACAACCTAAGTGAACTGGCTGACATCAGCGTAGGCAGTCTCCAGCGCTTCATAGTAAGCTCCGGCTGGTTCTGCGGGTAGTGATTCTGGCGAATTACAGATCCTGGTGGTTACACAATGGACCACATCTGGTCTAAGTGAGGTTGCGATTGCAGCCTGCCACTCTTACCTAACCTAACCTGGTGTTGGCTTGTGAGTTTTGCACAATAAAATAGCTTGACCGGCAGATCCAACAGTCTTGTTGGACTTAAACTCGAATATTGCTTTCATCGTGTTTTATTTATCTTCGGCTAGATTGAACGGTTCGTTCTGCCCGACAGCTGGAGGTTGGTCTTCGTCGCCGGTGTACAGTCTGCGGGCATAAACGCATGTCAGGTTTATGTAAGCGATTTTCGCTTTCATACGAATTAACATAAAGCGCTCAAGGGTCGGAAGCTGAAGTCTTTTTGCCAAAGTCTGCTGGAATTCACCACAGATCTGCCTTTTTCTATTTCAGTGTGACATACTAGTTCGATTCCTGAGAGCTTGTAGTTGATGTTAAGCGTTTCTTAGAAAAATACGACGAGTCTGAATCGAACTTAGTCGCAGTGTGATGCGATACACTTTCAATATCGAAGTCAAAGCACTGATGATAAAATCCAGGAAGAGGATGCTCGTACATTTTAAAATACAACACCACTCTACAAAGGCACCTTACCACCTTCAATCGTAAAAACAAAATTCAAACAATGTTGATTGATTTATTTAGTTACATATTTACTTAGGCCATAAATAGAATTGACACTTTTACTAGAAATCCAAATGGAATTGGATTCCGACAAAATAAAAAAAAAAAATATATAGAGATACATATCTTACAAATAGGTACATATGTATATATAATTTATATGCAGTAGAAAAAGTATGCTATTACTGTAAATTAAGTTCATTTGTGCGCATCGTCGACAACAACGACGAAACACGTACATACCTTCGTTTAATAAATTAAGTGAAAATTTGTAATTAAATTCGACTACTTGTAGGAAATAGCAGTAAATTAACTACCAATTAGTACAAAAGATTAATACTACAACAATTGAAGTATACCTAAGAGTGGAACAAATTTGAATATAAAACGAAATGCTGGCTTTACAGCTTAACTATGTCTATCGGTGGCTATTCACTGTATTTATCTTTGTAATTCTTTTCGGCGGCTTCTTTGAGGATAGATGCAGTTATATTACCCGTCTGGTCGACCAGTTGTCGTAAGTATCCACCTGGTCTCTGTAGTAGATCATGAGGATGGGCCAATTCGACGGCTTGGCCAGCATCCATGACCATTACTCGATCACTGTCCATCACTGTATGCAAACGATGTGCTATTGTTAAAACAGTACAATCGGCGAATTTGGTGCGAATGGTCTTTTGAATTAGTTTATCGGTTCTGAAAAAGAGAACAACATGCATTCATCAGTATTTATAAGAGAAAAGATTTCCACAACAAACTCACTCTGGATCAACGTTGGCTGTAGCTTCATCAAGTATCAGAATTTTATTATTCCTTAAAATGGCACGAGCTAGACAAACCAATTGCCTCTGTCCCATGCTGAAGTTTGAACCTCCATCGTACATTCTGCAGTTTAAACCACCAATCAAAGTCGAAACATAGGAGCGTAGTTCAACATCTTCCAATGACTTCCACATCTCAACGTCGTTTTTCTCCTCAAATGGATCCAAATTGTAACGAAGCGTTCCAGAGAATAATACCGGATCTTGAGGAATTATGGATATCCGACTGCGAAGATCATGAAGACCCAGATTTTCAATATTTATTCCGTCAATTGTGATGACACCTTCATTACAAGCCAAACGGAATACTGACTGAATGATGGACGACTTTCCAGCACCAGTACGACCAACAATACCAATTTTTTCCTGAGGTTCTATTATAAAGTTGAGGTCCCTCAAAACCAATGGCTCCTCCGGAGAGTAACGCATTTTAAAGTTGTTAAACACAATCTTTCCCTTACTTGGCCATTCAGAAGTCGGTTTAAACTTTTCTAAAGTTTCCAATGGCGGCTCGGGTTCGGTTTCTGTATATTCGAGGACTCTCTCCACGCTGGTCATTTGATTTTCGAGTTCAGCAGTTTGTCGCATTCCCCATTGACACATGCCAACCATGGTGATTGATTGGAGAATAGCAAGACCTACATCACCGCTGTAGAAGGTGTGATTTAGTATAAGAAAACTAAAGGTGACAGCTGATATGTAAACAAAACAGATGCAGTCAGACCACAATGCAAAGGCACGCGTACAGGCTAAAAACAGATACCAAGACGATGTGTTGGTATTTTGATATGAATGGAATTCTTCTTCAAGTGCACTTTGTGCTTCCAGGGCTCTAATGGTTGTTAGACCTTGGAAAGTTTGATTCGTGAGCGAATAGATAGGACTACGAGCTGAAAGTAAAAGGAAAAAAACATTAACGAATGCGAACAAGCTGACAATTTGATTTGCTACTTACAAATCGATTCGATTCGTTTAACACTTCGACTGGTATTGACATACAGGTAACGAACTAGGTACAAGAGGAAAACGACGACTATAGCGGGCACTAGTAACCAATAGTTTGCTATGGCAACTATAACTAGAACACCGGACACATCCATTGCGAACTGGAAAACACGAAAATGTTATTTGTAATGAGGCTAAGTTAACAAGTTGTGACATATCTTCATCAAGTTAAAAAGTAAATACTTACATACAAACAGTCAATCAATGTATGTGGCAAGTCGGCATCCACAGTCCGTATGTCCTTCGAGAAACGATTTAAAATTCTTCCAGAAGAATTCTTATTGAAAAAGTACATCGTCGCTCTGGTTATACCGCGAAACAATCGATCGTGCAACTTCAGTGATATTCTAAGGCACATTTTGAAGAATCCAAAAGTTCTGATAAGGAACACCATCAGCGTTGCAGCCAACAGAGTGGAGTAAAATATAACAATATTCAGTCTGCGTGTTTCTTCATCTGAGGATTTCTCTAGATCCTCCTCGAGAGCGGTTACATTCTGACTCAATGTCGTTTCATTGAGATTTGCCAACATATCCTGACGAGCTATGGAAACATCCTCTTCCCAAATTACCCTAAAAATATAAAATCACGTCAGAAAATTGGAAGTAAATCTTACACACTTTAACAAACCATCTTGAGATAAAGTAATCCACTCCTGTTAGCATAACTCGAGACAAAACAAAGAGTCCCAGAATAAAGAACAACAGCAAAGGGCTCTCTAGCGCCTTGAAGTATGACGCATATACGCTGAACTTTACAGAACCAACAGCTTGCACTTCCTTGTTGTCGTCGGCCAAGTCCTCGGTGGGCATCTGTTGATGCATATGCTCCAGGCTTTTCTCACTGTCGCTCTTCGAGATTTTACTGTTTACGCTTTCTGTGTCCCCTCCTTCGTTGTGATTAGTATGAGCCAGGAATTGGAATTGCTTTGATTCTTGTAGTTCCTGATAGCTTCCTTGGGCAACGATTCGACCAGCACCCATTAAAATCAGTTTTTCAACATCAAACAGATACTGAACCTGATGCGTAACCAAAATACGTATCTTTCCCGAGAGAAAGTCTCGAATACAATTTTCGAAGATGTGTTTTCCTACGTGAGTATCGACGGCGGATAGTGGATCGTCAAGTAAATAAATATCTGCTTTGCGGTAAATTGCTCTGGCAAGATTCACACGGGCTTTCTGTCCTCCACTCAGGCTCACACCACGTTCACCGACAATGGTCAAATCACCATACGGTAAAAGCTCCAAATCTCTTTCTAAGGCACAAACACGCAACACCTTCTGATACCGTCGCTCGTTGTAGTTCTCGATAAAAATTATGTTATCTCGGATGGTGCCTTCAAACACCCAGGGCTCCTGTGATGCATAGCTGACCTTTCCGTCTACCGTCACTGAGCCTTCAGTCAGAGACACTTCACCTAGCACAACATTCAGCAATGTTGACTTTCCAGATCCAACCGGACCCACAACAGCGGCCAGAGTGTTGTCCTGAATATCCAAATTGAAATCTTCAATTGCGGCATTTTTGTTGTCATCCATTTTATCCCACGACGCAAAAGCATCCTTGAACACAACACTCTTCTTTTCTGCACTCGGATTAAACTGTCGACGAATAACTTTGGGGCTAGTCGGATGTGGCACATTACCATTCACCTCGTTCTTGTTATCTATAACTATTGTTGGACGTGGAGCCTCCGGTTTATCCTTACCCTTTCCTTTTTTGGGTTGTGGCAGGTCCTCTGCTTCGAGCAAAAACTCCTTGGTACGTTTCGCTGACACATACGCCTCAGCGCAGAAGGTTATGGCTAGTGGCCAAAAGTGTACCATTGATTCATTTAGCATACTAAAGTAGGAAGACACTGTGAAGACCCGCTTCGCTGTGATGGCATCACCCAGATACACATAAGACACAATACTTAAGAAAACTGAAAGCTTTGAGATCATCGACGTGCAACTCAATGCCGCATGTATATAAGACGTTCCACGAATAGCATTTACTTCCTTCAATCTCACCTCTGCTATCACCTTAGCAAAGGACTTCTCCCAGGCGTACATTTTGATCACTTGAATACCTTGAATGATCTCATTCATAAGCTTCACTCTCAAGTCTGTCCGCTCTGCGGTCTTCTGTCTGTAGTAAGCAGCTTTTTTTGCTGCCCACGCTTGAAGTGGAATAAAGCTTAACATGAACGATACACCTATCACAGCTGAGATACCAATTTCTCTATACATCAGGTAACCAATGAGTAGCGACTCCATTGGACCTTTCCACAGATCGTGCAGGAAACACAGGGCCACATCGAAACGCCCCAAATCATTTGAAATAATATTAATAGCTCGACCACGCAAGCCATCGTTACTGGCACTTTTTGAAACTTGAAGGCACTTACGGTATACAAGACCGGATAAAGCTAGACGCACCTTAGTGCCAATTTGGAAGATGTAGAATATAAACGGATGGAATGTGATTATGGGCAGCAGAGAGCACAAAACTATCCCTAGTGCGTACATGTACGCATCTTGTTTTGATATATCTGTCTGTCCTGTTGCAAAATAGGCCACCAAACTTCCAAGGAACAAAGGTTGAAGCGATCTGAAAGAAAATAAAAACAAAAAATTACCAACAACATAATTTTAGTCAAAAGATCAAGACTTACTTTGTTGTTGATTCCGATAGGGAGTACAACACACCAAGTGGTAGAAATTGACGACCGTAGGCACGAAATATCAATCGAATAACACTTGGATTCGATCGTTTTTTCTCATCCTCCCATAGTTGGCCAAACGTTTCAGTCACCCGTTCGCTATCTAGATCTTTCTTATGTTCGTATAGTTCTTCATCGGTTAGTGGGCCTTCAAGACCACGACGGAATAAATCTTTCATCCACCTAAAGAGTTAAAAAAAGAGATCGTGTTAAAAAGGGTTTCGGAAAATAAAATATAGAAAGGGGATAAGCAAGTGATAAAAAATGGAACTTTAAGGAGCAAAGATTAGCAACCACAGGAGTTCAATTTTTTTAAACGAGATACGACGGATGTTATTGGTAGGTTCGGTTGGCATTTACCTAAGGCGCCACTTTGATGAAGGCGAGGGAATGTTTTTGGTGTCTTCTTAGACAGATCTGCCAGTCCGCTGTTTTGACTGTTTTTGCCCGAAATCAGGAGATGGTGTTAGACATCCCAGTCAGTTTCTATTTTTGCCCAACTAACGATCTTACGCTGGCCCATATGGCCCACTTTCCGTATTTCTCGTAAGTATATTTTTGAAAGGAGTATTTTAGGGTGACTCGATGAGAATTTAAATTTTATCCATTATAAGAAAGGGCATCGATTATCCAACCATTAAATGGGTCAGAACAGTGCTCGTAATCCGGAGAATCACATCCACCTCTCACGGGGTTTTTGTGACGACATTGGTGGCAAAAGGCTGCCCACATGATCATGTTTTATCATCTCTTTTGAACTCTGCTAATATAACACACCCTCAATTTTAGCAGGGATTGTATCAAAAGATTTGTGGGTTTCCTTTCGAACCACTGCCAACTTAGATATCCCCTAACCAAAATGAACATAAATATGCTGACGCCTAGAGGAGAATGAAGCTGCTGAGGACGCACTATGTGAGTGTGTTGCGTCATGTTAGAGTAGGTAGAAGTGGTTGAAACTGGTGAACCTGCCAGAGACACAAGTAGCGCGGATGCGCCGTTTTGAGACCATAACTCACGTGGCCTAGATGTTGATGGGCGTAGCTTGGAGTTTTCAGAAAATTGATAATGTTGCTGAATTTTATGCTAGAAATCTCAAAAAGTTCCTTAAAAAGGGGTTTTCCGAGACTGCGCTCTCTGGCTCTGGCAAGTGCCGGGCAGTAACAGCGAAAGTGGAATAACGTTTCATTTTCGTGTGAATTGCCGCAACTACGACAGTGAGGGTTGAACGTGATGCCTAACTTGACAGCGTGTTGACCAATTGGCCAGTAGCCCGTGCTAATTCCTGTGATTCTTGCTGTCTCGATGCGGTTCCTATTGATTAGGTTACTCGTTCTGTTTTTAATTGTAGGTGGGCCAAATCTGTCTAAATTTGGCACGGGTTGTAAAACTTTTCCACCTAAAGTTGGCAGTAGAGAGAAAGTGTTGGAAAATTTTGCCCCTGATGAGTCCCATCGGGGAGTAGACTGACTCCGCAAGGGAGACATCCAAGGTAGAACCACATCTGGCTAACGTGCGGCTCTCTTGTTCCCCTCTATGTTACTATGGCCCGGAACCCAAAGGAGAGTGATGTTAAACCGAGCGTTTGCCTGCGATTTAGTTTCCTTACACTGTTCTATTAATTTAGAGGACGAAGTGAGTGAGTGGAGCACTTTGATGGCAGCTTGGCTGTCAATAAAGATTCCTATGTTGTTTGAGGTAGTAGGGCTGAGGCTAAGTATCTTGCAGGTTTCTTAAATCGCAAGTGCCTCCGTCTGGAAGACACTCGAAGAGTCTGGGCGGCGCGGTACGATTTGGATACGTTAAACTAGGTTAAAAATCCTCGGGAAGGAAATCCTTACCTTCCACAGGGATTATTCTAGATCTTCTAGGTCGTTGTGCCCCCTCCATTGGACGAAGCAGCAGACATACAAATCAGAGGAAGACTGTTTATAAAAGCGACGTCACAGTGTCATTTTTCAGTATTCTCATCAACCGAAGCAAACAGTGTCAAATTTTTATTTGCTTCGATGCATTTGATTTTTCCCACTAAGTTGTCATTTGATATTTGTTTATCCTGTTTAGTTTCTACTTGTTATAATCAGGCAAATGTTTCTATTTGGCACATGTACTTAATTTATTTACTCAGCAACTAACAAATACTGAAATTAGGTGTGAATACATTGTGTTTTAAGAGTTCCATCAACTTTCAAAAGGAAAAAGTTTCAGAATTGAAAAAGCTTTGAGCTCATTATGTACATGCAAATAGATGCACGTGCTACGTGTCAAATAACGCTACGTCGAGCTACATATTGAAATTGATACCAAATCGATGGTATCATCATATTTTTTAGTTAGAAAATAACAATGGAATCCCACAAATTGGGTGTTTCAAACATGACTCATGCATTCTGGATTGTCTCAATCATAATCACTGCCCTTAAGCTACATACGTGTTTCGTTAGTTCGAGCCTAGTTTTGAAATTTAAGGAGCTCCAACTTAACCACCGTCGATGCCGGTACTATCAGCTGGGACACAGAGACATTCCAGGCAACTGCATAGCAGATGAACTCGCCAAAAAGGACACAACTCTACCAATTCTCCCGGGTAAAGGGAATCTAAGTATGCCTCTCGCCACCTGCAAACTGCTACTCAATAGAAACGCGATCAATACCGCCAATCATAGATGGACAGTAGGTAGCACCTGTCTCATCACCAAGCAGATTTGGCCAAAGCTGGATCTCAAACGCTCCCACTGTCTTATCAGACAGAAAAGATTGCTAATAAGCACCTTAGTGGGTGTCATTACGGGACACTGCACCATCGGCAAGCATGCCTACAGGCTGTGCCTCCTTTACAACGACTTCTGCAGAAGCTGCTGAGGAGGACCTTCTCCGCCTTCTCTGTACATGCCCGGCCCTTTTAGCTTGAAGAAGAGCATATTTAGGAGTCAGCTTCTTCAACAACCTAAGCGAACTGGCTGCAGTCAATAAAGGCAGTCTCCAGCGCTTCATAGCAAGTTCCAGTTGGTTCTGCGGGTAGTATTTCTGGTCGAATAGATCCTGGTGGTAAGTGAGGTTGCACCTGCGACCTGCCACTCCTACCTAACCTAGGAAAAACCTGTTTTAAAATTGTTGATAAAGTTATTTCACCTTTCAAACCCCTTCTACTACAATTTCTTCTTTTTCTTTATCACAAGATGCCTGCACCCTTAAACCCCTATCGTCGCAGACACTACACATGCATATTGATCAGTCGTCACCTCAAAGCGTACAAATATCCAATACACTGGAGGAGTGTCTTCCGTCGATCGCAACGTGATCAATTTGGTTGGTGGAACATTCTTTGATCAGGTGACTTCCAAGTTGCGTTGTGAATGTTGAGATGTTTGAATTTCGTGCTTCTTACTTAGGTGGCGCTACAGTTCGGGGTGAACCTGAGCCTCAACCAACAAGCTTCTCCAATTAGCCCGGTCCTTAGCTAACCGCCTCCAGTTACGCTCTCCAAGTTGGTTGAGGTCCCCTTCTACTTGTGCGCGCCATCTTAGGCGAGTTCTTCCTCTACTGCGTTGTCGGGTTGGATTCAAAGACTCTTCGGGCCGGAGCGTTGGTGTCCTAAATTTCGTGCTACTTTCCACCATATTTTGGCCCGCGACAAAGTAAATGAGCCTGAATCGGTTTCGGAGAGGTCGTGCCGTGCAGGCTATTTTTTCCGATGGTCCTGCCAAAGATATACCTCTATCCAATCTTGACGTTAAAATCTCCAGGGCCGGAGGGCTCGAGGAGCTCATAGAAAACAATTTTTCGTTGCATCGTCTTTCTCCTCTGTGAAGGCGTGAGCGCAAATAAAACTGTGTTTGAGGCAAAACCTCAAGAATTTTTGCCTAAGTCTACCTCTCAGCAAAATCGCATCCAAACACCCGCTGCCTTTCCTTGTGGTAGCAGTCGCCATAGTAGATGACGCAAGCATTTGTTTTCCAGATACTCAATCCTTTCTAAAGAGCGGTTATATCCACTTTGTAGCATTCGAGGGTCTCTGCTGGTCCATTAACTACACGTGATCGGTTCATATTCCACGTGCATATCCTTTATACGTTTGCTGGGGTCGTCAGCACTAAAAAGTCTTTCTTTCAATCCGAAGCAAATGACGCCGGCACACAATGTGACAGTAAACAATTGTTGTAAGTAAAATTCAGTGTGCGTCATATATTGTTAGGATCAACCTAAAGTTAACGTGAATAGAAACGATATGTAACAATGCTTGTGGAATTTTTCTCCTTAAAGTGATACATCACTAGATTACATCATTATAGTTGTAATGGGAAATCTTCCACCACATTAATTTCTAAGAAATCAATATCGTGTTATCATACAATTTAATAGTCATCAAACTAATGCTAATTCGTGCATTCGTATGTATTTAATACTGTACCGACAATTTCTACGTATCCATATCTGTAGAAATTCTACACCATCGTTCAATCAATCTCAATCAGACTATCGGTTCAGAATATTCCCTGCTTTTTGTGTCCTTGATAGTTATTGTTGTATAGATAGATAAATATTTGAAATGCTAATTCGAAAATAAATTATCATGTCATTAATGCCAATAATCGTTGATTAAAGTCCGAACAATTTTTAAGATGCATTTGTATGAAATGTCAGTCCAAAGAGATTAAACTCGAATACTTCACGAGTGTTAAAGATAATCATCTAAGAAACATCTGCGAAGATCAATTCATGTTTCAAAATAACTCTTGTATTTCACAAATTTCAATTGGCCTACCTTGACAGAAAACTAAACTGAAGCCTTAACATTAAAGAGAGGGTAAAGAAAGCAACGATAGCCAGGATATTTGGAAAAACCTGGGGCCCCAGCCCTAATCCAATCATGATGTGGCTTAACACGACAGTAGTAAGGCCTATACTTACGTACGGTAGCCTGGTGTGGTGGCATGAAGTGTGCAAAACCACAAACCTTAAACTATTAACAAACAAAACCTTCTCCCGCTTGATTTACTTGTGCAGGAATCAGCAGCAAAAAGCGACCTCTGCATGAGCCAAGCTGGAAGGTGTGAACCGAGTCAGACAGGGCACGCACAGATCTTGCGCAAATTTGTGGGCAGCAATGTGTGCACAGACTACATGTCGCCTTACTAAGCAGTGATGGATGGCAGGCAAACCAGATACTGGATAACAACACAACAACCTCCGTCTATACGGATGGATCCAAAATGGACATGGGCGCTGGATTCGTCTCCGAGACTCTCGGTCTGTCTGGTTCGATCAGACTCCCAGACTACAGTAGTGTCTTCCAAGCGGAGGTCCTGGCAGTGTCAAATAGATTGCAATGACAGTCAGGGGGCAATAAGAGCGATTTCTGCCATAGAAATAAAGTTGAAGCTTGTTAGTAGCTGTCGCTAAGAGCTACGGCTTCTTAGCAGGCAGCACAAAGTAGGACTCTGCTCGGTCCCCGGCCACAAAGGGGTGCCTGAGAACGAGACAGCTGATAAGCTGGCTAGGAAAGGGTCCTAATTTAAATACCACCGCCAAAATCCCACTCTATAGCCTATAACAAGAAATTGGGAACAAAATTAAAAGAACTGCCAACGATAGATGGAATGCGTCATAACCAGGAAACTATGGCCATCCTACGATAAACAGAAAACCGAAAGAATCCTGCGAATTAATTAAAACTACCATGCAAGAAGACTGGGATTGAATACGGATGACCTATGCAGGGGATACGGTGACGAGGAAGTAGATGAGGACACTCCACACTTTCCGACATTTTGCCATACAAGATTTAAGATCCTAGAAAGGCACCTTTTCCATGATCTATAAGAACTGTCCAACATGTCGGTGCTTGACATACACAGATTCATCAGCGCTGCGGGCTGGCTTGATAAAGCTTAGGCTTATGTTTCCTAGTGACGGGGCTGCAACCCCTAGGACATCACAATGGGTCTACATTGACCTAAGGAAGGACTTCCTTCCTCCGTCAACCCTAACCTAACCTAACCTACCTGAACCAACCCGACTTCCGAAGGAATTGTAGGATGGTTCTTGGTGGCTTATTTGACAATTCGCCTAGATCATCAAAGAAGTGTTCTCCGAGGGCTGTCTTTTTGTTTCTACTAAGACTTAAGCATTTGCATAGGAAGTGGAATGCATCCTCCTCGGCGTCTACATCGCCACATCCTCTGCATAGGTTATGACCTGTCATAATGGCTATGGGCGCGTTGGGATTTCATTGTCAAGGACGGTCTAATATTTCCAACACACCTCCTAATTGTGGAATAATATAAACCATTGTAGGCTTCGCCTAAAAGAGGTTTACAATCTTCGAGTAATGACTGTGACGTGTAATAGCTGACTTCTGTTGAGTGCGATGATTTAATTTGTTTTTCTTTTATTTAGTTCTGTCCAGAACGTTCTTGAGATGCGGCATGTCGTTAATGAAATCCATCTCCCGCCCGCGAGTTTTTTAAGAATTTCGTAGTGATGCTGGACTTTTTGAGGTCTAATGGCCATTTTTAGATCCATCTCAGAACCCATTCTTGCAAACTCATCTGCCTTTTCATTCGCATGGATACCCTCATGTCCCGGGACCCAAATGAGTATGACGTTATGATTAGCGCTGACCGACTTAAGCTCATCTTGGCAGCATTTCACTATTCAAAATCCGATTGTTGTGGGTGTGATGGCTTTGATGACTGCTCGACTATCTATGTAGATGTCAATGTAACTTCTTAGTATTGTCTGTTGTGATAGTTCTCGCGAAACCTCGGCGACTTCCGTCTAGAACACACTACTATGGTTTGGAAGTCTAATCAACCGTGCGATGTTTGGTTCTGACGGGTGATGATTGATTGTAAGTAGCTAGCAACGTCGAGTGGAAAATGTTGCACCTTTCAATCAGTTAATCAAACTTCGTTACACAGCACAGTTGTGACTAATGCTGCGTCAACTGAAAACAATTTACGAGTATACCTATTTAGCAAAGAAAACAGATGTTACTTACTTAATCAACATTTAATTAAGCATTGAACCAGATTAACCTATAACTCAAGCTTTGGAAATAAGACTTCAATCATTCAATTCAAGCATTAAAAATTCGTCGCGTCTTACATTCCGTTCATGAAAAGTTTCGGCACGAATTGACTTAACAGGCCACCGTTCAGAAACATTTCCCTATTCCCACACTTCTTTGAAAACGATGTTTCTGATGCCAGAATGACCAGACTACTGGGTAGTGAGCTCAGGTTCTCCAATAAGCGAGACTTCTCCAGCAAGCTTGTATTGTGTGCAAAGCAGAGTAAACTACTTAAGCCAATAGAGCACAGCCAATTGGTTTTAGATCCGGCTAATAACCTTGCAAAGTTCAAGTCTACCGAAAGCCATGTTTGTCGAATTTATCAAACTTGACTGTTAGAAAGCTCTCTTTGTTCCAGTCGAGATGAAAGGCAATTTAAAGCCTGATCTTAGAAGAACTGATTCTGCATCCTTGCATCCTTAGCTGATACCGCATTTATCTTCAGTCAAAACAAAAATTCCGCTCATAAAAGGTCAAGATCTAGTTTCGTGAACGACAGATCGAAAAGCTTTTCCATTATTATACTCTAGGCCCATGGGGTTCGTTATTGTCTGTCAAAACTTGGTGCCACTTTCGCTGAGATTCAAACCTGCGTCAATAGCCCAACGCCCTAACCATAGGACCACGTTGGCCACTATAAAAGCTTTCATTTTCGCCTCGAAATAGACTTCAAAAATGAGAAAGGCAAATGAAAAAAAAAGGCTTAGTTAAAGCTTCCCGAAGAGATCATCTGGTGCCGTAACATAAAGCCAATCGTCATAAGGCCAAATCTCTTCGTTTGGCCTTATTTCGCTTTTAGAAAGTACAATAAGGCCAAATTCTAGCATTTGGCATTACGACACTTTCAAAAAGCGACATAAGGACAAACTTTTTTGAGACATCACACCAAATGAATATTACAACAAAAACCTGTTGCTCGTCGCCGATTTTGGACATAAAAAGACCGTAACAGTGAAGCGGAGCGGCAGCGGAGCGAAGCGGTGCAATAATTTCAAAGCGTTTCAACGGACGAGCGACATAAAGCCAAATTGGCCAGATGTCACTTGGCGAAAGCGACATTTTGCCAAATGCTAAAAATTCGACCTAATGTCACTTTCAAAAGCGTCAGCGTTCGTTTGGCACAATGTCACGGCATCAATCATCTATAGTCGTTGGTTTTGGAGCCATTTGTACAGAAGTGAATTGGCTCATCATCCGTTGTGAAGTCCCATCTGTTATAGATAGCGACCTAGAAGTTTTCACTGAGTGTTACCAACAATATCTCAAAATGTCAGGTGCAACTGAATGTCCTGTGTTGCACTTCTACAGTTGTGCTTAAAAGACAAATTGACCTTTAGACAGTTTACAACCGATTATTGCTTCTTCCAAGGCAAACAAATAAATAAAGTTTCTACGAATTTCACAATTATACAAGACATGAGTTAAGCATTTAAGAGTAAACAACATTGAGGGGATTTTTCAGCAACATCGGCGACATGTTCCAAATGTGGTTTCATTACTCATTCTCTTTAAAAAAAAAAAAAAAACATGTAAACACGATAAAAATTCAGTAAAAATAACAAACCAATGCATTGACGAAGAAACAATAAATCGTGGAATATTTAAATTTAATTTTCATACAAAAGAACCATAGAACAAAGATCAATTATGTAGCTATAGATCGCATTCGATCGACGACGACACAATGAGAAAGAAAATCTCAAACGTAACACACTGTTGTTGACATACATTTTGAGTGGAAATTTTGCGGTTACAACCAAACCAGCTGGCCTTGAAACAAACAAAAAGAAAACAACAAATTTATTGCAAAATCCATATTCAAGAGAACGTGTATCTGTGAGATGGATTGCTCTTAGAAACAACGAACTTATTTCGACGAGAGTGAAATTTTTGCTGCAATTCGCTTAGATTGGCGGTGTGCGTCTTGCTAATATTTACATCATGCGCAATTATATTAGCTTTGCGATAAGGAAGTAGATTTTTTTTTTATTTAGAAATAATCTTAGTAACAAACTGTGAGTTTGTTTTACAGATAGTGTAACGAAAAAAGAACCAAGGTTTTCCTTGATCAAACTGTTTTAGATACAAGCAGAATGAAATGTGCTTGCATTATGTAATTGTTTAATTATTTAATTATGTTATTATTATCTTAAAGCTAAATGTGAATTTTTCGTTTACAACATGCGTTCCAACTCAACTGTGGCTGTTAATGTCCTAAAGCCTTCTCCATTCAGTCTCCGACTTAATGCCAATACTACAGCAAAAGAAAACTGTTGCTTGTTATAATTAAACTAAATTACAGTATCCGCTTATAACAAACTCGAAGGGACCGACCAAATTGGTTTGTTATAACCATAGTTCATTATAAGTGATGTGCTAAAACAAAAAAAACATCAGCTTTTGTCCTTACTTACTTACTTATCAGGCCAGCGACCCTTGGAGGGTCTGAGCCTGAACTAATCCCGCTTTCCATCCTTTACGGTCCCGGGCACGCTGCTTCTAATTTACTAGACCAAGGCTTCTGGCGTCAGCGATTGCCTGATCTTTAAACCAGAGGTTCGGTCTTCCTGTTCTTCGTGAACCAGGTGGCTCGGATTCAAAGAACAGGAGCATTCTCGTCCATTCGCTCGATGTGGCCGAGACATTGCAGTCGACGGATTTTTGCCTTCCGGACTATATATATCTATCTATCTATATTATATCTCCTCGCAGACTGGACCAAAAATTCGACGTAGGATTTTTCTTTCGAAGGATCCCAAGATCTGATCCGCTGGAATCTGAACTTTTGTTCGAAAAACCAAAAAAGAAGGAAAATAGGAACGATCTTACTGCAAAAACGTCCAAAAAATCACCATATTCACCATATCAAACACCAATCTAAACTGATGTCAAGAAATTATTGATTTGGAGAAGAACCGAGGGACTACAATCAACGCTATGCAATGCACTTACGTTCGCAAAAGAATTAAATATCCCCATCTGAACTCAAAATCACAAAAAGAATAGTCAACCCCCGTGGAACCTTCCCAAGCTACGTGATAAATGATGCTCTTTGCAGCTACACCAAATCTACAACCGATAATAACATCTATAAGGCATTATTCCTTAAGCTACGAGCAGACGATATGCAAAAGTCGCATATACATGCGAATATGACGTCTTTTTTGCGTCATCATATGCGATTTTTGCTCGCATATCATCTGAGCACGTCTATATACGTATGTATATGCGAGTTTGCGAGCACTGCCGTACGTATAGAATTTGCGACACATTTGCGAGTTTTTTCGTGACGTCAACAATCGCATACATGTATATACGACTTTTGCATACCGTCTGCTCGTTGCTTTAATATTGCAGACAACCACAAATCCTTCGGTTGGAACCTTGTCTTTACCTGACGGATCTAAAACTGATAGCCACACATCATTTGCAGTTGTCAACGAAAATGGTTCAGTTCTCTCCAAACTTTTTATCTATTTTCACTGCAGAAGCACTTGCTATACTTAAAGCAATAAAGTATGAGAACAAAAAAAAAGACTTATATTTTCTGACAGTCTAGCGTCAATATTTGCCGTAAAAACATCACCAACTCCACAGGAATCGTCGAAATCATACGCATAACAGTAAGACGTTAAAACTCGTTTGGATCCCTGGTCATACTGGAATCAGAGGCAACGAGGCAGTTGATACGGCAGCTAGGTCAGCGATAAAAGAACCGTTAAAAATGTTCTACCAACACAACGTTCATTCTGAACGCGTAAGCTCCTATGTACCTTTCTGAAGAACCTTTTCTGGCATGTTGATCTGCAATTTCGTTGCCTTCAATGGCTCTGTGTCCTTGTATCCACCAGAGCTTGACTTTTTTTTTTTGATACGAACATGCAGCTATACAGTTTTCGGGGGAATCTTGAAAAATTGAAGAAATCTAAATGAACATATTAAGTGAAACATTTTTGGTTCATTACAACCCATTTTCTTTATTTTCTTTACTTTATCCTAAAGTATGCTTTAAGAGGGTTCAAATCACTACTGTACTTGATTTTAGCTTATAAAAGGAGGGCCATCTGTTGGTTTGCTTTAAAAAAACGCTATAAAAAAAAATATTGTTCAATATTTTTCAACGATTGTTGCTTTATTGAAAAGAGTAAACCTTTCGATTTATTATGGAATATTATTTCATTCAAATGACTGCCTAGGCTGGCTCGGCAGTAAACCATCCTATCATCCTCATTTTCGATGATTTCGGTTCCTAATTCATGAATAGCTCGACCAATATTGTTCCTGAGTGCCTGAATCGTCTCTGGATTATTCGCATAGCATCGATCTTTAATGGCACCCCACAAAAAAAGTCAAATTGCAACTCCATGGCGGCCAAGCGACATTACCAAAACGACTGATTACACGATTATTGAACTTAGTGTGCAATTAATCGATTATTGGACGGCTTGGTGTGGCACGTAGCCCCATCTTGCTGGAACCATAGCTCGCCCAAGTCCAAATCCTCAATTTCTGGCAATAAAAAATCGGTTATCATGCCTCGGTAACGCTCTCTTTAACGCGTTGTCGGTTTTAGGCGCACACTTTCAACAGCAGCTATAATATTCTCCGTTGAACACACGGGAATATGTTCGGTTATCAATCAGCCAACCCATCTCATGAACTTTCTTTACAAACCTGCTAACACTAGCTACAGTTGATGCATTATTTCGACCGAAATTTCTTTACAAAATTTGCACTGTTTCGGCAACACAGCATCCATTTAAATTTTATATAAAAAGCCACCCTAATGGCCTTGCAGCTAATCAAACTCACCGCTACTCTGACCAGTACCAGCTACTCTGAAATCCAGAGAACAGGTCCACGTGCCAATGCCACATGTTTTAACTGGGTGGGTTATGCAACCTAAACGAAAGTCATAAGCAGTTTGTTATATTCCCATGGACTTTCTAGTTACTACAGCTCCTTTTACGGGTGATTTATTAAAAATTGGTGACCAGCCTTAAATTCACTGAATGTGATGTTATATTTGGCCAAAGCTTACTTGGGAACACAATAGGAGCTGTCACATTCGAAGTTGGCATTCCTTATGCCTTAGTGTCTTGTTTTCTAGCATTGTAGCCGGCAGATTCTTAAAGTACTTTCCATTGCACACTTCGGTATACCTACATATAAAGGTCGATGATGACACATTGGGAACAGTCCTTGACCCGATGTTGATGTTTCTCATTACTTATGTCATGTTGTGACAGCTGTAACATTTCTGCCATGACGATGACATTAATAGTTTTAAGACCTAATCAACGTGCATATAAAAGTAGGTACACTACTCTGCAGATCTAAAGGATGATTTAAGGCTCCAGTCGTCAGTTTATATCAAAACTCTCTACTTCTGCGTCAAAAGTGGTCTAAGCCACCTTTACGAGCATGATGTCATTTATTTATTATTCGGTGTTTACTATAAAGATTGTTATCGTATTTTTTGTACTATTTCCGATCAATTTATCTGCAGATATGGAAAGAATCCACGCCAATTTCTCTAGTTACGGGCTTCCCCTTTCTTTAAAATTCAACCTCAAGTAATGTGTTCATGCGATAAGGTTAGAATTTACTTTTTATAACGCTGGTATCATGCAGATATTACTCAATAACTTTTGTTATGCGGTTTAAATAAGAAAATATAAAAAAAAAGAAGAAAAAATATGCAGTTGGTATGCAAAATATGGGGATGTATACTCTGTGACTAATAAATTGCGACGAAAATCACAATGTTCTGTTAAGGCGGTCTAATTTTCTTAATCTGAACAATGACTTGACCCATTGGACTGAAATTAAAGCAAACAACACCAATCAAATTAAACGGTCAATGAAGGCAATACCAAGTATATGCTTTCAACAAGAACGTTCAGAACATCACCGTAAACAGATATAACTTTGAGGTAGTTACGGACTTTGTCTACCTAGGCTTCAGACAATGGCACCAGCACTGACATCAAACGAAGAGTAGCTCTTTCCAATCGCTGCTTCTTTGGGCTAAGAAGGCAATTAAATAGCAAAGCCCTCTCTCGTGACCCTTTACTATCCCAGTCCCGCTCAGAGGCACGGACTTGGTCAAAAGTGGATAAGGCTGCTTTCGGCTGTTTCAGGAGAAAAAGTCTTCGGTGATTTTCGGCCCCATCTGACGATGAGTGGAGGAGGAGTACAACGACATCGACTGAGCCAGAAAAATGAAGGTTCATGTAGAGCAAATAGACATCAATGCTCCGGCCCAGAAAATCTTCGAATCCACCACCGAGGGACGGCTCAGTAGAGGAAGACCGCGACTCAGGTGGCGCACGCAAGTGGAAGGGGACATCAACCAACTTGGCGTGTGAAACTGGAGGCAGCCAGCTAATGATGGAGCTAGCTCGAGACGCTTGTTAGTTCAGACCCAGGTCCAACCCAGACTTTAGCGCCATCTTAAGTAAATAAGTTACACTAACCTAGCTTTAACTGGTGAATAACACTAGCGCTGTTTAAATAACGTCATAAGGGTATTCATAACCCGTTTAGCGCTAGTGAATTAAAAAAACAAAATTGCTATCTTCAATCCCACAGATGAAATCGAAACTCATCACCTGTCTATAGCTTTTAATGACGCGTCTATAGACTAGATACATAGCCTGCTGTATGTTCCTGTCTTAACTGACTAGCCCAATCGTTTACGTTAGGTAAGGTATACATGTGTGCATTGTTATCTTAGTCACTACACATGAGAACTAACAAATGGATCCATTTGCACAGCAGTTGACGGACAGATGATCATCAACCCTAACGTCCGACGCACGTATCGAATGAGTGAACATAGTGTTCCAGTTTTTGGTAGCACTTTTCAATTATTCAGTTTGACATCTGTCATTTGTAATTTTAGTCATGAAATGGCGATTTCATTACGAAATAATGCACTCGAGCTCATTGTTTAGTTTAAAATGTAGTCACAGGCCGTAAAAGTGCAGCTGAATATAAAAGGGTTCGAACAAGATAATGGAATATGCCTGGTGCTAACGAAATGATGACTTTACTGCGATAAAAGATCAAATTGTATGTGAATCACTTAATAAATTTATCAACAATCCCCAGGACAAGACAAATCAATATATTTCATAACAATAGCTACATAATCAAAACAGCTGATGGAAAGTCATCAAATTTATATATTCATAGGCAGAAGTCCCTCCCGAAATTGTGGTTTTAATTGGTCTCCAAGGTCATAAGATTCGACGCCATAGAATTGTTATTTCAAAACAATCACTTACGTAAAAGTCAACCACAACTGTATTTGTATCATTAAAAACGTAGAATGTCTCCATGCTTCGTAACTTTGAAATGTTTTATTGAAAAGAAAACCTGTTCTTGGTAACGGGCTTTTGGTTGAAAACCTACATAAATATAGTAAAAATCGATTAACTTCCCCAAGAAATGCGCTTACAACAAACAACTTCTGCGGCCCTAACACTTAGATACACTCAGTAATAATACATCACTACAGCATTCCAAAAATAGCTAATGTGTTGCTCAATAATGTCAACATTGGCTACCAGAAAGGAGCGCCTGAAGTCGCTTTACAATAAGTTTATCTCGATCTTTACAGATGGCTCTGAAAAAAAAAACCGAGAGAGTCGGTTTCGGCATCTATCCGGAAAACATCTTTCACGCTGAAGTCACAGGCTGACAAATGACTAAAGATTAACATAGTATCACGTACAGATACTGCAAATTAAACAGACAGCCAGGCTATTCCAAGACCTCTTGTATCAAGCATAATAAAACGTAGGACAGTGAAGGACTGCTATGTTTCGCTAAAATGAACAACTTCACTGTCTGTTGGGTTTCAGGGCACTACGATGTTCCAAAGAACGCTGAAATAGCCAGACGAGGCTCTCTAGGTACAGATAGTTGGAATTTTACTTTGGAAAACACCTGATACACACCGATACTCTGTCAAAAACTTATCATAAATGGCTACATCTAGACAATTGTAACAATGCCAGGTTTATGCCCGACTACAAGATATCTTAGGCAGACATGCTCAGCGATTTGGCATTGCAGAAACCGCAGAGAGAAGAATTCGAAGATTTTTCGGTGTCCATCCGCCCTACATGACCCAGCCACCTCAGTCGTTGGACCTTCACTCTTTTAGCTGTCGATATCACTGTACAGCCCGTACAGTTCGTCGTTGTATCTCTTCCCCCACTCCCCGTATATGCAGACGTGATCAAAAATGTCTCTTAAAGCAGCCAAGGGCAACGTCATCTTACCTACCCTTGCCTACATAAAAAAAAACACACAACATGTGTGTTCACCTTTCCAATCACAGAAATGATCTTAACACTGCCAGTACGGTCGATCTTAGATCTTGGAATGTCCAATCTCGAACTTATCCTGATATCACAATGGACCTTCTTCTGGTCTAAGTGTAATTTTTTTTTCTATAGGGTCACTCCAAAATGGCTAATCAATACAGATATCAAGCGAAGTCTCACCCATGCCAAAATCTTTTTTCGGAGACTAATGAGGTAATTAAGTAGCAATGAATTCTCCTGAACAATTAAGGTGACCCTGTACAAAACCTTGATCACCTCAACACTGCTCTACGATACAGAAGAAAAGCTCACGAGACTTATTCAATGTGCAATAGGTATCTATCCAAAAGAACTTTATTAATGGCGTCTACAATTTTGGGCAAAATACGTCGACAATTGTATTTTCAGTAGTCTTGTCCTATTTCTTCAGCAAAAATTACCGCTATACACTCATCTCTCAAAACTTTTTGAAATTATATGAAATAGATTAATAAAAATCAGTTGTCAAAAACTTGAACAAAATGTCAAATTTTTATTTGACAGGGACTGTCAAACAATGTTCAATCGTTTGTAGTTTGACAAGTTTGACTCAAAACTATTTAATATTATTTGACGCCATTGTTTATCATGTCACAGTTCAATGACATCCCTTAGTTACGTTGTGACAAAATAGTATTTTGTCAATAATTTGCATGAAATTGAAAACGTTTGACAACTTAATCGTAGTTTGTGTGTTTTTCCGACTCCAATGACTTTGAAACATTAGCCAACCAGTAAATTATTTGAAACCTCTGTGACTGAACTAATTGAGCACGACAAATGAAACTTACAAAATGTGTAATAAATAATTATTGAGAACTATAAGTACCAGTAAGTCAGGTTTTTACATTACCTTGTGCAGTCAAGCATCAGCTGTATAAATGTATTTTTCACATAGCGATTGTAAGGCTATTTCTACAAAGTAGATACCGTTTCTGTTTGTTTTTTGTCACGTTTTTAGTTGAAATTAATGTGACTAAATACAAACACAAGTTCATTTCCACTCATTTGTTGTTCAAGCTCAACACGAACCCGAAAATTAACTCTTCACTTGTTAAAATAATCTCTTATTATGGCTATTTCTAGAAGAAGAGCAATTTCTACATGAATTCGGGGATTTACTCGTAATTAAAAGCACCGATATGCGTTCGATTGCAAAGTGTTATCATAAAAAAAAACGAATTCAGGGATTCCCCCACATTTTGGAATTTTATTTATAAACAATACAACTATAGTAATCCCCGGATACGTACTCCCTCGCTTAGCTGCGTAACCCCCATTGCCAACCAAAACTTTCAGGCTTCAAACATTTTCATTCAAATTGCCAACAAATCCACCCGTTTGGGTACCTAACGCTTATCTACCCAACCCGCTCAAGTGCCCTCTATTAGCGAGCATGAAAGTCTAAATCTCAAACTATTTGCCTCGGATAGCTGCCTTGGACAAAAAGCAAAGATGTTGGTCGAGAAGAGCTTGAACTCTTCAAGGAAAAAATATTTAAAATCGAAGCAAACAACATTTGCCAAACAAAAATAACAGATTTCTTTTTGTGCTAGTGAATTCCTTCGCAAATATTTTATAAAGGTGCAATGTCTAACATGGAATATTTATTTAATCATGGTTGAAGATTTGCATTTATGACTCGTATGAATTTGTTTTTAGCTGTACGGCTCATTTCATTTACTTTTGTGTTATTTTCTTCTCCCTAATTTTCAATTTTTATACATGCGTTAGATGTTTGAAAAAGTTGAGTTTGAATTCATTTAGCTGCCCCAATTAGGCTCATAACCGGGTACGCTTAGTAACCTTAAAAAGGCACGTAAACGGGTACGGATAGGTAACTTCCCCTGTTAAGTGCCCAAATAATTTAGAAAAGCACTCAAGGCAGCTATCCGGGGGCGCACTGTAACTACAAAAAGTCTCAACACACTTGAGGCATTCATTTTCAATTTTTTCAGACAACTTAAGCTACATTTTAGACCAAAGGCTTTTGTAAACCAAAGCTGCACACACAACATATTTGGGACGACAGCTCATAGAAAACCAGGGCCTAGCTTCTCGCAACCTTTCATGTTGTGGTTCTATATTTTTCGCATGAATGGCAGGGACCTACAGTTTTATTGCCGACTTTGAACAGCGAATTAAGAAGCTTTTTCATGACAGATTATACTCGTACAGGTTTATCATGCCTGCGAAGAGGTTGTGCCTCGAAAAAACATCGAGACTAGTGTCCTCTCACTCAGCCGTACAATGCACTAACCCCTAAGCCACGGCCACGACCACACTAAAGCTATTTAGAGGTTATATTCTTTCCCTACTCTTCACATGTACATAGATGGAGAACAACAACTTTTGTTAAACTCATCAAATTTCGGCCACGAAAGCATAATCAATTGAGTGTTAAATTTAATGCGTTCAAAATCCAGTTAAGCCTCGAAATATTGTCCATGAGTGGATCAAAAGCCGAAAGAGGTTTCAATAAATCGTAGAAAACTTAGAGAAACTGTCACATTGGTGAACCGAGGATATAATCGGATTGATTGCAGATTTTGACTTACAAGAAACACCTGCTATATAGGTCTGATAAGGTTGCTAAAAAGTACACAGCGCTATCGGTATTTATGCCTAACACAGGAGCATCAAGATATGGCCGTAGACGACTTTTGCAGAAGCGTCAAGTCGATAGCTTATCATGGGGTACAGCCCCATCTCGGTCGAAGTACAAGGCTTACAGTCGTTAAATAATGTGTAATGCATTCTGCAAAACATCGAACGATGTAGCACTAGTCATAATAGATACGATGTTGGTGATCCTAAGCTTCGTAGGTTAGGTTAGATTGAGGTGGCTGCCAGCCATTGCCAGCACACTTAGATCAGTGATAGGTCCATTGTGATACCACAAAATGGACTTCCTCATTAGACACTGGTCATTCAACAATCATCTTAGTAGGCTGAGCACTGTGTAGAAAACCAAGAGACTGCTAAGTATGTTTTGTGCAAATGTCCAGCCGTATATGGGTTCGTTTCTACAAACACGATCCTGAAGTTCCTCCATAACCTCATTCTTACTTGGGATCAGAACATTCTCGAGTTAAAAGAGAACTTTGCTTCCTACAAGAGATCTTTGAGGTGGCAATGTTCTTCTGATTTCCATCAGGATAGGTAGCGAGACCCAATTGAAAACAATTGTGATATTTCAGAAGGTGCCTTCCGGGCTAGTCCGAAAAAATAGAAATTCTACCCTCAAAATACAATTACTGACCGGACATACCTATGTTTCTCCAGTTAGCCTGTTCTTTAGCTTAATGCTTCCAGTTGCTTACTCGAAGTTAGTTGAGGTCCGCTTTAACTTGTTCATGCCATTTAAGGCGAGGTCCTCCTCTACTGTGTTGTTCCTCCGAAGTGGATTCATTCGTACTACAAGCCCTAGACATCTCAAACGACAGTTTGAGTTATTCTCCGCTTAAGGTCTCACAGGGTGTCGCTGTCAAAAATGGCAGCAGAGCCAAGGTAGACGAAATCACTTACTAACTCGAAGTTATGGCTGTCCATGGTGACATTCTCTCCAATTCATCGAGGTGCATACTTGGTTTAACCCTTATTCGCCGTTCGCTCCTTTTTAGCCGCTTCTACCTTAATACAGATGAAAACATCGATGACAGCTAGCTGAGTTCTGCGGGCTTACACAAGCACTAGCACTAAGTTTCGCAACGCGTTACTTTGGCTAAATCTTTTTTTGATATCAAAGGACATACTCGTAGACAGAACAGCAACCATTCTCCATCGTCACTCTGCATAGACCAAGGAGTTTAGCAGGGATGCCAAAACTAGACATGGCTCTAGACCGCAGTCATAGGCGAACTTAATTCCGATAGCGAGATGGTGGGTATCGATTTGGACTTCAAGGGGTTTTCTCTAGGATTTTTCATGAGCTAAAACCACACTGATGGGCTCAAACAGGTTGGTGACAAAATGTTTCAGTAGAAAGAGGTGACAAAGAAATACTCCGAAGAAAACTTAGACAACATCAATCATCGGCAAACATTACCACATACCTGTGGACTTTAAAGCCCATGCCATATGGAGCAGTGACCTCAGGACGTTCGACATTACTTGTACTCATTCCATGACATCAAAAATCAATAAAATATTCAAATCCAAGGCGCAGACGCACCATAAAGTTTATCAAGCTTGGCCTTGGTTTCATCACTCGACTTATGTCATCTGTCAAAAAATTTGCACACGATCATTTAGGCATTGCCAGGTGTTAAAATCAGCAACAAATTTATTTAATAGTTGCAATGCTTTCAATTTTACACCGACCTTGTCGTTTTATTTCACAACAATGCGTAAAAATTTATTAATTTTACTAACTATAGCCCACTTTACTTAAATGAATTGTATTCCAGAGTCAATTAAGTCCAATCAAATAACTTGTTCATCCATTTAACCGTACGGCGCGGCAGTAACAAAATACGTTGAAATATAAAAATGTATGACAATTCCAATTAAAAGATGAAGATTGGGTGCGAGATTAGCAATACACAAACGCAATTCTATAAAATTATTTATTATTTGAATATTACACAACTGTGTAATGATGGATTCTAGACACAGACAATCCTAGAATCAGTGGGAGTTTATTTTGTAAATTGCATCTTTGTTTAAGATTTATCGAGGAAGTCATGAGACTCGTAAAGATAATTTTAATAGACGCAAGATGCACAATGCAGACAATGGATGCTATTTGTTTGGTCTAGAGAGCAATGCCACTGCCGGTTTAAACAAATAAATTATTTACAGAAAAATGGAACAGGAACGAAAACAAGTAAGTAAATCCTAAATTTCTAAAATAGGGCTTAAAGGCCCAACCATAATAGACTTAGATGAGCTTACGCCAGCTTAATGAAATGTCCCATTACATGCAAATCGTATGGCATACCCATAATGGGATTATTCATGGTTTCGTCAAGTTTTCGTTGACTTTTGTGGGCTTACGGAACGTCTCAATGGAATGAGACATTCCGTACGGAAATTTGACAGATGACAAAAAAACTTAAAAAAATAACAAAAGAACGACGGCAGTGGAAATTACTTCTAAATACGACTTTTTAACAGTTTAAATTCCACTGGTAGAAAGAAAATATGTCTTTATGAAACCAAACCGAATGAAAACAATTTGACAGATCACGAAGCTTGCTCAAGTTCAATATGGGTATCTTAAACGTTTGGCAGAAATTGAGTGGGCTTTTCGTTCGCTTTTGACAAAAGGTAAATCCCACTTAAGTCTATTATGGTTGGGCCTTTAGAAAGCAAAATTGAACTTCAATATTTCGATTGCGCTGATTGATCTTTGACAAGAGATGTCAACCATTATTGAAAAGATTTTACTTTGCTGTTGGCAACATCCACAATACTTACACAAAATACAGACTGTGACTGTTTTGCATAAAAAATAATTAACCACAAGATATTCAACGTCATTTGCATTCCAAAAGATTATATTTGCGTGGATTTTGATCTAGGGGCGTCATCGCTGTCATTGACAAAGGGGAGCTGAGTTTAGTTATTGTTAACGACAAGTGGTATCGGATGATGTCTTTTTAGTACAGCTTTGGTGGACCAGATTTGGATGAAGTGATGCGCTGTCTTGCGATTCCTTCGGTCGGGCAGAAACTTGCTGCATTATTGATTTAAATATCATCTCACGATCTCAACGAGCCACAGTAAAGGCTTTTTTTTACAGCCGATCTTGCTTTGGCCAAATCTGTTTTGTCGCTAGAAACATTGTACCATTTGTCTTCCTAAGATTTTTTTTTTTTTGGAAAGCATTCTCATTGGTTTTTGATCCGTCGGTGTAGAAGTGAATCGACTTATCTTCTAGAAATACACCTTCCTCCCAGACCTGGAGGGGATGGTTAATTTGAAGTTTTTATTAATATTAAGCTTGGGTGTAGAGTAGTCTGTTTTCTGTTATTGAAAATGGAGGCGTGGCCAAAATCGTTACTGGACCACTGTGAAATTGATTTAAGGCAAACGCCTGCACTAGCTGCGATTTGCCTGCCAAATATATCAGGAGTATCAGTTATAAGAGAATGTCAACTGCTGCAGAGGGTGTCGTACTAAAGTCAGGCAGGTAGTAGAAGTAGCGCGGTTGCGCCGTTTTGATACAACTCACGTGGCCTGGGTGTCGATGGGTGTGATTAGGCGTAGTTTTTCAAATCCATCCTGTGGAGTTCAAAAAATTAATAATGTTACTGAATTTTATTTCAGAAATCTCTGATAATTCCTTAAAGAAGGGCTTGCCAAGTGTGTGGTGCCTGGCTCTGGCTAGTGCCGGGCAATCACAGAAAAGTGGAATAGCGTTTCCTTTTCATGTGAGTTGCCTAACTTGGCAGCGTGTGGGCCAATTGGCCAGTGGCCCCGTACGAAGGTCAACGACTGGCATTTTATATTTCCTGAAGAAAAAACACTGATTCACGAAATTCCGAAGAAGAAAGGCTAGGGGTGGCTCTACTGACAGAATTATAGCAAAGCTACAACTAATCCCGTCATTTTCTTACTTTTTCTTGAGTCCAAAATTTAACAGATTCATCTTTCTTACCTTCGTCCCGGTCGCGCACAGAATTTATTCAAATTGAAAACCAACAATGTTATTCAAACGTGTTATTCAAATATAGTATTCGCGTCCGTTTATGGTAGCGTCCACTTATGAGAATACAATTTACTTAAAAAATTGTCGGTTCCAATAACTCTGTCCGTTTAAGAGAAATGTCTACTTATTGGAAGTGGAAGAGAGATATCACGTTTCTCTACATTTTCCCATCACCTACAGTTTCCTTTGATTAAACTATTTATCCTTATCTAACAAAGTGTCATCACTAATTAGTTTAATTGTTCAAAGTATCCCGTTTGTTGCCAACTCTCTCACAAATCATTGCAATTACATTACAACCAAATTCGGTTTTAATGAGTGGGCGCACGTGACAGAGCAATTTGCAAAAATGTTCTTCTCCAACGATTGTGTCTCATTGTTTCAACAGACAAACATAAAACAAATACTTATAGGCCTCCCAAATAGGCGGAAGCAAATAAAGGAATTTATACCTAGACGACACGACAACAACCCCCATCTATCCCAATGACATGTGGCGGCCGTGGCGACATGCCATTTCACCCGAAAATAATCACAAATATGCCAAAAAAAATACCATAGCCATAGCCACGTCCAAGGTTAATAGATAACCATTTGGACAATATGTCATAGTAACAAGTGATGATACTACAAATACATTATAATCGATGATGTCCGTTACACTTGTGGTGTAAGGCTTGATTCACTCACCAGAAACTCCATTTCGAGAGGAAGTTCGCTTTCAGTATTGGATTCGGTGGTCTCACCACTTTTCTCTTTGTCCGATTCATATTGATTTATTTAATTTATAATTCTTTGCTGCTGCTGTTATTCTCTTTTCCTTTGCTAGACACGTTTTGCTTTTGACAAAGAACGAGGAAAACACCAAAAGCAGCATGCACCTGGTTTCACTCAAATCACATACACGCACAAGAAGAAACACTCAAACAATCTTTTTTCTGCAATTGTTGTAAAAAAAAAAAAAGAAGTAAAACCTCTATTATCCGTAATTTTCACCTTCCGATTCGGATTATAAAATTACCTCAACACTGATTGAGGTCACTGATCGACTAATACTGTCAGCGTAATATGAAACACGACAAGACAAGAAAATCGCGTGCCAGGGCCAGACTGTATGACGTCACGCGAACGTTAATACCACTGGACGAACGCACTTTGAGTGGGGCATCCCAGTCGTGATCCGGCCGATTTATACAAAAACACCGTTTTTCGTCGGTGAATTGTAAACCCTTGTGAGTGCGATTTTGTATTCAAACAACCGTAAATAAAATAAACAACACGTTAATAAACGACGGGCGCCAGCAGAGAACTGAAGCGAAGACCAAGACGAAGACATTTAAGTCAACCAATTTATTAATTTCACCAAGTTTGCCAATCGTTATGTTGTGGTGGAAGCTCTCTCTTCCCAACCCAACCCGTCATTCGTGGGGTTTCGTTGATTTTTGATTAAAAAAAATGAACAAGCAATATGTGAATTGATGAAATTCACTGACACAAACAACTGTGAAGTTAAAAATAGAAAACATAAAATAAGAGAACAACTTCAAGTTGTCCTAAGAGAGAATTACTAATGTTTATCGTAAAAGAGAAAGGTCTTTACATATTACAAGAATTTCTCTGATGGGACAGTCGTAAGCGAAATGTAAGATTTACATGTGTGGATTAACCCTTAAATGCCTAAAAGGTTTAAGTTTTAAGTATAATTGGCTATACAATTAATTGTTTTTACTTACTTAGGTGGCGCTACAGTTCACATTGAACCTGGGCCTTAACCAATCCAGTTCACCCGATCTTAAGCTAGGTGCTTCCGGTTTCGCAGTCCAAGTTGACTGAAGGCGTTGTGCCTCAGACTCAGATTCGAAGAACATTGACGTCCATTCGCTGCACATGTCATAGTCATCTCAAACACTCATTACATCAGCCCCAAAAATTTGCCACCTGATACGAGCGAAGGCAGTACAATCACATAGGAAATGTTCCGCAGAGTCGTCACGGAACACCAATCAAGAGTGATGTCACTTAAGCCTAACACGTTGAGATGTTTGGCAAAGACGTATTGTCCTGCAATAAAGTCAATAAGTTGTCTGCATACATTTCCGCTGAAAGACAGCAAGAATGCCGAAGACTTCTTACAAACGTTGGGAAATACCCATTAAGTCTGCCTGCAACCTGGAGAGTCATGCAACCTACACTGGACGATGTATCAGCCTATTTTTTTTTTTTTTTGTTCTTTTAAAATTCACTAGCGCTAAAGGGGTTATGAATACCCTTATCTGATTCACGTAAGCCTTCTCGCTACCGGCTACCCCGCAGAGTCTTACTTACACTGTAAGCAAAGAACCTTAAACTCTCCGGGACAGCAAAGTACAAGTACCTTTAAGAAAAAAATGGCTTCAATTACTATGAAAGGTTCACCTGCATTGCGTCTTGCCGAGCGATAGTTGTCACTGCCAGAAACTCCGCATCGAAAGCACTGCTATAATCTGAAAGCCTGATGAATTTTAAGCGAGTAAGCTGTGCGTATAAAACGCTTGCACCTACACTTAAGGGTAGACAAGGAAGATGTTGATGCACGTTGGTTTTTAATGCTTGCGAGCTATACTGATCAGGTAACACAATGCCATGTAAGTTCCACATTCGTGTTGTACGACTTATTTGAAACTACGTCCAAAAGTAGGCTTAAGGAAAAACTGATGTGCATTTGAATGAAATATTGAAGGAACAGAATGCTGGAAGGAAGAATCAATAAAACATTGAGACACATGAAACATTTCTTCAGTGTTCAAGCGAGTGAATATCTTTGTCACCTTAAGGTCTTAGCACGCGATTTTCTATTTTATTTAGAATGTAGAGCACAGGTTTGTGTTGCACTAGACCAGATGTATACGTACTTGAGTTTTACATGACATTGGGAGAGACGACGATATACCTTCCTCAGGGAGATTTCGAAAAGAGATCAAAGCAGGAGGACGCAAGGGAAACATATGCAGTGGTTTTGCCAGCGTGGAGGAATACCTCTTTAGAATTATGAGTGAGATACCATCTGGACTAGGAGATTGTACAAATATTGAGGCCTCTTAGTACTTCTGCGACTTTAAGAATGTGAATGTGGATCCGGTCCATAAAGAATGCGTCACTGTTCAGTACTAGTGGAGACAGAGCACAATCTGGAAGCGTTAATTGACTTTGTCAGCGTTGAAATTGATAGCAAAGCACAATTCGTTGTTTTTCACGAATGACCAAAAATGTATACCATCTTTCTTTCATTTTCAAAAGTCTAGTGTGTTTTAAGTCAACAGTAATAGATCTGATAAAACGTCGCATCACATTCAATCAGTCGTTTATACTGCCCTTAAATTTTTCATATAAAAATAATTCATCACTCAATGTAGATGTAGCCTAGCCATAAGCAAAATCGTAAATGTCATCGAATATCGTATGAAAAGAAAATATACAAAAATGATAACAAAACAGCCGGTTGAAGGAAAACATCAAAAGCAGGACGTCAAACTGTAAAAACGCGCGAAATCCAATAGGAAGCAACTTGTACAAAAATTATTCCTCTTTTGTCATTTCCATCGCGTTATTATTAAAATAATTGAATTCGATTGAATCTATGTTGTCCAACTATTAAAAGTTTACTTATAAAATTAAATTAAAATTAGAAGGTAAGAACTGCATTGAAAAATTCTATTTATTTTCCATGTAAAGTGTATGTTATTTCTTTTTGTAATTTTTACTATGTTTGTCACTGGGAAAACTGTTTTGTTAATCTAATTGTAAGTTTATTTTCTAATGCGAGTGTAGAGATTAATTATAAGACTTTCTGATACAATATTTCGTTGCAGAATTATGCTTTGTAACGACAGTTTTATGTCGGTCGATAGCAACTCGCCTAAAAAGGATTCTGGTAGTCCAAAAAAATATTCATGGGCAGAAGAAGTCATTCTCAAGGAATATGGTCAAAATGAAATGGAAAAGGTAGGTTAAATCAATATAAAATTTTACACGAATGGCTCGAAAGTATATCCAATTCAATTGAGTGTTCCCAACCAATCGCTTTGACACAAAGAAGCTGGGACTTCTGTAGTTTTATAAGAATGGTGGCGTTCAGGATTCTAGAGAGAGAAAATTTCAGTCAAACCTAACATTCTGAACTGCAAACTTACTAAAAATGCAGTTAACCACATGACAGATGTCATACTTTCTTTTCTCACTTAAGATTTGTTTGTGAATTGTTTGATTGCTGAATTTTTAGAGAATAAAATGAGCGACATAGAAGATATTAACTTTGTATGCAAGTAAAATTAAGTGCACACATTGTGCTATGAAAGTGAACTATGTAATTATATTATAGGTCAAGCTGCGCTTTTTGTTGTAAACGAGTTGCTGTGTCCATCATCTATTTTGCAAAATCCAACGCTGTACAGATTGCATGACCAGCCAACTAGAAGTACCAACTTCTATGAAGAAGTAAGTCCAGTGGCTCACAAAAAGTCAACTTGTTTTGCAGTCATTTCACAGGCTCTCGACCGTCTCCAATGAACGCTATTCTAGTAGGTAGTAACAATTTCAACCCTTTGTGTCCGCATGAAAATGCACTGATTAACTCAGGGAGTCGTTAAAATTTGGATATATATATCTAATTATTGAAGGAAAGCTCCTGCACCGGACCCACTCTCGATCTGGGTCAAGGAGTTTGTATTCAGTCATACTTGAATTCACTGATTTCGCTCTGGAAACAAAAGAGTGTCTTTGAGTCGGATTGCTAGATAGGACTTCCTAAGGTTATGTATAGTTCGATGTCCAGCTACCATTTAAGCTTGAGATCTAGCTCATTACAGAATATTCTTTAAACTCATTGATCATTGGTAGAAAACATCATCAGAATACGTAATTACTTTGATTCAGTCTGGATAAAATGAGGGAAACGATGGTGAATGCCCATTTTTTAATCTTAAATCCGACGCAGAAGGACTGGAAATAGAGTCAACCAGCACAGATAACAAATTATTTTTATTTATTTTTTTTAGATAAAAACAGAGCTTAAAAAAACTGACGGGCAGAATTCTTCTACAGTTAAACCCGAAGCAGGCTCAACAGATGTCAAACGTGAAATTTCTTCAGAGCGTGAAATCTCCTTAGCTTTCATAGGTAATTTATCAAAACTAAGCTTTTTAAGTCCTAATGTATGCTTTCTCCTTTTAGATAGCGTAAACGAGGAAAAATTTGAAAAGCTTTTGAAGGAAGAAAAACTAAAAACACCGTTCAAACGACGACACTCGAACACACCAAGCAACGAGAGTCGTTCCAATAGCCCCAATAGCAGTGTACAAAGTGAAAATGGAGATAGTAAGCAAAGACAAACTACTAGTCGTCATCGCAGGAGAGTTGATGAAAAGCGTGCCAGACACCATAGTCACAGTTCTTCGTCCTCATCGACACAATACCAGGAAAGTGACCTTGCGATACTAGCCAGAAGGCAGAAACAAATTGATTATGGAAAGAACACAGTCGCCTATGATCGCTACATTGAATTGGTGCCAAAGTAAGTTAAATGTAGTCTGTCTTGACTTGGTGATAAGTAATTTATTCTTTTTATTTTAGGAACTTGAGAACTCGTGAACATCCACGTACTCCAAATAAATATGGAAAATACAGTCGGCGTGCATTCGATGGATTGATTAAAATCTGGCGCAAGCAATTGCATTACTATGATCCTCCGAAAATGGATAAAGAAGATGATGATAGCACGGACTCTGATACGGCATCCGATTAAAGCGTACTAGTTATCGTTAAAACACAGTTGCAGACGGATTGTAAGAACCACATGAAATCCACTGTATATTCTGTAAAAGTCCAAAAAAGTTCATCATCTCAGTTGAGCCCAATTTATGTTTTTCAAAAACAAACAAATAATTTATACATTGTTCTCGAAATAACTTTACGTTTAATGTTTATGAAACTACATTGTAATTTCTCTTTCAATCTAAATTGCATGCTTTTAAAAATGAAGTTCAGATCCTCATGTCACCAACCACCTCAGGATGTGGCAACTTTGAAAGTGCAAGTATTTTGTTATGTTTATATAATAAGTTTATCTTTTGTATATTCAATGTAAATTATAATAAACAGAATTATTTGTTAGTAAAAGAAGTTCAAAAGAACGAGAACTGATTCGTCTTAGGTGGGAACTATCTCTATTCACATTCAAAGGCACTTGGAATGTGTCCTAGTGTCTTTCAGGCTGAATTATATGCTATTGATACCTGCGCCAATATCATTCTCGACTCTGGCATCAAGGGAGCCACCATCAATATATTCACGGACAGTCAAACAGCGCTCAAAGCACTGGGTTCTCATTACTACAACTCAAAGGCGGTTTTAGGCTGCTTTAATGCTCTCCAGGACCTTTCAAAGCGGAACAAAGTCATGCTCTGGTGGGTACCAGGGAAAAGAGGCATTGAAGACAATGAAATCGTAGACCAACTTGCCGGAAAAGGCTTTTCAGAACGATATATACATAGGTGCTGAACCCTTCTGCGGCATCCCTACTTCCGTTTTCAGAATGAGTCTGGACAGCTGGGAAAAAGGAACAACATTTAGGGACTAAGACAGGCTTAAAGAGCCATTCGACCTCTGAATAAAACCATAAAAAATATTCTCAATATCAGAAGGCTTGCCAGCTTCCTCACCGGTCACTGCAGCCTCAGATATCACTTAAATTCTGAATGCCGACTTTGCTCAGCAGAACACGTACTATGTGAGTGCGTGGCTGTCTGCAGAGTCAGGAAGCGCTTTCTCCACAAAGAATTCCTAACACCGGAGGATCTTCGAACCGCCTCGACTGGAGATATTCTCAAATTCATTAGGAAGATAGAGGATCTTCTTGTCTAAATGGCTCCAGGCACAATAGATCTTTCAGGTCGCAGTGCCATATGCGTCAGTCGCATACCCTTATAATAATAATCTCTATTCACTTCACAGTAATATAACTCGAAGGATTGGATCCTCTACACACGGGTCAACTTGTTTGGTTTGGAACTAACTCAGTAGTCTAGGATAGATTAATAATTTCGTCGTACACTTGGTACCAACCCACATGGGAGCGAAGGCTTGA
Source organism: Criorhina ranunculi (assembly GCA_951813785.1). Taxonomy (NCBI): domain Eukaryota; kingdom Metazoa; phylum Arthropoda; class Insecta; order Diptera; family Syrphidae; genus Criorhina; species Criorhina ranunculi. The sequence continues at coordinate 14,686,014 of OX638381.1, forward strand.
TAGAGCCGGCACACTGAATAATAGACATTCACATGTTTCATGGGGCCAGAACTCTTCACAATGGGTCTTGAGCCTAGGAAACACTTCATTCAAGAAGAGTAACTGAACGAGGACTAAATAAACTTAAATTTTGGAAAACGTTCCAAGATACTTTCCGAAAGAAGACTGAAGAGTATTATTCATCGCAAACTCACACATTTTTTGATTAAGCTCAGCTTACCAGGATGACAATACCTTAAATTTCTGCTACGTTCCCGTCTCACCTCGAAAATTAAATAAGAAAACCCAAACTTTGTTAAATTTAAAGTTTTTATTAATTTTTATTGAAATAGCAAGTTAATTAGTTTTAGGCGATCATATACGCTTAAGAATATATTACGGTTTGACGCTCAACGCTGTAGCGTTTCCTTTAATCTTCAATGTATTCGAATGGCTCTGGTGGTTCGGGTTCCTTGACATCCTCATTTTTGGGACCATAAGCTGCCACTGGCTCAACCAGTTCCTGATCTGTTTTGCCGGTGTGTTGCATAACAATAATACCGCCGATTGTGACTTCCTTGAGTGGGACGAATGTTTGACCATCGGGAACGCTCAACACCTTTAACTGCTGACGCATAACACGAGCGGGATTTTGTAAAATTTCAAAGTTGGGCTCGGGTTCTTTTTTGTCTTTCTTCTCAGAAGTAGTGGCGGAGTCTTTCTCTTTTGAGTCTTTGCTGTCCTTGGCGTCCTTTGAGTCATCATCTTTCTTCTTGGATTCCTTTGATTCTTTTGTATCTTTCGCTTCTTTTTCATCCTTCTTCTTCTTATCGTCGGTGGGGGTTTCCTTCTGTTCCTCTTTGTCGGCGTCGTCTTTCTTGGCTGATGTTTTAGGCGTGTCTTCGTCCACGTCCATTTTGTTGTCTTCCTCTTTTTTATCGGCGGTTTCACGACGCTTTTGACGAGCGGCAATTGAGAGCACAGCTGTGGCGACTTTCTCGCGCTCTTCGGATTTCTTCTCCTCCAGAGGTGGTGGGTAAGCGTAGAGAGATGGCTTTGCAGCTGATCTGAACTCCATCTTTGGCATCTTCAAATCGGAATTCAAACCAATTACGCATGTGGGAGTAAATGCCAGGCAGAGGGAATGCGCCAGAGGGAACCAGTACCAGTATTGCGTAAAGACAAGCGCTCCGACAACAGCTTGGAGATTGGTGTGACCGGTGCGCGATTGAAGACTGAGTGTGGCATTGCGACCGCCAGCGTCAATTATTCCCTGTGCTAGGATGGCACCATACTTGGCCATGACATCCTCGTGTTTGTTGCTTATTACCTCGGAGTACAATTGACGGAAAAAGTTTGTCTTGGGGCAAGTTTGATCGGTATGTTGGATGAGAATCATTGCCGAAGCGATTAATGCTCCTTGACGAACAAAGTTAACTGGATCAAATTTGACCATTGGCTCTAGGAGTGCGATGGCTTCCCTCAAGCCAGTGCCAGCGCAGGCAATACCCAAAGCCATTGCAGCGCCATAACGCACATGTGGATTATAAGATTCAGCTAAAAGGCTCACCACAGATGGACATTGCTCTGGGGTGCGGAATAAAATGAAACCAATAGCTGTAACAGCAGCGCGACGAACGTCATCGTTAACATCGGACACAGCGACGTGCAATAAACGACGAATAGCCTTATTACTGCCAGTTCCGTTGTAAGCCATAGCAATAGTGTACATTCCAGACCGACGGAGCACGGGATCTTTATCAGTTGACAAGCTAGTAACCAGTGGATCTGCTTCCTCCAACCTAGCAAACATCGTCAATGAGATACCAACGGCTAAACCACGCAAAATCTTCTCGTGCTGAGTTTCCTGAGCATAGGAGACCATATCCTCAATAGCTTGAGCATTCTTTGATCCAAGCATAACCATTCCCATTGCGATTCCGGCTGCCTCTCCAGTCACAGCATCATCTTGATACAAATTGAACTTTAGTTGTTCGTACAGATCTTGTCGGTGAGTTCCCATAGCGGCGAGTCCCAAACCAAGACATCCTCCATGGCGTACGTTCTCGTTTTGTGCATCCTTCAGCTGCTGTAGCAAGTAGTCAATGATATTCGCTCCATGATTAGCATGAATCAATCCCAAAGCGTACAATCCACCGCCTTCAGAATACCCAGAACTCGGTCCGGCTTCCTTGGGCAAATAACTCTGCATCAAAGCCAACGAATCCTTCTCATGACCCCTATGAATGACACCCAGCGAAGCTGTGGCTGTCAACTTGGCCCAATTCGTAGCCCTAGCCAACCAATCCAAGTTGTCACGCAAGAATTGATCACTAGTGGTACCCGAATGCATGAACGCATTAGCGATGACTGTAGCTGTGTGACAAATCGAAACGCGAACAGCCTCCTTGGTTCCACGAAGAACTTGCAAGTCAGCGTGATTACTGCGGATCAAGAATTGAAGCTGCAAATCAATTGTAACTTCACCAGAGAGAATGGAAATCAGCTTCTCGACGTTCTTCTGATGAGCTTTCTCTGAATCATTTAGGGATTCGATGGTACGCTCGATTTTTGCGTCACCTAGGTAGAAAAGATAGGAGAAATTATTACCTGGGATAACCATGATGAAAAAGAGCGTGCATAAATAGGGAATTTCAAGAAACCCCGTGAAGAATTTTACTCTTCATCGGTGTTTGCACTATCAACTGTGGACCGTTCAAGCCCAGACGGACTGCACTTTCATTAATTTTGAAGGTTAGTGCAAGCTTTAAGAGCAGCTTGGCAGTCAGAGTAGATTAAGCAACTTGCTCTATATTATAAGACTACGCAGAGTGACAGTTAAAGTTGACACTCCACGAGTTTAGGTGTACTGATCATAAGTGATATCAACTCACCTTCACTATCCTCGGCTAGTGCCTTAGGTGCTGCTGCCTCATCGGAAGTCTTAGCTTTCTCTTCATCGGTCTTCGAGTCTTCGCTGGCTGTACCTTGTGGCTTGAATGTACTAGGCAAAGCAGCTGGTATCGGAGCAGTCTCCTTCAAAGCTTGTAATACTTTTCCCAAAAATTCTTGTGTAGCCGACTCGTACAAGTCAAATGCAATCTGATACGCCATCAAGTTGTTGCCCTCCACGGATGTTCGGGTCAATTTATCCAATACTTCTGCAACAGCTAGTGGATCCTCAAGGAAAATCAAACATTGACACATGTTAACATAGTCTGGCACACCCAAATCTCGATATAATCCAACCAAACAACGCAAAACCTCATTACGGAAACCTCGATTTTGAATCAAGGACATGGTAACGTTATATGCATACGCCAACATCCCACCGACATCGTCAGACTTCATAATGGAAGCCTCAAAGATGTCCATACGACGAGTTTCCAATGCAATTCCCAATGCCTGACGGTACTGTCCATCGTCTAAGCAGCGTTGAATCATGCGATTAACGATCCCCTCCAATCGGTTATCAACAATTTTAGCTTCTTTGGGATTCTCAATAAAAGCCACTCGCTGGGCGATGTAAAAATCAATGCACTTTGCAATAATTGTCTCAGTATACTCATTACGAGAATTCACATCGAATAAATCGCCAGCACCCAAAGCGTAGGTGAGAGCATCTTCAAACGATCCCAAATGATAGAAGACCTTGGACGCAACAATACCAGCCAATTTATTCTCCGGAAATGCACGATCTTCATGCAACATTTCAATTTTCTCAATTGATTCTGAGATTTCTGGCCAAAACTCATCGACGATATTATCGAGTTTCTTCAAAGCGAAGATTTTTAAATCCGGCATTTGCTCATCCAAAAGGGATATTATCCCTGCGGCAGATGTAAGACTCATCTTTTCTTTCGTTTTTTTTTTTCTGGTCTAAATATGTAAAACTGTTTAAAAGGACACACAAAAAAAAGACGATGATGGTAACAAAATGGCACTTACCTCCTCAAATTAACAAAGAAACCGAATTTTCAAAATCGAGTTTCCAGGCGAATTTTAAAGTTTTCTATAAATCTATGATTTAGAAAGTATAAAATGCCGTCTAAAGAATAGTTTTCAGGTGGAATTTATGAATTATTTTACCTTTTTTATTGCGTACTTTTGATAGAAATATCACCAACGAGGAGAAATGATATCGAAATTGTGCAAATCACCAAATTGCTTATTCTTCTTTCAAACGTGTGACATTTCAACCGGCCGCCATATTTTTATATAGGAAGTGTCTAGAATATGTCAAGTTTTGTTATCGATGTTATCGAATTAGTTTTGTGCAAGAGTTTAGAACAATAACAGGTCTTGTTATAAACGAGGAAAAAACTTAAACTCACCGTCTTGCATAGCCTCAGGGTAGTCAAGGAATTTCCTAGTCAAGACTAAAAATTATAAGCTACTGTTTTTGTGGACTAAGAAGACAATTTAGTACTACGAAATCATCCCAGTCTTTGGAGTCTTCGTTGGAAAAATTCTTTGTAGGGTCTATAGTCCTTTTTGCGGGACGTAACATAGAGAAGAAATAGGTACATGGACTTGTTGGTACGCCCTATCGCTATGGAATACCTATAGATAGTGCGTAGGGCTGACGTCAACACAGAAATCAAATTTAATACTAGAAGCTTTCGAAAGAAAAATACTTTTTGGTAACTTTGGGCTATGTTACCTGAACCAGGATATAGACCACATCAACTTGGTCACATCGAGCGAATGAACGAAGGGACAGCCGAATGGATCAAAATATTTGACTCCCAGCGAGTTGACTTAAGACGCCAAGGGAGACAGAACCTCCAAGACCAAGAGGCTTGGAGGAGCTAACTTGGCAATGAGAATGGATGAGTGTTTTTAATCAAGCAGATCCCTAAGTCGGAAGCCTTGTAAAGTTTATTCCTTACCCAAAATCAGTGGAACTATGTCTTTTTTAAGCGGATGCCTTACTAGAAGCTCAGAGTTTTGGAAAACCAGTGTTTGTCATAAGGCGATAACAAAATTACTAGTTTATAATCGCATTTGTCTTCAAGACATCCATCATTCCCTGCTGTCAGGAAGTCCAATTAGCAATGTTACTTCCATTTCACAAGTTATGATTTGCAAAATCATATACATATAACCGGAAACCCGAAGAAATCTATGAACGCCATATTTGCAGCGCAAGTGAGTTTATTGTGGTGAAATTCTGTCCCAAACTGATAAGCAATGCTAATTTGAATGAGTATGATGAAATTCAGCCATTAAAACTGATTATCAACTTTTAAATAAGCTTATCAAGGAGCTTAGGAATTATTCTATTGCAGACTTTTACACTTTATCGTAATCCATCTAGAAGCTGTTGCATTACCGTCCTTGGAACACCTTCTTAACCGGAAAAAAACATAAAAACTTCCAGTACAGATCCAGTTGATCATACCGATATAAAGACGTATTTATTTGAACAGTAATTTACAGTAATCAACAAATATAAAATACAATCACATTTTTAATTCAGTTTTACTTCTTTTTTTTGATTGGCTTAGCCAGGTCTAATCCGAGGATTTGCTTCGCAGGAATCTTGTACGTCTCTGTAAGCAGGTTGAATATGAAACGAACTTGATTTCCCTGAATCTGCAGCATCTCACGATTCTGGTTGGGTAATTTGACTATTGTTGTTGAGGCTGCAGCTCCTTGTTTGCACAGTTTAATAAATTCGGGAAGTATAATGCCATAACATTCAATATTTGAGACCAGTGTGACCTTTTTATTGCCCGATCTTGTGGCGAGAGACATCTGAATGAGAGGTTTATTCTTGGGAACATCTTTTGTGCTTCGCATTTCATAGGTGTGCTTCATTTTGCTGATTAAGATGTTGTAGACGGTGTCAAGGGGAGCGTCTGGCCGACCACAAATCCCTTGAAGACATTCATCCAATTTTATGGACTTCTTAACGGGATCTGCAACTGGGAGATTATTTTTGCTGACATATTCTCGCAGAACCCTTTTTACTTGAACACTAGAGATACCCTCTCCTCGTTTGTAGTTCAACTTGGTGAAGAATGTTACAACTGCGTCCGTGACAAGGTACAGCTCAGTCATTTCGGAGTGATACAATGGTTGCTGACCATTTTCTCTGTCTTCATCGGGTGATTTCGCATCAGCAATGAAGTTCACCAGCTCTGGATGGTCGTAGTCGATTGAAATGATTTTGTCGACACCTTTTGTTTCCTCTCGAACCACTATGAAGCCTTCTTCCACCATTTCGTTAAGAAAATTCGAAAGTTTTTTGTATTTGGTCTTTTTTAAATCAATTGGTGTCTTCGCTTCGGGCACAACGTGGAGACGATAGAAGTTACTGGTTAGGACGGGCAGAGTTAAATCCTTCCCGTGATGTTTCAAAGCGGTTAGAAATGAATTTTTCAATACTTTGTCTGCAGAGGAGACTTCTGGTGTGTCCGCTGTGATTTCCAGTTTTTCTACTTCATCTGACAAATTATTTTCATTCGATTCTTCCGAATTTAGTTGCTGACTTTCAATATCTTCAGTGATTTCGATTTCTTGCACTTCTTCGACAGGCACTTGTACAGGATTATGAGGTTTAGCTGCAGGTTTAGCTCCCAACTCAGGAAAATCATCTTCAGTCAATGGATCAGGTGCTTTGTCCGGAATTTGTGACACTAGGGAAGGGTCATGTCCCCAGAGTTTGTCACCGAAAATATGTAACATCTTCACCGCTGATCCATGTCCTCCACACATGTACAAATCATCACTGGACCTAGTCAATGTTCCCACTCCGACTGCCGAGTCATTTGTTGTCAAGTTAACAGCCACCAATTGGCCTTTCTTGTAACGGCCATACATGTTCATGCCCACACCTTGATGGACAACACCGGGCAACATGAGATCCGCTCCGTTTGATAGCTTTGGCAGAACGGCAGCGTGTGTCTTTAAGTATGGCAGAAGATCTGGAACTATCCACATGGCGTACAGGGTAGGCGCTAGACTTCCTCCTTCGATTTCAAAAAACATTGGACGCTTATCCACACAGAATACTGAAGTCAGGAAGTCAGAGTGGGTGGTTAACTTGAGCATGGTGACGGATGATTTGTTTGGAAGGAGCTGCAGTAGTTGTTCACTTGAAAGATTGGGGAAAGATTTTTCGATGCGAAGTCGCAAACGTTTGCTGTCGGATCCTTTGAGGGGTGCGTTACTTTTTAATTTATATGGTTTTAAAAACATTTTTAATTTCTTTTTTGTTCTAAAGGCACAGTTCACCGTACACAGTGAACAGGAGACGTCAAAATTCCTACTTTTTGACATTTAGCAGTTGTCAATTCTAATTCAGCGGGTTTCGTATTGGATATTGTAGGGAAGTGTTAAGAAACTTTACTTCCGTTTTATAAAAAATACGTTAGGAACCTATCATACGTGAGAATCGATCAATAACATGTGTAATAATAATGATTGCCTGCATGTTAAAAAACGACTAAAATGAATAATTTACTCAAGCTTGTTGGTATTGGTAGGTAGGTTCGGTTCGGTTACCTAACTTGATAGAACTCTTGCAGTACGAGCTTTATTGATTATTCAGGCTATTCCACTTACAGTTGACATTTTTGACCGAAAATGCTGGAAGATTTTACCCCTAAAAAGCCCCATTGGAGGTCAGACTACCTCCACAAAGGAATCGCCAAGGCCTGAACTACATCTGTCTAGTTTCTTGGCTTTCTCATTTCTCTCTACGGCTCTAATGCAGAAAATCCAGAGAAGAGTGGCCTTACACCGACCGCTTATCTTCTTCCTTGCACTAATCTGCTAGTTAAGATGATGTAGTATGTGAAAAGAGGTCTTTGTTAGCGGCCTGACTATCAATGAATATTGCTTTATTGTTCTTGGCAGAAGGATTGGGCTGACTATCTTGGAAGCCTCTTTAATTGTTAAAAGTAATACTAGAAAAATCCGAGAGAAGGTACGATACGGAGACGTTCAGTTCCGCTGAGAAGACAACGTCGCATTCCATCTTGGTGTGTAGTCAATTGTAGTCCAAACCCGAGCCACTGGCGACAGGTTAAGAGTCTACTAGCTGTGACAATAGGGCTTTGATGACCAGAAACCAAATTCTTGAAGTATAATTGCATGGCACGTTGCAATGAATTTGATATGGTGCGAATATAGCCCTTGACTATGACATGTTATCCGTTTGAACACCAGCAGCAAAGAAAGAACGCATCTTAACTGCAGCGCACAGTTGAAAATTGACCTCAATCATTTCCTTGAGGGAAACTGAAAGCAGCTGGATAGAACTTGCCATACTAGCCCATCTAAAGTAGAGTAAGAGATCCTGTGAAGGAAACCTGACTATTCGTGTCTTATAATTTTTTGAGACGGAAAAATTCAAAAATCAATTTTACAAGCTAAATCCCATACAAATTAACGACAAAGCGTAGCCGAGGACTCGCTTATACATATAGTCTGTCGTTCAAAATGATGGTTTGTCACAATATCAACGAGCTTTCGCTTACTCCATTAAGAACGAAATCAACTATCAAAGTTTAGAAATCCTTAAATGAATCCTTCTCTTGCTCCTATAATGCAACTTATTTGAATTAAAAGGTCACACACAAACGCCCTTACACAATTTAATCACAGTTACTGCATTGGAACCGAAAGACAGGTTAAAATATGCAAATCATCTAAAAATACAAAATTACACAATTTCTTGTAAGTCAGTTACTATATCGTATCTCACCGGAACTGTTAGGGAACAGGGAAGGGATATATGTACAGTGTTCTACCCCCATATAATCCACCTGATAACATGATTCGACAGCACTCGTGCCTGTGACAAAAACCACTCAATTTTTGATCCCCAGCATGCTCGCATACCTCACAACCAAAAGTATTTGAGTGCATTTCATCCCTCGTGCAAACAATGGCCCACATTCGCTCTAGTCTCAGTCAGTCAGCCTCAGCAGTGTACTGGTTGCGTTGATCTCCCCCATACAAGTTGTGCTATACTGGTGGTGTGTCGTTTGTCGCATCACATCATCATTTACAACCACTCACTGTACACTACCTTCGGCCTTCCGTTCTTCCACCCAACCAAGCGACCATAGGAGTCTTCATCTCGCTTCGATTGAACACTATTGAACAGTTTTTCAGTGTCCGTGCTCCTGAGTGGTTGTGTTTTGTGTTCCGCTCTTGCCTTGGTTTCGCCGTTTGCTTTTTGTGTGGTTCTATGTGAATATTTGGTGTCTCGTTGGCGCGGCGTTCGGAATTTTAATTCAAAGTGTGAACGTCAAGCATAATCTCCCAAATAAGTCCCGCTGTGTTTTGGAATACAAGAGGAACAAATCTCTGAAACTCAATCAATATCAGTTACTCGGATTATATCTAGGAAAGTTTACAGTTTTCTGTGAATAAAATCTTCACTACCCACCCACTGTGTGCATCGTGCAATGATATTCTTAATTGATTCAACGTGCTGATCGTATAATGAAGCGATAAATGAAATTTAAATATCCGTAATCCGTTTTTATTCATCTCTCCCTCGACAGTGTTGAGTAGTTTAGGATTTGCTTTTGCACCAAAGAATTTGTGCGTTAAAAGAAAAAAAGAAAAAAAAATTATTTATCCACACTTTACACTGTGTGTGTGGTGTGTTTCGTTCAAATAAACAGTTGTTTGGCAATTAACGGTTTTCGCTAATTCAACAAACAAATTACAAGTGAGAACAAGGAGTGTAAAACTAAACAATAACCCCATCTCTTGACAGCAAGTGCCAACAAATCCGGTAAGTTTATCACACCACCATAAGTTTTCCGCACACCACATCTGTGTGGGGAATATAACACATTATCCAAATTAAACAGCCCACCAGCTTGAAAATAGCAACAATAACATTTTCTACAACTTTATACACTTAATTCGCATTAATGACATTAATATCATGTAAGAACGCACGAAATTTTGTAGCCAATTCCGAGAAGAGGGAGGCAGTCAGGGAAGCCAAAGCCACAGCCCGTCGCGCGATACACATACGCCAGCTAACTGCGAGTCATGAGGCTGAATGAATTAGTTCCCGAGGGGCAATTGGAGACTATACGGATTAGGTGGACGAGGTGTGCCACCGCCCGCCGCCGGCATGATGCGGTCGACTCTTCTGACTCTGACTCTGCTCTAGTCGGCGGCCAGCGGCGCATTGCCACTTATGTGTTCCCCTCTAGCAACGGACAAACCGGGACGGTACCTGGAAGAAGCGGTGACAATAAATTTTTGTTTCATTTTTCATCGGCGTAGTATTTTTTGCCCCCATACTCTCCGAATGGGGGTGCAATGATCTGCATATGCCTCTCGAAACGATGTTTCTTGTATGCAGAGTGTGTATTTATTTTTGTGTGATAAAATTACACTATAAGAATTAATTTAAGCTGGCGCCCATCACTCGTAGAAATAAATTTAATTTTGGAAAATAAATTTTTATCTGTCAACAAAAAAAAAAATAACGTGCTGGAAGTTTTTTTTTTTTCATTTTTTGACGGCCAAATAAGTGACACGAGACGACCGAAAGCTACAACTACTTAGCCGTAGACAGCAGAGACCACATAAACTGCTAGCAGATTATAAATAAACAATTTAAATATAGACAATCAAGATTTATTAGTTTATTAATTTACGACTTATGAAATTGATGATCTGTGATGGAAATAAAAAATTGTCTTTGGAGATAGCCGAACCGAAACAAATTTGATTTTAACCTTAAACTTATTTTCTATTCTATGAAATGGGGGATGCGTGCCGAAACGTGACTTAAGTCTGATGAGCCTGGATTTGTTGCTATGACGTAATAAAAATTTTGCTAACTTAGCTTATCTTGACTGATGTAATCCGACTTACTTCTTTCAATAGTTTAATTGTGAAATTTTCACAGAGGTTATCGCCATCTATAATAGATTCCATGTATTTCCCGGCCTAAAACTGCATTGATATGGATCTGTCAGGTTTTAAGTGAGCAGTTTTAGGCGTTCATGCAAAATTTGTGTAAGAAGACTTAAGACTGAGCAAACGATGCTAAGATTGCATTCGCACGTGAAAAGCATTGCGACCTTAAATAGAAATCTTGTGATTCTTAGTAGAAAGACCATTAAGGAATCTCAAGATGGATGAATAGATGAATATGGCTGACAAAATGAAATTTGTCTGTTTTCTTCCCACAGAATATGCTTGGCAATCATAAGTTTTTCTTTCTTTCAATAAAAGTCGTCGGTACTTATCCAAAGAGACTTATGTCCAGCTTGTTGAGTGAGTAGTTAAGTAAGCAGTATCCAGTGAGGAAGTCTATAAGAAACTAAGCATCACGCTTGTTTAGTGCGAGCAAAAGACCGTGATTTTATTATGAGCAGTTTAAGACTGTTAAGGCAGTTCCAGACATGCTTTTAATCACACCTCAGAATTTGCATAGCTGCCTGGCTGTCAGAAAACCCTTTCCTTTCCGTTTAATGCATTCCCTTGGGTGACTCGATTGCATTGATGAGACTATGCAAGCAGATAAGCAAAGACATTCAGCTCTAAGAAACTTCTTTGATATCCAATTTTTGACAAGCTGTTCTTTAAGGGTCAGCGGAAGATGATGTACGACTAAAAAAATTTATTTTTTCCCGAGTTTCTCCATCTCAGCACGGGTCTGCACGTACCAGAAATAACACCTTTCAGGTGACGATACCCAGTGATTATGCTTGGCTGGTGTGTAGGCCAAGTTCCACGCCTGTGGACAGAGATCCTACCATGTCACTGGGACTAATGAGCAATTTTTCTTTTACTTTTGTTTTAATGTACATGTGTATAAAATGAGAATTCCACCCACTGGCGTCTCTCATGAGCTCACGAGAAAGAAGTTATGCACATAGATCACTAGGCAAGTAGACCATAAGTGAGATTTAGACCACTCAAGACATTGGGGGATAGAATTCACTCCGAGCGCCCCTACGCTCGTTGTTGTCGTTCCATAACGCTCGTATGAATGTGCATTTTTCTAATTTCTACGTTTTCAGTGCTGCGCTAATTCGAAGGGTTTTCGTCTTCTCAATCTTCTAACTAGGTTTGTTTGGTCCAGAAGCTGGAGACCCTCAGGATTCGTGTGATGTCGGAGCTGCTCTCCATGTTTCTTAGCATGTCTTTTGACTTCATGATTTACTAGTTCCATACCCAAGTCTCTGTGGAGGTCCTCATTCCGCTCGTACCAGGGTGCATTGGCGATATTTCTCACTACTTTGTTTTGGAATCTTTTGGATGATGTCCATGTTGGTCTGTTTAGTACAACCCCAGAGTTGAATCCCATATGTCCCCCCCCCCCCAGTGGTTTATAAAGTAGGAGTTTGTTAGAAATTGATAGGCAGGAATGTCTTCCTATTAGCCAGTATATCCTTCTAAATCTGATAAATGTTTGTTTCATGTTCATAGATAGAGACATCAGAATCCTAAATAAATCAATTTACATCATTTATAGATGAAGATCATTGGTCCAAGATGGCTGCCTTCATAAACACCTGAAGTAGCTTTAAAGGGATCTGATACTGAAAATATAAAAATAACTTTGTCTTTGAAGTTCAATTTAATCTACAAAACAAAATCGTGAACAACCTTTTTAAATTCCCAACCGGGCCGAGTTTAACTTTGTGAATGTTTGTAAGCCTTCAATACAGCAACGTGCATTTGCATTCCATTTGTCAAAAGATTGTGGCACTTAATAACCTGATATCTGGTAGAGTTTTTTTTTTTGAACACATTATTGTCCGAATACAATGGTGTAGCTGTAGACACGACATCATATCAGCAAAAACAATGTGAAGTTGCCATTGCATCAACTTTACATAATTGTTGCGTATGAATAGAAGAGTATGTCAGAACTGTGTGCTGTCATGGCATTGTTAATTTTGCATCTCAAAAGTAGTACGTTCCATTTTTGACAGCTGTTATTTCAGCTACAGCTATAGAATGTTTGAGCAAATGAATACCAACGCTCTAGTCGCAGAGTTGCGCGCACAAGTAAAAGTGAATTAAGCTAAGAACCAGGATAACTGAAGAGGCTTGTTTGTTGAAGTTTACTTCCACCCCGATCTGTAGCGTCTCCTAAATAAGAAAGTAGGCAAGTAGGTCTGGCTGTTTGGTTTATGTTGATACAAAATGGGCTTCATCATGGGCCATCAGAGCCATCTTCCGTTTAAAAAGAAGCGGTTTTGAGAGTTTTGAGGACCTTGCGCGAGGAATATCGTTTGACTCAAATCTTATGGATATGTCATATATGCATCTGTCTTCGAAGCGAGATTTTTGCAATATAGGCTGCGAACTATATTGTGAAAACCAGCGGAGGGGACGGAGTATCTGCGTCTGTAGCAACAGTCAGGCTGCGCTTAAGGCCTTGCTTAATCCTCTTACTAGATCCAAACTAGTTCCAGAATGCAAATCTAGTTTGAATTTGGTTGAAAGATTGAATTTGCTAAGCCTTGTCTGGGTCCCTGGACACAGCGGGATTACCAGAATTCAGGTCTCCGATGAGCTTCCCAGGCAAGGTTTAGAGGAGAACTTGCCCGTATCTTCGGTTAGGACTTCTACCGATGGTTGGGTTTCTAGCAAACACAACCATAAGTGGCATAAGTTTCGAGGAAGCAGACAGACTAAACAGATCCTTCCCGACGTCTGTAAGAAGTCCGCTGCATTCTTGCTGTATCTTAGCAGAAAAGACTGTAGACAACTTGTTGACGTTATTACGGGACACTTCTCAACATGCTAGGTTTAAGTGACACCACTACCTGTAACGCTTGTGGTGAGGGCGATGACACTATGGAACACTTCCTGTGTGATTGTCCTGCCTTTGCTCGTATCAAGTGACAGATTTTTGGGGCTGATACTTGACTGTCTTAAAAAAAACGAAGAAAACACAGTAAAAGGGCTGTACCCGCTGGTAGTACCATGGACCTGTCTGTGTCTGAGTGCTCCAATATGGTGTTCCAACACCCCAACAGAAAAAAAAATAGAAGAGAAGCTCTCGATCGTATGCTAAGGAACCTTAGAAGTAAAGGGTCTTTCATAAAGCGCTCCTATCTTTAAATTTAAATAAAATAAAGTATGTGTGAGATATCATCGAAATTTTTTATTCGTTTGAAAGGCCTTTCGATGCCATTATGTATGGAATATAACATCTGGGTGGCGCACATCCGTAATGTCCAATTTTCCATGACTCTGGCGCATAAATCAGGCTGAATTTGACCGATGATATGGGTTATGTTGACTTTGAGGGCCGCTCTGATTTGTGGCTTATTCGCATAGACCTGCGACTTCAGAAAACCACACGAAAAGTCTAACGGGGTCAAATCGCATGATTTCGGTGGCCAGTTCATATCACCTCCACGTGAGATGCCCACGAAACGCTTGTGCAGAATTTCCAATGTGGCGTGATCTGTGTGGCACGTAGCGCCGTCCTGTTGAAACCACATGTCGTTAGTGTGACGGTGATGGCCTGGCCAACGTCGTTCTCAAAGAAATATGGACCGGTAACGCCGCCAGCCCAAAGTCTAACGGGGTCAAATCGCAAGATTTCGGTGTCCAGTTCACATCACCTCCACGTGAGATGCCCTCAAATCGCTTGTGCAGAATTTCCAATGTGGCGTGATCTGTGTGGCACGTAGCGCCGTCCTGTTGAAACTACATGTCGTTAGTGTGACGGTGATGGCCTGGCCAACGTCATTCTCAAAGAAATATGGACCGGTAACGCCGCCAGCCCAAAGTCTAACGGGGTCAGATCGCAAGATTTCGGTGTCCAGTTCACATCACCTCCACGTGAGATGCCCACGAAACGCTTGTGCAGAATTTCCAATGTGGCGTGATCTGTGTGGCACGTAGCGCCGTCCTGTTGAAACCACATGTCGTTAGTGTGACGGTGATGGCCTGGCCAACGTCGTTCTCAAAAGAAATATGGACCGGTAACGCCGCCAGCCCAAAGTCTAACGGGGTCAAATCGCAAGATTTCGGTGTCCAGTTCACATCACCTCCACGTGAGATGCCCTCAAATCGCTTGTGCAGAATTTCCAATGTGGAGTGATCTGTGTGGCACGTAGCGCCGTCCTGTTGAAACTACATGTCGTTAGTGTGACGGTGATGGCCTGGCCAACGTCGTTCTCAAAGAAATATGGACCGGTAACGCCGCCAGCCCAAAGTCTAACGGGGTCAGATCGCAAGATTTCGGTGTCCAGTTCACATCACCTCCACGTGAGATGCCCACGAAACGCTTGTGCAGAATTTCCAATGTGGTGTGATCTGTGTGGCACGTAGCGCCGTCCTGTTGAAACCACATGTCGTTAGTGTGACGGTGATGGCCTGGCCAACGTCGTTCTCAAAGAAATATGGACCGGTAACGCCGCCAGCCCAAAATCCACACCAAACAGTTACTTTTTCGGGATGCATTGGACACTCTTTGATCTCATGTGGAGTGGTATCGTCCCAAATTCGACAAATTTGTTTGTTAACGTACCCATTCATCCAGAAATGGGTCTCATCGCTGAAGATGATTTTTCGATGAAAAGTAGGGTCAGTTTGCAATAAATTTTTTTTATTATTTGCACGTGTTGTTGAACGCTATATCCGCCCATGGTGATTTGGCAAAACAGACTGAATAAATGACAGCCAATTTGACAGATGCAGCTTCAAAAATATGGCCGCTATCAACTGTCAAAGTTCGGAAGTCCTTATTGGCAGACCCTTTAAAAGCCGAGTTATGGGTAGTGACAAAAATTGTTAAGGTTTATAGTTGGCTTTTCATTTATTTGTGACGAGATTGGTTGTCAAATAAGTTCATTGAACTTTGAAAATGACCGTTCGAAGGCTTTCTTTGAAGACATCCAAACTGAATAATCTTCCATTTTTGGTCATATTCAACTTGAACGAGGTATTACTAATCAATAAAAATATTAAATCTTCAAAAATATATACATATGAACCAAAATATTTGTGTATGATGGTGTTCTTCAAATTTTTTTGTTATAAAACAAGGCCATCAATATGTACAATCAAGCAACCATTGAACCTAAAAAAAAAGCTTTATCGATGCAAAGACTTAGGAATTTTGTAGGTTTTGCGTCACTGGCATCACCATTATAAGTGGTAAATTCAATTTAATTAAATTTTAAGTAAACAGAAAATTGAAATACAAGCTTGACGTTCTCTCGCAGGTCAAATTTCCTTAATCTTTTCGTCCCATATGCATATGAGGAGTTATTTAAAAAAAAAAATTCAAAAAACAAGTTTATCAAGATAATTCCATCAATTCTTGTTTTGAATATTTTTTTTTTTGTTTTTTGGGCATCATATCGTTTGACGGTCATAAATTGTCTACAAAATGTAAACGGAGCGCACAAGAAAGTGTTGACTTCGTCATTCATCCGCAGTGAATTTAAATTGTCTACACGAGTCTTTTGGCTACCACAACATCTATCATCAAGCAGAATTCACTGGGTCGTCAAATATTATTGTATGTCCATCCCCCAAAAAGATATGAAGTAGGCAGTCGGCCTGAAGACACTTTTCATATCTCAATCGTAAATTTTAAATATCTTCCAGTCGAACGAAAGTGTTGCAGATGGAATACCATAGCTCGTTTGCGACAAGAATTCAAAGGCAAATATGTATGTAGGTTCCCTGTTTAGAATGCCCGAAAGTTAGTTTAGTTTTTATTTGTTGTAACCAAGGAAAGTTATGATGCCTATTTCTCATAAACTATTGACTCACATGTATCTACATACGTGATGGTCTTGTAGCAGCTTTTGATTAAATTTACGTGTTTACTCTTTAATTGAAGTGCTGCTAATGCCGGTTTCTAACCTATCATTTACCAATACGTGGAAGTTTAGTTACAGACTTGTGAATACGACTTTACTTAATTGGATAGTCTGCTGCTCATTGCGACAAGCGCTGTTTAGAGCAGCATGCTTTACTGGAATGCATTTTCCTTTTCTATCATTTCACAGCTGCAAATGCAAAGTCTATCTGCTCCCAATAAAATGTTCAGCTTTAAGGGTCTTTCATTTTAGAGCACACAGTGTCATTTGTGTTTGTTTTCCATAGCCAGGTCTGCAAAATGTCCTTCACCACTTTGTTTGGACACCTGGGTTCTTTTGCTGAAACTTTCGATGAAATTTTCCCATGTTAGTTTAGTTTAGATTAGGGTGGTTAGGCTATGCGTACTAGAAGTACAGACACACTTAGACTAGAAGAGATTCAAGGTGATACCACCGGATCTGTCACTGTTTTACCTACTTACAGGCTAAGGATACTGCTTACCTATAGGATGGTGTCTCGTAAGGACACTGATTGCGGAGCTGATTTGCGGTTTGTGTGTGCATGTGACGTGTGTTGCTTCTTTGCCACCATGTTGGGAGTACTGCCTATTCTGGTGAGATCCTGTTAGCCTTGCAATTTTGTGGAATCTCTCTGTGGATGCAACATGCGTTTCAAAGTCTAGTCAGCTTGATAGGAAAGGGTGCGAGGTATGTTCATAAACATGAAGAGTGCCTCCGATAATGCGACTTTTGTGTAATACCACCAGAAACCACACCGCCTATAGTCGACTTAACAATGCTGATGACTAAAGCACTGGTCACAGATGCGGAGTGTCCAATGTGTTACGGTGCGTTTACATAGAAACTGCCCGAAAGGCAGTGTTTTGTCTTCACTGCTATTACGCATTCTGGTTGACTCCCTGTTGAACACATTCAATAATTCTAACACCTCCGCTGATTCATATGCGAATAATGTTGTCATTCTATCTGTCCCATCGTGTCTAGCGATTGTTCGCTCTAAGAGGAAGACGCCCTTGAAAGCAATTGACAATTGGTGCACTAGCTTTTAGACAATCCTCTCGAAACCGAGGATGCTGTGATCTAACTCAACCAGTGCTAAAGGCGTTTCCATCCAGGTCTTCAATGTCGACTTCGAACAGCGGATTTAGAAGCTTTTACATGACAGATTATACCCTTGTAGGTTTGTCATGCTTGCGAAGACGTGGTGCAATGAAAAACGTTTAGCTCTCTCGCTAAGCAGTCCAATGCACTAACCAGTAAACCACAGTGGACACATTCCACCTCCAATGCGAATGCCCAGGCCTTAGTAGAAACAGGAAGACAACCCTCGAGGAATATTTCTTCAATGATCTGGGCGAACTGTTAAGCAAGCCACCGAGAACCATCCTATAATTCCTTGGGAACTCGGGTTGGTTCAGGGATGCCAACTGATAAAAATAATAATCTATTCTATCTATTTGTGTGGGATACACCACATAATGGATCCATTGAGATCCGAGTGAGGCTATACATATGTGCAGCCACCCCTACAACCTAACCTAACCAAAGCCACAGCGGCCACGTCACTGCTGCTTTCTCAAAATTTCAAAGAGCGATATATCCGGCTTAAAGACCAGACCTATAATACGAGGAAGAAAATCTTTATTTACTACCTTTGCACTGTCTAGAAACTATGCCAAACATGTGCCTCCTTCCTTGGTATAACAATGGACCAGTCTTTGTGTCAGAATGTTCCGCTTGGATAATGACTTAAAAAATGCTCAAATGCATTATTGAACTACGAATTCATTCCTTAAAACTTTATTGTCACTTCAGAGGTGAAAACATTAAAATTGTTTCATTAAAATTGTGCATCTGTTTCTTCCAGTTTATTCTTAACAAATTCATTTGCAGTAAAAACATATAAATTCATCTGTGAATAGAACATTAAAAATATTAACATTCCGAATGGAATGTAAAAATGTTCAACAATAGACTGGAAAAGCACATGTGAACTTCTATTTTGAGTGAGAATTGAAAATAATAATAAAAAAAAATAAAAAATTATTCACAACGTTCTATTCTAGAGTTAAGTGGTTCGATCTACTTTTTAAATGCCACATACACATTTTGTCCATTTGAAATTATGATGGTAATTAATTAGGATATTCTGAATATTTTAATGCACATAGCCCTCGATCGATCTGGTTCATCCAGGGATGTTAACAAAAAATAAAAAAAAACAGAAACTGGCCGCGTTCAGAATGTTAGGCACTAATATTTCAGTCAAAACCTAACTTATTGAACGGCAAATGATGACTGCAAATGCAGTTGACATTTCAGTTGTCATAATTTAGACATTTACTTTCTGTTTTCACTTAAGATTTGTTTGCGAATTGCGTTTGTTTTGTAAAATTCATTGGAAATAGATTGTATCGCTACAAAATAAATAAAATATATTAAAAAAAAGGCTGAAATGGGCGACATAGAAGATGAAATTTTATGTAAGTAAAATGATATGCAGACATGTGCTACGAAAGTGAACTATTTACAATATATGTGAAGTTGCGCTGTTTGTTGTTAATGATTTGCAAGAACAAATAGGAATAAAGTGAAATAATAAAAAATAAAAAAAAAAAAACACATGAAATTGCCGCAAAAAAACCTTAAAGCAGAACTTTATGCTAAACATCTTCCAGCCAAATCAGCTGTTTTTTGACATTCCTTTTACTGGCTGAAATTTTAGGGAGAATTTTTTGACACAGAATCCAGTCCATTACCCCATGAAAAGTCAACTTGTTTCCTAGTAAAATTTCAGCCTCTCGACCAATCAGAGCCGGTTGACTAGCGCCTAACATTCTAAAGGCCCAACCATAATAGACTTAGATGAGCTTACGCCAGCTTAATGAAATGTTCCATTACATGCAAATGGTATGGCATACCCATAATGGGATTATTCACGGTTTCGTCAAGTTTTCGTTGACTTTTGTGGGCTTACGGAACGTCTCAATGAAATGAGACATTCCGTACGGAAATTTGACAGATGACACAAAAACTTAAAAAAATAACAAAAGAACGACGACAGTGGGAATGACTTCTGAATAGGACTTTTTAACTGTTTTAATTTCACTGGTAGAAAGAAAATATGTCTTTATGAAACCAAACCGAATGAAAACAATTTGACAGATCACGAAGTTTGCTCAAGTTCATTATGAAATTGAGTGGACTTTTCGTTCGGTTTTGACATAAGGTTAATCCTACTAAAGTCCATTATGGTTGGGCCTTTAGGCTGAATTTTTTGACACAGAATCCAGTCCACTACCTCATGAAAAGTCAACTTTTTTTCTAGTCAATTTTCAGCCTCTCGATCATTCAGAGCCGGTTGACTAGCTAGTGCCTAACATTCTGAACGCGGCCACTATTTTAGTGCCATTGACTTATTATGTATGGACTGCTAGTGAAATGTCACTTTCATACAATCTCTGCCGAAAAATGTGTTCAAACATCACTAGCCCTCCAGTTTCAAAGCGGGAAAAAAGGGAAATAAAATCTCCGCCATAGTTAAAATTTCCCATAGAAATTAACGTTATCTCTTATCACAAAGTTGAGATACTGAAAAATAACGATGAAATTCAAATCATTGCCATACTTTTCACAATAGATCTCACATGTTGTTTCAATTTATTCACAATAGATGTTTTAATTCATTTTATTTTTTAATTTCATTGTCCCATAAATGCAGCCAACCACACAGGATTTCGTTGTGAATTGTACCTTTAATTGTTTTATACAATAATCAATATTTTTGTACAAAAAATTTAATATTTAAAATTCTCTCTGTTTCCACTTTTTCCCGCTATTTCCCGCTATTGAAACTTAAGGGCTAGTGATGTTTGAACCAACACGAAGTTGGCTACTAGCAGTCCATATATAATAAGTCAATGTTTAGTGCACATTGTTATTGACTGAAGAATTATTGAATCAAGTTGCATATTTCTGGAGAGAAAAAAGAAGAATTTACAATCTTCTGTGTTTGGAGTTCAGACATAGAACTATTCGTTAATAACGCATTCGAACATGTCTGTTCGATAGACTCTGGTTTAATCTATATTTGAACCTCATCATCGCAACGGAAGTACTGATGTTCAATTCAACATGAATGCATATAATACATATTTATGTATACTCCCGGCAAACTTCCAAATTGATTTTAGGCGCCTGCCGTTCCCCATGAGTTCGACTACGAATAAGAAATCACAGCGATAGACATTGGTGCAAACAGGGAGCAAATGTGTTATCGTTTAGCAAAGTGATGACGAACGACACCTAACACGCTAGTAGGTCACCAGTCTTTTACTGAGAATTTACAAAAAAATTAGCTACTGTATACGAAAATGTTTGTCTTTACTTCCTATTTGAAAACATACGAGTATTTCACACGTAAAAATAAAGAAATTATAAATTCAAGATACCGTATTGTGTATAGACAATATAACATAACATTGACTTAGCTATAAATCAACTATTTACGATACAAATTACCGCATCTATTTTAGAAACTTGAAAAATTGCACGTCTACGGTGTTTTTGACAGATCTAATGTTGAGATTTTAATTTGTTGTCACACGCCGGATAGTGACTAAGCATTAAAGTCTCATAGTCTGCGGCTTTATCAAACATTGACCGTAAACAGTTCCTATTTAATTACTCGCCTGAGGTCTCGCATAAATTGTGCGATTGTGTTTGCCTAGTATATATTTGTTGTATCTGCTCAGTAATCAATTTAAAATGTTGCCAATCTCAATGATTTTTGTTTTTTGATAGCGACCAGGGTTGACCATCAGCATGTGACAAAGGGTTCAGTGATGATGTCCTAAACAAGCAAAAATGGCATCCTATCTGTCAAACTATAACGTAACGTAAAATTGTAGATGTTTTATAATTAAAACTAGATAAAGATGATAAATTATTGCAAGACTGCCACTGCCAGACTTGGAGGCACAGGAAACAAATGTTCGATGTTTATTTCGGTTCATTTACGAGTACGATGTGCAGAAAATATATATTAAATTCTGTCGCTCGTAAATTATGTGCATCGTCGCGGTCTTAATTTGCGAAATGAAATTTACATTCATAAATTAGTGGCGGCCGGTAGCGGTTTGAAGCGCCTCTCTCTGTTTAGATGTGAAACGGAATTCCGAACAAGAGGGAACATACATATTTCGATTTCATATAGGAAAGTGTTAATTAAATTCCAACACAAGCGCCAACCTCTGTGAACTCGATTATCTCGTAAAAAGCAGATAGATAGACCACATTACGCATTGATGATTGAATATCGTCTTCTTCCCCGCGTTTCCCTTTTTTTTTTTTTTTGCTAAATTGCAATTAATTAAAATTGTATTTACTTAACAGTTTTATGATCATACAAGTTTTATACACATTGCATCACCCCGTTTGATGTGGTCGGGGTATTGGGAGTTCTGAATGGAACTGTCAAACGAGGGTAGAGATACGTTGTGTCTAGATGGTGGTTAGCCAAGGCGGGGATTTATGTATACAACGGGGTACACCGGGTCAATTGCAGCAATTAAACGGGGATCAAAGAGTTATACCATGCCATGGAATGAGTTCGACGACACTCCCATGGAGCTGTTTAGTTGCTCATTTTGTGTGGGAAATCATCAGTGACCAATGGTTGGTAATAATTAAATTATGCTCTATGAAATTATCCGTTTTGACGTTGGCGGATTTAATCCGGAGATTTGTTGATGAACAGGTTGAAGCGCTAATGTAATTTGCGGAGATTGAATTGCATTTACAGTGGGGGCCATAAAATTAGGCACAATGCATTTAAATTGGACCGGTAGGATCTAAAATATTAAGGAGAAGGGCTTGACGGATTGAAGCCAAATCTGAAGGGTAAAGTACAGTAGTATGGAGACCAACAATTCAGTATTCCAGGCGGAAATTCACGCAATAGAACCATGCGTCAGAGAAAATATAAACAGAGCTATATCATATAAGAACATTTACATTCTATCTGACAGCAAAGCTGCCCTCCAAGCAATCAACGCCTGCGAAATGAACTCTAAACTTGTTTGGGACTGCCTCAAATTACTTATAGCATTGGCTAGCACAAACAGAGTTTACCTCATTTGGGTACCGGGCCATGGCGGATATGAATGTAATGAAAAGGCAGATGAACTAGCCAGAAAAGGGTCTGCATTAACCTTTTTGATGCCAAGACCATTGTGCAGCTTCCCAACAAGCACAGCTAAAGGCTGTATTAACAATTGGTTTAAAGATAAAGCACAACATTACTGGACAGAAACAGACAATCTAAAGCTTTTATACCAACCTCTTCCAAAAAAAGAACGAAACAACTTCTTCAAATAACAAGAAGTCAGATTCGAATAGTCACAGGCTTTCTAACCGGACACTGTCGGGTTATAAAACATCTTATGACTATGGGAATAGCATAAGATAACACGTGTAGGATGTGCAACGAGGACGAAGAATCAGCAGAACACATACTATGTCACTGTGACTGCCTCATAAGAACACGTCATCGTTTTCGAGGTTAACACTACCTCGTGGCGAAAGATATAACCACCAGCTCACCCAAAGACATCACTGGTTTCATCACTCACTCCGGAATCATGGAGGAGCTCTAAATAGGCTCACAATAGGTCCACTTGCGGCCGCAGTGATAAGGGACCTTCTCAAATTTTAATCTTATCTAATCTAATCAATTCGTATATCGAGGGCTTCGAATGGAAAGTCGTTCGATCTCAGCGATGCAAGTACCATTCATTGATAATGGTTCTACGTTTGGATTTCGATTAAGTGACAGAAGATGGCAGTAGGGGTTTTAAAAGTCTCAAATTCCACATTATTGCCTATTTAACTTTGCTATCGAGGTAGAAATTTAATGAGATTAACGTACGTTGATGTATCTTTTCTACGTCTGAAGAGTAGATATGTGAGTTAAAGAACGAATATGAGAAACTGACTGCATCGTATTCCACTTTGTTGTTGTAAGACATGCCATCAAATCACTAGTGAACCTGTTCCCGGTCAGTGGGAAGTTTCAGTAAATCGATACATTTCATAAGCTGAAGATTTATCAGCGTTTCCATAGCCATGGAAATAAGGTACGTAAGGGCTACGAGTCGGTAGTTGGAGGACTTTTTTATGGACCGTACGGACAAATCCAGTTTTCTATCAACTCGAAAAGAGACCTGAGGAGTAGGACAGATGGAAGGCCTTACGCAGTGGCCTTGCCAGCATGGAAGAATACCTCTTCAGAATAATGACATCTGGACCATTGGATTTGTGAACGTTGGAACCTCAAAGTACTCTTGCAGCTGTAACAAGTGTGAATATAGATTTGTCCCATGGAGAATTTGACCCTCTCGAATAGAAACAGAAGCAGATCAAAACCTTGAAGCGTTGAGCTAGCTTCCGGAGTGGGCAGTATTGGCAGCTGGAATATTATTGTAAAAACTGATGATGACTTTTGATATTATTTTTATTACTTTTCCCAGCTTTGAATTGAAATGAAGAAAAGTGCAGATTGCTTTTGGACATTTCTTCTATTGAAACATGTAAGATTCATTTAAATCGGATCAATGATTTTTGTACCAATTCCGAACAAACTTACACACAAATGTAACCTAAATTTGTATAAGATAAGTTCTTACTATTAATGTATTAATGAAACATAAATATGTTCCTGTGCATCACTGTATCTGAATTTGTTCTCTTAGCTCTTATAACAAAACATTTCATTCATAACGATGCGCCCAAATATTCGGACAATTCAGCAGTGAACGCTCCCAATGACAGCGGTAACAAATTAGCACAATTATGAAAGTGTATTTCGGTCTTTCCAATTTGTTTTTAACATTTTATGTACATATTTTTGGACCACGCACGTAGGGTTGACAGTGTTGGCTAATATTCAAAAAAGAAAAAGTCGACAATGTATTTACTACACAGCAAAGCGACTCAGCCTGCCTGCCGTTGCCCATTCAAACGCCAACAACATTTAAAAATAAAACTCTACTCGAGATACCGAGTACGAGTATGTATACATATATCATCACAATATCTTCGCAAGACATTAAGCTTCCAAAAAATATTATCAACAAATGAATGAACAGACCTCCCAACCTGCCACCCATCCTCTCCGAAATGATAGTGTTAATCTCATGAATTTAAATTTATTACACTATTTTATTAACATCTGTTTGAAAACATATATTTTTGTATTTGTATCTTCTAAACCCCCTTTCATCCTGTGAGAGTGATTTATTGGTATCTCATGGTTTGGTGTCTGGCATCTATCACAACCACATCAATAAAACGGAAATTTTCTTCTTTTCTAGACTTTCACAGAGGATACTCGTGTACATGTGTTTACATGGTATAACACTTCGAGTTAATATAATCTTTTGGCTTTTGCTAATAAAATTCAAAATCTAATTGGCCATCATTAAAATGTTTTAAGGAAGGAACTGTGTTGTACACATATGTATGTTCCCGGCTCGTATCTCATCGATAGTGTATCGAAGAACTTTTAAACTCTCGTATATAAATTCTGACGTCTCAGAGCGGTTGGTGGTAGATGAGCTCATGTTGCGATTTTAAGGCGAGGGGGCAGTTCATTGGAAGTGTATTCGAATGGCAAGTGTTTTTTTGTTTGTGGTAATCAAGAACACAGCATGTCTATGAAAAATTGTGCGACATTTTATTAACCTTGGGTATGCCATGAGCCGAATTCGGTGTGACGCATCACACATCAGAATAGTGATGTCGACCAATTACAAGCTTCATTGAAGAGATAACAAAGTCATGCTAAAAGCTAGCAATGTGACTCTAAAAGATAAAGGAAAACGTGTATGATTTTGTCGGGTGTTAAGCAGTGCTTTGAACAACAATTGAGTATTTGGTAATATATTACAATCCGATGACTCTAAATTAAAAGAATTGTGAATCATTTTACTTTTGGCATACCAATATCCATATATAAACTTAAATTTAAGCTGGACGCTATCAAAAGAACAAATCTTAAGTGGACAAATACAAGTTGTGCCATAGCTGAACTTGAAATGCATAACAGATTGCATATCAGCACTAGATGTCATCACTGAACAATGTCTAATAGGCAAAGCTTTGCGATTTTGATAGAAGCTGTATGGACAAAGCTTTCTTGTACCTGTCTAGCTCTTTTCCGTTAAAGAAAACTTCATTAAGGAGTCTTTTACTATAACGACTTAAGTGATACATTTGGATCCCACAAACGTAATACCTAACCTCCAGATAGTTTAACAATTAGATTAGGATAAGCAGAATCTCTTCAAAATCCATGTGGTAGCCACAAAATCCATTGAATGGTAGCCACTTCAATCTAAGCGAACCTAACCTTAGTCATCGAAGAATAGCGTGCCTAATGATAATGGGCAAAGTCTGGCTCTGGCTTACTTACTTACTTATGTGGCGCTACAGTTCGGGGTGAACCTGGGCCTCAACCAACAAGCTTCTCCAATTAGCTCGGTCCTTAGCTAACCGCCTCCAGTTATGCACTCCAAGTTGGTTGAGGTCCCCTTCTACTTGTGCGCGCCACCTTAGACGAGGTCTTCCTCTACTGCATTGTCCCTCCGGGTTGGATTCGAAGACTCTTCGGACCGGAGCGTTGGTGTCCATTCGCTCTACATGTCCTTTTTTTGACTAGGTCGATGTCGCTGTATAATTCGTCGTTGAACCTCCTCCTCTATAACCCGTCAACGCACACGGGACCGAATATCTTACGAAGAATTTTTCGCTCGAAGTGACCAAGGGTATCTTCATCCGCCTTTGATAAAGTCCATGTTTCAACGCCATAGAGCAGGACTGGGATGATTAAGGTATTGTACAGAGTTTCCTTAGTTCTTCGGGAAAGGGCCTTCCTACTCAATTGCCCTCTCAGCCCAAAGAAACAGCGATTGGCAAGAGTTATTCTTCGTTTGATTTCGGATGAGAAATCATTTTCAGAAGTGATATCAGGGCCAAGGTAGACAAAGTCCCTTACTACCTAGAAGTTATAGCTGTCTATAGTGACGTTCTGTCCGATTCGTCGATGTTGAGTGTCCCTTCTCGTCGACAACAAATGGCTCTGGCTATCGCCGGATATAGTCAAAGGAAGTGGAATGCAGTTTCCTGCTCATTTGTATCATTACAACTTTGGCAATGTGTATCTACTGGTCCCTTCTGGCCAGTGGCCTGTTCAGATCGCTACAGCACTCACAAGTCCTGTCTTGGAATTATACTGCTTTGGCCTAGATGCGTAAGTCATTTCAACTTGTATTGACCTTCGATAGAAAGTATAAGCAAATTGTGAACTTCTTTCGCTATCTTTCAAGGGTTCATGTTCGCCTGGCTGGTCCATTTGTTTATTCATTTTTCTCTATGCCACTGGACCCAGAAATAGAAAGCACCGAAGAGATTAACGTTGAATCGATAGTCTAACCGGGCGAATTCCTTCCTACACCATTTGCCAAATCAATCGTCTAGGGCTGTATCTAATGGTCTAGCACGCCAGGTCTGAATTGCCAGAAACTCCCCCTGGAAGACACTGGTAGAATTTAGATTTATTGCTTCTAAGCAGATTCCCATATCGACTCCATAGTCCATTTTCAAGTCGGTCGATGAAGACAACAATACAATTTGTTTTTAATTAATGACTTTAATTTTATTTCGTTGAAAGGTACACACATACTAATTCCAGCGAATTTGCAACTGCGGTTGACCTTTTTAAAAGCATGAAATTCCCCACTAAGTCATTCTTGATGGTCTATAAATCGCTTCTAATTGGAAATGAATAAGTAATCAAAACATCGATCAGATAGTAAAAAAACATGCTAATGAGACTTATTTAATCGGAACCCGACCGCATATATCCGATTCACTACGAGACTGGCGTGGTTTTTCAAATGAGCACGGGTTCGAAGGGAGCACTTTTCTAATTTCATTCCTATTTTGAATAATGCTCATACTTTTAACGAAGTACATAAGGACATGCCTTGTATGTTTGTATTTTACAAAGCATGAAGGTCTTTGTAACACAGAGGCTCCGAGATGATATCAGGTGCTATAATAAACCTGTTGATTCTACTTCTGAACATGGCCAGGTTGAAAGTGCTTGGAATTTTCTTTAAACCTCTCAAAAAAAAATGTTCATAGAGGCGATAGGCCTTGTAGGACATACAAACACCAATGACAGCGAAAAGCTCCCTACGCATCCAACTTTTAAAAGAAGGGTCACACTAGTATCGCTAGATGGGCAAAACTGATAACATATCGCTATACCCTGACGTTGACCTAAACTTACAAACTGTCTTTCCATCAAGACAAAGTTGGAACGTAGGAAGAGTCATTAAATCCAACAATACATCCATTTCCACCGACGACGGCTCAAAAATGGATAAAGCGGTAGTCTCCGGGATATATTCAGAGGAACTCGCCATTGCCCGGAGTACTCATTGTTCCGATAGCGAAAAGGAATATTTAATGAATTTAGTGGTCAAATTCAAAGACACAATTGAAAATAAAAAAACTGATAGGATTCATTGGACGGAGACAAATGCAGCATGGGATGCTGCATAAAAACTCGAAGTAAAACATTTTATTTTCATATAAATCAAATTACATGTACATATGTTTCATTTTCTGAGTTACCAGTTAGTTGGATTTTAAATTTTTGGACGTATTTCCTCGAAAAGAGTATACGCTGATTGTTTGGATATGCGAAATCTGTTAAAGAAGTCCATATCATCCCAAAAATAAAAGTGATTTGTCCTGCAGCGAAATTCTCTTTGTCGGCTTACGTTAACTTCTATCATCAGAATCACTATTTGCACTTGAAAACATTAATTTACACACTATTTATTAATATTTTAGAAGAAAAACACAATTTGACATTTCACAACAATGGCATTCATAACCACATTTTTAACTTAAACGAACTTTAAACGGTAGAATCGAGTCGTTTAACTTAAACCGAACATAAAACTCAGTTTTGTAACGATGGCAAATAGCAACAATACAAACTGCGACTAAATCTTAGCTCGACGATTGGCAGACGATCGATCCTGTTTGAAAGGAGAGAACACTTCCCTTTGAGAGCTCGGACAGAGTAGACGTACAAGCAAGAGAAAGGAGATTAAGTATCAGAGTTAAACGTTGAAAAGGTTGTTTTACTAAAATAAAAAGCAAAGCTTTAAAGTTTAGAGTTTAAACGAACACTGTGAAACCAAACATTTGGTTGAACTTTAGTTTAAACCATAAACTGAGTTTAAACTCGCACTGTGAAACCGGGCATTAGTCTAACCGATCTACAGGCGGTTATACAACATATCCTTTGTATAGCTTCGATAGGGTAATTCGAAAAGTTGATGATCATTTAGAATAACACGATCAGACTGCTTGACAAAGGGATTTTAGCTTTCCCCACCGTTTAACTAATTTTCAAAGTTGACTCGCTGTCTACTGTGGTAGGTAGAAGTGCTTTAAACTGGTGAACCTGCCAGAGACACAAGTAGTGCGGATGTTCCGTTTTAATACCACAACTCACGTGACCAGGATGTTGATGGGCGTAGCTTAGAGTGTTGTTTTCATATCCATCCTGAATTTTATATTAGAAATCTCAGAAAGTTCCTTGAAAAGGGTTTTCCGAGAGTGCGCTGTCTGGCTCTGGCAAGTACCGGGCAGTCACAGAGAAAGTGGAATTACGATTTCTTTTCGTGTGAATTGTCGCAATTACGACAGTGGGGGTTGAACGGAATGCCTAGCTCGGCAGCATGTTGACCTATCGGCCAGTGGCCCGTGCTAATTGCTGTGATTCTTGCTGTCTCGATGCGGTTCCTATTGTATTGTTATTCGTTCTGTTTTTAATTGTAGGTGGGCCAAATCTGTCTAGATATGGCACAGGTTGCAAGACTTTTCCATCTAGAGTTGGCAATAGAGAGAAAGTGTTGGAAAATGTTGCCCTTGATGAGTCCCGTCGGGGAGCAGACTGACTCTGCAAGGGAGGCATCCAAAGTAGAACCACATTTGGCTAACGCGTCGGCTCTCTCGTTTCCCTCTATGTTACTATGACTGGGAACCCATGCCGTTCGAGGAAGTAGGGCTGAGGCTAAGTATCTTGCAGGCTTCTCTTATCGCTAGTAACTTCGCCTGGAAGACACTCGCAGAGTCTGGGAGGCGATACGATTTGGATACGTTCAGTTCCGCTGAGAAGGCACCTGCTTCAACGCCACACTCCATCTTGGAACCGTTGGTGAAGATTGATACTTGGTATTTCGAAAGGGGTAGGTTATTGTTCCATTCCGACCTTCCCGGAAAGTGAACCTAAATATTGTTATTGAATTCAAGTGTAGGAGTCGTGTAGTCAGTTATGGTCGAGGCCAAATCCCTAGGAAGTAGGTCAAGAGCCTTACTATGGCCATAGGGTTTTGGGGACCAAAACTCAGATTCTCTGAGTCTGATAGCACTACACGAAACGATGTATTTGATGTGCAAGTCCAGGGGCAGGATATGGAGGAGCACGTTAGGAGCTTCTGAAGGGCTCGATTGAATCGCTCCTGTAGTCCCAAGTTTTGTTATATTGTAAGCTTTGCTAATGGCAGGCCGCATAAGTAAGGATTGGTCGAACTACGGCAGTATATATCCAGAGGACTTTCTTAGATTTAAGCCCTCACCTTTTGCCAAAGGTCTTACTACATTCATAGAAGGCGAATACTACTGTGGTATTATTGCTTATTAATTGGTATTCATTCGTTGCACTATAAATTCATTTTTCTACGTCCTCATTCAATTATGCATCTCTACAATTGATACTCTGCTAATAATTTCTAATTATTATTAGAAGCAACTTATAAGTTCGCTTACAATTATGATTCTCCAATGTCTTCAACTAAGCCTTGTATCAATCAGTAGATCAACTAATTCATACACAATTACTTGACCCGGAATAATTCTTTCAATTTGAAATGTCATACCAACGCCAAAGGGCAAACTCCATGGACATGGACGGTAGGGGCACATAGTAAATGCTAATCACTGAATTAAAATTCAATTCGATTCCAAGTCCAGATTGTACACAACCAGCTCGAGAGAACCCGAGTCATTCATCAAGTGCACGCACCCACCACCATGAAAATGCATTCCCAATCCATGCATGGAAATGAAAGAGGCACCTGGTGATGGTGGCAGTGGATCTGATTCCACATATGCGGATTATTCGCTGGAAGCTGTTCCAATAACCGATTACGTTTGTCGTAATGAAATTTACCATTTACTGGAGTAAAACGATTCGGTACACAAAATATGCAGACGACGACATACTCCTCGTATCTGTCACACATGGTATATGGAATGGATGTCAATCCGGTGGTGGATGAAAGCTTACGGGTTGTACGGCTTCACATTCACAAAGTATGGATGAATAGATGGAGTTTGATGTACTGCATTAGACTGTCTCTAATTAAAATTGTGAAATTAAACTTCTTTTTTTTTTCTTTTTGATAAGGTCTATCTGGTTGTGAACTATCTTTTTTAGAATATTTCGCAGGCTCACCTAATCCATAGTTCAAGTTCTTTATCACGTTCAGAGAGTAAGTGGTTTATCGCTTTAATTTTAAATCACGTTCGCACATGGATTAGAACCCATCATCTGCATTAAGTCATCTCCATCTCGGCAGCATCATCAATGGACAGTAATTTATTGCTCTTATCCGTCTTTGTTTCCTGTGTCATGGTTGCGGGAGGGACGAGGATCTCGCTTGACGTAGTACTACGATGGTGTCAAGTTGTGGTTTTTAATGGAATTAATTAACCATACAACCATCGTATAGGTTATCAATCGACAAAATAAGAAAAAAATAAATAATAATAATCGAAGCAAATCCTAAACACGCAATTGAGAGAAGTTTAAGAAATGGTAATTGGTTTTATTATTCTTGTCCCGGTATCTATGGGGGATGACAATGATGAGCTATAATCATGTACCAAGAGAAATTGCTGCGCAATTGGATTTGTATAAGGCACCTATCATGTGTATTTGTTTTTTGGAAAAAGGGTCAAATTTCAATCATTGTTATGGGGTGTAATTAATATGCCCTGGGAATTGTTCCGCAGGAGTTGCTCACTATTAATTAAACCGAGATTGGAGGAGGACCCATAATCACACAATGACCTTTGAATGCCAATGAATGAATGAACAAGATTTTCAAAGAATTTTTGGTAATTGAAATGGGGGACGATTGAATTTCGATTTCAAAAATTCTTGTGGTCGAAATTTCATCATCACCTTCACCTGAAAGAAAGACGTGGGCTTCTCGCGAGGCCAAAATGAATTTTGGGCTTTTTCCAAAACGGAGAAGAAAAAGACTCATCGATTTCCTTGAGATAGGATAGAATGTAGGCCCTATTCTTTCTAAGCAAATTTTTTTTGAAGCACGGAAATTTTACTTACTTACTAACTTATTAGGCCAGCGACCCTTGGAGGGTCTGAGCCTGAACTAATGCCGCTTTCCATCCTTTACGGTCCCGGGCACCCTGCTTCCAATTTACTAGACCAAGGCTTCTGGCGTCCTCGATTGCCTGATCTTTAAACCGGAGGTTCGGTCTTCCTTTTCTTCGTGAGCCAGATGACTGGGACTCGAAGATCCTCTTAGCTGGAGCATTCTCGTCCATTCGCTCGATGTGGCCGAGCCATTGCAGTCGACAGATTTTTGCCTGCCGGACTACATCCACATCTTTGTACAGCGTAGAGTTCGCGGTTATATCTTCTCCTCCATTCGCCCTCCTCGCAGACTGGACCAACAATTTTTCTTTCGAAGGATCCCAAGATCTGATCCGCTGTCTTACTTATCGTCCAGCATTCAGCTCCATAAAGCAGGACTGGCAAGATCAGGGTTTTGTAGATCATGATTTTGGTCCTTCGGGTTAGAAGTTTGGATCCTAGTTGTTTGGACAAACCAAAGTAGCAGCGGTTGCCTAAGGTTATCCTTCGTCGAATCTCCACAAGGGTGTCATTTGTGGAGTTAATGTTTGCCCCGAGGTAGATAAACTCCTTCACTACCTCAAAATTATGACTGTCAATTGTTAGGTTTTGACCTAGACGGTGTTCGACGAATCGGTTTTTGGTAGACAGCATACAGTTTGTTTTATCCTCATTTATCGTGAGACCAACTCGTTGGGCTTGTTCTTCTATTGCCGTAAAAGCCTCAGTAATGGCACGCTGGGGACGAGCAATGATGTCGATATCGTCTGCGTATCCCAGCAGCTGGATGGATTTGTTAAATATAGTGCCTCCGGTGCTTACGCCGGTCTTTCGCACTATCTGCTCCACCAGAAGATTAAAGAAATCACACGACAGCGCGTCTCCTTGTCGAAATCCGGTGCATATTTGGAATAATTCAGAGATTCTGTTCCCAAACTGCACGGTGCATTGCGAGTTCTCTAGTGTGGCGCGACACAACCGGATTAGTTTTCCCGGGATCCCGAATTCGGCCATCGCGTTACATAGTTCGGTGCGATGAATGCTGTCGTATGCGGCTTTGAAGTCGATGAAAAGATGGTGAGTATCGACTTGGAACTCGTTGGCCTTTTCCAGGATTTGCCGCAGCGCGAAGATTTGGTCTGTCGTCGATTTGCCGGGCCGGAAGCCACACTGATAGGTGCCGATGAGTGTGGTGCAAAACGGCTTTAGTCGTTCCCACAGTACACTGGATAGAATCTCGTAGGCTACATTAAGCAGGGATATGCCTCGGTAGTTCTTACAAGACATAGGATCGCCTTTCTTGAAGATGGGGCAGATAGAGCTGATAGTCCAGTCGTCGGGCATGCAGCGGAAATTTTACCAAAAGCTAAAATGGACGTGACAAGGGAACAAAACCTATACATAAACCCGTAGAGACTAAGAACGTCATAGTCATAGTCGGTACAGACCGTATAACGACAAGACCAGCATTTTTTTTATTTTTTTTTATAATTCACTAGGGGTTATGAATACCCTTATGATGCTATTCACACAGCGATAGTGTTGGTGTAGTGGTGGTTTCAGTCTTTTTGCTCCAAGGGTGGTGTCTTGCTCTTAGGCAGAATGAACTATTCAACCTAGTCGATGATAGCCAAAATTTCCGTCCACCGATGAAAACAAGTCAAAATCGAACAAGACTGGTCAACATGACGACCTACTGGCTGAAGGTTTAGATGAGTCGGTAGAAAGTACACAACTCATTTTTAAAAATTACTCAGATGAGAATATGAATGGAATCTCAGCATCATTGACCCAATCTGCAAATAATGAGACCCAATAAACTGCTTAGGTTCTGGAGTCTGCTCTGGGGAATCAAACCTTTAAGTATCTCGCACTCAACATCGACATTCCAGACGTGGGGTCACCTTTGACTGCTTGATGATGTTCCCTACACACGCTTTGAATATTTTAGGTCACCTCAGATCTCACAACAACGTGAATACAACAAAGTGACGCTGTTCGCCGGGCATTCGAGCTACCAACGAGACATCGACACCTTTACGCAGCTGTGGTCGAGGCTATGATTTTGGATAATGAAGCTAGATCGACGGAGGACGCGGATGTAGACAAAGACGCGAGTAGAATCGACTATGAGGACACGAACGATGATAGGATGACCGAACTGTTACAGAGACGAAGGTGTTAATAAGGTCTATTTACCGAGACTTTAGGACGTACGCAGTTTAGGAGCCAAAGAAGCAAGACCAACTACAATGGTATCACATCCGTCTTTACAGCACTGCGTTCAAGATCTAATGTGCCATATTGTGTGAGCGCCTGTTACCTATCACCAACAACCTATCCCTGCAATAATTCACCCGCAATACTTGTCGTGCTTCGAATGCACATTAGTTTACCCTCAAGTCTTCTTTCGGACGTACTGTCAAATATAGAGGTTCTTTCTTTAGCCGTACCACATGAATGTGGAATGATCTACATAGCTCTGTGTTTTCTCAGCACTACAACCCACAAGCATTTAAAACTTACGTGCATCGGCATCTGCTTCGTCTGTTCTCTAATTTCCCTAATGCCCATGCTCTAGTTTAAGGGTAGTCAAAATCCCTTTAGCGTGCGCTAATTATAAAAAAAACTACCTGATTGGCTCCTATCCAATAACCAGGAAAGCCCGCACTTGATCCTTGGTTGATCCTGGAGAAACCCCAAGCGGTCCAAATTTATACCCGCCATCTATTTCTCGATTTCAAGTCCGCTTTTATGTGAGACACGCTGTACAGAGCCAGTAGTTTTGATATCTCTGACTCTGTTCAGGATGACGTTGCAGAATGCTCGCTACTCAATGATGTCAAAAAAGGACTTAAACGCGCTGTCATGTGACTTCTTCAGCAGCATATTTGAACCAATTGACATCATTGACAGAACTCAGCAGGCTGTCACCATTGAGTTCGAGAGTGTTGTTGCAAATGCGGCCAAAATAGATTTAACAGAATTTGCTTAACTTCTTAAGACCCAAATCTCGCTTACTTGACGTTATCATGAAAGAAAATCCACTTAAAACATTACAATTTCGGTGAAACCTGAATGTTTCATTTCCAAGACATTTAAGAGAATATATATCGTATGTCGTTCTTTTACATTTCAACTTTCTATACAAAGTTTGTCTTCCTTGAAGCCATACATCTTAACCACTATATTTCCCCGACAAAATAGGAAATCCTGCAATCCTCCCAACAAATCACGTGCAAATAAATTGCACTACCATCATACTAGGACGACTCCGTCCAGCCGACAATGCTTCGTTGGGGTTCAACATCGCTCAATTCATGTGGAGAATGTGGTGACAGTAGCAAGTTCGATTACAAACACACCGATCCGTTGAATAACTTTAATATGTTGTGACCAGCATTTAGGGATTGAATTTCTCCCTAAACCCTACATTAACTGTGTGAACGTGAATCCTTTTGGTTGTGGCATTAACAATCCACAAAATCCACCGAAATACAAACAACGCCCTCCACTTCCTTTTTTGCCTTTGTGTGCAGCGCCTTCGCGTAGGGTTGAATGAACACTTAATACAAAACCTTCAAGACAGGAAGTATCATCCTGATTATTTGGAATTTTTATTTGTAACCCAATCTGTTAGGTAAAGGACTTCAGTTCACCATTAAAACTCCAAGGGAGACTAAATCCCTTTTGGCTCATTACTGCTATTCAAATGGTTGCTCTGGAGAATTAATTGTGTTTTTTGCGTTAAAAAAAAAATTAAAATTATAGCTCACACCGAAGCTAGCCGAAGCCGAAAGGCCGAAAAGGACACAACAATTCACAAAATAATGGCACCGGCTTTGGGACAGTGGTTATTTACTTACTTCTAATTCGAATACTTTGCATAGCACTTGGCGTTAATGGGTCTTGCATGAGGTGAGAATGCGCTCTAAATAGAAATTTATACGTTTGTGAATAATTTAAATTATGATATCCGAAGTAGAGAATGTCCGTTGTGGTAATTTTGTTTTGTTGTTATCGATTCATAGATTCTTTTTTTTCAATTGAATTTATTTGTTGTTGACTCACACTGGGATGGATGAATGAATTTGCAAAGAAATAAAAGGTTTTCGGAAGGTGCTAAATGATTACCAGCTTTTAGTTGTACCCGGTACTAATAGGGTTTTTCATATAATTGTGACGTTTATTAAACATTTTTGCGGTTGAAGCGGATTTGTTTATTGTGTACGTACTTAACAACGTAAGCACGGAATTACTTTGTACATCATTGTGTATCCATTGCGTGGCTCTGGAATTAGTGATTGAAGCTGAAATATGCAAAAATTCTAATAATTTTTAGGAGAAAGGGTTAGCACTCTTGACTTTATAAGTTGTTCCAGTGACAGCGAAAATCAACGGAACTCAATTTTGACAGGAACCCAGTGGCCCGGGACACTAATGTAAACGAACTAAAAATGAAAGGAGTTAATATGGAGAAAGTGAACGGTTTGTCATGCATGTTAGACCAGACCTTCTTTGGAACCAGCAAATCATAAATGCTGCTTAAGGTGGACCCACAGACTAGGATCTTAAAAGCATATTGGAGCGGGAACTCCCAGAAAACACTTGAGTTTACTTAATCGTATTCAGCGGCAGCATTTAGATTGATCGGTCATCAAAAAAGTTACGTATTAGATGTAGGCATGGCTAGGACAACACTCCGGCTTGCGGAGTCTTCAAATCTACCCCAAATGCGCCTTAGGTGACCCGTACAAGTATAAGGGGAGCTTAACCAACTTGGAATGCGAAAGTACAGGCAGTTAGCTAAGAATTGACCTAACTTGTTGATTACGGAACAGGTTTACCCCGAACTGCAGCGCTACCTCACTCAGATAGCATAGCCATGATCCGTGGAGAGCCCTTGCCTGAAACGCTGTTGCTTCATATCCTCACTGATATCTGATATCGAGTTTCGACTTTCTCGTATTAAGTATTAGATTGGCTAGGACATGTAAAGCGATTTTTTTGGCAAAAAACAATGGGTATTGTTGTCCATTCCATTAGTTTACCTAACTTTTGGAACTTTATCCACATCTTGGTAAAGTTCATAAAATGCGGGTGCATATATTTCTTACATCGAGCACCACACTCATCGGCAACTATCAGTGTGGTTTCCGGCCTGGCAAATCGACAATAGACCAAATCTTCACACTGTGGCAAATGCTGGAAAAGACCAACGAGTTCCAAGTCGATACGCACCATTTTTTCGTCGACTTCAAAGCCACATACGACAGCATTCATCGCACCAAACTATGTAACGCGATGGCCGAATTCGGGATCCCGGTTGTGTCGCGCCACACTAGAGAACTCGCAATGCACCGTGCAGTTTGGGAACAGAATCTCTGAATTATTCCAAATATGCACCGGATTTCGACAAGGAGACGCGCTGTCGTGTGATTTCTTTAATCTTGTGGTGGAGCAGATAGTGCAAAAGACCGGCGTAAGCACCGAAGGCACTATATTTAACAAATCCATCCAGCTGCTGGGATACGCAGACGATATCGACATCATTGCTCGTCCCCAGCGTGCCATTACTGGGGCTTTTACGGCAATAGAAGAACAAGCCCAACGAGTTGGTCTCACGATAAATGAGGATAAAACAAACTATATGCTGTCTACCAAAAACCGATTCGTCGAACACCGTCTAGGTCAAAACCTAACAATTGACAGTCATAATTTTGAGGTAGTGAAGGAGTTTATCTACCTCGGGGCAAACATTAACTCCACAAATGACACCCTTGTGGAGATTCGACGAAGGATAACCTTAGGCAACCGCTGCTACTTTGGTTTGTCCAAACAACTAGGATCCAAACTTCTAACCCGAAGGACCAAAATCATGATCTACAAAACCCTGATCTTGCCAGTCCTGCTTTATGGAGCTGAATGCTGGACGATAAGTAAGACAGCGGATCAGATCTTGGGATCCTTCGAAAGAAAAATTGTTGGTCCAGTCTGCGAGGAGGGCGAATGGAGGAGAAGATATAACCGCGAACTCTACGCTGTACAAAGATGTGGATGTAGTCCGGCAGGCAAAAATCTGTCGACTGCAATGGTTCGGCCACATCGAGCGAATGGACGAGAATGCCCCAGCTATGAGGATCTTTGAATCCCAGCCACCTGGTTCACGAAGAAGAGGAAGACCGAACCTCCGGTTTAAAGATCAGGCAATCGCGGGCGCCAGAAACCTTGGTCTAGTAAACTGGAAGCAGCGTGCCCGCGACCGTTTATGATGGAAAGCGGCATTAGTTCAGGCTCAGACCCTCCAAGGGTCGCTGGCCTGACAAGTTAATAAGTAAGTACATAATTTGGTGCAAGCATGGTGTCTTTCAAAGATGTAAACGCCAATGTGAAAACTATCAATACGCTATTTTCAAATAACCAAGTTAGACGAGTATCCGGATGTTACAACAGCACACTTGGATACTTCCTCAAGTAGCGCTAAAGAGGTTATGAATCCGCTACGATGCTATACACACAACGCTAGTGTTAGTGTAGTTGATGGTGGTATAAAGTTTTAGCCTTTTTAGTCCGAGCATGGTGTCCAGAATGACTGGGGAAAATTCTTTGTATTGTTGCCATTGCTTATAGTTCACAGTATTTCTTTTGAACATCCCAATGTCATTATCACTACTCAGTATGATCTGAACTTAATCCATCATGGTCATCCGATGCTTGAGACTTTTTCCTCTGTTGCAAAATAAAATCACTGAGTCAGCATGCTCAGGAGTCCCTCGAACTTACCACTGAACAACGGCGACAAAAATATTAAACTTCATTTAAAAATGTGTTAAATAGTTAACACTGTGTTAAATAGTAGTGTTCTGGGGATTCGTTTTCAATGCCGGTCGATACACCTATAAATGGCTCTAATTTTCATAGGCTAGCCAAAGTTTATTACATACTTATAAATTTAACGATAGGTTATTGAAATAAGTCTAGCGCAAGATAGCCGTGGAAACATCCGGTTTTGATCCAGTCAGAACAACTTATACACTTTAATTATTTTTCCCGACTATTTTACAGAAAGGACTGGATTTAATAACTACAAATAAGCTTATTATCTGTGAGTGGCCGACCCTCATTTAGAACACACGGCGTATTATTCAGGAAGAAGATACATATTTACTTCTAAAACGTATTTCCCAAGGACATGTTCACTTTCACTAAGAGATTGGAATATCTTTGCTACAACATATCTTTCAGTAAAACAAAAGAGTTTAAAGCTCATGAAGAGATCAATATGCTATTAGCCTTAGAAAAACGGTCTAATGATGCTTAGTTTGGGAATAAATCTCGGGTTATTCGTTTCCCACAGCCCATTTGTCTAC
Source organism: Criorhina ranunculi (assembly GCA_951813785.1). Classification (NCBI taxonomy): domain Eukaryota; kingdom Metazoa; phylum Arthropoda; class Insecta; order Diptera; family Syrphidae; genus Criorhina; species Criorhina ranunculi. The sequence continues at coordinate 14,725,706 of OX638381.1, forward strand.
AAATTCAATCGACCCTAAATGAACTCCTGCGTTCGATATTTAATTGCAACAGATTTGTGCTCTATTTACGACAACTTTTAGTGAAAAGTTCTACTCTAAGACATTTTTTGAAAAAAGATAATCTCTTGCCCAGTATGCTACAAACCAAAAATCAGGCAAAATAAAATTGGAACCGTTCCTAAAAAAACACCCTATACATGGAAGTTTTCTTCGAACAAACGCACCTTTTAAGATAATTTTCCTGAACACACTAAAATAGAGTCACGAGAGACAAGTGATTGGAACTCATCTGCATCCTCATGTACATAGTTCCGTCCCGCGAAGACTAACCTGTTTTTCTGCAAGAACTCTTTCTCAATTTCTCTGTAGCTAGTATTAAGCTTAATTATACATATCATCATCATCATACATATAATAAAACAGTGAACCCGGTGTGTCTGTACATTGAACAAAAAGTAATAAAAAATAAAGGGGGTGACTAAAGAAGAGTAATAGAACACAAATTAACAATTTTTAGAATTCTTTTCTGTCTGTCTGTCTGTCTGTCCGTTTGTTTGTTCACGCACATCTCCGAAACTACTAAACGGATTTTCATGTAGTTTTCACAGGTGGACAGAGCATAATTTGGAGCAGCATATAGGTTTTGTTTTATTAAAATCGAATGTCGGACAGAAAAGTTATCGTAATGTAAAGATTTTTCGAATTGACTTTTGTATGTTAGAAAAGTAAGAAATTAAGGGTTGAAGGCACATACATAGATGTCACGAACGATTGTTTTAAAGAAAAAAACCAGATAACTTTGGTTAGAATTATAGAGCGTATAAAATTTAGTACATAAAATATCAACAGGTGGCGCTGTTCATTATTAGAACACGCTATAGAATTTTTTGCAGTAATAACCAATAAATTGTGACTCTTTCAAATATTCGCCTCTAACCTCTCCGAATGTGGTATAATCGAGGGGAAAATTGCTTCCAAAATGTGATAAAATGGCAATTTTATGAAGTAACAAGTGCACGTAAACCAAAAATATTCAAGTTTCCCGATAGGTGGCGCTAAACACTCACGCTGTTAAACCAGGACGATCCTTTGTTGACCAGTGTGTAGTTTTTGCACGATCTCTGTCTGGGCTGGGTTTGTATATGTGTAATTAAAATCGGTTCAATAGTTTTGAATTCACAGCTGGTGGGGAGAGGGGGTTACACCGTGTGCTAGCAGGGCTTCAGTTCACATTCTTCGTCATATCTTTCAACAAGTCCCAAGCCGCTGTTAGAAGCACTTGACCTGGAAGCTGTTAATGTAGTCTACCGGCAGGTTCAAATTGAATATAATTTAACGCATGGGGAGCTGCGGGTACAGCTAGTAAATAAATAAGTTTTGACAAACATTTATAAATTATTTCCATTTCCACAAAATTTTTATTTTTATTTTCTATTGCAGATACAACCACCATCATCGGCAAAGCATTCCAATTTCACATGATTACCTTAAGTCGCGAACTCGTTTAACTGCAAATCCGGTTGAAAAATTAAATCCCTATAAATGGTACTTAAGGATATGCACGTAAGGGAGAACCTCGCCATGGACAATCGTAATACAACATTTACTTCACGACGCGGATGTATGCTCTCGTTTACCACATTAATCCTGCTGGGAGCCTTCTTCATTTGTACTCTGGTGGCGGTTAGTTTTATTATCTATAATTTCGCAACCTGTGCCCCTTTAGTGCCCGAGGGTGAGGACATCGTGTGCACCCCACACAAGCCACATCTACAGCCGGGTCAAAATAAGAGCTCCGCCTCAGGCGATGATGAATTGAATGCTTCTCCGGGTAGCGCCTTAGATAAAGATGTTCGATTGCCAAGATCCGTTGTCCCCATGACATATAACATCTCGCTGATACCTCAGCTCTTTAATAATACGTTCAAATTCGAGGGTGACGTGCAAATCATTGTGAAGTTAGTGGAGGATTGCTACAACATCACCATGCATGTCACAGAGTTGCGAATAGCCAAAGAGGATGTAGCTGTGCGACGTCTGAATGAGAATGGGAATCCAGAGGCGGGTGATGGCCTCCGGATACGGAAGCAGTATTTTGTCGAACCAAAGCAGTTTTTTATCATTGAATTTTACGAGAAATTACAAAAGAATACTTACTACGAGATACGTATCAAGTTCTATGGGGACATACTGGACTATCTGCAAGGATTCTATCGCAGTTCGTATCAAGTGGGCAACGAAACAAGGTAAGCCAACAGTACCTACTGTGAAAACTACCTCGAGAGGATTTTTGATATAATCTGCGAAATGTAAACATAATATTGTGTTTTGTTGTTGCAGGTGGCTGGCCTCGACGCAGTTTCAGCCAACGGATGCCAGAAGAGCGTTTCCTTGTTTTGATGAGCCAGCACTTAAGGCTACATTCTCGTTGAACATTGCACGCCCGGTGAATATGACATCGATATCGAACATGCCAAAGAGTGAGAGCATGTCGAGAAAAGTGTAAGTATATAGCAACAACAACTTGCACTTGTTGTGTTTTGGTTGTGTGTTGTTTGAAGTGGTTTTAGTTTGATTTGTTGTTTGAGTGAGTATTTGAGTGATAATTTGAGTTATTTTCGTTTCTTTCAGAGATAATCTTCCCAACTATGTTTGGGACAACTACATGGACTCACTTCCAATGTCTACGTACTTAGTGGCATATGTCGTTTCTGATTTTGTCAATCTCACTAAAGGGAACTTTTCAGTTTGGGCACGTTCTGATGCTATCCAATCGGCACAATATGCCTTCATAGTTGGGCCAAAGATTTTGCGATTCCTAGAACAGTACTTTGACATTCCATATCCGTTGCCTAAAATTGATATGATAGCCTTGCCGGACTTTCATGCAGGGGCGATGGAAAATTGGGGCCTTATCACGTTTAGGGAAACCGCAATGCTCTACGAAGAGGGAGTTTCTCAGACCACCAACAAGCAACGCATAGCATCTGTCGTGGGGCACGAACTGGCTCATCAGTGGTTTGGAAACTTGGTCACACCAACATGGTGGACCGATATTTGGTTGAATGAAGGATTTGCTAGCTACATGGAGTACCTGACAGTGGATGCTATTGAGCCTCAATGGAGAACCATGGATCAATTTGTCATTACAGAGTTGCAAAATGTGTTCCATTTGGATGCGTTCTCTTCGTCGCACAAGATTTCCGTTGAAGTGGCCAATCCCGATGAAATCAATGAAATTTTCGATAAGATCTCGTACGCTAAGGGTGCCACAATCATAAGGATGATGAGTCACTTCTTGACTTCAAAAGTATTTCGCGCAGGTTTAACGAAATACCTCAGAGAGATGTAAGTAGGCCCATTTTCTTTAATTTCAATTTGCTTTGATTTGCAATTTTAGGGCATACAAAGCTGCTGAGCAAGATGATCTTTGGAAATTTCTTACAATCGAGGCCAAAACGAACGGTTTACTAGACGGTTCGACTACTGTTAAGGAAATTATGGACACTTGGACCTTACAAATGGGTTTCCCCGTCCTCAGTATTAGCAAGAAACCAAACTCATTTATTATGCAAATGGAGCAAGAGAGGTTTGTCTATGTAAACGAAACAAATGGCGAGAATGTGACTCCACTTTGGTGGATTCCAATCACATACACAACTGCCGGGGACTTGGACTTTAAAACCACCCGACCTGTAACATGGGTTCCAAAAACAAAAACATATGAGATTGATAGTAAGATTCTATCTACAGCTGAATGGTATATCTTTAACATTCAACAAACCGGCTATTACCGTGTGAACTATGATCGGGAGAACTGGGCGGCAATTACGAAGCATTTGTTGCAGCCACAACTTTTTAAAGACATTGCTCCATCTAACAGAGCTCAGTTGATCGATGATGCTATGAATTTAGCTAGAGCGGGATTAATTAGCTACGATGTTGCATTGAATTTAACCGCATATCTGGTGCATGAAGATGACCATGTACCATGGAAGGCTGCTATTGTGGCATTCAATTTCATTGATTCTATGTTTGTACGGGAAGGAGACTATCATCTTTTGAAGGTGAGTTGATGAGTTTTAATAATTGAAATGTGTTTTTTAATAACGGTGTTTGTTTTTAGAATTACTTACTGAAGCTGTTAGATTCGGTCTATGAACAAGTGGGATTCACTGACAAAGTCGACGAGAAGGATATGCTGCTGCTGTTTAAACGTAATGAGATCCTAAGTATGGCATGCCATTTGGGACATCAAAGATGTATCACTGATTGTAGCAGACATTTCCAGAATTGGATTCAAGATCCAAACCCAGACTTAAATAATCCGTGAGTTTTCTTATAATTTTTCTTTGTAGTATGGGAATTCGTAGTTTAACTGTTTAACTGCTGAATAGATCGTGCTTACTTCTATGCAAGACGACCAGTTTGCAAACTCGCTTGCTCCCGACTCTGTGACTGCGACATGTGATGCGGGACAAAGCGATATTAACAAGACTTATTAAGACTAAAAATTTATTCGGGCAGTATCTTACTAGTTTAGAGCAAGTTTAGAGGATCAGTGCAGCTGCTTGACTATCGATTTTGACAGAAATGGTTTGTTTAGACATTGGAACATGTTCAAATATCCGTTGGCAAAATAGCTTCACGTGAAAGAGTAGACAGTGTTGGGTAAGACACTGCAGTCAATCTTTCAATCATCGATAGGAACCAATAGCTCTTATTGGTCATCTACAGCGAAATCTCGATTAAAGTTCAGCTAGGGGATAGTGAAAGAGGTTTGGGTCGTAACTAGTCACTGTTTCCGTAAAATTTAGCAGTCCAGCAACTCCTTTATGTATCAAGCTCATCTCAGACTTCATTTCTCTCTGTGTTTTGAGATTCTAATAAAATTCACTAAATTGAGGTGAAGAACCAAATTCAAATACAAACGGGACCGAATATTTTACGAAGAATTTTCGAGCTTTTAGATTCTCTTAACCAGTCGCTAGCTTTATTAGGCTAGGTTAGATTAAAGTGACTCTGGGCTTAAGCCAGCACACTTAGACCAATGATAGGTCAATTGTGATATATGGACTTTGGAGAGATTTTCCTTACCTACTCGTTGAACTAATTAGAGCTTCTGATGTCGTCAATAGATTTTAATAGAACTCTGACTAATTCTTCGATGGCTTAGCGAATTTTTAGGTCGCTCAGCATACCAACACCCGTTTCTTTGTAAGTTTAAATCTTGGAATTCATCACTTCAATTGGAACAGGCTTGTAAGTTATACAACTTTTTCAATTTTTTTTTTTTTTTTTTCTTACAGAATCTCACCAAATTTACGAACCATTGTGTACTGTACAGCAATACAATACGGAACAGAAGCAGAATGGAACTTTGCATTTGATCGTTATCTAAACTCAAAGGTTTCCAGTGAACAAGAAGTGCTTTTAAGCGCCCTTGGTTGCTCCAAAGAACCATGGATTTTATCGAGATACCTCCGAAGAGCCATAGCTGGTGAAGGTATTCGCAAACAAGATGTCTATCGAGTTTTTGCCGCAGTTTCAAATAATGTCGTTGGACAACAGATCTCTTTCGATTATATTCGAAATCATTGGGATAAAATTATAGCCTAGTAAGTTATTTTAAAAATGGCAACCAATTTCCATCTATCTCAACTGCCTTTCATTATTCTAGTTTGGGAAAAACAATGTCCAATCTAAACATGATCATCAAGTTTCCAACGAAACTAATGAATACAAAATTCCTCCTTGCCGACTTGAAGAGTTTCGTGAAGAACGATCTCAAAGATACGAGTCGTACTATTCAACAGGCTGTGGAACAAGTTCAAATAAATGTCAATTGGATGGATCGAAATTATAATACAATTGTCCAATGGTTGAAGCGACAAGAGATAAATAAGAGTTAAAAAATGATCAAAGCCATAGTACATATATTCTTCTTTCGAAACAAAGACTGGCTTACAACACGCTTTGTTTTCTACCTTTTTTTATTTTATTTTAACAATCATACTATGTAATTTAAATTTTTTATTTATGCTTAAAAAAATTAAATATATTTTAAGCAAAACACATAACGTAAGGTAGTGTAAAAGAGCCAAATCACAAAATACCAAAATACGCTAATGTTTTATTTTTTTTAATTTTATACAATATAAGTGATGTGTCCGTTTTCGTCTATTGTAAATATTAATTGTATTAAGGCGTAAAGTTTAGAATAGGTCTTAAGGAAACACCACTCAGATTTTAGTCAACACAAGGCCAGATGCCAAAATATTTGCATTTGAAATGTTTAGTTTTTTTTTCTTTCATATTTTATTGTATACATACATTTTACGTTTAGCATTTAATTGTATTAATTGTAGGAGTTGCGTACTTAAAATAAATAAATAAATATAAATAAACTAAGTTGTTGTCTCGAGAAAACTTTAGTGGAAAACAAACGAAAACACATGCTATTTTGCGAATGTTGAATAGATTCAACTGTAGCTCTGTGATGCTGCAAAAGTAAGTGGAAAATATTATTCCGTATTTTAAAAGGATTTACACGAAAAACCTTTCGGTGGGCTATGTGGCCAAAGCGTAGAAAGAAGTTCAAGTCGTTTTCAAATCTGGGAAGACCAATCACTATGCGGAAAAGGCGAATTTAAGTATGCCTCTCGCCATCTGCAAATTGCTACTTAATAAAAACGCGATCAACATCGCCAATCATAGATGGACAACAGGTAGCACCTGTCTTATCATCAAGCAGATTTAGCCAAAGCTGAATCTCAAACGTTCCCACTGTCTCATCAGACGAAAAAGATTGCTAATAAGCACCCAAGTAGATGTCATAATGGGACACTGCACCATTGGCAAACACGCCTCTAGGCTGGGCATCCACGACTTTTGTAGAAGCTGCATGGACGAAGAGGAGGAGGAGACGATTATCCACCTTCTTTGTATGTGTCCAGCCCAGCTCAAAGAAGAGCATACTGAGGATTCAACTTCTTTCATAACCTAAGCGAACTGGCTGATATCAGCACAGGTAGCCTCCAGGGCTTCATAGCAAGCTCCGGCTTGTTCTGTGGGTAGTATTTCTGGTATTTCTAAGTGAGGCTGAACCTGCGGCCTGCCACCCTTAACTAACCTAACCTAATCACTATGCATTCAAAGACTTTAGACCTATTACTCTGTCGTCCTTCTTGTTAAAAGCTCTAGAACGTCTTATAGGTTTGAGAAGTGAATGAAGCCAAATTACAGAATGCGCTTGACTGACACAGCCATCCGCAATATATTGTTTGCAATTTAAATGCCGTAATAGCACAAGAAATTAACCCTTGGTGTATTTCTCGATACAAAAGGGGCCATTCCACAAAGTAGGTATCGTTTCTATTCTTTGCAGTGCACTCGTCGTTTCTTCACATTGCACGAATGTACTCTGAATACCGTATACTTAATTAAAACGTAAAGAAACAATTTGAAAATTTAATTTTAAATTCAAAAAATGGTCAACTCCAACCACTTCTACCTTCGCTTACTTCCTGTCAGCATTGCTGATTGCCATTTCTGTATACGTCAAAACTGACAGGTGATTACAATCGAAAAAAAAAGAAAAAGTTGTTCCCGGTAAACATTTTCACCAATTCAATAGAAACAATGCAATTAGATTCAATTTACGTTACTGTGGGCACAACTAAATTCGATGCATTAATAGATAAAATATTTACCGACGAAGTGCTGACATCACTGAAGAGCAGAGGATGTAAAAAACTAATAATTCAGTATGGGAATGGTGCAGTTCCACCGGTAGAAAGGGCACAACGTCATGACATAGAAGTGGAAATATATCAATTCAAATTTGGCCCAGAGAGAGTGGATATTATTAACACAGATTTAACGATAGGACACGCTGGAGCTGGTACTTGTATGGATATTCTGAAGAACAAAAAACCTGGTCTTGTGGTTATTAACGAAAGTCTCATGGACAACCATCAAGCTGAACTAGCAGAACAATTGGCAAAGGATGGTTACATATTCCAATGCAATGTAAGTGAGTTGGGTAAAACCCTAAGAACACTAGACTTTGAAACGTTGGTGCCATATGAGAAAGGCAAGGGAATGCCAGCATTTATTTCACATTTGAAAGAACTAATGAGAGCATAAGGGAGAAGGGAACCGGGAGGAGAAGATATAAGGATTATATGTGATTTGATAAATAAAGCAACAATAAAGCAGTATGCAATTTTTTATAAGAAGTTGTTATACATATCTATTTTGTTGCAGGCAGTGAAGAAGTTAAAATTACAATTGCGTGTAAATAACAAACGCATTTCAGCACGATAGCGTCTCTGGAAACGATCCTGCTCAAAAGTATCGTGAATTCTACCCGTAGTAGAATCGATGTTCCGTTTTTAATGTTCTTTATTGAATTTCAAAACCAAGTAATGAGTCGATCTTGGAATAACACGCAATCACTATATCGAGGGCAACTTATGTTCTTGCGAACGCCAAAGTATAGCACCAAACAAATTAAACGATCGATCTCAGGGTATCAAACTTTGAAGATCTGTCTGCAACAAGGAGTAAAAACCTGTAATCATCGATTAATAGGTTTCATTGCATCGAAATGTTTGACCAATCCACTGCTTTCTAATTCGTTGTGTGGGTTCCTTATCCGTTCTCTGATAAAGGACTTCACCAGAGTGTCCCTTCTTGTTGACAGAAAATACTTTCTTTTGCCCTCGTTCGCCGCTTAACCCATTTGGGGCGCTTTGGCCCTTACACTCTCGAAATTCGTAATAACTCGCTGACTTCTGCCAATGATAACAATTCCGTCGATGTAAGCGTGATGTAAAAGAATTCTTGTCTCGTCTCAATGAAATCGTAACGGACCTTGATAGACATAGCTCTGTATCGGCCTTAAAATCAATGAATAGATGATGGGTATCGATCCGATTTTGACTTCTGTTTTCGCCCAGGATCTGCTGAAGTGTTAAAATTCGGTCGAAAGGTGTTCCATTCCATTTGTCTGACCAAATCTTAGAAATTAGTTGATGAATACTCCCTATCAGGTCATCCCCAGCAGCCTAATTAGCTTTCACCTTAATGATTGCTTCATTTTGATCAGTTGGACTGTAGTTTTGGTTATTATCGTCTAGGTTGAAGGTCAATTTGGCATTCATACTGATTTTGCTTACGAAATTATAAATCTCTTGAAGTTTTATAAAAATATTTTTAAATACTCAGTCTCTAGTTTTGTCTCTGCTGGCCCAACCTAGTGATAAGAATTTCCCCACGACAGAGTACGCAACTCGAGTTCAAGGTCAAATACTCAAGCTAGATGTCAAATATCTGACAAAGTAATCTCTCCAGCAGCCCGGCATAAGCAAGAAAAAACGCTATATCTTCCTACTGAATCAATAAATAATTTAGTTTATTTTTTTCATAACAATTCGAACCATTTAGTTAAATACAATACATAATGTATGTCATACATATGTATATATGGAGCTTTATACATTTTTAACTTTATGTAAATTTTCTAGAACCATGGTCTTATTGAGGTGATTTTTTAAAGGGCGTTTTGTAAAATGCTTTCTTTTTTTTTTGTGCAGCTTACTTAGCCTTGCCTTGGGCAGCAACGGCTTCAATAGCCTTCTTCACAGTTTCCTCGTCGCCCAAGAATTTCATCGATACGACAGGCTTGAAATTTGCATCCAACTCATATATGAATGGAATACCGGTGGGCAAATTGAGAGCCATGATAGCTTCATCGGATAAATCTATTGAAAGGGAATATTAAATCTTTGTCTTTACTGCGTGTGTGAAATCATTTTTTTTTTTAACTTACCATCCAAATGCTTAACAATGCCTCGCAAGCTATTACCATGAGCTGCAATAATAATTTGCTTGCCCTCCTTTAATTGTGGAATGATAACGTCGTTCCAGTATGGTAGAGTACGTTCAATGGTCAGCTTCAATGATTCAAACATTGGGAATTCCTGTCTCTTGGGACCCTCAATGTAACGTAAATCATTAACAATGTTATCGTAATATGCATGAGCGGTCGCCATTGCTGGTGGTGGGATATCAAAGCTACGTCTCCAGACTTGAACCTGTGCTTCACCGTACTTGGCAGCGGTTTCAGCTTTATTCATGCCAGTCAAACCACCATAATGTCGTTCGTTCAATCTCCATGTCTTGTTAATTGGAATTCCCACCTGATCTGATTCCTTGAGGATATTATCCAATGTGACCTGAGCACGGGTGAGTACAGAAGTGTGAGCGACATCGAATTTGAGGCCGGCGTCCTTAATAGCTTTACCAGCAGCGATAGCTTCTTGTTGTCCTAGAAATAATTAAATACATATAGATTTGAAATAATTTTGTGAGTAATTTTTTTCCTTACCCTTTTCGCTCAATTTGGCATCGAACCAACCACAGAAGAGATTCTTTTGATTCCATTCTGATTCACCATGACGGACCATGACAATCTTGTATTTTGCTGACATATTTAGTGCTCTACTTATCCTGTTGTAAAAATTTAACTGAAATTTAGTCGAGGACCAAACAAGTGGACAAACTTTCGGTTTCAAACTCTGGAGACCAACCAAATTATATACTTGTGCAATATTTGACCTCAGCATGACATCCACAAGGTTATTTCGAAATAAAAGTGATACCAAGTTCAAGTGGAAAAGATTTCGAAGAAGTGAGATTGCGCATTGATGTACATATCTAATTGTCATATTAAATAAGTGGGTTGTGATTTTTATTTACAAAGGTTTTTACATACATACATGTTATGATGAGGTCATATTTTTTCTCTAGCAAAGGCTTTCAGCTGAAGAATTAATAACTTAATAGTGGCTAACAGTTATTTTGTACTCTAGACATTTAAAGGATTTTTAAAAATTTCAAACAAGAAGGCATTGTAAACGATTTGGCGAAATGTAATAACGGATCAGATATAGAACCTTAAACAACTCAGATCCAGGTATCTGTGTGAATAGCATCTTCAACTAAAGCGAGCAACCCATTTCAAGCAAGTAGTCCCTATTGGCTGCTCTTCATCTATCTTTCAGTCAAAAGTGTATGCGATTGGTCTGTACGTCAAAGCATGTGACGGAATCTCTGTAGAAAACAGGTTGCTACTTGTTCTGAGAGTGAGGCAACCATAAATGCTCTAAATTCATACCATTTTGGCTTAAAAATTGCCTGGAGCTGCCTAAAAAACTTCAATCCGCTGATTGCTCACAATAAAATTACCATCCATTGGAGTCCGACATACAAAAGGCAACCAAATTGCCCAGAAGCTCGCCAGACAAGGGTCTCAATCAACATTTATAGACTCATTTCCATTCTGTGACCTTTCCGCTTAATACATAATGTTGGAGACCAACTCTTGAAAAGAAGCTTTCAAGTGTAACTCAAGAAAAAGGCCAACTTAAAAGTTAAAAGTTAAATAATAAGAGACTTCGTTACTGAACACTGCTCACTTAATTACCATCATCTCACAAGCTGAATATTAGTTTGTCAAACATGTGCTGACTTTGTTTGAATGACTAATGGACTGTTAAAGCATTTGTGCGAATGTCTTGCTAGAGATCGCACCAAACAAAAAAACTTCGCCAGGGGAATCATTTTAAAAGCCATAATAAACTATTCATCCCCAAGTGTGAACCTGAGGTTCCTCAATGACCGCAATCTTGCTCAGAATCTCAGCATGCTCCAGATGTAGTAAAACTTTTCTGAGCTGAAACAGTCTTTAAGATCGATTATATGCCGTTGGGTATCGATTTGGACTTCCAGGGTTTTCTCCACGATTTGCCGAAGTGTGAGAATTTGGTAGATTGTGGATTTTCCTAGTCTAAAATCGCATTAATGTGACCCAATCAGAGTTCAGTATAAAAATGTCTCGCCCCAGTTGCGTTTAGGAGTAAAAATCTACTTCGACAAACTTGGTTCGTCCTTTTACACAAGATCTTACTATTGCTGTTCCCTCCTAATTACTCTTCTTCTTTTTATAAGCCAACACTTCCAGTTGTTGGCGCTGTTTTTCCTTCTGTTATTACTCCGGGTCCCCGGATCATCTTTTCACAATAAAGAAAATAAAAATCATTGCTCTTGGTGCACAATGAAGCCGGCATAAAACAAAATATAATTCACATAATCCTTATTCAAAAAATATAAATTAAAATTCTTTAAACTACATTTTCAATAATACATGTACTGCCTACCCTATTTAAAAGTTTGGCAACTCTATAAATCGAACTTGGCATCACTCTTATTAAACATATGGAAACCGAAAATATCAACAAAACAAATAGAAAATAACAAAATACTTCACTCACCTCCGCCACATTTCTTAACTAATAATTTGGTTCTTTTTTTTTTTTTTTGAAATCAAATAGAATTTTTGTGCTGTTGGAAGCAATGAATGCAAGTGTACTAGCAAACTCCAACTGGAATTTGATTGCTGGCACGGACGTTACTAAGGCAATCCGAATAAATGTACCTATCACTATCACTGAAAAATTTGTCAAGTGAGTATATTTACCGAATTTAGATTCAGCGCCTTGAATCCTGTTACCGTTTTCCATTTTTAGACCAAACCTAGATGATATACTTTCTGCGGAACATGCTATTCTCCTCAGTAGTGGAACGGACACAAATCAACCTACTTGTGAGTTAATCATCCAGGTGTTTCCAAAGTACAAAATCGATTCACTGACCGTGGTCTGCACATCGTCAAAAATCGAGATATTTTCTGGATTGCAATGTGAGTACGTTGAAACGGTCTACGGGGAGCGTTTAGAAGATGAAGAGGAGTGTGATGACATCGAAGGATACCGATATGATATTGAAATTCATAAATCAGGAGTAACGCACTTAATGCTAAAGGTAGATGTGATAAGAATGCAATTGGTGGAGACTCATGAATGTTGAACTTTTATAGCTAATGACGGCTTCAGATGAATTGTGTATCTATGGAGTACAATTGAATCTTTCCTTAAATCCAAATGGAATGACCACACTACTGCCGAATAGCATAAACTTGGATAACGTCAAGGAAATGCTAAACAATTCGAATCAGAAACTATCACCCAGTGCGGAGAAATGTAAAATATTCTTGGAAAGTTACAAGAATGCAATGAGTTCTTGTACAAGTGGTGGTAATGTTAACTTGCTGGAACAGTTCAAGGCGGGTATAAATCTACAACCTGATGTGGAACCAAAAGTTAACTTGAAAAACGAAGCTTTGGGAAATGAAACGAGTGAAGTCTCATTGAAGAATTACATCGACACGAGATTGCAAGAAGCTGAGAACCGCATTCTTAAGAGATTAGATGCAATTGAAGAAGGTCATAATATAAAATTGGATCGAATACTGAAGATGCTTGAAAGCTTACGAATAGTGACTGACAATTAAATTTTAAGTAGTACTAAGGAACATATAGATAAATTCAATTTAAGTTCTGTTTCACTGTATGTAGATTGAATGCAGGGATTCGACATAAACTTTACAAAGAGCATACAACACTGATATTGAGATAATTAGCGATCAGTTCCATGAAACTATAGGTAACAGGGGAATATGATTAACTTTTACATCTTAACTTAGACGTGTGGATTATGTCTATAATCATTCCTGATTATCCTCATCACACCTAGCACTACTTTGAAAGCTCTTCAGAATCTACCTCTCGTGATAAATTTAAATTCACAAATTTCCAGTGTTTTTGGGTGATAGAGAAATTACGGGTATCGATGTAGAACTAGGTTTGTCTCCTGAATCTATCGAAGTGTGAAGATTTGATCAATGGGTTGACAATCTGCTTGTTAATGAAAGGTTTCATACGTTCACAACTTATGGCAAATAAGATTTCGAACGCGATGCTAAGGGTACCTAGTTTGCACTGTGGAGGGAGGGAAGTTAAGATTCCATGCATCAGCCATAGAAATGAGTAGGTGTATGCTCTCTATTAAGTCATCTAAAACTGGTTTAAATAGGTTGGCTGCTAAGCCGTTGGGACTTTAGCTTGAATCAAAGATCAGTTTTATTACTTGATACATGGTTTGGATATAACTTCATTTTGATTAGAATGGTGGAAGTTTTGCCGATTATCGTCTATATAACGAGATGTTCTTTATCGCCATTATACAATTTCCAGAACTAGTGTTTTCAATATCTCAGCACGGAATGTGATTGTACTACAAAGGTTTTTTTCTTCAGTAGTGGAATATCTCAATATCTTCGAATGCACGTCCTTCGTTCACTTTCTTCTTTGAAAGAAAACGATGTTCTTCCCGTATCTTTTCGTAGAGCATGAACAGCCATTGTCCTTTGTAGCGCCACTTTATGTGTCTCTTGTTTTGCTGAATATGCTAGTCGGCATTTTTCGTCACATGAAGACCCAGCAAGAAAACTCATGTAGAATCCTAACCAGTAGAATTACCAATGCCGCATCGTGATAAACGGACTTTTTTTGCTGAAAATCTTCCGTGTCTTTGGACGGACACTTTTCTTTAAACAGTTGGTTTGGCATCACCTTAAGCAGAGAAAAAACTTTACCCTACCTGTACCAATCAGTTTTCTGACAGCTGCACTTAGAAATCAATTCACAATAATATACATCTGCCAACAAATTTTCTTTTGTTCATCAAAAGTATTCACAATTGTATTCGGTTTCCACTTCATTCAGTTCAATTCCATTTCTTCCGCGTTAAAGACGTAAGTGAAAAATCACAAAAAAATTAATATCTTTGCAAAAATTTAACAACATTTCTTAATTTCTAATATACATTAACACTATGAATAATTAACACAATTTATTGTTATCTTTTGTTGAGTTTCGTTTTTTTTGAAACTGTTCTCAAGTGTTTTACCTAAAGTACAAGAAGTATTGTGAGGGGCGTATTGAGAATCAGAAGTTTTATCGATTTTTCCTCATTTCATTGATTTTCTTTTGCACTTGGCTGATTATTGAATTCGGCAAAGTACCTTTCATTGCTGTAGAATAACAATAATAATGAGTCATGGTTATTTATTGATGATTTTAATTTTTCACTGCAAAAGTTTTGCGGAAATGAAATGAACTTTGGATAAAAAAAAACCCCTTTCGATGACAGTAATAACTTTCTCCATCTGCTGTGGCAGCCTGCTGTTTTCCTCAACGCTAAAGTGCTCCACTTTTGGTATCCAAAAACAATATAAAAAATCAGAAAGCTTGACTTTGCTTACATCAATTGAATTTTACCACGAAAGTGTACGTAGGTATGCAAATCACATATGTATATACGTTGGCAAAAATATTTTTATCCAATGATTTCGACATCATTGAGGCGAATGTTGCGCATCCAAAATGCATTTTATTGGTAATTTATCGATATTTACTCACTTGAGAGAATAATTTTAGAAGCTGTTCGGTTTATTTCTTGTATATTTGTACAAGTATCGGAATTAGACATGCGGTCATTTTGCCGATAAATCGTTATCTGTCAGATAAAAGTGCACATCTGCACACACAGAAGTGTGGAAACGTATTTTGGTTTGGCCTTAATTAAATCCACTTCACAATACAATTTGGTCTAATTCAGTTGCAAACTAGCATCTGGGGCTTTCAAAGGAGTATCTTCACAATTGGTCTGAGATTTGGTTGTTTTCCATAACATTTCCCAACAGGAAACATGTAAGATTGAATGGCGGTTCCCGTTCATTGATATCTTTCCTGACCTGCTCGCTGAGAGGACTGACTCTCAGAACTCAATTCAGACTTAGCTGTGACTGACTGAAAATCTAGCAAAGCTTGGATATTGTATTTTGCTACAATTCGAAATACACAAGGAAGACTATAGTTTATACACATTCTCCGTACTCTGAGGAATGTCTCTTCAATCCCACAGTTACGTAAGGAATCATACAGTAACGACCGAACAACCTATCTGTATTCTGTACCCACTTTAAGGTCTTAGAGTTTCTAGCAATGTGTTTTAACACTCCAAATCTTGCTCCTTTTTCGTGATTTTTCTTTTACCGTTCTGCGCTATGTTTCTTTTAGCCGATTTGCTATGCTATGGAGCAGTCGATTTTCCAAAAAATTTCCTATGGGCACATTCGAGACTATTTAATCCATTTTATCATGTATCATGCATCACTTGTGTGGTAGGGTAGACTTTAAGATACCTCGATTCAAAACGGTCTAAACAAATTCAAAGACTTGCCTGAACTGACTTCCCGAACTTGCCCAACTGCGACTTTAAAGGCTCTTCTAGCCCTTCCTTCCGTTCAATTCAATCATCCTAGAACGCACTGTATGAATCTACGGTGATCTATTATCTAATAATTCCTAGTCCATGTGTTATACTAATGGATCAAAAATGGAGTCGGCGCAGGTATCTACAACACGAAATTCAAATAAAATGTCTTTCGTTTCTGCTCTACATCTGACTTTCAAGCACAACCATCGAATTGTGCGACAGAGAATGATTAGACGAAACTTCCGTAGGATATTGTCATCTTTTCTGGTAGCCAGATTTTTGTTTATTGTATTATTGATTGAATGAAAAGCTTTTTTAATGACAAATTAAAGCCTCGGCAGTTTATCGTTGCCTGCCGAAACGTGGTGCCGCGGAAAAACGTTTAGTTATTCTTTATTAAGATTCGACCATATGTCAGCTTGCTTACAAGTTACGCACTAACACATGAACCATGGCGACTGATATTTCAGGGAGAGAAGATATTAGAAGACATTGCCAAAGCCCAGTGGTCGTTGGTATGAATTTAATTGTATTTAAATAGACACCTGCACTTACACCATAATTCATCATTGAGCCATCATGCTGTTTTTTGTGCCGAAGTCTTTTGCAACTCCAACTTTCTTACACATTCTTTTGGTATGAAAACCCGAGGGAATATTTTTTTTATCAAATTTAGTTGACGAAAACGTCTCATTTCGCAACGAATTCAGAATGCTGCTGTCTTCAAGAGCCACCATTCTATTGATACGTCAATGAGAATTGCAAATACTACTGCTATGTGTATCCTCAACGTCATCTTTAGTTAAAAGTCATATCGAAGGTTTTGTCTTAACCCTTCATTCTCCGATTAACTTCCAGTTGAACTTTGAGTCGAGGATAACCCCACATACCTAGCGCCGGAGGATAGTATAAGCGGTAATCAACCGCTTCGGGAAGCATGAAGCCCGGTATTTTGGTTTTAGTAGTGAAAAGCATCAGTTCAGCCTTGCTCAGATTGACATTAAGTTCACAGATTGTAGACCAGGCTCTCATTTTTTCCAAAGGAACTACCATTCTTTCCTCATCATTCGCGTATCTGGTCTTTACATTTCTCTATCTAGTCTTTTGTGCCTCTGTATAAATTTGATTAAGTGGCTGTCGCTATTACCTAGTGTTCATTAAATAATGCTCCTTCAGCTTAGTCAAAGATTCTTGAATAACGTGTGAACGTTATCAAAGCTCCCTCCATGTCTAGGACGGTAGATAGGGTGTTCTCTTTGTAGTGGCCAAATTTTTCATTTGTTCGGGCCACCTCGTGGATGGTCTTTCGGTAGATTTTCCCTTGAGATTTTCATGCCTCATGGTGTGACTTACTATGGAGAGTGAAAAATATTTCATATGTAGATGTCTAAGAGGCTGATAGACTGAAGCGTTATACTCTTACCCAGAGTATCGCCGTTTAGTGGTAACCGAGGCTCTCAATTTAAAAGAAACATTTTTTTACATATAGCCTTCAGCTGTTGTAATGTTTGATTAGATCATTTTCGGGTCAACATCTATCGGGAAACAAAATATTAATATCAACATTATAAATATAAGTGTCCAATAATATCCATTTTTTCTTGTGTTCCTTATCAATTAATATATGTACGTTCCACAATCTATATTTGAATATCAATATATTCCCCAATCTCTCATCAGTATATTACAAGCACCATTTGTGCTACATGGTATTTATTATTTCCGTTAGCTTTACATCATAAAAAAATAAAAATGAAACATGTACCAGTTAGGCATGTAGGTTTTTTTTTTTTTTTTTTCTTATCTGAAAGGAGTTCTGATGTTAATACCGGATGCGTGTGTTTCCTCAATTTGGCGAACAATTCGCAAATCAATCATCTTTAGATGCGAGTAAACAAACGTTTCTTCTTAACCACAAAAATGGTAGTGTCGATTTGGTGGACAATTAACTAACGTTGGGGATTTACGGTGAGGTCATTATCGATCTTTATAGAGTAACATACATTCTCAATTGCCAGATGAACGAGTTTAATGACGATTCTTAAAGAAGACAATCAATAAACACTTCTTGTGTTTTGTCCTAGATCTACCGCAAACTAATTATTTCGTGGTCTTTCTTGTCCTAAAATCATATTAATAACAACCAATCACGTAGTTTACGAATATTTTTGGCGATCACAAACTGTAGGGTTCCAAAACAGTTTCAATACTTTTCACAAACATGAGCAGTCTCCTCGGTGGTGTGAATTCTGAACATGTGTGGTGCTAAGTATCTACATAGGTATGTATTCGGCACACAGGTTGTTACAAATTGTGATTGTTTTTCTGCGAACGCGGTGATTCAGTTCAGTTAGTGAACGTGTCATTGCTCATAAAACCGAAACATGGAAACTGTAAATTCAATGTAAAGTACTCAACATGATTCTAAAACTTCACACGAAGTATGTACTTCAAACAAATTACATGCTGTCAACAAAGAAAATAAGTCAACAACAACATTTTGGACTTCACCCTAAAGAGATGCATATATCTTTAAGGTGGTGTGGGACTTTGTTTTATTAATTCAGATAACGACATCAGCGCTGAAATCAAAAAAAGAATAACATTTGTCAGATGCTGGGATAAAAAGGCAATTGAGTAGCAAATCCCTCTCTTGAAGAACTAGAGCGACTCTATACAAGATCATCCCAGTCCTACTACATGGATCCTTCATGTGATTTTGGGTTCTGTCTCAGGTTGCATGCACAAGTGAAAAGCGAACTCAACCAACTTGGCATACGAAACTGGAGGTATCTGGTTTGAAGGCCAGGAAATAACTTCGGCTAGAAATCACTTTATCGGGCCTGCCAGGTTTCATTCTTACTAAAGAAATCTCAAGCAGCTTGGCATGTGTTCATGTGTTCATATCGAGTTTGTTGGACGAGTAGCAACATCTATAGAAATAAAAGCTATGGCTGATACTACCTTTCAAAGTGATTCATAGAATGACCCGATCAAATTATCACATGTAAATCCAAAGTAGATATTTACCCTTTACGTTAAAGTTTATAGCTAGTCACTGTTCGCATTATTCTTCAAAGGGCAATGACTTTGTTTTGCATACTTGAGCGAAAAAATAGTTTTTTAATATGTTTTCTGTTGTTCATCATTGCTGTTACTTTATGATTTAAACGAATGATTCCTGTGAAGCGGTTCGTTGATAATCACTCTTAATTAATTTAATTATCACTTTAACTCGTGTTTTAGAACTAAAGATTCGTATTTCATGCATTTCGTCATTTGAACTTAAACCATTCAATCGTTTCGATGAAACGAATTCTATAACCTGCACGTGACAATCTTCGCAACAAGTTTTTGTTAATTATAGTACTTGGCGGTGCCAATGAAGAGGAACATCACTTTATTATTTAATTCACATACTGGAAGTCATTTGTTTGTTTGTGGTCTGTAATGTGATTCTTCTATGTTTGGTGGTCATTCATGTGATTAATACGAACAATAGTGATTTGATGGACAAGTGGGGGTTTTCAAGTTTTTTTTTATTGCTGAGGGTTGTTGCTAATGTGGCATTAATATTCATAGTCGATTCTCTTAAGTTTTGTTTTTGAAAAATATAAGCGTTTCGCCTACTTGAGGACATAGTCCACGAATATAATTCTAGTTTCGGGAATGTTTTCTTTATTGATGAATGAAATTGTACAGACTTCTATGCCTGTAACTAAACCATCGATAAGGTGTGGGAACTACGCTCGAAAATACGATGATGCGAGCAATTTTTACCCATGTAGTATTAGTATGATTCCTCTGCGCCCACAATATCATCACACTGGTTACGATTCCAACAGGCTGCCTTACATCCCGATCAAATTTCAGCAAACCTTTTCCAGTATACTTCCCTCAAAGGACAAAATTCTGCTATATTTACAAGAATATACGAGTACCAATAGTAAACCAGCTATCAAGGCTCATGCTTAATGCCAATCAGATTAATCTTGGTCGAAGGCTATAGGCGAATGAGATGGCCGACGAAATAATGATAGCATGCTGGAATCGTCCGATAATGTCAATATCGTCTGCAGCATGGGAAAAAGTGTGTTAACATCTGCTTTGCGTTATATCGGCTTCAGCACGAGATTGAAGAAGTTGCATGACACACATCTCCTTGTCGAAATCAGGTACATGTTTGGAAAAGTTCAATTGAACAGTTTTCCGAATCGTATGGAGCATATCGTGTTTTGCATCGTTGTCAAGTTTTGACCTAAAATTCGTTGGTCTTCCCCGGGATTTATTAAAATTTCTATACTCAATCTGATTAGTGTGCTGCGGGAAGGCTTAAGACGTCCTCAAAATACTTTGAATATGATCTTATAAACCATATTTAGCAGGTCTGTGACCACGTAGGATCTAGCATTTTCTTTAAGAAGGGACATTTAGACCTGATAGTCGATTAACCGGGCATGATTTTGTCGACCCTTACTTGATTGATGATTAAGGCATCATATATTTGAAAAGATCCGCCGAAAAGCCATCAGACTCGATGGCCTTGTTATTTTTGCGATTCTTCATACCTACGACAACTTCTGCGTTGATGGGATTTGAGCATGGGTTTGCTTCTTGCCCTATAACTCTTTCTATCTGATGCCCACTAAGCAGCCTCCGGAAGTTCTGGTCCAATACTCTTTTTCACGTCTTAGTGCACCGATTGGTTTGTACCTCTAAAATTACTTCTATAGCCCCTATTCTAAGTGAAACATTTTTAACAACTGAGTCGATGCCAGTTGAAATGTTGAATAACAAAAGCCTTTCAGAAATGACTATTGAATATAATTCTACCAGAAGGTCAACACTGACTGTAGAAGCACAGTCTTTGTTTGTTATTTTAGTGCGATAAGCGTAATCTTGCCACCATCGTGTTCTTGAATACCACACTGTTTTTTTTTTGCTATCGTATTCCGTAGTCATCTTGGAAACATTCGGTTAAAGATGAGAACTACATAGAGCAACACGAAGCTTACCGAGTATTGAACCAATAACATTCAACGCCTTAACGTCAGTTTATTGTTTCTCTTGTTACAATTATTAATTAACATATAATGTATCTGAATCATATGTTTGGAATTTTGTTATCAGCTATCACCGCATATAAATAAATTTGTTTCTTATTTGCAGATAAGAGAAAAACAGCTTCAACTTCACATAAAACAATCGGACTTGGTGTATCTCTATAAATTTGAGTGTGGATTTGAACGACTTAAATCATGGGGTCGTTGTTTCGCAGCGAGGAAATGACCTTGTGTCAACTATTCCTCCAAAGTGAAGCTGCCTACGCCTGTGTGTCTGAGCTCGGTGAACTGGGATTAGTTCAATTCAGAGATGTAAACTATAATAATCTCGATTACGCAGTGATTTTTTCATGTGACTCTTTTTTTCGCAGTTAAATCCCGATGTAAATGCATTTCAACGTAAATTTGTCAACGAAGTTCGGCGGTGCGATGAAATGGAAAGGAAACTACGTTATTTGGAGAAAGAGATCAAGAAAGATGGCATTCCAATGCTCGACACGGGCGATAGCCCCGAAGCTCCCCAACCCAGAGAAATGATTGATCTAGAGGTAAGATCTTGAAATATTTAGTTAAGTTTTTATTACAAATTCTATGTTCCTCTTCTAGGCCACCTTTGAGAAGCTCGAGAATGAACTTCGTGAGGTTAATCAAAACGCCGAAGCATTAAAGCGTAATTTTCTTGAACTCACCGAACTGAAGCATATTCTGCGTAAGACTCAGGTCTTTTTCGATGAGGTAAGTGTCCATTAACCAAAGGAAGAACCATTTTACTGCCCCCCTCAAATTGAACCTCAATTCTGATTCCATTATTCATTTCATTATAAAATATTAACCTTTTTGTATTTAATTATCTCTAATTGAGTTACTATAACTTCCATTTTTATTTTTCTTGTGATATCGCATACGAATTATGCAATTTTAAATTCATCCCAATTCTAATGTTCGAATGGCATGAGATCAATTACTAACTTAGTGCATTACTAACTAAATGTGCCGACAACACAACTTTTATTTTGAGATCTGTTTTTGTTATTAATAAAATGAAAAGTATCTTAATAAGAAAAGTAGTTTATTTAAATAATTATTCTTCTTTCTATTGTTCTCCTTCTTTAAGACTTTCTTTTGCACTCTGCATTTTTTTCATTAACATTTTCCCCCTCCAGCACACACTAATATCACAAAATGTTCAAAGGAAAAAAATAATCAATTAATATCGTGTAATTTGTAAAAAGACAAAAAAAAAAATAATAATGAACAAGAAAATACAAAATGTATGTGCATTTTTTCCATGTAGATCTACTTTTAAGTGTGTATTCCAAATTGAAAGAAAAATTAAATCGGAAGCATATGGCATGGAAATAAAAGTATTTTTACACCATATTTTCAGCCATCAAAATAGTCCTCTAAATATTGTACAGTTAAGTTTAAAATAATATCACATAACACACAAAATAAAATATTTAACAGCACGTAAATATAATCAATTCGTAAATTTTTCTTTTAGTTCTGGCAAAAGAAGAAATAAAGATCGCGTGGGTTACAACTCGACTGAGGAAAAACATTTCTCAGTTGTATCTTTAACTCTAACCTCTTAATTTGCCATTCATGCGCTGTTGTGGTGTCATTTACTACAATGAAGAAGGCATTATAATGATAAAAAGCGTGAATCAAACAGCTCGATTGTTCTCTTAATGGACTAGTCGGTGTAAACCATTCACAGTACGTCTCAGTATAACCTTCATCACTGACTGTCTATGCGAATGGGACCGTAAAAGATTTTTGGTTTTCCAAATACCCAGAAGCAGCTATTGCGACAGAAATGATACTAATCTCATCCTGGGTGGACAGTCTATAAATAAATATGTACATAACGACGCTTAAAACTTTTTCAAGTGTGCAAGTCCGGAGTGGACTTGGGCCTTTACCAACAAACGTGTCTAGGCAACTTGATCTTTAGATAGCTGTCTCCAGTTTCATATACCAAGTTGTTTGAAGTACTTCTCCACTTGCGCGCGCCACTTGGGTCGCGGTTTTTCCGTCGAATTCGTGGATTTTCACCAAGGGCGGCCGTTTTGTTTACATTTGATTGGTGGTGGACTTTCCTGATATAACAAATCAAGTTGTTGACAATAGGCATTTGCATAATACAGCAGAAAACATCTTGTTCAGAGGCTGTCCTTTCTTGAGGATCAGACAAACAATGCTGAGATTTCATTCGTTGGGCATAATTTCGTCCGATCATATTTTGAAAGTCATGTCCTGCTGCATTAAATAGCCTGGCAGCTAATCCCATACCATGGGTTTCGTAGTGGTGGCCGAAAAAAAAATCAGCACATCAGAGTTGGCATCTCTAATGGCTTTCTGGCAGTGCTGCTACTAGTCTTTAGTACTAACTGCTGGCGGCACTGAAATTTGGGTCACTAATGCCCGTTTTCACAGTACAAGCTTAAGTGTCGATCCAAGGATAAACTCAGGATCAACACAAATTTCGTTTTCACAGTGGAGGTTTAACGATAAACTCCACTTAAATAGTGGTTTAACTTAAACCACCGACTGCCATGGCTTAAGTGTCGATCCAGAGAGAACATAGTTGCCATTAGTGTACTAAAATAAAATTCACCCCAAAAACCTACATCAGCAACCAAATATTTTGTCTGGCAATGCTGTTGATGGCAAATGTCAAATTAATTTTCCTGTTCAATTGAAAACAAATGGAAGTACATAGTTGCTTGTTTTTCGTGAAAGTAATTAAATAAAATTAAATGGAAGTGATTGACTCGGATGAGGAATATATTAGTGATGAGGAAAACTCCCACACTAGTGGTGGTGCATATTTCAAGAGAAAGAGTTATTCGCACAAATCATTGCAACATCTGAGACGATTTGCATACACTCTGTCTGTGCTTTTATTTTAAATTATTTTGCGGTGTTTCACTACAAATGTCCAATAAAAGCACTTGCCATGATGAAAAACAAATTTGATTTGACATCTCGTGTTCAATCACAATAACTATTTTTCATAAATGGTTCACAATGACACTCAATCCATGGCTTAACTAAACCACACTTAAATATTGAGTGTGAAAACGAAATTTTCTTAAGTGAAGTTTATATTCGATCCTACACTTAGCTAAACCCACACTTAAGCTCGCACTGTGAAAACGGGCATAAGGGATACTCGATGGATAAAGGCTCTGCGGATTTCTTGCTATTGAAGCCGTACAACGTCAAACTTCCAAAGTCGATTAGACTAAATCCGTCATCGAGGCTACACTTTCGAACAAAACTATCAAAGATGCGATCTCTTCCTAGCTTTGCTTTAAAATCGCGCTAAACAATTTTGCCAAAGAAGGTTGAACCTGTCTTCGGTATTGGCCTTTGTTTACTCGTTGCGGGCGGATACGTACATATATGCATCACGCAAATGTTGCTGAATTAAGCCTTGATACAGGCTATCATTAGATCCTCATTCACATGTTTGAAACTTAAGACTTCTGTCTAAGTCTGCATCCAATGATAAATTCGTATCCAAATAATCGCAGTTTTTCATTACCTTTTGCTCGGTATCCCATCGCACTTCTGAGATAGCGATTATGTCCGTTCTACGGTCTGGACTTCCGCTAGCTGTTCTGTTGCACGCGGTCTTTTACGGAACTTCACTTTTCCTACCGGTTATTTCGGTAACTTAATGATCTGCCTCTGCCCTCGTAAAACTGAATTTTAGATTATTAAGTTTAAATTTAATGATGTATCGTGCTATAAATATAAATGTGAAACTAATCCATACAGTACATAGGCTCGTAATCATTATAATGCATTTAAAAAAATTTACGAATTGATTATCAAAGCATTTTCATTTATTAAAATGATTAAGCTTATCACACTTCACTTAGGTTAACAATACATTTATTTATTTATTTTTTTATGTTTAAATTTTTGCCTTCTCCACAAATGTTTTTGATTTCTACTACATGTTTTCTCTGTATCGTGCCTACTTTGCTTAATAATAGATTGTAATTGCTTTAAATTAAAAACTTTACAACCCCATTAAAATGGCATTGCTTTTCGAAAACTACCCTCCAGCTGCTGCCAAGTTTATCGCAAAAAAAAAAAAATTCAAATTTTCAGTTTTTCTTAGTTTTTAAGAGACCAAGTTGAATACCCCTCCAAACTATAGTTTTATATGTAAGTAGAAACCAAGGAGTGTTTGCTTTTCTTTTATTGTTGTGTCCTGTAGTTGTTGTTTTTTTTTAACTTTATTTTTTGTTTTATTATTTGTAATAGTTTGCGCCCTAGAGAAGGTGGGTATTGATTGAAATAAACATGTAATGTATGTAACTTTCCTTCTCGAGTGGAGATATGTTAAAAATTAATTCAAAATGATAAGAGTTTAAAAAAAAAGACTTGTTTGCCAGTTGGAACTCAGAGAATCAATTGATATGTTCAGCATTTGTTTTTTTTTTTCGAAAATGCATTGGCTAAAGCAAAACGACTTAAAAATAATGCCCACCTTCAGAGCCTTTTTCCTCAAAAAAAAAAAATCCATTGTTTTGGTTAAGTTTTCCGCATTTTTGTTTTTTTCGTTTTTCCTATTTTCGGTTTGCCGTTAACGTTGCGTTGCGTCCCGTTTGCGTTTGCGTTTGCGTTTTCGTTTCGTTTTTCTTTTCGTTTCGGTTGTGTTGCCAGGCAGTGCCATCAATATCCTTCACTAAATCAAGCTATCAACAGATGGCCGACAACCAAAATGAGGATGAGCAGGCTCAGCTCTTAGGTGAAGAAGGAGTGCGTGCCAGTCAACCGGGACAGAATCTGAAACTTGGGTAAATATTAGCTTTTCTCTCTCTCTCTCTCTCTCTTCTTCTATATTCACAAATGAAAAACAAAATTTCTACAAGAGAAAAATGAAAGCAAGATATAATATCAAATCAAAATTATTGTTTTTTTTTTCAACACTGGAGAAGTATCTAATAATTTTTAAAATTTGTTAAATTTTTTTTTATGTTTCCTTTAGTCGTTGTATTCTATTATTACTTATGTGTTCAATGTTTACTGCTTTTCTTTTATTTTTATTTTCTTTCTTTATTACTACTTTTTGTTTCGTTATTTAATTATAAATTAAAATTTATTTATTATTATTAGAAAAACTTAAGTAAACATTTGGATAGAATATCGTTTCCTCCAGCTGAGGCACAGACCGTATTATTTGGTCCAATTCGATCTCGATTAAGGCAAGCTTTTTGCTGGCTGTTTATATGTTTGTTTATTTTTTCGATTACTTTAGATTTTAAGAAAAAAAAGATAAACAATTGCGAAATGTTTTTCGTGATTCGTTTTAAAAATGCACATATTTTTTTGTTTTTTGTTGATCTGTGAACAAATTGCATGGTGTTTGGGTGCATTGAAAAGTTAAAAATACAAAAAATTAATCAAAAACTCATCCAGGATAAGTTGGGCTAACTCTCGAATAATCATGAAGTTGGTGTTTTGGGTCACATTTTGTTTAATCATATTTTCATTCCTTGCTCTATTCATCACTTTAATTCTGAAGCACGCTAACTTTGTTTTTTTTTCTTTCCCCCCCCCCACCAAGGAGGTAGTAAACCGCATGTGTGGCAGTGTTTTCTTTTCTTGTTTTCTCTGGGAATTGTTTTTAAGTTTAGTGGTTTTGTTAGAAAACTAGAACCGATGTTGGGTATAACAAGCTAAGATAAGAGTTGTTGTTTTTTTTTATGCAATCGATAACAGTAAAATAAGTATGTAAATTTTATTTTTATAAAACATTCTGTTTTTGTTTCTACTTTTCTTGATTTTACCTCATCCATATCACTCATAAAATTAAATTAAAAACAAAAAACATTTAATGTTTGTGATGATATTCTACGTGTACCTTAAACTAAAACTATCTCTACTAATGATTCATGAAAAAAAAATCAAAAACCAGTAAAAAAAAACAAAACAAAAGAAACAAAAATTGCAATGAAACAAATATGAATCGTACAATTATAGCAAGAGGGTGGTCTAAATACCACAACCGAATCGATGACTCGTGCTCTTATCACGGACGAATCTCGAACTGGACATTCAATGGGTCCTGTTCAACTTGGGTAGGTATTTTATTTATTTTAATTTTGTTTTATGTTCATTTGAACTTTAATTTTGTTTTAAGTTTCTCCTTATTTTTTTTTATTATTTAACTTCTATTCTAAAAGGTGTACACTAATTTTAGGAACAGTCGAGTTATTAGGATTATAAGAATAAAAATTAGATACTTAGACAGTAGTGGATCCTTGGTGTGGTATTTAACCATTTGAATTGATCTGCATTATGTTGATTTTTTGATTAATTAAGCCATGATAAGGGGCGCGTGCCTTGGCGACCTGCCACTGGATCCACCTCTGTAAACTTACATATATGCTTTTGAAGTTTGTGGAGCTTGGAAAGAAATAAAGGTTTTTTTTTTTTGTTATACGTTATGAAGAAATGAGTAAACCTTGCCAGTTGGACTTATGTTATAAAGTCAACAGAATGATAGTGATTATATGTTTGTGTTGTTGGTTTAATAAATATGTTTTTGTGGAAAGATTTCCTACACGTACATATTTAAATATGACGACTTTTGGGAACGACTTTTTTTTTACCAGAATTATAATTAATTACGTCTTTCTTCGCTCTGTATGACGGAAATGAATGCCCCGAAAAAATCCAATCGCCTTTTATCTCAACTGGTCACAACAAATTGAGATGATTTATATAGCATTAGACAGAGGAAAAAACTCCATAAAAAGCTATGTCTAGCTTCGTTTTCGAGATTTAGGTCTATAATCCTAACAAAAATCATCAGCGTAGTCCAAATGTTTCAAATTGGATGTCATTGTCCATTGTATATGTATGTATGGGGCAGAGACCTATACTCGACGCACTGCAAAGTGTTAATATGGTCGACACAGGAAGGTACTGAGCCATAAGCTGGGCTACTGTGTATAAATGCTTTGATCGCCGTTGCAATCTCTGTGCAGCTTAAAGTTCTAATGCGTCCACCGGAATTTATTCAGTCGAAAGGCATTCAACATTAAGATTGTTGCGAAATGCTGTCTTCATCTCCTGGGCTAATCCTTATCCGAGATAAGAAGAGAACCATCTAGACTATGAGACACTTCAGTTGTCAAATATTTCTTTGAGTTAAAAGCAATTGCAAAAGGCTGTATTCCTCAATAAAGCAAATTAAATTGGTTGTGCCATAATAGGACCAATAGTTTTGAATGAACCAATCGTTTTTGTTATTAAGGTGCACTGAAGGGTTTATGTCTACCCTTTAATTGCTACAGAGTGCGAGTGATAGGAAAGTTAGAGGAACGACGATTGAGGCACCTTTGTACGACTTTAGAAAGAGTCCTTATATATATTTCACAGCACTTTTGAATGTTTGCATAAGGTGAACTGGTAGACATAAACTACCCTTTAAATGTTCCAGAGTGCATGTGATAGGAAAGCTAGACGAACGACTATTGAGACACCCATGGACATTGGTTTTACAGATCTGTATGTAAATCATGTTACATTCTTTTTGTACGACTTTGGAAAGAGTCCTTATATGTTGGTTTAAGGTGAACTGGTCTTTTTTCGGTACTCAAGTCAGTCTTTTAACTTTGTATAATTCCTGTCATCTATTAAATATTAACGAAAATTTTTCAATTTGTTCGGTTAGGTAGGTAGAAGTGGTTGAAACTGGTGAACCTCCCAGGTTCTGTTTTTGTTGTAGGTGGGACAAATCTGTCTGAATATGGCACAGGTTGCTAAACTTTTCCACCTAGAGTTGGCAACAGAGAGAAAGTGTTGAAAAATGTTGCCCTTGATGAGTCCCATCGGGGAGCAGACTGACTCCGCAAGGGAGGCATCCAGGGTAAAACCACATCTGGCTAACGCATCGGCTTCCCTCTATGTTGTGTTTTCGCTTAAGCATTGAAGAAAACGTTGAGACATAGCGGAAATAACGAAATGTTCGTTTGTGTTTCATCATGTTGCGTGGAGATAACTTAATTTCTTCAATTCGTGAGGAACTTCGGGGGTACCTTTATTATTATTAAAAAAAAAAAAGAATACCCTCATAAGCTGGGCAAAAATTAGTGCACTACAGGTGGCCAACTTACATAAGTTTAACAAAAGAATATGAGTAATCACTGGCAGTGACTTCGACATTAAATAATAAACTTAATGAGTGTTTATTAAAAAAAAAGACCCTGACTGACTCATTATTCCCTAGAATTATTTGTAGCGCTCGCTATATGCTCCCAAACAACTTTCAATTCAAATTGAGAGGTCATAAATGAATTTAATAATCACATTTCGTTTGGTCACTAGATCTTGTGAAAACATTTTCATTATTGAAGTGGTAATATAAACTTTAAATTAGCAGTTGATAATTTTGGTTTGAAAATACATAGTTATTATGTACTTCAGTAACATTAATAATTATTGACTTCTCATGTTTGCATAGTTTCCCTTGACAATATATTGTTTCCACTTGAGCAAAATGTACTTAATTAAGTTTTAAGATAATGTCATTTGCTTTAATTTAAAGTGGACCTAAATTAGCATTACAAAAATAATAATTTTTTAAACACGGTAAACTTATAGAAATTCTTTTAGATATAATTATTTTATGTTCGCTCAGTCGGCCGCACTAAGTCATGGAGAGCCATCCTGGTGGTTCTTGACTTGTAGTGTCTTATAAATCTTCTGATGCAAAAGACTGGATCAGAGCCCTGGTGTGCATCCATTCCACATGTCCAAGCGATCTTAGCCGTTGTATTAGGATTCTTCTGATTCTAAGTAGGTTTATGTCGTTGAACAGAGATTAAAGATCACCAACAAGATTTTTCTCCCAAAATAATCGAGGGTGACCTTATTCATTCTTGACTTAGTCCAGATCTCCGCATTTTTGGGAAGAGACTTATAATCACTTCAGCCGGTCGAGAATGGACTCTCAAAGAAATAGTGATTGACAAGAGTTACTCTTAGTGTCTATATTGAAATCGAAGCCTAGGTAGACGAAGTCCCTAAGTAACTCGAATATTAAATGTATGGGTGAATTCATTAACGTCATACTAACAAAGAACTGCGTTAGCTGCGCTCAATAATGAACTGCCGCAGACAAACTGTATTACCTCGTGTTCATAAACGTCAAAATATCATCGTTGTCGCGCATTCTCGTTGTCGTGCGTTCTTTAAATTATGTAAATTTGGTCGACATGAGACAAAATTGTTTGACAGCGAAGTATTGGCCGTCGTCGTTGTTATACAGTCTGTAGAAGTGTTCCTTCCATATACCAAGCGCCGAGTTTTATTCTATTGGGTTTTGTTGTTCGTCCCTGCAGACTTTTGTAGAATCTTAATCACCTACAGTGCGAAATCATAGACGAAAATGACCAGACAATACGAAAAAATCACTCGAAAAGATGTAGAGACTAATCTGCATATCCATTAAGGGGGTATGCAAACCTGTTTTACCGTACAGATATTGAAGTAATTTTAGAATTAACGTCCTCCACTAACAGAGTCATTTTAAAATTTAATGTGGAACATTGAACTTAAGACGCAAAGGAAACGAAGACAGACGAGCTCTCGGACAAGTTTCCTCAAAGCAAAAAACTTTCATGCTTCCCTGCACCATAACCTTAGGAAAAACCTTATAAAAATGGAAACAGAAAGCGACAAAAATTGCAGATTCTACGTGTATATGCAACACAAACAACCTTAACTTTCCAAGTATCACAAATTTGAATCGTTAACATTAAGTTAGTTAGACAAATTGGTATTCTATGTAGACCTTGTTATACATAATAAAATCTTTCTCCCAACAAGGATTATTTTTTGAAACAAAACTTTCTATCTTTACTTATATATTTTTTTTGTTTAGTTTTCTGGAAAAGTCACATGAGCGTGGTGAAGAGTATCTGCCATGGTTGGTAACATAAAACGAAAATAAGTCAAAGCAAAGTTTTACATTTTGCAAAATGTTTATCAGTCTTCATCAGATTTTACATTTTAGTGCTTTTCCTCGTTTTCATTTCTGTAATTGTCTTCCAAATAATTCATGCACTATTCCATATTTATTTTTTTTTTTAATAAAAAGCAAAAACCCATCTACTTCATTCTAATTAAAAAAAATAAAAAAATATGTTTATGAACTGAATGTTGCCCATATTTAAAAAAAAAAAAAAAAACAAATGATACATGTCTGTTATCAACTGTCTGTGCTTTAATGATTTTATTACATACATATATATTATTTATTTTGTTTGCTTTGTTTCAATGAAATTATTTATTTTATTTTTAAACGTAAAAAAACTTGTAGTTGATATGTTCTGTTGTGCAAGTAGAATAGAATGATTCTTCGTTTTTGTTCCCCAGTTTTTGAGTTTCCCTTTAATTTATTTATTTTTATTTTTTTGTGCTATGACAAATGAATATGTGCATTTTTAAGAATATATACATTTATTGGAATTAAACACAATTGATTTAAAAGGTATTAAATCTTGAGGTAAAAGATTATGTCACTCGTTTACAAAATTCATTCCTAATAGTATATTTAATATTTTTAGTACTTTACAAATGACGTGTTTTCAACCATATTCCATTAAGACTCACAATGCATTCAATTGTCACGATAAAGCTATAGTCCGGTGTGGAACTGAGCCTCAACAAATAAGTTTGGTAGCTCTGTCACTTCTGAGTAAAACAGTCACAATTTGATTTTTGTGCTGAAAACGTAGATTTTCCAGAGCCGAGCCGGAGCGTTGGTGTCCATCCGCACTACTTGTTCTCTATTCAATCTATCCTCTGCTTTATCTCGACGTTCAACAGCTTTTGACCCGGTTTACGTACAATTTGCGATTAACAAATGCCAGTAACCTTCTCGAAATGTCTGTAAAGGCTTATCATGTTTCAAATACAACATTCGAAGAAATTTGACTGAAGTTCCAAACAGGAGCTAGGATACCGAAGGCACTTTAGTTCCTTTCTCCATCAGATGCTACAAAACTGCCAAGATAGTTAAAGTGCTTGGTCTCCTCTATAGACATCTGCCTCAAGAAGATGCGCTGATGTATGGGACGTGTACATTATATGTGTCTTTGCCGTTGATCCTTAGATCCTTAGATCACCTTACAGTCCCTAGAAGAAGTTTCGTTTTCCCTCTATGGCCTATATTAGTGGAAGCAGTATACAAGCCTTTGTGTCGGAATCTGCTTCCAGGAATTCGACTGGTATATCATCAAGTTCAGCTTTTCGTTGACCAATATAAACAAAGTCACTTATCACCACCAGCTGCCTACTCACGTCCTGTCCGATGTGTCAATATTGCGTGTCCCTTCTTATTGACATCAAATTGTCATAGATGGCGGGTATCAATTTGGACTTCTTGAGTTTTAGCCAGGGTCTTCCGAAGTGTGTGTGAACTTTTCTAGTCTAACGCCAGACTGATATGTACCAATCAAGTTGATGACGATGGCAGATGCTCATATTCCATTCATCACACATACAGATAAGTTAATGTTTACTCTCTATCACGCCTACTCCAGCTGCTTTAAATAGCTCGGCCGGTAAGTCATCAAGTTCAGCAGTCGTGTTTGATATTGCTTTCGTCGATTCGTTTTGATCAGGTAAACGAAAGTTTTGGCTATCATCCCCTAGGTTAAATGGTTTCGTTCGCCCTGATAGCGGGACGTTGGTCTTAGCCTTCGTTACACTTTATACAGAAGTAGTTTCTCAATATTCTCAGCACCTATTTTGACTACTACAAGGTTTTTTTTCACTTTTACAGTTTTCCGTACGGGCTTTACACCCTTTATAGGTCATTGTTGCCTTTTGGTAAAAGGTCTGTACATTAATCCTGGAGTAGCTTCTCTCAATATCTTCAATCACAAGCTTCTTTTATAAAAAATATAAAAAAACCGATGTTCTTCCGTTTGGAGGAGTTAGTTTATTAAGTTTCAGTAGACTTTATTTAATTATCGATTTATATCAATATAAACATAGTAAATTGAAGTGTCTACAAATGCCTTCATTCACTAACAGAGTCGTGAGAATATGATATTCTGTTCAATGACCTAGTAAACTTACTTTGATGGTATTTACATAATACAATATTGTTAAAGCAAGCTATAGAAATAAACATTTCAATAAAAAATAATCAATATCAGTATGTGAATGTTGATAGTCAAGCATTCATAAAAGTTCCATACAATCCAAGGTCGTAAAACTGTTTAAAATAAAACTGAATGAGTTATCTTCTACTATCTTCTACTGGGTATCGCTAGACATAATTTAATAGAAAAAGCAGATAAATTACCTTGAAGTTGGTGTAAATTGACATAGAATTCGCCTTATCCTTCTGATTCGGAACAAACAAAGGCGCCATCGATCATGTTAATGTCATCCATGGAGCCAAGTAGACGCACTGGACTTCCGCTCTATATGTGGGCTTAAAAGTTTCGCACTGTGAGTTACATCCTTTCGTTGCCTTACTGTCTTCAACATTTTGACTTTTGAAATATGCTTCAATGTTTTTGACTTTGAGTGCCAAGTCAATTACTTTCGCCTTCTAAGTGCGAATTCATTGTACGTCTCTATCTACATACGTGAGTATCTATCTAAACTAATTCATTTTTCCATTTTAACGATTCAATTTGGTACCAAATGTCTGTCGCTTTTAGTCAGTTTCAAACTAGCATCTGGGGCTTCCATACGAGTATCTCTGATTACTCTTACAATTGCCTCGGGAAGGTCTGAGATTTGGTTGTTTTCTACAATATTTTCCAGCAGGAAACATGTATAATTGAATGGCGAAGGGACAAGAAATTCTGCACATGAGGAATCCTAATTCCTTCTGTGCATTGAAATCTTTCGTGACCAGCTTTTTGAGTACAATATGCTTGCTGAGAGAACTGACTCTTAGAACTCAATTCAGACTAATCTGTGACTGACTTCAAATGCAGCGGACATTGTGAATCAATTTGTTTCGATGTTTTCGTAAGCGAGTGACACAGTACTTTCAAAAGTTATTTATTTTGTCTCCAGTGAATATCGAAAACTAAGACATCTTCATCCGTAGCACTTGTAACTCATATTTTGATTGAAATCTTTTTCCATTATCCTAACTATCCACACAGCTTTGTTGCTGGAGTGATCCTTCGCGAACGTTTGCCGGCATTCGAAAGAATGCTATGGCGTGCATGTCGGGGAAATGTATTCCTACGTCAGGCTATGATTGAATCTCCCTTGGAAGATCCAGCTAATGTAAGTAACAAGATTTCATTCACCATCAGTGCTATTGGCTCACACCTCTTCTCCGCTCTAGGGTGATCAAGTTTACAAGTCAGTGTTCATCATCTTCTTCCAAGGTGACCAATTGAAAACTCGTGTGAAAAAGATCTGCGAAGGTTTCCGCGCTACGCTGTATCCCTGCCCTGAGGCACCTGCTGATCGTCGTGAAATGGCCATGGGAGTTATGACACGTATTGAGGATCTCAACACTGTCTTGGGACAGACCCAAGATCATCGTCACCGGGTATTGGTAGCCGCCGCTAAAAATCTTAAAAATTGGTTTGTCAAAGTTCGCAAGATCAAGGCGATCTATCATACGCTGAATCTGTTTAACTTGGATGTTACTCAGAAATGTTTGATTGCTGAATGCTGGGTGCCAGTGTTGGATATAGAAACCATTCAACTAGCATTGCGTCGTGGAACAGAACGTTCAGGTTCATCGGTACCTCCGATTCTCAACCGAATGCAGACATTTGAGAACCCACCAACCTATAACCGCACAAATAAGTTTACCAAGGCTTTTCAAGCCCTCATCGATGCATATGGTGTGGCTACTTACCGTGAAATGAATCCAGCTCCGTATACGATCATTACCTTCCCATTTCTGTTCGCTGTGATGTTTGGTGATTTGGGACATGGAGCAATCATGGCACTATTTGGACTATGGATGATACGCAAAGAGAAGGGATTGGCTGCCCGCAAAACTGACAATGAGATCTGGAATATATTCTTTGGTGGACGCTACATTATCTTTCTCATGGGAGTCTTTTCCATGTACACTGGACTCATTTACAATGACATCTTCTCGAAATCGTTGAATATATTTGGGTCACATTGGAAGGTGCACTACAACAAATCAACAATTATGACGAACAAACAATTGCAACTGAATCCATCTACCGATGACTACGAGAAGTACCCTTATCCGTTTGGAATGGATCCTGTATGGCAGATTGCTAATGCTAATAAAATTATTTTCCAAAATGCCTACAAGATGAAAATTTCCATTATTTTCGGTGTAATCCACATGATCTTCGGCGTCATAATGAGTTGGCACAACCATCGGTATTTCAAGAATCGCATCTCGATTATTTTTGAATTCATTCCACAAATGGTCTTCTTGTTGTTCCTGTTCTTCTACATGGTTTTGTTGATGTTCATCAAATGGAATCGATATGCCGCCGATAGAGAAAGTATGCATATCTGTTAGATATTTGTTGAGCAATTTAAAATGTACATTTTCTTTGTAGAACCATTTTCGGCCGCTTGTGCTCCATCGATTCTCATCACCTTTATTAACATGGTACTCTTTAAGGCGCCCAATAAACCAGTAGAAGGTTGTAGCGCTTACATGTATGCCGGACAATCGTTCTTTGAAACACTCTTCGTTCTGATTGCTTTAGCCTGTGTTCCTGTGATGTTCCTTGGCAAGCCACTACACATCATGAAGCAGAGGAAAAATGCTAACGTAAGTACATCTATGAATTAGTTAGTTACACGTCTCATTTGTAGTAGTCACCTGCTTGGTACTAGAATTCATTTGAAACTATGCCATTCAAATGGATTCCAAACAAGAAGCTTTCATTAAATCTCATTCGTTTCTAACTTGTTTGTATGTGAGTGGAGTGTGTTTAGAAGTACTTCTAATCATTTTTTTACTCTATTTGTGAACCACAAACATTCCCAATTCCAAAACACTAGGAAGAGGTTAGTTGTTTGTTAACCAGTTACACGTTTTTGATGTTTTTTCTTTTTCTTTTTTTGTTCTACTTTTGTGTGTCCCCTTTGTCTCTTTTGCAAGAAGTTGATCCGAAATTCATTTACAGATTCAACCAATCAATCCAGTTGGAAATGGTGATGCTGAAGCTGGAATGAATGCCGACGGTATGACTCACACTGATGGAACTGGTGGCCATGGCGGTGGACATCATGATGAAGAGGAAATGTCAGAGATTTTTATTCATCAAGGCATCCACACTATTGAGTATGTTCTTGGATCGGTTTCTCATACAGCATCATATCTACGTTTGTGGGCTCTGTCATTGGCTCATGCTCGTAAGTTAATCTCTAACCCAGTTTAAGAGTTGTGTTAAATTTTCCCCACACTCATTTGACAGAGCTTGCTGAAGTCTTATGGAACATGGTATTATCAATTGGCTTACGGCAAGATGGCTGGTTAGGTGGCATCATGTTATGGATTGTATTCGCCGTTTGGGCTATTCTAACTGTTGGCATTTTGGTCTTGATGGAAGGTCTATCGGCCTTCTTGCATACTTTACGTTTGCATTGGTATGGATTAATGATATGTTTTTCCCACATGAAACAACATTGTGTATATGTGTTTTTGTTTATCTTCTAGGGTTGAATTCCAGAGTAAATTCTATACCGGTCAAGGCTACGCTTTTCAACCATTTGCATTCGAGGCTATTTTGGAAACAGGTGCCGCTGGCGTGGCAGAAGAATAAGTTTCGCTAACTGAATCCTTTGATCAGTATAAGAATATTTAAAGAATTTATTAATTGTATGTAAATATAGCAAATGTTTGAAATATAAGAGTGAAACAAAGTAACAAGATGATTTTGAGATTACACTTAGTAGAGAAGAAGTACATTTAAATAATAACATTTCATTCAGCTGGCGTTACTATGCATAAACAAATGATATACGTGTTTATTTATAATATATAGAACAGTTTATCTCTTATTCAACACGTTAATATATACATATATTCCATTACTGAATATTATAGAATAATTTCTGCTTGTGTGTTTGTTGTAAAAGAATAAAAGCTTTTCTCACTTAAAAACTGTCAATGTGAAATTTTGTTGCCGCGTACATTTTAAAATAAATTAACTGTTATAATAATAAATGCAAAAATAAAATCTATAATATTGTGCCCTTAAGGCGAGTATAAAGTTAGTTTGAATTTAATTTCTTTTCAATCGGTTTCTAGCAATTACTATTTTGTCCATATGATATCTGGAGAATTTGTGGCTTCATTTTGTCATCGGATTTTCATTGAAAGAGTCGGAAACTTATTAGAACAAACCGAAGTTGCAGAAAATAGGTCCGACAGTAGGACCTTTCATTACCAAGAAGTTAACAGTTGGACATAATTCCAAACAACACCAGGTCAAGAGTATAGACGGTTTGTCATCTTAAATGAAGATCAGCTCAAGACACCAAGTGTGCATTTCACAAGATTTTTAAACCATTTACATGATAGAGTGATGATTCGCACGAATGGAATGGTCTTACAGTTTTATTGAGGACTCCGAACGGTAGAGAAGCTTTTTCATAACAGATTTTGCTCTCAAAGTTTGTCATTGATTGGCTGTAGACAAGGCTAGGCACTGAGGGCATCCCTGTTGAACTTTTTCAAATAAATCGGCAGAGAAGGATATCCACTTAAAAATGTGGAACAAAAAATGTATCATCAAGGCACCTAAAAAGGGAAATCTAATGAAATATGGAAACTTGCATATTTACTTGTTTTCTTTTGGCAGTAGCCCAACTAATGGTAGGATGAAAAAAACATTTAAGTTCATCTCTCGTCAAACAAGATGCATATTTTCACCTCTGCAGCTTGGACGGGGGAAGGTCAAGGTATACAATAAACAATGACATGTCATTTTAAACATCTGGACCAAGGATTATGGATCTACGTCAAATGGGTCATAATTTAGAGTTAAGTTAAAAATAAATACGGCATCCGATCTCAGCACTAACACTAATCTGAGACTGTTCCGCTTTAATGGATGTAGCACTAGAAAAGTGACTACTGCAGTGCCCTTCTGTCACTTGTAATCTAAAAGGCTTTAATTAGGTGTCCATCCATTCAGACAGAAGACAATGTGGCGCAAAATCATTGGTAGAACCTAGGTTACTGGAGTGGAGATGAGCGTGAGAGAGCAAAAAATCATTTTGAAAGTCCGCTTAAGGAATTGTTGGAAGGATCTAAATAACAATTATGTAACTTATTTAATCTAAAGCTAAAGCAGATAGAAAAACAATCGAGTTCTGACACAACACAACACAACATCATGTACAATTTTATTTCTGACAATTTCTAAATTTGGCTATAAAAGATCTATTCAGCACCGGATCCAGTATTGGATCGCGTTCTGGTATTCTATTTAGCTGCAATGTTTCTTCAGACTTCTTATAGGTCAAAAGATTCATTTTATTCTGTCGCCATTCGTAGTACAAGTCATCATATGTATTCGGATTAACCTTCGATTTTGGCTTATTTAGATGGCATTTGTTGTTTATCTTTTCAGCAACATGTTCAATTTCATTTTCGTCTTTCATAAATTTCGGTGGAATATTTTTAGGCCCCTTTACACTTACAAGATCCGTAACTCTAGATTCAAGCATGTGAACTCTTTTTTCTAACTCAGAAAAACTGTCCATCATGTGTATTTGTTGACTATTAAAGTTATTGTCTGAGAATTCTAAGGTTACTTCCATTTCTCCTTCATCTAAGGGAGGAGATGATTTGGTGAATTTAGTAGAGGTTTCTTTGGAGTCAGTAGTAGTATTTTGGAGTGGTAGCTTGTCCTTCATGTATTCATTGATTGTTTTCGACACTTCATCTTTCTTAACGCAGGCTTCTATTTTGACTTGTAGATCATGCAACCATTTCTCAACTTCTTTCTGAACCAAATCGGCTATGCTACTTGAATTTTCAAGGTCTTTGTTAGTATTGGAATCACTCAATTCCGTCATGGTAATTATTTGTTTCCACTTGTTAATGGTTTATTACGAGTTAAATTAAATTAATAAATTTTAAATTAACTAATATATTTCCTCGTTTTTTTTTACTTAAAATTTAATTATATGTTTTTTGCTTTAATAAATAACTTGAAATGACATTTTAGAAAACGATTCTGTTTTAAAATATTTTTCAAGGTGCCTTAGAAATTGAGTTTTAATAAATTCTCTCAGATCCGAGGTTGTTTTCTTTACGAGAAGAGCTAAGCCAAAATGTCACTATCCAACTCTCCAAGGAAGCTAAGTATTTAGAAGTTATCCAAGATTCTATGGATGAACCACGTCAACCTGAAGACTTACAGAGGACTGTGAATATTCTGGCAAGCGTTTAAAAAACTACAACTTCTGGGAAGCGGGCGATATGGGCCACCACAAGGTCGCAAGTTGGGCAAAACTAAAAATTGACTTGGAATATCTATCATCATCTCCTGACTTCAGTATGGTTAGGTTTGGTTAGATTGAAGTAGCTGCCACCTATTGCCAGCACACACTTAGATCAGTGATAGATCCATTGTGATACCACATCGATCTGAAGAGATCTCCATACCTACTCGTTAAACCAATTGGAGCTTTTTATGAAGCGAAGGTTTCTGATATCTGCGTTTATCAAATCGCCTAAGTCGTTAAAGTAGAATTCCTCAAATGGAGTCTTCTTTTACTGGAGAGAGCTGGCTAGTTAGAAAGAAGGTGGGGAATAGTCTCTTCCTCCTCTTCATCCATGCAGTTTCTCCAGAAATCGTTTGAATGAACACCAAGCATGCTTGCCCATTAGACAGTGTCCCGTGATGACACCTATTAAGGATCTGATATGCGATCTATTGGGAGAAATTAGATTCTTAGAGCGTTTCAGATCCAGCCGTGGCCAAATCCGCGTTGTCGCTGGACAGGTTATACCATTTGTCCACCTAGAATTTTGTTTTCTCGATAGCATCCAGCTTAAGTTTAAGTTTAGATGTAGTGATCGGTATTCCCACAGAGTCTCTTTCTGTGAGCACGGGTACTGACTTCAGTATAAGCATCAAAACAATCATCCTCTCAAGCGATGCTTGGGTTCACGGAAAAGCTATCAATCCGAATAAAATTTCGATTTTCACAGGCATGTCAAAACTGTGCTCCGAAATCTACTCAAAGTCTTTTATCAGAGAGATAAGTAGTCTCTTATCAATCAAGATTTTGGTGTAATGCCTCCTAGAATTGAGGGAATAATTCGCGAATCTTCATGAGTATTTATCTACGATCGCCTGTCTGATGAAAGTGTAAAGACGTCTATTAAGCATTTTAAAATCTTTCATAGGAAGTACACTAGACTGGTGTTGTAGCCCTTGGCGATAATAACTAAGTTTACAAGTTTTGGGTATGGAGAAAACGCGTTTTTGGAAAATATTACAGATTGAGACAACACTATCGATCGAATGTGGTCCAATCCTGATGCTTTATAAGGAGCGAGTGCGCTTAATAGTCCGCACAATATTTTGCTCATCAATAGTGTAATTTAACGTGTCTACACTTCAACCTCGATAGACCCCAGAGTGTGTAAACAGTCCACGGATACCTCTGTACAACCCGAGAAGTGAGTCCTTAATAAAATGTCGAGAGTTTTTTTTCATTTGAGTCAGTTCCGCTTCCTTCCACGACAAACCTTCTTATTGGACTCTATTGCGCTCTTACATCCTCTATTTTTCCTAGTTCTTCTTTAGATAAACATTCTACCGAACATGATATTAAGAACGCACAGTAGAACGTATCGGTGAATATCTCAACCGTATAGTGGACGACACTGATGGAGGCCGGGACTGCTCTGGATTGGTGATGATCAAGATGTTCGACTGGACTTTGAAGGAATACTTGTCAATCAAGAACCATCATCGATTATTTCGCCATAGATTTATACTTCATAAAATGTCATTAAAAATTATTTGTTAGTGCAGAAACATTGTAAAATTTTTAGTAAAAAAAAAAGAACAAAAAAAAAGAATTTTTATAAATATTTTTGTATTTGTTTATGGAAAAAAGCCCCTCTGCTTCAAATTTGGGCCCAACTCGTCTAGTACCACTAACAAGTGAAATAGTAACCGCTATGACGGACTTTAATGATTCGAATACTGGTAGCGAATACGAAAGTTCTAACTCCTTAACCGAGTTGGTAAGGAAGGAAATTGAGAGTTGCCTTCGGGTGTTAGATGCTAACATCGAAAGCTGTATTAAACGAGAAGAGCTCTCCGAAATAATTAATCAA
This sequence comes from Criorhina ranunculi, assembly GCA_951813785.1. Classification (NCBI taxonomy): domain Eukaryota; kingdom Metazoa; phylum Arthropoda; class Insecta; order Diptera; family Syrphidae; genus Criorhina; species Criorhina ranunculi. The sequence goes on from OX638381.1 coordinate 14,767,346, forward strand.
TGTATTAAGGATAAGCTTCCGCTTTGCATGGCTCAACCAAAAAATAATGTAACCCCTCATTCCGTACCCCCTAACGAAGATAGGGATATGGAAGTGACTATCCAATTTGTCGATAATGAAGCGAATACTGAGCAACTAGTTTTGAAGGAGAACTTCTCAATACTAGAACAACGTATTAACAAGCTTGAGACGAGAATTTCTTCTGTCTTCCATATGATTCCAAGGTTGAAAAAGATTTCGGGAAAATTCAAAATCGACAAGAAGACGTTGCAGCAAAGTATTGAGAAGTACTTGGCAGCAACTAAGAATGATCGTGCTATCGCTCAAAAAAATGCTAAGAAGTTAACGGATAAACCAAAGTATGAGATTAATCCATACGATGACATGTACTATGAGTGGCGACAAAATAAGATGAATTTAATACATTATAAACAGTCCGCATGCACTCTAGAGCTGAACAAAAAACTAGAAGTGGAAGCTTTTCATGGGCCACCAATTTACAATTCTTTACCGGCATCCAATAATCCGAAACCAAGACCTTATAAAGCTAAGTTTGTAAAATCAAAAGAACTTTTAAAAGGAATCAAATAAATTTTTATTTTTCTATGTTGCACATATGTTTCTATATGGCAATTTTTTACTTCCCTTAAGCGTGAACTTATTTTCCACAGCTTTCAGTTACAACATTAGCCCTTGATTCCATAAATTAAAATGGTTGCACAACACACATTTTTTTGCGTTTTCGTCTCTCTTTTATGAGTGATCTCTAGATTTCTGCAGAGCTCCTTGACCTTCACCCCCCAAACACTAACATTTGTTTAAAGAATAATATTTGGTAGCCCGAAATAAGTGTTATTGTTATTTTGAAGTTAGTTTCTTCGTCCTCCAGGTACCACTCTTACATCCGCCATTGGTTTAATACTTGTGAGAACTTAGTATTTGTTGTCAGCAAGAAGGAACACCCAACATCCACGATGAATAGCTATAACTTCGTGGTAGTAAGGGACTTAGTCTACCTTAATTTTGCCTTAACTTCTGACAAAGACATCTCAATTGAGTAGTAAGGTCATATTCCAAACAACTTAAGAAACTCTATATAGAACCATCATTATTCCAGTCCAATTGAAGTATGGACTCAATCAAAAGTGGATAAAGATGTACTATGCATATCCTTGATCGTTTCTAGAAAATTAAATTTCGAACGATATTTCCGGTCCGGTTTACGTTGACAGCATTTGGAGAAGGATTTTCAATGACAAACTATATGAGCTTTGCAATGGCATCGAACTGGCCAACAAAATTGCGTTTGAGATGTCTAGGACAAATAGGCACTTGGAGGCGCGCACCACTACAAATGGAACTTGACCAAGTTGAATTGCACAACTGGAGGCGGTTAACTAAGGGCCGGGCTAATTGGAGAGGATCGTAGATTGAGGCCTATGTTCACACCCTAAACTCTAGCATAGTTAAGACGATCAGAGAAATCTTTGCCTTTTTTTATGCTTTTGAAGATTTGTCGTTGGTTGCCGTGAAGTGGTACTACGAATATTTGGCCACTAAGCTATGGCTCACTCTTAGTAAACTACTCGTTTTCAAGGTGAGAACAATGAATTTCTCCGCACTAGGTATGGGGACTAAGTTTGAAAAACTGTGTGCCTTTAAGTGTTATTGAGTTCGAACGAATTGTCCTTAGTTTATAGCTATGAAACAGCTTGAACGCGGAACAGAATTAAATTCTCAATACTATGGAGAAAGACGAGCTGAACTTAAGGAGAAAGCGAAGAATTCTGGGAAAGTAAAAAGACGACCCGAGATACTAGCGGAGCGAAGATGTTCGCAGTGTATCTGGGAAAATATGGTAGGAAATCCCGCAAAGCTGACTCAGGAGACCACAGAGTCACAAACATATACTTTTCGGGTACATAACATCACCGTGCAGCACAAGCTTATGGGCGTGTGTACAGCAAAGACCGACCAGATATCTAGGCTGAATTGTTTCCGGCAACACAGCGGTGTAGACACAGATATAAGGAACGTTGTTCATGAGGATTACTACAAGCGCACTGATGACACACTCCACACGTAATTTTCGTCAACAACCTGTGATGTGCGCCACGGGTTAGATTAGGTACGTGGGCCGGCGAAGAGTAGTTCCTCTGCTTCACACTCAGGTCCCTAAGACCCAGTGTGATACCCATAGGAGGAAAATCTTACCCTTTAACGCTACCCGCATAAAAAGTATATTAATAACTTACTTACTGCGTCTGTGATACAAACCATCCTGTGGATTTGATATAGTATCCCAGTTCAAGTCGTTCACTGGTTTGTCAGATATTTCCTCGAGATCCCGGAAGTGGTCGCCCGAGGAAGTTGTGTGTTAGATGGTAAAGACCGGGACAGTGACAGAAGAAGTGGGTTGTATCCTCGTGAGCTTCCTCGTCGCCGCAACATCTATGGCATTTAACTTGTCGTCAGACGCTCACTAGGGGTCGAATTGCGGCATCAATGATCGAGTCATCACGTAAAAATTAGCATTATAACCTATAAACGATCATTCCGACGTAATAATGGTCGTTTTTACGTGACGAGTTACTCGATCACTGATGCCGTAATTCGACCCCAGTTCTACACTAGTAAGCAGTTCAAGTTCTGTAGAATAACCACAGTAAAAAAAAACTTCAAACAAATTTTGATTTTATTTTTTATTACGTTTTTATTTCCACTTCAATGAATTCTTTGCAGTCTTAAAAATTTCTAAACAATATTTTCTTTACTATTTCAAAACGTCATCTCTCTTCTTACTTACGTTTGTTAACAGCCATTTAAATTAAAAAAAAATAAACGAAAAAACAAATTGAAATCAATGTAAAACATTATTCTTCTTCTTTTTCTTTTTACTTAGACCAAAATAAGCGAGTGCAATTATTTTGAGTACAAAAGGAGTTTTATCTTGGATAGGCGATCATTAAGTGATTACTATTTAAATTCTCGGAAGGTTTTGTGCATTGGGAACAAAATTATATAGAAAAAATCTGTGAGGAAATATAATGGTAATAATAATTGTGTAAAAACATTAAAAATATATAAATTTTTATGTTTAGTGCTTAAAAATTACGTTTTTTTTTTTTTCTTTTTCTTTTTATGTATGTATTCATGTTATGGTTTGGGTTTTATTTTTTTAGTTTTAGGGTAGACGTATATTTAAATAGAAGACGATCATTAGTTAAATAGGATAAAAATTCGACATCACATTAATTCCCTTAATCCATAAAAATGTTTTATATTTTTTGTTTTTCTTTAAACTGTTTTATTTTTTCTTGACATAATTAATTTTCTTTGTAGGGACATATTCTTTTTATATTTTTTTTACAAATTTTCTTTTGCGTTTTTATTAAATGTTTTATAATAAATTTAATTTGTTTTGTTTTGGTTTTTATGAAAAGTAGAAAATACGCAATTTGTTAACAACAACCATATTATTTTTATTTTTATTATTTTTTGTTTTATACTGTTAAATATATAAAATACATTCATTTTTTTCACGATTAACAAAACACTGTATTCGCTTGGACGCTCGCACGCTGAAATTTTTGTTTTTTGTTTTTATACTTGGTAATAAATAGTAATGAAGTATTTACTATAAACTACCTTTGATAGGAAAAAATATATATATTTAGATTTGTTTTTTTATATATTCATTTTGTTTTGTTTTTTATTTTTTATGTATATGTTAGTGGGAGAGAGGGACAGCTTATACACATAGAATTTGAATGCAAAAAATTGTTATCTTTAGATTTTGTTTTTATTTATTTATTTTTTTTAATTGATTAATTACATTTGGTTTGGTTACTTTCGACTACAACTTCCAAAGTCTTATTTATTTTCAATTTTTTTTTTACACTTTTTTTCGAAATAATATTTTAAAAACGAAAAGTAAGAGGGTATTCAACAAAACAATAGAGTGCAATGCAGTGGAACTTATAGAATGTGAGCATTTGTAAAGGAGAATTCTACACATGTTTAATTTTAAACTGAACTTGAAAACATTTGAAATCTGAGTGAATCTTGAATCTCAAGCAACATTTTGCATGTTAGAAAATCGTATCCACACCGAATCTCTTTAGTTGATGACAATATATTGACTATTGCAATAACACGAGGCTACGAGGTGTTACTTTGACTGAAAAGTAACAAGCTCTCGAAACAAAACTAACATTAGAACAGAGCATGGCATCCGTAGCAAACTCGCTCAGCGATAAAGCATTGTCTGTAATGATTTCTGAACTAGTTGTAGAGGGCATGTGTTCCGCCCTTGCCTACATAAAAAAAAAATGATCACAACACTACCAGTATAGCCGATCTGAACTGTTACTTTAGGAAATCTCAATGGACAGATGCGATATAAAAATATCTTAATCGCTTCAGACAAGACCAAGTAGGGAACAGGCGTATGCACCAAACGAGATCAGTAAATCACTGGTAATTGAATGTGAATGTTGGATACCCCTGAATACGTTCTACAGCGTCCAATAATGATGAAATTGTTACTCCGATCAAGCAGTCCCTAAGCTCTATAAACTTTGTCAACAAAATCGATAGACGCCTTAGGACTACGAAACCTTCCTCGTCAAAGGTAAGGGGATGGAATGATCAAGCTTAAAAAAAGAAAAAAAGCGTGAGAATCTCGTAAGTGTGACATCGATTGTGGTCGGTTCATAAAAAGTGCTAAGAAAAGTTGTAAAAGAAGAGCAACAGCATTAAAAATGTCAGCATGCAAATTGGGTAGTTGACGATGTAAGAAGTGTGTTGATTAGGAACAGAAAACAAATATTAGATATAAAGACACATGTTTACGATGAAGATTTGTTCATTTTGCCAGTAACTTGTTAAGTGTCGAATAAGAGTGAACCGCTTTCGAACAATTTGGGGTACAATAGTCAACACAGTTTCAAAGGATCTAAAATATATCATGAGAAACCGCACTTGATGGTGTGTAGCCGCGGTTTTCACCACATGTCACTACTTAACAAAGTTGAAGTCATGTTACAATGCATACATATCTATTTCTATTCCTAACTTGCGTTATATGAAAAATTAAAAATAAATTTTTGAAACGAACATAAATGCTGTGTTACACTTTCTTTTAAAATTTCATTTCTTCTTTTCCATACAATTACTATTTCCAATAAACTTCCATAATATTTTCTTTAGGTTTATTTAAAAAATACTAAATAAATTAAAGATTAAGCAATATTTCATAGAATATCTCTTCTTTTGTCTCATCGTGTGTTCGAATACAATTAATTTTTCATCGAGTCCTAGATATGACAAATAAGGCAAAGTCATGCAGTTTTGAATAATCCTAAATTTTGTTTTGTCTTAATATTGATTAAATTTACATAATTTTTCTTTAAGTTTTTTTTTTTCTTTTGATTCAAAATTGATTCCCCATTAATATTTTGTTTTGTTTTTTTTTTTTGTAAAAATTCGTTTCGCAAATAAAGAAACCAACTAAATCCGTTCTTGGACTCTATTACACGTAACACCATGTGTCTGTTTTGTTAATAAAAAATAAATACCTCTTCCATTAGTTACTCATTTTTGTTTGTGTAATTGTTACAAGTCTTAACCACGAATTACAAGTTTGGATTTCACAATATATAGAATCTCGCTTGCCTGACGAACACAAAACAATTTACGTTTAAAGTGGAATGAGAGAAAATAAAAACCAAAAAAAAAACGAACTAAAAGTGAGTCACAATTTACAAAATCAAACATTCAGTGTCCTCTGAACAGAGAAGATCTGGGCTTTTCTCTTCTTCTCTGCTATATAATTTGTATTTCCTAGTTTTCTTCTTTTTTTTAAATCACTTTTTTCTATTTATATATTTTCTTTAAAATATTTATATGTATATATATAATTTTTTTGTTTTTAGAAAATATCTATAAGGTTTTTTTTTATATTGTGTTTTAAAGCTTTTTAGCGCCCAATTTCATTGGACCTCGCTGTGCTCGACGTGCTTCCAATTCTCGTTGACGTTGAAGCTTTTTCTCTTCTCGTTTTCTTCGAGCCTCGTCGAGTTTTGGATTCCCTTTTAATGATTTATTTCATGTGACTTGTGAGGGGAAAGTATTATCGATTTACTTACCGGTAAGAGCATCATCGATAGGTTCGAATTCGCCATCGGCCCATGAGTCGCTATTCCAGTTGGCATTGTTGGTATTGTTTATGTGTCCATCGCGTACGGGACTGATATTGTTGCAATTTGTTATAACATTTGATACACTAGGTAGATCGTTTGGTCGCTGTTGACTTTTAATGATTGGTTCGACATCGTGATGTTGCTGTTGTTGATTTTGTTGAATTTGCTCCTGTTCTTGTTCCTGTTCTTGCTCTTCAATCTAATTAAGAGAATTCTTATAACAAATAACTACAAGTAATTAAGAAAAAAAGATATTACAGGATCCTCTTCTAAACTTCCCCATTCTTCATTATCCCAACCGTCTCGGACATCTGCTAACCCACTGGCTGCATTCAATTGTCCACTATTAGACGTTCCAGCTAACGGACTGCTAGGATCCTGTGATGTCTAATAAACAAACAAAAAATGAAGTGTACTCCTTTGCATGCATTGGCAATAAACTCACATCCATTTCACCCCAATTCTCATTGTCCCAATTGTCTGCACCATAATCGCTGGCAGAGGCTGATGTGTCATTACTCTCATGTTCCAAAGAAGTCATTGATGTTACACTAGACGTTGTGGTTGATAGACTGCTACTAGATGGTTGTTCTAAAATATAAACTCTCACGTCATTTACATCACGGCAATTTGTTTCTAAAGAATCTTACCTAATGATGCTGGTTTTGAAAGATTTCTACCGGTGAGTGGCGGTCGCGGTCTGGATGAATCGCTTTGACTTCGATAGAATTTCGCCGTTACCGCAGTCACCGCCCAACCAGCCCATGTGGCAGCTGCATTACCTATTGAAGGTGTCGCTGTGTGAACATCAGCCTCTAAAAATGTAGAACAACCTCAAAGATAAGGAATACTAATTAAATGATATTAGCTCACCCATTGTTTCCCGCAAGCTAGGATCCTCGGAGACTTTTTCTAATTTTCCAAGAAAACCACGAATTGTCTTAAACGCTGGGTCCCTAACTGATTTCTCTGGATCTACAGTGAGCGAACACAAGGCAGGTAGAACACGATTTGCCACCTCACTGCAAATTAATAGATTTAGCGAGTTCATTTTTAAAAAATGGGACCATAACCATACCTGAGTAGGAAATACTGTTGAGTGGCTGCTAATGCCAAAACACCAGCAACACGCGCCGGTGGGAATGGATCACGCATGGCTCGTATAAATGCAGAGACTAGAACTCGTTGTCGCACCTTAATTAGATAAAAAAAATTGTTACAATCAAGGCCAATGAATAAATTTCAATTTTGTCACCTGTGGATGCAAATGTGGAGCAATCTTTCCTAAGCACACCGTCGTATTCGTTCGTATACCACCCTGATCGTCTCGAGCTTGCAAACGGGCAAAGTGTCTCAATACTTCGACATTTAGATTATTGTAGTTCAGTTTCGGAGCCAAGTGAATAATGGACTTGAAGAAAGGAAGACAATTAAATAGATGGTTAGCAGGAAATAATAGGCATAGAATGTTTTGTTAAAATAATACGGTTCTACGGTTTAAGAGTCCCAAGTTGAATCTTAACTCGTTTCTGAATAAGGGCTGTGAAGGGCCGGAGCTCGCATTGCTAGTTCATAGACCCTCGTTTTTTCCTTCAATCCCCCTATAACCTGGGTCCCAAACTAAAACATTCAGAATTTGACTTCCTAACCACGCGGGTTTATTTCGACTCTCATCGATGTTGCTTTCAAGTTTTGCTAGCAAATAGATTGGTGTATCCTCCATGAGCTCGTTGCCTTGATGGCACCTTAGGTATCCGACATAGTTGCAATGCTTAGCTTGCTTTAATTTATATCGAAGTTCAATCGTACATCCCTAGGAAAGAAAATTCAACGTTTGTACTCACTTTCACTGTTTGCTCTCGAATCGTAGCATTTGTATCGAGGAAGCCATGTGCCACTTGTGGAAATATCTGATCATTCACCACCTGAGGTTGCAAATGGGCTATGAAAAGTTCCAATTGTTGCAATAATCTTGAACGTGTAACTCGATCTGTTGACGCAAAAAGTTTCACAACGCACGGAACTATCCGCTTTTGATATTCGCCTTCATCCAATAGTTTTCCTAACTGCAAACAAACAAACAAAATATGATACAGATAATAGGAAACGACATTTCTGAATATACTTTAAACATTGGAGCGAGAACTGCTGATCCAGCATCACCGTATTCATAAGCCGTTATCAATTGTGGAAGTATTTTGTGTCTAAAAGTACAAAAAAAAACTTGTATTCCTTGCAAATTAAACAAATACAACACATTTACTTGCAAACGTTCTCGGGAAAATTTTCCAAATGCAGAGTCAATCCACTAAAAAATCGATTCTTTTCAGCTTTATCCTTAATTTGAATCTCTTCCAGGAATAACAGTGAGTCCACTAAATCGTTTTTAAAGAATCCACCTGGCTTACGACATCGTGTTATAATATCAGCTGGATTTGGCCGATTCGATGGTGATGCACCCACTAGCTCACAGTACAATGATTGTAGAGATTTTGGAACATTATCGATATCCTTCAAGTTGCCGCGTATTTTCAAAGGACCATTGAAAGATTCCCAAACTAGGCACCCAAGGCCCCACATGTCCACTGAGCTGGAATATAAGAAAAATAAAAACAAATGAGCACATACAACACAAATGTTTTAAATATTACGGCGAAGACGTTAAAGGACACAAGGAGCGTGCAGATGAATCAAAGTAATTTAAGACTTTTAGGGCAAACTAAGCTTCTACGGACTTGCTCATTGGACTTCTGTTCTGCCAACTTAACAAGCTGGGCTTATGCCTTCGCTCTGAACCAATGGACAAGTTTTCTAGCACTTTTTAAGAAGAAATTAAAACGATAGAAATTTGTTTCCAACTTAAGCCACGTTGAAATAAAAGACAATGAGGAGGCCTTCAAGCTTGCAAGGAAATGTCACAATCCTGATCGTAAAACCAGAACATTACCACAGGATGCATGGAACTCTATAGCGGGCCACAGGACCTCTTCAGTGAAAAAAAAAAATGGAAGCCCAATGGTGCGATACTGAATTTATCCGCCTTTGGCGTTCGATAATGACGGATTGATTGTGATTTTGTTTCAAATCGTGCACTGTAACACAGAAGTGCTACGTTGCACCATTTGCATACAGTTGACGCACTAGATACCGCGACCTACGCACCTTTCTTCTTTCTTACTATTCGACTTCTTCGTTATACTCACCATTTGGTGGCAGCTTTTAATTTTGATTGATCGTTCTTCTCTGGAGGATCGTACACTTCCAATGCTGGGGGTATCTTAATCGGAGGCATTGGATTACCATCAGCCGGTGACACATATTCCAAGCTTCCCAGTTTCCATTCCCCAGAGGCATTAACAAAAACTGACCACACGGACACGTTGTTATGTCTCAAGTTGCCATCATTGTTAAGAAATGATAGAGCTCGCTAAAAACCAATCACAACCATTAAAATCGTCAATTTAACTAATTTCTCAAACTTACTGTAATTTGAAAGACTCCCCAAGCCAAATACAGATCCTTTTGTGGTCCATCCGATGCCAACTTGGCTATGTGAGTTCCCAACGGTTCGACTGCCTCTGTTGCCACATACAACACTTTGTCTGTCTCCAAGCTGTCAAGGAATTGCAATATGCTTGGATGACGAAGTGTCTTCAATCTCTTTACCGCCGCCTTTGCCAAATCGAATTTCGCATCGGAACCATTCTTGATGTCATACACGAACACAGAGACCTCCTCGCTTGTCGATTTTCGTTTGGCCTTGTGTAGCGACCATATTGAACGTAGCTCGTACCCAGGCACTTGTTCGCCAATCTCGTATGGAAACTCTTTGGAGGAGTCGCGCGAAAAGAACGACCACATCATGTGTTTTGCCCGTCGGGTGAATATCTTGTTGGCCGAAGCTAAACGATGCCCTATGGATAACAAAAATCTCTGCTGCCCACACTCTTGATCTTCTCCACTTACGTCGCAGTCTGTTTACACCGGAAGCCACCAAATTGGAAGTAAGATATTGAAATACAATTTTCTTTATCTTCAATATCGACTGAAGTTCTACTTTCAACAACGTATTCAATACTTTTCGCTTTAACTTCAGCGTATTGTTGTTTTGCCAATAAGGTATGTTTGCTACGAATAAACATTAAAAGAACAAAAAAAAAACTGTCGACGCGAACAGAGTTCAGAATATTTCGATTTTGAAACAAACTATGCAAACGATTGAATCATTTTTTTGTTCAAGATAAGAGTTTACAACATTGTGTTGCGGGAAAATTGTTTTTTAATAAGTTTTTTTCGCTTCTTTAGCGATTTCTTTTGGCAATTTTTCGCTTTTTTCGTTTTTCACTAAGTTTTCATGACGTATGACGTTTTGTTGGATAGAATTTGCAGATGAAGAAATTAACTGCGCGAAATGTCACAAATGTCAGAATTGAAACTGCTCGAATCGTGATGAATCAACAGACAACAGCTGACAGTGAAATTGGAGTAGATTTGTGTGTTTTTCGAGTTGTTTGACTGGAAAAATATAAAAAGGATTGTTTACAATTTTACATATTTTCGAGTAACTGTCAAATTGTAATATTATGAGTCATTTTTGTGAGCTTCTAGAGAAGCAAATCATTAGCATTTTGACTCATAAAGTCACAAATTAAGAAGACTTCTTGTTTTGTGAAGCGCCGTAGAATTGAACCTACTTGAGATGCTGGGGGGTGTTGAGACACTTCAATTAATAATCACTCACTTTCCTACAGTTAACAAGGGATGCCCATACATTCTCCTTCTGTTATGAGTATTTTATCTAGGTATCTGCAGTCTTTTCTAGAGTTTGACTTTCTTTTCTCTGAGGGTTCGCCAGAAGAGAGTTATTTTGCCAGCTAGTCACCTTCTGCAGTAGATTCAATTTTTATGAAATGAAAATGTGACTTGGTATGGTCAGATATAGTCTTCAAGAAGGACACAAGAAGTCACGACAACTAAAAGAGTATAAGTATCCTCAACATCACCGTATTGCATGAGCACTTAAAGTCCATAGTCCTGATTGTGGCTTAAGATCAGAAAAGTCCATCACCGACCAAATATTTATTACTAAAGTGACTGTAGACAGTGTTCGTCAGTCCCGTCGATGGATTGAGAATGAGTGGAGGACAAGATACACCGACGAACTGTTAGGGCCGTTTATTGAAGTCAACCTAGTCTGAATAGTCCGCAGATACACCGACAAAGATGGCTGTAGTATCTGGTCGAGGAAAGTACAACAATTGGTGAATATCCTGATCCCAAGCAAGATCGAGCTAATGGAACAATTTCGGAATCTTGCTCGCAGATGATGAATGTAAATATCGAGCTTGGCTAGGTCGCTGAGATGTTCATAGAACTACTTCCCGATGACTTTCCTTCTCGGCCTTGCTAAGGCAGGGCAAGTGCATAGAAGGTTAGGTAAGGTTGTAGTGGTTGCTCGACCTTATATTGTAGCGCCCTCAAACATATGACAATGCTGATATTATTCCACCTGCTATTTGCCATTCTTTTGACCGGCTGCTTCCTTTACCAGTTTATCGACTCTGCAGTGATCCGATAGTCGTCTGGTAATCGTAACAAACAAACTCTTCCCCCGTACCGTATTAGGAATTAGCGTTAGCCAAATCCAAATCTGAGGATTCCCTAAGCCTTCATGCTTTAACTACCATTTCCATATATGTACAGTCTTCCCCGCTTAAGTGAACCCACCATTTTGTCCGATTTTGTCGATCAATTTTCCGAGTGTTCAATTAAAGAAAACCCGCTTAATTGCTTCTATAGTGCAATTAAACGAGATTTGCTTAATTGAGCCAGTAAGCCAATTAAACGATGTTATATTCGAAAACTGTGATGAAAATGGGTGCGTTCCGATTTCTAGACCATCTGAAGTTTCAGATAAAGAGAGCATTCTGATTCGACAACAGCCTGAAATTTGACAGATGAGCAAGACAACTTTTTGTGAGTTAGTGGAGTGGATTGTTCGTCCAAAAATTCTGAAATTTTAAAATATCCTGTCAGTTGAAAATTGTCACAAAACAGCTGTTATGCCGAACGTATTTTTGTACGATTGCTGAACTTTGTAAGTATTTTTTTTTTTTTTTTTTTGTAGGTACTTGGACGAATATTGGTTTAAATTAATAGTTTAGTTTTCACACAGTTTTATTGTTTAATTCATCGATTTTGTAGTCTTCAGCAAATTGTTGAGCTCAAATGATTACACTTAACCTGAGATATAAGTAAACTGCTTTTGGCAAAGCGCATAAGTGTATTACTTTCATAAAATGTTATCTTCAGAACAATTCGTGTTTTATTATTGTGCGCAGATTTGAAGTTACAAAGCAACTCCAATGCGAGAACAGAAAGTAAAAATGTTGTTTTGACTTTGATGTCATATCTGACGTTGTCTTGTTTTTGAGTCAAGTTTCAGCATTCGGTATTCTAGTCTATCTGATATCTAGAAATCGGAATAAGTTTTGTTGTCAAACAAAACAAACTACAGCTCGCTGCCATCTGTTGTGCAATGCTGTCAACCTCAATGTGAAAACAGTGCTCCGGAATTACTTCAATTTACCCAGCTTTTTGTTATAATTTTTTGTTGTCGCCGATCAATTAACCGAAAAATTTGGATGCATTTAGCTTGTTTGGTTTACATTTTTAAGATCAATTAAGCGGGTAAATCAATTATACGGGACTCAATTAACCGTGCAAATATGTGTATAGCTTATATAGAAAATATTCGAATCCACTTTTTTCGTTCAATTCAACGGGGAAATCATTTAAGCGAGGTTCAATTTAGCGGGGATCACTGTATATCAATTGGAAGCAAAGGGAACACTATCTCCAAAATAGCAGTAGGAGCTCTGAATTCTTCCCAGAAAATCAGTGTTACACATTTGCCCAGTGCATCAGAACGAGCCTCACTATTGCTGTGCATGTACAGTGTACTATTTTAGGCTGAAAGCCCCATTTCAGACGCAAAATCCTACGATAGGAATGAAGGGCACCAGAGGCCTTCCTGGCACTGTCTTGTATATTTAGTTTTTTCAAGGATAACCCCTAAGTATCTGCCACGTTCTGCGAACTGAAGTTGTATGACGTTGCTTCCGGTTTAAATAAACTTCAATTGCTTCCAAACGTCGAGATTGGATTAAATTAGCCCTGAATAATGAACAAATGTCAAATGCCACAAATTGTTTAAACCAATAACTTCCTTCTTCCATATTAGTGCTCCTACGTCAAACTGCAATCGATAAACCATCCACAACCAATTGAACTTCTTGACTCGGGTCCACAGCAGCGCCCCAAGTTACCGCATTGATCATACATTAATTGAGCGCAACAGTCATGCCGGACTATACGACAACAATACAGCTGCCGGCTAAGAAACGCTAGTGCCACACTTTAATCGATCACTGATTGCAAGCGATCGGTTCTGCTTCCTTCCTTCGTGCCGAACTGTGCAATCGGAGATACATTCCCAGGTGTGTGGCACACTACTATCTCCGATCCAACACTGAATCCATATGCCATTGTTTGGCATGGTCGGTGTTGTATCGGCTTTCGTGATCTCTGGATCGTTTGACGTTGTGTCGTGTGGCGAATGAGAGGCGCGAGCCCGACCCACTCCAATCGTCGTCGCTATTATTGATGTTGGAGATGACATTGAATCGGAGGTGGTGGTGGAGACAGGGTTAGGTATGCTATGAAATGTGTTTTATTTTTTGACATAGAATTCGCAAACGCTCTGGCCTTGCATATCAACACGTTCCGTGTATCAAAACGATTATTTTATTTCTTATTTTAACTTTATTGAATTTCAAATAACGATTTGTTATTATAAATTACAGTGAAGGACAAGTTCGATAGATTATTGTTATTTATTGTGGAGACTTGCAACGATTTTTTTACTTTTTCACAAAGAAATCTTACTGGATACGGTGATTATTTCATCAAGGAAATACGAGTAGTTTCGCATGCGTCTCTGAAAATTTATTTACAAAACGTTCAGTCCCTTGAATACTGTTAGAGCATGCATATTTCTGTAGCTCTTACGAATCCACAACGAGATAACAAATGAGAACAAACAATAAATAATTGTTAGTTTAGCAAAATGATTCAGTTCACAGGGCATGATATCATGGTGTAAAATTAACGACACACACATGATCTTCCACGGGTAGATATGTACATAAATGTTTAATCTTTTTTTTTTCAAAATTTAGACACATTGCAAACTATTGTCTGATCGTTGGTAAATTCATGGTGCTATGTGTACACATGTAGAATCATCGCCCAAAAGATATGGGCTCACTTAATCAGAAATAGCCTCTGCACCCGAACATCTTGCAGCTCCGTTAGTACTACTGCTCGCGGCACGTTCTTGGAATTTCTTCGAAAATTGCGAAGTGGTGAGACCAATGGCGAAACACATACGCAACATGGCACCAAACGGGCCAAACTTGAGCAAGAGCCCTCGCGGTATAGGATGGACAGGACATTTTGGGACTGGGTAAAATAAGATTGCTGAAGAGTGTCACTCGCCAACTTAAAATACTGCCTTGCTATATTCTGAAAACCAACCGAAAGCATGCGTGAATCTGGGGTAAGACCGATGCTATCTCCAATCTTATATGTTGGAAACCTCACACTGACAACAAATCATAATTATTCAGGCCGCAGCTGAGGACGAAAAGACAACTTTTAGGTTGCCGCCTACATTTAACGGAGACCCTGCGACAAATTGTTTTGCAACCGTGCCACAGAGAAGCCCCAGCACATGGTTATCGATAAACACCTGGAAACGAATCCAAGGACCGAGATTTCGGATTGCGGCTGCCTTAGCAGAAAAGATGTCCAAACTCGAAGCCTGAAAAACTCCCGCGTTGAAAAAAAGGAAATAAAGTAGCAGTAGAACCGTTCATAACATAACCTAAAGAGTAATAAGTGGACGCACCTCTAAACAACAAGAGTTCCCTTCTTATCTCGGATAAGAATCAGCTCAGGAGATGGAGAGGGCATTTCGCTGCGGTGATAAGCCATAAATCTTCCGACGAAACAAATTCCCAAATACCTACCCACCTGTAGAACTGCTTTATCCACTGAACGCGCTTCACTAAAGAGTGCATGGGAAATTAAACGCTTCGCAGTAGAATGAAACAAAGAATTCATCATCAAGCTAATACTAATCCAAGCCAGGTTTAGGAACCAAAATACCGACCTTCACACCTCCACGATTTATTGGCCAATAACGTACCTACTCCCTCTATCATCCAACGCGAGGTACCAACATATCTAGAAATCATCCTCTATCCAAAGCTTAACTGAAGATTTATAATAATACTGCGGGTTGGGAAAGCATTCGTAGCTTACTACACTTGCTGTAAAATTTTTGTAATGACAAAAGATGGTCTTGTGAATGTTCTGAGAACGTCCTATTCTCAAAACAGCGAACCAAACCAGTAGAACTCCGAAACACGAAGTTGTAGTGATGGGGACGAGGAACCCTTTTGCACTTCCAATACCAAAACCAGACTTCGTACACTAGGCAACCCCTTTGTCGACGACCTAAAAGAATTTGCGGATTTAATGTGTATTCTGAATTTTACTGTTTGGATCTGGGAATCTGTAGCAGCCTAGATAAAATAGCACGCATGTCAACAAGAAAGTCTCGTTAGCGTGGCTTACCAAACGGCATTTTGAGTGTTTTTAGGTTTTTAGCCTACATACCTACATGATTCTTCATATTCTAAGAGATTTTAAGCCCAGCTGTGGCTAAGAACTTGAAGAGTCTCTTCAAATCGTAACTTTATTTCTAAACCATTAGTCAAAACAGAAAGAAAAAAATTTGATGCTTTTAACTCTACACCTATTCCTTTCCTCCCAGTCGTGCCATTCAAAATCAGCACGTGTCCCAAAGTCACCACATCTTCTCCCGACATTCGCACAATTCACGCGCCCTCCACCAGCCACCCACCCTCCGCTACGGCTGTAAACGTTTCACTGGTGGTTTCATTTCCGTTTTAATAATTTAACCATTGACAAATGTGTTAGTTAAAATATCTGACCAACCACACAAACCGCAAAACTACCGAAGTCATTCGCAATCGTTAACACACGCTGCCAGCCAGCAGTCTGTAGATACAACACTCAAACCACATCCAAACAAGCCACACACACGTCATGTCAACAAGCCGCGAGGTGAGTCATCGTCCGACGTCCAATCCCCGAGCATTAGGAAAACCCTATACCTAACTTGATTTCAAACGTATCCGATGTATTCACTCGATTTTATCTAATGGTAACGAAAATCGAGAAGAGGGAGACAAGACAGACCATCCATTCTCAAATCTAGGTCAAGACAATGTATCTATAGCTGGATAACCGGTACAGGGGACAGAAAGAAAGACGGACACTGAGAATGACAAAAGCAACTAGTGTTGTTGTGAAATTCTTGGAATTTCACACGGACCGCACGGCAACGTGGCCCTCCAAACGGACATGTAGCCCTGGCCCATACTGGTCGCGAAAAATTAATTTACTTGTCACGATTACGGATTTTGATACTCTCCGCAAAGAAATCGAACACGATGATCGGTGCCTGTCCGCTACCATATCAGTTTTCGATAACCATCCGATTAGGGGGGCTCTAATTAAGGATGAGTCAGCAACGAACGACGACGACCAAGACCGATGCATCATCATGTTTACACGCCACACATCTGGAGCAACGTCACAAACCACTCACTGCGCAGGCGGGAAAAACAGTGGGAATTCTTTTCACCTAGTCATAGTACACGAATAAAATACGACACCTTTGTGTCATTTTGATATCAATTTGACATTAGCCGACCGAAATGATTAGCATAATGGGAAACTTCACCACGTACCTATGTGTGTGCAGCACTCCAAATTCTCAATTTGATATCATTCTTACCGCCCGGGTGACCAGATGTGAGAAGAGCAAGAGACAAACGACATAACATCAAAGGAATCCCAACAATTTCCGGACACAAAACGAACTCACGACCAACAAGTGTTTTGCTTTCAATGTGTTGTGTGTTGTTGCTCCTCCCTTTATTTTATCTTCTTCTGGGTTGTTTTGAGATTTTCTTTTTGCTTTTCTCTCACTTTGAAATGATCAACTTTAAATTTACTCTCAAACTAAAATGGAATTGCACAGTGGGGTTGATAAGTGACGGAAGGATTTGTTCTGCATTCCAAGACTTATGATATGTAAAGGGTGTCCCAATAGTAAATGCTAAGTAATTCTGCGACTAAAATGATAAAATTAAATGGTGTAATGAAGAAAGAGACATTAAACTTGAGAATACATAAATTTTCACAGGCGGAATTAAAGGCTGGGGAATCTTCGTGGTAATACCCGGTTGCAAGCAAAAGTTTAAGCGATAGCTGAGGTCTAAAGAGAAAAATTTCATTAACAATTGTAATGAGAAATATAAACATTAGCATCGGTAGCCATTGGATTCAGGATGGCTTAAGAAGGTGAACAAAATGCTGATATTATTCCCTGATTTCCCTTAATCAGTTTCCTAGACGCAAAAGTGTTGCCTGAAATGGAAATATGTACTCTTAACTCTTCATCGTTCAAAACGATCTCACGTTGAACTTCATTATTGAGGCTACTCAGGGGTATGATGCTTTGACTGTTCGAGCTTGGTGTCTGATCTTAATTTCAAGACCCTTAACAAAAATTCCAATCTTTTACCAAAATGTGCTCAGGACCTGCTGTAAATGCCCAAATTCAACATTTTGCTTTACACTTTCAATTTTTTCGAAATTTTTGTTGCAAAACATTCAACATTCATTGACAAGAGTGCAATAAAACTTCAAAAAAAAAAGTTTACGATTCTCCGAAACACATTAATCTCGTGAACTTTATTGAACCCGTTTATTTTATTCGAATCACATAAATTATAAAACTTATTTTCAGAATTTCCTCTGATTGGTTAAACTGTACCCATCAGCGAAAGTGCTCACTCCCTCGTCTGGCTTCCTCATTAAAAAATACTGTGATTGGTTGCAGATGACACTATTGAGTTTGTTGTGAGTCTCGATCCAACAGATTTATCATCAACACCGAGTGAGATAATGAGTGAAACTAACTTGCACAACTCAAATATCACTCAACACATTCCGACCATCAATACGTGTGTGTTTTTTTTTTTTCATCCCCTAATTAGCGTCGAGTGTCATTGATCTTGGAGCACCACAATAAACAATCGGCCGCTGTCGTCGTCGTGTTCGTTTGTCAATAGACTCGCGGCACAACTCTTTGAAGAGCGATCCCCATCATCGGCGACACCAGAACGCGCCCGCCTAAAAAAATCATGATTACACATTCATTCATTCTTCAGGAACTATTTCTTTTCTTTTTTTCATTTTTATTTACGAAAAAAAAAATCGTTCGCTTTTCTGTTTTTTTCTTTAGTGAAACCCTCTCGCGCGCGCAGGTTTATCAAATTTAAGTTGCCGCTTGGACTGTCAATTCGGTTTTTGCCTTCCACAAGGTAGGAGCACCAGCATACAGTACAGCACCATTCGAGAGTGTCCCCGGGGTTGTGTGTGTATTTAGTGTAGTCTCGTCGCACGATCGATTTGGCGCGCGCTTATTTTTTAAAATTTAAATATTCGGTCTCGGAACACTCGGAATACGACAACAACAACAAGAAAAGAATAAAACATCGGTGACGTGCAATATTTTATGCGATGAATCATTGTGTGTAGTGTGTTTTTAAAATATTCACTCGATGGTATTTTGCATTCGCAGTCAGATTTATTAAAATTTTTTTAATTGCACTTGAAGGTGCAAGTGGGTGGTGATCAGATCAGAGATTCGATCTGATCTCCTTTTTTTTTTTTTCTATTTGCCAGTGAAGGGGTGTGTAGTGTGAGTGCATTCTAAGCGCATTAGAGTTAATGATCCATAATCATTGGTGGCATTTGAATGAGTGTAGTGTGTAAACACACCTAGAGCGATCATGAACAATCCTAGTAATTATTATTCGTGTAATTCGAATGGGGGTGCGGTAATGACGACGGCACCAGGCAATGCTAATTTAAGTCATCAACGGGTAAATAACAATGATCACTACCAGCAACATCAGCCGCAACAAATCCAACACCTGCAACAGCAACAACATCAGCAGCAGGCACAGCAACATCATCAACACATGCAGCACCTGCAACATCAGCAGCAGCAATTGCAACATCCTCATCTGCAACATAACCTGCAACAGCAACATAACATGCAACAGCACATGCACCAGAATAGATACGGCTATCATGGCACTGAAATGCAGACATACGATAGAAATGTCTATGGAACACCATCAACGCCGGCGCCATACCATCATCAGCAGCACAATAGGGTGAGTCGAAAGGAAGGTGATACGATACCAAAGTGATTTCCTTTTTTTATTTTATTGTCCTTGAATTTGTTGGTCATCTCAGTCGGTAGTGATAGTGGCAAGTCACCATCCCATGACATTGATAACAGATATTGGGATTCTTTAAAATAGTTACGCAATCAGTTTCGCGCTTTTTTTTATTCTCAAGGATACATGACAAAGGATCATATGACACAGAAAGTGATAACGATGCAAATTTTACAAATATTTTCCTAAATTTTCTATTGTTCTCAAAATAATCAAATTGCTGCACACGCATACAGATGCACACATTTTAAATTCGATACTCAACAAATCAAAGTTTAATTCTTCTCGTATTTCACAAGAATCATTTAAGCACGTTTTTTTGTTTTGTTTGTTTACCTTCTAAAATGTATTTCGTATCTTTTTGTAATTAGACTAGATCACTTTATTTGGGTGTGATACTGATGATGTGTCGATTTGTTTAGTCATGCCATCGTTTAAATATAAATGATTTTCATGAACGATAAGTGTCGAGTTTATTGTCTAATGAGCGTGGGGTTTTAACAAAATCTATGACCTAAGGCATAAATCGAGGTGAAAATTTTACTGGTGGCTTATTTCCATGTAGTGCTCATTCTTCAAGATGTTTTCCTTTAGAAATTTGAACTTCTTAAGTAGACTTAGAAAGTGAGAGTCTCTCTCGCTAATTTTTGGCTATTAAACAGTGAGAGACAGTTTATACATTTATTCGGTATCCTTACAACCCAACCTATACATTTTAGTTGTTTTTTTTTTTTTTTTAATTATATCTAGATTGTTAGACTAGATGTGCATTATCCCATCAAATCACAAGTGGACCTTTTGCTACGAAAACCGTATTCATTAAGGATGATCATTTACCTGCGTCTACTTTTTTTTTGAAAATAACTGGATTGTAGATGGAGGGAGAAGAAGATTCTAAAAGAAATCAGAAGAATAGAAAGATGGTAAAGGCTTAGTTCGTAAACGTCAAAAAAAAGCGCATCGCGTACGCATAACTGCCTTTTTGATGCGAAGCAATAATTCTTTAATTTTGCGATGCATCATGATACTTAACTTTTGTTGACGTTTGCGAATGGCTCCTGTTTTGTTTGTCAGTCAGTTTGTTTCCATAAAAAAAATGTCAAGGAAATTTAGCAGCGATGATTCTTTTGAATAATTTGCTTAATAATTTAGGCAATTATAATTATATAATTATCTAAATATACTTTCGACATAAAAAAGGAACAATTGAGTCGTAAAATATTGTTAATTTCTTCTTTCTTTCATAAAAGAAGATGTATTCCCATGTGTCAAATTTCATCGCATCACGATAATCTATGTTGCATTGGTTGCGACTGCGATTACGAACTCAGCCAAAGCTTTCGGAGTGGTTTTGCCAACGTGGAAGAGCACTTCTTCAAAACTATGAATGCTATCTAGATCTAGACCATCTCTTGCAACGGTACTAGTTAATTTTTCCCATGAAGAATTCGATGGTCTTGAATACAGGTGGAGACATTGAACTGGCTGCAGAGTGTGCATCAAGCAGAATGTCTAAGGAGTTGACAGCTGGAATGTCATTGTAACTCAGGCAGAACTGACGAGGTATCTAGTATTTTTTGCCATCGCTTATTCTACCTTATTTAAACTTAATTCGGGGTCCTCTAGTCTAATGGGTTGACTTTGCAATATCGAAAACGAACCTTCAAATATTGTCGTCTTTAAAGTGCTTTCATTGCTTCGATCGGATCCACTTTTTGATTTTTGCTTTCACTTAATAATCCTTTCAGTTGATCTAACACATTTACAAAGGCTTACTTCGTTCTTCACAAAGAAACTAAGCATAGTCTTTTCAGACCTATACGCGCACTGGAAATAAAACCTCGGTCGGTCCCTTCTTCGTTTCCGCTTTAAGACGATACTTCTCAAGAAGTTTTACCTCAAGAATTAGACGTATAAGACGGCCACGTACAGAACATGGAAGTATATATTTTTTTTATTGATGTGAATTGTTATAGACCGTATGTACTTAGTCCTACCGCTTCTTACAAGATTGACATTGAACAGAACTAGGATCTATTCGCTGTGAAGAACAAGTGTAAAAAGCAGAGTATGTCCAACTGTAAGGAGAAGCGTTGCGTTTAATACCTTGTTACCTAATCCCTTTACAAAAAACAAATATTTAGCGTGACAGCTCATCGAGAGGCAACGCCTAACTTCTCACAACCACGAATGGAAGAGATCTACGGTTTTATTGCCGACTTCGAACGGTGGATTGAAAAGGTTTTTCATGACAGATTATACTCTTGCAGTTTTGTCATGCGAAGAGGTGGTGCCACGGAAAAATGTTTGGTGGTTTTGAAAATTTAATCTGTGTCCTCTCCCTTAGCACTATAGGTTACTTCCCCTCTTAAGTGCCCAAATAAACCAGAAAACTCTCAAAGCAGCTATCCGGGGGCACTGTATAAGATCACAGAAATTTAGATTTAGGATAATCTCACTGAGCAAGGTTAATACCCCTCATGACTTCGACTATCATTAAGTCTGCGGTATTCGTAAAACATATATTTTCATTCTTGTAATACCCTTGTACTAACTAACTTACTTAAGGTGGCGCTACAATCCGGGGTGGACCTGGGCCTCAACCAGCAAGCGTCGCCAACCAGCTCGATCATTAGCTAGCTGCCTTTAGTTTCGCACGTTAAGTTGGTTGAGGTCCCCTTCAACTTGCGTGCCTTACCTGAGTTGCGGTTTTTTCGGACCGGAGCATTGGTGTCCATCCGCTTTATATGACCCAGCCACTTCAGTCGTTGGACCTTCCCTCTTCTGGCTAAGTTGATGTCGCTGAAGAGTTCGTCGTTGTATCTCCTCCTCCACTCACCGTCTATGCAGACGGAACCGAAAATCACCCGAAGAATTTTTCTCTCAAAACAGCCGAGGGCACCCTCATCCATTTTTGATAAAGTCCATGCCTCTGCGCCGTAGAGGAGGACTGGGATTTTTAAGAACTTATATAGGGTCACTTTTGTTGTTCGAGAGAGGGCTTTGCTAGTCAATTGCCTTCTTAGCCCAAAGAAGCAGCGATTGGCAAGGGTTATTCTTCGTTTGATCTCAGCGTTGGTATCGTTGTCTGAATTGAAAGCAGAACCTACGAATAGGTAGACAAAGTCCTTAAATACCTCAAAGTTATATCTGTCAAGTGAGACGTTCTGTCCAAGACATTGGTGTTGAGTTTCCTTTTTTTTTGACAGCATATACTTGATCTTGCCCTCATTTACCGTTAGACCCATCTTTGCCGCTTCTGTCTCAATAGTCGCGAAAGCGCCACGCTGCTTTCTCCCGATTATGTCACCATCATCCGCGTTTGCGAATAATTGGACGGACTTTTGAAAGATTGTGCCTCTTGTGTTGGCGCGCGAGTTTTGCACTATTCTTTCAAAAATGATGTTAAAAAGTCGCATGACAGCGCATTGCCTTTTCTAAATCCTTTTTTGACATCAAAGGTTTCGGCGAGTTCCTTACCGACCTTGATGGAGCAGCGTGCATTCTCCATCCTTAGCCAGCACAAACGGACGAGTTTGGCAAGGTTGCCAAATCTAGGCATAGCTCTGTAAAGCTCATCTCTATAGATGCTATCATACGCGACCTTAAAATCGATGAATAGATGGTGTGTATCTATTTGGAGCTCCTAGGTTTTTTCCAAGATCTGCCGTAGTGTGAATATTTGGTCGATGGTAGAATTTCCTGGCCGAAAGCCACACTGATATGGACCAATCAGGTTGTTGACGAACGGCTTCAGACGTTCGCACAATACGACAGATAGGATCTAGTAGGCGATGTTAAGAAGACTAATACTTCTGTAGTTGGCGCAGTTCAGAGAGTCTCCTTTCTTGAGGATTCTTGCAATATCAAGGATATAAATCCTAAACTCAACTACGCCGATGGAATGATCAGAAACGTTAGTGAAAAAGCTGTATAGGATCTAAAAAATCAAATCCGAACCAAGAAAGACACCAACACTCGGGAAACTATGCAATTTGAAAACATTTTCTACTATTTAGTCCAAACTTTCGACAAATGAATCACATAACGCATTCATTTTTTTGCTAGAACAGATTCTGAAAAAAAAAAAAAACCAAATGAAATCGCTCCGATTTACGTCACTCAATATTCCAACTAAACTCGAAAATGACTCAAATGCAACTGATATAAACTAATGCGTAAAAACAAATATTTAAGAACAAAAGAAAACTTATAAAAAGAAAAAATAAACTTTAGTTTCCACTTGCTCAGCGCAATACAACAAACTGATAAATAAATAACCAAATGACGTACATACATTATGTAGGGATATCTTCATTTTATTTGAATTGAGAAGAAATGCAAGGCCTACTAAAAAACAAAAGTAGAAAAGAAGTTTTAAAAATATCTTGTGGTCAGTTCCTGAATCTTTTTTTTTATATTTTATGTGGCGAAATGACATTGTTAGACCTAGAATTGTGATATTCTCGAATCTGGAAGAAATTTATACTGAGGATTCCAGAACAAGGATCTTATGGTGGAATCTAGAAAAGAACGTCAATGATGTTAATCATTAGAAGTTGTAAGGACTATTCTTTCTTTCAATCTTACGTCTTAGACGTAGGTTAGGTTAGGTTAGGGTGAAGTGGCTGCCAGCATTGTGATACCACATGGATCTGAAGAGATCTCCATACTTACTCCACCAATTGGAGCTTTTTATGAAGCGAGGGAGGTTTCTGATATCCGTGTTTATCAGATCGCTTAAGTCGTTAAAGTAGAATTTCTCACATGGAGCCTTGTTTTACTGGAGAGAGCTGGCTAGTTACAAAGAAGGTGAGGAATAGTTTCCTCCTCCACTTCGTCCGTAGCTTCTACAGAACTTAACTTGAAGAAAAAAAGACGTTGCCAATAAACAATATAAAAATCCTTAAAGTACACACGAGATTGCAGTAATTTGGTTTGGTATGGTTTATGGAAGACCTTAAGAGCATTCGGTACTGGCTGAAGTGGGATTCAATCCACAGCTCTCGAACAGTGGCAGGATGGTGTACAAGTTCTTTGAGTTTGAAAAGGATTATTTGATAAAAAATGAAACTATGCCACTCCTTCATCATCATCAAGTTCCTTCAACTCCGGGCGGGGCATAGGGCGGCAACAAATTTATTCCATCTTTCCCGGTCTGCAGCTGGGTAATTCAGCGGTTGCCACGTTTTCCTCTGGGTCGCTGCTTCTGTTACGACTGTTGATCTCCACGTTGTTCTTGAGCTTCCAACTCGTCATGCTCCCTGAGGATTCCATGCCGTGAAAACGTCTTAAAGAAGTACGTCACGTTTTTTTTCGTTCCTAACCCTACAAAAGGAGCTCGAAAGTTCATTGCAAAGATTTTGGGACGCCTTTTGAATAGGCGTTTTCACACGTCATCGACACATGGCTTAAGACAAGACATCATCGTCGATCACTACAACTTCAAAGATGTTAAGGAGGAGATATAAATATAAACTCTAAAGATGATATTCCTGGCAAATTGACGGAGACTTACCCTGGGAAACGGTTACTATTTCAGTTTGACAAATTAATTGAGTTCGAAATTTCTGGTGGAATTAATACAAAAGAACTTGCTAGTTAGATGTCGAGTACTAGACAGCTAATAGAAAGTCTCTTAAACAGTCTTCAAGTTCAAGTTGTCAGACAGATGTATTCTGTAGGATAAAGTTCGTCTAACTTTAGGGTTAGATAGGTTGACAGAAGAAAATTCAACTTTTCTCCATTAAATTCTGACATCGACAGAATTTTGTTTTTTTTTTTAAAGAAATTTCCAAATCCAAGGGGGCACTCAAACTCGTTCCAGTCCATTGAACTCCCAAGCAGAAACCCCTTTTTGGTGTACTGGTTTCCGAAACTTAGATTTTGTTCGTTTATCTTCTTATTTTTCGGTGGCTGTTGCTGTTCACCAACCGGGCTCGAACCTGCACTGGTAGAGGCACAAGCGAACACACGACCCACTGCAACATAAGCACCTCTCAATGTAATGCATCAAAATCCTAGTGCTGTCTTCTGTCACTTAAGCGAAAACCAAACCTCGAATTATTACCTATGAATGGTACCTGCTTCGCCAAAGCTGAAAGACTCAACATCCTCAGTATGCGTGTTAACGACAACAGTCGTTGAATCTGACTTCGATCTCTAAGACGTTCATCAGCCCAAAGTACAACGCCCCCATCTGGGTTGTTGCACCAAAAACTATCCTGCACATCCTAGATAGAGTACAAAAAACACGTGCGTTAAGGGTGATAAAGTGGTAAGCATCATCGCATAAAGTCCCAAATCAACTACGAAAAATCGGATGTCAACTCAACTTCACAGGTAACAACACTGGCAGTAGGGTGATCATATGACTTAAAGAGTTCATCGTACTGAGAAATGATGATAACATCAGAAAGTTAGAAAGATATACTGTGAATTGTAAAGCAACACCAACAAATTCTCCCCAGTTTTCCTGGACACCACCCTCGGAAATAGGACTGAAACCTAATACCAGCAAGCCTTGCTAGGAACAATATGGTCATCCTTCACTGGATTCCTGCACATAGTGGATTTGCGGGTAATGAAAGCGCCTACCCCTGTGGGTTAGGTAAATCACTCTTCGCGAGGCACGCAAAAGGTCTTTGCATGCAAGAATCTAGGGAAGCCTGGTTCAATACACCAGGACAAGCTTGTTCAAAATTGTTATTCCCGGTACCGTCAAAAAGAAAATCAAACTTCATTGTGAATCTCGATAGGAGCAACCTTAGAACACTAATTAGACTTCTCAGCGGTCACTGCCGCCTGAACAAGCAACTACATCGCATGAACCTTACAACAGATTCAAGACTATGCCTTGAGAGTGAGGAGATCTCTCTTCACATCCTAACGTAATGCCCAGCTCTCTTTCAACTCAGCAAAAGAATATTAGGCGGCGAATTCGTCTCTACAGAATAGCTTGCTACTATCCACCCAGAGAAGTTCATTTACTTCCTGATATGTTCTGGAGTGAAACAATTCATCTAGGGAAGGCACGATAGAATTCGTTAAAAACCGCAGTGCCAAGGGCTGATCAGCTCTCCCGAAACAATAATACTAGCTGAGTTTCAAAACCAACAAATCCACATCTGCTATACGCGTCATGCTTCGAATGTACATAAGTTTCCCGTAAAACCTACTTTTAGACGTACTGTCAAATAAATGGTTGCTTTTCTGAACCGTACAACACGAATATCGGAGGGATCTAGACAGCTCTGTGTTTCCGACAGAATTTAAGACCAACGTACATCGGTATCTACTTCGTTTCTCCTCTAATTTCCATAATGTCCGTGCTCTAGTTTGAAGCTAATCAGAAACAAACTTTAAGAGCACGCTAATTAGAAACACACGTCATAACATTGCGAGCGTGTCGTAGGTCGTCGTATTCGTCAATTTCTTCAAGTAAAACTTGGCAATAATGTTTTAAGATATAAGTTTGAATTCTGCGGGTAGGTTCCCGTTCCCGTCCTTAAAAACTGAAAAGGACGTTCACATTGCATTGGGTAAACCCTCCGTTTTCAAAATCAAATCAAATACCTAACCAATTACAAGAATTATCAAAAGAATTATACGAATATGATTTGAATAAAAGTTAAAAAAAATAAAAAATACAAAACACTTACAAAATCTCCTTGAGATGCTACGATGCAAAATAAATAAAATCGAATTGAGAATATTTCAAAAGCATTTATGAGGTCATTCATAGTGGTTGGAGAGAGTTCAAGGCTAAACAAACGTGCGACTTCAATTCTGAAGCACTTTTAACTCAACAGTTATGAGGCGACGAAGTTGTTCTCTTCTTTTTTTTTTTATAAAAAATAAAAAACAATATTCTGGATGGAATTGCATTTAAAACAAAATTAAAACTGTGAGAAGTTATTTTAAGAAATGCTTAACCATGAATGGGAGTGGCCATCGCATAATTAAGATACTGTTCACTGTCAAGCGAATAACTCCAATCGATGTTTTAATTTATGTCCGACATAAAATAAAAAAAAGTATTAAATGTGGGTCTTATTGAAAATTGACGGTTAAAGTTCCTTTTTGTTCGATTTAAAATAAAATTTACGGGTAGTTCAGTGGCAATAACTAAATAAAGTTTGACATGCGGTTAGTTTGAGAGGCAATGATAGCTTAAAACTACATTTTAAGACAGAGTTAACATTAGCCGGACGATATTAATGGTTTTTGGAGTTTCTGGCATAAAGTCGGAAAAAAGAACGTCGGCGCCACAGCCTGTAGGAAGCCGGGGCCTAACTTCTTGAAAGCATTCATGTTGTACTTATTATACTGTTCGCACCAATGACATACAGTTTTATTGCCGACTCTGAGTGGCAGGTTAAGAAGCTGTCCAATGACAAATTATGCACTCGGAGTTTGTCATTGCTTGCCAATAGGGTGGTGCCGCAAAAACAAACCCCTCTAAGCCACATCGTTGTATCGAAGGTACCTTTTTCTGGTTCAATGGGTATACTTACTTACTTAAGGTGGCGCTACAGTCCGGGGTGGACCTGGGCCTCAACCAACAAGCGTCTCCAGCCAGCTCGATCTTTAGGTAACTGCCTACAGTTTCGCACGCTAAGTTGGTTAAGGTCCCCTTCAACTTGCGTGCGCCACCTGAGTCGCGGTCTTCCTCTACTGCGCTGTTCCTTTGGGGGCGGATTCGAAGATTTTTCGGATCGGAGCTTGGTGTCCATCCGCTCTACATGGCCCAGCCACCTCAGTCGTTGGACCTTCACTCTTCCGGCTAAGTCGATGTTGTATATCCTCCTCCACTCACCGTCTATGCAGACGGAACCGAAAATCAGCCGAAGAATTCTCCTCTCGAAGCAGCCAAGAGCACTCTCATCCATTTTTGATAAATTCCATGCCTCTGCACCGAAGAGCAGGACTAGGATTATTAAGATCTTATATAGGGTCACTTCTTTGGTGAGAGGTACATATATGCTAGTCAATTACCTTCTTAGTCCAAAGAAGCAGTGATTGGCAAGGGTGATTTTTCGTTTGATCTCAGCGCTGGTGTCGTTGTCTGAATTGATAGCGGAGCCTAGGTAGACAAAGTCCTTAGCTTCCTCAAAGTTATATCTGTCGAGGGAGACGTTCCGTCCGAGACGTCGGTGATGAGTGTCCTCTCTTGTTAAAAGCATATTCTTGGTCTTGCCGTAATTTACCGTTAAACCGATCTTTTCCGTTTTCGTCTCAATACTCGCGAAAGCGCCACTGACAATACGCTGCTTTCTTCCGATTATGTCAATATCATCGGCGTATGCGACGGACTTTTGAAAGATTGTGCCTCTTGTGGTACAATGGGTGTAGTGGTTTGAGGAACCACGACTGTGTAAAGACATTTTTACCCAGGTAAGCGCTCGGTTTAGTATCGCTCTCCTTTGGGTTCCAGGCCATAGTTACAGATGGAAATGAGAGAGTAGACGCGCCAGACAGATTTTGCTCAACCTTTGATGGTTCACTCGCAGTGTTAGTCTGCTCCCCGATTGGACTTTTTTTCAAATGCCAATAACTCAGAAAACTGTGCAGTAACTAGACTGATATGGCTCTACAATAAAAATAGGACGAATGACCTAATCAACCGAACCGAGACAGCAAGAATCGTAGCAATTAGCATAGGTCACTAGCCAATTGGCTAACAAGCTCCCAAAAAGTTAGGCATCCGATTTAAAACTCACTACGGCAGCTGCAACAATACACAGGAAAGGGATGCCCTTTTTCACTTTCTCTGTGACTGTCCAACACTAGCCAGAACCAGGAATCTCAAGGCAGACACCCAACAATACTGTATATTGAACTGCTCCGCCATCTTTGTGAGAGACGATCGGCAATCCAGAGCTCCTACTGCGATTAGAGAAAATGATTCTAAGAATTAGACTGCTGCTTTACTGTCCGAAAAGATGCGGATATCTATAGAGGATATCATGTTTTCCTTTAGCAAAGATACGACTTCTTTAAAGAATGAGAGGCTATTTATATTATTGCTATATTATATTGTGCCTGGAACCAGTTGGACGAGGAGGTCCTCTATATTCCTAATGGAGTTGAGAATATCCCCAGTCGAGGCATTACGCATGTCCTCCGGTGTTAGGAAAAAGCGTTTCCTGTCTCTGCTGACAGCCACGCACTCATATAGTACGTTTTCCGCTGATTCATCTTTCTCTAAGCAGAGGCAGCATTCAGATTCCTGAACTATATTTAGTTTATATAAGTGATATCTGACGCTGCAGTGACCGGTGAGGAAGCCGACAAGCCTTCTAATATCGTCCCTTTTGTGATTAAGAATATTTTTAGTGGTTTCGTTTAGGGGTCGGATGGCCCTTTGTCTAAGTCCCTGAATGTTGTTCCGTGTTTCCGTTGCTTAGGGATGCCGCAAAAGAGTTCAGCACCTATATATCTTTCTGAAGAACCTTTTCTGGCAAGTGAATCTGCAATTTCATTGCCTTCAATGCCTCTGTGTCCTGTTACCCACTTCGTGACTTTGTTTCACTTTAAAAGGTCTTGAATAGTATTGAAGCAGCCTGAAATGGCCAAAGCGAGGCTATTATTATTAGCTGATCAGCTAATAATAAGAGCTGATCAGCCCTTGACACTGCGGTTTCTAACGAATCTTATTGTGCCTTCTCTAGTGTTTCTAGATGAATTGTTTCACTCCAGATGATATCAAGAAGTTGATGAAATTCTCTGGATGGATGGCAGCAAGCTGTTCTGTAGAGACGAATTAGCCGCCTAGTATTATTTTTCTGATTTGAAAGAGAGCTGGGCATTCCATGAGAGAGATCTCCTCACTCTCAAGGCAGAGTCTACAGCTTGAATCTGTTGTAAGGGTCATGCGATGTAGGTGCTGCTTCAGGCGGCAGTGACCGCTGAAAAGTCCAATTAGTGTTCTAAGGTTGCTCCTTTCGAGGTTCACAATGAAGTTTGATTTTCTTTGTGACGGTACCGGGAATAACAATTTTGAACATGCTTATCCTGGTGTATTGAGCCAGGGGTCGAATTACGGCATCAGTGATCGAGTAACTCGTCACGTAAAATAGGGGATGATTACGTCGGAATGATCGTTTATACGTAATGATGCCCATTTTTACGTGACGAGTTACTCGATCACTGATGCCGTAATTCGACCCCAGGTTTCCCTAGACTCTTGCATGCAAAGAGATGCAACTCAACCTACTCTGTCGTCGGCGTAGAAGCTAAGGGATTCAAGGTCATTGGTAGTGAATTCAAAACAGATAAAACATGAACGTTAAAGAAATCTTGAAAAGATGGCACTCAAGTCTTTAGTTCTGCAATTAGTAATTGGGATCATTTCTTCTGCGTCACTGGTAAAATCAAGTGGCTTTAAAACAGAGATCCTCATTTCTATTCCAAGTACTGTTTTTGTTTCGTAAAAACATTCAAGTACCTAGATATTGTTATTATAAGGAACTCGGTTAATAATAACCGGAAACTTCGATAACACCCAATACCAGTTAATACTTGAATCATAAAATTTAATGTTTAACAATTTCGTTCATAGAAAAATATATGATCGACTGTAAACTTTGATCGCACAACTGATAACTTCTGGTTTTCCAATTCGTAATTTTGATCATTTTTAGAATTTGAAACCAAAATAGACTTAAACATAGAAAATCATAAAAAAGAAAAGAAAAAAAAAAGGTCTACATTTCGGGTGCAGACTACTCTTATCTAACAACTTCTTAGACTGTCAATAAAAATATAAAATAGCCACAATGATTCACCACATAGAGATCTTCTAATAAATTTATTTTAAGTCTAAACAATTTGTTATTAAAATTTATAAGAACGCCATGTCTCATTAGAAAAGTTAATACAACGTTAGTTGATAAAATAAAACATTACGATCAGTCTTTGATCGTCACAAGATCTCGTCTACATTTATTTGTCAATAAATTTTGTGGAATTTTTCTTTTGTAAAAAACAAAACGATATAATTTTTGGTTTTAAACAAAAAAATTGATTAATCATACTTATTGTTTTAATGACCACTTTGAAGAATGGAATAGCCTAATGCAAAGTTTTGATTATGAAACTGATTGCGGGCATATTTTCCAGATCCAAATGGTTAACACTGTTAGATCAAAAGGTTTTTGTTTTTTTTTTTAGATCAGACTGTGTGTCGACAATTGGATGATGTCATCGGCGACAATTCGTCGAATAATTCACAGTATCACAGTTGTAAGTTCTAGTTTTTTTTTACATTACACGTCTCGGTGTCTTGGAAAAATGAGTTTAAATTTTTCCCAGCACACTCAGAAACAGACGTCATAGTGGCCGACAACACAATTTGTCGCGGTTAACCCTTCACTACAGTGTTCTAAGAATAGAATTTGCGTAAACGTCTTATCAACAAATGCAGTATCTTTCGTTACGTTTTTCTTTTAATTTATTTTTTTTATTATTTCCTAAAGCGTCACATTAATAATGAAAACCCTTTATTCTGGTGAAAAAAAAAAAGAAGTCAGCACTTTATATTCAAATTGCTGATTCATTTTTTATTTTCGGAGAACGCTTGTAATTGAGAAAAAATCCCGAAAAAAAATTGATAACAGATACTCGGAGTTGGTGGATATTCCCCCTTCGAGATGATCGGGAATAGTGTCAAAAGTCTATAAAAAGACGTGTGACTTTTATGCACATGGCAAGTTGAGACCGTTTAATTGATATCAATTGTAAGTTTGGGCCCTTTGCTTGAAATGGATGGGATTGTGTGGCTGCGTACCATGAGATATCAAATAAATTAATCCATCAGACGGATTTCAAACCGAAATGCAAATAATTGCTTGACCTCTTGTTAATTTTCTGTCTTTTGACATGTGTGTTGGTTTAGTTCTTTGACTGATGTCACATCTGTCATCTGTCATTGGAACTAAATGGATGCGATCATATTTGAGTGTTCAATTTGCTCAAAAAGTTTTTTTCGTCTGAACAGCCATCAAACTGTTGAATGCATGCAGATGTAAATTAAGGATAGTGCCAGTCATTAATAAATCGAGAGTTATAGATGAAGCATCCTTATAGAATGTGTTGTGTACACCTACATATGCATGAATATTCCGCATGAAAGGCAGAGCAAACTATTCGACCTGGACGATGATATTCAAAATTCCCATCCACCTGATGAAAACGAACGAGGATAGCAATCAAACAAGCGTGTCGGACCGGCCGCGATATTCAAAGCAGCTATAGATACCTTGGTAGAGAGTGCACTCATTTCTAACAATTGGTCAGACGAGCGCATGTCTGCTAATATCTTTCGTCATCGTCCTGAATGACCCCGATCAGTGTCGTTTTAAACCAGAGAAGTCCACAATCGATCAGATCCTAGACAAAAGCCTAAAAAGTCCAAACCTTCACCCACTATGTCGTTATCGATTTTAAGACCGCCTTTGGCATGTTTAATAGAGACGAGCTATACAGATTCATATCGATGTCTTGTTTTGATATCGCTGTGAAACTCGTCCAGGATGACAATCAAGATCAGCAAAGACTTCACCGGGACCTTAAATGTCAGAAATAAACTGAAACAAGGGGATCGAGCCGACTATTAACATCATACTTGAACAGATTGTGCTAAACTCAAAAGCCAACACCAGAGGGAGAATCTTTCAGGAGTTCGTGCAACTATCCGTCCACGCCGACGATTCTTGATATCATTAGCAGAACTCAACGTGAGTTGTCTTCCTTGCGTTTGCGAGTATTAAGGCGGAGCACGAGGGTAAAACCAAGTATTTAATGTCAACAAAAAGGGTCACCCAACAACAACGAACTTCGCACACGTCGGACAGATAGCTGCAAGCATAAGCTCATAGGAGATTACAAATAAAACCCTTACCTTCCCAGTCCTACTTCATGGCGCTGAAACATCGACTCTATCGAAGGCGAATGGAGATATCCTTAGACGTTTCGAGTGAAAAATGTCGGATAACTCGCAACTCAATCTGTATTTAGCTTTAAGACTTTCTATTCTTGCGGAAACAAAATCGATCTTCGTATGATATTCCATCGCGTTAGGGTTGAAGGGCTTTGGAGAAGCAGAATCAACGATGAACCCTGCCTATTGGACGATTGAGATGGCTAGTAAATGTGAAGCAAATGGACAATGGTCCAGCCCACAGAAACTTCGAATCTAACTTGAAGGGACAACGCAGTAGAGCAAGACCTCACTTTAGTTGGTGCGCATAAGTACAAGAGGACCTGAACCAACTTGGAGTGGGCAACTGGAAGCAGTTAGCTAAAGACCAGGCTAACTGAAGAGACCTGTTGGTTGAAGCCCAGGTTCAACCCGAATTGTACCGCCGACAATGAAAGGAAGTAAGTGGGAGTTTAGCTCTAGGCCTTGTTGGATTTCCATGCAGGAGACCTACAAATTTGGTTTTTGTAGTGACTGCCACTGGAATTACAGATGGACTGTGAATCCGTACCAAAACAAAACACAATACGTGACAAACAAGAACCTTTTTGACATAAGAAGCAACCCCTCTTTTGATAGTGACAAAAGCCCTTCTAGTGAAACTGTTCCACTTACCAATGCATACAGACAGACACAAAGTTCGTTGTTTTTGTTTAGTGAGAAAACAGACACTCCGACGGATCTCACAAAGAGGCGGACACACATCGAAAGTGTTAAACTAATTAGCAGAAGAAAGAGATTCATGCCACTGAAATGGCGAATGGACAAAGGGACTACAGTCGTGTTTGGTAAATATTTCACAAGTGAATATGTGAAAAGTTAAAGATGCGGAAATTGCTTGCTGTACCATTGTCACCGAACGGCACAGAACGGTGGCAAATATTATTTATAAAATGCCGTTGTACCCTTTTTTTTAATTTATTACCACGATAAAATGGCACCTCAAGGACGGGTCCGTCATTATAAAGACGAAAGAGTATTTATTTGTGTCAATTTGATACGACAGTTTTGTGATCATCATTGAGAGTTACAGTCACAGTTGTTAAATTTGATTTGATGTATACAACTTTTACCTGCAACAGTGTAAATGTGCGCAAACCGGATATTATTATTTTACGAGGCGCGACGAAGTCCGTGAGGACCTGCGACTAAAGTACGTCAGTTTCGCTTGACTTTAAATTGCTTAATGTCTACTTATGTATGGTTTTATGGGTGAACCCACATGATTTATAGCTGGCGACGACGTTGAAATGAACGAGTACCTACGTATATGTGACTTGTGTTCCTTTAGAATTAAGAATGCATTAGCGTTGAACTCAATAAAACTTGGTTCGTTCCTAGGAAATATAAAATTGCGTTTTCTTACAAGTCAATTGAGGCAAATGCAATGTTGTGTAAAATTTGCTAAATAGCAGCACTCACCGACTCAGCACTTTGAAGACTCAGTTTATGAGCAAATTAACAGTTTTCTCATTTGTAAGGCTCGTTCTGATTATGCTCTAACTAAATTTAAAAAAAAAAAACCTCATTCTTAGGCTCTGATGTATCTGAGCAATGTTTTGTCGCGCAATTTTTTTTTTTTTTTTACCGGCGCTAATACGAGACATTTTTTCCGACGGCATTTGCTACTAAAGGGGGCCGACCCAAAAAAATTTGTTCTCGACTTCAACCTTCACAACTGACAGCTATTTACGTTTGTTCGGTACACAACGCAATAAGTCGCCGAACTTTTAACTTTTCTCTCCGAACGGGTCCATTGACAGCACTGTCAACAAAGAAATTTGAAGTGTCAATCCAATTTTTTTGAGAATATTTGAATTTTCTGTCAGACAACGGCGTACTAATTGGGTCAACTCTCTCCGTCGTATACGTCAACGTGAAGGCGAACTTCGACGTGATTCTATGGGTCAGGCTCAGGCCCTTTAATTAAAAATGTCGACGTACACAGTTAAATCTGTTAGCTATCTATCGAAACTGATCGGCAGACCAATGATCACATATGCAAGCGTTGTCTGGTGGACAAAAACTAACGAAACTACCACAGTTACGAAATTAGAACGTGTCCAACGCCTAGCCGAAACCTGTATGTCAGGATGCCTTCGCACAACTCCAACTGCTACACTCAATGTAGCAATACTCAAAGGAGCAACCTTAGAGCACTAATTGGACTTATAGCAGATTCAAGCTGTAGACTCTGCCTTGACTCTTCACATCCTAAAGGAATCTCCAGCTCTGTTTCAAAATTATTTTTTGACGTTAAAAGTTTCGGTAAGGTTACTACCGACCTTTGTGGAACATTAACCGATCTCCACTGTCATTCCGTACCAAATAATCTTCTGTTGTTTCAATTAACTTAACTGGAAGCAGGGTTGCTTGTGGGTCCTTTTTTAATTTGCAACTTTTTTGACTGTCAAGCCACCTTGACACTACTTTCATCTAATAATCTAAAGTGAAAGCCTTTTCATCAAAAAAGAACACTTTGGGCTCGTTTGGGACAACAATTCTGACAGATATTTCATTCCGGTGGGCATTTCAGTCCTTACTAGACATTTTATAATCTGGAGACCTCTAACTAGGCAATGTTTCTGTTGGACTACTTTAGTGATGCCAGGTTACTTTTTTAACTGACATTCTACCATGATCCGACGTCTTTTTGGCTTTTTGTATTCAACCCTTTCTGCTCACAAGTACAGAAGAATCCGTATGTAGCGACGATCAAGGGACCGGCGAAATAAAATCATTCTAACCGGACGACGACGCACAAAACAAACTGAAAATGTCAACTTTTTTATTGCATGCAAACCTAACATGTTGTTGTGTCTACGTCGCTAAAAGCGGTAAGTCGTTATAAGCGAAGTCGTAGTAAACAGATTTCACTGCATGTAATTATTTGATCAAATCTCAGCCATTAGGACTCATCATTCTATCACGTCGTCTTGTGTTTGCTATTAAAATCTAAAAGAATTCAAGGATGGGGAACTTTTGTAAGGTTCTGTGCAATCTTTTGAACATCTGCTCAAATTTTCCAGGCACATAACTGCCTGGGCCATCAACTCCATCACCCTTGTTGGATTTAAACGGCTATTTTTAGTTAATTTTGCTATCATTGCTCAACTTTTGGTCGTCAATGCTATTTAAAGCGTGTTTTTTCCAAACTTCTAAACACCCACTGCAACTCTACACCAAGGATTCCTTATTTGTCTCTGCAGGCTTCTGTTCGTCCCTTGTACTCTTGGCATGTTGTTTTTACCTTTTGTTAAAACTTTCGAACGTCGCCGCTGCAGCAACAGCACTTAATTAACTCGTCAAGTACACTTCGAAAGTTCCTTCTTTTTTCTTAGAGAAGTTGTATTTTGTTTGTAGATCTCCTGAGTAGTTCCCGGTTTGTATTCTTCTTTGCTCCATATACTTGCCGATACTTTTATGCTCACCTAGTGAAAACCTACACATCAAAGTCAAAATTTCTAATGTTTACCACTGATCTTCCGGACCTGATCCTGTCGACATTGAGTATATCGAAAGGTTAAAGAAAAGGTCCCCAAAATTTCTTGGAATTGCAACTATTCGACGATAAATCTTCAAAAACAGGGCTCTGTTGATGTTGTGGCGTACAGGATGTCAACATTTTTTCTTAGGCTTAGTGGAAAACTGCACAAAAAATACAGCCGTCCAGGCTCATGGACAATCTAAACTTGACAGTTTGTAAATCTGGAGAAAACCAAGTCCATTTGTGAATATGAAGGTATCAAAATCGATGATATTTCGTCCCGCTGAAATGTTGATGTGTTTGAGTCCCTTTTCGGAGAAGGGACTTCCTGCTTTACTACCAAGATGCTCTCTCTTTTCGAATTTTAACGCTAAAATTGTTAAAAACGAATTTTGGATAAACACTCGTTGGTTTGATGCGGATGGTCATCATTTCTGAGGTTCCAGCCGTTTCGTCTGATTACAAATCTGAATAACCGATGCCCCAATGCTCGTTACTGCATTCACCTTAATAGTCGTATCAGCTTTTTTTATCTGCCTTTCTTCCTAGATGGCAGCGGTGTCTGCTTGATCGCAATCCAGAGTCGTAGAGAATTATTCGTCTGTTAAGAATCTAAAACTTTCCGTTTGCATTTACTGGCTTTGAAAGACGTTAGCTATACAAGCTAAACAGTGAGATCGAAAAGTCAAAGAAAAAAAACTGGGTTTGAGATAACTAGGACATGAGGAGCGAATAGCCTGCAGTTCTAACCCGGAGAGACAGCGCGGTAGAAATACATTAGACGTCGCTTTTGGGTGGCGTGGGCAAGTAGAAGAAAACGTAAAGCGAATTAGAATGCGCAATTGGCTCAACCCGAACTAGAGCACCACCTATGTAAGTGAATCTAAGGACAGCGTATTGAAGGTGTTGAAAGTTATACATATTCGATTCGGCAGACTTCTAACTACAAGGCAGTTTAGCTTGCATTTAGGTGAAAGAACGTATTTCAGTTCGTGGAACCTACCTAAAACGAACAAGGTAAAGCTTCCCTATTTTGGAATATTTGCACGGTACATCCCGGCGAAGAAGGATAAGGTAGTTTCCTGTTTAATTAGTTTGTCGTCTACCAAAATTCATTCGGAGTTCTCTGCATAACTCTCTTAGTAAGTTAGTTTTGAACTGCTACCCTATGTAAAGATGTACATTTCTACTAAAGGAAGGTCTATTGTCATACCACTACGAGTACTAGAGCTGCGAAACCATTTAGATTTTCTAGCTCATGATGATTTTCGATGAAAAGTTGTCTCCCTCGTGGTCAAGATTCAGATGGCTTGAGCGTAAGTTACACGCGCTTGGCGATCAACAGCTAACAGCTGATGCACTGTCTGCACTTTGTAAGGGAACATCTTACAGTCTTTCACCAAAATTCTCTGTAAAGACCGCTGATTGTTGCCCAATTGCGTGGCACGTCGTCTGGTCGATACTCCGGGGTCCTCTGTGACATCTTCAGCCACAGCTGCTGTTTTCTCAGCAGAACGGTTGCTCCGGGGCCGTTCTAAGCGAGCGGCTAAACGTCGTAGTGTTTGCCCAGTTGATATCAGACGAACGGGAAAACTGCGTCGAAATTCACGCTACGCCAACACCACCGACGAATTATTTCGCAAAAAAATCGAATCAATTATTCCGCTTTCTTTAGGAGTATAGCGATTCATGTCTTGTTGACGTGTATTTTGTATTTGTTTACTTCACAAATGTCAAAGAAGAATTGACATTTGACGCCATTTGCAAAAATTATAGCATCTTTCGATAGGGTGATGACTTTTGTGCCACCTTGTAAAATTAGCATAAATAAAGTGTTTGACAAAGGACATGATTGACATGATTGAGAGTTCTACTGTTTATACCTAGAGAGCCTTGTCTGGCTAGATTGTCAGCTACATGATTCAATGAAATTTTGTAATTGCCTGGAACCTACCAGAATGCTGTTTATCTCTGAATGCCGTTCAGCGACACATACATACAGGATAGTCTTTCTCAACTCTAGAGTTTTTGTTGTGCTGGATACAAGGGATGACACTCTTGATTCATTCTACAGCCAAAATCGCTTATAACGACATGGGCTATAATGACGTATCGATTATAACGACCAAATTCTTAAGTCCCGGCTGAGCTCCATTATAATGATAATTATCGGTTATAACGACCAAATTCATCGGTCCCTTGAAGGTCGTTATAACCGATTTTTCTGTATTTATGAGGTGAACCCTAGGTACGTAGGTAGAAGTGGTTGAAACTGGTAAACCTGCCAGAGACACAAGTAGCGCCTGATCCCTAGTCAAATGGAATTTTAAACGGGCTGATCTGGTGATTAAAACGGTCTTAAATCGGTGGAAAAAAGAACTATAAAAGTCTGACCTTAGACTCCTGGGTATATACCATGCAATAGACGTTTTTACCTTATGAGGCTGTTAACTGTTTAAGTGTCTTGTTTTTTTTTTTTTTTTATTGCTCAACACTTCTTCTTGACCTGCATTAAAGGTTTTCCCCAAAAAAAAAATCTCCAAATATTCAAGGTCAACTCAGACAAAGTGTAGTTCGAAACAAGTTCATTATGCACGTCGTCAGTCAAAGATTAAAAGTTCCTTTTTGTAGAAATCTCAATCTGCTTGTTAAGTTTCATTGTGACAAATTTCTTATCTCAAACTGCCCACGTTGTGAACTTTAAACCGCATTCGATGTTTCCTGAGTAATTTGCATTCGAAACGTGTATTTTAAACGAATTAATTTCCCGCACATGCAGTTAGTCAGAAAAATCACTAGATAGCACCTAATTCCGCCTAAGCAGAGCAACTTAAACTGATTTCCAAAGAACTAATCAATTACGCGTATTTCAGGTTTCATCATAAAATCCCTAACTTGCTTTGCTTTTTCTACCACAAGTGACAGCGGTATACAAATTGTTTTCAATTTGACATCGATTTGAATTCAACACATTGAATAAATTGCGGTTATGCACAAGGTACTATACACAGGGTAATTGCCCGCAATCAGGAAATACCAAGAGAAAACGTTCCCGCTCTTGACAATTCGAGTGAGCTTTTCAATTTGAGTTTAACTCAAAAATAATACAAATTGCATCGATGTTAGTCGCCGTCGTCGTCGCGCCGCCGCCGGTTTCCGAGACAGCAGAGAGTAAATTGCTTCCCATCGTACTTCGTGACCAACGAGAACGACAAGGGGTGGCAATAAGTGTGACATCGGAAATAGCGAACAAGCCATTTCCAGTTTGTGATTTCATTGTGATTTCTTGGAAAAGCTTCAATAAATGTTTATACACATGTCCATAGATATGTATACAACCAGAGACTGGTACGACAACTCCGATTATACGCTGCGGTAGGTGGGAGAAAATTATGAACTCGTCAACGAGCGACGACGGTGTCCGATATCGAGAGCAGATACACAAAAATTGTTTGTTTACTCAAAACGTTTTCACTGTCTCAAATCCATCTTGGGATGTTTGATTATTTTTTTTTCATTTTGGAGGTCAACGATATCACAATTGCATTAGTTCGTCTTACCCTTGGCAAGTCCTTATCCGAAAGACAATTAAAATACCTCTTAAGTGTTTTATATTTGAAAAGTACTTACCTACCTACCGTTGAACAAAAACAAAAACAAAACAAAATCCCGACGATTGGAATGTAAATGGCTTCATAAAAACGTACGGAGTAGTAAGGTTAACCTAAAAAAAAAAAAAAATTATATTTTTAAGGAATTTGAGACTGCGAAGTTGTTTTCAATTCTTTATTACGGCTTTGCGTAGTCTTGTGGCTTTTATAGTCACTAGATGTTTGTTTACTGATTTAATGTTAACAAAGAATAATTTTTAATGAAATTTTAATCGGTTGCCAATTTCAGTACACTCCAATAAAATTGTTGAAAATAATAAAACTCCTCGTCTTTTGATTGCGACTGAATGTCGGTCGGTCATTCGGTTGCGTCGTCGCATCGCATTCGTATGAGAATGTGATGAAGAGATACATTTTATTGTTATTTTTGTTTTGATGTTGTTGAATATAAACATCATGGGAAGGAGTGTGAGTTAATCCTATTACTAGTCTTCTTTTTTTTGTTGAGAGAGAGAGATTACAGTAAAGTTTAATGGCGGCGATGGTTCTTAAGGTTAATGCAAATTCTCGTGTAAAGAATGGCCAACTTGTTGGGGATAGTTTATTAATTATAGGAGCCACTTTGTCTTATCAATTTACCAATTTTGACTTGAAGTTAATAGCAAATAGGACTTCTTCACCAACCGATCTCAAACTACAGACTTCTGGTCAACCACAGGACATAAAGCGTGATAATAAATGGGGTGAACTGAGTTATAAATAGAAGAGGACGAATCAAAATCGGTTCAGATAAAGAGAAGCAGCTATAAGTTGGTAGGTTGAGTGGCGCCCTGTAACATGGGCTTAGTTCATAAAAACAATCAAGTTTGCAGTAAATATGCCGCAACAGTCTTGGTAAACTTTAATGAACGCGAAACTAACTGCATTGTTGCAGCAACTTTCTGCAAGAAAATGAAAACCTGCAAAACATTGACTGCCAATTGACTTTTATGAACGCAAGTGGTGCCAAACTTTTGCGTAGATAATACAGTTTTTATGAAATTATGAACACAGCGTTTGTAAAGTTTCCGGTTTTTTGCATAAATGAACTCAGCCATGCTTATATACATAACAATATGCGTTGTGCATATAAGTTACTTGTGGAAGCTTGGAACGAGAAGAAAAACACTGTTGATTTGGCTAAGCTCAATATTACTAAAGTTCTCTAGATTGTCAAAGAAACAACCAACGAAATCTCATGTCAGCTAGAGTAAGGCATTCACAAAACAGTTAATGGACGGATTCAACTTCCTCCCTTGTGCTTGTCGAAACACAAAGTCTCTCCGTATGAGTGCCAATTGCAAAATAACTGGTTAAAATGCCTGACATAGCTCGTTTTCACTCCAGTTAGGTCTTATCAAAGAAATCTACTTGCAGTTGAGCATGTATTTACCTCATATTCGTCCTGCAACATATTCTATTCCCCCGTTAACATAACTGACCGTCAGAGAAATGTAACTGTAGCATCGTTCCT
Source organism: Criorhina ranunculi (assembly GCA_951813785.1). Lineage (NCBI taxonomy): Eukaryota > Metazoa > Arthropoda > Insecta > Diptera > Syrphidae > Criorhina > Criorhina ranunculi. The sequence continues at coordinate 14,809,613 of OX638381.1, forward strand.
TGTTTAGTTATCGGCTAAACTGCCATCTGAGCTATCTTCTTAAAACGGAAGTTTGGTCTTCCTCGACGCCTCGAACCTAGGCTGGAGCATTATGGTCTATTCGATCCATAGCCATTGTTATTAAGTGTTTTGGCTTTTTGAACTGCATCCACATCATGAAACAGCTTATAGAGTTCGCGGCTGCATTTTCTCTTCCATTCTTGAAAGTGCTTAATTTCTGCTTTCGAAACTTCGGCACCATAAACCAGAACTGGCAGGATCAGTGTTTTGTAGAGCATGCATATCGTCTTCCGGATTAGGAGTTTTGAACCCATTCGTTTCGCCAAACCTTGTAAGCACCGGTTTCCTAGAATAAATCTTCGTCGAATCTTCATGGTGCGATAGGTCGAGTTGATGTTTACTTCGAGGTAGATAAATTCATTAACTACTTCGAAGTGACTGTTGTCAACAGATACTTTTAATCCTTGGTGGTGGTCAGATGCTTATTTGTTTGTTTTTGTATTCATTTACTTCAAGCCCAACTCGTTTCCCACCAGATGGACATATTTGTTTAAGATAGTGCCTTTCTAGCACATGAAGGAATCACATGAAAACGCATCTCCTTGACGAAGATCAGTTTCCAAATTGCACATTGCACCGTGTATTTTCCAGCGTCATGCGGCACATTTGGATCAATTTTGCCGGGATCTCGAATCAGCCATCACCCTGTAGATCTTAAGGTGATAAATACTAATACATATACATATGTATGCAGCCTTGAAGTCAATGAAAAGATGATAAATCTTGACTTAAAATTCTTTGGTTTTTTCCATGAATTGCCTTAGTGTGAAGATTTGGTCTATCGTCGATCTGCCGGGTCGAAGGCCACACTGGTACTTGTCCATTAGTGTACTGCAGAGAGGCTTCAGACGTTCGCACAGTACATTGGATAGGATCTTATATGCGACATTTGAGCACCTACATAACATAATATAATAATGTTCTCACAAAAGACCTGTACGATGGCAACCCTATCCACTTTGTTCCCACAAATTTTGAAAATTTCAAGTGCAAGTACACCGGGACCGAGCATCTCTCCACGACTATATCCACCACCAATCCAGACTCATAACATAACTCACTCATTTTTAATAATTCAACTCGTTTCAAGCGCACATGCACTTGTATTTCTCGGGTAAAAACCCGATGACTCATCGCTGAATTTAGGATTCCTCCTCGAAACCAAGCAGCAAATAGCAAAATGCTTTTCACATATTCTCCTTTTTGCTAATATTTATTGCTTTGCCTCTTCCACACTCACGTTCCACATTATTTCTCCATCCACAGTCTGCCGTGGTATGCGTGTGGCATTGACAGTTGACACACTGGTGTGTGTTACTATCGCTGCTTCGTTTCTTCTCTCTACATTTCCAGAGACAACCAGAGAAAGAGAAGTATAGTTATTTTTCGCCTTTGGCAGGCGACGAAGATTTCCACGACGTGTTTTGTTGTCACAGAAAAACAAAAAAAAAAGAAATCTCAAATTCGAAGATTTTTCCAACCTCAAAAAGAAAGAAAAACAACTCAAAGTAAATCAATTGCAATTCGCAACTGTGAAATACACTTTTTCTGTTCGAGTAAAACGTGTGAATTTTATTCAATTGTGAGAATTTGTGCGAAACGTCAAAGTGAACAGTGACACGAGATCGAAATTTTTAAGGCGTGTTCCATACATCAAGGGGGTTGAGTTGAGTGGTGTGTTACCCGTTCGGATTCGGACAATTGCATTGCAGTGTGCAACACTTGAGTTCGAAAAACGAAAATTTTCTCTTATTTTTTTTTGTTTTATTTGCTTTGAGCGAAAACAGAACACGGGTGTGGTTCGTTCGCGTTGTAATCCAAGAGTTAATGAGGACCAAACTGCGATTTTTGTGAATTTGAATAAATTACTACAAAACAGGCGACATAACGACGTAGTATAGTTTCTCACTCTTGACGTCGTCGCCTCGTTAGGTCATTGGACAACCAACAACCACCACCATCAGCACTCACTCAGCAGTGGCAACAACAACAACAAAAACAACGACAAACGACAACTACGAACGAACGACAGACAGTTCCAGCAACGATAATTTTCGCGAATAATCTGACAATCGGTGTCACTGAGAGTTGCCAGGTTATACATATTTTTTGAACTGTGTATTTTTTTTTTTGTGTGCCTTCATTGACTTTTGTTGTCTGGTTTGCCGCCTCGCCAGTCACACAATGAAGCTGAAGGTCGAGTTGGCAGACAGTGCGTCCAATTCGAATGCCTCGTTCCCCAGCGAAACGGAGAATAGTCAAAATTCGGTTGACTTGAGTATTAACGGCGTACAACAAAGGAATAATGTTATCGTAAGTGTTTCCCCTTTATCTGTGTTTATCTTCGGTTTAGATACTTGTTTTTTGTTATCAAAAGAGAGTTTAATTAGAGACGACTACAACGACGATGGAGCAATCGGTTGACCCTTGAATGATGTAGAGGGGGCTTAATACGTATTAGATTCGAGCTAGCGACAAGAATTCGGTCAATTGCGAAATACGGAGGGTGGTTCATTTGACATTACAGCCAGCAGGCAGTAGTGTAGTGGTCGTTTTTATTGTCATGTCATGTGTGTATGGGGGGTGGTGTTGTGGCCTAGGTGGGTTGATTTTGAAAGGAGGGTGATGTTTTTCGTATTTGCTTTCGCTCTGGCATTGACAGCACAAACACTATGGAAACGAAAGAAGTACAATTTTATACACGGATACTGTATAGATAGAGAGCCAACACAGTGTGAGTGTGTTGTTTCTCTGGAATTTTACCACAATCGCGTGATTGTCTCCCATGAGAGAGAAAGGGAAAATTTGATATTGTACAGTGATTCTCGGTTATGCTGTTGCGAATAAAGTTGTTATTTTCATGTGAAAGTAAAGAATATTTACAACTCGTGTATATTTCTTGATTATTAACGATTGATGAGGGGATGAGCAAAACGTGGTCACGACATTCAAGTGTAAAATCGAAAGGGGTTTCTATTTGAGGGTGCCTATAGTGTAGTTAGAGCGGGTAAATCGAAGATAATTGATTGTCTATGCAAAATTCTTAAGCGAACTTGTGAAAAAAATCTTGTGCTCTTTATAAGCGAGGTTCTATATTGGTATCTATTCACATAAATACTGGGTCCCTACTCTGTATTCCGATTCTAAAGTTCGGATCGTTCGAAAGCGGAAATTTTGTATGGGCAATTTGAAACGTTTTAAGAAAAGTAGGGGCCCTACCATCGTGTTATTGGATTTTTATTTGGTTTCCGGCTGTCCTAAGACTTACTTAAACCTCTGACGGGTCATTTATACCTACATATCAGTTAAAATGTACCCATGGGAACTGGAAAAGCAACTTTTTGCCGTCTAAAATACGTTGCCCGGGGAGCACAAGCAAAGAGACGGACTATATTACTCTCCAAATGTATTTCATCGTCCAGTTCATAGCAGAACAATCTTCTGATGGCTAGTACGAGACAGTCGAACAGCAGGTGTCGCATGGATTCTTCTCTCGCTTCGTACTTTCAGCTTATGCAGTAATAGGTTGTCAAGTATTCCTTTTGTGTTCCTATCGTTGCTTCAGAACATTTGAAACCCCTTTTAACTAAATTTCACGAGATTCATAGTAATCTGTCTAAAGCACATGTATTTCACTGTGTAGGGGCCTAATTGGCATCTTTACAAAGGGCAGGACACAAACGGGATCTTATTTCGATCCTTTCCTTACAAGTTGATTAGCTTTCTCATTACCTGATATACTCACATATCTTTGTCACAAGAAACTGAATGTTAAGCAGCTTCTTCTCCGAAAGATACGATCTTTACTTTCATGGTTTGCTCATTCAAGACGCATGCTCCAAAAACCGGCAATGAATGCCATGCCATCAGGAAAATGACTTCCTGGTTGATATAAAATGAAATAATTCGATCAAATCTTACATTACGGCTCGACTCGTCTGGATAATAGTGTCAGTGGCAGAGGATCGAGAAGGATTGCGAATTCAAGTGTCAAGTGCAAGTGTCAAAGAAATGGAACACAAACTCTACTCAAAGATGGCAACTCGGTATTGGTTGTCAAAAATGTTAGATCTAAATCAGTTAGAACTACTAAACTTTGGATTATCAATGTGAACCTTTAAAAAACTCCAACATAAATTAAAATAAATATAAAACAAAAGACCTTCCAACGGCATTATGTACATTGTACACTCCCCGTAACTTTTTATTTTCACCACTGTACCGCTTAAGTTTATTATGTGGGTGTGGCAAAATCCAAAAAGCCATTAAACTTGCGATTTATCGCTCTAAAGTAATCGCAAGTACGCAATAAAAATAAATCTTTAAGACGCACTCTTAACACTCTTTTATTATTTACGTATAAAAAAAAGAAGAAAACACAAGTCAACACAGCTTATTTCCATATAAACTCACTCTCTCCCTCTGTATCTACATATATGTTTATCTACGGATATTTAACATATTTAATTTTTAACTTCCGTTCAATTTTGATTTTCCATTGAAATTGTTTAGTCAAAAACTTTGTTTCCTTGAAATTTGATCAAAAAAAAAAAGTTCCCCTTTGTGGAGGGGAACATTCTTTGAATTCCGTCAAAATGACAGTCACACACAACACAACACACAGTTGTCATCATTTAAGGAGTTCAACTTCTGACACCCCATTTAATGAAGCGTATATAGTACGCTTTGGAAATCCAATACTATCCACTTTTCAACAGCCTTTAACATTCAGGTTAAATATTCCACGACCTTGCGACATTTAGGTTGTGTATGTCACAGTAAAGTGGCCTTATAAATAGGATAAGTTGTTTGGTGGCGCCACGCATTACTATGCGTTGTCGCACTTTCAATTTTTACAAGTGGCGGGGGAATTGATAGCTACACTCTTCAAGTGGAGTACCCTACCCACTTCGGGGAACTTACAAATTGGGGTTTCCACTTTTTTCTTGTCTGTTGTGATTTACTCAAAATAAAATGTCACGTGTCAAAGTGGTTAAGTTTTTGATAGATTTTTTTGGCGTTAAGCGGAAAGATACACACATGTATGTAAATTGTTTTCATGGAAGATATGTTATTTTGGTCAATATGTTACGAGTATGCAAAGAAAAAAAAAAAAAAACGGGGAGGTCTGATTTGAAGTGTCATTATGACAGTTCAAATGATCGAACTTTTCACCAAATCAGCATATGACATATGATGACATTTGTGAAGATAATCTGCCTGCCATAATCCACTGAATGTACACGGTCAGCATTTGTTTTATTCTATCCTATGGGTGCCAACCGTTGAAAAGGCTACAAACCAACGACTCTTTGATATCGATCTACGCTGACGACATGAAAATCTGCAGGTACATATCAAGCTCTGATGACTCTCGCCCACTTCAAGAAGATTTAAATAGATTTTCAATTTGGTGCCAAAAAAAGTCCTTCATCTCAATTTGAACAAATGCCAAGCTATCACATACTCCCGCATGCGTCTTCCGCCACCTCCCAGACCCTACTTTATCTGCAATGAGTGAATTCCTTACACGATCTAATTGTTATCTGTGATAAGAGACTCAACTTTAGCGCCCATATCGATAACATTATGAGTAAAGCCTATTCTACACTCAGCTTTGTGAAATGTTGGTCTACGGAATTCTCTGATCAATACGTCACTAAATCCCTTTACATCACCTTCGTAAGGCCTCTCCTTGAATATCCTAGCCCAGTGTGATCCCCGTATAACGAAATCCATACTCTGCGAATTGAAGCTGTCCAGCGGAGGATCATTAGATTTACCTTACGCGGCCTTCAGTGAGTCGACAGTTTCACCTTACCGCCCTATGTAGATCGTTTGAGACTGATTAACTTAGAGTCCCTCGAAAAAGGTCGTGATGTTGCCGATATGCTCTTTCTCCATCAGTTATTAGCTGGTAACATCTACTGCCCTGCACTGCTGCTAAGGATCCTCGTAACCTCAGGTCTGTACCCCTCTTTCATCTTGTTTCCCACCGCACCAACTATGGTTTCCACGAATAAAAGGAAAAGCCAACCCGAAAAGTCTCTCTCAGAATTAAAATTATGCGCCTAACTTTTTTATTTAGGTATCTACCTACCTTTCTTTCAAGTCGCAACGCAACGTTTCTGAAAAAGTCGACGTCTAGCCTGTTGCTCCGTTTGTGCGTATGCAAGTATGTGGTAAAAAAATAAATCTTTCACGACTTATTAACGAGCGAATTAAACAAAAAAAAGCTCAAAAAATAACAATAACAATTCCGCCGCTACTACTAAGCAAAACCGTGAGGTGAAGCTCTAACATTTAGTTTCCTCTAGTGAAAACCAAGCATTATATGTACGATAGCCAGAAGTCATCAGCAAAGTTGAACAAATATTGCAAATTCCTCCCAATGATTCCTCTAGCCTGAACATTTTGAAGTGACCAGAGTTTCATTTTTTGATGCATAGTCCGTTCATTTGTTCTTTTGGATAGATCAATGCCTAATTCGTTTCCTTTTATGGATAAAAAAAAACAATCTAGGCCAACCGCATAATATAAATATGTAAAAACATATTCGTAATAATGTCGAGCAATAAAAACTTCAAAACAATAATTCATGCATATATGTATGTACATATAGCTGCGTCACAAGTCTGGGCGTAGCGTAAGGGGATTGTCTTTTCTTTTTTTTTTATCTTTTTTTGTTAAAAATTAAAATTCATGTGTATACGCCCACTTAAACGGACGACCACAACAAATTACAATAAAAAGAAAACAAGCACAAAGCCCCAGCCTATCACCGCCTCCTTCTACGTTGTTAGTGCAACAAGCAATAATAAACCACCATACTGTGGCGACGACGACGTGCTCCGCTGTCACAAAAACGTCAAATGAAGCAAAAAGTCGCAACAAACGGATTTAAATGAACAAAAGAATAAAAGCGAACAACGAAAATAAAACCCTCTGTCCATTAAGCAAATCTGTTTTTTTTTTTTTTTACAGTAATCCGATGCATCGTCATTATCCGCTACATCGTTCCCACTGTCACCGGCCTTATGGTCTACCTGTGACAGAAAACCTAAATGAAACGCCACTGACCTGACCGTGATCACATCCACCATCCTCATAAACCGCACCGAAACGTTTGCCTTTGCACCCTTCAGATACTTTGATGGCTAACCGCAGTTAACATGTAGTGACACGTTCGTTTTGACATGAGTGTATTGGACTTAGGAACTGTATTTTTGACATTGACGTCACTGAGTGATCATGTTCGAACGTGTGTGACATTTAAGCTTAAGATAACGCACAAATTTTACAAAGAAAGCAAAATTGCGCGCATCATTTAATGGAATTTAATAATTTGTTGTAATTATGGCCGGAGGAAGGATGACGTCATTGTTGTATTTTTATTACATGGCATTGTGCAATGTGCGTGTTTTAGTTGGAAATCCCCAGTTGCCTATCGTATGTTTATTTATTTTTTTTGTCAGTCTTTGCTCTCCTTCTCTTCGTTGGCATCTTTACTCTTTACATTTTTGTTTTACACTTTTCTTTAGGCGCGAGAGTAGAGATTCTTGCAATTCTTTGAGCATGAGTAGAACGTCAAAAAGGAGAAAACACCGGTTGCATGGTGGTGCACTTGAGTGGAAATTGGTGATTCAATGCAATGTTGACACTTGGCAGCTACATGTGTTGCTATGTTGAGTGACAAGAAGGGGTAGAGAGGTATGAAAAATCGACAGTGATGGTGAAATGTTTGAGACCATCCAATTTGAATTGTACGAATATCATCACGCCATAAAAACGTCATTAGATATAACAAATATATGGACTGTTGTTTGGCCAAGAAATGAGGAATTCGTTATGAGCAAGTTTACCTAGATTTGGACACCACTAAACACTGTCTTAGCCACGTGTACTCTCTAATGTTTTCTAAGGTCCCCTGGGCTCGGGATGGCATGATGGGGATGTCGGTGTCGATCTGAGGAACTGAGAAGGAACTTTTTACTTTTTCTTTGGAATGATGATGATTATTTGACTATTCAAAAGACACAGCGTTGTTTAACTTGTAAAGTGACATTTTTGAGGACGTAGAACCTTAACGAAACTTTCCATTGCATAATTTTCTCTATACTTTCAATACGTCGTAAGCCTTGTGCGTGCAGGAGGCTCGGAATGCATTGGTTTTCGTTTTATAGCAAGCAAAAGTTGAAATACGTAGGTAGTTCTAAAAATAGCTTGATATTCTGTACAATGCATGCGTTCTCCTAGATTTGGAGAATTTAGTGAACACAAATGAACCTTAAAATTATAAAATTGAACCTTTTTGGTGTTTAACTACGACTGAAGGGATGAACCGTCTGCTTTGAACCGCAGCGGGACATTTACACAAAATATTCTTGGAAGTCTTTCGATCTTCTTAAAAGATACTCGTAAAGTGGATAAACGTCCGAATGAATTTTGTCCAGCTTATTTATATTGCAGTTCAGAGACCTTAAAGTTGATGGATATCGATTTTGATTTTCTCCAAAACATGACGAAGTGTAAAAATTTGGTCGATTGTTGACTCTCCTGGCCTAATCTCGCACTGTTAGGGCCTCAAAAGATCAGAACTTTGACCTTGGTTTTTACATAACACTATAAGTAGTGCTTCACGTTATAATCTAGTCGTCTAAAGAGATAGGTACATAAATGGATTGCATTAAGGTTTGTAAATTTCCGCATAAAAGTAAACTGCATTCAAACAGAATCACATAGAACGAGATTTGCATTTGATTATTATGGGTTTTTCCTATTCATTGATAATAATTGATGTACATTTTTATGCACAATTATATTGGATTGTCCCACCGACGTCATTAATTTATACAAAACCAATTCGTTTTAAATTTTATATACAGCCGATCAAGGCACGGTTGTTTCCGTTAAATAATATGTTAATAAATGTTTCAATTAGTTGAATAAGTGTTAAGTGTTTCAAAACAAAATTATGACGTGTATATAAACCCTCGTTCGTCACTGTATTTGGTAAAATGACACTTGTGTCAGAGGGGAAAGAAAAAAGACGTGCTTTTTGGGTTTTCCCGGCGCAAACTCAATTTTTCAACAGCATCCACGGGAAATTCACCTTACCTCGACTCGATGACTGATTATCATCGTTTCTCTTTTTCGTAGAAATCGTAAACATTCCGAAGGTTACCGTTCCATTTGCATCGGAATTTGGAATGCCATCGGGGAATTGTTTGGCTTTTCACATCTTCGTGGTCCGTGCTCCTCCGCAACTCCGAGAAAGAGAGACATGGTTCAATGCATGAATGGAAGCGTAAACGAATGATTTCATCTCCCCTCACGTTGGGTGTCAGTTGAAATCACGCTCGTAATAGATGTTTGATCCACCATCAACTTCCACTCCCATTCGTTAGTGGGTATTTCCGATTTCAAAAGTGCTCCTCGGCAGGAGGCCTCTTTTTCTTTTATCGGTCTCTTTTTGAGTTCCCCCCCTTCCTTCCGCCTTCAACTTTTGCGTTTTTCGCATTTTATAATTTGAAATGCTTATCACGCTTGTTTTTGCACTTCATCTTCACCGTATTCCCTCCGTTTATCGTGACTTTTTGAGTGATTTTTTTTTTGCGTAAAACAACAAAACAAAAACGAAGAAGAAAAATGTTAAAAGAAAGCACGAAAGCAAAACGACAACCAGAAACGAATGGTAAGTTTGGATGAGTCACCAAACGTTTTTGGGGATACACTACTTGGTGTCGAAAGAACTCGGAGCATGGTGACAGGGATTTCTTGGAAATTTACGAAACTTTATTGGCCACGGGTAGGGGCAAATAAAGCGCGTAGGTAGGCAGTATACTTTTGAATGAATTTTCATCGAATTTTCTTGGAAAACTGAAATCGATTTTGATTTTTTTTTTTTTTTTAATACATACTTCGATTGACTGACGTTTCCAGTTGTAAACACTTAAATTTTGTTGAGGTTAATTGCTTGTCCAGTGATAACTGATAGCATATTGTTTTTCTGTAAAATGTCATTGATACGGATACAAAAATGAATGAGGAATTTCCGGAAGGAACCCAAACGATAATGGACTTCCTCTTTTTGCTGACCTAAGGGACCCGATTTTATACGCAATTTGGTACGTAATCTGATGTCGACATTATGTCTCGGATTGACTTGTTTGGTTATGTTTTGGTCATTTGTGTCAATGACACAGGTAGGCGCGAGGCGATTGGTATTTCCGATACACGTAAGAGGGTAAACTATGGCCATTTCCGGTTTTCTTCAGTTTTTTTTTTTGTTGCTACCATTTTTGTTAGAGGTCAAAGTGAAGTGAAATGAGTTTGCAAAAATTTGTTTTTAATTTCGATGGAGCCCCAAGTAATTTGATTGATTGTGGTGAAATACTTTGGTAGATAGCCGACATGCAAAATTACCTACCATTCTGTAGACTTTGACAGAGAGACGACAAACATTCTTAATTAGAATTAAAGATTTGAATTGTCATAATGTTTGATCATTCACACATTTTTTAAAGTGATTTATGTAGGTATTCAGGTAGCTAATTTGTTTTTTTTTTTCACACGTCACGCTAAAAGTGGTTATACGAGTACAAGCATGTCTAGACATTTCTATAAGTTTACGTTGAACGAATTTTCGTTTGTTGAACTTGAAATAGGCAACCTATTAATGGAAAAACCATGGAAGTTGTATTTGACGTGCTAGCTAGCATTGCACATCTGTATGTATAATCTGTAATTGATTAAAAATAAAAAAATTTCCCACTTTAAGAAAATTGTTCTCACGTCAGAGAAGGATGTAGGTAGGTACCTATAATTATACAAATTAAAATTTCTAATTTAATAGTAAAGTTGTTTCAATTTAAATTACCTACTTTTTTTTTAAAGTTATTATGAATAGATAATCTGATAAATAAGTTGTTAGATACTTACCTACTTTGTAGAAATACCGTGAGAGACTTTTGCTGCAACAATGACAGATGTCATGACTCTGTTTCTCTGATTTGTTGAGAATATTGTAGTAGATGAAATGTCAATCAGGTGGGTCAATAAGTCCCTGAAAATTAAAACAGATGACGTTGCCATCTCAAATTAAACATTTTGCTTTTCAAGAAGCATCTTTCAAAAGAACGCACCCTAATTTTCAGACAGATCTGTCAAATAGTTTTGTTGTGACAGCTATTGAAAACAGTCGTCTACTTGTATTTTGTTAAAAATTGACAAATGTGAATTTCGTCCCATCGATATCGATTACCTTGAGAAGGGTAAAACGATCACCGGTGCGTATTGTGAGCTTTTGGATCGATTCGACACCGATTTGAAACAAAAACGACCACATTTGGCGAGGAAAAAAGTTCTCTTCCACCAGGACAACGCACCAGCCGGCGCACAGGTTCGCAGTCGCAACGGCAAAATTGCATGAATTAAGTTATGAATTGCTTCCTCATCCAGTATATTCTCAAGATTTAGACCCCTGCGACTATTTCCTGTTTCCAAACATGAAGAAATGGGTCGGCGGTAAGAGATTTGGGTCGAATGAAGAGGCCATCAATGAAACAAACGGCCTCGAGAAATCGTATTATTTGGAGGGTTTCAGCAAATTGGAGAAACGTTGGACGAAGTGCATGGAGCTAGAAGGAGAATATCTTGAGAAATAAAATGTTATTTTGCCGAAAAGAGTGCTCCTTATTTCAATTTTCATGGACTTATTGACCCACCCTCGTATAGAAAATAATGGTCCAGGGATTGTGTCATTTATATAAAGGCCTACACTTTCTCCTTGGATTGCCTTCAATTCATTGTGGGTAGGTATGCACATATGTATGTCTTTACGTTTAAGCAGGTTGCCATATGACCATCATCCCCTGTGTCCTTAGTTTTGATTGATCTTAACAATTAATAAATATAACCGCTAAATTATAACTACAGTCGTGTCTGCATATAGTGACCACCCGATATACAGCTTAAAGCTGGTATTTACTCAAACTGTATGTTAGTTACTTTTACTCATTTTCATCCACAAATATTTGTCAATACAAAATTTAAAAAAAAAAAAAAAACGGAAAACCGCAACGTTGAAACTTTTACCAGATAAACTTTTACACATAAAATTCTAACAAAATTGATGCCAATTTGGATGAAAGATTAAAAAAATAAATAAATGCAGTAAACAAATAAAATATCGTTTTTAATTCAACTTCACAGGTGTTAATTCAAATTTTAAGTTTAAAAAATGCTGATTCACGATTAAAAATAGGTGACACAAAATTTGTTAATTCATTCTTGTTAAGAATCGTGAGCTAAAGCAACAAATTTTAGACTTAAAAATTATATAATTAGAAAAAAAAAACAAATTTTTTTAACTTTCCAAGAAAGTTTAAATCTCGATAGTGGACTTTGTTCGACGCTACAATGTCTCTTTAGATATTTTTAATGAGTAATGCGAATTGAAAATTCTAACGAATTACGTTTTCCTAATGCAAATTAATAAGACATATCAACAATTGAAAGTTGAAATTCTTTAATTGTTTTTTATTTTAATTTTTTTTTAATGAGTCATATTTGCGCACACAGAAGTTATCTGGCATTTTAAATTGTTAAAGATCATAAAACTCTGTCTACCGACAACAAATATTGACAATCGTTAGACATTTTCTCAGGAAATACCTCATTCATCACAAAAATTGTTTTATTTGTATCTGTATACACATGGTTTGACGAAACGACAATAAAAACTCTACTACCCCAACAAAAATATATTCAAATAGGTTCAGAAGTTGTTTAAGATCATGACTAATCATTTAGTTTGCCCTGTCTGGTTTTCTTATTGAATAATAGTCACTATTTTAGATTAAAAATCTAAATCTCATGAAGGAAAGATCAACAGAAAAAGTGCAAAAAATAGACTTCAGTACACATTAAAGCAATTCTGGAATCTTTTAGATAGCTGGGGATCGAAGGGCATTTGCAATGGGTGCTCTCTATGCTCAAAACAAAAGGTACGGTACGGCCATAGCCAAAACCAAAATTAGTTGTTAGAGGCGTTGACAAAAGAATTTATATCTTTTCGGACTAAGACGAAAAGCACCTATCTTGGAATACCAAAACTTAGCTTCGTGGGAGCACCTGCCTAACCAGATGAATATAAGAAAAGACCTGCGCCCTAAAAGAGCTTTTGTGACCTTCTGTTAAGACTAGACTAGACTAGATGACGTAATAACTTTTTGTTTTGTTCTGAATTAGGCACGCTCATGGGCTAGAAATCAAGACCCCAACATGATTTCAACCCAAGCAAGACTGTACGGAAGCTTTTCTATACTAAATCCAAGATTTCTTGCTTTTCGTTTGATCTACTGGGTAGTTCATTAGTCTAGTTCAGTGCTAGGTATTAAACCATAATACTAGATCTTTGAAGCCAGTTTCAGAAATGCGGCTTCTGATTTGCTGATTTCCTCCCAACTAGCACAACGAAACCCATAGTTCGACGAAAAATTCCTGCCAGCAAATGCAGCGAAAGAGGATGCATAGGTTGCATACAAAGCAGCGCTGCAAAGAAGGACCAGAGCTGCTCGGGAAATCTACGAGCAAAATTTACTTTTCAGAAGTATGAGGAGCGTCTGTTATAGGGAATTGGGGGATGCTACTGCCAGAAATGAGGTTCAGAAGTTTTACAAATGTGTAAAAAAAAAAAAACATCTCAAGGCTACAAACCCCGAACCGAAGCTTGCACAAACAAACAAAGGAACATAGTGGTCAGTACTGAGGATATGAAATTATATTTATTGAAGACTGTATAACAACGGCGGCGGCGAGGAATCAAATTCCGCAGTCGGGCAGAATAAACCATTCAATATGGACGATGAGAGCTATCAATTCCGTCCACCCGACCTTAACGAAGTAAAGATTTAGCTATATCTAAACTTAAGTCCAATGAACCTTCTGATTCTGACCAAAGCAGCATGCACCAACTCATCTGTAAAATACAGTTTGACGATAGCATCGACGACAATTGGAATCTCAGCATTGTTTGGCCGATCCTCTAGAAAAGAGGCCATGTAAACTTCGCCGACTAAAGAGGTATAAGTCTCTTCAATTCTATCTGCTGTATTGTGTGAGCCTTTTGTCAACAGCCCGGTCAAAATGGGTTTAACGATCTAGGGCGGCAAAAAAAGTACATTCTGTCAACAAAAAAGGAAATTTAACGGCAACGTCACCCCATACAAATATAACTTTAAGGTAGTTAGGTGGGTTTTCTATACAAGCTTCGCTACGTAGCTCCTAAGCAACGACACCAGCGTTGAGAACAAATGCAGAATAACTCCTGCTAATCGTTGTTTCTCCTCGAACAATTAAAGTGACTATACAAGAACCTGAGCATCCTAGTCCTGCTCTGTAGTGCTGGGACATCAACTTTGCCAAAAAAATGGATAAGGTCAAAATCCTTTTGATGATATACGGTCCCCTCTGCATAAATGGTAAGAGATACAAAGACGAACTGTAGTGGCTGTTTAACGGTATCGATCTAGTTAGAAGAACCTATACTTAACGACTAAGATGGCTGGATGGCTGGACAGTCTTCAAATCTAGACTGAAGCTGGCTGCATACGTAAGTTCGTTGTTTATTTTTTTTTATGACGTTTTGTATTTGTAACCGAATTTATGGCTGGACTAGGTACATATGTAGATGTAAATATGGGACGGCAACTTAGGTTAGGTTATGTTATAGGGGTGGTTGCACTCAGATTTCCAAGGATCCATCCTCTGCATAGGTCCATAGTGCTCAAACGCTTTCTCTTTAGGCTAGCAGGTTGTAACCTCTTATAATACTTATTAGAAGTGATAGGTGACTTCTGTTGAGCGTGATAATTTCTTTTGTTTTTTCTCTTTTTTTGCTTCTGTCCAGTGAAATCTAGAGGTGCGGCATATTAGCCATGGTGTAGCGGTTGCATCATCGCTTGCCACGCTGAATGTTCCAGGTTCGAATCCCGATTTAAAAAAAAAGTCGATCAACTACGAAAAAAGCTGACATCAACTCTACTGCATAGGCACAACACTCGCAGTAGGGTGGTCATATGGCTTGAAAGTGTTGATTGTACTTTGACATTGGGATGTTCGAAAGAAATACTGTGAATTATAAGCAATGGCAAGAGTACCAATAAATCTCCCCAGTCATTCTGGACACCACCCTCGGAGCAAAAAAAAACTGAAACCTAATACCACCTGAGTTTCAAAATCACTACATCAACACTAGCACTGTGTGAATAGCATCATCAGGGTATTCATAACCCCTTTTGTGCTAGTGAATTATAAAAAAAATAAAATAAAAATATTGTGAGTGAAATCCATCTCTCGTTGGGCAGTTTTGGAATTTCGCGGTGATACTGGACTTTATAAGTTGTAATGAGGGTAGGATGGAGTCATCGACCATTGTCAGATCCAACTCAGAACCTGTTCTTGCGAGCTTGTCTGCCTTTTCGTCCCCATGGATGTCCTTATGTCCCGGGACTAAAATGAATGTAACGACATGGTTAGCGCTGAGTTGGGATGGCAACTTACAACACGCTGTCACAAAACCTGTAACAACTTTCTCTTTTATTCCACAGGCTCTGTAAATGTCTAAATATTATATTAATTTTTTATTTCAACTTTTTTACAATGTTGTTTTCAATAATCGAAACCTAATCATTTTTTTTTTTTTCTCTTTCAGGTAAGTTGCCACACATCTCATTATGTACAGTTCAGCATTAGTAAGTGCAAAAAAAAAGTCTAATTTACCAAATCAATAATAAGGTATTCATTACATACACGTATGTGTTTCTATGCAAAATAAAATATTCATCCTCTAAAGCAATTTTGGATACACGCGCTCTAAAAAAAAAAAAAAAAAGAACTCCCTATGGTTGACGTGATCACTTAAACGTCACCTAAAACTTAATTTCGAAATCCACTATCTTTATAGCACGTGTGAATGGAATTAAATTATTTTAATTTTTTTTTTCGGAACTTATTGCACAATTTTCAAATTACTATCTATTAGACAAGAATATTTTATGCATGGGTGCTTGAATACATTCACGTGGTATAAGCGTCTTAATTAAAAAGACATTAACTCATGGATGAACGAAAAAAAAAACTTTCCGTCTTATCAGAAAGCGGCACACATTTAACATTGCCATAGACACTGGCACGACTTTGTTAGGTGGATCCCCTTGAATTCAGTGTTATCAGAGTCCAACCAGTTTTATTGGATATCTTTTGACGATAGCTTAGCATTGTTTTGGAACATTTACCTAAGCATTAAGACACCGATAATGTGAGTGATAAACTTTTTTTTTTAAAACATATTTCAATGTCATTTACAAGTGTGTTTTGAACATTATTTAAAATAGATTTAAGGGTTGTTGTCTGTTTAAAAGAAGTTTCATTTATGATTTAAAATTAATAGCACATTTTATAGTGGGCACTCATTGTAATCGATGTTTACAGGCTTACACCAGCAGAAATGAGTTACAAACCTTTAAATTGTAAGACCTTCAGTTGAGTAAATATCGCAGAAAAGCGTCATAAAAAATTGATAACTCACCGACACTACAGAGGGATTTATTGTTATAAACTATATTTAAATCAATAATACAAGTATGAGAAAATATGGGAGTGGAAAAATGTTCCATGCACAGTTAAAGATGAGAACTATGGTATGCCTTGTAATGATTATGCATTGGCAACAGAACTATCTAAATTTGAAACTTATCCAAATTGGTTGACACCGGTTTCAATCGAATCAAAGTGGATCCGGATGAGTTTAATTAGCATAGATGCCAATTAATATTAATTAATTGGGCGCATTTGAAGGCAATTTTAAAATGTTTAGTGTTTAAGGAGAATTTTGTTCGCTTGATAAACACTTAAACATGTTTAATAATAGAATACAAAAAAAATAAAAGTTCACAACATTCCTAAATTGATTATAACTATTGTACTAACCTAACTTAGAAGAGCGCTAAGTGATCAAATTGTTTGCGCCAAATATAGTCAGCGAGATTTTCTTGATCTTGGTACAAAAGACAAACCATCGATAGCTTGGCCGACCGCTTCCAAACTGTTTTTTAAGAGTTAGGGCTTCCTACTTGACCAATCACTCTGTGTTTTTTTTTTTTTTTATAATTGGCGCGCGCTAAAGGGGTTATGATTTATGAATACCCTTAACCAAGAGCACGGGCATTACGGAAATTTAGAGGAGAGACGAAGGAGGTTGGTTTTAAATGCTTGAGGGTTATAGTGATGAGGAAACACAGAGCTGTGTAGATTATTCCACATTCGTTTGGTACGGCTAAAGAAAGAATCTCTATATTTGACAGTACGTCCGAAAGTAGGCTTAAGGATAAACTGATGTGCATTCGAAGCGTGACAAGTATTGCGGATGAAATTTTGCAGGGGCGGAATGCAGCTGGCTATTTCGCTAGAGCTGGACTATTCCTTGCAAGTCGGGGAAAAGGTGTGAAGAAAATATGTTTTAAAGAATCTACATCCCAGAATCTACGTCTTCATGTTGTTCCTCTCTCGGGTCTTTTCGATTGTGGCAGATTTTGTTGGTTTCTTTAGTCTTCGGCTGGTTTGGCCTAGTAAGTCGTCGGAAGATTCCAAGGAACTGGATCGTATCAATTGAACTTGATCAATGTAGCCACTCAAATTGATTGTTTGGTTTGGTTTATGGGCTAATATGCGTCCCCGTTGGACCGTTTTTTTTTTTTTTTTTTTTTTTAAAGCTGCTAAACTCAAGGTCAATGTTATTTCCGAGCGCTACTGTCCTGGAACGACAGACACCGTAGTGCCTTTTTCAGGAATTCGCATAACATTAACTTTTGACTTACACTTACAGTGATGGAGCTCTCATCAGGGGTCGAATTACGGCATCAGTGATCGAATAACTCGTCACGTAAAAATGAGCATTATTACGTCAGAATGATCGTTTATACGTAACAACTCGATCATTGATGCCTTAATTCGACCTCTGATGAGAACTCCATCACTGTAAGTGTAAGTCGAAAGTTCACTGGTCTTATTTGAATTTTACTCGATATTTCCCTCTGCAAGACTGAGAAGTATAACCAGGAAACATTATTGTGCAAATGCGTACATATCTCACGTTAACTTGTCACTGTACGATAACCTTAACGTCCACGTAAGTTCGTTTTCTCTGGCGTGTCACACAGGGAGATACTTCTGCCTCCCCCATTTAGAGATGAAAAAGCCTAGTATGTATACTGGACATGCATATCTGGGACACTCGGTAGACCCTAACTACCGAAATCCCGACTCGCAGACGATTTAGAAATCTATCCATTACAAGCAGTACATACATATTATACATTAGTGCGTTAGTTACCTTCCTAGATCTAGAAGGTGCCTTCAATAACGTTCACACTGAATCCATTCAAGAATCTATCACCAAACTTGGTTTTGTTAGCAACTGGATGATCAAAACCAGAATTGTTCAGTCACAATAAGGATGATCTAAAGATCGAGCTGGCTGGAGACGCTTGTTGGTTGAGGCCCAGGTCCACCCCGGACTGTAGCGCCACCTTAAGTAAGTAAGTAAATAAGGATGCAGCCTTATAACCAAATCCTTAGGCAGAAAAACTTCCCCGACGTGAGTTATTTCGCTTCTTCTATGACACGGCCATAGTAACATAGAGTGGAATGAAGGAGCTGACGAGTAAGGCGCATCTGGCTCGGCACTTGATAGTTCCCCCGCTGATAGTCTGCTATCAAATAGAACTCGTTATGGGTAAAAATCCTCCAGCACTTTCTCCCAATTATGAACTCTCGATGGAATAGCCTGAAAATCGGTGTCATATCTAGAAAGACATAGCCCTCTAACAGCAGTAATAGGACGCACGACTTAGTAAACAGAACTCGTACTGAGACAGCAAGAATTCTAGTAATAAGCACAGTCGCTGGAAAGTTAGGTATCCAATACAACAATACACAGAAAAAGAAAACTCAGTTTCACTTTCTAGAGCCAGGCAATTTCACACTTGGTAAAGCCTTTTTTTAAAGAGTTATCAGAGATTTCCGACATAAAATTCTACAACATTATTAGCTTTCTTAACTCAACAGGATGGATTTGAAAACTTATCACAAAAGGAACACAAACCCACACACCGGCAGCCAGGTCACGTGAGTTTGTGTTTCTGGAAAAGATAAGCCCACTGGCCACTTCTACCTACCTAACTACTTAACAAAAAGTTGCAATGATACCATATCAAAATTTAGGCAAATGCTTGTTCTACAGAGGACAAAGAATTCCCAACCTTATTGCGTAGCCTTCTATTTATGTTTCGTTTTTATCTATGTACGTGTCTATCGATTGTTGGCGAACTGACCTTTCAGACTACAGTTAAACAAAACACACACACACTAACTTACTTATTACTTAGCGCGAGTTACCACCGAATTGAACAGTTTTGGCGCCAATTCTATTGAGCCCCACACAGAACACTTCACACTTAGCAAAGATACAAATATTCGCTAAGTCAATGTTTCATCTAAAAACACTCTCTCAAAACAGTCACTTCTGCTATCATATGACAACCCCTCGATAATCTTCAAACCGCCCTTATGGCTCTTCCACGAATCCAACGTTCGATATTTTCACATACCCACTGTAATAAGATTTTCTTCGTATTCCATTCCCTCCCTTTTTTTTCAAATTCAGTTTTTAAATTCAACCGCGTGACGTAAAGCACGCAAAAGAAAAAATACTCAAACAAAGAGTAACAATAAAACAGCAAAGTCACAAGACAACACATAGATACAAAGCTTTTTATTGTTGCAAATATTCCACACACACAAACAGTCAGTACAGCAACAACCACTCAAATATCCATCTTCTTTGTTATCATCTATCTTTCGTTATATTTTCTCACTCAAATTTTGTTATTTTTTTCTTTATGCACTCAACAATGTTAGAAAAAATAACTCGAAACAAAACGAAATGAATTTTGAGTTTACTTTGCTTGCAACTTTTGTTTTGTTTTGTTGCTTGGAATTGCACTCAAAAGTCTGAGTGAGATATATATATAAAGTTGGCGAACGATGACGCATTCAGTCATTGTACAATTACGGTTCGTATTGCGAAGAGTTGGATTATAAGCGGCGAAAAAGTATCTACTGAAAAGAACCGCTAAAAATTAAGTTAATTTTGTTAAGTGAAAAGTGTTTAAAAATTTATATTCCCTTGCTGTATTTGAAACAAGTGAAAATTGTTTTTTGAAAATTAAGAACGTTACAAGAGAACGTAAAAAAAAAAGACCGGGAAATTCCTCAGAACCGATATCGTTGCTATATACAGATACAAGTATCTACACACCTGTGTTGAGTTTTTCATTCATAAGCGGAATAAACAATTCCCAAGAATTTCGTACTGACTCATTGTTTATTTTCTAGTCTGTGATATAATTTATCAATTGTGTTTTTTGGTTGTTGTTGTTAATTTTCGATGAAAAACGTTTAAACGTCGAAAATAAAAAAGATACATTTGCACGTTGATTCGTGTTTAATAAGTTTGATTTTGAGCAAGCACAAGTAGAAAACAAACATTCAACGGTTATGACGTTGGATAATTATATTTTTAACGATGATTATTTGAATATACCATTCAATATGCCGCTGTCTCCGGTGCCAAAATTGGTGAGTTTTTCCATAAAAGAAAAATTTTATTTTTCAAACCATTGTTTGCTGTTTTATATGCCGCCGCAGGGGTTTTTTTTTTATCACAAAATTCAGGTAAACATTGTGGAAATTTAAATTATATTTGTCTGCTAATTGAATGTGCCCTGGTATCTGTATGACACTCTTATCGCTTATCTAATGGAATGCATACCTACACCTTTGATATGGTTAACGATGGATGGAATTGGATTGCATATTATTTTCGAAAGGCGATATATAACCTAGCACGTGCTAATCGCATTCTGTGTCAAGGGTTAAGTGATTTTTTGAAGTGTTCTTAATTAGGGGATCAAGTGTTTTCCTGACATTGACATAAAAGCACAAAGAATTCATGCATTTTGCCGGTGAAATGTGATCTCTTTGATGTGGCATTTGAAGCCTTTGAAAGTGCACTCCATTTGGGGTAATTTATCGAGTGTTAATAATATTTTTTTTGTATGAAAAGTATAAGTGAACCTAACACGAAGGGTGAGAAACTGTCGTGCAAATGAGTACACGAACCCATTTATGATGTAAATCTTATAAAAGTCTAAAGTTTAGTTAGGGCTATGGACTTCGAGACAGTCGTTGAGTAATTAATAGTTCAATCATCAGGTAGACGTCTGGAACAAACAATTTGATGTAAAGCGGTCTTAACTTTTACAAATGATGTGTAGTGTGTTGTGTGAAGTTGTTTTTTTCTGCAGATCTGTCAAAAATTTACATTAATGTATCAATAAACACATTAAATATATTGTTTGAGTTGTTTTAATGTTTGAAATATGTAAGTGCTTTTGGTTTAAAGAAATGTGACACCAATTCTTCTTACAGATTTTGAAGCAATCAAACGACTAATAGGTTACCCTTGGTCCCTTGCTACGGTTTCAATGCTTTATTCAAGTCTTTTTTCCGAATTTGACACATCAAGGTCGATGAAAGTAGTGTTGAGCCAGACGTTCAGTAGTTAGCTTCCCAAACCACGACAAAATGTGGTCTTTAATATCTGACACCAACCACTGCTCCAGATTATTCTACAAATGTTCCTCTAATCTATGCCAACGAATAATTCAACCCAGACCCTGGCAGTCAAAACTTCCTCCCACCTAAACAAAACGAAGTGACAATGATAATATCCAAGCAGTTTTCGATGACTTGGTAGAGAGCACGTATCGACTCAATTCTAAGATTTGGTCAGACGAGTGTACGTTTGATAAATGGAATCTAAGCATCGCTTGCCCGATCCATAAGGATACGCTTTGAACAAGAGGGACATCAGTTTGATTGGCTTCTCAGTGTAGTTCAAGGTAAGAAAAGCCCACCACTCAACCAACAAGAGTGTCCAGCCAGCTCGATCTTTAGCCAGCTGCCTCGAGTTTCGCACGCAAAGTTGCAAGATGAAGATGAAGATGGAGGATACACACAGTTTCAAGGTCGAGGCCACTAATGTCAAAAAAGGGTTTAGACACAATCACACGATGTCATGAAACTAACAAGTCAACACCAGAGGCAGAACCTTTCAAACATCTGTGCAACTACTTGCGTACGTCAAAGTATTGAAGCAAAAGCGGCTAAAATAAGTTAAGTGGTGATTTTTTTTCTGTCGAAAAGACAGAACTTCCTTGGCTTTGCTATCACTTCTGACCACGGCATCTCTTTAGAAACCAAACTCTATCCAATCACTGTTTCTTTGGGCTAAAAAGGCAATTGAGTAGCAAGGCCCTATCTTGAACAACTAAGGAAACTAATCATTTTAATGCTACTCTATGTAGCAATCTAGTAAAAAACAAAAACCAACGATTGTACCCCCACTGCGGCTCGCAGAAGTTTTTGAATCTAATCCAGAGCATCAAAGTTGTAGAAAAAGACACAAATAAAAGGGAACTTTTTTCAACTAACTTGGAGGCAGTTAACGAAGGAGAGTCAAAACATAAACTTTAGGACTATTTTTGGTGCAATGAACGACTATTTAAAGCAAACCTTTCCTCGTTATTTAAAAACATTTTGATCACAACAAAAAGTCCAAGTTCCCCATTTTTTCCATCAAAGAAGTGCAATTTAAGAAAATTTCTTAAACCACTCGAAACCCAACAAAGTTGTTTTGATAATTCTTGCCATAGTTTGCCCTTGTAAAGTAATAAAACTAAACATTTATAATTCGATTGTCTTGCCAAATCTGACAAAAGTTTCAATGTGTCTGCACTTTCCAATCAATACCCTTTCAAATCGGAAATATCTTCATTCAAAAGTTCCACTCAATATTGATTCGTTGGCTGGACTGCATAACTTCCTACATTCAAATAAAAATGTCTTCTTGTCATATTTGAGTTTCTTTTTAAAACTCTCCAAATTCCACCCCCACAATGTACATCAAATCTTGACATTACACCCTCAAGCAATCTTCTTACAACTTCAAATAACACCAAAAAGCAATTTATCCAACAAAGTAGACAATGACAACTTTCTTTTGTTTCCCCTTCCCATCGGTTGGACGCGCAAATTCGTAAACGATAGATTAATGGAAGACCTCAAATATTCAGTTCAATCTACAAACAAATAGACAAAAGCCCACTAACTCTTAAAACATTAACGCGAATAACAGTGTACCCACAAAAGCCACACAAAAATAAAGACACTGCCGCCTATCTCCAGTGTGTAGGATGAATTCGAATTGTAAATGAGTTATGGACATTTTGACACAAAGATCGACTTATTAAGCTTTCTTTTGACATTTGACAGCTGGGGGATCAGGGTCATCGAAATCTGCAACAAAACAAACTTTCAACCTACGTTAGATGATTTTTCCCATTTAAAAAATAATTATTATCAATCAATAAACACATTGAAACTAAAAATAAAAACGTTTACCAAAAAAGAAACAAGTTTCTTGTAAAAAAAAAAGGGTAAACAATCAAAACAAAACATTTCGAAGATTTACGCAGTTATACCTACACTCTTGTCAATTTCGAAGTTCGAAATATGCAAACGATGTCGATTGTCGTCTCCTTTTGTTATATGAGTTTTTTTTTCTTTCCTACTTTCTGTTTATAGCAATATGACTGACATTTCTTTTTATTTGCTTCTCTTTTGTCGGGTATCGATATATAGCAAAAAAAAAAAAAATATATCAATGACACTTGAGTGCGAAAATATTTTACAGATGATAAATTCCAGGAGAACTTCTTATTTAGCCTCTTATTTAGAATAAATCAACTTAATTTGTTTTATAATTTTTCAAAGTCAAATTCTGGTTACTTACAAGGTTCTTAATAAATTTTCGATGGTGTTTCGTCATTTTTTTGAGTTAAAATTAAAAATTATGACATTTAATAAAATGTTTGTAAAGGTGACAGGTGTCATAAAAACAAAAATCGCTTGAAGGTTTTATTTATTTATAAAACGATTGTTAAGATATAAATATAAAGAAACAAATTTATTGTTAAACAAAATGCGTTGTTTGTATTCGCAGTTTATGAAAAGGTTTTAAAGTTTAAATACTAATTAACATTAGCAATTATTTTTGTTTTTGTTTTGATGGAGAATTCTGTCAATTGCAAGTGATTTGCGTTTCAGAGTTTTGACAATTGAAAGATGGTGTTGTAGACCATCTCACTTTTGGCAGAAACTTAATGGTTTTTATTCGATTTTTAGTAAAGACGATGAAAGCGAAGATGAGATGTCATATTCTTTAGAAGATGGCGTCAATTCAAGTGTGAGCCTTGATCTCAACCAACAAGCGTCTCTAGCTAGGTCGATCTTCAGCTGGATGCCTCTATTTTCGTAGTTTCAAGTTGGTTCAGGTCTCTTACTACCTGAGTTGCAGTTTTTCTCTACTGCGTCGTACCTTCGGGATGAATTTGAAGACTCTACGATGATGTTCTGTCCAAGAAATCGGTGTGGGATTCCCTTTTGTTTTTGACAATTGGGTTGTTTTTTGTTTTGCTTTCATTGATCGTTAAACCCATTTTAGCCGCCTTCGTCTTTATGATTACGAACGCCTTACAGACATCACTCCGATTTTGTCAGTATCGTCATGTCAGTAATTGCATGGACTTTTGAAAGACTATGCCTCTGGTGTTGGTGTTTGGGTTCTGCCTTATTTTTACAGGGACGATATTAAGGAAATCGCGAGCGTTATCCTTCGTCATCTTGCACAATCGAACGAGTTTGACAGGAATGCCAAAACTTGACATATATAATTTGACATGTACACAGTCACTAATGGCTTTAAATGCGATATAAAGGTGGTTGATATCGTTTTGAAATTCCTTGATTAACTCCAAGGTCTGATGATGGACTAAAGCCTAAAGCACAGACATGGACGAATCAGATTGTTGACAAAAGGTTGTAGGCGCTCATATAATACTGCAAAAAGGATCTTATAAGCGATGTGAAGGAGACAGTTTCTTTAGAGGCCTGCCTCTCTTGACATACATACACTTACGTAATATTTAAAAGGAAGCTTACATTTCCTAAGCAATGACAAGTACATCATTAGAATTCATGTCATTTCCTGGGATTTAGTTATTAAACTTAATTGTTCATGTACACTTCAAGGAAATTGTTGTAAATTATAGTAATTATTGTGGAAATCTTATAGACGATAGTTTTCTAAATAATTTGTAAGAATTCCAATAAATGAAATAGTTGCACGTGTGACAAATTTGTATGGTATTTTGCTCTTAAATTGGAACTATAAAATGTTTATAGTTAGCTTTTGTCGTAAAGTTAGGAAAAGCATTGTCTATCATTTGTTTGCTAGAAGTTTTACTTACTTATTGAATCAAAATATTGATAATCAATATGCGGAGTGAGACAATAAAAGGACTTTAGTTGTAAAACTGATACAGTAAAACCCGATTAAGTGCCCGAAGATATTAGGTTCAAGTATTTTCTATGCATTAAGCATTCGCATAGCTATCTCATCCGCTTAAGCGCCCAAAGTAGATGAAAATGTTCACGAGGCAGTTATCCGGGTTTTATTTAATCATTTCGAACGATGTGGGTTCAGGATTTAGTTATTCAATCCATTTCACTTAAGATTCAGGCAGAGTTTATAAAGTCAATTAGTTATAAGTTATTAGCCGCAATTTATGTTAAGTTTGGAATATATGTCGGGAGGACTCATCTGACCAAAGCAGGTTCATTTCTGAATAAAGGAAGCAAGTAGAAGATATCTTTGAATTTTAGGACCGCAAAGCAGCAAGTTTTATTGACCTTTTTCGGTCAAGAAAACACAGCAAGGTGTAAGTAAATAAGTACTTTGGCATTGCTGCTGTGGACAAAGGCATTCCCCAAGCTGTTAGACAGATAATATGTACTTATTCGTAGCAAACATGCTATTTCGCCACGTTGTAGAATCAGATACATTTAAGTGGTTTTTGTTTCTTTTTCCTTGCAGACATTTTTCTAGATACACTTTTTTTTTAGCTGCTTGTACATTTAGAAAGAAAGTACATAGTCTATTTGAATTAAAACAAAGTAACGATTCACGAAGTTAATTTTTTGATTAACGGACCCGCCTATGTCTTTTTCCTTTCTCTAATGCTGGAAACAATGAGGATTAAGGAGCACAGTCCGGGTAGAGTTTCTGTGTGAAATACTGTAGCCTACCATCCTCTTCGATCCCGGCGCACGATGTTTCTTGATCTCCAGACCAAGCACTCTGGCATCCGCAATACAAAAGTACAAATAATTGGCCCGACAGCTTAAAGAAAGCCAACCCCTAGCTTCTCAACCATTCATGTTGTGTGTATTATACGAATGGCGGTTTTAAGGATCGAACCTGTCCTCTCGCTTAGTAGTCCATCGAACTAACTACTTAGCTACGGCTTTCGCGATGCTTGGTCCTTAAAACGGAGGTTCGGTCTTCCTCGTCGATGTGTTTTGACTTATAAAGTTCCCGGTTGTATTGTCTCCTTTTGTAACTTTTCAGCTCTTTTCCGTAAAAGAAGACTCCATTTAGAGGAATTCTACTTTAACGACGCGATCTGATAAACACGGATATCAGAAACCTCCTTCGCTTCGTAAAAAGCTCCAATTGGTTTAACGAGTAGATATGGAGATCTCTTCAGATCCATGTGGTATCACAATGGACCTATCACTAGTCTAAGTGTGCTGGCAATAACTGGCAGCCACCTCAACCTAACCTAACCTAACCATCGTCTCGTATATTTGTCCTCCTCGCGTAGGGGACCAAATATTCGACGAAGAACTTTTCCTCCCGATAGTACTCAATATTTGCTCTACTTTCCTGCTTTTCGTTCAGCACTCAGCACTATATAGCAGAACTGGCAGGATCAGTGTTTTATGGAGCATAAATTCCGTGTTTCGTATAAGGAGTTTCAAACCCTTTGTGGGGCCTTTTGTTTTAGACGGTGGGCAGATGCTTTTTTGTTTATTGTCCTTAGTTTTGTCCTAATTTACTTCAAGGCCAAACTCGTTTTGTCTGTTGTTCAATTGCCAACTTCCTCCCCAACTTGTTGTTACCCACGTCAAATAATCCTCCATGTTGTGAATAAAAAATAAAAAAAAATCCAAAAAAATATACATATCTCAGTCTGTCTGGTAAATCTTGACAATAAATTATTAAAAAGACCTAACTTTGGAAAAATGTTTAGAAATAATTTTTCAAGAATGCCTACGTTGACATATTCCAACAATATATCTGTCGCAAACAATTACCCTCGAATTAAATTTGAAAAATGTATCTCATTTTTATATTTAACCCCCACTTCGATGGAATTATGTATCTATCTCAGCACGAACACTTTGAATGAATGCCAATCCATTTGGATTGCTATAGTATAAATTATTTTCTTTAAAAAAAAATAAATATTCTCTCATAATTATTTCCTGTTCGTTGATTTTCCTATGAAATAAAAAAACAAATCAAAACTTAAACATTAAATATGTAGGTAGAATTCACGTGATCCATGTGTAAATTCAATTAAAAATCTGCAATCTCTAAAAAACTGCACGTTAATTATTGCCAATTTAATTTCACGAAATTAACTGAGAATTCTAGATTAAAAATTAAACAAAGCGAATCATTGTTTCCAATGGTTGAGTTTTTTTTAACTTGTGTTTTATTATTTTTTTATTTTTTATATTTTTCTCTCTCTCTTCTAATTAGCGAGGTTTACTTGTACTTTATCTTTTTGTTGTATACATACTCGTACATATTTATATTTCGCAGTGAAACGTGCTAAGAAAATTCAATGAACTTTTTAAACATCTGTGCTCAGTGCTGTGCTGTGGTGTATCTATAAGGAGGCTATTTAGTAATTGGTCATTCCCAATGGGGGAAAACCCAACAAAATATTCACAAATAGCGTCTACGACGAGTATATTGACTAAGTAGTGTGTTGATTTTTAGTTTTATAGAAACACAAAAACAACATCAATCTTATCACAACCGAATGTAACAAGCGCAATTTTTTTTTATTTATATTTTTCTTTTTGTCAGATAAAACACGCGTTTTTTTTTAATTTCATTTAATAATTTATTTTATCTTACGACAACACACGCTATAGGAGCTTAACTTTATTCGAAATGAAATATGTTACAAACTGATTACTTTTCCATTGAAAATAATTGTTGTTGGGAAAAAAAGGACAAATAAAGAGTTTTTTTGTTTTTCTCTTGGCAGCGCTCCGAATAAAATTCAATCTATCGTAGATACATAGATACGAGTACACGAACTTATAGATCTGTTTACTGGCAAAAACAAAATCACATGAAAACTAGTTTAAGGTCTGACCAAGCGCGGTCTCCTCGTTGGTTTATGGTGCCTGGCGTGCGGTGTCTAACCCTAGAGCAAACAATTGACCATGAAGCTAACGAATTTTCCTTTTCAAAAGCTCATAAATTTTCTGTCAACTGACGGTATTTGTTGGCTCCCTTTTCCTTTTTTTATGCATGGTTTCGCTTTCGTTTTCATTTGTTGGGTGCAGAAGGGGGAGGGTTTTTTTTTTTGCTTTCTTATTTTCCTGGAACCATGTGCAAGACATTTTGTTTTTTTTTTTTTTGGCATTCTTTTTCCAAAATTTCTTGGAAAAGTAATTCGCAGACAAGATAAACTGCAAAAATGCATAAGAGAGAGAATGGCAACAATCCCTCCCTCCTGGTAGATATTTTAAATTGGAATTTCCGATTGTGTATACAGCTCTACAATTTTTTTTTTCCACAGAATTTGAGTATGAGACCGTTGATTTGGTTTTTTCAAAACAATTTGTTATTACTGCCCTGAATTTAATTGTTTAACTGAGAGATGTGCGTAAATTACAAAAATAAAAATTATTCGTGTCGGCCAAGGTGAGTATTTACTTTGGGGGGGAGGGTAACGTATATGAGTTTTGGCCCCCACCATCTGGGATATTGACGTACAAAACCGGATTTTATTTGTGTTGAGAAGAAATTTAACTTTTGTTTGCTATTTTGCTGGAAGATCTGTTGTGGGGAAAACCACCGAAAAAGTTGAATGCAAATTTTTGTTTTGTTTTGATATTTTTTGTATTCAGTGGAATTTAGTCTCAAGATTTTTGAAAGTATTTAAAAACAATAAGAAGTGTGGAGAATTAGTCGAAGCACGATTTTTTTTTTTCGAACTTAACTGATCGTAAAAATCGAGGAAGTCGTCATTTTTATTAGAGATGGCTGTCGTGGTTGTCGGGGGTTTCGATGTTAATTAAACTTAACAAAAACAAAGAAACTGTTAAGTACTTGTACAAACAAATATATGTGTGTACGTGTATTGTTTTTTTGAAAAGAGAGGAATACCCTTTTTAATTGTTATTGACTTTCATTCTGAACTTAAACTACTACACTTTAAAGTTTAAATCATAGAAAACCTTTGTTTATTGTAATAAATCTCATCACTTATAGGACAAGTCATTATAAGTTAACATGGATATTAACAATGCTATTTTTTAAGTCAGAAATGTGTTATTCTATTTCCAATAAGTCTATCACCGACCCTGAAATGCTCTTCATTCTGTAGTGTAGAACAGCCTGCAATGTCTCCTTAGAATGTTGTCGTCTTCTATCCGAATTCGTCACTGTCCCCTAAATCGTTCAGCAGGTACTGTTTGAGGTAATTTCCTCTGGATGCTGCTTGTAAAGGGTCTTTCATTAAGCGCCCCTATCCTTACATTTAAATAAAACAAAGTGTGTGTGAAATATCATCGACATTTTTTATTCCTTTGAAAGGCCTATCGATGCCATTATGTATGAAATATAACATCGTTCAAATGGCCGCCGCGGCTTCTCTAGGTGGCGCGCATCCGAAATGTCCAATTTTCCATGACTCTGGCGCATAAATCATGCTGAATTTGACCGATGGCATGGGTTTTTTTGGCTTTGAGGGCTGCTGTGGTTTGTGGCTTATTCGCATGGACCTGCGACTTCAGAAAACCCCACAAGAAAAAGTCTAATGGGGTCAAATCGCACGATATCGGTGGCCAGTTCACATCGCCTCCACGTGAGATGACCATGCTCTCGATTCGCTCGTGCAGAATTTCCAATGTGGCGCCGTCCTGTTGAAACCACATGTCGTTGGTGTACATATTATCCAATTCAGGCCAAAAGAGGTTGGTAAACATCGACCTATAGCGCTCGCCGTTGATGGTGATGGAAATATGGACCGATGACGCCGCCAGCCCAAAATCCACACCAAACAGTGACTTTTTCGGGATGCATTGGACGCCCTTAGATCTCATGTCGATTGGTCTCGTCCCAAATTCGACAATTTTGTTTGTTGACGTACCCATTCATTCAGAAATGGGCCTCATCGCTGAAGATGATTTTTCGATGCAATTTTATTATTTGCACGTGTTTTTGAACGCTATATCCGTCCATGGTGATTTGGCAAAACAGACTGAATAAATGACAGCCAGTTTGACATATGTAGCTTCAACAATATGGCCGCTATCAACTGTCAAAGGTCGGAAGTCCCTATTGGAAGACCCTTTAGCTATAACGACTTCTAATCTCTCTGGTCATACAGGAGACACTTGGCTTTCATAGCCAGGATGTTAGTGTTGTTACTTTTGTTACTCTTCAAACTGCGTAATTTTTGATTTTTCCTCCTGAGATGTTGGAGTTCGAAGTCAGTTCTTACTGCTAAGGCAAATGCAAGTTTTTAATAAATAACAAAAACAATAAACTATTGACAGATAGACTTCATACTTTAAGTGATGCCAAATGACGTTTCTCTCGTTATGTATCAAAATTCATGTTTTAATCAAGTTCCACCCATTTTTCACATTGATGATGAAATTTCCCACAACCCATCGCATAACTTCAAAACTAGGTCTTAATTTTTTTTTTCGCATCGCAAAACTTAACTCACTATTACAAACACTCCCCGTACACGTTTAACAATTAAAGTAAAAACAACACAAACAATTTAATTTTTTCTTACTTAATTACGAAAAGAAAAAAAAAATTCCATTTACGTACTCAACTTAATTGTTTCGAATAAAATTAATTCCACAAGCCCAAGGAAAAGATAAAAATATACAATAAAACAAAAGACAAACATAACTAACAAATGCCATTGACACTCAACATGTTGAGAATAATTATTATTGTTAAGTTGTTGAGTTGTCATGTCGTAGATATAGATAGAAGCTGATTAATATGATTTGAGATACAACCCTTTTACCTTCTTAAATTATTAACTATCATCACTTAACTTGACCAGATGCAATCGCGCAATGTCAAGTACAAGAAAAATACTCAAACAAGCTACTAGATAGAATATCTTACATGATGAAATATATTTACACAATCTTGTTAAATCACATCCTTACCCTTATTCATCTTCTAAAGTAGAGATTGTGTTTGCTTGCAAATAACCTGATTTTTATTGGTGTGCTTCATTTTTCTAGTTACAATCTGCGAGTCATGCAAATCACCACCAGTAGCCGGTCGAAAAAGAATCAGAAACAACAAAAATATACCGTCATTTTTCATTTAAGCGCGAAAATGATGAAATAAATCGTGAAAAAATCGTAATATATCTTCTGTCCACTTCGGTGACAGAAAGTATTTTTCAAATTGCATCTTACACGGGTACACACACACTCTCACGACTGCAGGCAGCAATTAAGTGCGCCGATATTTTATTGTTTACTTTTGAATTTAAAAGAAATTTGAGATATTTTTACGTGACTTTCATTCGGTATACATAAATCAAGAAGTATCTCTTCCAGGAGTCAATGACTTTTTTTTTTTTGAAAATTAACAACTACCAAGAGAAACGAAAATGGATACAAAATGCGAATCTACACTACAACCACCCCACGCAAAGATGTCAATCAGTTTATTTGTTTGGTGCTCCATGTTTTCATATTTGCGGGACAACAAACAAAGGCTACCACTTCCAAAAAAAACAAATACAACTTATACTTGAAAACCCACCCACAGTCAGTGGAGAAAACGGACTAAAAAAACATATCACTGTCCTAATTACGGGTGCCCCTTTTCAGAAGTCAAATGCAAATAGAAAAACCAAAAGAGAGAAAGAGAGAGTTATGCACAACATTTATAAATAAAATAAAAACAAACAAAATAATAAGAGAACTCCTTGTCTGACTAAAAAATTACACCAAAAAAAAGTATCTTGCTAAAACGCACGTGTCTCTTGGTTAAGTTAACTTCGACTTTGCAGACTTTAAATGAATTTTAGTTTTCGTCTTTTTTTAGAAATTAACCGGTGCAAGAACAGTGTGGTTCACAAGTTTTTGCACAGTGAGTACTTGTTTGATTTTTAAAACTTGAATGGGACTTTCGGTAGTCCCAAAGTTTCTTAGTAGAACTTTCACTTTTATCCACCCATTGGTATACTTTCGCAAGCGTTATTGTTAGCCTAGAACCCTTGTAATCTTTTTGCGTCTCTCGAATTACTATGATTAGTGAAAAGAACCGCCTACGGAAGCGTTTTTTTCCATAAGAAACTTAGTATCTTAGCTGCTTAAGGTTAATACAGATCCAAACAAGCTTTGAATGAAAACTGTATGGATCTAGAGTTGTTTGACTGTTATAAAAGAGGTTTCGTCTAATGATTGTCTGATGTACAGCTCGATGGCATGTAACCTAGTCTGAAACACGGACACTGCCGTAGGTCGGGTATTTACCCCGGCTCTCTATACCACATTGACTGGAAACTGTTGGTGACTGGACCAATATCGAATTAAAGTTTCCCGAAAAGTGAAGTTTTGTGGCGCAAATTGCGGTTTCCAAAGTTGCAGCTACTTACAAGAAATAAATTACAGAGTGATGGTCGATCCCATTTTGCTCCAATAGAGTGGGTTTACTTACTACAATTTCGAAAATGTCAGCTTAGAAGTCACTGCAGTCATCCTTCATCTGGGGAGTGATCGCCGTGGTTCTTTGGTTAGTGCGTTAGACTGCTAAACGAACTGACACAAGCTCGAATCTCAGCAAAACAATTGAACATTTTTCGTGACCCCACTTCTCGACAGGCAATGACAAACAAACCTTCGAGAGTATGGTTTTATTATGGAAAAGCTCAATCCGCCTTTGGGGATCGGCAATGTAGGTCGTCTCCTCCACTTGTGCGACATGACATGGATAATAGCAAGAAACGCGATGTCGTCGGCCTCAAGGAATAAGTCTTCCTAGTCAGCTCGATGCTTGGCTACCTCAAGTTTCACACAACGAGTTGGTTGAGTTCCATTTCCAACTGTGCACTCCAGCTAGAGTAAGGTTTTTCTCAGCTGCATTGTCTCTTCGTTGTGAACTCAAATTCCGCCCGTCGCGTTGGTGTCCATGCACATAAACTGTCCTATCCAAATAAATTTCTACTAAATTAATGCCTTAAACTTCCCTTTGAAGCAAGTTAGACTACTTTCATCCGATTTCATTAACGTCAACGCTTTTGCGTACGAATAGCAGAGACATTCTTGAGAGGTTCAAGATCCACGCGTGTTCTGCTTATGTATTAATATTTTTGAATCACAGTCCTGGCAAGCAAGGATATTAAAACTACTCTGTCTTATGCATGCTCGAATAATCTGAGTTTTTATGTGGACGATTCTTTGAGTCCTCCTTTGGCTATTGTGTCCATCTCACGAAATCGATAAGATCAAAAAAAACTCTCTTGGTACTGTTGAAAAGTTTTTTAACCCCACTGTTGAAGATTTATACTTACATACATATATGTATGCACATTTCTCACGTTACTTGCGTGATCGCAAAAACAACGAACGCGAACGCGCGAGCTCGTTTACTTGTTCTGCTGCCACCAGCCGCGCTTGATTTCCTTTGTTAGCCGCGATACGAAGAGAGAGTAACATATTTAATAAATCAACCTTACAGATACATACTTTTTGGATTTCAAAAATTCACTAAATAAAAAAAAAAATACTTAAAAGTGGGGTGGCGACTGACACAACAGCCTGGCTGTTCTGTTGGTTGCTGCTCAGTTGTCACATACGAACTTTGTTCAAAGTTCAAAATTTTGTTTTTACTTTGCATGTTTTTGTACTTTTTTTTTTGGCAAGTTAATTATTTAATATTCATACAAAGGGGTTGTTTTTTTTTTGGTCCGGAGTTCTTTTTATTATCGCTTAACCATAGAAGTAATCACTTTGATGTATCGGCGGCGTGCGGCGAAGGAATGTGTAAATTTTTGTCGCGACAGAACTCCTTATTCATTGTTGTTGTATTTTTTTTTTTACAACAAAACTCATACAGATACACATGGTGATTTATATAATTTATGAGCCTTTGTTTGGCATATTGCACTCAAGTAGAAGCGAGAGTCGGAGAGTCAATTAAAAAAAAAAGAAGGAAATTCAAAGGAAAGGTGTGGTTTCCCAAAAACGGACATGAGAAATAAACATGACGATCCTTTTATTTATTTCATCATTCTTTTTCTCTTTCTTTCTCTTTCTGTTACTCTTTCTTGTTGTAATTTTAAAATTAAAATTCAATCAAAGTTCGATAAACTTATTTCGCTTAATTTGCACGCCACTTTCGAGGGAGTTAAAGAAAAATATTTATTTTAAAATCGAAATGCTTTGAAAATACTTCAGGGTTTTTTAAAAACAATAATCACTCAACGATAAATTATAAAATAAGCAATTAGGTAAGGAGAAAAGTGTGAGCAATTTTTTTGTTGTTGTTTTCGTCGAAACACCTTGTAATTTGTTGTGCGAATGATTGATATGGCGTGGCAGCCATGATGGGGTAACGGATTAAAAATGTCTGAAAATCAATTTCTTTCGAGTCATTTATACCATCTATCAAATGGTGTGATTGATCAGTATTTTAAGCCATTACCGTTTTAGAAATAAAGTAAAACTTCAAACGACAGCAACCGTTTTGTACTTTTTGTTATTTTTTGTTGCAAAAGAATGACGAACCTAAGAATTAGTGCAGTTGTTTAGTTCTTCTATAGAAAAATACCATTTTGCAAAGAAGATTTAAAGAAACAGAACTTTAGAAAGAACAAAGAAGACAACTATCTTAATCTTTGGGAAAAATGGTGCTAACAACGCCTTAAGCCACTGGATGAACATGGTTATTATTGAGCCTGTTCTTTCCTATAAGTGTCTGGTCCGGTGGTCAGCCGTAAAAAACAGAGACTCACAAAAGTCCAGCGGTCAGCATGCATCAACACAACCAGCCCCATACAAAGGACACCGACAGCAGCCCTTGAAACGATATTTTCATTCATATCGCTAGACCTATACACTACAAAAATGACAGCAAATACCGTGATATGCCTTCAACTGCTGGAAGAATAGATCACATCGTCTAGTTTCCTTAGATGGACGAAGTTTTAAACAGCTCTTCCCATTTGAAGAATGCTATGGTGCAGGATTTTTAAACCCAACAACACATCTATTTTCACAGAGAACTTGCAGAAGAGTTCAGAAGTGCAAGATTAGCTGCAAATCGCATTAAATTTCAGATTTTTCACATATGGGAAACGTATGCATTGAAAAATCTATGGATTTGCAAAAGATGGACGTGTGGTATCAACGTGTCCCAATAGCAAATGGAAAAGTAATTACGTGATTAATGTTTGATGAGTTCAGTATGAAGCAGACATTTGAGAATTGCGAGGGTAATTTTGAAAAGTAAAAATCGTTTGCTTACATCATTTGCAACGCTATATACACAGCAATCAGATCAGGAACTTGTCTATGATTCTGTCAGTTTCAAGGTTCTAAGTGTATTCAGTAACTACAGTAATACCCGGATATGTATTTCCTCGCTTAGCTGCATAACTCGCATTGTAAACTAAAACTTCCAGGCTTCAAACATTTTCAGCAATGTAAGTGGGTACGGATAGGTAACTTCCCCTTTTAAGAGCCCAAATTTATCCGAAAAACTATTAAGGGAGCTATCCGTTTAATATAAGGTACAATTGACGAATGTGAAACACATTCTCGTCGACATCTTGTTAAGTTACACGGAAAGGGTTTTATTTACGACAGAAAGGTGTAGAGATTGTGTTGGTCTCTTAACTAAGGGTAAACAGATGTGCATCTTGAAGACATTATGGAAATAGGCACAGGAAGTGCACTTCTCCAACAAAGTTATCATTAAACTTAGTTTCCAGTACCAATGGTAAGAATTGCAGAGACCCTTTGTGGGTCTTTTCAACTAAGTTTTATCATGGAAAGGGATTTCTTCGTTTCAAAGACTGGTCAGGGAGTCCTCGCTATTTGTCCAAATTTCTTGCTGAATGGAATGTTTACAAAAGAGATGGCGTGAGTAAGGTCCAATACTGACATCTTTCTTGCGAGTAAATCAGCTCTAGCATTGCCTGTTGTATCCATATGTCCCGATACCCAGAATAGAGTCACAATTGATGGTTAGTTAGTTGATGTTTGCAGAATTTTATTAGCCTTTATGGAAATGTTCGCGACCCCAGAATCGGTCCTTGATGATTTTAGTGGCTTGGCGAATGGATGTAAATTTGATTTGACAAAAACAGTGCAATAATCCTATAAAAAGTCACAAAATATTCCGGATTCTGTACAAGTGTCCATTTGAATCCTTCAGTATACAAAGTCAGATCTTCATTGTTGGTGACAATCTAATTAGTTCAGTGTATTCTATTGGTCGTTAGTAGTGAATCTCCTGTTGTGAATGTATTTCACCGAGCCTAACGAATTGATTACAAAGTTGCACACGTGATTTTCACGAGAACGTAGTAGAAAATTTCCAAATCCCATAAACCTAAATAAAAATGCATATATGCATAAATGTACTTATATTTAAGTAAATAGTTTTATCTTCCAAAAAAAACCCCCCTCCCCTCATTTTATGTGTACATAAATATATCTTTCAGATGATTTCGCAAACACGCATTATACCTACCGACCTACCTACCTACCCCACCTTTAATATCTTATCTCTTTGCGACCGGAAGAAGATACAGATACTTTTTATGCCCGCTAATCAAATATTTATCAGTTAAAACTTGTTTCTCTTTTTGTAATCCCAAGGCTTGGCTGGCAGAGCTTAAAAGACTAATTCACAGATCTATAAATGGACTCTCATTCACTACAGAAATAGCAACTATAAGTCAATGTTCTTTTTTTTTTTTTTTAATATCGTTTCAAACTAATTTAAAACAATTTGTTTTATTCGTACTTTCGTATTGACCTTTTTGTTTTTTTTTTTTTTGCGTCAACACATTCCATACACCACTAATAAATCTCTCCACAGAGTATCTACAAGTATCTAAGCTAGATAGATACGAGTTACTTTGCAAATAAAAAAAAAAAGCGTTTTCATTCTATGACAGTCTCTGTCTCTGATAACCAAAGTACAAAACAAGATTCCGACTCAATTCCACTCGAAAAAAAATAAATAAAATTGTTGTTAAGAAAAAGCTATGCTATACTACTACACGATCTACTACTACTGCTCGATCGAGTATCTGTGATCACACATCATCGTACGGCGCTAGGGTCTAAGCTTTCAACACACTCTTCAGATATTAGTAAGCGTTTGGCTTTTTACTAAATTAGAAGCGTGAGTTACTAGTGTGCACTGTTGCGCGCCTACGTGAAAACGAGTACAAAATTTCATAAAAAAAAAAAAAATAAAAAATAATAAAAAAAATACGTGATCGTATTACGTCATTTCAATAGAAATCGGTTTTAAAAATAACGAAACACGTAAGCGATGTCGGTATGGTAACATTTTTTTTTTTTTTTTCTTAACAATTGTTGTTTTCTTTTTCTTGGTTTATAATCAAAGATAGTAATAGTGTAAAATTTGTCGGAAATGAAGGAAATGTTGGGGCTGCCATTGAAAGTGATGATGATAATTCCAGTTTTGAGTCATTGTATATTTTTGGGTTTTATATGAGATAAGCCGAAATGTATTTAAAGCTTTGGTTAGATATTGTGCGCCTTTTTTTGTTTGTGTTTAAGTGAGAAGTTGATTATTATGACGTAGGTTGGCAAAAGGTTGAGACTGGAGTATCAATTGATTGTTGCTGGCTGACGTTGTCAGCGAGCGTTGCAAAGTGACACAGTGAGACGCTCTGACAAATCAAGACTTGAGTTTTTTTTTATATTTTGTTGTCGTCAACGTTGTCAATTGGAATATGTTTTGTGAGTAGACTGAGTCTTGATTTCTAGGTCATAAGCTACGAAGCTGATATAAGTACATGCGGAATGTTGCAATATGAATCCCTGGAGACATGTGTTCTTTGTAAAACGTCTGCTATTCTATAGTTTTTTTTTTTTTTTAATAAGATACATAGGTATTTGTATTAAGTGCTTTTAGATTGTACAGAATGAATTAAATTGGTTAAGACTTTCGCATGCTTTAAGTGAAAATAATTTAAGGCGAGAATATTATTAAAACTTTTTTGAGAACTCAATTTCTTTCAACTTTTAACAACAAGAAAGTAATTTAGAGTTTCACAAAAATGTGTAAAAGATTAATCAATCTATATTGTTTAGTTCGCATATTTTCAAAGTTTTTTTTATCATTCTAAGAAAAAACTAAATTTAGCAAAAAAATTCTTGTTGATAGTGTTTTCTTTTTATTTATTTATTTGAAGGGCTAGAACTGTATATGTATATCGCTTCTGACTATAGTCTGACGTATTTCAAATGTATATTAATTATTTTGCTATCTTAAACAGCTGCATATACATATATTGATAAATCGAATAATAAAAACAATAAAGCCGTCGTAGAAACCAAAGTCCGATGTGAAAATAAAAATAACTAGTTCTAGTGAGAACAAAGAAACATAAGTGCTTATAACACATTCTAGTTTTATTACGTATTTATGTTCGTAATTAAGTCCTTTGGAGAAATTGGAGACTTTTAAGTATGCGACTTGGAACAAGATTGGTACTTTTATTTTAGAGATTAAAAAATCTTCTTTGACGACGTTTGGAAGTTTGCTTTCAAGTTTAGTCGATGTTTATTCAACAGAAACATTTTTGTTATGCCCCTATCCCATCTTCTCTTAAAAACAAACACTTTTCGTTATGAACCTCACAGTGGTTATTTCGCAAACAGAGTTTATGTTATTGAAGAGGTATTTCCACAGAGG
This sequence comes from Criorhina ranunculi, assembly GCA_951813785.1. Taxonomy (NCBI): domain Eukaryota; kingdom Metazoa; phylum Arthropoda; class Insecta; order Diptera; family Syrphidae; genus Criorhina; species Criorhina ranunculi. The sequence continues at coordinate 14,848,959 of OX638381.1, forward strand.
GAGAGCTACCTTATTTAGACAAGAGCTGAAGACATGTGGAGGAAGTCAACAATTGTCCTTTTCCACTCCTAACCTTTGTCACTTTTACGGAAGTTGTTACTCAAATGACTGTTCTTTGTTGTTGAAGTTGTTGTATCCCAAATAAAACCAACTGTGATTTGCCTTTTCAACTGCAAAATGTCAGTAATGTATGTACATATGTCGAAATGACCAGAAATCCATATGGATATTATACAGCTTTCTTGTTGAGTGATGATTGGTTGTCGTAGTTACTGCAGTTAGCGAGGATAGACCCGTTTTGATCCCATGACTTTGAGTTACCTGATTATATAAAATTGAACATACGTTAGTATGAAAGCTGAACAGGCATCTACTTTGATGAGTTTGACATCGGAGTGGTTTGCTAGAGTTTCTTCCTCATCCATGTCTGGCAGCTACGCGCAGTGGGTGTTGAAAAAATCTGCAAAGTCCTAAGAGATTTATCATTTTCATTTGCCACTGTCAGTTTTTGGGTGGCAAAATTGACTGCACTTCACAACCATTTTGGGGAAGGTGGATGCAGAAATTTAAGAAAGTCTTTCGAACATGGCCAACAAAAAGTTGAATCACAACACCATGACAATGCAAATGCCCATTCAAGGACTAAACTGATCGGGAACTTTGTGTTCGAAAACATATTCTTTTGACTAAAACGTAGTTATTTCAAGGCTCACTAACACCCAAAATGGGTTTATTTCGCTTAAGTCTTAAGAATTTGTACAACAATCATGTTCTCTGATAAAGTAAGTTCTTATCGAATAAATTTTTTTTCGGTGTCGCCTTTCAAAAAAAAAAAGTTCTTGAAAAGAAACAAAAACAAAAAAAAAAAAAGATAAACAATTTACAAATCTTACCAGCCTGGCGTTAATCTTCAAAAAAAAAAGGGGAAAAGACGGAATTTCCACTGCGATATGGGATACAGGAACGACATGTTTTTTTTTATTTTTGCTAATCTTTAAAAAGGCAAAAGAATTTCAAAAAAAGATGGAATTTCCACTGATACCATCAGGACATGAATAATTTTTATCAACATTACCATACACAGCATGTCAAAAATGGGTAAAAAAAAATTTGACTACAGCCTCTGAGTGCCCACTTTCAATTTCATTTTGTATACATAATAACTAAAGAACCGATTCCAAATTATTTGCAAATTTTCAAAAAGGAAGCAATTAAAGTTTTCTTTGAAAGATGCCAATGAAATAATTATAAAACGAAGAGGAAATAGATTTAAGTTTTTGGCAATTGTTCAAAATGTATGTATTGATGCAGGGTTGTTATTGTTTTAATTTAATTTTTCTCGAACTTTTCAAAAAAGATAAATTTGTGTTTTTTCGTTATTTAGTGATGTTTTTTAATAATAAATTAATTAGATAGTCACAGGTGGTGAATTAAGGAAAATTTTAAATTTAAGACAAATTTTAGTTGACAAACAGCTTGTCACTTGGACGACAATCAATCTGCCTTAAATAATCTCACCCAGTCATTGTACTTATTATCTAGGCTTCATTCTAGACAAAAGAGTTTTATGGAGAAACAATATTGTCCTATAACCCAGATGGGGCTACTCACGAGAACGATCCTCACTTACAGTATCCCTACAACAGTATAACAATTAGAATGGACCTACTTTTGGTTAAAGTGCACCTTTTCTTAAGAGGACTATAGTATTACATATAGCTCGTCTGTAGTTGAGATTCTTAAGAGTTTCAAATTCATATAAATTCTTTGACTAATTATCTCATGCACTTATCCGTGATGCAAACCACTTAACAAAAAAAAAAAAAGCATTCACTTGACCTACTAGCACTGCTCCAAGTGAACGTTGGAATATCACGTATTTTATTTAAGATAAACAAATCTTGCTGGCGAAAGTTTTACGACGGAAATTCCTTAAATTAACACCATCATAACTCTTTTTTTTTAACAATAACAACCATCCATAAATGCGCACAACTTTAAGGTGTAAATACAATCAAAAAGTGGAATTCCCTTCCCTCAGAAATGATGACCTGCACTTTAATTAATTTAGACATAAAACCAAGTGACACCATTGCCATTAAAAATCATGCGCCATACCCATACTGTTTGTTCACATCCAACAGATCCATCTAGTAAATTGCAATTTATACATTATCATCGTAAAGTGTCAACCCTTTTGTTGCGAGGCATGACTTTTTTTTTGCCAAAAAAAGGCGGAGATGAACCCCAGAGATTTATATTTTATCTCAGATATTCAATCTACCGAAGAATCTTTATAGTACAAAATACAAACAAACAAACAGTATGCTTCAATCTCGACATTATCCATGACCCAGGTGCGGCGAATAATATACAAAACCAAACAACCACGTAACTGATGAAAGGTTTGACTTGCCATCGTTGTGTGTTATATTTTTGTCCAACAGACAACAACAAATTGTTAGTGGAATGAACTCGAAGTTTTTTTTTTTGATTTTTTTGGGGTCTCTTACCAAAAAAAGATACAAAGTATAAGGAGGCGGCACTTTATTGTCATGCGATGGATAGCAACAGCGGTCGCGCACTGTATAGTGTTTTTTATGATGAGGTGACATACTTACAATTTTAATTAACAAAAGAAAACAAATTTCAATTTGTTGTTGTTTTTGATGAATTGTTAAAACTTAGTAGGCTTGTTTTAAAAATATACAAAGTCACTCAACGAATGCGTATTTTTTTTTTTATCCAAATCGGGTACAAAACATTAAACAACCTCAATTAACGATTTTTACGTTGCTCGATGTTAAATTTGACGTCATTCTGAGAATAAACAAATATGTACCAGAGTTTATTTTAACAACGTAAACTCTTTTATAAACAAAAAATAGATATTTATTAGAAAAATATAAACAAAAACAGAATTCCGCGCAAAAATGTTGTATATTTTAAGCTTTAGGAAACATTTTTGTTTGGTTTTGATGAATTTCATTTAAGCTTATAGATAGAAGCAGTTGCAATACAGTGAAGATGTCATTTTGACGTTTACAATGAAAATGTCAACAACAGCTGAGCACTTCAACTGCTGTCACAAGAAACAATTGTCTATCCGTTAAAATTCGTTAGTGCAAATTTGTTAAGTCTAAAAAATTCGGGCATTATTGATTTTCTACAGTTTAAGGGGGAAACAATAAATAAATTGGCGCAACAGCTTGAAAAGGACCAATGCGTAGCTTCTTCCAACCATTAATGTTGTGCTTGTTATATTTTTCGCATGAATGTGGAATGGAACTACAGTTTTAATCGCCGACTTTGAACGATTGATTAAGAAACTTTTTCACGACAAAATATAGGACAACCTCAACAATGATGCGATGGTCATTTGCAGTGCCATCCCTGCATGCTCAGCAAAATGCCGTCGCTTGTGTCGACGTTTGATGATGCTTAAACTTGTGTCATCATTTGCAGCGTTATTTAGTTTTCACATGCGTTAAAAGTTTTTCTAATTTTTGATCTTTGACATATTGGATGTCTTTCATGGAAAAATCGTCAATCTTTTATTTTGACTCAATGATCCGTCGATTTCTGTACAGTGAGCAGGAAAACTAAGCAAATAATGGGTCGTTCTAAGAGAGAAACTCGTTATTCCTATTTGATGAGAACGAACTAAAGAGCTTGCACTATGAGAACGTAAATTTATTCAAAGAAAATATGAAACCAGGGATTGACATTCAGTTGAAGTAAATAGACTACATTTTACTAGCTAAATAGGAATTTGAATCTCAGCTTAGGAAACCGAAGTTTTGTTTCAAAGACTAACCGATCGCGTAGGAAAGGAAGTTTGCTCTGATGATCTCGGATCGAAAAGAATGTAAAACATCGATGTCTCACGCGAAGACTTCGCTTTTCATTTCACTGATCCTTTTCTTAATTGTGTGCCCCCATTTTCGGGGACCACCCGTGAATTATGATTTATCAAAATTGCATTACATCATATTGGCACACAATTCACAATTACCCCAAAAAATCATTTATTATGCTCCTATGTCGAGCTATTATGATTGCACATTATGAATCACTATTTATGTTCTAAATTACCTCACAACACCAAACAATATGTGTAATTTACAACTCAAATCATCGTCATCGTAAATTGTCATTACAAAAATAGCCACAAAACTAGTATTCTTTATCCCTTGCAAGCGGATGGTACACATAAAATCCAATGCAATCTTAAAATATCTCATCCACACGCATCAATCATCTAAACCCCGAAAATCCACTGCAATTTGTTCTTCATTTCTGACACTAAAATGTACAGTCTTTGCTCTTGGCAAAATTTGTTAAGACCATGTTCAACACAACCTCACAATTAAAAATGACGAATTATTCGTAACACCTGTTTTACCCAAAACAAAAATATAAAATTGAATATATTGATGGGACACGAGGCAGAAATTTACAAAATCTCAAGCAAGTCTAGAAATAGTTAAACAATTTAATTCCACGCAGAAAAAAAAATCAAAATAGCGAAAGCACCGAAAATTGGAAGACATGTCGGCATCAGAAAGGCACAAGAAAAAAAAAAGATAATCCATCCATCTATTAAAACATAAACCATAAGGAACCCGCTGCTGTTTTAGCAGAGAACTCAGCAGCACGATCATCGAGGAAGCTAAAATTTGCAAAAAAGAAATAAACCGGCACACACACACATTTTTAAATAAATTAAAATGAAAAACAATTTAATGAACTTAACGAAATAAAAAAAATAAAAAAAAAACTCAGCCAATCCATTTAAATGTATCTAAACATGTATCTCTTCTGTATGCCTTCACTTCACTGCTTCTTCTATAGGTACACAAATAGATAGCTAGATACATTCAAGCCTGCCATAAAATGAAAGCGAAAAAAAAAAGTCGACATCCAACCAGCAGTGAGGGAAGAAGGAATAGAAGCGCGCGCGAACTCACCACCATAAAAAAAAAAAAAAAAACAAAGATACAAGCACAACGAAGAAAATTTCCTCTTCGCAAATATCGCAGAAAATCTATCTTGATTAGTCGAAAACGAGTCCGAGCCCCTGAAGCTTGAAAAGCTCTCACTTCAGTGGGATACATTTCTAAATCAAATCAAAAAAAATTAAAAGATCTGGAAATAAAATAATCGCGTGAGATTTTTTCAAAATACAACGTTACATACTTTACGAACGAACGAAATTTAAAATTTTTTTTTTTTTTTTTTACAAAAGAAAAGATACGAGTACAATCTATCTCTAACTACATTGATTTCGGTTTTGAAAACGCGAAAATAACACACAGAAAATATAAAAAAAGACGTCTACAGTAACACCGTTAGTTCAAATATTCAATGCAAATTCTTATATAATTTATATACGCTGCTAAAAAAAAAGAAACATAACGATACAGCGAAATTTAATAATTAAAAAAAAACAAAAAACAAAACAAAAAAACCCGCAAATTTACTATTATGTTCTCTGCAAAACTCAAGTGCGACGAACAACAACTTAAGAAAGAATTACTCGAATATCAATTTATGACGAAACAACCTCAGCAGTTAAAAAAAATCAACAACGAACGGATAAAACAATTTTTCAATAAATCTGAATTTGAATTTGAATTTTTGAAATTCAAAAAACCACCAGAAAACGACCAAGGAAGTGGTATTCTCACATGAATATTTCATTTTTCTTAAAAATAAATCAAATCTCACATCGGATTGATTTAAAAAAAACTAAAGCAACTAAAACTTTGTAACGAGAAATAAGCTAAAAATACAATTCATTGAAAAAAATAAATTCTAAAAAACTAGGAAATAATTTTATCTTTTTGTGCGAAATTAAATAAATATAAACAATTTATTTTAAATTCTTTTCTAAGAAAAGTTAACCTTTTATAAATAAAAAATAAATAATATATACATACATATATATATATTTATATTTATCGCGTGTGTTATATATATAGAAATTTGATTTTTTTTTTCTACCGTGTGCATGAGGTTTTATTTATTTATTTATACTAGTCGATTGATTTTTTTTTTATAACTAAAATTATTATATATCCACTCTCTACCCACACTTTGTCGTTCGTCATTTATCGAATTTAAAAAAAAAATAAAATATGGATGCTTGTGAAATTGCAAACTTCTTGGCCAGTGAGCTTTTTATGCAACAGGTAAAAGCAAAAATAAAGATAAAAATAACAATTATACAAAGTTTTAAATATACATTGATGATTTAATTGGAAATGATTGCACGGTGGGTCGTTTCGAAGGTGGATTGCTGTATGGATGCGGCCATAAAAAAAACAATTTTCTTTTATTCGAAATAATTATTTTAATTTAATTCAATTGAATGTGATTCTTCATTCTGAAATGTAGGCGGTCGACTACATACTTTATAGGTATGAGGGGGCCTTTGGCGCGTTTCTGATAATTTTTATATTTTTCTTCTTCTTTGTGAGAATTGTTTACTGATTTCTAAACTGAATACCTACCATATTTGGTTAGTTAATTTGTCTTGGGCGTAAGAGAGTAACCACATCTACATTTGGTGTCTGGTTTTGGTTAGAGAAAGATACTTTTTAATTATGGATAAGTTAAAACGTTTCTGACGTGGGTAGAGATTTGTTTCTTTATGGTTGTCGATGGAGTATGAAATTTGTCATTCATTAGGAAGTAGTATTGTCAATATTCCATTGTTGAAGAACGATCGATTCATCTTTTTAAATAACCAATTTTTTTTTTTTTTATTAAACCCACCAATATCCGAGGAATAATGAATCAACATTCTAACATTCTTATCACCTTAACAAATGCATTTTTACCAAGGCTGTGTCAAAGTAATAGTCTAAGTTGGCATAGTCCATAGTTCAATGCAAGGCTTAACACCTACGTATTTGCTCACTCAACCTACTAACCGGCAAAAATACTCTAGCCGGTCGATGTCATGGCCGCATTAGGTCAAGTGTTACCAAAGCCGAATATAAAGTGGGTAGTCTAATTTGTACGTTAAAACATTCTTAGAATTGACACAACAAAAAAACACTTTATTTGGTTATTTTATGTATTTATTGTACTTTGTTTCCATTTCAAGTGCATCGTTTGTCGCAAGGAACATTCGCGGGATATTCATATATAAATGAAACTTACACACATTACCATCGTACGCGCGTCATATAAACGACATTCATTTGGTCTGGTGCATCAAAAACTGATTTATTTATTCTAGACAGAGTATAAAACTGCGTATTATAATCTATAGGTGACAGGGACATTGTCAGCCTATGGAACACTGAAGAAATGTCTCCTGTCTCTCACTGTTTGATTGTGTTTTCACAAACAGTGCTCCAACGAAATAACCAGTTGCATTCCGCCAGCGTAATTTTTTCAATTTATCTTTGAGCCTACTTTCAGAGGTATTATGAGGCCATACAACACCTGAGCGAAATGATCACATAGCTCTGTGTTTCCTCATCAATACAACCCGCAAGCATTTAAAACCAATGTGCATCGGTATCTCTTTCGTCTCTCTATACATTAGTATTAATATTTTTAAAACGGGCTTAAAAATCGTCCGCCGTTTACTTATTCTTTTTCCCAAGCTCTTAGAAAAGCAGATGGCTTCGATGTAATATCTTTACCAAATACAATCTTTTGTAATGAGTTTAATAGTAACCCAGCACTTGTTAATGAGCAGCCTAATGGTAGTTTTACTACTCCAAAAGGTCTTATTTTTCAGGTATTTTGACAACCGCAGCTGTAGCCACTCCTGAACTGGGGATTTAAAAAGAAAAATTACTTAATTACAAACCAAACTCGACTATCTACGCTCCCATGAAACAGTGTTCGTTGATATATGACCGATCACAAGCCGCCATAGCGATTCAGATTCAGCAAACGCTATTTCTGTTTGACTGTTCTGTTTTCTGTTTTATTTGTCGATCTTCAATTGCATCTTCTTAAGACAGGTGGCAATTTTTTGTTCTCCCAGCTTAGATAAATGTTGACTCGATCAACTTCACAAGTGAATGCCTCGGACTTCTTACAGACGTCAGCAAATATAGTTAAGTAATTCTACCTACATCCTGAAAAGTAATGCCACTTTGGTACCAATCTCATTAGAGATCTTATTTTCGGTAACCCCGCTGTGTCCTGGGACAAGGCAAGACAGCAAATTTGATCTTTCAACGGAATTTAAACTAGTTCTCGTTTAAGGCACTTACTTACAAAGCCTTACCTCTGCAATAAGACTGCAATGTAAGATTTTGCTTGGCTTAACGATGTGCATTCTGTTGTGACTGCTACTGATCAGATATTGCGAACACCAAATCAGGGCTGTACCTTTTTACCAGAAACTTGTTAGACCTGGATTGGATTTTAAGGGTCTTTATAAAGTGCAGTCAGTACACCACTTCTCACTTACTGAAATTCCATACTTGCAATTATACCAAAGAGTCATTTCAAGAAAAAAACTCGTGACATCCTTTCCTTGATTATCTACAAAGTACATTTGTATACATCTATTTATCACAACAAAAGCTGTTTACAAAATTGCAAACACGTTTTCAACTTGAAAATCACAATTGAATAAAGAACAAAAGATACTAATGTCCAACTCATGACCTTGAACATATAACAAGAAAAACAAGGAAAAGTAATAAAAACAACACGCATCAACGTTAATTACCCGTCTCATTAAATTGTAATTTCCACCTTTCGGCACCTGTAGGAAATAGGTAGCGTTTAAGGTTTATTACATTACTTTTCGAAAAGTGAAATGAAAATCAGTTTTTCAAAAAAAAAAAAAACTTCTCGTCTTCACGATAACGAAGAGAATGAACAAAAAAAAAAATCCCCTCGATCTTATATCAGCACAATAAAATAGCTAGCAACAATTAAACAAATAAATAAAAGGGGAACAACAACGAAAAATAATAATCTACCAAAGAGAAGCATTTTCAATTTAATTCTTTTTCTTTTTTGAATTCAAAGAAACGAACGAGTTCATCGTTAAAAATAGAATCAGGGTGAAGAACTAGGAAGCACCAGTTTGCACACATAAAAATTCACCACACTATAATCACCAGCAACATCAACATTATCTAACGCCAGTGCCGCACAACCGAGAGCATGAGTTGAACAAAATTTAGATAAAATTTTGTTACAGTTTTTCCCTTCCGTTCATTTATTTTGCAAGAAAAATAAACGAAAACAATTGCTTTCCTCTGATAGAGGAGCTCCAAGAGGCATGAGGGCAGTTTTACGATCTTCCGAACACGAAAGCTTTGCTCGAAGTATGTTTTTCTCTAGCCCTCTCACTGCCTAGCATCATGATGCTGTGCACATAGAAAGATTGTGTTTTGTTGCCCACATCGCTGTGTTGTTTATTGTAAATATCGTGATATCGTGGCGCACACCACATACCACGTGGGCTGTTGCTAAAAGGGAAAAGTGGAAAAATCCATTACTTTGCCATTTCTACGTATTCGTTTGTATATATGCGTAATCAGAGCTTTGTTGTTGGGAAAACTCCTACAGTAGAAGCACGCTACAAACGTGATCGCTAACATGCTTTCGACTTTGATCCCGAAAAAGAAAAGTTGTCATACATGTGTGCTTCTATGATGGATGGTCTGGGAAATGATGTAGTATGAGATTTCTTGGAGTGTCATCATAGACTATTAGTCGCCTGAAACACGGTGAGTGTTCTCTTAGCTAGCTATGTTCTATCTTACTAAAGCTGAAATGTCAACGAAAGGCTATTTTCAGCAAGCAGGAGAAATGCGATTTTTTCGAAGTATTCTTAAGCTAAGTCAAGAGTATTATTCATCACGACCGAACACCCTTATTCAACACCAACGACACCCCGTCTAAATCGAAAATAAATCCCTTCTAAAGAGACGTTGGAAGGCGATGTTGCTAAAGATGAACATTCCACTCACTTCCACACCGACGGGTTCACGACGGGTTTTTTGCAGTGTCCCAGCTTCCTCCAACTTTTTCCAAATTGTCGTGCCACTTTCTCGACTGTTCTGCGATACTCTACCGGATCGATAGAATTTCGCTCACCAATGCCATAATCAATGTTCTAAGTAGCCACAGCCCCAGTGGCCAACATGCCGTTCGTACCGTTAGAGAGATTTGCCCACAACTGAACCTCGAATGATCTTAAGGTCTTATTTTCCTTATTTTCGATGGCGCTGCAGTCTGGAGTGGACCTGGACCAAAACTAACAAGCGTCTCTAGCCAACTCGATTGTTAGTTATCTACATCCAGTTTCACATGCCAAGTTGGTTGAGGTCCCTTTCCATATGCGCGCTCTACCAGCGCCGTCATTTCCGATTGGATTCCTTGAGTAGCTTAATCAAATGCTTTTCTAAACACTCTCAATATTCAAATGTAATAATTGTTATCTTTTTTTCTTTTTAGCTCGTCTCATTAGATGGCATTCAAAGTGGTGTACCCACACTCACCACCTCCACATTGACGCCAACAACGCTACGTAATATCGAACAAACTTTCATCGAATTAACAGCCGATCCGCCAAATCCTGCACCTTATCAAGCCGGTTTTGTGCCACCTCGAGCGCCATATAATTTCCCCGAGTTCAACAATGAAACCAACAGTATGCCATCGTCTGAGGATTCGCAGAACTCATGGCAGAACCCTATTATTAACGAAGAAAATTCCATGGCCACAACAGATACTTGTAAGTTGATCAAATCAATTCCTTCTCAAGGATAACTAATTAACTTTGCATTTTTTGTTTTGTTTTTGTTTCTATTATAGCAAGTGTAGCCACAACAATTAATGCCAACGATAGTCCGTCCTTTCATAGTAATGGTACTGGCGGTGGCGGTGGCAGTACAACCGCAACCACCTCAAATGCTACCAATGATTTTACATCAGTAAATAGAGCCATAGCTGCGGCACGTGCTGGTGCCGCTGGTAGTGCCAATTCCTCTATTTCTGGTACAACGACACAAACTCCGTCCCGCCGCAATCAGGGCGGTCGCCGTCCAACAAAAGCAACAAATATGTCTCCTGAGGAGGAGGAAAAACGGCGAGTTCGTCGTGAACGTAATAAATTAGCAGCGGCCCGCTGTAGAAAACGTCGTGTCGATCAAACCAATGAACTGTTAGAAGAAGTTGCTGTACTAGAAAAACGTCGTGATAGTCTGCAAAAAGAAATTAACAGTCTATACGAGTCCAAAGATGATTTAGAAGCCATTTTTGAGGCACATCGTCCTCAATGTCGTAAAATTCGGCCAAATAATAATAATCTTCTGGTGGATACATTCAATGCATGCGACCCAGGCCGTGGTTCACCTCTAGATCTCAAGCCCGTCATTTTGCCAGATTTCGATGTGAAAAGCATAAAAAGTGAACCAAATGAAAACTTAGACAGTCTAGATGATGGACCACCATCACCAAAACGTGTTATGTTATCACAAACGTCGTCAGTTATGGTGCCGCCATTACCCAATGTGTCCACGATATCAGCATCCATACCCTCCGCTTCTGCTTTAAATACGCCCACCATTACGAATTCACCGCCAGCAATGCTAAAACCAGGCGGACCTGCAAAACAACGACCCAGCTCACTAAATGTACCCCTGCAAATGATTTCCGGCATGGGAAAGACAGTCACCGACATAAATGGTGTTGCGATAACAACGCCCTCCAGTGGTGTAATGTTCAACTTTGACAGTCTAATGGACGGCGGTACCGGTCTAACACCTGTTTCTGGACCACTAATACCAACATGCTCATCACAAAATAAGCATCCTCTTGAGTTGACCACCCCCACCAGCGAACCTTCCAAGCTGGTCAGCTTATAATAGTTAAACGAATTCTATTTGTAAAGTTTTAACGAAAATTTCATAGAAAAATGTCTCTGGACCGAAGAGTGGGTTAAATAATAATAATAAAAGAAAACCGTTTTAAATAAACTAATTTTAAGAAAAAAAAATATATTTTTCCTTTTGTTTTCACTTGTCCTCAAATTCTTTTGTATTATTTTTTTTTTTAATGTTATTAAATATGTTTTTATTTATATATCTAGAAAAAGAGTAAAAAAAAAAGTTGTAAATTAATTTTTTTTAGAACATTTAAACAAAGTAAAACCAACAAAAAATGGAAGGCGTTGTGATATTTATAAATAAAAAAACAAAAATAAAGAAAGCCTATTATAATACAAAAACAAATAAAACTATTTCCTTAGCGCAAAATTTAGCTAAAGTAAAACAAATTAAATTAATCTTGTGTGCGTTCAATTCTTTTATAAAGAAAAACAAAATAAAAAGCCTAAATTTTAACGAAAGATTGAAATCTATTTTACACAATTTTAGTTTATAGCAAAAAAAAAACCAGTAAAGAGAAACGAAAACTTTGTTGTTTTCTTTTCTTTTTCGTTTTAACTTTTAAGCTAAACCAATCAATAAGCGAATAGTTTTTTAAAATTAAATAAGCCTTTTTGTCGATCGTTTGAAAAACAATTTTATTTTATTTTATTTTTTTTTTTTTGTAAAATTTAGAAGAGAAAAATCACCACATCTATAAGATATAAAAAAAAAAAACAATTTTCTTTTACTATGCAGTAAGAAAGAAAAACCTTTGTCGCCTTGTGTTTTTGTGCAAAAGCAATAATTAATTGAATGAATATGTATTACTTTTTTATATGTATAATATTATATACGATTATCTATATGTAATTACTATTTTTAAAATGTTAAATTAAAATGAAAAGTAATAATTATATGTATATTTTGTATATGTAAAACTAAAAGAACAGGATAATACACAATTATAAAAAATAAAACAAAACAATTTGCATGTATTATGTACCATAATGTTAAATATTAATTCAATAGAGAAACAAAAAAATTAAAAATCAAAGAGAAATGTGACAATTTTGTAAAAGTATATTTTTTGACGCGAAAGCAAAAGCCACTTAACGAGAAAGAAAACAAAACATATAAAGTTAACGAAAGCAATTTCATATTTTTTTCTATTCGATCAAATGTTGTAAAGAAAAAAAAAATTAACACATTATTTGTTAAATGGAAGCAATAAGTTATGAAAGAAAAATAAATGCTACACTTTACCAAATTTAACTGATAACAAGATCAACAACAGCAACAGCATACATAAATATTGCAAACTCTTGTATATTGATAAACTTTGAAAAACAAAAGAGAAAATTGCAATATACCATCTTAAGACAAAAATAATTTTGATTGTTTTATTTTTGAATGCTTTTTGCAGATAAGACTGGTGTAGCATTTTTCAGAAAATACTCTCTACAGTAGGGCTCCTACTCTGTATTGCGATTCTTAAGTTAGGATCGTTCGAAAGTGGATATTTTGTATGGATTTTATGAATTGCGTTTCAAATTGCCCATACAAAATTTCCCCTTTCAAACGATCCGAACTTTAGAATCGCTATACAGAGTAGGGGCCCAGCAATGCAACAGTGCATGCTACTATTTGAGGCAGACATGGACCCAGGTGAACCTGCGAGAGACATAAGTAGCGCGGATGCGCCGTTTTGATACCACAACTGACGTGACCTGGATGTTTATGGTCGTAGCTTAGAGTGCACTTTTCATATCCATCATGTGGAGTTGAGAAAATTGATAACGTTGCTGAATTTTATGTTAGATATCTCAGAAAGTTCCTTGAAAAAGGGGTTTTCGACAGTGCGCTGTCTGGCTCTGGCAAGTGCCGGGCAGTCACAGAGAAAGTGGAATAACGTTTCCTTTTCGTGTGAATTGTCGTAACTACCACATTGGGGGTTGAACGGAATGTCTAGCTTGGAAGCGTGTTGACCTATTGGCCAGTGGCCTGTGCTAATTGCTGTCATGATGCGGTTCCTATTGATCAGGTCATTCGTTGTTTTTGTTGTAGGTGGATCGTCTCTTCCGTGATCGTACAACTCGTCACGTAAAAACGAGCATCATAACATAAAGAATGATCGTTTCTACGTAATAATGCTCGTTTTTACGTGACAAGTTATACGATCACGGAAGAGACGATATGGCCCCTGTCTGCATATGGCACAGATTCCTAGACTTTTCCATCAAGACGGACCCAAGTAAGTCAACGCAAAGCAAAAAGACTGCTAAGCATGTACCCTAGTTGGGATTCTAAGAGATTACGCGTTGAAAAAATTTGGCTCGAGGCGAGTTGCAAGAAGAGATGAAAATCCACAGACCTCAGTAACTTCTTAGGAAAAAAAAAAAAAAAACACGAATTATGGAAGATAATTTCATAGTTTCCACTCAGCAGTCCACTTTTCTTCAGATGGTCGATCCATCAACCAAACTGGCCACATGCTAACTGATACCCGGCATTCATCAAACACTCTCGATATACGATGTATTTGCTGGTTGGAGCCCTTTACCGAGCAGGACTGCCAACAAAAAGAAGATATGTCCCACCCTAAAAAGAAGGTAGTTCGAGAATGCAAACTTCCTTGTATTCGGTCCCTTTTATGTTCCTAATGAGCTTACTATTCCTTTTTTTTTTATAAAACATCGTCGTCCATAGAACTTATTCTGGTTTCCTAACCTTTTTGACTGGAATTGTGACCTCAAAATAGCGGACGCTTTACGGAGGGCAGCCTGCTTCAGATCGGATCGGTATTTGCTGCCAGTGAGCAAATTCCTCAGCTTCTTCAGTGACCGCCTAGGTCCAGCTTTCATGGTCACACTAACGGTCTCCTTGGATGACCGATTCTGGTTCTTGCCTTTCTTCATGACAACAGTGAATCCCTTCTTAGCTGGGACAACTCCCAAGGTTTTCTTGTGCACCAGACCGCTGTACCTATATGAACTGACATTCGTTAGGTTATTTGGTTCAGTGCTGAAAGGTTTCTTTACATCCTGCTTCTTGAGCATGTTACGAATAAACAGCCAGTTGAGGTGCGACGATGTGGTGGCCATTTTGAACAGTCCTTCGTGCTTGACTACGATGACGGAAACGGTTCAAAAGTCAAATTTTCGGTTCGCATCTTCGGTTGCCTGATATGTCTCTAATAAATACAGACGAAGGTAGTATGACTCTCTGGGATGCAGAAATCCGCGATATTCTTACAAAAAAGATTGAAAACAGCTTAATGGCATTCTTACGGGCCATAACACGTTTGCTAAGCTTCTTAGTGTATTAGATCTAAGTGACATTGCTATCTGCGACGCCTGTGAAGGAAGCAACGACTCTGCGAAACATTTCCTATGGCGACTGTTGACAAACCTACGAAATACAACAAAAAAGAATACATTAAAATAGTGATGACAAGATGATTGGTGTTGCTAACATTTCTCCCGTGTCGAATCATCATGCAGGAACAATCAGGCATTTCACAGACCTTGTTCTTAACATTCCAGAATTCGATCGTATGATCAAAGGTCTCCAACGAAGTATCCTTCAATATCCGAGCAAAAAGTCCTAAGTAATGCAATACAAAAAGTATAAAAAGAATGCAAGCAATAGTTTGTCTTGTTTCCAGATCCTCACTTACAAACTGTATCTGTACATTCAATCACTAAACACAAAGAAATTTAAATCCATGATTATCCGAGCGAAGGAATGACCAAAGAAAAATTACCAAAAATATAACTGAAATATGTACACCATGCAACTAGTTATCTGTGTAAAACCCGCGACCGGTGCCATGTATTCAAACACTCGTCCAGTCGCAGGCAGGTTCCATTGACTTATTGATAAAATCATCATTCTATATACCTACCTACCACCAGCCCTATACGGCTGTGATACATAAACAAATACCGCGAGGTTGCTTCGCCACATTCACTTGTGCCTCTGCGAGAGACCTCAGTGATTTGGTTTACATCGGCAAGATAAGATCGTGATCTCGCTAGCTATTAAACTCGACCAAAACAATAAGAAAGCGCTGTGGAAAACTTGTACTGAATATCTTAACACAGAAGATATACCTCTGCAGAAACGATGATTCGAAAATTGTTCAAGATTATCGGTTATGGCAGAAAATTAAAGGCTGTGTCACCTAAAAATGTCGTTTTCATAACCGGCTGTGATTCTGGTTTAGGGTGAGTATTTTCTTTTTTTCCAGAACTTCATATCTAAACACACTTTGTTACTTTCAGTTTTACTTTGGCCCTTTTTTGTCACTCCCTCAACATGACAGTGGTTTCAGGTTGTCACAATTGTAAATCCGAAGGTGCCAAGATCCTACAAAGTGTCCCCGATCGTAAACGAATGATTACAATTGAAGTTGATCTTCTGAAACAGGATACCATTGAACAGGCACACAAATTCATTCGGGATTTGGTTACAAATGAAAATGAATATGTTTTTACGGCGCTAGTCAATAATGCTGGTGTGATGTGTTTTGGCGAATTCGAGTGGCAGACTAGGAATCTCTTTGAATCACAAATTAATGTAAATGTTCTTGGGACGATGAGACTGACCAAAGAATTGTTACCTCTAATACGACAACATCGGGGAAGAATCATCAATATCACAAGTCACTGTGGCCTTCAGGTAAGATTGAGTATGTTTTCTTATAAATAATTGATGAATGTTTGATAAAGAAGAGACAAATGTATGCAAAAGAAGACGTAGGAGTGAATCTGGATATAATTCTCATTTAAATTCATGACGAGTACTTAGCAGTAGGCTTTCTATTGAGAACATAACTCAGGTTTACTTGTTGCTGTTCTAGTTTCGGACGTACTTGTCATACATATACATAATGTATTGTTTTATTGCGAATAGAATAACTACTTTTCAACAACTTTTCATACAACAGAGCTCTACGCAATTAGAGATTGAGGTATAATTTTTTATACGTAGAGCTAGCTCTGTTGTATAAGTTCATTTGAATGAGACGGGTCATTTCAATAGTTTAACAGTTTCAACACTGCGATTGGCAAGTGCTAGGAACCAGGGGCCTCAACCAACATCTGTATGTACACCTCTTCAGTTCACACACTCCAAGTCAGTTGAGGTCCCCTTTTACGTGTGCGCCTCACCTAAGTCGAGGTCTTTCTCTCTTGCTTGTCCCTCCGGGTAAGATTTGCATAATCTTCGCTCTACATGTAGTAACCCTTCCAAACGTCCAATATATAGTTCTTTTGACTATCGCTGTACAACCCTTACAGTCCGTCATTGAATCTTCTCCTCCAAACGGGACCGAATATCTATGACGAAACGACCGAGGATATCTTAATCTGTATTCTAATTGCTTGCTGTAGCGCCATCGAGAACTGCGATAATTAGGATCTTATGTGGAGTCTCCTTAATTGTTCGAGATATGGCCCCACTCGATTGACTTCTTAAAGTTCCATCCGATTCGTCGATGTTGGGTTTCTTTTCTTGTTGTTAACAAATATATGCACATACTTGCAATCATTAGTTGCTAGTCCAATTGCGCCCGTTTTTTTCTCGATTCTCGCGATTCTGGATTGGTAAGAGTAATATTTAGTATTTTCTTGGCACCCACGTTTGGCATAGTTTACAGCAGTGTCTCGCCACACTTCTTCTTTATTCAAATTCTATGTTATCATCATCAAGGCTAAGAACAGCTCCACCCCTTTCATTATTGTCAATACATGTCTTCTTGCAAACAGCATAAGGCCACGGATTTTAAGCATTTTCTGATTACTTACCTTATCTCCCCTCAGCTCCTAGATGTGAGATTTTATCTTTAGTTGTGTATACACTGAGATGTCTAGAGATTTTTATATCTCGTTCAAGTCGACAAGGTTCTCAAACGACAGCACCACCTTAAATACACTTGCTTTGAGGAAACAAATTATCTACATGGGATCCAGCAACAGGAGTTCATTTTCTAAGAGCTTGCATGCTTCTAGGTAGGCCTTTCTACTTTGCTTTTCCTGAGAAGTTCTTTGAGTTTATTAGAATGCGCAGCAGGCATTAACTTTTACTTAAGCACCTCTTTCGGCTATACATAGTCGATAAGTTATTTCATCAACTTTAGTCTTGGGTGAACCTCGTGGCTCCTCTGGAATTCTATGCAATATCAGCACACAGAATAGTTCCGGTAAAACGAATGGAGTATCAAGGCCTGTCGAATGATTCATCGGCTGCCTTATTATCCTCTACTTATATATGACCTGGCAGCCAGTAGAGAGTTTGATGGCAGATTGGCTATAAGGCTATAGTATCACGATTTTCTGTTGACAATTTTCATTTAGCTTTCAATCACATAAATCTCTGCTTAAAAGATACTGAGTGTTGCAACTTCTACCCAGCTGACCAAACTTGCCTTCAACTGTCCTGTATCTGTTACTGCACTCGATTCGAGCACTCTCTTACACATTACACCCTTTCCTTGGCCCCTGCTCTGTTTTGTGATTCTAAAGATACATACTAAATGTGCGCTTTCGAATGATCCGAACTTTAGAATCGCAATACAGAGTGGGCGCCCTTCTTTCTTTTTTTTTTTTGCCAACTTGTGTCTAACATTTTCAATTTTCCACAGAGTCTTCCCGGTTTGGGGCCTTATGCCGCTTCAAAAGCTGCTCTTCGCTTCTGGAATGATTCCTTACGAATTGAATTGAACCAATATGGTGTAGAAGTTGTGAATTTCATACCCGGATCATTTGTTGGCATCAGCAATATTTCTGCACGTCAACAGGAGAACGCAATTGAAATGGAAAAAGCATTAACTGCAGAACAAAAACAATTTTACGGCGAATATTTCAACGAGTACAATGGATATTTAAAAATTATCTCAGGTTACAAGCAACCGAATCCAATAAACGATAAAATTTTGTTGGATAAGTTCAAAGATGCCCTCACAAACACTCATCCACTAACGATGTACATTCATGAACCGATGAGGTAAGAAACATTCAATGAATCGAATCAAATTAAAAAAGTAAATTAACTTTTCTTTAGATACAAAATCTACAGATGGCTTTTCCACATTTGTCCAACGCCCATTGTGGACTGGCTGGCTGTAAAGTTCTGTGCAACACCAGTTTACCGGTCAAATAAAAAACTACTGTAACAAGTTTTCCGATACTTTGTGATTTGTTTTAATTTTTCAATATATAAAGTTAGAATTTTGATGAAATCCCACTAGATACATATAAAAACAATATAATAATTATACTTAATTAAAAAAATACATTTGATAGAAGGAAATATATGTATGATCGTGTTGCATGGGTAGAACATAACAGATTGCATTGCTGCTGCTTCTGGTTTCCTTTATTATTTTTCTTTCTTCGGAATCACAGGAGTTTCTCATTTTAAATTAACTTTAATTGCCCCAGATTTCGTCTTGATGCATTTTCGCTTAGTCGATGATATAGGCTTTGCCTATTTGTAGTGTGCATTGGGGTTGGGATTGTTATTCCAAGCGGCGTCTTCGATAG
The DNA here is from genome assembly GCA_951813785.1 of Criorhina ranunculi. NCBI lineage: Eukaryota > Metazoa > Arthropoda > Insecta > Diptera > Syrphidae > Criorhina > Criorhina ranunculi. The sequence goes on from OX638381.1 coordinate 14,868,367, forward strand.
AATCGGGTGATCCACCACGACCAAGGAACGCCATCAAGTAAATCACTAGGAGAAAAATAAGGATTCCGCTTAGCACCAGGAACCACGTTCGTCGCCAGGGCGGTCGTGATGATGGTGCATAGAAACGGCGAGACCAACGTGAAAAGATCTCAGCGGGTGTTCGACGTTTGTATTTGTTGTCGTCTCGATCAGTTCCACCGATCGGTGATTGCCTCGGTAACAAGGGACGTCTGCTATTAGCTGAAGATAGTAGAGAGGTTGTTTTTATTAAATCATTTGTTAATGGTTGGAATTTTAAAGCTCTTAACTGAAAGTACATATAAGGAGTTGTTTTATATTAGAAAAACTTAATAAATTTCATGGAAAAGTATACAATTTGAGGCCAAAATTTACTATAAGGATTATTACAGACATTCAATACGTGCTATGAGCTCATACATATACACCCCTATCATTCAATCCGACGGATCTGAGATTCACTTCACTTATTCGATCCGCGGAGGATGATCATTCAATCCGCCGGATGCACTGTTTTACCGACTACGATTTTTCTTTTTCAAAACCGACTGTTCTGTCATAGTTGACGGCGATTAGAAACAGCTGCTGATAAAAACAAAATAAAATAAAATTTAAAGACAGTGGATAGCATTGCTCTGTTTTTGAAAACGAAGAAATATCTTCAAATAGGCGAACATCTCGTGCATATTTACGGGCATCCAGTGACGACATTATGGAGCCAACAGACGCTAAATTAGTTAAACGATTTCGTTGAAGTTTATAATTTCTATGAAATCAATTTGAATTTCAGTTTCATAAACAATTTTTGTTTGAATAAGGCAGTCTTTAATTATGTGTTGGAAGTGTTAATTAAGGACAATAAAAGCATATTCAATTTAATACACCTAAATAATTGATTTGTCCTAGAAAGAACATACATTTTCAGATAAATTTTCCACACAACACCAATCCGCAATGAATTTCCTGCGGATTTGAAATGTCAAACTTTGTATGGAGATTCGATTCGTTCGTTTTGAATGATCACGTGAAAAGTCATTCACATTACCGATAAGTAGACGATTCCCTTCGAACGGATTGAATGAACCTGAAGTTGATATTTTGGTGGATCGTTCCCCCCGGCGGATTGAATGATAGGGGTGATATACACACTCGATTATGGCACGAATCAACGAACACCTTTAAACACTCGATGTCGCGCGAGAGGACGTCCATCAACACTCTGGTCCACATGGTCTTCTAATCTTACCCTGAGGGTCAACGCAGTAGGAGAAGACTTCGCCTTACTGAAAGTAATTATGTAAGGGCTGGACTAACTGGAGAGGCTTGTTAGTTGAGGTCCAGGTTCCTGTAGAGCAACCTAAGTAAGAGCTTGCATTCAGATCGCCACTTACGTTGGGTATACACTGTTTTGATGACTATACATGCGACATTATTAGTTGAGTTACAATTTCTAATTCAGCAAACACTCATATGTTACGAAGTAACTAAAAGTGCAATGTGCTTGGCACAAACACTAAACCTCGACTGATAAGATTAAATTTGGAATCAGTACTGCTGTATATTATAAAAGGCATCTACGCATTTTATTTTTATAATTTATGGCTGGTAAGTACGTTCTTTGAAAGAACGTCTTTATATGATAAAGATTCAGAAAATTGTATGCATTGCACGAAAACACTGCCGTTGTTGAATATCACGCAATCGAGTCCAACTACTCATTTCGGCAGTAAATGCGAATGAGGATGAAATTATCATTGGGAATGATCTAAAACACGCTGAATAGTATGCATAAGTTGGGATGTTTGAATGCTACACTACCATTCCTAAGTTGATTAATTGCTAAGATAAGCAATAAGCACACGTCTTCATTTTATCTAATCTAACATAAACGGGGAAAAAATATTCTGAAATTTATCTTCAGCTTAATAAATTTGTACTAGATGATGCAGATCTTTATTTTATCTATCCAAGAGTGATATCTTAGCCAAGTTGTCGTTTTAGAATTTATAAAACGCAAGACCTTTGCTTAACAGCTCACTTGTCCAAATAGAGCGTTACATAGTTCTGACTCATATCGAAAAATAAACAATAATACTACACAGCGCTTTTATGAGGCAGAGAGGAACATAATCGGAATTACGTTTTAATTACCTTGTGAATCATTAGACGGTGGATTGAATGCATCCATAAGCAATACGGAATGTGGACTCTCTAGCTTACTGTTTCCGTTGTTATAATACGCTCCATTCGGTTTATTTCGTTCGATATTGCTGTGATGTACCTTTGTCATTGTACTCATTGAAGCTGATTGTGAGTTGAGCTTAGTAGAGGATTCATCTGAAAGCTTAAAAAAAAAAAAAAAACCATAACAACCACTGAATTCCAAACGTTATTCATACCATTGGCAATCCTAGCTCATTACGACCCCAATTGACTTGCCCCAAGCGACTTTTCAATGCATCCGCAACTGGAGAAAGCAAATTTGACGGTGGAAAAATTGGATTAGAACATGTTGGGCAAGTATGGCCACCAGGCGCTGTAGTAGGTGGAAGAGCTGCTTGACGTGCATTCAAGCACTCCCAGTGAAAAACATCTAATAAAAAATTATTACAATTAAGTTATCCAATTGACCAGTTAACTGACCTATGACTTACGATAACAAATTAAACGAATGCAATCGCTGTTCTCCAGAGTCGATTCGCACAGAGTGCAATTCGAAACATAGTCACTATCCCTTAGCCATTGAATGTATGATTGAACGATGCACTGTGGACGTTTTTAAATGTTTTACTTAATACAATTCAATTAATTTTTCATAAGCGGCTTACCTTTGGATGACTGGTCACCATACAATGTTCACAAACATTAACGCGATGCTCAAAACAGAATTGATTTGTTACTCTACGTTTTGGACACTTGCACAGACCCATATTGGCTATAAACTTATTAAACACAAATCAACTAGGCTACGAAAATTGTAAATAATGTAAAAATGCACAAATATTTGAGTGTTTCTCTATAGAATTCAGGTTTTTCACATTTCATAGAAAAATTAGGGAATCCTACACTCCGGATATTTTTTTTTTCCTTTCGCTTCAATATTGACAGCACCGATATGACAAGCCACGTATAGTTGCTAAGGTTGGTGCATTGGATGAATTTAGTTATACAATCCGGGCAACTTTTGGATCCGATTACATTGGACATGGAAAAAGAATTTTTAGATAATAAAAAATGTAGTCAAAAATGGTTACAAAAAACATTATGCAAAGGGCCATACGATCAAGTCCCACGGAAGCACTGAATGTGCCACTTATCGGTCTTCAAATTAAATTAAAGAATCTGACTTAAGTTATAGGGGTTGCAGCGTGATATTTGATTCTCATGGAACCATTGTTTGAATCTGAATTAAAGCATCTGAATCTCGAGAACACAATCATAATTATCCTGATACGAATCGTAAAAATCAGACCGCAACCATACCCGACTACATCATATTGAAATTGAACTTCAGATAAGATTCTAAGTCAAACTTCTCTGGGAGAAGAATGGAGGACCAGACTCATGCAGGATAGGTTTTGAGAACCAGGTTCATCTTTTAGATGAACTGATTAATGCGAAAACAAAATACAGCGCTTAGATGTTAGTAAAGTCTTTATTTAATATCCTAATCTAACCACTCAGTCATATATTGACACAGAGTCGGTGTTACTTCTCCACAATTCGAGCAATTCTTTATCACTGGACAAATTCCGCAGGGCATTTGTACCAACCCAGGTGGTGCTAATGGCGAGTTAATTGCTCGATATACATAAGTTTCATTGGGCATCAATATGCGCTCAGCATTACCATCATACACAACAGTCTTTAGAATTGTTTCCAAATCATCTTCATCCAAGCTCACTTTACTGATTCCCAAATCCGAAATGAATTTGTGAACCTCTTTAACCGTGCAACAAGACATTTGTTTAAATGCCAACGGCCCATCTCGTTTACTCTCTGCCGTTTCTCGTTTCATTTGCAAGAAACGTAAACACTGCTGATTGAGAACATCAACGAACTCCGCTTCAAAGTCTTGATCTTGATACCATGCCCCACCCGTAATTGATCTGTCAGGCTCCAAATTATAAAGCATGTACACTTTCTTTTTGCTGGCCTAAAAGAAATAAATGTTTAAACAAGTTCGGATTTGAAATAAGTTTCTACTAACGTTGACAGACTTGACGGCTTTGATAAGCTTTTTCGTTTCCAAGTTCTTTAAAATCTTATTCAATTGTGTCATATTTAAGTTGGATTTCATACGTATGTCACGAATCCAGATGCCCTTGTTGGCACCTTCTTCAATTATGCCATAGACTACTTTTTCTTCATTGTCTGCTTCTTTGGGGAGAGCGCTCTTTTTAGGATCTTTTGCACGATATATAAGTTTCTCGCCCTTTTTGAGAACTTCAATTATTCCCTGCTGTAAGAGTTTGTTAAGACCCTCCACTTGAAGGGCCGGGGTAATTTCGGCGATGCTTTTAAGATCATCATTTGTGGCACCAGCTGGTAGACCTTGGATGATTGCAAAGATCTGATGACTTACGTCTTCGGCGGACATTATTGAAAATGGACCGAGCTAACAGCTAACAGGAAAAAGAAAAGTAGTGAGCTTAAAAATATACTGTAAAAGCAATTTAAATGTATAGAACAAACGTGTGTGCATACTCAAAAGGACATAACCAACTCCTACTCTCACATACACGTGGTGAACTCCGAGTGTCTAGCACCAAATTACTATAGAATGTTGTTGGTGACATCTACACTTTCCCCTGGAAACTGATAGTAGTGAAAGAACTCACAAGATGGAATCAATTGTGACGTCTGCATGAATTCAACAAAGATAAAATAAAATAAATGCACATCTATTTGTCCACCGTCTGGTATCGACGGATATTATTCCGAAAGGAGTTCACCTACCTTCAAGGTAAACGTGAACTCCACGAATGACACCTTAATAGGGATCGGATGAACAATAACCCAAAGGAACCGCTACTACTTACCAAAACAACAGTTGTTAAAGCTTCTAACATAAAGGACAAATTATGCTCCCTAGACCAGGGAATTTGCCTGTTCTTCTGTATGGCGCCAATGGCAGGAAAACAGATACTGGGGTTCGTATTTAAAAATAATTCTTCATGAGATATTCGGTTTTATTTGCGAGGTGGGCGATCGGAGAATGCGATATAGCTACGCACTGTACCAATATGTTAATGTGATGCTGAAAGCCAAGAGAATCTTCCAATCGTAGCAAAGGAGACTAAAGTAATTACTGAGTCCTCCATACTTACATTAGGTACTGTTACCTCTTAATACAATGATGCAAGTTAATCTGTCAGTAGAAAACAAATGAGGAAATATATGCTCTTGAAATTTCTTGAAGAAAAAAGAAAGTATAACACCCCCCTTAAGGTGTTGCTCAATTTGAAACCATCATCGACCGTCTACTTTTGTCAAAACTTCGCCTGGGTTTACCACCCTCAGAAATGTAAATATAATTGCTTTTTTCTTTTTGATAATTCTCAATCAATTAATAATGTCACTTACCGATGAAAATAACTTTGAATTCGGTAATGTTTCTCAAAATAATTACAATCGAGTCTACAACACTGTATCAAAGGTAATTTTAAAAAAACACTCCACGGAACAACTCAAAGCACGATATTCATTTACATTTACAACTGTCAAGACACAACTAGTATACTACTTGAATACTTTTTCAGGTTGGCTACTCTGATGGTATAACAGATGGAAGGGATAGTGTATTCCAAAAAGGATTCGATTCTGGCTATGAAAATGGGCTCCTTATAGGTTTCGAGTTGGCAAAGTATAAAGCCTTCTTTGTAGTAACCAATCAAAATTCTGCGCCGGATGACATCCGAAACGAGTCAACGATTTATGCCGATCTTCACGTTTCAGACAAGGTTCACTTTAAATCCATCGAACTACCGGCCAGTACAACAGAAATTTCTAACCACCAAACGGAGTACGTGAATCAACAAAAGGGTGTCTTCGCGAAGGAGTTGCCCATTGTTACTAATTTATTCTCTCAATAAGCACAATACACGTTAATTAGAAAAAATAATAAAAATTCAAGTGATTGGTTAAGTTTGCGTTTTTTTTGTTTGCTTTTTAAATAATTTATAGGTACAGGCCCTCGGGTGTTCCCTCCTTCTTTCTGTAAAGCACACTCTCCTTTGACTTCTTAAAGTCCTCATTTGTCACCTTCATGCGTCGTTCGCGGAGTGCCATGAGACCGGCTTCGGTGCAAATTGCTTTGATATCCGCTCCAGAGAGATCATCCTTTGCCATAATCAGTTCGCTTAGGTTCACGTCTACAGACAGAGTCATACGGGAGGTGTGGATGGTGAAAATACGTCGCTTTGTCTTTTCATCGGGTAAGGGGAACTCGATTTTCCTGTCGATACGACCCGGTCGGATGAGGGCCGGATCAAGAGTCTCAATACGATTCGTTGCCATGATGACCTGGAGAAACAAGAAAAGTTACCACGTATTTGTGTTAATTTGAGGATAGGCTTACCTTGACATCACCTCTTGAGTCGAAACCATCGAGTTGGTTCAACAGTTCGAGCATAGTTCTCTGGATTTCACGCTCTCCACCGGAATTTGAGTCATATCGCTTTGTGCCAACCGCGTCGATTTCATCAATGAATACGATCGATGGAGCATGCTCCTCTGCGACGCGGAACAGTTCTCTGACCAGCTTGGGACCATCACCCAAGTACTTTTGAATTAATTCACTGCCCACCACACGCAAGAATGTTGCCGACGTTTGATTGGCCACTGCTTTAGCCAACAGTGTCTTGCCAGTACCTGGAGGCCCGTACAGAATTACACCCTTTGGCGGTTTGATACCCATCTCCTCGTAGTACTCGGGATGAGTCAAAGGCAACTCTACAGATTCCTTGATTTCCTGGATTTGTGTGTCCAACCCTCCAATATCGGCATACGTCTCTTGTGGTGCTTTCTCTAACTTCATCACAGTTACCATTGGATCTGTGTCATCACTCAATACGCCCACCACTGCGTGCACTTTGTGATTAAGGAGCACAGAGCAACCTGGCTCCAACTGATCCTTATCAACAAACGACAAAATGCTTACATAATGCTCACTACCTACTGAAGTGGACACAATTGCGTGATTATCATCGATAATCTCTTCCAGATTGCCAACGGACATGGGTGTACCCCGGAGGTCATCGACCTTGGAACGTTCTTCTTCGTTTTTCTCATCTTGTGGCTTCAATCGCTCTTGATTACGAATAAATTCATCCTCCATCATGAGGTAATCCTTTATCCGCTCAAGTTTCAACAACTTCAAGCGACACCTTGTATGCGGTGTTACCTGAGGTAATTTCATCGCCGCATCGGGTCCCTTTGCCCGGCGCTTCTTCTTGCCAACGCGTGTTGGAATTGGTGGTTCATACTTCTTCTTTTTATCTTTATCATCTTTTTTATCACCACTTCCACTCTGCCCAGATTGGTTTTGACCCTTAAGTTAGAAAAAAATAAAAAAAATGATTTCAGTAATGTCGATGACACAAAACAAGTCATCGACCAAAACTAGTGACAAAGAAAGTGAAGCCATCTGACAAAGAGATGTTAATTTTCCACAAGTAAAATCGAAATTAACATTTTTTAATACTAAGAGAAATGTTTTTTATAGCTTATAATTGAGAATTTACCATATTTGCAGAGAAATGTCCTCAGAATTTTACACAAAATGAAAAGTTTTACTGATTTTGCAAATGTCACACTTCAACAAAAATTTACCAGTCATTAGAGTGAAGTTGGATGTGATTTTTCATGGGAAGGCTGTTGTCAATTTTGTGATTGGGGCGGGTGTTGAAAATGTCAGCATATGAGAAATGAAGAGGAATAGCATAATAAATGAAACAGATTTTTAAACGCAGATCTTTAGAGCAATGTAAAGTCTAGATTTGTATTGCAAAACGGACCCTCAAAGAATCAGGGTTGTGGGGAAGGAATTCATCCGTTAAGTTCAACATTGAGAGAGTATTATTTGCCGACACTTAGCTGGAAGTGCTCCTGAAGTAGAGCAGTAGTAGTAGTAGTAGTAGAGTCGCATTGTTGGTGATGAGAACATGGAAAAAATACTTTGCCAGACTTGAATGGAATGAACCATTCGACCTAGACATAGCCAAAACTTCAATCCACTCGATCAAAACGAAGTGAGAACAGCAATATCAAAGCGAAAATTCAACAATCAATCAATACACCAACTCATTTCTAAGATTTAATCATCCGGCGGCAGATCGCTTATTCGATCCATAAAAAGAGAGATCCCCCAACAGAGGCATCAATCTTTTCAGCATCGTGTAAGATCTTTTGTTCCTGTTCCTATTCCTTTCAGCCGCACAATCAATCCGACGGGGTATATTGTTTTGAGGTGACGTCAAAAGGTTTATGTTTATCACAAGCTCAATTTATCTCAGTACAATTTTGTTACTGATAAAATGTCTGTTTAATAAAAGGTTTAATGTAATTTCTTCGTTATTAAACGCGGTACTCAACTGAAAGAAGTCTAAAGTCTTTATAAAAGTAAAAAGAAACGTTGAATGCTCTCACTGTCAATCGTATCACCAGCCCTAACTCGAATGTCAAATTATTTTATTTTTGACTTCTGCTCCAGAGCCGGTGCTGAACTGGACTGGGAACTCAACTCTGGAAAGTGTATTTTTCTTACTTACTGCACCATGTCATTTCGGCAATCATACAAATTAGTAACAAAACAAGCAATACGATGGTTTCCCGGACACATGGGTAAGGGTCTTCGTCAAATGCAACAGAAACTCAAGTCCGTTGACTGTATCATTGAAGTGCACGATGCTAGGATACCGCTCTCTGGACGTAATCCTGATTTCCGAAACACAATAAGTGGCATTAAGCCACACATTTTAGTTTTGAACAAACAAGACCTCAGCGACAGACGTATGCACTCCAGAATTAGTGAGAAAATCAAGACAACCGAGGGTATCGACCATGTTATCTTCACAAACTGCAAAGATCAACAGTGTCCCGGGATAAGGAAAGTGATGCCCTTGGCCAGCGATCTTATTGTCAACTCGGACAGATTTAACCGATCGAATGAGAAGGATTTTTGTGTGATGGTTATAGGCGTTCCGAATGTGGGCAAGTCATCATTACTGAATGTGATGCGGAATCGACATCTTAACAAAAAGAAAGCAACTACGGTTGGATCTATTGCTGGAATAACAAGAAGCGTGATGTATAAAATAAAAATCTCAGAAGATCCTCTAATTTACATGATAGATACGCCGGGAATTCTAGAGCCAAAAATAAGAGACGACGAGATGGGAATGAAATTGGCCTTAGCTGGTTGCATACCGGATCATCTTGTGGGCGAGGATCTTATTGCTGATTACCTGTTGTACTGGCTCAATGTGAATAAAAAGTTCGAGTACATAGAATTGATGGGTTTAGCATCACCCACAGATTCTATAGCAGAAGTCCTAGTAGCCGGTGCAAACAAACTGGGTAGATCCAAGAAAATGAAGAATTTCGAGGGTAGAATCACGATTATGCCCGATCTTATGCTAGCGGCTCAGCACTTCATAAGAGCCTTCCGCAGTGGTCAGTTTGGAAAGGTGAACTTAGACTCAGCCTCGTTTAGATAGAAATCGTTTTACTTGTTAACTTAGAAATTAAAATGAAAAGTACACCAAATAGACACACGTTGTTTGATTATACAACCAATTCTTGTGCGGGTATCTCTGTCCCATCAATCGGTGCGTCCTCAATTGTGGCATATAGCGCACTTTCCTTCAAGTCTTCGGGGATTCCTTTCAATCGATTATCGATAACACGCTGAAAAGGTGAACGTTTCTCATAGAAATCCAACACTGCTTTTGCATCCCGAAGGCGAACTTCTGCTCCGGCTACTAAATCAAATTCATCGCAATCCAACCATTTGACTAGGTAAGAGACATCACCCGAAACATCTGTGGCACCGATGATTTCTTCAATTTTTAGACCTCTATCGTATCCGCGCGGCTTGGTGACCTCTTCAATTTTGGGCTTCTTGTCACCGCGTTTCTTTGCCTTAGCACGAGACTCTTCAAATTTCTGAATCAACTGAGGGCAGTTGCAATTTTCCTCTGGTTCCCATGTGTTGTCGGAACTAAAAGTTGGCCGAAATAAATAAGATTAACTAGACCCGTATAAAATTTCACTTACTTGGAATAACCTTTCCATTTAATGAGGTATTCGATTTTACCTTCAGATGAAATACGCTTGTCTACAATTTTCTCCACAGAGAAACCAACGTTTTTTACTTTAACCATTTGAAATGCCGCTTTGTTTCACAATTTTAGAAATAAACATTAAACAACTCACAAATCACAATTTTTTTCAAAACAAATGTCAAGGCAAATGTCATTTCGGCTTTGATAAGTAAAAATATCGTACGAGAGTGTACTTCTAAATCGAAGGTACAGTTGGATTCGAAATGGTAGCTTGAATTGTTAATATTCCTCATCACTATGTGTAGGGTCCTAAATTTGACGAAGTATCTGATAAAACCCAATATATTGGCAACTTTCAGAAGATTTACTCAACATCTTGGTAGGCATAACGTTCGCTTAGAAATTGAATTACAACAAAAGGTATACTTGTTCGGTAAGCCGTCGAAAGTAACGGTAGCACCATATTTTACGGAACTATGTCCTAATCCGAGTGAAACTCAGCCATTCCTTTAACCAAAGCTCAGCAGAATAGTTTAACTATGAGAGTTATAGAGATGAGCAGAAGAACGTTAGTTTTTAGGGCTTTGAAATGTTGGCATATTAATACAACATCAGAACGGTCATTCTAATTCTTAAAACCATATTAACCTCTGGAAGGTTTTGTGACCGTCGCTTGTTTTGATTGTGTTAAGTTCAATCGTCAGGAAATTTGATAACAAAACGATGCGATGGGTACTTTTTTACGTAGTTCCAAACTGGCTCGATAGAAATCCCAGAGCCAGGTCATGGGTAGGTTAATTAAACTAGTATTGAATATGGTAGACTACCGTCTCTAAGATGGACACTAGCGCAGGATTCTAAGAGTCGCCTGTACCCAGGTATCCTATTCCCTTTGTTCTTGGGATTTCCATGTGTACCTATGTGGAGTAAAATTAGTTTTTTGTTCACCTTGGATTTGATTCCATAAACCATCTTGAATCCAGTATAAGTTTTATAGTGGCCTTTGGTGGAGTGATGTGACAGTTCGCCCGGGTGGCTGATGAAGCATGCTGATCACAAGTGCAAAGTACGGTCTTTTGACCCTAAGTACTTTTATTGGTTACTCTTTTCAATTAGTGCATGCGGAGGTCATTTGGGCCGTATTCTTCCCTACTACTCTCCCAAATTTGTTCTGTTGGTACCTTCCAGTCAAACTACTAGAATTTCTATAACAGGAATGTTTTTATTGCAACGTATAAAAGGTGTATATTTCTACTGTAAGGCGCTTTAAAATGTCTAGGTCTAGGGAATGTATAACAGTATTAAATAAATTAAGTAATTTTCTTGAGATTCTTGTCCAGCACGATATCGTAACGCATCAGCTTTCCGTAATCCATTAACAACTTTCGCCAGTAGCATTGCACATCTGACATTCTCAAGTGATTCCAAATAAATTTGTAACCTCGTTGAGCGATTTCTTTCGCCAGGTCATCATGTTTCTTAAAGAAAAGCAATACTTTCTCAAGTTCTTGTTCACTAGGATACGATTTGATGGGAACATAATGCACCCATGGCTTCATAGCGAAGTAAAAGAACTCATTCCACTCATCGCCAACATGGAAAATTAAAGATTTACATAGAAACAGATGTTTTAATCGAAAGCTAGCTGCTACTCCACGGAAATTAAAAAGATACTTATAATGACAATGATCTTCGAACGTAACCTCCTCTGCTGGTTCTGCATTTAGAGTGTCTTTTAGTGATTTCCACGCTTGGTTCTTTGTATACTGTGCATTTACAAGGTCTGGGTCTCTTCTTGACAGTAGAACTAATGAATCCCGTTCATCAGAGGTTCTTGAACCTCGAAAGAACCCTTTGGTTAGCTTTTCATCCCAAGGCCATCGTTTTCCAGCAATTGATATTGAATATCTATGTTTGTCCCAGCGACCAATTCCAGTGGGATGAAGCGAAATAGCTGGACCACCTTCCCAGAAGGACCACGCTGGATACATGATGTCAAGATATTCATTAGTTTTTGAGAAAGACAAAATGGGACCTTGTGGCCCATGGTCGCGTCTAATTTGAGGCCAATCTCGACAGTTTATCACTAGTTCCATGTTGGGTAATTCATTCAGAAGGGGTTTTATGAAATGCTCAATACCTGAGCATCTGGATGGAAACAAGCATGTCTTCTGACGATATATAGTATGGTTGATGATTTGATATTTTGTTCCAAAGGGTAACATTGCCTCGAGTTGTTCTTTTATAATTCCGGACGATTGAAAGGGAGCCAGATCTTTTTTGATAACATCGGTGTGACATGAACATTCCCCATCTGGATCCTTAGAACATGCTGAATATTCTTGTAGGGAGTCCTGAATTTGTTTGAGAATATCGTTCGTTTCTGAAAAAATCAAATAAGAATAGAATTCTTTATACTAGAGCTGAGTGTTTATTTCCCGAACCTTTTCCATATTTAGTTACTTGTGGGCTGCATTTCGATTTATCCGCGAAGCACTGATGTTCAGATCCAAGTACAAATGAATTCTGTAGAATTATAGTTAGAAAAATTAATATTTTCATAACTTTTTCGAAATTGTTGATTGCCGGCGATGAGCATAACTGGAATTACTGCGGCTTCCGTTTGACAGTTTATCTTATTTGGGGTGGATTGTCAAATTGGTAGTTGGTGGTCAGTCAACAGGTGTGTATAACAGTTTGAGTTTTTTTTTTGATTTTTTATTTCAGGAGATTTTTCAAAACAACATATAATTAGATTTTTTGAAACCATGGTCTTGAAAACTATGGGTATATTAATTAATTTCAACTGTTTGCAGCAAGTCTAATTAGTATTACTGTAATTTGTTTGCAATACGACTTTCTGGACGTGTAAAAGTATGTACAGTACATTGTTCCATAAAAGCCTTATAGCTGACAGTACCGGCATACTCCAACACCCTTCAAGATGTTTTTACAGGAGTAGATATCGTCCGATAAAAAGATAAGAAAAATTCTTGTACTTCTTTGACACCCCTATTTTAGATACGTAACGTCTAATAATTGCCAAATTGAGTAGGTTCTTAAGCGGCACTACAGTTCGGGTTTAATCTGGGCATCAACCATCTCAGTTTGCAGTTAGCCCAGTTCTTAGCTAGCTGCCTCCAGCTGAGCAATTTCACTTGGTTGAGGTCACCTTCTATATGTGCGCTCGTTGTTCCTCCGTGTTAGAATCAAAGACTCTGTGTGCTGCAGTTTTTATGTCCATTCGGCCTACATATCCTTGCCATCTTAAAATTCTTAAAAGCTGGTACATTAAGTCTTTGAATGTGCTCTGTCAAAGCCCATCAAGCATCAAGCTCGAAACGGGCGGGAACTAACATTTATCCGCGAAAGACCTGATGCTGTCCATGCTTCAAAGTAGGACTGAGATGATTAGGGTCTTAGGGTCTGTGGTGTTTGGGAGAAATAGGATAACTTCAAAATTCATGTTATGTAGTACAGACATTTCAAAGGTGTTTATTAGAATAGAAAATAAAGCACTGGCACTTCGGACCAAATGATTTCATCCATATCTTGCGATGCTGCCGCTACCATTGTCAGTTGATTGGGTGGTAAGGATTCGAAGGCTTCCTTAGCTGGAGCCTTTTCGTCCATTCACTCGATGTGGCCGAGCCAGTGCAGTCAACGGATTTTTGCTTTCTGGACTACATCCTTACTTTACAAAGCTCTATTCGCCCTCCTCGCAGACAGGACCAAATATTCGACGTAGACTTTTTCCTATTGATTGTAAATATTTTTAAGACAACGTTCAAGTTATATTTTTAAGTAAATTTATGCCGAGTAAAAAAGTCTTCTCAAAACAAAACTGTACCCCGTCGCACTTCATATACCCAACTGTTATATTTACAATAAGAATCTCTACATATGGCAATGCTGTTTCCAATTTGCCACAAATCAAATCACACTACTTTTTTGACATTTCGTTTTTCCCTGTATATTCGTTGTCGACAAATTATCTTCTTTTTTTTTTCTTTGCCCCTTTGATTTGATGATTTTTATTCCGAACTTCCATCCAACGATGTCGTCTTTTTCGTGTCCGTGACAACGACGAAAAAAATGCAAAAAAAAAAATATTCAATTAAAAACAAAAAAATTACGAATTAAAGCAACAAAATCCGCGAATTTATTTACAAAACTTGTGGCCACCCATCTTTCCAATTTGTTTCCTTCTAAATGAAATATGTAGAAAACCCTTGCAAAGTAGCTTTGTAAACAAAACGAATTGTGTGTGAAAAAAAGAGAAAATTTCTCGCAAAGCTCAAGTTCTGTGTCCATTGTTATATTTTACACAAGAAATAAATGTTTCCCGTCATTTATATTCGACTGTTTGTAAATCATAAACAGTGGGGCTGCAAATATTATTAAAATTGCTTTCGATAATTTTTTTGGGATAGAACTTTGTCGTTACGAAAAAGGTGAGTGTGTGTGAAAAATAAAATTTAATTTTTTTTTTGCATTCGTTTATGGAATCGCGAATTGCTTTTGGTTTCCGATGTGCGGCAAAGAAAATGGTTTTGCTTCCTTTTGGGTGGATGAAACGGTTAATCAATGGTTTCAGCGGAGGTTACGTGGGTTTCAACATTCCAAGTTGGTGAACATGCCAAAAGTTGATAAATTATGTGGAATTTTTGGTTTTGTATGAAAAAGAAAAGTTGAACAAGTAAAAAGTTAACTGGAGGTGATTATGAATCATGTGGTCACCAATTAGGTTTTTTTTTTTCATTGTTTTATTGTTGTAGTTTCGGTTAAGTGTTTTTTATATTGCGACGTGTTGAGAAAATTTTAATCCACTCCACCTGACTGCAGGCATATTGAAATGGATACAAAGTATGTATGTACACATGTATGTATGTATATTAGAGGAAGTCGATTTAATACCCAGAATATCATGTGTTTCTCTATTGTAAAGCTCTGATGAATTGAGATATAATGATTAATTACTAACAACTACAACAACTAGCAACGAAAAAAGTGACTTATGCAAATAAATCCACCTGCATAACTGCGAGTAGTCCTAGTTTGAATATAATGACCCGAACTTTCAACAAAGTGGACGGTTCAGGTTTCTATTTTACACATTTCTTTCTTCTAAACACTCGCTCCAGCCGTCAAGAGCTCTGTTGTAGTTGAAAGACGCTAGTTATAACATATCTTAATGCAACTGTAAAATCACGGTACAATCTTCTCTCTATAGGGGCCTCTCCCTTGAAGGATACCGGAAAGGTACTGTGATCTTAAAGATCTTTTATCCCAAGCAAATGTGTCCTACGACTGGAGAATGTTGTGATCCCGAGGAAGAAGTGGTTATGAAGATACCTCAGGATGGTGTTTGGCGCTAAATGGTAAACTATAGCTAGGGATATGAACCCTGCGCCGAAGTGTTTTCGTCTGCTTCGACCTATGACGGACATACACACAAGATGTGCCTACATCTTTTTTGGCCTCCCAAGAAAAGTCAAGGGACCTATGCCCAGCCAGTAGTTGAGTGAGCAGTATCAAGTGAGGAAGTTCGTAAAAGGCTTATGATCACGCTTGCTTAGTGTAAGAATTCCTTTACTTCTCTTACTGTTTGAGGCGTTGAGAAACGTTTAATTCGAGAGCTTCTCTTGGTGTTTACATAAATTGAGTTTCAGGTTTATCAGGCTATCAGATATTGAGATCCTTGTCTAGTGAGCTCATAGGAAATTTGAACAAAAACAGTATAGATCCAGAGCCTTTATCGCTACCTAGCTGAAAATGATAGAAAGCCGCTTGAAAGACGAATGTAGAGTAGCCATGCGCCAGCTTATTTGTACGTTTACATCAGTATACGTTCTTAATTGGGAATCTTTTGTGATTTGATCACCAGTGCATTCGAGGACAACGGAATTGAACGGGCTCGTGAAGTTGACCTGAGGGGGAATATCGTCCAAGTTTGAAAGGATCAGTATAGTATTTAAAACCCTCAAATAACCAATCACGTCTCCATGTTTAAAGTTACACGAAAAGTGAAGTTTTATGGCGACTCCTGTGGCCGATTTGTTATGCTTATGCATTTCGTCTTTTCTATAGTGATGTCGCGAAAGTTTTTTGGTTGTTTTGAGGCTCGAATTTAAACCAAGTTATTCGGCAGTCCAAAATTCGAATCACAAGTGATGAATACCTAGACGTTAAGAGTGACTTTGATAGTGATCTAGGTCTAGAGTATCACTTTTAACCTCAGGCCTAACTTTTTCCCAAATAGTCTCGAAAGTGCCAATAAAGTTGTGGTAGCTTTGGTGAAGACGTATAAATAAACAAACTACCGTCGTAACAGAGCACTGCTACCTAGACAAGCATGCTCTGCGTTTGAGCATTGACGACGAATAGGAAAAATCTATTGCACTCATCCTCTACACGTGCGCGTGGTGTCAGGAAAACCACCTCGGACGAATAGTTCTTCAACGATTTAAATAATCTGAATACTGCCATTATAACCGATCTAAGCTGTTGCGTTAAGAAATCTAAATGGTTCCAGGAGCAGAGGGTTCCCAACCCTAGCATTCACAGTGGTATCACAATGGACATACTTTTGTAATTGTGTACTTTTGATGTATAGCTAACTTGGTAAAGAAGTATCTTCACAGACTAAACCTTACGTCGAACTTTATTTATAGACCGTACCTGGATAATGACACGACTTCTTCGCATATTCTCATGCATTATACGTAGCGAAGATTTCTTTTTTAAGGTGTTATAGCTAATTTTCATATGAGTGCCTAATGCAAATGTGTTTAGTTCCGACTGCATAAGGAGTGGTTCGGATTTTGACTCTCTTATCATGGAGTACTGCTGGACTGGACATTATAATTGCTTTAAAGTAGAGCGTTTAAGTGCATTCTATTTACATATTCATTATTTAGGAGACATGTTAGCGAAATAGAAAACCAACTTTAAGAGTTTCTATTACTCATCAGATGATACTGAATAACTGAATATCTTTCACACAAAGCTAGCTAAAGATTCAAAACAACTTTTTGTGTGTAGGTACATTTATAATAATTTATTCATCATCACACATGATGTAATTTCTACTTCTACTTGGTAGTTAAAGTGAAAATTAAAGCAACAATTTCATAGGTTTTGTTCTGCTCGACTGTTTTACTTAAATTGTTTATTTAGCCCAAAACTATTGCACTGAATACACAATTTAGATTATCTAGGCAAACTTAAGCGCTGTATTTAGATCATGTTGACTGCATTCTTTGTCTCTGTTCAAAAGCACTTAAAACTGAGTCATAATGACGGTTGATTTTACGATACCAACAGCGTTTTATTTTTAAAGGTGAACACATTAGCGGTATAATGAGGTGCAGTAAATTTTCTATATTCATTTGTATTGTTTATGCTAATTATTATTTTTTTTTTTTCGTGAAACTTTGTTGAAGATATATAACCACTACTGAGATCTTTTATAGAATTGCATGAGATGTCCAACTCTTTTTTTTTTTTTTTCCATATTCAAGGCTTAGATCTATGCCATCAATCAGAGCGTGAGAAATGATCTTTCAACTTTTAAACCTCTGCAAAATTATATTTGTATTCTTCAAAAGCAAAGCAACTGTTTTAGAGAGTGGATACCGTCACAATGCTTTCTGAGTTCACAAAGAGCTGATATCCCACTCACAAGTGATCAGAAGGAAAAAGCTGACTCACTGGTTTAAGAATCATAGCCAATCGATCTTCTAATAAACCGGTGTATAAATTTAGAATTAAAACCGCTTAGAAGAAAAAATAATTCTAAGTGATTTCTCATGGGCGGGTGAACGAAAGATTCAAAGTGAAGTAATCAATTTTAAAACATCTTTCACTTTGTTTTGTGCTTAGGAGCGTGACAAGGGGCAGCAGAAGGTCCGGGGAAAGCTAAGAGACTCTTAGCCAGAAAAGATTCGAGAATCGTGGATGCATAAGCCTAAGTAAGAATAATATACATATCCTAACAGGAATTGCATTTAAATTGGCATTGCAAACTCAAGGAACATCTTGGAAAACTAGATATAGCAGGGAATGGCCTATGCATTTCTGGTATCTTGTAGAGCACTGACGCTCAAAAGAATAAAATATCATTATTTTCAGTGCTAAGATGAAATACACATGACTCTAGACAAGAGAATATTTTTTTTCATGAATATTTGATGGAGAATTTGTAGCTCGAAATTATCAATGAGTACATAACTCAGCGCCATAGAGTAGAACTGGGACGATAAGTGTATTGTATAAAGCCCTCTTAGTTGTTCGTGATAGGGCCTCACAACTCAGCTACCTTGTGAAAAAAAAGATTGGCAGGAGCTATCCCTAGTATGATTTCTGATGAGACATCATTGTCCGAAGTGACAGCAGAGCCAAGGTATACAAGGTCCCTTGCTTCTTGAAGTAATAGCTGTCTACTGTTATATTCAGTTCGATTCATCGATTTTGGCTGTCCGCATTCATCGCTGAACCCCTTTTCAGCTGTTTTTGCCTCAATACACGCGCATGCATTGGCGATAGCTCTTTTTGCCAATGATGTCAATATCATCGGCGTACACAAGTAGTTGGCGATCAGTTTGTGGTCGCCTTGGCTAAGTGGTTAGTGCGTTGGACTGCTAAGCGAGAGGAAACAGTTTCGAACCACCAAATGTTTTTTCGTGAAACTTCCTCTTCACAGGCATGACAAACTTGCAAGAATTTAAACTTTAATGTTGTGAGAAGCTAGGCCCTGGTTCTCTATGAGCTGTCGCGACAAATACTTGTAGTTGGACAGACTCTTGAAAGATTGAGCCTTTGGTTTGGTTTCTGAGTTGCAAAAGAAGTCTAAACCATTTTTGACATTAAAGGTCTCTGTGAGATTAATATATGTTTCTTCTCGTTGACACCTCTACCAATTCTAGAAGTTACCTGTTTAGCTTACCATCTCTAATTTCCTTTAAACAATCCCATGCAGTGTTCTTATGGCAAAATATTTTTCATGTTTAATATGTACATATTTGCAACTTTCATCCTACTTTTTATTGTTTTTCATTTCTCTTTTTTATTTTTTAGTGTCTTTCGTCACTTGTTGGAGTTTTACCACACACTTGCCAGTTCCCATTTATTGTCTTGCGTTTCTTCCTTCTCCAAAAATCTCTAGAGAATTATTTTTTTTGCTCGTTTTTTCATGCCTCGAAATATAAACGTTGGTAATTGTTTAATTTGGTCGTGTGACTATAAGAGATTCGCAAAAAAAAATTAAGTATGTGCTTACACTTGTCTGACACAGGTGTAAAAGAGTAAACAAATGAAATAGATACATTATCAGGTGGAATAAGAGAAAAAAAAAACTCGTTTCGATGTCAACCTCTTCATTTTTGCGTGTGGAGTATGCAGGCATGTCGCGAGAAATATGAATCAATGGAGCCGGTTTTGTTACCGCAATCAGGCCTTTCAAAACTGCGAATGTAATACAACTCTGTTCGTGGATTGATATTTATATTTAGCGTGGAGATTTAATTTCGATAAATTCTTAGAATTGAATTTGTAAATAGATTCACCCACTATTCGAATTTTATGAGTAACATCTTCTCTTACTAATTGTTCAAGGGTGTTGCATTAGAAGCGCACAAAATAATTTTTAAATTGAATGCATTTTTTTTTTTTCGAGTGAAGGATAATATTTTCATTTCATTGCAGAGTAGACAAGCTGGGATTTTGTAAACTAAAATATGTAAATATCCTTCACGACTTCCGTTGAACACTTGTGTTCTTTTGAAGAAATGTTTGATGATGTTTGCTTGGAGAAGCTGCATAATCACGCGTTGGATTTTGGCCTTTAGCCAATATTTTTTTAGTTTGCTGATATAAACCTCAGATTTCATAAAAACGCAAAAGAAAAAACGATTTGAACAGAGTCAAATCCTATGATTTTGTTGGCCAATTGATGACGGCTGTTTTCGAGATGACACGACCTGTAAATTGTAGCAGGACGGCGCCTGCTGGAAGCATATTTCATTAAGTTTCATAGCAGACAATTCAAGTTACGAGTATGATATTCGCGGTTACTGCATTTCCAGTGCCATCATTGAAAAAATACGGCTCAATTCACTTCTCCTGTCCAAAAAAAGAAAAAAACCGCACTAAAGTGGTTTGTCGAGGATGTATCAGTTTTCAATGGATCACTCGACGATTTTTTGCGCTCCAAAACCGGCAATTTTATTAGCTCACGCCTCATCAAAATATATCAATTTATATTGATCGCGATAAACTGTAGACTGCCAAGGATCAGCTTCTGGCAACCATTCACGTTGTGCGTATTATATTTTTCGAATTAATGGAGATCCCTACAGTTTTTTTTTGTTGACTCTGACAAAACGTTATCCTCTTGAAGGTTTGTCTAGGTGGTTTTCCCAGAAACCAATTGACAAACTGTCGGCGTTTTTAAGAATAGTCTGCTGGCTTGAGTTCCTGTGATTTGAAGGTCCTTTGTGAGAATTTGCTGCTGAGAGCTTGTTGAAATGTTTATTTCATTGGAGCACTATTTATAAAAGAAACGGTGAAATAGTGAGAGCCAGGAAAACTTTTTATTATTGGGTTTCAGCAAGTCTTAACGTCCGTATTTGGATTCAGTCTACAATGTGCAAGTACATACCATTTCGGGGATGCAAGTATCATTCATGGATAATAATTCAAGGTTTAGGTGTGAAAGAAGGCAGTTTTGGGTTTTGGAAGCTATGTTGAGGAGGATTCTAGGTTAAGTTTTGGTCTAAAATTATTCCTTAATGGCCACTATTTATTGATTTGTAATTTATTTCTGGGAAAGGGAATGATGGTCGATGGGATTTGGCTTTTTAGTGCTCTTTGAATACAGTTCCTCAAAGTGAACAAATCAATAATCACGAATCCTTGGGTTAATAAGTCAGAGTCATTGAGATCGTTTAACAGTTACTCGAGGTGAGAGAATTCCCTACAAACTAATAATCGTTGTTTATATTTTACTTTTGGAACTTGAACTCCATTCCACATTTCATCGTCCGTCATCAGACGCACCTTGAACTTAACAACCAGTAGTTTCTTTTCTTTTGACAATTGGTACGGAACGGTCACCATAATAGGTGCATTCATGGTTAACCACGTTTTTTTATTTTAACTTAAATACATGTATCATAAAAAATAAAACACCAATCTAAGGAAAGGTAGGTATGTATTATATTAATGTTGTAATTAAGTACAGCTGCTTTGAAAAAATTAGAAATTCCAAAGCTTGGCGAAAGTGTTAATAGAATGGACATACCACTTAGTCCCATAAAATAGAAATAACCTTTTTTTATGGAAAGATCGGGGTACAAGTTAATGTACACTTAATCCGGTTAGTGATATACTCAAGTCTGCTAATAAGGTAAACTTCTTATATCTCTTCTTTATCGGTGTTCTTCTGTGAAAATACATATATGGGTAACATTAATCGTTGCTTTGAAGAAAGTGTTGACCCTATTTTTCTGGTTACAAGACACCTTTAAAATTCCTCGAATCGGTATTAATGAAAACGTCATCTGGTCAATAGAAAATTAATTAATTATGTTTTATTGTAATAGATTCAATGGATTCGAAAGAAAGTAAAGATGCGATGCACTTTGTGTTGTTATAAAAATTCAATTAACTTATTGAATTTAATTTCGGAAATTGATTTAAATTATTTTTTAGTATAAGTAGGTAGTTCATGATTTACAAATTTAAATAAATAAATGATCATGCATAATAATGTGGTGGTGGTTATGCTGTAATTTGACTTGAGTTCGACTAAATCACTCGGATCTTTATGGATCCATGTGTGGACCTGTGTGGAAGTGAAGGAAATTAATTGTTTATCTAGTGGTCGCCCCCATAAACCACCCTGAATTCAGAATGCATTTTAGAATGGCCTTCGATGGCATCGTTGAAAATTGCGCCTAGGGTTGATTTCCTGGTTCTACTGATGCTTGGGCAGTCGCGGAGGAAGTGCGTCGTGTCTCCTTCAGTGCCTATGTCACCACAGCTTCTACAGTGGTCATTCATACTTAGTCAAATTCTTTTCAGATGGCTCACTAGACCATGTCAAACCATCTATGTTCCCCGTTAAACATCTGATCCACACGGATGTTCTGGCGAAAGCTATTTGTAGGTAGGTGGTAGGTAGGTAGAAGTGGTTGAAACTGGTGAATCTGCCAGAGACACGAGTAGTGCAGATGCACCGTTTTGATACCACAATTCACGTGACTTGGATGTAGATGGGCGTAGCTTAGAGTGTAGTTTTCATATCCACTCTGTGGAGTTGAGAAATTTATATTCAAAATCTCAGAAAGGGTTTTCCAACAGTGCGCTGTCTGGCTTTGGCAAGTGCCGGCCAGTCACAGAGAAAGTGGAATGACGTCTTTTCGTGTGAATTGTCGCAACTACGGCAGTGGGGGTTGAACGGGATGCCTAGCTTGGCTGCGTGTTGACCTATTTGCCAGTGGCCCGTGCTTATTGCTGTGATTCTTGCTGTCTCGATGCGGTTCCTATTGATCAGGTCATTCGTTCTGTCGAAAGTTATTTGTAGATCACAACATCTTGACTAGGCTCGACTCTAAGCGATAATGCGACGAAAAAAAAAGGATAATATTTTGAAACCAACCAACATTATAACAAGGCGCTACATCGTAGGTAGATAAGCTCAGCAATTGGGCAGGACTATTTTTGCAGAAACTGCAACACTTACCTTACTTACTTACTTATCAGGCCAGCTACCCTTGGAGGGTCTAAGCCTGAACTAATGCCGCTTTCCATTCTTTACGGTCCCGGGCACGCTGCTTCCAGTTTACTAGACCAAGGTTTCTGGCGTCCGCGATTGCCTGATGTTTAAAACGGTCTTCGTTCGGTCTTCCTCTTCTTCGTGAACCAGGTGGCTGGGATTCGAAGATCCTCTTAGCTGGAGCATTCTCGTCCATTCGCTCGATGTGGCCGAGCCATGACAGTCGACGGACTACATCCACATCTTTGTACAGTTCGTAGAGTTCGCGGTTATATCTTCTCTTCCATTCGCCCTCCTCGCAGACTGGACCAAAAATTCGACGTAGAATTTTTCTTTCCAAGGATCCCAAGATCTGATCCGCTGTCTTACTTATCGTCCAGCATTCAGCTCCATTAAGCAGGAATGGGAAGATCAGGGTTTTGTAGAGCATGATTTTGGACCTTCGAGTTAGGAGTTTGAACCCTAGTTGTTTGGACAAACCGAAGTAGCAGCGGTTGCCCAAGGTAATCCTTCGTCGAATCTCCACTAGGGTGCCATTTATGGAGTTTATGTTTGCCCCGAGGTAAATAAACTCCTTCACTACCTCAAAATTATAGCTGTCAATTGTTAGGTTTTGACCAAGACACTGCCAGTACCACCGATCTAATATGTTACGTTAGGAAATCTAAAGGGTTTCAGATTTTGATTCTCAAGTGGTATCACAGTGGATCACTCCAAAGTACCTGTTGTATAACTAAACTAAATAATAAAACCTCCCATGCACAATATTTTCTTGTCAGACGCAATTAGTTAAATATGTGACTACACCATGTGGTCCCATAAAAGGAATCACCTTCAAATGATTTGACAGACAGCCAGTCGCCTCCATATGCAATACATACATTATTTAACTCTATGCCGCCCCTGTAGTAATTAAATTATTCACTTGTCCGACGAACGTTTCAAGTTTTTCAATTAATAACCAGCAATTTGTTTACATATCCATTGTTCAAATGTTTATTATAAACTTATGATTATCACGCTGTAATGCAGTTGACTGCATGTGAGCACCCTTCAAAGTTTAGTTTAACTTTCAATTTTCATCCGACATCTGGCTTAATATATACGTATGAGTACTTGTTCACCGTTTTACAAAAAAAAAAAAAAAAAAAATCAATTTCCATCTCATGATGTTCCTAACAAACATTAGGCAACGATAAAACGGTGTGCTACACGGGTGTGTACGGCTCCTAATGGACGTGGTTTTGTAAACAAATCATTAGATTTTCCCTGTAAAACTTGTACCCCACCACCACCTAGCACACATCAATCGTGTGTAGAGCAGGAGCCATATTCTGAGCGCCCAAGGCTGGTCATAAAACTTCATTGACAAAACTGCCAAAATGAGTGCAAATCAACCCGCTCTCGGTATGACACAGCCCCAATAGGAACCGTCAGCCCTGAACTATTGACGGAAATAAAACAAATGGGGAACCTGTGGGGTTGTTGTTAATTGGGGGCAGTGGTGTGATTCACACCCCACCGCAGGCATATTCTCCCTTGTTCGTGCTTAATGAAGATTTCAATCTACATAATTACCCTTATTTTTCATCCACCACCACCACGCACCCACCTCACCATACAAAAGCGCAGACTCACCTCTAGTGTAGAAAGATGGGGGGGAAGTTTTTTTTTTTTTTTTAATTTAATATTGTAATAGAACTCGTGGAGAGTGTGTGGTGAATTTGTAATATTCTCGGCATACGGCGCGATATGGCACATAAAAGGCGACTTGGTTACGCTCTCTGCATGCGAATGGGAATGATAATGGGACGCCTTTTCAATGAGTACGAAAATAGTTGGAGGATTCTAAAATATAATACATTCAAAGAGGATTTTCATTTTTG